>OY728161.1:113101756-115601756 GCA_963277665.1 Viscum album
TTAATTCTACTTTAAAGTTACTAGAATATATAATGTATAAGGTCCAGTCCTTATAACATATCTTCCCAAACATTATTATTTAACATTTAACTAGAAATATTAAAGGAAAACTAAAAATAATATATTTTTTGTAATAAAAAAATCATATATATTTTTTTCACAAAATTATATACTTCACACTTATGAAGTATCATAATACTAATTTTAAAATTAATCTCATTTCCTTTTCTTATGAAATCATACAGTTTTTATAAAATCACATATCAGGACTAGCTAAACCATATAGGTATCTTGGAACATCATTTTCATACCAAAATTATAACATCTCTTATAAATTGAAGAACCTTACCAGTAAGTTCCAATAATATCTTAGAAGAAACCTATAACGAGATAACATTATCCCTGTACCCAATGCATTGGAGTGCTATATCTAGATCATGCATGATCATGAGGTATATTGTGCTCATGAATCACCATGAGATATTTCATTGTAATCATTCATCAAAAAAAATTCCTAAGAAGCATAAAATAATCATGACACATGAAATATTACATTTCCAAAATCATACTTATAAAAATATTCCTTGCACCCATAAGAAAGAAATTCCTAGATATCAAAATATCCATTCAATTTATCTACCAATTTCAAAATAACCCAAACATAGGTAAGGAGGGTTTTTCTTTAAATAAATTAAGAAAAATCATAATGGAATCTAAAAAAATAGTTGTGGTGAATATAAATATCATTGACGTCGTATATGTTAAAATATAATATTTTTCATTTTTTTAAAATGCTTCATATAAAATAAATAAAAATATTCATTTTTACCCCCTTAAAACACTGTCAAAAGTTACATAAAATTTAATTTATAATTATTTTGTGTTCATATAAATACATCAATCAAATTTTTTTAATATTATTGTCCTAGAAGAAAAATATTTTGAAAATAAATATATAAAACATTTAAAAAGTTTTTTTTATCTAAAGTGTCCCTTACCAGGAGTATGAATTATCACGTATGTTCTTTTTATTCATGAATAATAAAATTATTTTAATTATTTAATTAATTAATATTTTTTGGTCATGTTTTTCATTCCTTTTATATTATATGTTTCAATGTTATATAAAATTACTTAATCAATTTTCTTCAATTCAGATGTTTTGACGATATTCAATTCACATGTCCAAAATGACTTCGGTAAGTTGACTATGGTGATAGATATCACTATACCATTAAATCTAGAATAATAATCATTAAATAATAATAATTTTTTATATTAATTATAATTTTAAAATAAAACATGAATTACAATTTTAAAAAAATTAATTATATTTCAATCATTAAGATAGTAGGTCATACACATGAATGAGTAACATTTCCTTTATTGAATTACATGTTGGAAATAATTTAATTACCATTATAATTTAAAATATTTTTTATTATTTAAAATATATAATAATATTTTATTAAATAAACTTATATATAAATTCCATATGATTTTCTGATGAAAAAAATTTACACACCTTCATGGAGGTGATAATCAACACATACACATGAATGATGTTTTCATTTTCAATATATGGAAAAGTAAGAAAATAGTTGATATATTATATTTAAATAATTATTAATATTCATGAATATTATATATATACCTTAAATATATCATTATAACAAAGCATGATAATTGGTGATGGAAAACAATTGCATTGGTTTGCGAAGCTATAGTTCGTCATGCACATGAATGATGATTTTATTTCCCATTTGTTAGAAAAAGGAGAAGAATATATGTTATTAAAATAATATAAAAATATATAATTATATTTAATATATTGTTTTATTATATATTCATGTTTTAACATGATTTTAAGTAGGAAGTAAATGAAATAAAATAAAAAAACAACCGGTTTAGAACTACAACACTTAGTTAGGAAACTTATTCATGTTTATTTCTAAAGAATTATTAGGTTGGTTTTATAATGTATCCAAGGCCTCTTAGACATGGGTAAGGATGTATGGAATATGTAATGGTAGGTATTGGATGATACAAAAGGCATTTTTGGTATTGAGTGGAGATGATAATGGGTGTCCTTTTATAAGTGGGGTAGATGGCACTCTTGGAAATTTTAAAAATATTAAAATATATTCAGGCCATAATCAAGAAAAATAACTCCAAAATGGTCCATTTGTGAATATTAAATTCGGTAGGGAAAATAAAATTTATAAAATCTTATTATTAATTTTTACCCTTGTCACTTACCTTTGACCCTCGGTAAACCTGGTTTAATGATGACAGTTGTAATATTTTTTTAATATTTTTATTAATAAATATGACAAGAAATTAAGTTGAACTTATTACCTAATATTAATTATTCTAATTCGAAATATGGAATCAATTTTTTCAAATTCGTTGTATATAATTGGTTGAATTTAATTTAAAATTATAAACACAAAACGTGATGAACAATACTTTTTTCAGTAATTTTTTTAAATTATGAATTTGTTTGATACCAAAATAAAGTGTAATTAATTAAAAAGAGAATAATTAGTTTATTAATAATATAATTGATATAATTTTATTATGAAAATATTTTAAAAAATGGAACTTCATAAATTCATGAATCAAAAATATATCTTTGTTTATAAAAAACTATATTTTTACTATTCATTGAAAAATCAGACTTTTTTATAAAATTATAAAAAATTATACCTAGATAATTTTTAAAATATGAGCCAAAAAATGAATATCATATTTCATAGTTAAAATTCTATAATTTTGAAATCAATATTTTAAATTATTCTATATAATGCATGAACACCTTAATTTGGTTGGAGATAAATCTTTTTCATTTTGACAAAAAATTAGCAAATATTCATTTAATGAATATAAATATTCAAAATATCATTATTGAATATTAATAAAAAATAAAGATGATTTATCTAGACATTACCTCAGTTGTTAGATTCTTCCAGTATTTTGGATATTACGTCTTTATAATTTTATTCACTACCTAAAAAGGTGGTGATATTTTTAATTCATATCTTTTTATGATTCCCATGTTACTTATTCAATCATATGGTATTCCCCAAAAAATTTAACATAGTGAATCAAATTATTATTTGACACATTATCACTAAGTTCAGTAATCTGAATTGTTTTCTCCTAAAATGAAATATTCAATTTCAACTGAACTACTTCAGGGATCAAAACAGTAGATTCACTTGACATATATTTTATTAACAACACAACATGAAATACGATATGTACATGAGGTAAAATCAAAGGAAATAACTCCCAGTAAAAAAATCATGTATTCTCTATAATTTCAAATGTTTAAATTAAATACAAAATTACGTATCCCCTTTTTCCAAAATGAATAACAATTTTCAATTTAGATACATTAGAGAAAACAAAATCGCCCATGTAAAAATAAGGATTTATACTCTAGTTATATAGATAAATATTCTTCCTAACCTAATCTTTACTAATCTTCTAATAAATAAACTTCAACTTCTCAACCATTTATTCTACCAATTATACTAAAAAAAGTCCTTTCATCGAATTCATTACAAGAATATAGATTCTAACACTGCTTTCCATATGATTTCTCAAAAGGTTCCATCATTTTAAAGGAATGGAAAATGAAATTATTGGAAAAATAACTAAATTAAAATGTTGATGCTGTGTTATCTGATAATCCATTGAATAAGTTTGATGAGTTTCCTCCAAATTCTAAATCATTCTATCTGATTGTACATTATATTGAGGATGAAAACCTATACAACAATTTAATTTAGTTCCCAATGACTTCTAGAGATATTTTGAAAACTTATAGGTAATACTGAGATCATATCCTGATACAATAGTGAGAGGGACACCATTTAATCTAGTTATCTCTTTATCATAAAGTCGATATATTTTATACAAAGGTATATTATCACAAATGGGAATATAAAGAATATATTTAGTTCATCGATCAATAATTTCTGAAATCATATTATTACCATAAGGATTATTTGGTAATTCCACCATGAAATACATGGATATATTCTAACATTTCCATTATGTTACTGTTAGTGGAAAAAAATAACCTTTTTTAATTATCAATTGGATTTTACCTATTGAAAGGTTAAACATTTCATAGTAAAATAATTAATTTTTTATTCATTGCTTACCACCAGAAATGTTCTTGAATGTATCTATAAATTTTTTTGTTGCTAGGATGAGTTTAAAATTGAGAAATGTGAGCCTCACTCAACAATAATTTTTTCAACTCAAAATCACTATGAATACACAACATGTTTCCTAATATGATAATACTTTCTTTATCAAAATTAGACTCTAGAAATTTACCCTTGTTGACTGATTTTACCTTTACCTATAAAATACTATAATCTTTCTTATATTACCTAGTTGTATATAGAAATATGATAATAGTAACTCCTGAATCAATATAGTTGAAGTTACTATTATTGGATATAAATTTCTTCCCAAATATATCCCCTAAACTTTATGATTTAATGATTTAAAAAACCCATTTTATGTTACTAATGGTTCTTAAGTGTTTTTATAAAGTTTTACTTTCAATGATTTCTATTTTGTTGTACACTTATAATTATGGAAATTTTTATTAACTTTGACTGAGAATAGAATTTTGACTACGTGAGGAAATGATATTCATGGATATTAAGCTATGTTGAAAAATTAACAAATTAAATCACCTATGTGATGGAAATACCTTCCTAAGCCATATATAGGGTAATCACTAATGTGAAAAAAACAGACATACCGATGAAATAGATATGTAAACTAGCATTATTGATTAATTAGATACATGAATTAGATCCAAATAAAAATCAACTACCTGATTCCATTCTAATATATGATTCATTCCGTTATGTCAAATATGGTGAACTGAAAAAGAAAGCTATGAAATTTGTATGTGGGAAGAATGACTATGGGGATCAATTCGTCTATGTGAATTCAAATATATGAAATTTGGATATGTGTTGATCCAAAATCAACTAAATCATTAAAAAACCTACATATTTATTACTATTGGTGTACTTTTAGTGGGAATTAATGCTTAAATAGTTTTATTAAATATTGGATTAATAAATTATCTTAAAATCAATTTCTAAAAGGTCTCAAGTACTGATAGAAGAAGATAATACAAGACTAATTTATTGTTCAATACTTTTGAAAAGATATTTTAGAGATATGGACATCTAGAATTTAATTACAGGAACTAATTTTATGTGATATCATTTTGTTCCTTAGAAAGTTAAATCTTTAATAGAGTATTCAAATAATAAGATAATGAAAATATAATATATAGAATCTATGGTGTAGGGAAGAAATAAAAATATAAAAATGAGAACAACAACTAGACTCTCAACTCTATCTCTTAATGCTCCTTGTACTTATACTGTATTTTGAGAAAAAATAATAAGTATATTCACCTTCTACATGTATTATTTTAGAGATCAATCTTGTTATTTTTTAGAAGACTCTCCTCAAGACACTACTCACTCTAATGTTCTCTCTTGAAGATCATTTCTCATATATCAGTTTCATCATGAAACTATGAACTTTTTTTTAATCTTTTATTATTCTTTCCTACGTTTGGAAAAGTCAGTTTCTTATACTAATTTGTGAAGGTACCTCATAAAATACACATTCATGATGATGTTTTTTAAAGTCTTTTAGAAGCATAATAAAATCCCATAGTTTTCACTATGTAATGGACACTTTCACTTAGTATGGAATTCCCTGAGAAAAGGTCTGGAAATCCTTGGAAAATGGATCAATACAAGTGAAAATAACCATGTTGTTAGATTTTAAAATTAGGGAATTAGACTAGGTTTTTCCCTAAACCACTATAAATATATATTTAAAATTATTTAAATTCTAAATATATTTCTTCTGCATGCGTGTGCTAAGAAAATATCATAACTTATCATACATTTAAGATGGTGTTTTATAAGTGAAGAAAACATAAAGGAATTAATTCCCCCTCCCTATTGAGTATTAGCGAAACTAGTATCCAACCAATAATTATAATCAAAGGTAGTGACTTTTGAGTTATCAACTATAAAAGGATGATGTATTAGGATCACCTCAAAATGGATGTTATTTCTAATAATAGAGAAGGAATATCCCTGGTAATATCTCCCTACCTCATGGTGAAAAATATGGTTACTAGTAGTAAATGATGATAATCTCTTCGAAAAACCTTGGTTTTAAGGTTTATTTAAAATCTAGGAATCCTTATAAAATTCACAAGATTAATCATAAATCATGGGATGCTAACACTAAATCCAAAAATGACTTAAAATCTAAATTGATGAATATATAAAATGTGGCATAGGTCTTGACGAGTTCAATAAATTGTTATAACGTGAATAAACATATGAGATATGTAATACCATGTTATTTTCCTATAGAGGAACTATCAACATGTGAGATATTTGATAAAATAATTATAAGATTATGTTCGATACTTTCAAAATGATGGATGGTGAGAATGCTATTCATTTTAATGGAAGAATAATTGAGGATGTAAATTATGTTTCTTCTGTGGGAAAAAATATTTCCTAACTAGATCATGCTATGAAAATCCATCAAATTCTATAAACTATATGTAGTAGAATACCAGATTCTATTAGGCAATCTACAAATGACAATGTTTTCAAAATAAAACTCGTATTAGTACACTTATAATGAATTAGTCATAAATGGAAGATTATGGAGGCCAACATATGATTTTTAAAAATGAAGAATTTGATATTTTTTGTTTTTACATTAAAATATGTCAGGAATAACAAGATTATAAACATTTTAGATTAATCTCGAGAAGAAGACACCTTAAGAGATCCAGAATAAAATAATGATCCTGCTTAGTTTTCTAGAAAGTTCAAGAAGTTTGTTATCAAGAGAATAGGTTTTATAAAACAATTCAACATGTATAATAATCATGGGGGAGAAAATAAAATGGCTAGATTAAATGAGTTTAATAATCTTAGGAAATCATTCCAAAAAATCCTCAATTTAAAGATAATAATATTTCTGAGAAAAATTATTTCAAGATAGCTAACAATAATGAAATTCTAAAAAATACATAAAAACAACATAGAGTGCTTACAAGACTCTTGTGATGATATTGTTCAGTGTTAGAAGATGAAATTTCTAATTAAAAGGAAACCATGTTATTTATGGCACACACTAATGAGGTAAACTAATTTTCTTTCTTCTGATTATAGATCAAATTCATGAAATGAAAAATCCTCTTCTGATGAATTGAATGGATATTTTACCATGCTAGAAAAATTATGAATTCTTGAATAAAAAAAAATAAAAAAATTAAGTGTTCATATAATTATGTTAATAATTAAAAATAGGCAAAAATAAAAAAATATAGATCATAAATCCAAGATTGGAAAATTTTATACATCTGGTATTGAGCATTATTATAAAATTGAGATCCCATACAAAGAAGTTCATGATGTAAAAAAAACTAAATGTGTTTTCATAAAAGGTGAAAATTATTACAACCAAATTCTTGGGAATAATAATGTTCATAAAAAAAATTTAATGTAAAGCACAAGTAAACAACTATATATTTATAAAAATTATTTTATGCTGAATTTCGATGATAAGAACATATCTAAAATTGTGTTCTTTTTCATCTTGAAGAAATGGGGAATTATGAAAATAATTGTAGTTTAAGACCTTGTAAGAAATTTCTATGACTATGTTATGTGAATATAACATGAATTGTTTGATAAATATGTAAATACTGTTTGTTATGTAATAAAAAAGGTTCTAATTAGGCTTATTTTTATGAAAACACCATATTTATTATAAAATAATATAAATCAAAATGTTTGAAAATTTTAAGCATTTAGATGTAAAATTTACATTTAAAACACCAAGAAAAATATAGGTAAATTTTATCCAAATGATGATGAAGGAATATCTATTGGATTTTCTACTATATTCAAAGACTAAAGAGTTAAAAAAAAGAAAAAAATTATAGAAGAATAAAATCATGTGAAATTTTATGAAAGTGATTATTTTGAAGAAAAAAAGTATCAAATTTATGTGATAAGTGATTATATTGAAATCATGAGGCATGGATCACTTTTTGATAATATAAAGGAGGTTTGGGAACTTGATTTTATGGAACCAGATCCAAAGAGGACAGATACTAGTGAGCCTTAATATGTGTTTACTTGATAGGAGAAACCTTGACAAACAATCCCATAGAAACTATCATAGGAATCTTAGATAAATCGTTTATGAATAAAATAATTATATTAATCCTCGTACAATTTTTTTAATTTTTACATCAACTAGAACATGAATCTTTTAAGAAGACATATTACATGAGATTTGGGTTTTATTTATTCAAGGGGAATTAAAGTAGTTCAATAGGAACAAAAAATGAGAATTAGAAAATAGACCCATATATTTCCTTATTATAGGAATAAAATGGTTTTTATAACCAAATATGATGATCATTGCGTGATCACTATGAATACAGAAAGACTGTTAGCTAAACTATTTAATTAATAAGAAATAATTGACTATTAAGAGGCCTTTTCACCTGCATAAATATTAGAATCCCTCAAGATTATCTTATCCAATGAATCATAAGTGGATTTACAATTATATTATAATATATTTAAATAATATTTTAAAATGATTTTCTTATAGTTGATGTTTATGTTGAAGAACATATTTGTTTTGAAAATCCATATTTTCCAAATATCTTTTTCAAGATTACCAAATAACTTTATGGCCATAAAAAAATACCCTGAAGAATGGTATGAAATTTTCTGTTCATTTTTGTATCAAATAGATTTTGAGTAGTAGTGAAATATCTTTCAATTTTCAGGAAAATTTCATATTAATATATTTTTTCTAGTTTAAATAAATGTTTTTGATGTGATTTTTTGTTCTATAAACAGAAGATTAGGTAATGTTTTTTTAAAACTCATGAAAAAAATAGTTTGAAATGAGAATTATGAGTGAGTTAAATTATATTATCAGTTTTAATATTTATAAAAACTTATTTTTCTATGTGATAAATCAATAAAAATACATAAGTTACCTAGTTACGAGGGTTAGACTTAAAAATGGTAAAATACATACAACTTCTATGAGTTTTAATGAAAATCTTGATTTGGATGAAGCTTGGAAACTAGTTCACAATATTTTATATAGGAAAATGGTTGGGTGACTACTATTTTTAACTTATGGTATCCAAGATATTATTTTTCTAGTATTATTACCTTTAATATTCAAATATAATCCCAATGAATCTCATTCGAATATTTCCAAAATAATTTAATGTTATTTCAAAGAAACAATTTCTCTTTCCTAATTATACCTTAAAACTTCTAAAATAAATGGGACATGTTTTTCAAATTATAATTTTGGTAGTTTTTTACGAGATTAGAATAATACTTTAGGAAAATAAAGTATTTAATAGAATCCTAGTTATCTTTCTCTAGTACGAAACAAGTCTCAATTTCATTATTTAGTGTTGATGTGTAATGCATTGATGTATGTGGTTTTTGTGCATATGTGTTGTGGATGAAACACATTATAATATATTTTTAATTAAATTATAATAAAGTATCAATTAAATTTGATAACATTGGTGCTATCAAGATTTCTAATAATTTGATAAATCATTCAAGAAAAAATTTTATGGAACTAAGGAATCATTTTTTGGGGAGTCATTATAATCAAGGTGATATCACTCCAAATTTTATCTATAATGTGAATTACCTAGAGAATATTTTTATGAATCCACCTTGTTGTGAAAGATTTTAATTTATTAAGAGTTAATTTGGTTTATTTTAATTTAAATGAATTTTATTTCATTCATTTTTATTTTTTAATTTCATTATTTATTATTAATGTGTTAATGAATTATTTATATATTTATTTGTATTTTATTTTAAATATTTAGCTGATTATATATTTATTTGTGTATAATTTAATGATATAAAATAAATAAAATATGTTTTATTTTATTTTATTTTATTATTTTTATGTTGAATTAACACCTAAAACTATATGGATCCCTAACACTTTTGTAAATCAGGAATGTGACTGAAAAGAAATCGCACCTTTACTCCCTTTCCATTCAAATATGAATATTCTTCCTTGAAGCCAAACCATCACCCTTCATTCAATAAACCTCCCACTGATAATTTTGTGAAGGGGAATTCAATGTAATGGTATGGTGATGGTTTATGTTCTTCTAATAACTAAAATACTGGTGATGCACTACATCAAATTCTTATAAGAAAATTAATGGATATGGATCAACTAAAAGGAAGAGTGATGATTTTGAGACTATTTTTCAATTCCAAGGATGGAAATTTGTTTTTTATATGGATAAATTGGGTTTTATATATGAGGAGGAGGTAAAAGATTTTATTTTAAATTATGAATTAATTTTTAGACAAATAATGGATTTCCATTCATCAAATGCGAATGAGAAGGCTTTTTTAGTTTCATCTATGAAAATAGAAGATGTTTTTCCCTATCCTCTTCAGGGTTAATGAAAATTCAATCATAATTTAGTGGGCATAAGGTTATTTAGACCCACTTAAGTGTTCATGTTTTTGTTACAATTTTCTAATTTTGAAAATTAGTCCTTGAGAAACGTGAATCTAGAATGAAAAGTTCTTTGTATGTTTATTTATACCATTATTTCATAGAGTGATTGGTGAGACAGAGAAATTAATACTATAGGACATGTACCTATTATATGTACTTATCAATAATATAAATGTTAATTTGGCATGGTACATGATGTGTTTTATGAACCACTACTTCCATGGTAATGGTTTGTTGAACTCTTTCTCTTATATAAGGATGATCTCTCTGATTTTGAAAGGGAAAGTGGCAGACATGAATGGGGGAGAAGATGTGAAGTGTTACAAAAGAAATTACCTATCAAAAATTATATTAACAATGTTTGGTTATAATTGGGAAGATTTCTCAAACTATCCAAATCTTATTGGTAAGGAACATACTAATCAAGTGTTTATACCACATTCTACATTAAATTAGGGGGATACATCTAATATCTCACCTCCTAGGGATGCATCACACACTGAGATGGTTCCTTATAGGTATGTTCATGAGTCCTTAAATGAAATATCAATGACTATAGTAATAGAAATCAGACCAGTTATGGAATAATTATTTATATGTGACTGATCTACGATACTTCCTTATGCAAAATCTATTTATATGATTGTGCATGCCGTTGAGACAAATACATGTGTTCATGTTTATGTGGAAAGTCTAGTAGAGACTGTAACAAGTTTTCTTGTTATTTAAGTAAGTACACATGTTGAGTTTGGGAACATTGAGGTTGATCCCCCACGTAGATCACCTACTTGATACAGAGTTTAAGATGTGGATGTGGCTATGGAGGATGAATAAAATTATTGAAATTCCCTAATACCTACTCTATTCTCTCCTCAGGTACAATAATATGACCCTTCTATTGGAAAAACTTCCAAGAGTTATGATTTATAAAAACATATACAATCTTTTTCTTCCACTTTTATGAAAAATTTTGATAGTCTCAATGGCGATTATGTAGCATTAAAGAAAAAGATGATATCTTATAAGTATGAAATAATATAGGTAATATAGAATTAAATTTCTAAAAATGATTTTGATTATTTTTTTATTTGATGGTTTCAAATAGTTCTTTGCTTCCCACTTTCCTACTAGTGGATCCTATATCATCTACTGTATGTGGTGATGATATTATGGTTATGAAAGATCATCCAAATGATCTTAATGGTGTTTTTGGTACAAAATATGAGGTTAATGAGATTGTAGTGATTGCACAGTCTTATTGGGATATGGTTGAAGATATCCCCACATGATTAGTATTATAATTTAATGGATAATCTCGATGAGATGTAGAGTTTTAAGAGTGAGATGAGCAAATGATTTTGTATCCTTAAGAGTATAGTTGTGAGATAGTGTGAGTTACTTAGGAGGTTTTAACCAACTAATACATCTACGTTTACATAGTGTGTGGTTATAGATCTTAATGAATAGTTTGATTTGGATTATTCTACATAAAAAGAGCTATTTGTGTGTAGAACTTTTAAGAAAGTTTCTATAAAGGAAGATACTTCCATTATTCCTATTACAACTACTTACCCTACAGTAGTGACTCAAGCTCCATTTAGTTAATTGAATGATGTTAGTGAGATCCTTATGAAATAGTTAGCGAACCTAGATCATAAGTTACTTTATTTGGAAGTTTGGATAAATAATTTGAATGTTTTCTATGATATAATTTAGATGAAATTATATTCACAGATTACTGATGCTCTATAATAATTTTAAATTTCTACCACAATAATTTTTGATCATATTTTCTAGCTGTTTATATAGAATATTTTAAAATCATTTTGAATAGTTGTTTAAAAACAATTTCTTAGATGCATAGACATACATCAACTACCATGATTTATTTCTATAAATTAGATATCATTAAAATAATTTATATGCATGCTGATGAACTATTTTATTTAAGTGGAGAAAAGTTTATTTTTGTAGCACCACATGATAGCTATAGAGGTTTATGGTTTATATTTGAAGCTATTTTTGATCCATCTATGATTTATCATAAAGAATAATCCAAGGATGTAATAGTATTAACTGATGAATCCATTGAAAAATGTGTTACATATTTAGATATTACCCGAAAGATATGTTTTTACAAGTATGGTTCTTATGATTTCATCATATATTTTTGGAAATATTTATAATGTGTTTATTATTCCTACTAAGAGACCACCAGGAAATTTTCAATTAAAATTCATATTTTAACAATTCATTGAAAAATTAATTTTTTTTATAAAATTATAAGGAAATTCACTCTTAAATATTTCTAACATGCTGATTTAAAAAATGAAATCAAAATTTTCAATTTTTTTAAAATTGTAAAAAATTATGTTTAAAATAAGTGTAGAATATTTAATGAAAGCGCTGTTTAGAAAAATAAAATTATAAGCATAAAAATAGATTAATTATTATCCCATTCATAAAAAATATTAGGTTAGTGATGAAAATTTTTATTGAATATATAATATATATGTTTCATTAAAAAAATTCACTAATATTTATTAATTTAATTTATTAATATAAAAACATATTGTGTGCATAAAAAAATTGCAGAAAAAATTTATGTTTTTACTTTAAAATAATTTTTATTTTCATTTATAATTAATTAATGATCAATGGATTTATTTTATACATCTGTAAAGAATATACTTTTTATAATTTTATTCATACCTCAAAATTTAATGGTTTGGTGATAAAATCATATTTAAATAATATATTTTATGTGTTGTTTAATATAAGTGTTTCTTGTCATATACACAATCGAACTGAATGTTATTATTTTAAAATTTTAAGGTGTTATAACCTACTTATACCTATTCAACCTGAATAACCTTTATCAATCCATAATGATCGGTCATATTACTAATGATTTTTTGTTTATTTCCTATTTGTAATTTTGCACAAGTGAACATGACTAAAGAAACACATTTTTATCTATTTATTAATTTGAAGAGAATTTTCTCATTTAATGGGTTTTATATATTTATTTTGATTCAAAGTGGTTGTTTTCATTTAATTAATTTTATATCATTGATATATTTTAATGTTATGTTTTTCATTTAATGTCTTTAATGTCTTTTTTCATTTTTCCAATTGATTATTTTAATTTAATTATTTTGATTTTTTAATAACTAAAATTTTATTAAATTTAGTCATGAGATAATTAAAATTCAGTATCAACACTATAATTAAAAATTTAATCATACAATGTGCTAAATTAAATGTGTTTTACCTCTCCATACGCATAATTTTTAGTGTTACAAAATGGGTAAGAAACTATATTTGAAGACCAAGATCGAAAAATAAAGAGAGGTTTGATTAAAGGGGATAAGAAAATATAATCACAAAATTTTAATATATATATATTAATTATTGTTTCTATAAAAATCCATTGTTATTTTTAAAATTTAATGTTTATTTGTTAATGTGATTTGTGACCATGAAAAAGTGGGAGATTGTTGGACTACAAATGTTTTTCCAAAAAATATCCCCTGTAATTTTTGTATTTTTGAACTCAAAAAATATTATATTAGTTATGATTTTATACTTCAGTGGGTTCCTTAGGTTTTATCTTCTTTAATTCGATTTTATTGTATGTTTGCAATTCTCAATGTTTTGATGAAATTTTACTTGTTTTTTTTAAATTCAATTACATGAGGCAATTGGCTACATGGATCTTTAGATACCTTAATAAATCACCCATGTAAATAAAATACATGAAGGAAATGACTATGTAGGTTAGATACATAATAATATATAGTATATAGAAATTGGATTAATATATAAATCACATTTATGAGAAAATTGATACAGTGATGAAATGAATATGTTTATAATCAGCCATTGGAATTAGATATGTGATTCTGATTTACTATATTATTTATTCATCCATATTAATTTTTTTTTGTGTTAAATAAGGCTATGAAATTTTGGTATGTGAAGAAGTACTTCATGTATCAATTCCGCGACATGAATTTAAATATATGGATTTTGGCTATATGGTGATCCAAAATTAGTTATCACATTACAAAAACTACATATTTATTACCAATGATTTAATTTTAGTGTAAATTATTAATGTAATAGATTCATTAAATATTGGATTAATTCTTGAAGGTAAAATCATTTTCTAAAATGTTGCAAGTTTCAAGAGATGAGAATAGTATAAGAAAAATTTATTGGTTGGTACTATTGATGAAACATTTTTGAGAATTATACATATAGAATTTAATACAGTGACTAAATTTTATAGGATGTCATGATATTCCTTAGAAATATAAGTTTTTAATTTTTTATTTGAATAATAATAGAATACACCCAGGGTATATAAAAGTTATAGTATAGAGAAGAAAAAGGAATAGAAGAATGATAACCAGACCAACACTATCCACTCCATTTCACTCAATATTTTTTGCGATACTTATCTATTTTTATAAAAATAAGAAGAACATTAATGTTATATATATTTTCATTCAAAGGACAATATCTCTATGTTTTAGGAGACTCTCATAAATGTAATCTCCAATATTATCTTTTTTATGAGAGAATGCTCCCATTTTTTCTGTTTCATCTTTCAAATTTGATATTCATATTTATTATTATTTTATTATTTAGTCCAACTATTGTAAGTTTCAACTTATTTTACTAAACTACAAAGATACTAGGTAAATGAACCTGAAGGGCTTGATTTCATAAGACTTTTTGGATCCCAATAAAATATACTATTTATTTATAAAGTTATTTCTATTTCTACTCTATTGGGAAATAATTTATAAAAGGACTAGAAATCCCAAAAAAATGGAACATCTCAATGAAAATAATTAAGATCTTAGAGTTGAGATTTTTTGGAGTGGGATAGGGTTTTTTATTCCCCAAACCAATATAAATATACATCGATCAATAATTTACATTCTATTCCTATTTTTTATATATACTTATTTTATGAATGGATAAAAACATATCAAAAATTTATGAAGTTGTATTGAATGTAATGAGAATTTCAAGTACTCAATTCAACCCTCTCTCAAGTCTTAGTGAAGATGGTCTCCAAGAAATAGTTGGTTTCAAATTTAGTGACATTTGAGTTCTCAACTATAAAAGGATGAAGTCTTGGTACCAACTAAAAATTTCTATTATTACTGATAATTGAGAAGGTATGTATATGATAAGAGAACCCAACTTCAGTGGTCAAAATTATGGTTTCTGGAATGCATATATAATAATATATTTGAAGAACGATGGCCTGAAGATTTATTTAAAATACATGAAGCCTAATAAAATATATGGAAGAACCTAAATCATGGGATGCTAACACCGAAGCCATCTATGAATTAAATTCCAAATACATGAATGATATCATATATGAAATAAGTCCTAATGAGTACAATAGAGTAACAAAATGTACAAAACCTTATGATATGTAGACTAACATATCAGTATCCTATGAAGGAACTAAAAATGTTTGGGTTCTTTGTTACAATATTTATAATATTATGTCTGCTAAATTATGAATGATGGATCAGGAAAGCATTTCTATGTTTAAGAGAATACATAATAAGGATTTAAATAATATTCCTGCATTAAGAACACCAATTACTAAACCAGTAAAATCTCTTAAAATCTAAATAATTCTACCACTCAAATAGAGGGGAACCATGGATACCACTAGAAAAAATATAACCATAATTAATTTAAAAATAAATGAAATTATTTGTACACTCATGATATATGAAAAAAATATTTAATGTAATAATTTAGGGCATAATATTGTTAAAAAGAAAAATTCCGCCTCAATGGTTTCTACTTAAAATGATGACAAGAATAATAAGAGTAATTTTATTTATTTCATTTAAAGAAGAATATGTCTTAAGAAATATGGAATCAAATTATGAGCATTCTTATATTTTCTGATAGATCAAAAAGATTTAATTTTTTTAACAGGATTCATAAAGTGATTCAGTAAGTGTGAGAAGAATGAGATTAATAATAAATATGTTAGATTATATTTTTATAAGAAACACAGGAACATGATGATAGTCTTCCTCCAAAATAAAGATAACAAGAATTTTGACAAAATTATTTCAAGAAGTTGGATATATGAATAATGCTTTGAAATCCATGAAAGAAACATGAAAATATTCTAAATAATCTAGTGATGATATATATTTTGGATCAGAATTTGAAATATCAAATCAAAAGGCCATCATGTTCTTTATGTCACAATCTGATGAAAAAACTCATTTTATATTTCTAAGAATGAATATGATTTATAACAATAAATTTACACTTTTCATAAATTAAATAAATATTTTATCATGATATAAAAAAGTATAAAATATTAATGAAGAAAAATAAATACTTCAAGAGTTCATATAATGTTTTAGTTAATGAACAAGAGGACTTAAATAAGATAATTTTAGTTCTTAAAGCTAATCTAGAACCATTTTCTACATCTTGTATTAAACTTGATAAAACAATTAAGAGTAAAAAAATAATTTCATGATATTAAAGATGGTGAATGTGTTTTTTAAAATTGTGAAAACTATATAAATAAAATTATTTGATTTTTTTTTGAGAGAAATATATTTTAAATACAATGTAGTGGTGAACAACAAATGAGTTATAAAAATTATTTTTTTCCTAGTTCCAAAAACAAGAACTTTTATAATTTTTTTTTGTTTTAATTATGGAGAATTATCATACTATTATAACATTTATTGTTTTATTAGGCCATAATTTTATTTGTGTTAAACATGATTTTATTTCATTTTTTTCAAAATCTAGTTCTAGAATTTCTAGATAGTAAAAATATATTTGGGACCCAAGTCATTAGTGGATAACATTGTGGGACCCACGATAATATGGGTACAGAAATAATATATTTTCTATTTGTTTTTATAGGGAAAACGGTCTAATCATATTAATGAGAAATGGTATATAGATAGTTGTTACTCAAGTATCATGAGTGTGGATTTCTAAAATTTTCATTCCTTTTAAAAAATTGATGGAGATTGTTTCACTTTTGGTGGTAATGATAAAGTAAATATTATGGGCGTCTGATTATTTTTAAATCCATACTCAGTACTCGTTAATAATCATTTATAAGTTTAAGTAGTGATGTATAATAAGATAATTATTTCATAGCACTGCGATGAAGGTTATTTTCATGATTTTTCTAATAAGGAATGTTTTATTTTGGAAGATAAAATTGTTAAATTTATAGAACCTAGAACGGAGAATTTATATTCCTTAGATTGTAATTTTGTGTGTAAAAAAGTGAATGATTTAAATGATTAAAAAAATGAATCTTGTATTTTTTTAAAGTTATAAAAAATTGAAATGTTTATTCTATAATAAAAATACCAAAGTAAAATTTAGTTTTAGATATAACTCCCCATATATTGCAAAAATACATTGTGATCCATGAAAATTGGGAAAGAACAAAAGTAATATTTTAAAATAATTAAAGAAGTTTCTATATCTCTTCCTATAGAATGAATCCCCGTATATTTTTTGGGCCATCTAGAATAGAAATCATAATATGAAAAACTTTTTTTAATGTGTCGGTTAATTATTTCTTGGTATTTAATTCACTTTTATTTTTGTGTTTTATGAGTTAATTTTGTTCCATTTTTATATTTTTTTAAATTTGTCCAAAATTAAAAATATTAAAAAATTATTTTTTGGAGAAGTGACCATTGAGGAGAATTTGGAAACAATGAGCTCAATTATTATAGTTTAAAATTTTAAATCAAACATACTTTTTATTCCCCATGGACAACTTAACAGAATGGTGTTGTTAAAAGGAGGAATAAAACCATGAAAGAAATTATTAGGACTATATTATGTGGATATAACCCACCCACACATTTTTCTTCTAATGATATAAATAAAACATGTAATTCCATTTATAGAGTTATAATTATTCCTATTGTGAAGAAAACACCATATGAGATATAGAATTATAGTGAGACCAAATATAGATACCTCAAAGTAGGTTGATGAAAATATTATATTCTAAACACTAAGGAAAATCTTTTTAGATTGGATCCAAAGGATGATGAATGAATAATTCTTGGATATTATACTACATCCAAATTCTGTATGTTTACAATAAAGGAACAAAGTTTATAGAAGAGTCACCCCATGTGAAATTTGATGAAAGTGAACTGTTTGATCATAAATGAAGCATAATTATTAGATGCGCAATTCTGTTGAAAAGTGATACCTAAACCTTTTTTTAACATAATGGTGAATTTGGATAAATATTTTTGTGAACTATATATTAAAATGATGGATAGTAGTGAACCAGAAATTATAATCCCTAGGCAACATAGATCCTTGAAAAACCATCCCTTAGAAACTATCATAGGAATCGTAGATTAATGGATTAAGACTAGAATATGTATAATAAACCTTTTTTAAATTTTCTACATTTTCATCTCATACAAAACATCCAACCTTAAAAGAATATTTAGTGTGTGAGAGTTGGTTTTTAACTATGTAACAATAATTAAACAATTTTAAGAGGAACAAGGTAAGATATTTATTTGAAAGGACCACTTATTACCCTATTATTGGAACAAAATGGGGTTTTAAAAACAATCAAGCTGATATTAATTTGATAATTAGGAATTAGGATAGACATTTGGCTAAAGGGTATAAAAATGGATGGATTATTAACATACATATACATCTGTGGATTCATTAGAAGCTATTTGGATTCTCATAGTCTATTCATCAAAAATGGATTTAAAATTATATAAGGTGGAAATGGAATATTATTTTAAATTGGTTTTATAGAGGAATTATATGTTGAATAACTGATTAGTTTTGAAAACCCCCACTTTACTAATTCAATCTCAAAACTTACCAAAGTACTTTATGACCTTAAAATATCTCTTAGAGCTTGGAATAAATGTTTTAGTTATTTTATTATATAAAATATATTTTTATTATTAAATTTATATCATATTATATTCATTAAAACAAAATCTTCAGAATTTTTTAGTTCAAATATAAGTTTATTAAGTGATTTTTGGTTCTAGTAATAAACAATTGTGTGATGATTTATCAAAATACTTACAAAAAGAATTCAAAATTATCATTATGGGTGATATAAATTATTTTATTAATATTTATTTTTATCAAAAAGACATTTAAAATGTATTGGGTCAAATTAAATACATACTTGACTTAGTTAATAGGTTTGGACTCTAAAATGGTAAAATACATTCAACATATATGAGTTCTAATGAGAATATTTATTTGTATGAATATGGGAAACCATTGAAAAAAATCTATGTAAGGATTAATTGAGATTCTATTATATTTAACTACTTGTAAACCAATCATTTTTTTTAATATGTTCATGTGATAGTTTCTAAGATAACCCCAAGGATTCTCATTTGAAATATGACAAAATAATCACAAGTTATTGAATATGACTAATTTTTATTAAATTAATCAATATAAAAAATTATCAGTTTAATTTGACCTATTTTTATGATACTGAAGATTGTGGTTATATACTAGATACATAGAGTGATTTTGGAACCTTTCAATTTCTAGTTCAATCCATTGTATCATTGTCTACTAAGATAAATTACTAGGATGAATTATTACTCAGAAGTAGAATACAATACTTAAGGTAGTTGTTGTGGACATGGGTTTTGGATAGAACACACCCCAACGAATTTCATAATTATTTATAATAATGTATTAATTAAATGTTATAACCGTAATACTATCAATATTTCTATGAATCTGATAAATCATTAGAGAACAAAGCATGTTGATCTACGAAACAATTTCTCATGAAATCATGCTAAAAATGTGATTTAATTTTTGAATTTATCACTACAAATAATAAACTAGTGTATATTTTTATTAATACCCTTAATTATGAACACTTTTATTTTATTAAGTAGGAATTTGTGTTATTTTCTTTTTAATGATTTTAATTTCATTCCTTGTAATTTAATTTTTTTATATATTTTAAATATTTAAATACATCATGAATTTATTTAATTTGAATTTATTTTTAAAATGTATTATGATTTTATATTAGTTATTTGCTAATTTATTTTTTATAAATAAATTTCATTTCAATTATTTTATTTCATCATTTTAATGTTGGATCATCCCCAAAATAGATGTGAATACATAAACATTTTGAAGTCCAAGAACATGACCTAAAAAGAAAATTGTGTCTCTCATCCATTTATATTAAACTACATATCATGTTCCTTGATGCAGGACCATAAATCATTAATCTCTGAATCTCTAATCAATCTATTTATGATGAGGTCGTTGAATCAAGTAAAAGGTGTTGGTTCATTTCTTCTATAAAATCAAAGGATGGTTGTGCGCCACGTCAACTTCTTCTGGGAAATTTTATAAATATGATTTTGATGAATGGAACCAAGATAATTTGGAATAAGGTTTTTAAATTAAAAGGATGTGAATTTTTTTGAGGTATAAAATCTGGTTTTTTGTGTGAGGAGGAGAAAAATGATTTTATAAGAAATATTGAATTCTATTTTGGACAAACAAAGGATTTATTTTTATTGATTATAAATGGGATGGATATTATAGTTTTGTCTATTGAAATAAAATAAGTTTTTAACTATCTTAATGAGGGTGAGTATAAATTCAGTAAAAAATATATTGGGTATGATATCAATTAGACATGCTGATGTGTTCATATTTTTGTTTACAATATCTACTTTTGAGAAGAAGGATGCGGAAGAAATGGAACTTGAATAGAAATTTATTTGTAAATGTATCAAGATTGGTATTTTTCGAAGAGTTAGTGTGATTGTGAAATAACTACTTCAGGAAGTTTACCTCTTATATGTTCTAATCAATTATTGTAATCTAAATCTTTCTTGATATATGATGCGTATCATGCACTAGTGCTGGCAAGTAAACTAGAAGTGAAAATATTACCCTTCTAGAAGGATGAACTCTCTTATTCTAAAAAATAAATAGGTAGATTAAAATGAGGGATAAACAATGATACCTCATAAATGCAATAACCTATCACTATTTATCATAAATTTGTTTGGTTAAAACTGGGATGCCTCCTAAAACTCACTTAATCTTGATGAGTATGAATATTCAACTTAGGTTTTTATACCACCTTCAACATCTACTCAATAAGATTCATCGATAACCAGACATCATAGGGATGAATCATATATATATATATATGGTCCCTACTAGGGAATTTTAGGATTCAATATCTAAAATAATAGATCCTGTAGGGACAAAAATTAGACCATTTGTTGAAGAAGTAGTCCAGAGTGAAAGAGTTGTGGTAGTTCCTAATACTGAATTTATTCAGTCATTTTTGAAATTTATAAAGATAGATATGTTTTTTGAAGTAAAAAAGGAAAGTCTAATTGAGACTATTCTAAGTGTTCCTTCTTATAAAGTTAGATAAAAAGATAAATATGAGCTCATAGAGGTTGATCAACCACTTGGATCACCTTATATAGATAGAGTTGGAGTAGGGGATGTGGCTATGCAGGATACTATCAATAATTCTCCTACGCCATAACCTCTCCCTCTTATACCCATGTACAATAAGATTCCACTCTTATTAGTAAGAGTTCTGAGAGTTCTACTGATGAAAATCATACACATACTTTTTCCTCTACCATTATGAAAGAATTTGATAATCTAATGGGATATTATTTAGAGTTAAAGAAAGAGATGATACATTCTAAGGCATAAATAAGATAGATATTATAGGATATATTTTCAAAAACTAATTTTGATAATCTTATTGGGATGATGGTTGTGTAGAGTTCTTTGATTGAAGACGTAAAACTAGTGAAACCAGTCTTATATAGTATTTGGGATGTCGATATTGAGGATGTAAATGCTCTAGTGAATAAAATTAGTAGATTTTGTGATAAAAAATATAAGATCAGTGTTGTTCTAGTGTTTTTTTGCATCTAATAGAGTAATTGTTCAGAATATGTCCCTATTCTAGTGATATATTTTAGTGTAATCTATTAATGAGATATCAAGTTTTAAGATTGAGATGAAATAAAGCTTTCTTACCTTATACTGTTTAGTTTTGAGTTTTTTGTTAGTTAAGATATTTAAACCAATTTAAAAAACTATTTTTTACCGTATATGGTTGTAGATGTTAAGGAATAGTTTTTCAGGTGTCTTAAGATACCAATTCATTTTCCTCTCAGATCCAATCTTTATAGTGGTACTTGTTCTCACCAATTGTTATGCAAGTATTTTGAAGGAATAATTTTTCATATTTTTGAGAGAACTAAGAATATATTCCGAGATATGGGGTTGGAACTGACGTGTCAATGAATTACATGGTATTAAATATTTGAGAACCTATTTTTGGTCAGGATGAAGATACCATGGGTGGTAACAAAGAAAGTGATAGATATAATTTCTTGATGTATTGGTCCAAAAAAAGAACCCATCGTAGGTTTGAAATAACACTAGAAAAGATTTATTAAGTTGGCCCATATATTTTTATATAATAATTATAATAGGACTATATTACCTTAGAGTAAGTCAAAATCCCTACAGTGTAAATCGATCCAACTTAAAGAGATCTTATTGTGTACAAACTGTTTAGGCCAGTTGTTCTTGAGTAAGCTATAACTAGTGCTCCATTTCTAGATGCTTCCTCTACACTATTACTTCTAGCTCCATAAAATTACTTAAATGATGATGTTCATAACTTAATAGAAAAATTAGCCATCCTAGATCAAAATTCACTTTCTTAGGATGGTAGGATGATCGTTTTGCAGGTTTTGGATAATAGAATTTAGAATTAGTTTTATTCATAGCTTCCTAATGCAGCATCTGTTTCTCATTCTTCTACCCTAGTAATCTCTCTATAGTTTTTCTACTATATATATTGAATATTTTTATGGGAGTCTAAATAATCTGTTTTAAATAGTTTCCTACATACACAGAAAAACATCTACTTTCATTCATGATTTCCAAATATTAGATATCATTAATAGAATTGATATGGGAATTGATGTCCTATTTTAAATATTGGATGAATATCTATTGATCTAGCATATAGGATACCTATAGAGGTTCTTAAAAGATATTAGAAGTTTTTTTTGATATAGCCAGGCTTTATCAGAATGAATACTCCATGGTTATAACTGTGGTTTCTACTAAATCTAATAAAAAAGAGATATTTATTTGAATCCTTCCAAGAAGATAAAATTTTCCAGTGATGGCTATTTTTATTTCATCATAGATATAAGAAATAATGATAATTTATTGAGCACACCGACAAGGATACTACAAGATTCGTAAAGTATTGAGACTCATGAAACTACTGTGGTGGTTGGAAGTGTAGTTTTATCACAAATGGTTGTCTATAT
The DNA here is from genome assembly GCA_963277665.1 of Viscum album. NCBI lineage: Eukaryota > Viridiplantae > Streptophyta > Magnoliopsida > Santalales > Viscaceae > Viscum > Viscum album. Next base: position 113,125,825 of record OY728161.1, read on the forward strand.
TTCTCCCTTTTCTTCCTCTCCAACAATTAATAAGTCCCCACCCAAACACCATTTTTTATTTCGTGTCAATCGATAGACTCGAGTAATCTAACTAATGTATTTTTTGTTGACTAATTGTAATTTTTTTCCCGTGTTCATGATTATTGAAATACGCTTTTTTATCTCTGTCGGGTTTCAAATTGATTAATTTAAATAAATGTATTTAATCTCTTTATTTTTATTCAAATAGGATATTTTAATTAATTTATTTTTTCTCTTTGATGTATTTTTAAAAGATTTTTTTATTGAATGCATTATATCTCTTGGTTTTTCATCAAAGTGATTGTTTTCATTTAATTTTTTTGGTTATTTTACTCAATGTAATTATTTAGAATTTAGGCCCACCATAATTCAAATTTTGTATTAGTACTATAAATATATAGTTCATCACTAAAAGTACTAAATAAAAATACTTTTCCCCTCTGAACATTTAATTTTAAAATTCACAAAAGGAAGAGAAGAAATATTTGACAGATTAAGGGGAGAAATGGAAAAATGTCTTGTTAAGTGTGAGAATAAAGGATAAACACAATATTTTAAGATCTATATATATATATATTACACAATTTATCATCAAAAATCCTTCTTTCCCTTTAAAATTTAATGTTTATTGATTAATGAATTTCATGATCATCAATAAGGGTTATATTATTAAACTACTAATGTTGTTCCAAACATATACCATATACATTATGTTTTGATGATCTCAAAAAACCCTTCATATGTTATTAATTTTTTTAAGTATTTAAATAATGTTTTATCATTATTCATGTATCTTATTATATAAATATATAGTTATGGATGACTTTCTAAAATTTTCCAATGTATGGAAATTCAGATATATAAGGCAATCAACTATGTAGATATTATACTACATTTATAAATCAACTACATGATGGAAAAACATTTGTAAAAAATATTAATCCTAAAATCAACTATGTAGAAATCATATATTTTGATGAATTTCCTATGTGAGTAAATAAATGCATCGAAGAAATGACTACACAAATAAACTATGTGGATTATTCAACTATGTGAATTGGATTCATGAAAAAATTCACTTCATAGTTCCCATTCGTTATGTGATTTGTTTAACTTGGTCAAATTGAGATTTGTGAGAAAGAATTTTATGTGATATGACTATGGGAATATTTTCTACATGGATGAATTAATATATTTGAATTCAAGTTTGGGGAACTCATCTATGGGGTGATCCAAAATTAACTCTTTAATAAAATTGGAATATTTATTACTGTTGGGGTACTTTTAGTGGAAATTAATACCTCTATAGATGAATTAAATATTTTATTACCACTTTATAGTAATGTCAATTTACTATAAGACACAAATACCTAGAGAATAAAATAATACAAGAAAAATTTATTAGTCATCACTATTAGTGTCATATATTCAAGAAAAGGACATATGGAATTTAATTCAATGGTTTGATTTGATGGGTTATCATATTGTGCCATATCTATAGAATAATTTAATAGATTTTCAAAAAAGAATACAATACAAATGGGATATAAAGAATTGATAGAATAGAGATGCAGAGAGAATAGAAGAACAAGAACCACACCTACACCCTCAAATCCCTCTCTAAAATCATTCTACAATGGTACTTTGTTCTAATAAAAAATTAGATGATGATTATAACTATATAGTTATGTCTTAAATGATTAATATTGTAGTAATTTAGAAGAATCCCCTCATGACACTCTTTTCTACTATGTTCTCTTCTGGATAATTCTTCTCTTCTATTAGTTTTATTTTGAAACTGTGATCTTTATTTTTAATTTTTTTTTCATCCTACTATTGGAAGTGTCATATTCTAGTAATAAGTTATGAATTATCCTTGTAACAGAACAATGACAGTTAGTGTTTTGTAAAGCCTTGTCAGAGATTGGTAAAATATACAAGATTTTCACAAAGTGATAGATTCTTACACTCAACCGAGTAGTCCCTGGGAAAAGGACCGCGAGTCAATAGAAAAAGTAATGGTACTAGTAAAAAATACCAACATCTTGGTGTTGAGTGATAGTAGAGAAGACTACGAGATTTTTATTACCAAAACAAATATAAATATATTTTTTCAATAATTTTATTTCTGGAAATATTTTGGATGCATGCTTATGATAACAAAAGATATGATCTTATCGTATAATTAAGAGGGTTTTAGGTAAGAAAAGAAAATTTCAATGACTGAATTCACCCCTATTGAGTTTTAGTGCATCTACTCTCTGAAAAAAAATTTATGAACAATGGATCATATAGAATTCATAAAATCAATTACTAAAGGATAATATTCCAGTTGTATCAAGGATAATGTTGTATTTTATTTTTGACACAACACATCAACTACTATGTTTTGTTTACCTGGATAGTAATGAATTGTCTAGTCACTATCCTTTATCAATTACAACCATCCACTGTATCTTATTTTAAAATCTCTTTGAGTTAATATATACATATGATAAACATATATTTCACATACCATCCCATATAAATTATGCCTCTAAATTTTTAATAAAAAAACTATTGCCTACCGTTTAAGGTCACGTGTAGGATAATTTTTCTAATGAGGTTTTAACTGGCATGAAACATTAGAAATTACCAATTAATTTTGACATAAAAAAGAAACCAATCACTTCAATGAAGAATAAATATAGATAATAAAGTCACAATTTCTAGATAGAAGGGAAAAACTAGAGAACTTATAAATATTGTTTTCAATTCCTGAAACTATTCAATGCATTCCTTTATCCATATGACCCTAACATCTTTTTGAGTAAATGTAGTCTATGGGCTAGATAAACCTTAATTTTTTTTAACAAACTTCCCGTAATTTACCTCTAATAAAATAACTCTATGAATCTTACTATCATTTATAGCTCTTGGCCATTCATCAATAACTTTAGTTATTGTGGGACCAACAATTTTTCCATATTTTATTCATGATCTGACCAATGAATGTAAAATGTTGTAACAAAAAATCTCATTTAACAAATTTATCATATAATTTTTTTATTTTATAGTTTTCATGATAATCAAACAATTTTTTTAATGATTTTCATAAATTTTGGAATAAACCAAAATATATTTATAAATAAAAACCACAAAAACATCTAAATACTCATGGAAATATTTATGCATAAGTTCCATGAATACAGTTATAGTATTAATTAGCCCAAAATTAATAAACACAAAATCATAATGACTATGAATATTATGAAACACTATCTTAGGGATTACATAAATCTTCACCTCTAGGTGATGGTAATCAGAGCAGATATTAAACTCTGAAAAACATTGATCTCTCTATAGCTAATCAAAAAAGTCATCAATATAAGAAAATATATAAATAATATTAATAGAAATGTTATATAATTATATAAAATAAATGAAATGACTCATGGAACTATCTTTATTTCTTAGAAATAAGTTAGGAGAACTCAATAGTGAAGTTCTAGGATGATTGAAGCCTTTATAAGCTAGCTTATGCAGTTAATTTTCAAATTTTAGAATCTCTACTTTTTCTATTTTGATATAGGGGTTTTGAAATTATCTTATCACCATGATCTATCAATTGAAAGATCAACTTCCCAATTAGGTATTATACTATAAAAATCATTAGAAAAAACACCTAGATATTTTTTTTAATATCATTACATCAATTATTTAAATATATTTCTAATTTCTAACAAGATATGAATAATAACTATCATTTCCATATTTAGTAGTTTTGTGCATTATTGATGTGTTTTCAATGAAAACAATTAGTTCTTATATACCTATATAAACTCATTTTGGAAAATATATATATTTTGTCTCTAGAATATATCCAAGAACGATAAACTAAAATCTAATCTATACCTAGAATAACATCCAATTCTACTAGATAATATTTGTAAATTATTATTTCCTTAATACTACACAATGTGTTTTTACCAAAATTCATGACATCATTAATTAAAGTGAATATTTAAAATTATTTGTAAATTTATTGAAAATAATAGAATATATAGAACCTGAATCAAAAAAATACATTAATATAATATAAATAAATAAGTAATATTTACTTTACAATTTCATTGGATGGTCCAATATCTATCAACGTAGTTGTACAATATTTCACCAAACCCATTTACTTATAGTATTACTACTTCTAATCACTCAACGAATTCTTCAGACATGTATATGCATAACGAACCATAATATTACATTTAAAACACTTCACATATTGTTTATCAAATTTTCTTTTAATACTACCAAAATTTTATATTTACAATCATGAGCAATTTTTCCAAAGTAACCACATCATAAACAGTTCCCAGATTTCATAAGGTATTCCCTAGTAGGCTATTTACCATAGCTATAAAAAAAATTTATTTTCTTATATTCAAATTTATTCAATTTATTATTCCCATTATCCTTCCACATAGATGTATTTTCATCATTCATTTCATGAAATAAAAGGTCATTTGAAAAATCCCTTTATAACTTCTTAACATAGGAAACAATGTTTCCCATAACTTTTATGTTCATGATAGAATAATTATCTTCAGTATCCTCACATTAATCTTGATAAAAACTAATTTATTTTGCTATCAAGAACCCAAATACCATTTGGTGCATACATTTCCAACTGGGTGACTTTTTTTTTCATTCATGCCCATTGAATATTTTTTATTTTTCCATAATTCTAGGACTTTAGTTTCCATGTTATGTTGAACAACCTTACGAAAATAATTCTCAAGGAAATATTTTTAAATGTATCCCATTTTTCGGAATCAATTTCTTCTCATTATATTGTATTCTTAACCATTGGTCACCATTGATCTGATTCAGTATCAAAATGGTTAATATAAAGAGTTATCTTTTGATGAACCAAATAATCCATCATATTTGATATTCTTTATTGATATTTAATTCATCCCTTAGTTATTAATGAGTCAGAAGATCCGCTGAAAGATGGTGGGCAATGTCTCATAAAATGATCTATTATAGACATATTTCTCTTTGGAAGATCTGGTTTCTCTCAAATATGGATTACACCACCATTTATAACCAATTCCAACTAAGTTATCATAATAAAAAACCACTCAAATAAAATTCCAACCATTCCAAGTTATTGATTTGGAAGGATATTTTCCTCTTGGCACATTCCCATTTTATCTTCCTAGTTTCCTCTTTGGAAAATGATTTTGAAGGGACATAGTTTAAATGATGAAGAATGGTAATATTAAAATTATATATCATGATAATCTTGAATAAAAACTCTTATGGTTATTCACTTTCATTATCTAAACCTATAAAATTATCTTAGCCTTTCAAATGATACCAACTATAAGGACTCGAAAATAAAAATTATGTAATATTTAGTTTTAACACAATAATTAACTATATTTTTTTTATCATTACAGTTTAGAGATTATAAAATTAAGTCACAAACTTTACAGAAAAAAATATTTCATAAAAATTTGTACACTTCCAATCAATATAAATTTTTTAATCAATACAAAACTTTTAATATATCACATGTTTTCTTTTAAATAAATATATTCAAAAATTTATTCCTATCATTATAATTTTCCCTAATAATTCTTAAAACCCACCTAAAAATTTTAAAACATTAGATGGGTTAAAAAATATATATAAGGAAGATATTAATTGAAACAATGAAACTACTTAGTCAATGAATACTCATAAAAATTTTCTTTGTTGAAAATAATCTTTCAACTCAAAATAAACACTTTCTTACCCAATTAATCAACTTTTACACCCAATTATTTACACAAAAAAATTCATAATAAATATTAAATGAAAAATAAAACTCATAAAGGATTATTGTAATTCATGAAAAGATCATGAAAATCTTTTCACATAGTAATACATTTCATCTTTATTAAGTAACATTCACTTACCTTTAAACATGATCTCATTAGATTTCCTATGAAATCATAATATTTTTATAAAAAAGAATAAATATATAAATCATATAGGTAACTTTGGACATTATTTTTATATCACTATTATAAACAATCTTATAAATGGAATAACCTACCTTATAAATTACAAAAATATCTTAGGAGAACCCCATAACCAGTAATATATGTTCCTTTATCCAATACATTAGAGATCTACATAGGGCCTACAAGTGATAACGATGTATATTGGTCTTACCCATCATCCTGAGATTTATAGTGCTCACATGTCATCATAATCAATAATAAATAACCATAAAAGAATTATAACACATGAATGATTTCATTTATACCATCATAATTATATACATATTGCTTAAATCAATAGAATAAATTTTTTTGGATATCAAAATATCCATTACATATAAAATAATTATCGAAAATACATAAAAAAATTTAAGAAGGGTTTTTATTTGAGTAAAACATGAAATATTATAATGGAATCTAAAAATAAAATAGTGAAACATTGATGTGAAAAATCATCAGTGCCATATATCTTAAAATATAATATTCATTTTTACATTTTGTTAAAATGATCATTATAAAATACATAAAATTATTCCATTTAAAAAAACATGGAAGAAAATAAAAATAGAAAACAATTTCTTTTTAATAAATTTAATTCTATTTAAATACATACATAAAATAATTTTAGGAATATTTACATAAAATAAAATTATTTATAATTTTTTTAAAATATTTTAAATGATTTTTAAGTTAAAGTCCCCTTAACATGATTCTGAATCATCACATACATTCATTACATTGATGATAAATAAAATTATATTAATTATTTACATGATTGTGAAAAAATTTCATGATTATTTTCATTTTATTTTATTTATTTTCATGTTATAAAAAATTACATAATCAATTAATTTCATGTTAGATATTTTGACAATATTCTGATTAATTTCCCAAAAATACATCGGTAAGTTGACTAGGTAAAAGGGGAAATTATTATAGAATATAGATAATAAATATAATAAAATAATTATTATATTTAAAAATCAATTATACTTTTAAAAATAACTATGAAATATTATTTCCAGAAATTAATTATGTTACAATCATGGAGATTGTAGGTCATATGGACACATGAGTAATATTTAAATTTTTAGAAGAACAAGAAGGAAACAAATTCAGTATAATTTTAGTTTTATATAATTATTAATAATAAATAAATATAAAATTAATTATTTAATTAAAAAAACATACCACACAAGTGATGTGGTGATGAAAAATGAATCACATTTCTTCGTGGAGGTGGAAATCAACATGTAAGATAAAATGAAATTATTATTTTTTCAATGGAATGAAAGTTAAGAAAATAAATTATAAATTATATTTTTATAATTTTTAATATTTCATTAATGACATATGTTTACATGAAATCCATTATTATTACCATATGTGATATAGGGTGACTGAAAATGAATTACATCGCTTCAGAAGGTGGTAGTCTGCGACCCTCATAAATGATGGTCTCTTTTACTATTTGATGGAAGAAGGAGACATATATAGGTTATAAATATATCATAAAAACAAAAATGTATGTGGAAATTAATGGTATTATTTTTTTCATTGTTAATTAATATCTGAAGGTGGTAGAAAAATATGTAAAAAAATCTCAGTTAATAACTATATCTCATCATTAGAAAAACTCTTCAGGCTTATACCTAAAGCCTTCTTAGGTGGGTTTTATGATAAAAACCAAGGCCTATAGTAAAGGTAGATATATTTAAAGAATTTATTTGGGTACGTATCTTCCCAACCAATATGGTGTTTAATTATGAAAAGGAGAGGGGATATGCTTTTACAAGTGGAGGAGAGGACACAATTCAAATTTTCATAAAGATTAAAATATATTAATGTATTCCTCCAGAAAAATGGATCTATGAAAGAAAATTTATGAATATTAAAATATCTAGGGCCTAAATATGAATATAAAATATATTTATTATAAGTTCATAGTTCATTTTAACACTTATCACTTATGTTTAACCCTAGTTAAACTTGTTTAATGTTAAATACAACATATTGTTTATTTTTTGAATATTCACTATGAACTAATATTAAGTTGAACATATGAACAAATATTAATTATTCTGATTAAATACATTTATTCTAATTATTAAATTAAATTCATAATTATATAATGATTTATTTTAAAATTATATATATAAAACATGATGAAAAACATGTTTTCTAATATTTTTAAGTACAGAGATGTGTTTATACCAAATTAAAGTATAATATTAATTAAATAAACCATAATTGGATTTTTAAGAATATAATTGTACTAATTTCACTTTTAAACCATTTTAAAAAAAATTTAACTTTATATATACTTGATATGAAAAGATAATTATTAAGAAAAAGAAGTATTTTTCACTAATCATTGAAAAATTCAACTTTTTATAGAAACCTCAAAATTTTAACATAATATAAATTTAAAATTATTAATTCAAAAATTATGTTTAATTTTTCTAGTTAAAATTATATAAAATGGATGGAATTATTTTAAATAAATTCACATAATGCATGAAAACCTATTTCAGATAGAAATTATGCCTTTTACATTTACTAAAAAATTACCTAATATTCTTATAATGAATATAACTCTAAAAAATATAATTTATGAATATTAATAAGATAATAAAAGGTTTTATCATAACATGAAATCATTTGGTATTGTTTAGACAAACCTACAATTACTTGGGAGGGGAATGTTCTTGGGGTCATCTCCCTCAAGGTAGTTTAAAAATAATGTCCATGATCCCATTATGAAATGTTTATTATGTCAAGGGATGTGATGTAATATGAGTGATAGGTGTTGATATTATGAGATGGGTTTGATATCTAGGGACCCTTATAGGGTGTATGTATTATGTTTTGACCTAGGAAAACCTAGTGGGTTCCCTAGAGAGATGTTTAATGTAGAGAGGGTGTGATTAGGAAATGGATAGGGATGATCATGGGTGTCACCTTAGGACCCATATTTAGGTTTTATGCATGATGTGATTGTGGTGATATAGAATGGGATGATTTGTATGGGATGCACTACCCAATATGATATATTTTAGATATTTGGTATTTATATGATGTACTCTTAGGATTTGGCCTTCATTATAGATACAAGGTCGGAGGATTCCATGAACTATGTAATTGGATCTTTGATGAACCATTTTGGGTCCGCATATAAAAATATTTATATCTATAGATGTGGGATGACTTTGTCATAGTTCTTGGATCGAGTGTGCTCATTATGAATAGATTTTAATGTATGGCTAGAAGATTCCTTAAACTAGTCATTGGGTATAGAGTGTGTATTGTGCAACGATATTGATAGTTGATTTGGATTGACTTAGACATGATCCTTGGGAATGCTGGGAGAGGAAGTTACCTTTGACATTATTCTTGACTGAGATTGACTTGAACCCGATCATTAGGATCATCGGTAAGAAATATAACACTCTATAGAATATAGGTTCCCATGGATTTATACTTAGGTTCATGAGGATAATATTTGGGGATTCCATGGATTTGGAGATTGGATTATACTATTTGGTTTGAAAATGTCACATGAAATCTTTAGAGACATCTGACACATGCTAAAATAAGTATGGTCAGTCCTGTGTGTGTATGAATTCTTATTTCTTCATTCATTTATCATTGATGGTTCCTATTTATTATTACAGTGTACATTTATTTTTTGACGGATTTTTAGTCACTTTACTATTATTATGAACTTTGATATGGGGTGATTGTCTCCAGATAATACTACCTTAAACCTCCACTGCTAGTCACCAACCTATGGAATATGGGGAGGTCTATTTGAGTTCATGTAACACCCTGATCTGGTTATTTTCTGGAGTAAATCGAGATGGGAAATTATGACAACATGAATATTCTTATACCCTAAATCCCATTCTATATAATATATTTTTTTATACTTTTTATTTTGAAGACTTTTTCATTTTGGAAATATACCCTTCATTAGCTCTAGAAATTTGATATAACTCTTATCTTTTCAACCATTTATAACATTCAAGAAATCCAATTTCTACAACAATGATAAAACCATAAATTTGATACAAGTTGGATACAATGACCACAAAATAATCTCTCAATTTTCAATTTTTTCTCGAATCCTTCCACATTAATATCAGAAATCATTTTTTTATTTTATTATATATATCATTTTCAAAATCCCAATCATCATTTGATGTTGAATTCTACACCATTTAACCATGTTATATCAAATAACTATTACTCGAATTAAAACCATTTCAAATTAAAATATATTTGATTTTTAATGGTACTATTTCTCATATTAAATCACTTAATTAATAGTCAATAACATTGGTCACTGTTTGGAAGAGTCAATTTGGAAAAATCTAAAAAATCATCCACCACTTCTTCATATTTTTCATTTTTTCAATGCAATAATCCTACAATAATTCATTATCAAATACATAAACTATTAAATAAAGAATATAAGTTATAATATTTTTTAGCTGAACAATAAAACTTACTTTTAATAACATAATATGAATAATTTTTTTATATAAAAAAAATTATTAATAAAATAATAATATTAATTATAAAAAAATATTAATAAAAATATTAAAACCTAAAAAAAATATTTCATTTGAAATTACATAAACAAGTTGAAAATATACAAAAATTTTTAGTTATAATATTTATTATAATATTAATTATTAAAAATTTATATATATTTTTATTAGAACTCATTGAAAAAATTTATTCCAATTCTACGTATTAAAAAAAATTATTCAAAATATAAATAAATAAACAGTTTAAAATAATTTTAAATAAGTCTAAATTACATATAATAAAAATTCCTCATCAATTACATCACCTAACAAAAATAAAGGGAAACACAATTATTTTAACCATTATAATATGAAATTATATATAAATACGAAATATAAATTTATAGTTATCAAATCTCGGAAATAAATTAAATTTTCATTAAATATTTCATAAAAATTATATATAAATAAAATGATAAATATTATTATTTTTATGAATTATAGACCTATAATAAAAAATTATTTATAAAGAAACTTAAAAAAACCAGTAAATAAAACTTTTATTTAGTAAAATACTTCTAATAATATGTTGTAGAGAAGACCTAATATTTATGAAATTGAATGAAATCGATGGGGTGACAAACTAAAATGGCTGAGGAGTGTCGATGATGGGTAGTATTTGAAAATTAAGAAAAAAGTAGGATAAAATTAAAAAATAAGTAGAAAATGATGGAATCCAACAAAGGGTGACATGGAAGAGTTGATGAAGGGGAGAGTCTCTTAGACTAGGTTAGGATTATAGAATCCAGAGTGAGGCATCATCTAAGTATGTTGAAAGAATGGTGCTATTACATGTCTATAGTTAATTGAATTTTAAGTGGTTTTTTAAATCTATTTATACTATGAACCCCCATTAAAATTATTATTTTAACATTATTTATTGATTAAATAATTTTAAAAACATTCCCTAATACTTTTCAATAAGGGTTATGTAATAGTCGATGTTACACATTTTTTAAAATCTATCATGAAACATATATTGTTAAGAATAGAATGGGATAAACCATATTTTTACTAGTGTGATAATAAAATGATAAATTTTGATTTGGGATTTAGAAAACTCAAAACTGAGGACATAGTCAACTGATATCAAGATAGTGTGACCCCTTCAATCCATTATTTCTGTGTGATTTTCTTTCCAACTTTATTTATCTCTCATCACTAGTCTCACTATTTCCATAATCGATCAATAAACAATCACCTAAAAATAATTGGTAGAGTGTTTCTTAGAAAAGTGTTGATATCGATGCAAAATAATTCATATGGAGATAATAAATTGTACAAGAATTTATAAGTTATATTTTTTCACATTGATATTTTATTATAGACATTGAATATGTTAATTTTTTTTAAAAGGAAGTACAAAAGAAATATAATAATATTTTCAGGAATATTGAATAATTTAACTTCTTAATGAAGTTGTAAAATAAAGTTGAAATCATTAATAGATAGAGTCCAAGTGAAAAACATAATGGATGATTGAGAATGATTTCTATAACTTCTTCACAAGTAAGTCACAATCAATGTAAATATACATGAAAAAAGAAACCTAGGAATTAATATACTATATTTCCATGGAATAATATTAAGTAAAACCATGATGTATATATAAGATAAATAATATAATCTAAAATATATTTAATTAATATTCCTTTTACTTTAACTCTTGTCTTTCTAGAACACAGCCTAACTCCCAGTATAATAAATTTTGATTTATTTATATTATATTTCAAAATATTTTATATGTTTATTTCCTTTAATATCAATGAATTATATTTATTTATAACATATTTATTAATTATTTATAGATTATTTTGGTGATGTACATTATTTGTTTCATATATTCCATTTTGTTTTAGTATAGCAATATCTATAACCCAAACCAAGTTTCAAAATACTAAGACCCAAAATAGATAAAAAAGGCCTCAACCATTCTTACTAATATCCATAGAATGTAAAATAATAAATAGGGATAAAATAAATGATTTGGGAATGATTTTAATCAATTATTAATAATAATCTAACAATGAATTTAATGTAAAAACACTTTATCAAAACTCCATATTTAAATAAACTATTGGGTCATTAATTGTTTTTATGAGCATAGATAAATCCATCATAGAAATTTATTAAAAATATATTTAATTCCTTTCATGGTAGATTGTCACTCGCATAGTTACACTATATAAAAAAAAATTCATTAGTCGAGCAGACACCTACACATCTGAACTATCAAAAACCAAAATCCCACATATGGAAGAGTTGCAATCCTAGCCATAAAATCTTAATCAGAGACAATTTTCCCAACCAAAAGAACATATCCCCCAGGAATTTAATAATAAAACCCTACATTGTAAATGTAAACACATGTTTTTTGAAAATATATGAAATTTATTTTACTAATTTTTTTAAACATACGTACAGTAATAATTAATTCTAAGGTAAACACCTTTATAAGGTAACTATTTAAAATAAATTCCAATACATAACCAACTATTTGAAATTATTTTAACAAAATCCATTATTAGAAATCATATCCAAACAGTTTTTAAATTACACATTTGATAAATAATAATTTTGGATATTAAACCCTTATTTAATCATGAATTAATATTTATAAATGTGTATTGATTAAAAATCCAAAAAAACAAAAATTTATCACAAATAATTAATGAAAATCATTATTGTTTTAACAAATAATTTCAATAATTTCCCAATATGGGAATGGTTTGAAGAGACCTGCTCAGATGCCCTTTCATTAATCTTACTATTAACCCTTAATTTAATGATATTTTCATGTTGAAGTGTAAAAAGATATCATTATGATTCCTCTTTAAATGATAATTATATAAAAAATGAGATAAATCACTTCAATAGGAAAATCCTCACGACATATGAATTTTTGTCCTGAACCCCCATGTTATAGGGAAAACCCCATGTTATGTGACATTATGATTCTATAGCTTTCTATGAGAATGTAAAAAACCTCGAAAGAGTGGCATGTATAACATTAAATTGATCATTGTAACATTTTAATTTATAGGTTTAGAATTCATTTTTGTTGTGAAAAATTCTTAAGCATGGCTTGACACCCATGAAACAGTGGCACAACCCATTCTATATTTCAAAAAACCCATTGTGATGCCTCAAATGTGGGAAAATCATAAAATTGTATTTTCAAGAAATTTTTAGATCATAGACTCTATATATAATTTAATTAAAACCCACAAAATAAAATAGTCTACATATATTACGGTTCTGAACTATTCCTATCAACTGAATATCATCTATCAAAACCTCCATCCCAAGTTCCATCATCACCAATAATGAAAATTGAAAATTTTTAATGGGTAGAGGGTTAAAATATACTCCTATATTTAGGGAACAATCAAATTGACCCTCAAATAACTAATCAAGGATAATTACTAATGATTAAAAATGAATTACTTTTTATAAATTTACATGTAATATTCCTCTATAACTTTTCCATATTAATTTTCCCTAATTAATTACCCTTGTCTCCTGAAATATATCATTCTGTTCAAACCTCTATTATTATTTATTTATAATAAAATCTATTATAATGGAAAAAATTTATAATACTCTTATTAAATTATAATTAACTTCATGTACATCATGTAATATATTTCAAAAAACCCATTTTAATTTACTAATATTAATATCCATTATTGGACTACACCATAATTTCATGAAACCATACATTAAATATTAATAAAATAAATTAAATTCACTATCATGTACACCATAAAAAAATCGACGAAAAATATCCACTAGTTCCACAATTTTAAAATAATTGACCACTATTAACACTAGTCAATTATGTAAACATAAAAAACAAAAATTAATTCAATAAATTTATTATTCATACCCAATTAATTTCACATCAATAAAATCCCCATTAAAACGTAAAAATATTTTTCTTATTAAATCAATTAATTCCTTGTCAATGATATTCCAATTGATTTAATATCAAATGCAGATTAATTTATGTTCACATCTACACATTAATTTCGTTGAATTAATTATTTATGTAACATAATTACCTTGTTCCAAAAATCATGTGAAAGAATTAATATTATGTAATTAAATAATAAAAATTAAATTATAATATATTTCACTAAGAACTGAAATTAATGAATTAAAATTTTAATCCACTGTATTAAATAAATAACATGGATGTTACAATATCGATCCTTATTTCCTGATCACAAGACCATAATCTATAGAATAGTAATGGTTCTAAAATAAAAATATATCAATTATTTATAAAACCCAATGTTCATTTGATAGATACTAAATGTATTATTCAAATGTAAATTGAAAATTATTCCCTCATGTTTCTTTATTTATTCAATAATAATGAGTTTTTAACATTAAATTTAAATTTAAGATTACAATTTCCACACTATGATTATAAATCATTTCCTTGATAATATAACATATTATCAATATTTTAGTTTTATTAATCATCCATAATGAAAAGGATGAAAATATATAGAGTCATTCATCTTGGTGATTGAATAAATACAAACATGAACTTATTAGATTCAATATGTAGTTCCACAAGATAGATTGTACCCTCATGGGGGAGGGGTGAATCAATGGTATCTTTTTAAGAATTAATTCTCCTTTAAATTAAACCTATTGAACTTGTTAAGGTTCAACATATACTCAATAATATCTCTCAATATCAGATAATGTGTAATATCAATGATAGAGATATCAACAGATAGTGTTTAAATGATTCTATTGAAATGCCTACTCCTTCCGATGTTGGTTTTACCCCTAACATGGATTCTACACTAACATACTTTTATATATTTCAATGTTAAAAATATACAATCACACTATATATCTCCTAAATCCAAACATGATACTTTTTATACTATATCCCATATTCTTACTAGAATCAATAATGGCATATTCCTTAATCCACACAAAATACATGTTCTGCTTCGGCTCCAATTGCTTGCTTCTCTAATCAAAATACTCCTTCTACACCAGGCTCGGACTAGAAGACTACACAAGCTCTTGAATCCCAGAAAAATTATTAAAATTTCTTCAAGGATTGATCCTCTATAAAATTATATCTTGATCTTCTCCCACAATAATGTTGAATATTACTTTATCATGTACCTATTCAAGTGTCTTTAATAGAATCTGATAAGTTAGTTAGTTTTACAAAAATATTCTGATCACCTTTAAAATATTCTTTTACCTAGTGAAACTCTTCTTGAATCTATAATTATTAATTCTCATAAAGTCTTTATCTCTATAATATGTGTGTAATATATTTAGAAAAATTCATTAGTGTTATTATTATTTGTATGTATAATATTTTAAAAACTCAAAATGATTATACTTGAGTTATCAACTCAATTTCTTAAAGTACAGTTGATGCATGAATATCATGGGAACAAGAAAATAGTTTTCTCTTTAATATTTAATGTTCTTTTCAAATCATGTTCTAACTTTAAAAACCCTAGAACATATAATATATTTTTCTTCCTTACTTATTGTTCTTTCTTGGTATATCTCATTGGAATAAGTATTATGGAGTGCATAAATGCATTCACTTCTTTAATTTTGAAAAGTTATGTATTACTTGCCCAAATAATAATGGTGTGTGAGTAAAATATCTCAACATGTGCCTACAATGCCAATAATTTCATTCAACCTCCTACTTCGTACTATATTCCCATTGCCACTACACAATTATCTAAACCTTATCCCACACATTGTCTCCTGGTTCTTTCATGTTGTAGTGTTTTTGAATTCTTAAGTTTATTCACACATGCATGAAAATATACATACAATTATGTTGCGTGAATCAAGATCCTATTTCTACTTCATGTAAGGTGATGAGTTGATTAGCATCACATGTTTAGTGTATATCTATGTTCTTACAAAGCCGAAGGGTATCAAAGAACAAGTTCAGAAACAATTTATCCTGTTGTGATAAACAAGAGTTTATGTTTTGTGGGATTATCCTTGTAGAGACCCCAAACATGACGTACATGGAAATTACATTAATTTTTCGGAATACCTAATACATAACAAAAACCAACACTCAAGGACCGTAATAGTTTAGTGTCTTTGGAAACTCGGAACATAATCATCTAATATTGGTGAATGATCTTCAACATCTCCCATAAAGATCTTCCTTTTTTTCTTACCTAAAACCATTATTTATATCCCGGGTAAAAGAAAACATATAAAGGGGGAGCTCAAATGCTCAGTAAGGGTTATCATGGAGAAAATAAAACAAACCATAAACATTTGAACTTGAAAACATGAACATAAAGTTTACACATAAAAATCTTGAGCTGTGAAATAAATCTTGGCAGCACGTAAGGCATAGGTCATAAAGGAACATAAATCATGATAAAATAGAATGGGAAGAAGACATGTAATTGTGTCAAACCATTAATTACTTGATAAGATTTCCATAGTATCCAAGTAATTACTTCCAAGACCATCTTAGTGGACAAAGTCCCTTTCTGAATCGAGTTCAATCCTCATTCCAGTCCTGTATCACTGAACCAGATTAACTTACCATTCCAGCCATGTCTATCTCATGAGATATAAATCTTTACCCAATTAATTGGAGGGAGATATAGGTCCCACCCATCTCATAATGGAATCATTCTTACTTGTTCCACAAAATAAACGTAAAACATCCATCATAACCCAATGAATGAAATGGGTTTCATAAACAACATCCCATCACCACATAATCCATATAAAACAAATGGATATCATTTCATTATAAGAAAAGTGAAACCATGTAAATCATAGATACATTATACTTGAAACAAACACATATGAAATAATGTCATCTTAGATTGAAAATGGTTTTGATAAAACACTTGAAATGAATTCTTGAGGAAAATATCCTTTCTCCTTAAAAATCATTTTCTTTTCACGAAATGCCAAACAATTTTAAAAGAAATGGATTTTATTGAGAATAAGCATGAAATCTTGTATAGTATGATTCATGAAAATAATTCATTATAAAACCGTAAAAATCTGTTCATTCCATATAAGTAAGGAAAACATTATCCTCGTACTTTTAACGGAAAAGTCAAAAAGTACCACCATTGGTAAACAAAAGAAAGATTCCCTCCATAACACAAATTGAAATTCAAAGAGGGTTAAACATGACTTTAAAAATATATGGAAAAATATTAAACACTTTATGAAAAACCTTTTTATGGACATGGATGAAAAATATACCCCAGTAAATACTTACTTATAAGCAATCTCAGATAAAAATTATATTGGAATAATTATCCCTTACCTTATGTCTGATATGCATCGTATGTATCCAAAACTCCTATATAATGATTTAAATAATGTAATTGACTTATTACAGAATCATATTTATTGTTATGATATCATATATGGTTCATTTATGACTTTATATTACTCATTCTTTGGTAAATTCTATGTTAAAGCAGTATTTTCGGTAAAATCGTTTTATTTATCGTACGTGCTTGGATTGGTTGTTCTTGATATTATTATTACTTATATCATGATATAATTAATTCTAGAATGTAAATAATTATTTATATATTATATATATTCAGTATATATACATATATATAATATATATATAAATGAAATGAAATACACCGTTCACGGAGACGGTAGGTCGTACGTACGCATAAAGGCTGTTTTCTTTTCCTTATTGACTTGAATGGAAGTAAGTAGATGACATATATATATATTCACACACATAAATCCAGTAGCTTTATCATGTCATATATTTCATTATTATTCATTATATATACTTTATAATCATTCTTGAGTGGTTAACATGGATAATGAATCTCATCGCGTCGTGGAGACGGTAGTCCGTACGTACGCACGAGGGAAGATATCATTCCCATAATTATTGAATTGAATTGGAGTGGATGATATAATATCTCAAAATAAGTATGGTGTTATATTAACCATATATAATTATTCTTTACACCATCATACCCATCCAAGTAAGGTGGTGGTGGAAAAACTAATTACACCATAAGGTGGAGACGATATTCCGTACGTACGCACGCACAGTTATTTTGTTTTCCATAGAATGGATATAATGTGAAATGGGGTTGTTTCATATTTATAATAACATATAATTATATTAGTGATATTGATGTTATTAATTTATAACATAAAAACTAAAGAAGAAGAAGTTGAAGAAGAAAGAAACTTGAAAGAATCGGTAGAAGAGATTACCTCTTCTTTGACACGCCTCTTCTTAACCTCCTCTTAGGGCACTAAAGTTGGTCTTTTGAGAAGAAAATAACCTCTATAATATAACTAGAGATGTTGAGAAGAGAAATGGATAGGGGATGGCTGATCTTGAAGGCTCAAAGTTTTGTAAAGATGAGAGGGAGTAGGTGCCCTTTTATAAGGGAGGAGAGGGGCACCTTTGGAAAGTGTGAAAATATTATTTTATTATAAACTTATATTCGGTTTCAAATGGTCCCAAAATCATTAAAGATAAAGATAATATGACTCATGGTCGAAATAAAATCATCCAATCAGAATTGGACATGTTTTGGATAATATTTTAATCATTATAATCTTATTTATTTAAATCATTTTTAATGAGGTAAATACGACATCATTATTGTGTCATAAATAATTTAATTTATTTGATGTCTAAAAATTATATACAAAATACCATCATGTAGGAAGTAGGTTTATCTTTCCATTGAATATTTATAGTCGAAAATATAATTTATATAACCCCTCATAAAAATTAATTACTAAAAAAGTTTTGTTAATGTCAATTTTGACTTTACCTTAAATTAATTAATCCAAATTGTCATTATCACTACCAAGTGACTCAATGGGGTCCCAAAATCGACCCAAGGATGCCCATATTCGTCCATTACTCATCCAATAAGGTTATGACAAGTGTAAAGGTAATTTTAATTATTATAATATTCTTTTAACCTTGAATTACCCTATTTACCTTTAACTGTGGTAAATAAAAGTCAAAAGTCACTATTCACCAAAAAAATATTTTCATCTTATTAAACCAAATTTTACTTTTTGATAACAAACATGTATGTCGGATTTTTGAAATTCAATTCACAGAAGTGGTAAAATTTCATTTAGATGAAAGATTCATTTTTTTAACTACCACGAAGTGGTTTCACTATTCATCAAAAATTGAAGTTTTTCAGAAAAATACCAAAAATTCAGCCTAAGATATATTTGATATTCCGAATTCAAAAATGATGTCTGTTTTTCCAAATTCAAAACATAGAAGTGGCATTAATTAATTTGAAAATTAATTCCGATGATCAAAACAAATAGCGTGTTTTTAAGAAACAATAACTATCAAAAGATCGACACTTGTTTGTGTACAATTTCAATGTGAAATTAATTCCAATGACAAAAATTGGATTAAATGGTAAAAATATATTCTAATTAAAATTTAAAATTAATTAAAAATATAATCTAACCATATAAATTATTATGATGAAAAAAGTTGTTTTTAATTAAAATATAGCGTGTTTTTACTATTCATTAAAATATGAAAGTTATCAGAATAATATGAAAAATTTATCCAAAGTAAATGTTTATATCCTTATTCCAAATAAGAATTTTATTTTTTCAAATTGAACTTATAAACATGTCAAAAACTGGATTTAAAGTAGTTGCGCCATCAAAAGGCGGCAAAACTGCATTTTTTGAAAAATACTTATTTTACCCAAAAAATTTATTTTGTTCTCATACCATGTTCTATAAAATGTGTAAGATGAATTATAATGTCATAATCATTCAAAATGTAGTTACTACTATTCATAATGTCTAGTTCATAATAATATTATAACCATATATCGTTGTTTAGTGAAACCCAATATTGAGTACAACACACGCTATCGAGGAAGGTCGCGATTGCATGTAATGCAAGCCAAGTCAGGGTTGTGGGTAGTTCAAGACTCCTTTTTTGTTTTATATAACAAAATGAAACCATATTTCATTTATACATTATATATATATATATATATATATATACATACGCAATGTTGCATAGAATAACTACTATCAAATGAACTTGAAATTGTGTGTAACACGATCCAACAATAATGTTGCGTATACTGCAAGATAATACGGTGTTGCGTATAGCGTAATATAATCTTGGTGTAGGATACAACAGAATATATGATAGAAATTAAAAAGAATATATCTCTTAAAATATCGGGGTGTTACATTCTACCCCCATTAAATTGAATTTCTCCCTCAAAATTAATCGGGGTTATAAATGGTTTATTATTTGGGAGTTTCTTTCATAGAAACCCACATCGTAAAAAGGAATTCTAAAACATAATTTTAAAAATGAATGTTAGAAACAAAATGGATACCAAAATTAACTCATCACTTGGGTTACGACATATGAGAACATAGGTGAAAATATGGATATGGAAGAGAAATCTAACCATCAAGTTCTGATATAGAGTGGTAGAGAACATGGCTTTGAAAAACCCAACAATCACAAAGCCATAAATTTGTGACGATCTAAGGTACCATATGATTCATCAGATATGAGGGCAACAGGACCACATTTTTGGTTTTCAAGATCATTTCCATAAAGTTGAAAAAATTGGAATTTGAAGAAACACTTTCTTGATTTTGGTACAATCTCACCGTTGGTCGTTTCTTGAACAATTTACACTTCATCTCTTAAATAAATGAAGTTGAATTTTTCATTCGTGAAGTGTTAACAGATCATGCGATAGGAGGATAGGTCATTCCATCTGTCTCAAAAAAAAACTTATCAAAAGATATTAAATATACAAAAGTCCATCTATAGTGAGATTAATCGTATATGGTTCCTAAAATGGACTTATAATTCATATATCATACCACTTAATAAATTAAAACTAATTTATACTAACTAGGGACTTCCTGTAGGCCAGTGGTAGGTGATAAAGGCATGTTGTACTTCGATTGTGGGTTCAATTCCCGCAACCTTGTCCGATGTGACGGGTTGTCGCCCGTCCTGCAGGTTGTCCCTTTTTCTAAAACTACAATATTATAACATTCCAGAAATAATATCGAAAAAAAGGTTCTAGCCTTAATCAATACTATCTTATGTACAACTTAATCCATTCTAATATTTAGGCTTATACAAAATACTTTGGTCTAAGCTCATAGTATAAATAAAATGATTACTTGGACAGTCACATAACAAGCACGTGAATACCATCATTTATCCCCCATATATCATAAGATATATCTTGTTGGTCACATTCCAAACATGTGAATACCTTAATCATGTATTATTTTTAAAAATTAATAAACATAGAACCTTAGTGAAAACACGAATGCTGTCAAAAGTTATCTCTTTCCACATACCGAAATCCTAGAATTTCTAGATACTGTCACCATGATATCACTTTGTCCTTATATCAGTCATGAGCTCATGAATACTATTAAACATATTATTTTCACCTTGTCCCTTCATTATGCGCATATCATATACTTTCCAAAAATATCTGAATAACCTTTCACGGTTATCGGTACCATTCAACATATACTTTCAAATACTTTATAAAAAAATAGTGTAACAATCCTTAGTGTGTCTCTATTCCATAGTACCATTACCTATACAACATAACTCTTGATAAAAATAAATCATTCCACTGCCTTCTTAAACCATTGACTGAGATTGAACAATTATTTCATCTCACATATCATTTGTAGTCTCTTCATCATAATCATCATAAATACTACCCATATGACCATACTGATTCTCTTCATGAGACTTTCCCTTAGGGAATTGGTTTGCATAATTCCTGTTCATTCCACATTTAAAACATTTAACCATTTTTTATGTCTTAGAAATACCATTATCCATGTCCATGGTGTTAACTGAACCTTTTCCTTTGCAATTACTGGCTTTGTGTCCTTCTTTTCCACACCCAAGGCATCTTCCAGTTCCTTTGAAACATTCTCCTTGATGCCTCTCCCCACCAGATTTACATGGGGGAAATTGAACTTTATTTACTCTATGATCATCATGAAACTCCATCTTTCCATTATTAGTAGAGTCGGAAAACTTACCAAAGTTAAGATTATTGATCATATTATGAGATTGCTGATTAGGAATAATAAAGATATGTGGACTTCCAGATCCAATTTCATTTGGATGCTCATGAAGAATATCATTCAATTGTCTATCATATCCTCCATTATCGTGAATCTTCCTGTTTCCAACCATTTTCCAAGACCAAAAAAGAATACTGTGAGAGGAAAAAATCATACTAGGAAAACAAAATAATACAGGGGTAGTACCTTCAATATCTAACATCTTAGGTTTAATTCTATGATTGTTGCTGTAATTCTAGGACTATAACTTATACTTATACTTAACCTTAGGGACATCCCTAGACATTCCTTAGAAATATCTCTAGGGATCTCACTAATGTTTTCACATCCTAGTTTCCAAAGGTTGACTAAACCTTTCCTCTGATACCAACTATAGAGACCCCAAACTTGACGTACATGGAAATTACATTAATTTTGCAGAATAATTAATACATAACAAAAACCAACACTCAAGGACCGTAATAGTTTAGTGTGTTTGGAAAATCGGAAGATAATCGTCTAATCTTGGTGAAATATCTTCAACATCTCCCATAATGATCTTTTTTTTTTCTTACCTAAAAACTTTCTTTATATCCTGGGGAAAAGAAAACATATAAAGGGTGAGCTCAAATTCTCAGTAAGGGTAAGCAAGGAGAAAATAAAAAAACCATATACATTTGAACTTCAAAACATGAACCTAAGGTTTACACATCAAAATCATGAGTTGTGAAATAAATCTTGGCAGTACGTAAGACATAGGTAATAAAGGAACATCAATCATGATAAAATAGAATGGGAATAAAACATGTAATTGTGGCAAACCATTACGCAGTTGATATGATTTCCATAGTATCCAAGGAATTACTGCCAAGACCATCTTAGTGGACAAAGTCCTTTTCTGAATCGAGTTCACTCCTCATTCCAGTCCTGTATCACTGAACCAGATTAACTTACCATTCCAGCCATATCTATATCATGAGATATAAATCATTATCGAATGCATTGGAGGGAGATATGGGTCCCACCCATCTCATAATGAAGTCATTCTTACTTGTTCCTCAAAATAAACTTAAAACATCCATCATAACCCAAAGAATAAAAAGGGTTTCATAAACATCATCCCATCATCACATAATCCATATAAAACAAATGGATATCATTTCATCATAAGAAAAGTGAAACCATGTAAATTATAGAGACATTATACTTGAAACATAAAGATATTTAATAAGGTAATCTTATATGGAAAATGGTTTTGATAAAACACTTGAAATGAATTCTTGAGGAATATATCCTTTCTCCTTAAAAATCATTTTTTTTTCAAAAAATGCCACACAATTTTAAAAGAAAAGGATTTTATTGAAAATAACCATGAATTCTTTTAGAGTATGATTCATGAAAATAAGGCATTATAAAACCATAAAAATCTGTTCATTTCATATAATTAAAAAAACATTCTCCTCGTACTGTTAACGGAAAAGTCAAAAAGTACCACGTATGGTATACACAAGAAAGATTCCTTCCATAACACAAATTAAAATTCAAAGAGTGTTAAACATGAATTTAAAAATACATGGAAGAATATTAAACAGTTTATGAAAAAAAATTTATGGACATGTATGAAAAATATACCCCAGTAAATACTTACGTTTAACCAATCTCAGATAAAAATGATATTGGAATAAATATCCCTTACCTTATGTCTGATATGATTCATATGTATCTGAACCTCCTGTATAATGATTTAAAAAATTTCATTGACTTATTAAAGAATCATATTCATTGTTATTATTTCATATATGGTTCAATTATGACTTTATATTACCCTTTCTTTGGTAAATTCCATGTTAAAGCAGCGTTTTCGGTAAAATCTTTTCATTTATCGTATGTGCTTGGACTTGTTGTTCTTGATATTATTATTACTAATATCATGATTTAATTACTTCCAGAATGTAAATCATGATTTATATATCATATATATTTAGTATATATATATAATAGATAGATAAATGAAATGAAATACACCATTCATGGAGACGGTAGGCTGTACGTATGCATAAAGGCTGTTTTATTTTCCTTATTAACATGAATGGAAGTAAGCAGATGAAATATATATATATATATATATATATATACATAAATCCATTAGCTTTATCATGTCATATATTTCATTATTATTCATTATATATTCTTTATAATCATTCTTGAGTGGTTAACATGGAGAATGAATCTCATCACGTCGTGGAGACGGTAGTCCGTACGTACGCACGAGCAATGATATCATTCCCATAATTGTTGAATTGAATTGGAGTGGATGATATAATATATCAGAATCAGTATGATGTTATAGTAACCATATAAAGTTATTAGTTACACCATTATACCCATCCAATTAAGGTGGTGGTGGAAAAACTAATTACACCACGGCGTGGAGACGGTATTCCGTACGTACGCACACAAAGTGATTTTGTTTTCCGTAGGATTTATAGAAGGTGAAATGGGGTTGTTTCATATTTATAATAACATATAATTATATTAGTGATATTGATGCTATTAATTTAGAATAAAACAACTAAAGAATTAGAAGTTTAAGAAGAAAGAAACTTTAAAGAATTGGTAGAAGAGATTACCTCTTCTTTGGCGCGCCTCTTCTTAACCTCCTCTTAGGGCACTAAAGTTGGTCTTTTGAGAAGGCCAAGACCACTATGATATAACTAGAGATGTTGAGAAGATAAATGGGCAGGGTTTGGTCGATCTTGAAGGCTCAAAGTTGTGTAAATAGGAGAGGGAGTAGGTTCCCTTTTATAAGGGGGAGAGGGGCACCTTTGGAAAGTGTGAAAATATTATTTTATTATAAACTTATCTTTGGTTTCAAAAGGTACAAAAATCATTAAAGATATTGACAAGATGACTCATGGTCGAAATAAAATCATCCAATCAGAATTGGACATGTTTTGGATAATATTTTAATCATTATAATCTTATTTGTTTAAATCATTTAATAATGAGGTAAATACTGCATCATTATTGTGTCATAAATAATAAAATTTATTTGATGTCTGAAAATTATAAAAAAATACCATCATGTAGGAAATAGTTTTATCTTTCCAATTTATATTTATATTCTAAAATATAATTTATATAAACCCTCATAAAAATTAATTTCTAAATGATTTTTTGTTAATGTTAATTTTGTCTTTACATTAAATTAATTAATCCAAATTTTCATTATCACTACCAAGTGGCTCAATGGGGTCCCAAAATCTTCCCAAGGATGCCCATGGTCGGCCACTACTCATACAATAAGGTTAGGACAAGTGTTAAGGTAATTTTAATTATTATAATATTCTTTTAACCTTGAATTACCCTATTTACCTTTAACCGCGGTAAATAAAAGTCAAAAGTTACTATTCACCAAAAATTATTTTCATCTTATTGAACCACATTTTACTTCTTGATAACAACCATGTATGACGGATTTTTTAAATTCAATTCACAGAAGTGGTAAAATTTCATTTAAATGAAAGAGTCATTTTTTTAACTCCCACTAAGTGGTTTCACTATTAATCAAAAATTGAAGTTTTTCAGAAAAATGCCAAAAATTCAGCCTAAGCTACATTTGATATTCCGAATTCAAAAATGATGTCAATTTTTCCAAATTAAAAACCTAGAAGTGGAATTAATTAATTTTAAAATTAATTCCCGTTATCAAAATAAATAGCGTGTTTTTAAGAAACAATAACTATCAAAAGATTGACACTTGTTTATGTCCAATTTGAAAGTGAAATTAATTCCAATGAACACAATTGGATTAAATGTTAAAAATATATTCTAATTACACTTTAAAACAAATTAAAAAGATCATCTATCCATATAAATTATTGCGATGAAAAAAGTTGTTTTTAATTAAAATATAGCGTGTTTTTACTATTCATTAAAATATGAAAGTTATCAGAATAATATGAAAAATTTATCCAACGTAAATTTTTATATCCTGATTCCGAAGAAGAATTTTATTTTTTCAAATTAAACTTATAAACATGTCAAAATCTAGATTTAAAGGGGTTGCGCCATCAAAAGGCGGCAAAACTGCATTTTTTGAAAAATAGTTATTTTACCCGAAAAATTTATTTTGTTCTCATACCATGTTCTATAAAATGTGTAAGATGAATTATAATGTCATCATCATTCAAAATGTAGTTAATACTATTCATAAAATCTAGTTCATAATAATATTACAACCATATATCGTTGTTTAGTGAAACCCGATATTGAGTACAATGCACGCTGTCGAGGAAGGTCGCGATTGCGTGTAATGCAAGCCAAGTCAGGGTTGCATATAGCGCAAGAATACTTTGTTGTTTTATATAACTGAATACAACCATATTTCATTTATTCATTGAATATATATATATATACAGTGAATGTTTTGTAGAATAACTACTATCAAATGAACTTGAAATTGTGTGTAACACGATCCAAGAATAATGTTGCGTATACTGCAAGATAATATGGTGTTCTGTATAGCGCAAGATAATCTTGGTGTAGCGTACAACATAAGAAATGAAAGAAATTAAAAAGAATATATATCATAAAATCTCGGGGTGTTACAATCATCTTCCTCGAAAAATAAGAATCTACAGCAAAACATTCCCTTGATGAAACAAATAATCTTTGTTCTCAGTTTTCCTTAAAAAACAATACTTATTTTTTCATATGAAAAAACTACCCATGAGAATATATGACTCTATATTTTTTGGTAAAGAACACATCAGTCCACTATATAATATATTATTTTCAGTTCACGTCTACGATTTGAGAATAGGATAATTTCATGACATAATTTAAACACCAATAACTAATGGATTTCTCAAAAATAATTACACAGAGAAATATTGGGCCTTATCTTATGTGAGTTCAAGATAATCATTCACATTCATGAGATGATAATAACATGATCCAACTTATTATTAAACCTTGAAAAAATACATTCTCACTAAAAACATCTATGGATTCATTTTGATTCGGTTGAGGCATGCGTTTAGGTTGTCCTCATGAATGAAAGACAGAGATTATAGGCAAGCCGGTTTGAAGCCTCATCTATTAATAATTTGGATCATATAACTCCCAAAGATGGCTTTGGAATGGCCATTGTACAATAAAATTAAACTCTAGTGAATTTATTTTGAATTAATTAATTAGGGAGTACGTAGACACTGAAAATATAGCTCAGATCTTCTTGATCAAAGAAAAATGCTTATATGGATTA
Organism: Viscum album; assembly: GCA_963277665.1. Lineage (NCBI taxonomy): Eukaryota > Viridiplantae > Streptophyta > Magnoliopsida > Santalales > Viscaceae > Viscum > Viscum album. The sequence goes on from OY728161.1 coordinate 113,153,862, forward strand.
CTTTTTAAACTCTTGTATAGTACTCCTAATTTTTTTGTTCAACATAATATTTCAGAACATTTTTGAGATAAATTATTAATAATCCCATGACACAACACTTTTGAGAGTGTATTAGGGGATCAAGAAATGCACACACTTACACCGCACACCTCATAATCCAGGTTTCACCTGTGATGTCCCACCAACACTCTTGTGGACCCAATGTTACCAACCCATTAAAATACACATGAGTGCAGTCCTATGGGAATATACATGGCCTGCCATTAACTATTCCTCCATGTCGTCTCTATGATATGGCTCCCATGAATGGTTGAGATCCCCCTCCCATAGTGTGGGAGGTGAGCTAGCTCCTTTCTCGTTAGTTAGCTATATTTTCTGAAAAAGTTCCAACCAAAAATAAGTTAGCATGCATTGAATTTATTCTATTTATATAATGTATTATCAATCTAATCCTAATAAAATTAAAAAAAATTAAGATTCCATAACTTCAAATATTATTCACCAAAAATATATAATTATATTTTTTGAGTATAAACATTTCTAATTCTCATACAATAACAAAACTACTAAATATATCTCATCATCCTTAAAAATGTTGTAAATAATATTTTATCAATGAAAAAACTCTTGAAAGTAAATATCACTTTAAAAATTATCACATTTCTAGGGATAATTGTTTTTTCATGACATATAATGTCATCAATTGAATCCCTAACAATTTTCCTCGCATCACCACTTCACCCAAACTCAATAAAAACATATTGATAGATCATTGAAAAATATTACATTCAGCCTAAAAACCTTTGCATTTTATGTTTTTGTCATTATATCGCCACACATTTAGAAATTAATGTTTTTCTCAAACAGTCTTCCTCTTATTGGAAATAAATAAAAAGGTTAAGTTGGGGTCTTCTCATCATAATTTTCTATTAAAAATATATCCTTAGTGATTATATATAATTGTTTTGATCATTTATAAGAGTGGTATGATCTCAAATGATTTTCATAGAAAAGATAAATTATTTAATTAACACTAAGTATACATGGTAAACCCCACTGAAAAAACAAGAGGGATACAACCAATGTTGTTTATGTAGTTTATAAACAACCATGCATGTGAAATCCTAGTGATAAGTTCTCAATTCTAATTTATGGGCATTGAAATAATAAGAGAAACCCTTGAAATGATAAATCTAGTACACACATCAAAAAAAATATAATGTTCAGGTGATATGAAATAACTCCCCATTTGCCTCATCTTATCATCAACCAAGAATAACACTTAATTGATATGATTAATAATATTAAGAGTAACAGATAAATGTGTTATTTTCATACCTCATGTTATAATATTTTAAAGTTGTCAAATGTTCAAAATTCACTATGTAGTAAAGATTTAATAGATTTAACTAATCAGGTATACCCATAAAGGGATGTATCTATATCCTTATAGTCTCATCATGTCAGTATAGAATCACATATACATATATTGGGTTACAAAGGGGACCTTCTTTTTTATTTAGGAGCAACACTCAGGATGAGAAGTACTTCTCATTTTGGGCTATTATTTTCTCCCAATCCCAGTAAAATTCTCATATAAATTGCATGGAATATAATTTTCCCCCTCAGTTTTCATAGAAACTTTTTTTCAATAAGATTTAGAATGTTTTTTCCTCCTGTAATTGCTTATCCAATTTCAGTTGTCCAGGATAAATAACTAGGCTTTCATTTCTGGAATTTTCTGTCTTCTCAAAATCATTACAAGAATTTACATTGAATTTTTATTAAATAATCCCCCTTTATCAAAATAGAGAATATGTAACTCCCCAAGCTTCCATGGTACGTTTCCCTTTGAATAATTCAGTAGCTTGCATTGTACACAACTTGGAGTATTAACACACCACGACCAATGAAATGAGCAGTTATAAATAGTAATACATAATTTCTGAAATTTTTGAAATTTTATTTTTCAATATGGACTTCATTTTTGTATTTAGAATATCAAAATCATCTTAGGGTGAATTTTTGGTATTTTTCTGAAAACATTCAATTTTTAATGAATAGTTAAAAACACTGCTTTATTGTTTAAAACTGCCTTTTTATTTAAATAATAATTTTTTAAAATTTATTATAGGAAAAATAGATACATAATACCTATATATGATCAATTTAATTCATTGTATTCATTTTATATTAATATTATATATATAAAATTTTATCGAACCTTTTTTTGTCTTTTACCCACCTTCTAGGAGCATTTACAAATTCGCAGAAAACATAATTTTACTGTTTTTGTGAGTTGAATTTAAAAAATCAGACAGACACAGTTGATATCATTAAGTAAAATGTGGTTCAATAAGATGAAAATATTTTTTTGGTGAATAGTAACTTCTGACTTTTATTTACCATGGTAAAATATAAATAGAGTAATTAAGGGTAAAAATGATATTATTATTACCATAACACATGTTCTAATTCTATTGGATAAGTGTAATTTGACCAAAAAAACCTTATAAATAAAATATGATCCTTTTGGTCCACTTGGATTAGATTAGCATATTTATTATTATTTTATTTAAAGAAGAGTTGAAAGAGTTAAATTCAATGGTTAATAACTAAAATATTTTTAATATAGGGTTAAAAACAATATAAATTCGTCTATAAATAATAATTAGAAATCTAAAAAGATTTATTACATAATGGTATTTTATTTATGATTTTTATATATTAAATAATTTAATTTATTTATTACACAATGATGATGCAATAATTATCTTATTAATGAAATATTAAAATAATTGATATTATAAATATCCATATAAATATAATTTAAGAATTTTGATGAATTCCAATAATTCTATAGGTTAATATGACATGTTAGGATTTATTAATATTTTTTTGAAGTATTCATGATATTATGATTTTCCAAAAAAAAATATTATATAGTTTCAAAATTGACATAATTGAGTTTTTAAAACAAATACTATATTATTAATTGATATAATATTCCTAAAAATATTAGGTTTAGCAAAAGGACTTAGATACGGTTATAAATATTAATAATGAACCACTTGGGGTTCGCTTGGATGGTTATAGTATGTTTATTAACAATATAAGATAAAAATACAAAGAGGCATGGTAAATGTCAAACTATTTAACTAAGAGTTAAATCTAAAAGATAAGGTTAATATGGTGACCTAATCCTATCCAAAACCTATCGGTTGCGAGTTTTTCAACCCATACCAACCTTATCCATGAAATAAATTATTTTGGATCCATTAAAAACTGAAAATGATTTTATTATCAAATAATATTTCAAGCTTTTCCTAAAGTGACCCTCACCTCTCTTATAAAAGGGAACTTCCCCTTCTATTAATTTCACACCTCCAATGCCATCTGGCTAGACCAACCCATGCCCAAATATCCAAAAAACTTTCCTCCCTTCATCATAGAGACTTTACTTTGTTCATAAATCCAACTTCAGAAGCCCTTTTGATCAAATCAATAGGAAGAACCTGAAGAAGAGGTAAATATTTCACCACCTATTTCAAGTACTTTTCTTCTTCCACTTCATCATTCTTTTTTATTTCCATTATTAAATAATAACTCCTATATATTCTATATAATTTTATGTTATTATAAAAATGGCACAACCATATTCATTATTATATCCATAATATGAATGACAAAGTCACCATACGTGCCTATGTACGGCTTACCGTCTCCACGTCGTGGTGTAGCTTGTTATTAAAAAAAAATCATTTTTTGGATGGGTATAATAGTGAGTATAACTGATGTAAATAATAAATATAACACGTTAATCATTCTGTATATATGATATAACATCCAATTACATACAATTTCCCATCAATATAATGATATTGTCACTCTTGCGTACGTACAGATTACCGTCTCCACGAACGTGTTGAGATTCATTCCCCATCGTAATCATGCAAGAATAATTTTCATTTTAGGATTAAAAAAAATTTCTAAGAACTTAATATCATTCTATATATGAATAAAATAAATCTTATAAATAAAAAATAGGTCTTACTTAATTGAGCATATAAAGGAAAATGAATCAGTTAAAGCCCGAAACGATGATACTACTAAAATATTATTAACAAAGAAATATTTTAGGATCATATATGATGTCATATTTATGTATATAGTTCTTGTATAATATAATAAAAATGATTTAACTATTATACAAGAGGTTAACGTACCCTCGACCATGGATAAGTACAAGGTAAGGGATAATTTAACAATCTCTTTATTTTCTGAGGTTGTTTTTACGTAAGTATATACTGGGAACTCTTTATCATCCACATCCATATTTCTTAAAAATGTAATTCCAAACATTTTCACTATTTATTAGAATATGTGTTAAAGTAATTTATACCCTTATTTTACCATATATGTTTTTAATGGAATGTTTTTGTCGTTTTCCAAACATAGTACTTTATGACCTTTTCAACAAAATTAAGGTAAGAATGTTTTTTCTAACTTATATGGAGGGTGTGGCTATTTTCCACCATTATAACATCATCGAATCTTCCCGTAAAAGCTTATATGAATATTTACAAAATAAATGTTTTATTTTAAAATTATATGACTTTTAAATGATTTCAAAATAGAAATAGATATTTCTATAATTTTTTTTTATTTCATCTATGTCAACATCCTATGATGTATTTTAGGCTTGTTTGAAGTTGATTTATAATGATACAAAAATTCTATATTTTATTGAAGGTTTTGTGATATGTTTCACTATGTATGTGTTATCTTTATACCATTCATGGTTTATGGATAAAGTATTGACATTTCGTATGCTAGTTTTAATAAGAATGTTTATGTTATGTTTAAACCTTTTCATATGAGGAATGGATTGGACTTAGTAAGCGACGGGTCAAGCCCGCTCTATCTCGTTGATGCATCGGTAGGTATCATGAGAAAAACTAGTGTTTTGGAACAAGGCCATGACAAAATCTTATCTATAGTCTTGGCTTAAGGCCTTGACTATATGGTTAGAAAGTCTGGCATTATGCATTCCATCATTATGAAAGTGACTATTGATATAGCATGTGATTGTTCGACTAATAAAATATCCATGTGAATAAGTAAATAGAACTATTTGATTTTATATTTTCCATATGATACTGATGTTTTGGTTTAAAAGGATTTTGTTTTAGTCTTATACATTTCCTTAAATGTTTATTCTTATTTATGAATGTTTCTTTTTTATTGTTTTCCTTACTGAGCATCTGAGCTCAACCCTTTCTATGTTTTATTTTTCCCAGGATGTAAAGAAGTATTTTTTGGTCTAACTTCAAGGATAGGATAAGGATATAAGTGTGTTCAAAAGGGATAAAATGTTGTTGATGCTTTTATTTCATGATGTAATGTAAAACTTAGCAATGTATCTAGTACTTCTAAGGCTACTAAACTGATCACTCTTTCGGGATTTGATCTCTTGTGATCATGCCAATGTTATGTAATAATGCACCGGATCTAGGTAACTGGGGTTGAGGTGTTATAGAATACATCATAGATGTATTGTCAATAATTTATCAGCTCTGTGAACTTTCTAATTAAATTTTGGAAACAAATATTTAAATTATTTATATCTATTTTATCTTGGCATATTTGATGATTTTTTTGTCACAAAATTATTTCTCTAAGAACTTGTTATCCTATATTCATCATGCCACCCCACTTGATTCATGGACTTTTCATGGAAAAGACATGGTATACCAATAAGTTTATTCTTTGTACCCATAAATTTCAAAATACCAGTTAAAACCTTTACACTTAGATCTTTCAATTTGATATGTATTCTTTTCAGATACTTGATATTGTACGTTTTCAAATGGATCATTATTTATCCTAAGGGAAGTGGTTTACATGAAAATTTTCTTTAACCCTTTTATTTAAGATATTTTATATTACAATTTTTCTTATAATCATTTTTTATAAAAGTATTTTTGTTCTGTTCAAATCCCATGGTTGAATTATCACCTTTCTTTTCTTGTAGATTAATCTTATTTAGTGTAGGTATTATATTTTATTCAGAAATTATCCCCATAAATTTAAGTATTATATTATTTTAATTAATTTAAATATTATGGAAACATTTAAATTACATTTTTCCAAAATTATATGAACACAAAAAATATAATACGAGCCTTATTCTCTTCTTTTGTGTTGCAGATAATTTAGATTTCATAGATTATGAACATCACTACTTTTGAGTGGAAGCACCTTTCCATTATAAACTTCATGGAGAATATATCTTAACATTTATTTTCGTATTAGCCTACAATTTGGAGGGTTTATAATATTTTTTCACCACCAATACCATCCTAGAATTTGGTTTGAAACTTGTGCCATCACTTGATACATCATTCATATATAATATAGTTTCTAGGTTTTGGGATACCTAATTCTTGGAATATGTTTCTATTTTTTTAGAGGATCATCTCATGATCCTGTTAGTTTCATGATCATTAATGATAACTTGAGTGGTAAAAATCATCTTCAATAAATTTAGGAAGTTACAGGTTTTTGAAATTCATGTTTCTTAATTCTCACCTCCTTCTCTAAACACTTCATGTTGAGGGATTTCTTCTTATCCTCAACTGATCTCGTATTATATAATTAATAATCCTTTAGCTTCTTAATTTATTCTTTATACATGTTTATTTATTATTTCAAATAATTTTCAATCACTTTTAAACTTCTATACTCATCCTTATGTTGATAGGATTTAACAACCAAATAAAAATTGTTCAATTCTTTAAATTCTTAAAATTAATGGAAAAATTATACCAATACAATCTCAAATTTAAATTTCTCATGAACACTTATCTTCAATTTTATAATACCTTAAACATATCATTCATTGAAAAAAAATAAACTTTTTACTCATTTTCTTTCATATTTTTTGTGAGAGTGTTGGACATGAAAACTCTTTTAGTTAATTCATCTTCAATATCATTAGATTTATCTTCTATATATAATTTTTCTTCTTTATTACCCTTGATTACTCCAAAAATATGTTTTACCAATTCTATGGGGATTTTCTTCCTATATTTATTGAATAAATATTGAAGATCATAAAGTTATCCATCATCCTAATAGGTTGAATATTCTTTATCAGAAGAATCATATTTAAAATAATCATAGTAACATATTCCATTGTGATTTCTCGGTGTCTGTTCCTTTGGTATAATATTCTTATTCATGTTTATTTCTTATCTTATCATTATATTATTATGAATCTTGGATGAAATGTTAGGATTAGTATCATTAGTAGTGACATTCATTTTCTACATTTTAGACAGGACACTCATTTCATAAATCTACAACTCATAATGACTTTATTGGATTCTTCGAGTGATCCTATGCTCTATACACCTTATAGTTTCCCAAGATGGGTTGACCCACGAGAGAGGTTGTTGGAATCAGTGGTTTCCTTTAATAAATTCATTTCATTCCAATTCAAACTCTTGAAATTTTTAATGTTCAATATCTACTCAATAATATCTATAAATCTCACCTTATATGAAGTAGTAATAATTTAGAGAGTGGTCTATAGTATTTAAAATGTTTAGTAGAAAGTCTTACTTATTTATATATTGGTTATAACCCTAAAATGAATTCTATGATATAATATTTTTATTAATTATAATGGTTGATATATAATCAAAGTGTATCTCTCAGGAATCCACATATGTGGTTATTTATACTGCATCCCATAGTGTTACCAGAATCCACATTATCCTGCTCCTGAATCGACACAAGATACTTCTTCTTTTTATGCTCTATTTGGGAGACACCTTATGCTTCCATATCCAAATTATGGACTGCTTATTCTCTAGTATTCAACCATAATACTTCACTTAATCTTAGATATAATTGGAAGACATGACCATTGTTCAAGGATTGATACACTAAAAGACGATCTCATGATCCTCCTCAATAATATTTTATGACATGATTTCATCATGTACCTTCTCAATTATCTTTATTATCCTTTGTCATGTTTTTTGGTCATGTTTAGATATTCTGATAACCTATAAATGACTAGTTACCTCAGCATAAATCAACTTGATGAAGAATTATTTCTTATTCTAATGTATCGACCTCAATAAAATTATTGGAAGAGATGAACATAAATTATTCACTATTATTTTATGAAAAAAATAATATTTCATAACCAAAAAATGAATTTTCTTGAATGACGATCTCAATTATTTTAATTATAAATCTTTCATGAATCACAAGGGCACATGAAAATATTGTTCACCTTAATTTGTTATGTTTTTCTTAATTCATGTTCTATCTCCTTTGAATATCCGAGAACAAATAATATATATTTTATTTATTATTTCGTGTGTTTTCATTGGAATCTCAATTGATTATGTATTCATAAGTATAGTATTTCATACACTATCTTTATTGTATATCCTTATGAATTCCATTGAAAAAGGCTAATGGTATGTGAGTGTATTGTCTCTATGTGTGAATTCAAAGTCTATAGTCTTGTGTGCTCTCCTACTTTATAATTGTTTCCTACAACCACCGAACCATTTGATAAACATTTACCCATTCACTATATGCTATTTCATTCACATAACAGTGTATGTTAATGATCAAGGTCCATAACACGTACATTCAAATACACATTATATTGTATATCGTAACTCAGGATCATGAATTTTTTTTGTGTAGTGTGATGAATAAACTATCAATACATGTGCACAATATATCAATGTTCATGAAAAATATAATGAAGTCATGGAAAAAGTCCCTCATGAAGTTCTTTGAGTGTTATGCACAAAATTAAACATCTTGGAGATTCTATTCTTCCTTTTAAAAGATGAATATGTGTGGAAATCCCCCATTCAAAAAAAAATTTAAAACACTGGTGCTTGATTTTCTTCAAAAATTAGAGCTTTTCTCTCTTTTAGAAATATTATCCACAAATTTTGGTTCTTTTATATTTATATAAAAGGAATACTACCATCGACCACCTTTGATCCTGTTTTCATGCCATGTATGTTCACTATGAATAATTATGAGTTATGAATTATTTTAAACACCAAAACATATGGATTTCTCAAAAATACTTGCACAAAAAAGGATGGTGCCTCATCATAAGAATGTTCACGATGGATCATAACATGCATGAAATGTTAATTTTATGAACCACATTATTTTTAATACTCAATCACATCCCCTCTAACCAATATCTTCGAAAATTTTGTTTCTATTCTTCTGAGGAATGTTATATATTTTTCTGTTTTCATGGAAGATGATGATTGAATGAATGTATGTTTAAAGCCCCGCCTCCTCATAAAATCTACCTTAGGACACACATGAGAGGCTTGATATCAACCATTGAATGTTCAGAATGAACTCTAATGTAATGGATCATTGTCAGAGTATCAAGGAGGATAAATAGAATGAACAGATGGATTAAATCATCTAAATCGAATGAATACTATTATATGAATAACTTTTCCAATTCATTAATAGTACTCCTCATCGCTGTTGTTCCACATATAAGTATTCTTTAGTTGTGTGTCAAATTATTAGTAGTCCTATTCCACAACACTTATGAGATGCCAATAGGGGATCAATAACCACACACACATGCACCATAAGCTTCACAGGACCTAACACATCAATGAAGGCCCACCATAACTCTTGTGGTACCAATGTGGCATAACCATATTCTTAAACATAAGCACCCTACCATGGGAGTATAAGAAACTAACCCTTAACTATTACACCATACAGGCTGTGTTAGATGAATCCCCTATATGGTTTAGTTCCTCCTCACATAGTGTGGGGTTGAGATGGCTCCAAGCTCGTTGGTTCCCATGATTTTTTGAGTATGGGATAACAAAAAATATCTTAGTATACATTGAATACATTCTAAGTGTAGAATATAGTATCAATATAATTCCTATAAAAAAACCCAAGGATTCCATAACTTCAAATATTACTCATGAAAAATATATAAATATATTTTCTATGGCCACCTTTTTAATTATCATGAAATAACAAAACTACCACATGAACTTCATTCTTATTCAACATGTTGTAAACAATGTTTCATCATTAAAACAAGTCTTGGAAAAAAATATCACATTAAAAATTATCACAATTACCTATAAAACTACTTATGAATGAAATCCAATGCCATCAAGTGAATTCTTAATAATTTTCTAATCATCACTGCTTCATCCATACTAATCCAACACATATTAATACATCATTTACAAAAAATCTATCACTCAGACCAATAAAATGAATGGGTAATAACATATATTTATATTATTGTAATATAATTTTTATAGAAGAATAGTGATACTAAATATATGTTATTATTATGATAACTGAGATTTAATAATGATGGTAATGATGTAATAAATTAAAAATATAATGTAGAACCCATTACTTACTTTGATGAAATAACTTATTTTCAAAGAGTTATACTTCAGAATAGAGTATTTATGAATCTTTATGTTGAATGAAAGATTCAAAATATGAGATAATGATTTAGAGGATGAAATGGTTTTTGATATTTGTCTTTAAACTGAATAAGTGGTGTGGTATGGAATTGGTTTAGGAGGGGTCCATTGATAAATGGTTAGGGTGAAACAATTGAATATTCTCACTCTTAAATTATTAAGGAATTCTATTCTGAGTATTGAAGTGTTATATAAATGTAAGAAATAAATGGGAGTCCTGATATCATTAATTATTGATAACTATATTTATTTTTATTGGGTAAGACACTATATATACCACATATAGTATTTTTCTGAATTAACTATTTACCAATTTATGTCACTTTTCACCCTAATAATTTTTTTTGAAAAAAATAAAACTAAACACTGTAAATAATTTTGAAATTTTGATTAAAACTATGAAATCCATTTTGTTAAATTTAGACTCAAATTATGTCAAAAATAACTTTTAAATTAAAATAAAAAATTCTTATTATTTTAAATATATATAATTTCTAATTTAATGAATGAATATTTTATTATTTATTATCATTAATTAATTATTTAATATATGTTAAATATATTGTCTATGACACTTTATAAACTTCTACATAGTTGTAATATATTTGTTATAATAATTCTAATATATCCATTAGTTATATAAATATATATAATAATGCATACTCTAGTAATCTAGAGTTAGTGGCCATTTTTTACATTGACAAAAAATTTATTTGGATCACCATATATAGGATCCAAAAGTCTTATAGTCTTAGGAGAACAATTGAATACATAAAAATTACCTAAAATATGAATATTAAAGTACATCAAGAAAAATCATTTAATTTTCCAGTTTATTAATGTTTTCCTTAGACCACAAGTAGTATTCAGATTAATTTCTAAATAAAATGGGGAACAATATAAAGTATAAACTCACACAATTAGTAAGGGATACCATGCGATGCAATAAAACATGGAATAAAAATTAAATTCATAATATATTAGAAATATATTGTCTGATGATGCAACATAAATGATAACACAAGTATAACATATTTATGTATGAAAAAATTAATGGAAATAAAAAATCACATGGATAAAAATAATAGATATCATAAGAATGGAATGGATAATTCCATAGATCGTAACTATACCATCAAGGTATTGTACTATGTTTTTTGTAATAGAGGGAAATGAATCATTCATCACCCTATAGTAGTTTGTCTTATGAGACATGTCATTTCTTCAATGGAAAATAGAATATGGGGTCCCACCCACCACATAATAAGTCTATATAATCTATCATATTAATATAATGGCCAAGAAATGAAATATATATAGTTCCCTAAGGAACCTCTTACATAAATATGGCTACATAATTATTTTCTATATAGTTATAATGGATATCAAAGTTGTAAAAGTTTATAAAATCAATAGTATAATATGGATATATAAGTGAATATCTATAAATAAAATTAGAAACTAATAGTACATTCATAATGAAAAAGAAATTATCTTTATAAATAGAATTATTTAGGAGTAATAAAGTATGTTTTTTAGTATATAATTATTTCAATAAGGATTAACCAATGAAAAAATTGTTTTAAATGGTAGGATACTGATTAAATTATAGAAACCTACAAAAAAAATAATGAGTATAGGATATATTTATTTGATACGCATTAGGTATATATAATTTTATGAAGGGGAAACAACTTGATTGTCATACATTGATACCGATGGATCTCTTCATCCAAAACGAGTTCTATTTTACTAGGGAGTAGATAGAGAATGAACTATATATATCACAAAAATACTTCCATATACAATTCCCACCACTTATACATAACATTTCTATTGAACCATAATAACATTAAATATGTAGGAATTCAGATAATTGATATTATGACTATGAAAACATTTTTCCATTATAATGACTTTGTAAGACGGTATATTAAGAGGGAATGGTAACCAGTCATTAATATTATAATAATTTATTAATGTTAATAGAATATAAAAATATTTTAGAGGAAAATATAATGAAACTAAAAATTATTACAAAAGGGATATGAAGAGATGATATTAACAACACTCACATCGGTATAATAAATTTTTTGGAAAATGGGTATAATGAGAGTGAGTGAGTAATTTATCCTTGATATAACATCATATGAATGATAAAAACGTGAATATACAATCATGAAACCATATGAAATGGGAATTTAAAATATATTATAAGAAAAGAATCTTAAGTATGAAATTAAATGACAGAATTGAGAACCATTACCTTGCTAAAAAAATTCCTCCAATAGAGAAAGAATTCCTTATAACCATATGATATCAACTAATCAAATAATAAGGGACAAATAAAGAGTACATGCATGGTCCATAGTTTTATAGTGAAGAGAAATTATAGAATGGGTTAATGAAAACATGGTGGAATTGTTTAATATTATATTGGATTAGAATTTTGAGATCTTTGTTATGAAAAATTAAAAACCCTTAGATTTAAAATAATATTAGATCTTAGTATTTTAAATTTTAGACATGGTTTTTTATATTTATAAATTAAATAATAAAAAGAAATTTATTTATATAAATTTTCAATTTAGAAAACATTTTCCATAATTTTTTAAAAACTTATCATATATTCTTGACATATGAGTTTTCTTATGTTTTGTATATTGATTTTAATATTTTGAAATAAAATAATTTATAAAATAAAAATATTTAGCAATTTTCATGAATTTTTAATATTTATTAAACCACTTATACATTAAAAATAAGTTATAAAACATAGCATATTTTACTATTCATCCAAAAATTCACTTGTCTCTGAAAAATATCAAAAAAATCACCAGAGATAAATTTTGACCTGATGATTATAAATTTTCAAGTCTTATATATGTAAAAAAAATTATATTTGATATAATAGATTATTCAATAATAAATCCATGTTTATTTATAAATTATGCATTTATCCTAAAAAATAAAAAATTCAATTTTAAGATATTTTTTTAATTATATATTATATAGACTTGGGAAAAAATTTCATTTTTTGTAAAATATTTATTTTTTTACCCACTATATCAATACAATATGATATTATGTATCTTAACTGATTGTTATATGCTACACATAATGTCCAAATAACTATTCAGATGGTCAAATTACAATATCACTATTCCAACTATCACCATACCCAAACAATAGTCACACTACCTATTTTATATCTGCTTCATTTCAACTTATAAAACCGTTATTATAAAAATATTATATCCTTTACATATTATATTATTTATAATATTAATAAATATTTTATTTTCCTATTGCGGGATATAATACCCTTGAGTTCCAAATTATATTTTTTTTTCATATTGTTATACTATATATATATATATATATTTAGTTGTTATAGTGTATAGAATCCCACCTAGCGGCCACTTAGCGGTGCCCTAATATGGATGACCATATGACCTCTAGTATGCCTTCCCATACACCAGAGACTTCTCACTAGTAGGGAGACCTATATTTTTCCATGAGGTGAAAATACCCTCATTTATCAGAGTATAACATAAAAGTATGTAAATGTTCTAAGAATTAAAAACAATAATAAGAAAAGAATAAAAATAATTCATGAACCACATGATATATGAAAGAATTCATGAACCACATGATACAAAAAATGACTAAAACTACCAAATATAAGCTTCGACATGAATAAAAATCATAGGTTCTGTTATCTGCTCCCATACTCCATCCTTGAGCTCGAAATCAAACATCCGAATTTGGTCGCTTCCCTTTATCCATACTTGTAACCACAAAGTCTTCTTTAGTACCAAATTCGGCCCAATAATGGCGTGAGATATACTCAGTAGGAAACCAGTAATAGTGTTTGGATCAATCAAGTTTGTGAAATATAAAATTAATAGTGGCTCTATAATAATAAAAAATTCAAGGTTGAAAGAATGAAATAAAATACATCAGATCAGGTTCTACTTGGGAGACCCATCTGAACCAACATGGTTTATCCTAACTTGGATGTGTTAGCTTCATGTTAACCTTATCATATGAGGGATATGGTGAATGGAAACATAATCAATGAAGAAAAAATGGCAGATCAGCCCTAATAATTTTATTTTTTTGGTGAATGCATCCAAGGAAGAAACAGTTAGCCATTATGATTCTTTAACTAAATTTTCAACTTCAGAAGTTAAGTAGTTGTAGCCTGATCCTATCCAAGGGGATTTATAAGGGATTCAATGAAAATATTTATGAGAAATATATGTAAAACCAATTCCATGAGATTCCTTCGAAGGTGGCCAATGAATGAGATACAATGTATTAGACCCAACATGGTGTGAAACCACAGTGAAAGACCTCAGAGTCCAACCCTGAAATCTAATATCGGGGTCTGAGTCTCTCTCATTGAATGGTACAACCATTTTTCTAATAAGAACATCCATGGGTTCATCCATAGGGAAGCAATATCACTCATCTAGAGGTCAATTCAAACACTCAGTGAACCTACCCTAGGAATAACTAGTATCATCCTAGTATATTTTATATTCATTAACAAAATATAACTATAAAGAATGATGATCTCATCTAAGGTTTCCTTATTTCAGGAACGTTGTATCACCCCTGACACAAAATAGGATGTGATTTGGATATCCAAAATCATACCACTTATCAAGGAAAAACAACCTTGAAAGGATTATCACTTGGTCTATTACATTTAATTAAATAATTCAAATTATGGAATGAGTCCAAGAACATGAAAATGGGGAATAAGGAATAAAGATTATGGGCCTAAATACTTGTAATATAATTTCCAATAGGTCAGAATCTTTTTATAATATGGGAATGGGATTCCTAAGTGTGATTTAACAAGCTAGGAAGAAAGGGTAACTAGGCCATCGAAGTAAGGAACACCCAAGGGATAGCTTAGGTCACAATGATCAACCAAAGGGTGATTTTCTAATCACTAGGGTTGTATAAATCATGGTAAAGATTGAAATTAAATTTATTTTACAATTTAGATGTGTCATATGGAAGGTCCAACACATGAAATATTAACATATGATATAAAAAGTGAAAAAACATGGGGAAAAAAGCTAAACAACCAACCTTACGTTCATAGCGATCTCATCATCTAGTTTCAAAAATTCAATAGAGATAGAACAAGAGATATTAGATAAATAATCAAATGCACTGAAAAAATAGAAAATGATTTCATAGTAAAATGTAATGAAATATTGGAAGAGAAACTTGGAAGATAATGACAAAAGGTGTTGAGATTATCGAGTGGAGTCTAATTCACCTAATGATGAAGAAAAAATGGTCGAACATAGGAGGAAGAAGGATCCCAAGGTGTGTCATTGAAGGGGTCCCTTATGTGTCACTATTTCTATATGGGGTATAAAATAAGACCCTCTTAAAAAAACAAGTGGTTATTCCTCTAAAAAAACAAGGTCAAGAACTTACATGACATGTAAATAGATTACATGTTGTATAACTCTCAGGTTCCTTCCTTCCTAGGAAAACCCAACTCATGATGTGAAAAGGGGTAGGATAACCCATTACACGACATTTATTTTAAATTCATATCATTTATTCCATAAATAGTGTACATGGACTGTATTCAAACTCAAATTCCATGCAACCCTTTATTGATAATCAATGAGTCCCTCCCTTCAACCTAGTTTTTGGGTTTAATAAAAAAATGAAAAAATACCTCACTAGAAATAAAATATGTTACAACCTACCCTCTATAAAAAATCATCTTTGAGTTTCCCTTTGGAGGGTACTAAAGGGTAATTTGAGAAAACATCTAGCCACTGATGATGTACATCAAGATCTATCTCCTATGTATCATACTGCATAGAGTCATGCTTCCATAACACCCAGAATAGATGAACAAACGTACGTTAAATATCCTTCCTGATCTGATCAATTATACACATCATATTCTTTTCAAAAGATTAATCTTAAACCAAATAAATATCCTTATGATCAAATTAATGAGATGGGTCAGGGTGATAAGGATGAAGTTATGATATGTGGAAGAATTTTTTCATGGAAAAATACATATAAGGTAGTTGTAAAAAATAGGCTATAGACCCAAATATCTAAACTATCTCATATGTCTCGATATATTGAGATGATAACTGGACCTAGCACAAAATTTTTATGTTACCCAATTTATTACATAGATGTAGAAAGACCTGATGTCTCACCTCGAACTTTATTGGTCGATGATGATGAGTAGTATATAAATTATTTATAGTCATAGAATTAGCCATACAATTTTGAGTTAGCTTCACCTACTCTGAAGATTCCAGAATGATATGAGGACCTTGTAGTGACACCTCCCCTACCTCTAACCAGCAAAATGGGGAATGCAAAAACATACCTTAATGGGCCATATATGGATCCATATGAATCGTTTCTAGAAACATGTAATTGTAGTAAAATGTAACAAGAGGTATATATTTCTCCCATGAACCTATAAAACCAAGGATACATTCCTGGAGCATTTCCTCTTACACCCATATCATTTTCTTGGACTACCTGTGGGTTTGTGGGTGATGTTATATACTCATGAGATCCTGTATAACTAGTGCCTTCTATAAACCCTTCTATAATGGTTAGGTAAACCAGGTTTCTTGGTCCAATACTATAGAATGGGGAAGCCATGAAGGTATATAATCTCTTGGATATAAACCCACCATGTTCATTAAATGATAAGGTCTATCATATTAGTAGTATGTGTGTGACCTTTGATAGCATATAAATGTTCATCCACACCAAATCATTACTTTAAGGGAATTTTGGTAATCCCATTACAAAATCGATAGTGATTTCCTTCCATTTCCAATTCAGAATGGATAGAGGTTTTATATGTCTTGAAGGTTGTGGGTGCTCCTCCTTCACCTTATGTTTGGTGGAACACCTCATGATGAAAAATGAAATCTTCCTCTTCATACCTAGACACCAATTATAACGACGCATGTCTCATTACATCTTGTGTATGCTAATATGAAATTCCCAAAAATAGGTATGATATTCCCTCCTAAACACTTCTTGTGTATCTAAAGGAATATAAACCTACCCACTATAGAGTAGGATCTCATTCCCATAAAAAACCCAAACAGATAGTGGGTTTTAACCTGATAAACTTTCCTTCAGGATGATTCCCTCAAGAACTAAAATTTATCTCAACTGCACCAATTCTATAAGGTAGGACGTCATGGCCGAGGATGCTAGAAAATTTTTCCCATTCTATTCCTGGTCTTCTAGGTGTGTCTCAAAAAATAAATATATCCACTTCAATGACTAGTGGACTATTTGATGTCATATTTCTAAGTCTTTTGGCTCAAGGCATCAACAACAACACCACCATTCTAGGGTGTATAATTAAGATAAAATTCTAATGATTGCAGGAACTAAACCCAACTGTACTTCCTTATATTCAAGTCTCCCTATGTGAAGGTATCTCTTAGACTCTTGTGATCCATGTAAACAATGAACTAATCAACCAATAATTATTGTCTCCAATAACATAAGTCATAAACTATAGATAATAGATTGAGCTCATGCATAGTGTAATTATTCTAAATAATTCTTATCTCGAGGGACTTATATAGTATTACTTGATCACTATGTATCTGAAGTTATAACAGCCCTATTCATAATGAATAACAATAAATTGTATAGTGTCTTCCTAGCTATTGTAGAATCAAGATCAGAGATGAAGTCATTCTCCTTTATATCTCTTTAAAGGATGTCTCCCAATCCTCAAACCATAGTAATTTCACACACTTCTTAGTCAAACTCATATGAGGAACTTCTATGCATGATAATTCCGTGATGAATTTCCAGTAATTTCCAGATATCCCCAATAAACTAGTTTTATCAAAAACATTCTCAAGTTTCTCCCAAGAAACCATAATGCTCACATTTTGTGGGTCAATAGTTAATCTTACCTCTAAAATGATATGTCCCATGAAGTGAACCATGTTAATCCAAATGTTTAATTTATTGTGTTTAGAATATAACTTATATTCTATTAGCGTATCCATAATGATCTCAAGATAATTGGAATGGTCATTCCAAGTGAGATAATATTATAATATTTCATCTTTGAATACCACTAAACAATGAATCCAAGTACTAGTGCAAAAACCGGTTCACTGGATCTATAAATATATATAGGGTTTTTGTATGGCCAAAAAATTGTCCAAATACTCATAGAAGCCGTATCGACTATGGAAAAGCGTACACGGTATGTCGATGGTCTTACATGAACTGAATGGTAGCCCAACCTCAAATCGATCATAGAGAAAAATGTAACTCCTCGAAGATAGTCGACATGGTCATCTATATGAAGTAGAAACTAGTTATTCAACTTAAGCTAGTTCAATTAATGTTAATACATAAAAAATGGAGGGTACCATCCACCTTCTTAGAGGAAAGGATTGTTGAACACTAATGAAAGTTGATAGGTTAGATAAAAACAATTGTCTCATGATATTAAAGACGCTTCATGAGTTCATAGAGCTTAGAACGATCCATTACATAGGGAGGAGTGGATACACATGAAACACCTAAAACTAGATCCATAGTGAAATCAAACTCTATCTTAGGAGGTATGGGAGAGAGATAATCCTGGAATAAGTCCATAAATATATCCACAAAAGGATGTAATTACAAAATTTACCATCCCTAATCACTCATAAAGAGACTCTCCATCTGAGCTGTCACTCTTCCTAGCTCTCAATGATCAGGTCCATCTCAAATTTACTAGATATTAAATTCAACCTTATTATTATACATACTTCCCTCAGGCGATGTGAAAGATACCCTTCAGAAATATTAATCACCATGTGAATGAAATGGAACTATAAATTCCATGATGAGAATTTCATAAAATCCAATCATCTCAAGGAAAGAGAAATTTCATAGGAAGTAGTACCCTCATATCTCAAGGTGGAACTCCTGACAGTGGTGTATACCCTCCGAATGAACTCCTATTATTGTTTCAAGAGTCATAATTTCAAATAAGTATCCAATTTATAGTACCAAACTTACCCTACTTAAAATATATATAAAGAAGTGTGATTCATCAGTATAAAATAGGGTAGAAACAAATGTATGGGCTACTATAATAGTATCTATAACCATAGATCCCCCAAACTCTCTTCCTCAGATGTAGGCTACACCATATAGATATGGCCCAAACCATGTCCCATAACACATATTTAGTATTCCAAGAAGTTACAATACACTAGTGATTAACGTCTAAGGACTGAATAACTCAACCATGAAGACCATCTTGACAGGATCATATTATAGAATACTAACCTCCAAAACAATGTGGATTCGCTGATCCTATACCTGAATGAGGTATCGAAACATATCGCCTTTCACTAGGAAAAATGGGAAATGATCAGTAGAAACAGTCAAGGAGACCCATCCTACTGCAATCCCGACACTTGATTAGGTTCATCATTCACTTGGGCTTTTTATGTCCTGGTCGTCCACACTAGAGACAAACCACATAGTTGTTAATGTGTTCTACATGGATGGTACTTCCCCCTTGTTCACCAAAAAAACATTTATTTCCATTGGAAAAACCACTTTCCTTTCTATAGGCTGAACCACACTAGATCACATCATCAAATTAACTTTGGTTCCACACAACGATGAGGTCCTGGTTCTCTATATCTAAAACATTGGTTAGATAAAAAGTGTTTACCTATGATCAGATGGTTTATGCAGGACCATTCTCAAAAAAATCTGTCAGTCATAAACACATCAGTAGTTAGGGTTGGTGAAAAATTATGTAATTTAATGAAATGATCTGTATATTCTATCATCAACATGTCACATTGTTTCAGGTTCATAAACTCTCAATAAAGGTATATTCTCAAGGTATTTGGAAAGAAATAGACAAATAAGGTTATTTAGAAGTCTGCCCATACCATACCCGGATGTTGAAAATCCTGAGTGAGGAAATCTCACTAATGATTGGCATAATCATGTAGAATTCTGAAGGATATTTGACCCTCCACTCTGGAGGTGTCTTGATATGCTCAAATATAGACAACAAGGCCACTCCACATGACTCAGCATCATGAGGTCCACCATCCACCAAAATGGTGAGAGGATGCTGCTACTGGAACTCGTGGGTCTGTTCTGCCATGGTAGGGGAAGGCCGGGGAGGACCCTGTGCTGAATATATAAAGTAGAAGATGCTTCATAGAACTAATAATTATCACCTAGTGTAATATCATCACGAGGTGCCTCATGTGGTACTATAAGAGGTATCATGGGTGCCTCAATTACCACTACTTCCAAAAAATTCACATCACCACTTTCTTGGTAAACAACATGAGGTATTCATATGGACATAACTCTTCAATTTCCTGGTTCACTCCATATATAGGTTTCATAATAGATTGGGAAAGTGGTAAAGGATAGAACATGAAAACTTCATTCCAATATGTGAGCAACAACATTCATCTTTCTCTTTGAGAAAGGTCTAGTTGATAAGAAGGACTCATAGAAGGTTCATAAGATAGAAAACCTAATTCCCACTACTAAGGTCAGGTCCGGGTCAGAGTATATTGTTACCTAGCCAAGGTTATGGAATATGGAGTGTAAAATTAAAATTATAGAATAAAAAACTTTAATATTCATTTCACAATCCCATTTAGAAATAAAAATTTCATTTTAAAACAATAATATATTCTTGATTTTCATTATTAGTATAAATATAGATATATTCATCCAGTCAGTTGTGTCGCCAGTTCCAGTTTATAAAGGATCATAATATTTATAAGTTGAAATTGGGAAGCCAAGTAATAACAACATGGAATATACATCTAGTTTTTGGATATAATATGTCAAACATATTGATTTTGTTGATTGAAATTGGACCTCCAATGTATAGAATTATGTGATCTGAAAATTTTCATGAGAATCCTTCAATCAAATCAACTAATATAGATAATTGGTTAATTAATGTTTCATCATCAATATGTGTAGGAAAACACCATTTATGTTGATATATGCACATTAATTATCCAATTTTGTCATTACTAAAAGAACCATACCACACTACTATGAATAAAAAACAAGGCACCACAAATAAGCATACAACATAAGAAGTACAATCAGAATAGTAGATATTAAATTGAATAATGCTTGACAGTTAAATCACAAGGTTTACATTATAATGATTCAATTTAATATGTCCTTATATCATCAGGATAGGGTAGAATAATTCCCCTATGAATGACATCCATAATAAATACACAAATAAAGTTCATTACCCAATGGTGAGATCTATAAAACTACAAATGTAAAAAATAAATAACAAAATTAACCCATCCCCGGTAATTTTGGGTTCCCCCTGTACGTGGGAAACTACTCCCAATCATAGGGTCATGAATAAATTTCAAAAATCATATTTTTTTGTCTAAAACCCAAGAATCAAGAAAAAAGGAAAAGAAACTCTGCTACCACTCTTGAGAATCTCACCTAAGGGACTACATAGTAGTGCTACGATATGGCCAGCCACAATACCTCAATAACATAACACTCAAAACATTTTATTATATGTTTATATTAAATAAATTAAATTAATTATATAGACAACATTACATGAATAACTAATTATTTGTGAAACAAAACTTTGTTATTTATTGGATATAGTCATAAACTAGTCATTAATCATAAATTTTCCACTTATGTGTATTGAATTATGAGAAAAGGACTTATATAGTTGTGATCAGGGTGATATTTGGAGTCTTATAAAATCAAATTAATTTTCTATGACTAGTAACATAACCTTATGAAAAGTAATTTACTATTATGAATATTAACTTACCCTTAGGAATAGTAATATGACCCTTATGAATGATAACCTTATCCAAAAAAGAATAAATAAAATTTAGGCACCTTAAAAATGAATATGAATATTTTAAGTGTTTGTATTTTTTGACTAAATAATGATTTGAATTAAAAATTAAATATATCATATTTAGAAATTTATTTTTAAAAAATTTATTTCATTTTCTGATTTTACATGTCGAAAAAAAGGTTAGGGTGAATATTTGGGATTTTTCTAAAATACATGAATTTTTGGTGAATAGTAAAATACGGTAATTAAAGTATAAATACGTTATGAGATGTTTACACTATTCCTTGCATCATGAAAGATGTAAGAAACCATTATTTATAACATAAATTCATTTATTACAATATTTTTTTATGGAATCATCACTATTTCTTGTCTTTTGGAAGAATAATAAATTAATTATTATAATATTAAGAAAACCCTCCTCCCCTCCACTATATAAACCACCCCACACCCCCTCTCCCTCTCAAACCAATCAACCATTTATCCTTTCATATTTCCTACTAAATACACCACCAAAGCCCTCCCCCACGTCCAAGATCTACTGGTCTCACCAAAAGTCCAAAAAAAAAGGCTTTAAGGAGATTCCCAAGGAGAAGATCTCATTAGGTGAACCTCTCTTCCTTTTTTGTTAAACTTATTTTACATGTTCCATTATTATGTTTCCCTCCCTTCACCTCCCCTCATCCAAATGCTAGTATAATTCCAATAACTTACTTGAAATGTAATTTTATTATTCTAATGGAATATTTCGGTGTCATCTCTCTTTTCCCCCCTCCTCTTATACTAAAGATGACGACACCATCCGAGAAGAGTTAATTTATCACATTCAAGGACGACATGTTTTCAATTTCTGTTAACATGTTAAATTATGGTCATGAAACCATTTTTTTTGGTTGAACAAGATCATAATATATTAATTTAATCTTATTTAATGTTCTTGAATCCTTACATTGTCATAATATAAAATAATAATATAAACAAGTTTATTTTTCACAAAACCGCCAAGTAATCCAAGCATCTATCATTAACTTTTATCTAATGAGTAATAATCATGTTATATAAAAAAAATCATTATAATATAATTTATAACTCTATTAATAATATATATTAACAATTCTAGATGTTTAACCACAAGTCAAAAGAACTTCCATTCATGAATACAAGTAAACTGATCATGAAAACCAAGGAAGAAAATGCTTCCAAAACAAAAAAAGTTGAACCTCTCAAACCCAATAAAAAGGCTATGGATGAACCTAATAATGTCAATATAAATAATTTATATGTATAATAGGATCTTTAATTATTGATTAATGAATTTAAATTTTATTATTCAGGTCATTAAGATCAAATGAAGAACACATAAGGTCATAAGGTAAGGGGTGTCTCACCTAACTTTAAATTCCACGAGATTTCCATTATTAGCTACTTATTTCTTGTATGTGGTGTATGTGTAGTATAATTTTATTTAAAATATGATTATTCCATTTATAAAAATGGTATTCTCTGATTTTTTAGTGAATATTTTTTTCTGGTCATAGTATTCGATTAATTACAATGTGGTAAGGGACTTTGTCTCATTTTCCATTTCATTGAGTCTTACATGGTATTGTGAAACTAATCTTTTTTATGTGGTGTATATACTTTAAATTTGAGATCATTTTAAATTTTAAATTATAATTCTATTAAATATCCAGTTTCTTGTGTCCTGGATATGATTATTTCCTTAATCAGTATACCATTTCACATACAGTATTTATTTTGAATGCTATTTTTACTAGAGAAGTATTGATGAATCTGTATCATCTATTCAATATGGATATCGAAGAGGAAAATTTCTCTCGTATTAAATTTATTTATTAATAATTATTTGGATTGGTATTGAAGGTCGGGGCCCTCTATATCTCTTCTATGCATTGACAAGTGTCATGATGAAAAGTAGTTGGCGACAAACCCTTAATGTTTGTTTCCAAAAATAAGATGGGTTTCTACCCACAGATTTAAACCGTCTCAAAGGTATTATTTTTATTGTGCAAGAAACCTGAATTCAAATTAATAATAATTTTCATTATTCATTATTCAGTTATTAATTTCCATGAGGTTTTCACTATGAAAAAATCTATGGATGTATTTTTATTCACAGCTTATTGATGGAAAGTGTTTTCATTTATTCATCATGACATATTTGTTATGTCTAATTGATTATGATTCACTTATTATTGATTCATGATTCCACTATATGGAACCCTTACATAGCATTTTATCTCACCTTTTTTATGTTTTTCTTTCCCCAGGTTATGAAGAAGAGAATCCTTCATAATCTTTCATGGAGGAAATTTATTTCAGTTTATTATTTATAATGTTTTAGTTTCTATATTTCCAATTGTAATTTGGGAATCATGTATATAATCTGTCCTTCCAAAGCTTCTTAACTAATAGGTAGTTGATAATTTATTTCTTATAATTATTCCAATATAATTAATGTATGAACCGACTCCAAGCTTTGAGGGTTAGAGAATTATAGTTGGTATGAGAGGATGTTTTGCAGAAACCTTGGAAACTAGATTTAGGAAACAAAACTTTGAAGACATAAACCTAAGTTATACTTTTAGGATATGTATAGAGTAACATCCTAGAATTTTGGTAAGGTATATACTATTTCAGTATTCCTAGAAATTACAACCATGTCTGGATACTATAAGTGGACATTGTTCTAGCACATATGTACCTAAGAGTAACAAATCTGAAAAAGAGTTTTATACTTGACCCGGGGTATCCTGGTACACAACAACAGGCCTAACTAGGCACCTGTTTTGACACTCTTGGGGGATATTGTTAGGAGAATTCACATTTTATTTACAAACCATTATGTATGATTTAAATTTAAATAGAAACATGGTTTTTGATTATAAGATTAGTTGTGCATAAATTTTCAGATTATGATAAGTTTTTTTTAGTAGGAAATTATGAATTATGAAATAATTTTTTGTATGTTGTTGTTTAGTGATGGATCCTAATGGAAGAAGGGTAATCAATACCCATAGACAATATTGGGATTTCCCCATGGAGCTAGTCAACATAATCAGTAATGGATTAGATCAGATCATTATCATATTTGGAGAACATACATAGGCTGTGATGAATAACCATGATAATCATGTGTTGGATCATTTAATATGATAGAAGCCCCCATAATTTAGTGGAACTACTAACCCATTATAGCTAATAAGTGGATCGAGTCCCATGAAAATTTATTCTGGGCATTATGATGCAATAAAAATGAAAAGTTAGTTCTTGCAGTATATTGCCTCAATGGTGATGCTGATCAATGGTGGTCCTTGTTCCGGAATACCATATAGGAAGAAGAAATATGAGATATGGAATAGAGGAATTTAAAAGAAATTTTCTTCGACAAATATTTCCCTTGAGAGAAATGAACTAAAATAAAGAGGAAATTACTTGTCCTATTGAAAAGAAAATAAGAGAGTGTTGCAGAGTATAAGGCTACCTTCACAAGATTATATAGGTATGCTATAGATTATGTGCATGATTCATAAGACAAGATTGATCATTTCATTGAAGGTCTTAAGCCATTTCTTCTAAGGACACTAGCTTCTCAAAAATTTTCCTCAAATGATGAAATTTTATTAAGTTCCATCTAAACAGAGAAGGAATTTTCTGGATCAAATTTGTTCAATGGAAATTGAGCCCCAAGTACATTTGACCTTTCAAAATAATAAAAAAATTGGAGCTTTAAAATACCTTATTGAAATTTCACCAAGTATCTATAGAGTTCCTAATGTGTTCCACATTTCACTGTTAATGAAATACATTCCATACCCAATGCATGTACTCAGATATGAAGAAATAGACCAAGAGTCTTCTTTTTCATACTGTGAAGATCCTATCTAGATTCTTGACACAAGGGAGCAAGTATTGAGAAATCAGACAACTCTACTAGTAAAGGTTCTTTGGAGAAACCATAAAATGGAGGAAGAATCATGGGAACCTGAGGATGTTATGAATAAGAACCACCAATATCTTTTTAAAAGGTATTTATACATGAAATATTCAAGGATTAAATTTCCAAAGGTGGAAATAATATAACACACCAAACACTTTATGTTATGTTTCTCTTAACTAAATTCAATTAATTTGATATCCTATATTGCATGAATAAATAAGTCTTTGCAAAACAACTGTAAAAACCCAGATCTTCTTTCAGGTATGATTACTATTTTATAGTGTTTTTGAGAAAAAGATGAGTTTTTGGATATTTTATGAGTACACGCCATGTACTCAGTTTCCACGTGTAGTCATGTGTTGTCTGTGTAATGACCGAGCACATGGCTGTGTGGGTTGACCTGGATACCACCTAAATAGGAGACATGTTAATGAATGTACACTCCATGTACCCTTGAAGAACACAGTATGTACTTTCTTTTTTATTTTATTAAATGGACTGGGGTCACGTCTAATTGACATAACACCCTTCTTCTCCGTTCGTCTTGTCCAAGAGTGAACGAGAGTACCAATTATTCTTTGAGCCCCCGACTCACCATCTGATCTTTGAATCTACCACATTAAATTACATTGGAATCGCCACAATATTCTCTTCCTTCTTCGAGAGTCTCATTCCCTGATTTCTCCTCTTTCACAATATATTCTCGGTTGAACGTGTTTGGAGTTTATGTAGATCTACGGATTTCCAGGGAGATTCAAGGTTTGAGGTTCATGTATATTGTTTGTACAACACCGAGGTAGGTGGTTTGTACCTTTTCGTAGTTAGTCATTGTGTTATATGTGTAAAAGTTCCCATTACCCCTGTTTGGAGTATTGCGTGTTTATGGTTTTTAGCCCTATTATTTCCTGCTATTCCTTGAGGTCTTTAATAGGGGATTTATGTTTTAAATAGGGTTATTTTACCTTGTTATATATGTGTTTCACATGTTTTCTTGATTTGGACTGTTTGGTCTAGATTTTCCTATTAGGATGCTTTGTTTTCCATGCCAAGTACTGTTAGGATGGAGTTGTTTTATCTAAAATGTTGTGAGATGCTATAGACTATTTATCTAAATAGTTCTTCTGGTTTAATTTGGCTTCCATATACCATTTTTGCACGATCAACTTACA
Source organism: Viscum album (assembly GCA_963277665.1). Lineage (NCBI taxonomy): Eukaryota > Viridiplantae > Streptophyta > Magnoliopsida > Santalales > Viscaceae > Viscum > Viscum album. Next base: position 113,181,441 of record OY728161.1, read on the forward strand.
CAGGGCTGTGGGAACCTGGTGTAGTAGACTACACAGAGAATAGACACCGAGGGCTTCTCCAAAGTGTCAGTTTACTTTAAACCTCGCAAGACCATAGCAGGGAAGGACGTGAGTGGTACCTCAGAGTGTTTGTAGTTCCTCGTTATGAGACGACATGGGTACTTGGATGCTGAGCGCTTCTCGTGATTGTCTATAGTTACCGATACAATACCACAGGGGGAATTGATGGGGAGTTCTTCCTTAGAGTGTCTTTGCTGAAGCTGAACTAGAGGGGTTAGACTTTGAGTACTTACAAGAGGGTTGCTTGTGTTTGTTTGGTTGAACCATAGGGGATAAGCTCTGAGTACTTCCCATAGGGTTACTTATGTTTATTTATTTATTAACTAATAAATGAAAATGGATATAATTAAAACTGTAGGATTGTTTACCTTTGAGTACTTCCTTGTTTACTGCTTCATTTTCCTTATTTCCTGCCATATATATTCACTGACTGATAGGCACCGATCTTTGGGAGGTTTCCTACTGGTATTCATCTCACACCCTATTTGGGTCATGATTTTGAGCCCAAACTGATTATATTGTTTTAGGTCTAGATATGGGAACACACCTTTATGATTCAGGTACATGACTAATACGGAGTTAGGGAGCATGGCACCAAGATGTGGCTTTTGATGCTGTAGATCTATTTACATTCTTTTATTTTGTACTTTGGTTTAGTAATGTATTCCATCATTGTGAATTATTTTACTTCTTTCCTATACATATGTATCATGAATCATTTATATATGTTTTATCCAGTTGTTTATTACTTCCTTTTCTCACTTATTTAATCTTTTACTGATTTCTCTGTTGTTATCTATTTATTTCCTCTGTGTTACTCTGCCAATGAGGGCATAGTTTCCCCACTATCACACCAAAGACCCTCACTTCTAGTCAGCTGCCTCTGGAATTTGGGGAAATGAGCATGAGGCAATGTGACCAACCAGGAACGGGGTACCTATGGGCAGCTTCCAAAACCAGGATGTTACAAAGTGCTATCAAAGTAATTCTTTTCTTCTTGACTTACCATTTTGAGCCTATATCCAGGAATAGGAAGGAATAGGTAGTTGTTAATAAGATGCACCTGGGAGTAGTTATCCTGTGTATATGAAAAAAGCTAATGTACCTAGATTATTACAATTTTTCTGGTTTTTCAATTATCATAGTTTGTTTGATTTCACCGTTGAATGATTAAAATGTTTTGTGCTATTTTAGAATTTTCTCATTTTGATACAGGGGCATCCTATATTTTCATATATGTTTCTCTTTTGGAGAGCCTTGGGATCTATATATTTTCTTCTACTGATGTCTTGAAGCTGGACACTCCGTTGGGAACAAGAACAACTAGTGTACATTAGTGAAAGGAGTTCCCTATTGAGGTTTGTGGGTGTCACTTTTTTTGGAACCTTTATATCTTAGCGATGACAGGTTATGATATAACTATGGAAATGGACAGGTTAGTTTCTTTCCAAGTTATAGTTGATTTCTATCGTCGTAGGGAGAGTTTCACGTCACAAGAGGGAGGATTGTTTCTTCATATGTGCGAATGGGATGTCCAGGCGATCAGAGTAGGACCTGAGAATCATGGGTTGAGAGGAGGTACAACCCAGATTTCTAGTCAATATCTGGGTGATTAGGGGACATCATAATTGGACTTTCCTCCAGTGGTGGATCGTTTTAGGGATGTCTTTCCAGAGGTATTTTTAGGTTTTCCTCCAAAGCGAGAGGTATAATTTTCTATTAATCTTGATCCAGGAGTGGTAGTGGTATCCATTCCTCCTTATAGGATGGCAACCCCAGAGTTACAGAAGCTCAATAAGCAGTTACAGGAGTAACAGGATAAGGGTTTCATCCGACCTAGTACATCTCCTTGGGGTTCGCCGGTCTTGTTTGTGAAGAAGGTGGACAATACCCTCCAACTTTGTGTGGATTATCGGAAGATAAAATAGTTGAAGGTCAAGAATCGATATCCCTTGTCGAGGATTGATGATCTCTTTGTTCAAATTCGAGGACCTTGGTTGTTCTTGAAGTTTGAATTGAGATCCGGTTATCATTAGTTGTGCGTTAGACCGTCAGATATACCTCTTACAGCCTTTTGGAGCAGGTATGGTCTATAAAAGTATGTCATTATGCCGTTTGGTCTCACTAGCATACCTGCAGTTTTTATGGCATTGATGAACTGAGTGTTCTATACATACCTAGATTCTTTTTGTGGTAGTCTTTATGGACGATATGTTGGTGTACTCCCACAATAGACATGACCATGCTACACATCTTGATATCGTTTTGCGTACACTGAGAGATCATCAGTTATATGATAAGCTCTCAAATTCCACTTTTGGATGGATCAAACTGACTTAATGGGCCATGTTATCTTAGATACAATAGTATTAGTAGACCTATATAAAGTGAGGATAGTAGTTTCCTTGGAGAAACCGAAGAATGTCTTTGATGTATTAAGTTTTTTTGGGATAGATAGTTACTAAAAAATTTTCATACATGACTTTTCACACTTAACAATGCCATTGATGGGACTGACTAAGAAGTGTTCAAAGTACTTGTGGGAAGATTCTGGCGAGTCATCCTATCACGATATGAAAGAGTGGATGACTTCAAAACTAATACTAGTATATCTAGAGTCGAGCAAGAGATATACTATGTACTTTGATGCATAAGGTATTGGGTTGGGAGCAATGCTTATGTAGGGGGAATGAGTCACTGCGTATGAGTCTCGATAGTTGAAGCCACATGAGAGGAACTACCTGACCCACAATTGTGAGTCAGATGCAGTTGTTCATGCTTTATGCTATTAGAGACATTATATTCTGGGAGAGAATTTTGTGGTTTTCACCAACCAAAAAAGTGTCACGTATATCTTCACTCAGTGCAATCTGAATATGAGACAACGAAGGTGGGTTGAGTACCTTAAGTACTTTGTTTTTGAGCTTGCCTACACGCCTGGGAAAGACAATGTTGTAGCTGATGCGTTGAGAAAGAGGACTTAGATATAAGTAGTTTAGGAGGCCAGCAGTGAGCAGATGCTTATGGCTTTATTCTCTGAGATGCATTTGGAGGTGCACGACAGATAGGGGCAGAAGTTTCTGTCTTCTATGGATGTTACATCTACTCTTCATGATCGAGTTCAAATGAGGTAGCTATCAAAATTTGAAGGCCTAGTCCTATGGGAGAGTGACTCAGGGGAGGACCTTATTCCTAGATGAACCATTGGTGAGGATGAGATCTTGTGTTTTCATGGGCACATGTGGGTGTCATCAGACACACGCAAGGATCTGATATAGGACCTTTATTCCTCAGTTTGGGTAGTTCATCCTAGTGTTACCGAGATGTATCAGGATCTACGATGTCAATATTGGTGTCTAGGTATGAAGAGAGATGTTGCTGGGTTTTTCATGAGGTGTTCCACCAGTCAGCAGGTGAAGGCGGAGCATCAGTGACCAGTAGGTCTTTTAAAGTAGTTACCCCTTCCTAGGTGGAAGTGGAATGATGTCCTGATGGAATTTGTGGTAGGTTTACTGAGGTCTCCTCGGGGGAATGATGTAATTTGGGATGTCATTGACAGACTCATGAAGGTTTCACACTTCTTGCCGATCAAGGAGACATTCAGTGTTGATGAGATAGGAAGGTTGTAAATCTAAGAGATTTTAAGTCTACATGGGGTTACACACTCCATTGTTTCAGATAGGGACACGCGTTTTACTTCTCGGGTCTGGCAGGGACTACATTGGGATTTGGGTACCTAGGTATTTTGGAGTACAACTTACCATCCCTATACAGATGGCCAGTCTGAGCATATGATTTAAGTTCTTGAGTACATGCTTCGAACAAGCATCCTAGATTTTGGAGGTTTTTGGGAGAAGCACATACCTCTTGTGGAGTTTTCAAACAATAATAGTTTTTAAGAGACTATTTAGATTTCCCCTTATGAGGCTTTGTATGGTAGTCCATGCCAAACACCCCTATGTTGGCTGGAATTAGGAGAGGTAGTGATACTAGGACCTCGCCTTGTCCAGGAGACCATAGAGTAGATAGAGTTGATCTGGAAAAAAATGGCTACTACATAATCATGAAAAAAGTCTTTAGCCGGTCAACGCGAACGACCTCTAGAGTTTGATATCAGATATCAGGTTTTTCTTTGTGTCACCATGAGGTTGGGACACATGAGGATTAGGAGATAGGGTATGCTTTCACTGAGGTATGTCAGACTGTTCATGGTTTTGGAAAGGGTGGGGCCGGTTTCCAATTGGATGCAGTGACCTTAGAGGTACATGGCAATGCATGACGTCTTTCACGTTTCTCAGCTACAACATTACTTCTCAGACCTGTCTCATGTCTTTCAACCTGAGGAGGTTGAGAAAGAGGTGGACTCATCATTCAAGGAGCATCCTATCTGGATTTTTTATCATAGTGCAAAGGTTATCCATGTCCATTCTATTCTTCTTGTATGAGTTCTATGGTAGCACGGGCAAGTACAGTATAAGACTTGGGAGAGGGAGGCCAATGTATAATCCTTTTGGCCGAATCTATTCGAGGATTCTTCTTCGACACTACCTTTATATGGAAATTTGGGGAATAATTTCTTTGGGGGGGGGGGAGTTTGTAAGAACCTAGATCTTTTTTGGAATGAATATTTTTTATGGTGTTTTTGAGAAAAAGAGGAGTTTCTAGAAATTTCAGGAGTACACGCCGTGTACTCAGTTTCCGCAGGTAGAAGTGTGCTAGCCGTGTAACAGCAGAGCACCTAGCCATGTGGGGTGACCTGGAGACCACCTAAAGAGATGACCGGTTAAAGGAAATACACACAATTTACCATGGAAGAACAAGCCATATACTTTCTTTTTATTTCATTAAATAAACCGGGGTCACGTCCAATCGTCAGAACACCATTCTTCTTCGTTCGTCTCATCCAGAAGTGAACGAGGCTACCGATTCTTCTTCAAGCCCCTAAATCACCATCAATTCTCTGAATTGACATCCGTGCATTGCGTTGTTATCGCGACTGTAATCTATTAATTATTCCAGAGCCTCGTTCCCTAATTCCTCCTCTTTCAAAATATATTCTCAGTTTAGTGTTTTTGGTGTTTTTGTAGATCTATAGTGTTATAAGGATATTCAAGGCATGAGGTTCACATATATCATTCATACAACACCGAGGTAGGTGGTTTGTACCTTTAAGTAGTTATTCTTTGTATTATATGTGAAAAAGATCCCAATACCCTTATTATAGTTATTGAGTGTTTATGGTTCTTTCTCTTTTATTGCCTGCTATGATGTGAGTGCTTTAGTAGAAAATTTATGTTTTTAAATTGGGTGTTTTCTTGATTTTGACCATTTGGTTTATGTTTTCCTCTTAGGATTCTTTGTTTTCCATGCCTATTACTATTAGGATGGATTTCTTTTTTCTTACATGCTTTGAGATTCTATAGACTATTTATCCAAGTAGTTATTGAGGTTTACTTTGTCTTCCATATACCGTTTGTGCACGATCGACTTACATAGGGCTATGGGAACATGGTGTAGTAGTCCATAAAGAGAATGGACATTGGGGGATTATCCAGAGTTTCTGTTTACTTCTCACGTTGTGAGACCATAGGGGGGATGGACATGAGTGCTCTCTCAGAGTGTCTATATTTCCTTGTTACGAGACTAGAGGGGAAATTGGATGTTGAGTGCTTCCCCATAGTGTCTATAGTTACCGATACCATACCATAGGGTTAATTGAGGGTGAGTGCTTCCTTAGACTGTCTTTGCTAAAGCTGAACCAAATGGGTTTGACTGTGAGTACTTCCTATAGGGTTTCTTGTGTTTTTTTGGTTGAATGAGAGGGGTTAAGTAGTGAGTACTTCCGAAAGGGTTACTTATGTTTTTTTATTACATATCTAATATATGAAAATGGATTTAATTGAAACTATCGGATTGTTTACCTTTGAGTACTTCCTTGTTTATTGCTTCATTTTTCCTATTTCCTGCCATATTTATTCAATAACCGATAGGCTAAGATCTTTGGGTGGTTGCCTACTGGGATTCATATCAATCCATGTTTGGGTGTTGCTTTTGTGCCCCAAAAGATTATATTGTTGGAGGTCTAGATAAGGGATAACACCCTTCTACTTAGGGTACTTGATTATTATGGAGCTGGAGAGCATGGGACCATGCTGAGGCTTGCGATGCTGTAGAGTTGTTTACTTTATTTTATTTTCTAATTTGGTTTAGTACTGTATTCTAGCATTGTGACTTGTTCTCATGATTGCATATACATATGTATCATGCATCATTTATATATGTGTGATCTAGTTGTTTATTACTTCCGTTTTTCACTTATTGCATGTTTCACTTCTTTCGCTATTGTTATCTATTTATTTCTACTGCATTACTCTACCAATGAGGGAATAGTTTCTCTACTATCACACCCAAGGCCCTCGCTTTTAGTCGGTATCCTCTAGTATTTGAGGAAATGTAACACCCCAAGATTTCATAGTGTGTACTTCTTCGAAACAATTCAGTAACTTGCACTACACGCAACACTGAGTTCAAGCGCACAATGACTTACCAAACAAGCCGTTCAAAAGGGGTTATGAAGTATTAACTAAATTTTGAACTTTATATAATCCTTATAATTTTAGAATCCATATTATTAGTTTCTTAGAAATAATTTAAGAACAAATTCATTTTTCCAGACAAAAGAAGTAATTTTCAAAAATGCACTTTTACCAACTTTTAATAGTGAACCCTTTTAAATCCAATATTTTAAACTTTTATATATTAAATTTGCCTAAATAAATTTATTCTTTAGAATGGGGACATAATAAAATTTTCAATGTAACACCCCAAGCTTCCACGGTACACTTATTTTTGAATAATACAGCAGCGTGTGTTGTACGCAACTTCGAGTTCTAACACACACTAAACTAGCCGTTATGTATAGTAATACCAACTTTTTGAAATTTTATAAATTTTTTCTCAAAAATAAACTTCATTTTGGGATTCAGAATATCTAATTCAGCCTAGGGTGAAATTTTGGTACTTTTTAGATAACTTTTATATTTTGATGAATAGTGAAAATTAATAAATTTTAATTAAAAACAACTTTTTTAATCAAAATAATTAATAGTGATAAATTATAAATTTTTGTGGGTTTAAAGTATATTTAGAATAAATTTTTACCATTTAATACAATTTTGGGCATTGGATATAATTTAAAAATTAAACCGGACATAAACAACTATCAATTTTTTGATAGTTATTATATCATAAAAACACGCTTTTTGTTTTGACAGCGAGAATTAATTTTAAGTTAATCTCTGCCACTTCTATGTTTTGAATTTGGAAAAATGGATTCCATATTTGAAATCAGGATGTCCAAATTTTGTAAATAGGTAACTTTTATTTTTAGACATTTTGAATAATTATTTTGGTAAATATTTTATTTACCATGGTTAAAGGGTAAATTCAGTGAATAAGGGTTAAAAATTAATATTATAATAACAATAAATTACCCTAAAACGTGTCCAAACCTTATCGGTGGATAAATTTCAGACCATGGGAATCTTTGTGGCGATTTTAGGACCCCATGGAGCCACCTGTAGGTGATAGAGACACTTTATATTAATTAAGTTAAAGTGAATACAAAAATGACATAATCTTATATATTTTAGAAACAAATTCTTTACATAGGGTTATATATGTTATATTTTCAATTATAAATATTCATTAGAAATATATAAATATTTCCTACAAAATGATATTTTATTTTTAATTTTTAGATATTGAAAAAGTAAAAATATATATGACACAATAATGATGTAGTATTTTCATTATTAATAAAATAATAAAATAATTGATATTATAAATGCCAAAATAAATATAATTTGAAATTTTTGATGACATAAACGAATTTTATTGGTTAATATGAAATCTGAGGATTGATTAAATGAGTTTTTTTTGAATTTATAATGTTTTTAAGACTTTAAAAAAAATCAATTATTGAGTAGTGTCAAAATTGACATAAATGAGTTTTTTAAAACAATATTATATTATTAATTTATATTATATTCCTAAAAATCTAAGGTTCGTCCAATAAAATTATATCATGATAGGTGTATCATTAATGGATCACTTGGGGTGCCTCTTGGAGGTATATATTATGTTTATTAACTATATAATATAAAAATGCAAAGTGACATGGTAAGTGTCAAACTAATTAACTTAAAGTTAAAACTAAAAGATAAGGTTAATATAATGACCCAAACCTATATAAATTCTAATGGTTGAGTGGTTGGCGACCCATAACCACCTTAACCTTTAAATAATCCACTTTGGATCTATTAGAAACCGAATATTAATTTATTATAAAATAATATTTCTAGATTTTTCTAAAGAGCCCCTCCCCCCCTTATAAAAAGACACCACTTCTAACCAATTCCTCACACCTCTCAAGCCTTTTGGGTCGTCTAAACTCCACCCAATTAAGCTCCATATATCCCTATACTCCTTTAGAAGCCTTAACTTAGGCATAAGGCACTTCAATATTCCTTTTGTGTTCAAACCAAAGGGGTTACCCAAATTAAAGGTAATGATTTCTCTTAGCTTATTTTCTTTTATTTTACTTCTATAACCCCTAAACTCTTCTTATTATTTAATTTTGTAAAAAAAAGTATCCTAAATATACTAGGACATTTTTATGATAAGTATTATAACTACACTTACACACACATCTATCTAATGGATGAAGAACATAATGTTTCTGTGGATGGAAACCAAACGCCTCACGAAGCGATGATTGTTCAATTATCTCCAACCACCTCACATGGTGGCCATTTTGATGGCAGTATAATCAAATATGATATTACTGATATTTATTATATATATATATGATTCTGTAATTCCATTTTATATCATACCATTATTTGGTTCATGTTGTATATGTATACGATAATTTAATTTGGGGAAGTGCAGACTACTGCCCCCTCAAAGTGATATGAATCGTTCATACCATACATGGAACGCATAAAGGATGGTGTTAATGAAATTAAGTAACACATATAAGATATTATATTATACTTTACTAATTATATACCTATGTATCATTTGGTTTTTATTCCTTTTAATATGAAAAATTAAATGGAAGTAGCGTTCGTGCGTACGTACGGATTACCGTCTCCACGAACACGATGAGATTCATTTCCCCATCATATCCATTCAAGAATAATTATAGTTTTATCATTAAAAGTAATTTTTAAGTACTTGATATAATTTTGGATATGAATAAGATACAACCTATCCATAACAAACACGGCTTACGTAACGAAGCATATAAAGGAAAATGAATCAGTTAACACCCAAAACGATGATAATACTAAAATATTATTAACAAAGGAATATTAAAAGATCATATATGATATCATATTTATGTGTATGATTATTTTATAATTTAATAGCAATGATTTATCTATTATACAAGATGTTAACCTACCCTCTACCAAGGAAAAGTACAAGGTAAGTGGTTTTCATCTCACTCCTTATTTCTGTGAGATTCATGCCATATTGCCACTATTACCTTTTGTGTGGTGTCTGTACTGCCCATAATTGTATTCTTTGTGTAATACACTTTAATTTATGTGTATTTACATATTCATTATATGGTACCTCTTTCATGGGTTGTATGTTTTGTAAGTTATCAAATTGGTAAGGGTTAATTTCACAACCTCTTTATTATCCGAGGCTGTTTTGACGTAAGTATCTAATGGAACATATTTATTATCCATATCCATGTTTTATGATTGAGTTTTCAAAGGGATTATTTTAAGGGAATTTTTACTAAAACATCATTTCAAATGTTTTAAATATTTATTCTTCTAAATCTTTGTCATTAATGTCCATGTCTTCAAAATGGTTTTTAAGGATTTATTTATATGGACATGAATGTTTTTAAAATGTTAATTCCTTTCAAAAGTTTGAAAGTGGTGTGGGACACTTTGATTCAAAAATGTCTTTAAATGAATTATTTTCCAAATTGTGTGACATTTAAATGTTTTCATTAAATAGAGATATTTCTCTCAAATAGTTTTGATTTCATCTATGTCAACATCCTTTGATAAATTTTACCCTTTTTTGAAGTTGATTTATTATGATAGAAATATTCCATATTGTATTTAGGGTTTTGTGATATGTTTGACTATGGATGAGTTATCTTTATGCCTTTAATGGTTTATGATTAATGTTTTGGAATTTCTTATGCTAGTTTTACTATGAATTTTTATGTTATATTTCATCATCTTTTTAAGATGAATGTGTTGGACTAGTATGTTCCGGGTTGGGGACCGGTAAATGTAAGCCCTCCGGGTTGGGGTCCGGTTACAGCAGACCCTCCGGGTTGGTGTCCGGTTATTAGAGGCACTCTGGGTTGGTGTTCGGTTATTAGAAGCACTCCGGGTTGGTGTCCGGTTATTAGAGGCACTCCGAGTTGGTGTCCGATTATTAGAGGCACTCCGGGTTGGTGTCCGGTTATTAGAGGCACTCTAGGTTGGAGTTCGGTTACAAAGGCTCTCCGGGTTGGGTTCCAGTTACAGTTATACCTTAGGTCTTGTCATGAGGCCTTGAGACAGAAATTAAAGTTCGGAATTATTCATTCCATCATTATGAAAGTGGTTAATGATATTGCATGTGATTATTCGATTAGTAGAATATCCATGTGAATAAGTAAATGGGATTACATCATTTTATTTTTTCCATATTATGTAGAAGTTCATGTTTAAATGGATTTTTTTAGTTATACATTTCCTTAAATTTTTATGATTATTTATGAAAGTTTCCACTGTATTGTTATCCTTACTGAGAATCTGAGCTCACCCCTTTCAATGTTTTATTTTCCCTAGGATTCCAAGAAGTGTATAATGATTGATTTGCAGGGTTAATCCAAGGGAATAATGGCATTCATGAAGAATTATTTATATTGTTTTGTATGTTATTAAGTGTAATGTAACATTCATGTATGTAATCTATTTTCCAAGACTGCTAAACCGATCGGTCCTTCGGGACTTGATTCCTTGTAATCATGCCAATGTATTAAAGTAATGCACCGACTCTGGGTAACTGTGGTTGGGGCGTTACAGGAAATGCATTTGAGGCCATGTGAACAACTGAGTATGGGGAACCACTAGCTGGCTCCCAGAACCAAGATGTTACAACAACACTTAGCTATTTATAAGAGATAGTTATAACTTACCCATTTAACTTTAATTTTCCACTTATGTGTTTTGAATTTCAAAAAATTAAAATACATGGTTAGAATCTGGGTGATATTATAGTCTGATAGAATCAACATAATTTTAAGTGAATAGTTACTTACCCTTATGAATAGTAACTTACCTATCTGAATAGTAACATACCCTTAGGAATAGTAATATCACCCTTATGAATGGTAACATTACACCTGAAAGTATAAATAAAATTTTGGCACATTAAAAATGAAGTTGAATATTTTAAGTGTTGGTATTTTTTAATTAAATAAATATTATAATTAAAAATTAAATTTATCATATTTAAAAATTTATTTTAGAAAAATTGTTAGGGTGAATTTTTTGAATTTTTCTAAAATACTTATTTTTTTATGAATAGTAAAATATTGTAATTATGGTATAAATACATTAAGAGATAAATAAAATCTTCCCTGCATCATGGATAATGTAAGAAACCATTAGTTCAAACTCATATTTACTTACTACTATTTTAGTCCTGAAATAATTACTATTTCTTGTATTAGGTAAAAATACTAAACTAATGATTAAAATACTAAGAAAACCCTCTTCCCCTCCACTATATAAACCACCCTCACCCCCTCATCCGCTCACACCACTCAAGATTTGTGCCTTGAATATGTTCTACCAAATACACTTCCCAAGACCTCCCCCCCATGTCCAAGACCTACTAGTATCAGCAAAATTCCATAAACAAAGGCCTTAAATTAATTATCAAGGAGGAGTACTCCAAAGGCGAGCCTCTCTTCCTTTTTCATTCAACTTATTTTAGAAGTTCCATTATTTTTTTTCTCTCTCCTCACCTACCAACATCTAAATTCTATGATAATTCTAGTACATTACATGAACTAGAATTTTAGTATTCTTGTGGAATATTTCATCATCATCTCTCTTTTTCCCCCTCCTCTTATACTAATTATGAAACACCATCCGATATGTGTTAATTTATCACATTCAAGGTTGATGAGTTTTTATTTTATATTTCCGTATTCAAATATGGAAATTAAACCATTTTTATGGTTGAACCAGACCAAAATATATTTATTTCATATTATTTAATGTTATGTAATTCTTACACACTCATAATATAAGATAATAATAAAAAAATGTTTATTATGCACAAAACTACCATTTGAATCCATGTGTCTATCATTAACTTTTATCTAATGATTCATCCTCATGGTATATAACCAAAATAATTATGATATCATTTATAATGTCATGAATAATTTATATTAACATTTTTGAATTTTTATCCAGATTTCAAACGAACTTCCAGTCACGAATACAAGTAAACCGATCATGAAAACAAGGAAGAAAATGCTTTCAAAACAATAAAATTGAACATATTAAACCCATAAAAAAGCCCATGGATTAACCTAATAGTTTAAAAAAAATAAATTACATGTATAAGAGGTTCTAGAAATGTTAATTAATGAAGCTAAATGTGATTATTCGGGACATTAACAATAATCGAAGAACATATTCGGGCATAAGGTAAGGGGTTTCTCATATCACTTTCAATTCCGTAAAATTTACATTGTTCAACACTTATTTCTTTTATGTGGTGTATGTTTACAGAAATTTTAAATATAATATCATGATTCTCTTTATACTCCTGGTATTACGGGATTCATTTGGTGATTATTTGATTTTGGTCATATGATTTGATTAATTACAATGTGGTATGAGAATTTGTCTCAATTTTCTTTTCATTGAGACTTAATTGGTAGTGTGAACATAATCCTTATTATGTGGTGTATCTACTACCCCTTGAGATCATTTTTCATTTGAAATTATAATTCTCTAAAATATCAATTTTCTTATGTCATGGATATGATTATTACCTTAGGCCATATACCATTTCACATATAGTTCTTATTTTGAATTCTATTTTTGCATGAGAAATATTGATGAATATGTATCCTCTATTCAATACGAATATCAAAAATGCATATTGTTATTTGTTTTAAATATATGTATAAATAATGTATTGGACTAGCTGTGATTGGTGGGGCCTGCTATAGCCCCTCGATGCATCGACAAGTCTCACGAGGAAAACTAGTTTGCGATAAACCCTTCGAGTTTGTTTCTAAAAATTAGATGGGTTTCTTCCTAAAAATTTAAACCATCATGATGGTATAATGGTTCATGTACCAGATACATGATGTTCAAATAATAATAATTTTCTTTATTCCCCCAGGTTATAAAGAAGAGAACCTTGAATATTATTTCAAGGAGGCAGTTTATTTCAATTTATTATGTATCATGTTCTATTTTATATCTTTCCAAATATACATTGGCTATCCTGTATGTAATATGGTCTTCTAAAACTGGTAAAATAATCAGTACTTCAGGATTGATTTCTTATAATCATGCCAGTATAATTAAATAATGCAATGACTTTGGGATTCGGGGTTGGAGAGTTAAAAAGCAGGCCTCAACATATTCTAGAGGTTCCCACTAATAGTGAGGGTCTTGGGTGTGTCCATGGGGAGCTTATTCATTCACTGATCAGATTCCAACAATGTGGTACCGAATAGTGGTATGTTGGAAAAAAATAATAAAAAATTCATATAAATAATAATAATAATCTAGATAAATAAATAATAGGATGAAGCTGAATAATAAATGATATATAAAAAAATGATGATGATCATGATGTCATGTAGAAATAAAAAATAAAATGAAATGAGATAAAAAGGAATAATACATACACCGAATGATACAAAAAAATAAAGAAATGAAATTTTTTAGCTACTACTAGAAAAATGAACATAGGATCTGTCCACATCATCTATACTCTATCAAAGAAGTCCTAATAAAACATCACAAGCCAGTTGCTTTTCAATATCTACTACTAAAACAACAAAGTATTCTTGGGTACAAAAGGTGGACCAAGAAGCTTCTAAGATATAATCAGTCATCCACCACCAATGGTGTCTAGATCAATCTTTCATGGGAAATATAAAATGAACAATGTGACTAAAATAATAATAAATACATGTTGGAAATAAATAAATAAAACTCATAGGACTAGGTTTTACATGGGACACCCTCCCAACTCTACCTTTTTCAAACAAAGAAGGATGTGTCAAAACCAAGGTTACTAGTACATATGTGAGATATAATGAATGAGATCATAATCAAAGAATAATCAATGACGGATCATGCCCATGAATTTGATTCGGATTGGTGGAAACATCCTAGGAAGAACTAGTTACACATTCTCATCAAATAATTAAATTTTTAAATTTAGAATTTAATCAGGTGCACCTTGAGCCCATCTATGGTGATTCGGAAGGGATTCCAAGTACCACTCCATGGAAGCTATATGTAAAACCAATTTCATGGGAGTCTGTCCAAGGTGGACCATGAATGATAACCCATATATCACTTCATACATAGTGGAAATACCACAAGGAAAAACTCAAAGTGCATTCATTATATCACACATAGGGGTTTGAGTCTCTGTCATGGAATGGTACAACTATCTTTCCAATGATCTTTTCCATGGGGTCACCCATGATGAACTAGGATCACTTATCTATAGGTAAATGGAAAGACATAGTGTTCCCATCCCAACCATAGCTAGTATCACCCAAACATATTTTCAATTCATTAAAAAAATCCCACTATAAGGAATGATGACCCTATACAAGGATTCCATAAACTTGGACTCATGTATCTTCCCTAACACAAAAGTGGATGTGATTTGGCTATAAAAAAACACAACATTTGTTTAGGTACAAAATACCTGGAATGGTTAACAATATGGAAACTTCATTTTATTAAAAAATTCCAATTATAGATTAAGGAAAATCATGTGACATTAAGGCCAAAAGGCATAAGGATTAATGATCTAAATATTTGGACAATCATTCCCACCTATTCAACATAATTTATTAATTATTCCTAGGAACACCCTATGGGTGATTTAACAAGATATGAATAAAGGGAAACTAGGACATTAAGGTAAAGAAGACCCAAAGGGGTGGTTTAAGTCAGTATGATCAACCAAAGGGTGAGTCAACACTCACTAGTGGCATAATAATCATAGTAAAGCATTAAATTTAATTTATTTAAAAATTTAGAGACATTTTTCAGAGAGGCCTGAGGTGAGGCACAATAACACATGATATAAAAAGTGAACAATCATTGGGAAATAATATAGAACACCTACCTTATGATTATAGTTCTTTCCTCATCTAGTGTGTTTCTTTGAAGGGAGATATAATTAGTGATAATATAGAAATCGTCAAATTACCTAAAAATAAAGAAAATATGGTCACACCAAAATAGGAAAAAAGATGAGATGATTAAAATTTAAGATAATGATAAATAGTGTAGAGTTTTTTTAATAAGATTCCAACACACCCGACAATGATGGAAACAAAGTTCTAACAGAAGTGGAAAAAATATCCTTAGGTGGAAAATCTTAGGGGCCTCTAGTGCACCGATTCTATTATGAGGGGAATAAAATGAGTCCCTATAAAAAAAATAAGGGGTTATACCCATTTTAAAAAAATGGGGCATGAATTTACATGGTATGGAAATACCTTACATGATGTGTAAATATTAGTGTCCTTACCTCCAGAAAAAACTGACCACATGAAGTGTAAGGGGGGAAAATCTATTGCACATCATGTAATTGATACACTCCACGTATTCTAAATACTTATCCAGAATTCAGTATAAATCATGTAAGTTTCCTATAGCTATCATCCAACTCCATTCAACCCTTAATTCCAAAATAAAATAGACCCACACTTCAATTTAGTTTATAGGATTAACCAAAACTAAAAAAGTGTACCTCATTAAAACTCAAGGATTCTACAGAGTGAATGAAAATCGATAATTTTTTTAAAAAATTGTTATTAAAAAGTGAACTTTTATTTTTGATGAATTTTAAAATATTTTTTTATTCATTTTAATGAAATTTGTTTTCTTATAATACCTACTCAAATAAGTTATTCCATTAAATTTTAGGAATACATTAATCAATAAAAAAGTTGTGCATTTTTCATCATTACATCCTCAATATCCCAC
This sequence comes from Viscum album, assembly GCA_963277665.1. Lineage (NCBI taxonomy): Eukaryota > Viridiplantae > Streptophyta > Magnoliopsida > Santalales > Viscaceae > Viscum > Viscum album. The sequence continues at coordinate 113,197,802 of OY728161.1, forward strand.
ATCACTTCCTCCATCTTTTGATTGCTTCAATGTACCTTCACTAGACAATTTTCCTAATTTGAAAATAATTTCTCTCTTATATAAATAATATATACATAATTTTAATCATAATACATGTCCTACACTAGCCATAATTTATTAATAGAGAGTGAATGTTTTTGTTCTATGATGTACTAATCCAACCGTGAGACATAGAAGACATTATGTACTTTAGAAAGGCTTGGTGGTATCACTAAATTATAATCAATAGATCAAATTATATGTAAAATATCAAAATGGTCATTATACCTTGGATTTTCCTTCACTATTCATTAAAACCTTTTAACTCCCTTACAAGGCGATGCCTTTAAGAATACATGGCTCTCTACATAAAATAGCAATCCCCAATTCTGATGATCAATATACATTTTATTCCTTCTATAAGTTATATTGATATGTTTCTTGATAGACCATGCATTTTATGTTGTCTATTAAATTGGTTCAAAACCAATTATCATCCTTTCCTTGACTTTATTTGAGTATGTTTGGGTGTGACCTCTTTTTCTAGAAAATTATTCAGATAAATCTATCTTTGTACTAGAGTGAAATATGAATTTGTATAAGGATTCCCCCTAAGGTGAAACTAATCCAAACTTATATGGAATTTCAGTTATAATTAAGTCAATATATCATATATCTTATTGAAAATCCATTCAGGCTATAGTTTTTTTATGTGGATAATATATGGTTCGAAAATATGTATCATTTTTCAATGAATTATTAAGACAAATATAATTTTTGGATATATAATAGGGTTCATTTTAGAATATAATTAGATCAGTTTGAATTATATGAAATTCATTAATATAGAGTCACGTAAGTCACTCAGGGGTAATTCCTTATTGATATGAAATGTGTATAATTGGAAAGGAAATCCATAATAACCACTCCTTCATAATTTATCTTAGGTATCTTATTATGTCAATAAATAAAGTCAATTCTGATATCATGTCACCTTTATATTGATATAGGTATAGGTTACATGAAAAACTTTTAAAGTTGACCACTATCCTTTACTCATTATCTTATACATTGTCATAAAACATGTTCAATAATTTTTCACTTCATAGTAACCCACAATAAGTGTTCTTTTATATCGCTATACATCTTGGTGATGAAAGGGTTTGTAATGAAATTTGAACTATGAAATTCATCTAGTAATTCATTCATTAGCTAATGTATCAATGATACTCATAATCTATTTCCATAATTTAAAACTCCATACTCATAGATGAATTACAAAAGCCTCCCATATTATATATATATTTAATATTCTCCTATAGATATTGGTCAACTTATTGATACTTGTTTACATTCAAAATTAAATATTGTTAGGAAATTACATGGGAAAAGAATAACGTTTCCCCTACCCAAATAAATTATAGGTCCAACATTACTAAATCCATGAAAGTTTTATCCTTATCCATTTTCATTACATATACAAATCTTTTATATTTTTAATTCAATTCATATTCCCTCTTGTTTTTTATTGGTGTGGTTGTGTATCACACTTTCATAGTCCTTGAGTTTTTTAAAGGATCTCCTTTGTAACATGTAGATATATTTTTATATGAATATATAATTTATAATCTTATAATATATATATATATCATATAATTCACTATATAGATAGATTCACATCATTTTATGACAAATATTACTACCTCTTACTCTATATCATGAGTTAGAAAATTCAATTATTGAGGTTTTAATTATGCTGATAAAATATATTCTATCATTTTTTATAAATATATACCATGATTCTTTCTTTTATGATTCTATATACATAAAACATCCTTTCATCTAAATTTATAATTTAAATACTGGTTATTTGATTTATCACTTATTTAATTATTCAAAATTTTCTTCATACTCCTTATACTATGTAAATTTAACCCCTTTACATGTCAACTTTGTTAATGGGTTAGCTAATATTGAGGAACTATAAAAAATCACTGATAGAAAATAGTAATCCTATGAAAAATTTGAATTATAGTTACATTATTATTTTTGGCCATTACTGGGAAGCATTAGTCTTTTAAGGATCAGAAAATATTCAATCCTTGGAGACTATGTAATCATAAAAATAACTTTTTAAATAAAAAATCCACACATATATATCCTTGCAATTCTATTATATATTTTCATTTAAAAAAATACTATGTTTTATAACTTATATCATATGAAGAAACAGACTCAAATGAATTGTGATATATTTTACGATTATATATAAAAATTAGTATATAATAAGACTAAAATTACAAATATCATCAATAAAATCACCGTAAGTCTAAAACCCCATGTATATTTAAAATTATTTATTTTAATTCCATATATATTTTTCTTATTATTTATGATAGTAATTTTATGTGTTATAATAAAAAATAATTAAATATAGTTAATGGTTAGATGATTAATATTTTAATGTAATGGGATGTGATTAAAATAATTTAGTGTTAAAAGGGTTATTTTTTTGATAAATTGTGTTTTTCCTTATATTATTTATTTTTACCCTAATAATATATATTAATCACTTTATATTTATTAATATATTTATGCAAACATATATTTTTATATACAAACTAAATAAAACTCATTTTATTATATTTAAATTGTGGGGAATGAAAATAAATTCACTTTATGATTAAAAATATATATTTTTCAAAAAACATACCTTTACACATCATACATTACTATATTAAAACTAATTTTGAGATTTTAGAAAATGAATCAAGTAAAATGGATATCATATTTGGAATTTTAATTTTTAAATTAGGTAATATGTTTAATTTCATTTTTGGTCAGAAAAATAACTTAACAATGTAATAATTAATCACAATGATAATGTAAAAAATGAGGTAAAAATGATAATTAAAGAAGTAAATTCTCAAAATATCATAACAACTTATCTATAAATGGGATGATGATGTACTTATAGACCATATCTTATATTTTTCCCTATAATTATAAATTTTGGATCCATATTCCTTGAATAATGTATCCCTTTTTATATTAAGAAATTATTATTTAGAAAAACGTCATCCATACCACCTATAAAAGGATCCATTTATAACCAGAATTATCCTATTTCATAAAAAATTCTAGGATAAAATTAAATCTACCGAAATATATCCCTAACCCAATTCACAATTTCCTATTGATTATTGTATCACTAAAAGACCAATCTAAGAAGACTTAATGGAATTCATTTATGTTTTTTCATAATCCCTCTCATAATTATATAAAATACCAATGATAAAATAATAACATATGAATAATTAGTTTACTAAAAGTTTATTATTTTGATTAAATAGCTATGATCTACCTTCCCCCCATTCATTAAAAAATTAAAATATCGGTTGTGTTATGGTCAGATTACCACCTCCATAAATGATGTATTTTATTTTTCATAACCACATAACATGTGTTGTTATAATTGTAGATATAAGGAATAACTATTAAATTTGTTACATTCTTAATATTTTAGAAATATTAATTTGGACTTATATGAAAAATATTAACAATAAATGGTCATTATAAATTTTACATCCTAAAATGAACATACTAAGATACTTTTCTTAATTATAATAAATTTTATAAAAAATAATGAATTATATAGTATTTTTTCTAGTAAAATTTAAAAAATATATCTATATAATTTTGGATAGGATGAAACTATTTTAACACTCCTTTGTCCATGATCGACATACCCAAGCAGTTTTAGATAAATTAAGCGAACAAAACCATGTTTTCGATGAGAGAAAAAACTATTTATAAATAAATGAAATATGATAAAAAATGCACGTCAAAAATGAAACATGCATGCTTTTTTTTAAAATAAAGTACTTAAAAAACTAAATTTTATTATTCATGAGTTTAGGATTATGCACCCATTGACTTAAGACTTGAGGAAAGGGATCTTGGTCTCAATTTAAATTCCTTAAGACATGTTTCCTATTATTCCCTAGTATTATATTACATGGTATAAATACTACACTTTTGACTTATTATATCATAATTAATTTTTTATTTTTAGGATTCTAAGTTTCATTTAATCCCTCCCTATTCATTTTTCATTAACTCATACATTTTTTATGTCAAAAGGTTCATTATTTACTTATTTTAAATTCATTATTTTATAACCTTCATCCGTAAAATTCATCATTATATGTTTGGATTATTATATTCTATGATTGTATTATATTTTATTCCTTCTTTATTTTCTATGGTAAAAAAGTCTTTTCTTCAGTTTCCAATTCAAATGAAAATTTTCTTGTATGATTTTTCGACCTTGGAAATTTTATTAGGTCAAAAATCTTTCTCTTACTTGTCCAAAGTATTTATATTATTTCAAGAGTGTTCTTCCCTTTACATTAATGATCATTTAATGTCATTTTTAGTTATATTTGAATTTATTTAATTTTCATAATGTATTTTTTAACATTCCTTACATCGGTCATTTTTGAATTTCTTTCACAATAATTGAAAAGAAAATTATTTTGTAATGTTTTATGCCAGAAATAATTTTCCCCAATTTTTTATTATTCTAAATTATCATTATTTATTTCTTATATTACATTGTTATTAAAATAAAATACATTTCCCATTTTCAGAAAATGTTTCTATATTAAAATATTATATAAATGTATATCATTACACTCATGCATATTTCCATATTAAACTCCATATTTAGTGTTAATAAATTCAACTCTTTTAAAGGTTTCAATATTTTTAAATCCGTTAAAATTAATGTGTTAAATGACCTCTTTTTACTCCATTGACAATGTATTTTTTAGGTTATAAATAAGTTTATTTTTACAAATAAATTATAAATTATTTTTTATTTTTTTATCATTACACTTATATTCTCTTTAGAAACCCAAAAACAATATATATCAATTTTGGAGTTCTATTTCAAGTATTACCCTCAAAATTCTTTTATAAATTTATAGTTCAAACAAAACATTGTTTTTATGGGTTATGTTCCCTATCACTCTTGACATTATTCTCTTCTACATGTATATTTTAATTAATTTCATGGACATATTCTATATCACATACACCATTTTGATTTTGTGTTTTATAGTATTGACTTCATCATATGACCATTTATCTATACATTTTTAGTTTCAGGGGAGAATAATAATAAATTTATTGTATTTATTTATTAATGATTTATTGGAAATCTATATACTTGTTATTTAAATATATAAGTTGATTTATTTCTAAGTTTTGTTTGTTAGGTATTGTATTTTTAAATTAATTACATTTTATAAATAATGAAATGGACATAATCAATGATCAGTGGGGCCCAAAATTATATATCCCCTATATGAATTTATAGGTATTATAAGACAACTAGATTGTTTATTTTGGGAAAACCTTACCTTTTTAAGAAATATGTATTTATATAATGACTTGATAGTTTGTTTATGATGTTTTGAATTATCAAATCAATCACTATGAAATCAGTTATTATTTTTCTATGTGATTATTTATGTTCTTACGTTATCCAAGTATGTATCACTTGATCTTGATATCATTTATGTGTAATTTTTAGGTTATTATTTATTCCAATTATAAATCCCCAACCTTAACCATCTAGTGGGCACAAGAGCTACCAAATAAATCATGAACACCTCTTGTATGCAAGAAGTTGTCGGCTATCATCGAGGGTATGAGGTCTATTAGTGGTGAGACTATACCCTCAGTATCATAACCTTATAAAAATAATAAAATTATAATATAATAACTTAGAGTATTGAATTTTGAAAAGCATGTCACACATGTTATATAATAAATAAATGTGCTCCCCATATGTATATACAAACTAATTTAATAAGAAATTAAGTAAATAAATACATAAAATAATGGAAATATTCTAGAGACATTATCAGTCCCACCACTAGCTCTGTGCTCCATGAATCCCTCATCTTATATAGTCCCCTTTCTCATATCAATATCCCTATTTATGAAGTCTTCATGCACATTAAAATACCTGTATGGGGTGGGGGTAGTAAATACCTATAAGACACCACAAATTCCTCCAAAAAAATATGTGCATGTATAAAAGATGTATACCATGATAACAATAAATGAAAAAGAAAGAACAAAAATCATATACCGAGCACCCGGGTGTCAATCAATCCTCGATGATCCTAATCATATATGATTTGGATACAAACTGGATGGATAATCATATGGGTGCCGAAATTGATGAAAATAAGACACATTACTTATGAACATGTTAGTTGGTATAATCATGACATTGAGTCAACCTATTACTTAATCTTGATAGGGAATAATGTTTTAGGTCATCACATCGTAACCTCACGGTATATAGTTATATGCCACAAGGAAAACATGATCCTATCCAATGTAAAGTAACCCTTTAATAACACCATATTTTCAGGGAACTCCCCTTATATGGGTAAAAATTACATGATGGTCCACCTATAATGAGAACCGTAGAAAAACCTCCAAAATCCTTATAACAAATAATTCCGTGTAAATAATACACGAAATGTTTAACATATGATCATGAAAATTTGTATAAATGCATAACAACATATGATCATCATCAAACATGGTATCAAGATAATTTATCATTACTCTTGGAAAAAAAGATCATATATGGGTATCATGAAAACACACATACACACAATGAACTAATCAAATAAATTAACAACAACAAGGAATTATAACACTTGAATCACACCAATGAAATAATTGTATACGAGAGTCTTAAATGGTAAGGAACTTCTAACCTTCAGAAATTTGATGAAGAACTCTATAGTTCATCAAGGAAATGAAGACCCAATTTTTTTTTGTACACCCAAATAGATAGATCATGTGTAAAGTATGCCTTATATGGATTCCAATTCGAGAAAGAGGCTTATAAAAAGAGTCAATGATTTTCCACGTTAAAAATGTTATTCTATAGTCTCATATCTTACTAATTCCATCTAATAAATTAATTCCAAGGTATATAAAAGTAGGGAAAACCATTTCATTTGATCCATTATTGTTCAAATAATAGATCATGAATTCATCACTAATTCAATATTTGAGTCTTGATTTTAGCCAACAAACAAATATTAACCAACAATATATTAACCAAAAAATATTCGAGAAGAATAATGAATCAAAATGGTGATTATAAAAGTACATATAAAAAATAACTGTTCTTATGATTTATATATGTAGTCAAGATGGATTTTTTCATTGAAATTCCAGATCCTCAACAAATATCATAATGAAATATTAATTAATTATTGTTTCATGAAAAATATACTATCTATAAGAGGTTTAGGAATATTATTTTTGAAAATTTATATAGAGAACTCCAATTTGTAATGCTAGATCTTGATTTGATCAAGAACCATTGTCAACATGCAAGATCATTCAACATTATAAAATGAATGGGAGTAATGTTCATTAAATCATCATATAAATGATATATCAACCATAGAAACCTTATCAAATCTAAATAATGAAGAAGTATTTTTCATGGATATAGAAAATAACAACCATTATAGAGTCATTGTATCCTTCATGATTTTAGAGGAAAAGATTTAAGAATGGGTGTTATAAGATTAATGAGAGGTAGTTTAATATCTGTATTAATTCCATTATATTTATAATTGGATAATTAAGTGGGTCAAAAACAATTGGTATAAAACTCTCATTGGATGTATTTATTAAAACCTCTCACTGAGAACACTAGCCACTCAGTGGAACTTACTATCTTGTGGAACCACTATCTATCCAATTTGTAAGAATGAACCAAATAGATTATTCCAATGAAAGATAACGGTTGTTGAAACCCCACCAACTAGCTAACAGTGTCTAACAAATATGTAAGGATTATTGAAACTATATCATTGATTTGATGATAGTTTTTTTATCACCCAAAGGATTGAACCATCCTAAAAACTTCATCCTCTAATTTTTGGACCTTGGGCCACCAAAAAAACCTCATTTTGAAAACCAATATAATAGAAGATAAATAGGAATATAATTTTTAAAAACTAAAAATATCACTAATATCCAAATAAAGAAAGGATGATATAACTATCATATTTTTCATGTAATTTTTATTCTATATTAGTTTCTATTATACATGAACCCTTACCAAGTATTTAAGATAACCCTTATTATGATTCATTTTCCCCTATTTATGTAGAATAGTATTATGTATGATATATATTAATGGGTATTGTGTGCGGAGAATTATGTGTTATATGTTGAAGATTTATTATAAAATATAAAATCCTTCGTTTAGTGGGAAATTTCTAATCCGATGGGAAATATATGGGATTTGATAGTCGAAGTTAATTTACTAACTATTTAAAACTGTAAACCTAAAATATATTGGGTATGTAGGTGGCTAAATACAGTTTATTGAAATTTTAATTAGGGATGGTTATGTTTTGGTCGCATTTATTATATTCAAAACTAGTATGTAAGAATATGTTTTTAGCCATATTTCAAGGAGTGTTGGTTTGAGGAATCATAGTTGGAATTAGAACCCGGTTTAGATTCTGCTAGAGTTTAAGATTTAATTAGATTATAATATCTTAATATTTACATATACCTTCATGGGTTAATATTCAAAATTTTGAAAATATGTTTAAATGTATAGATACCCCTTTTGAGGTCTTATTTGATTGTATTTTAAGGTGACTAATGATATATTGGGAGATATCTATTGTTTTTAGGATGAATACATTATTAAGGTATAGTTACACATTATGGCTGTTATGTAATTTTATTTCATATAAATTATGTTTATTTTGGGGAATATTAATATGAATTTTAGATTATATATCATTTAAGTATATATTGATTGACAAAATATTTTATGTCATTTTTGGATTAAAAGGTTTGTTGATCTTTGGAAGTTTAGGTTTCAATAAATTTTAGGTTTTGATTGTTTTAAGAAGTATCTTGATTTAATTATTTTTGAATTAATATATGAATTCACTAGGTGAAACCCAACAGATAATCCACAATATTGAAAAACATCCTAATTTTATAATAATGTATAATGTGTGTGGTTATTTATCAATGAAATAACTATATAGACACAAGAAATTGGATTAAGGATTTGTAATAGATTGACATAGGAGTAAAAACCTTGAAAAGGTATTTTTGGGTATTAACTTTTTCTTTACATAGTCGACATAAAATTGGATATCTACACACCAATCCAAGCGCACTTGAGAGAGATAACTTCCCTATATCAAAAAATCTTTATGAACCATTATTAATTAATTGTGTAAATTATTATGTTATGATTATTAACTATATTAATAACACCCTTATATATTTTCATTGATGAAAAATTAAAATTATGAGGAAACTATTTATTTATGGGTGTAGAATGTAATTCCATGAGATTATCATATGTGTTTTACATTAAATATATACTATGTTAAATAAATTATATCATATGAAATACATCACTATAATTAACCACAATATATTTTACAATTCAATATAAACATTATTACATCATGAGATTAAAATGTCAAATATCATTATTAAAAATACATGAAGAGTATAAACTATAGAAAATAAAAAATTGATTAAATTATTTATTTAAAAGGAATAAATAATTTTATTATTATTATAAAGAATAATTATACTAATTATACTTCCTATTAAAGAACTAAATTTAATTTTTATTAGATAATAAATTAAATTCAATAGTATGTGATTAAAATCATTAAATTTTAAAACACCTAGTTTTTAAGAACTTTTTTTATAGATATTGCGTAATTTTATTTTGATAAACTAATTTGATCACTTTTGAGAAATTAATTCAATTGAATTTATTTCTAATATATATATAAACCAATTAACACTAATTTAATTATATTTACCTATCAAGAAATAACATTCAATTGAAATTATTCTTAAAAAATACAATTTTCAAAGAAATTTTACCATGATTTGCATTACTCTATAATTTTCAGTTTTAGTAGTTTTACATATTGAATCAATTAAAATTTATTCATTATTTTTTATCAGTATTTGATTTTTGTTAATAATTATAATTTCAAATTTGGTCACTAAAATAATACTCCATGTTAAAAACTAGTCACCATGAAAATGGTTAAAATAAGGTAAAAATTTTAAATAAAGAGATAAAATCTCAAAATATACTAAAATATTATCTCTAAATAGATGTATGGGGGATTTATCAAACATAAAATTAATTTTCATATAAAATTAACAATTCTTGATCTATATTTCTTGAATAATAAATATCATTTTATATTAGGAATTTGTATTTATAAAACTACCACCCTTCTCATTTATAAAACGACCACTTCTACATCACTCTTATCCTCACACCAAAACATGACTAGTTGAAAAAATTCAAAAAAAAATAACTCTTCAACCTTATTTACCAAATACTATATGTTTTTTTCACTTGAATATCAATATAATAATGATTAATTAGTGACTTAAAGGAGGATATCAAAGAAAGATGTAATTTTTTTCGAGTTCATTAAATTTTTATTGTTATTCCACATCCACAAAATATATTATACCTATAAAAATATAATTCCTATAATATAATTATTATAATTAAATTTTATAATCATAATTTAATAACCATTATCTACCTTCCTCTCATTAAATAGTGAAATAAAATTTCACTAGTGTTTTGATTGGATTACTGCCTTCATGAACAACATATTTTATATTTTTTCTCCCCATTACATCTTAGGTTATAAAAGTGTATTTAATTAAAAAATATTATAAAAACTAAATTATTTATATTTTTCAAATATAAATTACCTATTATATTAATTATATTACCAATAAATGTTCATGATATTTTTAACCACCTAAAACGAGAATATCAAGACACTTTTCTTAATTTAGATATTTTTTTGAAAAAACTATTAAACAAATAATATATTTATAATAGAATGGTAAAACACAAAAACACAATCAGAAACACTCATTTATATGAATTTTTTATGATGAAATTATTTTAAAAATCCTTTGACCGTGGTCGGCATATCGAAGCATATTTAGAGAAATTTAGTGAATATTCCCTTATGACCGATGAGAAAAACAATATAAAAAATGAATGAAATATGATAACAAGTTCACCTTAACAAATTTAATATACAAAAAAATGTTTCTAAATAATGAATATATATATTTGTTTAGTAGGTTGGAAACATTCAATATGCAAGTCAAGACTTCAGGTAAGGGCTCTTGGTCTCAATTTCAATTTTCTAAGACATTTTTATTATTATGAACATATTTAATATTATATGGTTTAAATTAAATAATATTTGATTATTTTATCTTAAATACTCTTTTACTCATGGGAATTTTATTTTAATTTAATCCTTACACATTTATTTTCCTTCCATTCATATATTTCCAAGGTCATAAGTGTTGTTAATAACTAAATTTCGTTTCAATAAATTATAAAATTTATTATTAATCATTATCATTATATTTTTGTGTTAGTCCAAATTATGATTTTATTTTAATTTATTAAATCTTTATGTTATATTATTTACATATTTTTTTGATATTTTACATTGCTTTCTTTCATAATTCAACCTAACATTTTTTATATACTGACTCACACTTATCTCTTCTTAATAGTTAATAATAATTAACTTATATTACCTTATTCATTATATTATGTCAAGTGTTTTATTTCCAATAATTTAATTATTATTTAATATGACTTTAAATTATTTTTTACTTTCATTAAAAATTTTAAAATAAATATTTCTAATGTTTTCCTCATGGGTTATTTTAGAATTTCTTTACCAAAGGGTGAAATGAATATTCTTTTTTAACAGTTTACACATAAACATCTTTTCCTGTGCTTATGTTTAATATTCATGATCAATTTTCCTTTACAAGTTTCCATGGGTTTTTGAAATATATTCTATTCATATTGATTTATGAAATTATTATTTAAAAAATTAATGATATTGTTATATAAGAATAAATAAATACATTTCATTCCACTTATGTAAATTTTTATCTACCACACTACATTCATTATCATTAACTTCATTTATATTCCAGGTTTAAATATTATGAATTAATTTAATAATTTTTTTTTCAATTTACCTTTTTAACCCCCTTAAAATGGATTTTTAGGCAACTTATAATTTTTATTACAATCATATTATAAAATAATTAAGGATTTTTTTCATTGTTTCACTTCTATTTTGTTGTCAAACTCTTAAATATCTATCTATTTTAGAGTTATGTTTCATGTACTACATTTTCAATGAAATTATGCATTTATTTTTCACTCTTTAAATTTATTTTAGGGGTTATTTTCTCAATCAATCTTCATCTATCTCTTAAATTTATTTTCTCGTTCATGTATATATATTCACTAATTCCATAGATATATTCTATTTCACTTACACTATTTATATATTTCATTTTATGGTATTGGATTAATCACGTACCCTTTAAACTATTCAGTTCTAGTTTGAAGGTTTCTTACGAAGAATAATATTCCATTTATTTATTAAGGACATATTGATAATCTGTTTACTTGATATTTTTATGAAGATATTTATTGATTAAAAATACATTTCTGTTATTTTTTTTATTTATTACTTCAAATAATTAACGCATTATAATTAATTAGTTAGAGGTTGGGATAAAAATTATATATCCTTGAGATACATAGGTTGGTATCATGATACAAACTGGCTTTGGTATTGGGTGTAATCATTACATGTGTCAGTATAATGTCTGAGAACAAGTTCTTAATAGTATGTGTATAATTCCCACGAATATGAATTCCATATTTATGTAATCATTTATTATTTTCTGTGTGATTATTTTCATTGCTACATCATCCACATACTTATCAAATACTAATGTTACCCGTTATATGACATTTTTGAATATTATTTATTCATTTTATATTACTCATTCATTGTTTATTAGATGATATATTCTATTGTATGCTACCCTTTACTCAACATTTGATCTCACCCTTATTTTGTTTCATTTTACCTATGATATGAAGAATATTATTAAGTGATATGCCTATATGAGTATAAAGTGTGGAGAGTGTTATGGTAGATGATTAAAAATAAGTGTAAAACAATGAATCCTTGGTTTACTGGGAATAATTCCCATTGGATGGGAATGCCATAAGCTTTTTAGTTAAATTTATTCCTTACACTTTAAAACTCTAAACCTAAAAGGTATTAGGTATGTAAGTGTCCCAATACTAGTTATTAATATTATAATTATTGATGGTTAAGTTTGGATCACTTTTTTTAGTTTCAATACTAATATGTAAATAATATGTTTCTATCCCAAGATCTAAGAGAGCAGATCTAGATCATCACTATAGTTACTGAATTTCCCAAATAATGTTTTTCTTAAGGTCAAAAATAGTCCATAAATGTTACTCATGATCTTTGCATACCTATGAGTAAACTATGATATCATAAACTAATTTGATAAAATTTTATCAAGATAATCATTGTATACTTTTTTTTCAGATACATATATACTGATGGTTTATTTACTAATTCAAAAATAATTACTATGAAATCATAATTCCCATACTCATTTCAAAAATATATATTTATTATATTATCCTTATAATAATTTGGTTATTGATAATAAAAATTGTGGTTAATCATTTAAATGTATTGAGCTCCTTGAATTTATTCAAACAATTCATAAATTTCATGTAAATAGAAACTTTTATTTATATATATGACATTAATATCCCTATAATCAATTTAAAAACACATAGAAAAATCCTTCTTAATGAGAAATATGGAAATGGATTCTCAGAGAGAGATATTAGGTCTTATGATTCCATTATCTCAAAATTCTTTTATTGGATTAATCAACTCGACTAATTCTAATGGGGTCTTTCAATAGAATGGATTAGATGTGGATTTTACATTAAGGATGAACTCAACGTCAATTAAAAATTTATTATCATGTAGATTTCCTGGTAATTTCTCATGAAATGAATCTATTAAATTTTGCATAATCGATACATATTTTAAACATAGAATATAATTCTAATTAATTAGTTATATTTGATATTATTCATGTCAATGAGTTTTCTTTTTATGATAAACTTTAGGTGGTCTATGAAAATATTTAGGCAATAAACCATCTCCTCTGAAAACAAGGCATTCCATGATTACAACAGAAATTATAATCCCTGTATCCCAATATTAAAATTTTTCATTAAACTTATAAAACTGATGCAGAAAAATAATTAGTTCAATGTTTACCATGATTATAACAATTTAGATTGTAACTAAGAAACATCCATGAGTTATGATAGAAAAATATCAATGTAATTTCAAATTAAAAATATCCACATGATTTGTTTTGAATAAAAAACCATTAATGCATGAAGATAATATGAAATGTTCTTAAAAAACAATAATGAAATAAAATTATGTGTTGATAAAACTCTAAATAATGTAATAGATAACTTTTAGTTTATTATCAAAGCACCTCCAATCAGTTTATTTTGGATATAATGTTTAGTAATATAAATTCTAAAATACCAAAATTCTCCCTTAAACATTTATACTATGGATTTTATTTATTTGTATATAATTTATTAGAATAGAGACCCACCAATTTTTAATCGAATAATTATAAATTGGTGGATTTTCTATTTCCTTTACACTTATGATCTTCATCTTGTTTCTCACCACACATTTTAAAAAACTCATATGACATTCAAGAAATATATAAAGAATTTCTTCCCAAAATTATTACATGTTCAAAATTATAACCTTCCATTCCAATCCTTAAAAGTACATTTCTCCATATCACTCATATATTCTATTTTAATTTAGATTTACATTTAAAATATAAGACTTGGATAACTCTTTCTTATCATTAATGACAAATTATATTATCTTCTTATATTCCAACACAAATTAGGTAAATAATTTCCTTATAATCAATAACTATAATTCATTAAATGGGTGATAAATATTTTAAGGTGGTTTTTATATATAATCCAAAACAAGTATTTAAATCCATGAAATTTAGTCTCATTCCTATGAACCATTTACACATATTTTTATTATAAATCATGAATTTTCTATGCATATATTCTCATTTATCTTATAGAGTTTTTTTAGGAACACTGTTTCAAAAGAATGAAATGCCTTTATTTTTATCCATTTACCCTTATATGTACTTTGAATTAATGACTACCATTGATCAAAATATCCTCTTAAATGATATATAAAAATGATAACACTATTATTTTCACTACATCCCAATTTAGGGAGCATATTATATAGATAACTGATCTAATTATGGAACACTAATATATTTGTGTATCTATTTAATGATGGAGTATTCAAAGTCATTTAAGTATCTTTCTTTTTTATACATTAATTATGGAAAATAGGTTGTTCCATATAGAAAATCTTATTTATCACAAATTGAGTCAATTTCCCTAACATAGTGACAATTTAATTCGCTTTAACACTAGCTTCATTGATTTTTTATAAGGAACTTATTTATACCAAAGGTTGTAATACAATATTTTCTTTCAATATAAATAAATAATGTCAATTATTATTTGATATGAAATATTTTTTGATGTTTTGGAAAGTTGGTGATTAGTTATGGGAAAGAAACCAATCACCATGATTAGTGATACTTCCTATGTCATGGTGGATTTGGAAATAAATATATTGTAAGGGTTATCTATGTATTGGAATCCCTTTCAATGTGAAGAACATTTTGGTACAAATAGTTTGGATTCGCTTATAATAGTCAAAGATATTTTAATAAAACAAGTTTCTCCTGTGAAATGGAAAAATCATGAAGACTTAAGGATTTTGGAATACCCACAATGAAATTTTTCTAATATTTTTTATGATGATGGTTCTCAATTACATGACTAATTTTGGGAGTAAATTCATTCCATGCTAAGGAACAAAGAATTTTGTGATGAATATTCATTATGTAAACCGGGGTACTATGAAACAGTCATAAAAAAGTAGTTTTGGACCCCATGTAGGAATTATTAGATGTCATAAGAGATTAACTAGTATATTTTTAAGAATAATAAAATATCCATATGCCTCACATAAGATTAGTCAAAACAGGTGTTATAGAAGAACCATAACATTGAGGATAAAATTTTGATTATCTAGTCTTCAAGAGTTAAAGTGAAAATCAGATGGAACTCATGGAGAAATATAGTTTGAAGAAAATATATCTTAGAGAGACATTATTCTATTATAATTGGAGTACCATTTCATGTTTTATATGATGTGGATACTGAATTGGTAGATACAAAATGAAATTTATCAGACTAAATGGAGTTCAACCATATAGATCTACTTTAATATGATAAAAGGGAAGAACCTGATGTATAGGATGTCCAAGTAGTTAATTTCATTAAATTGTAAATTTAATTTCAAAAATTTTACCTAAAAATGTAGGTATATTAATGGAAAAAATAGAGGACACATGTTCTTGATATAACTAATTGAAAGTAGGAAAAGGTCATGAAATATGTAATGGATAATATGGAGTTTATTGGATGCCCTTGAAAACCTATAATTTAGGAGTGAGTTATGGAAGGAAATAATTACATTAATGATCATATTTGGTATTGAAGAGTTACCATGTACACCAATGATGAACAACAAGTGAATATTATAGAATCATGGAGAACAACCTTTTTCTGTTTGGTTTTATTTCTTATATTAAAATCAATATTAATTATACAATCATGTTAATACTATCTATTTGTGTGATCATCTTGAAATTTAGTGAGTGGATGAGATGAAGAGGCTGTATACCTTTGATGGACAATGAATTTTTCCTAGAGACATTATTATCCAATTAGTGATGTAGTTATTATTAATAATACCAATACATTAATGATATGTATTCCTTGTAAATTTACAAGTATGTATGAACAATGTAAAATCTCTGCATTATAACTTCTTTATTACTGTAGTTTGGTGTTTGGTTTTTCAATTAAAGTGATATATAAAAATTACCTTTAGAAACTCATAGAAAAGATTCATTTAAATTTGATATAATAGAAAACATATAATAATCCTAATTAACAACCCCATATTGTGTACTTTGTGACCTTTTATTAACAAAGTGGTAACTAAGCCACATTTTATTTATTTTTGAATATGTTAATGAATTTTAAAATCATATAGAATATTATAATGTGAAGGGTGTAAATTTTTTTGATGGTTTCAATTATTGGGTGTGTAATTACCTAATGCTATAATATTTATGTTCTGTTAAGATTGTTTTTTGGTGTTTTTTCATGGATTACAAATCAGTGATACTATTGAGATTTTTATTACATAATAAGGATGGTCATTATTTCATGATAATGAAAAATATCATAATAAATTCATTCAAGAAATTTATATTCAGATTTATATGAAATTAATTTGACACAATATGACCAATGGAATTGACGACAAGATAGATGATATTATAGATGGTTCTAACAAAGTGAAAGAGGAAAAGATACACGTTATTCATAATATATTAGATAATTTTTAGATGGGTTGAAGAGAAAATATTGATTTTTTCTTCAACTATAAAATCAATTTTAATAGATAAATTCATGGACCTATTGATGAGATAAAAGATGTTAATATAGTGAAAGAGTTAACATATAAATTACCATCAATTTATAATATGAATGTGTAAAATCATAGAGAAGTAAATTTTGGAGAATTATCATTGGATGATGAATATATAAAACTAACTACATATAAAATATTAGTGAATCTAGATATTGTTTCAAAAAAAATTAACAAATAAAATGGAATTCAATTATGTATAGAATAAGGAGGTACATGAGATTGTAAATAAATAAGGATATGTTTGTTATGATTTATTATCTTTTTTGGAATGGATGTTTAATATAGTTATATTAAGAGTCCACCACTGGTCTGATTCACCTTCTAAATGATAAATAGCGAAAACGAATTTGTTCATGTTCTGAATAAAAAAGGATGGAAAATGTATTTTCAATGGTTCTGGTCCATTGCTCAGAAATAAGTGGATCAGTAGACCCACTAAAAGAATGTGTGTGTTTCCTCTTGAAGGACTGAAAAGAATGTTGGTCCATTCTCTGCTAATTTGGATGTCCATAATGATTTATATCTTGTGTAATTATAGCAATAATATTTTTCATTCCATCTCCCATGAAATTTGGTTGTTCAGTATGACAATCATTACATTGAAAAGTGCAATGATCATTAACATGGTTCCTTCCCTTTCCAGCCATTTTATAAAACCAAAAATGAATAGTTTCAGAAGAAAAAATCATACTAGGAAAAAACAAAATTAATTGGGATTACTTTCAATCTCTAACATCTTAGGATTAATCCTAGGTTATTCATAATCGTTACCATGATTCTAGGACTGTAACTAATATTAATACTTAACCTTAGAGAAATCCCTATACATACCTTAGAAAAATCCCTATGGATCTTACTAAATTTTTTTCATCCAAGTTTCCAAACTATGAATAAACCTTCACTCTAAAACTAACAGTAAAGACCCAAGCTTGACATACATTGGCATTACATTTATATTGTGGAATAATTAATAAATTACAAATAAAATCCCAAATACCATATTTTTTAGTGCCTTTGAGAACATTGAACATAATCTTCAATGTTGGTGAAATATCTTCAGGATCTGTCATAAAGATCTTCCCCCTTTGTTTTCCTACCTAAAACTTTTCTTTATATTATTGGGAAAACAATAAAAATCTTGATCTCAAATTCTCAATAAGGTTAATCATTTAGAACATAAAACAAAGCACAAACATAAGAATGTAAAACAATTAACATAAATTATAAATATAAAAATCATGAGCCAAGAAATAATTTTTGGTAGTTCATAAGGCATAGATCATAAAGAAACATTAACCATGATAAAATAGAATTGGAATAAAAGATGGGATTTTTTCAAACAAATAATCACATAATATTATTTCCATATTAGCTGAGGCAATTCTTCCATGACTATAATAATGTAAAAATTCCACTAATGAACCGAGTTTACATTTCATTCCATCCATGTATTACTGAACTGGATTTACATGTTTTTCCAGCCCTATATTACTGAACCAGATTTACTTGTAATTCTAGTCATATTTATCTCATGAGATATAAATATTTACCCATTACACTAGATGGAGATATAGGTTCCACTAATCTCATAGTGAAATCATTCTTACATGTTCCACAAAGAAATAAATCATTCATCATAGCATAACCAAAGAAATAAAATGGGTTACTTAAACATCATTCCATCATAACATAATCCATATAAAATTTCATTCAATCATTGAAACAATAAAATCATATTAATAATTGGGATATTAACATAACCCTATTTAATAGTGTCATCTTATATGGAAAATAATTTGGATAAAACACTTTACCTTAATTCTTAAGGAAAATATCATTTTTTCTTCAAAAACATTTTATTTTCTAAAAATACCGCACAATTTAAAATGAATATAATTTAGTTGAAAAAACATGAAATATTTTATAGGAAGATTCATGGAAATAATGAGTCATGAAACTGTAAAAAACTACATCCATTACATATATGTTAAATGAATATTCGCCTCGTACTTTTTCTAGAAATGTCAAAAAGTACATCGTATAGTAAAAAAATGATTTCTTCCATATCATTTAGTAAGATTCAAAAATGGGTAAAGAAGACTTGAAAAATACACAGAAGAACACTAAAAATTTTATAATTTTTTTAGAAAACATGGACTTGGATGCTAAATATATCGTAGTATATACTTACGTATAAAAAAATCTCAGATAAAATGATGATTTGAAAAATTATCCCTTACCTTAGGTCAAACATGCTTCCGATTTGTATGAAACTTCAGTATAATTATTTAAATAACGTTATTAAATTATTCCAAAACAATATTCATCTTATATGGTCATATTCTCCTTCGTTTATTTGTAACAATTCATTATTACTCATTGTTTAGTTTTTAGCTGCATTACTATCGTAAGCTTGTTTTGTCGAATAATTTCTGGTAATAATTATTAGGTCATATTTATATCATTATGAAATTATATAAACATAATTAATACCATTATTATTCATTATATACCTTTATATAGTCATTCTTGGGAGGATATCATGTAGAACTAATCACATCGCATTGTGGTGACGGTAGGCAGTACAAACGCAGGAGGGATGATATCAATCCCATAATTGTTGAATGGTGTTTATTTTAATGTTGTACTCTATTTCAGAATCAATATTTTTTTATAATAATCATATATAGTTATTAAATCAATTTTTATACCCATCAAAGTAAGGTGGTGGTGAAAAATAGATTACATCATGGTGTGGAGACGGTAAGTTGTACCTACACATGCGTGGTGATTTTGGATTTCTTAGGATGGATAAAACGTTAAATATAGTCGTTTCATAATTATAATTACATATCAGTATATAATTTTTACTGTATTTATTATTTTATAATGAAACAACTCATGATGAATAAGTATAATTAAAAATAAATATGAAAGAATCAGTAGTGGAGATTACCTCTTCTTTGATGTGATCTCTTTAGATATCTTCTTAATAGAACTAGAGTTGTACTTTTGAGAATACCATAACCTGTGGGATTAAACTAGGAAATATGAGAAGAGAAGTTTTCATGGGATGGATTACACTTGAAAGCTTAATGAGTTTTGGAGAAATGAGAGAGGATGTTCCCTTTTATAATTTAGGTGAGGGTCACTTTTCAAAACCTCAAAAAATAATAATATATAATAAAATAAAACCCACTCAAAAACCTCCAAAATGTCCCAATATAAAATATTATAGGCAATTTTTTTTGTGATATCTTAAAAAAATTAATTTTTGACTTTTTTCTATATCCATTAAAACCTTATGTTTTCTATTTAACACTTTGTTATTATATATCGTTTTAACTAGGGTAACAAAAATTTCAATATTAAACGGGTAAAATATTTACTTATTTAATTTCAATTAGATCATGAATAAATAAATTAGAACCTTTTTTACCATATAATAATTATTATATATTTTTAAAAATATTTTATGATTTTAAATAATTTAATAAAACACAGTATTTTGATAAACAATCCATACTGTCAATTTTGACACAATTCAATTTATTGATTTAAAAATATAAAGATAACAAGTTAACTTCAAAAAAACTATTTAATTACATTTTAATGAGGTAAAGGAAATCTATAAAATTCATTTAAAATATTAATTATCAAAAAATATTTTTATTTTAATATTGTTAATAACATTTATCTAATATATCCATTAGTAAAACAATTACTACAATGATTTTTTATAATTATTTAATATACTTCTTCATTGAGTAAAAATGAAAAATATAACACAAATATGAAGATAAATTTAAAATATTTCAGGATAATATAATTATAATAATTTATCTACTATAAAATAAATCATTAAAAGTTTTATAATTATTAAATTATGAATGTGAAAAATTTTAACATCACATTAAATAAAATAATTATCACAATATCTTCTATAAAGCTCCAAATGGTAAAATTATATGATATCGAATTCTTATGGTCTAGATATAGTTGACCAATATGATTTCGTCATGTGTTTCTGCCTTTTTATATTTATTATTATTTTAATTATAATTATTTTATGGATTTCTCATTGATTAATTAATTTTTACACCGTCAAAGTATAATTCTTTAACGTATTTATCAATTTTATAAAAATTAAAAATAAATTATTATGATTTAGTGATTTATTTTATCTTTCCATTGACTATTTCTTTTCTAAGATATCACTTGGTTGCCCCTATATTAAAAATACTATACTTATAGGAAATGTGACTTTGAAATTTTGTTACTTTCATTTGTTTTATTAATATCTTTGTCATTTTCATTGTTAAGTGGCCATTAAAAGACTATGTTTTGAACCAATTATGTTAAGGGTATAATTTTATTCATAAAATGGGATTTTGGATAGTTTTAGGATAATTTTATTGTTCTTATCATATCATTTGTTACACTAATTTACCTGATTTACCTTTAACTGTGGTAAATAAAAAATATCCCTGTTACTATTCATAATATCCCAAAAAACATATAAACGTAACATATTAAAATAATTTGGACCAAATTATTACAAATATGGAATCAATTTTTCTTAATTCTAAACAAATAATTTGAAGAAATTAATATAAAATTAATTCCCGTGGTCAAAAACCAAAAAGCGAGTTTTGAAGAAGTAAACACTTATCAAAAGATTCCCATGTTTTTATGTACAATTTAAATTTAAATTAATTACAATGACCAAATTTGGATTAAATTCTATAAACATAATACAATTAATATTTATCACAAATTGAAAAGATAACATAACCTTATAAATAAATTAGATGAAACGGCAGCTTTGAATTAAAATGCTGTGTTTTTCACTATTCATTAGAATATGAATTTTTCAGAAAAATACAAAAAATTCAAAAAAAGTAAATTTTGATGTTCCTATTCCAATAAATAACTTTATTTTTTTTCAAATAAAATAAATAAAAGTGTTAAACACTAGATTTAAAATGGGTTCTCCTTTAAAATTTGATAAAACAACATTTTTTTAAAAGTACTTATTTTATCTGAAAAATTGATTTTGTTGTCATATCATGTTCTTAGAAATTTATAAGAGGAAATTTAATGTTATATAAAATAAAAAATATGGTTAATACTATTCATAATGGCTAGTTTATATCCCATTAAATAGTAACATTTTAATAATATATCATTGTTTAGTGAAACTCAGTATTGCGTACAACGCAAGTTATCAATGAAGGTTTCTTTTGTGTGTAACACAAGCCAAGTCAGTGTTATGTATCATGAAATCCTCATTTTTTGTTACATATAACATAATCCAAACATTTTTCTTTTATATATTAAAGAAATATATAATCAGTGTTTCATGAAATTAATTTTATCAAACGAAGTTGAATTTTTGTGTAAGAAAAGCAAAGTATAGTGTTGCGTATACTGCAAGATAATACAATATTGCGTATAGAACAAACTCATCTTTGTGTAGCATAAAACCCAATACATTAAAAAAATTAAAAAGAATCTATCTCATAAAATCTCGGAGTTTTACATTCATAAAATCCCAGGGTGTTACATATACAATATAATGATTCTAATATTAGAAGAGTGAATTTTGAAAATTAATTTGGTAGGTCTAGTCTGAACCAAAATGGTTATAACGTGTCAAGAGATGTTGAGAAGGGGTGGCGTTTTATATGTGAGGTGGGTGGTAGACTTGAATCCTTTTTGAAAGAAACAATCCCAACCATTTTTATTTCATACAATAAGGCTCAAATAATGGACTTATATCAATAATAAATGGTATAAGGTATAAATATTTCCATCCAATGGGTTTTTGGAAAACTTTTGGTTCATTTTTTATTCTTATAATTTTAGTTTAACCCCTCGTTAAAACCACTTTTACTATAACCATGGTAATTAATTATTTCTTCTTTTACTATTCATTATAGATAATACTATATTTAAATTATTGGATAATATAAATTATTATGAAAAAATTTAAATTGCATTTTCCTAAAATCCAGTCATATAATTTGATAATTTTAATTTAAAATTAATCTAGTATATGTAATGATAATGCAGGTTTAAAAAAAATAATGTTCAAACATTTATAATATTTTCATATCAAAATATAAATATGAAACTAATTCAAAATAAATAAATTGGATTTTTGGATATATAATTGAACCATTTTTTACTTCATAACTAATTTAAAATACAAATACAAATTATAACTAAATTTAATGAAAATGAAGTCTTCAATTAAATTTTAGTATATTTCACAACTCGTTTAAAAATGAAGCTTTGTAGAAAAATACCAATAAATGTGTTCTAATTAGATAAAATCCTTAAAAATAAGTTTTATGATGTATTTATTAATATTCATATCACCATGTTTATTTTCTAGGTTATAATAGTCATGTTTAAATTACTCCATTAATAATATGTCCTTGTTTTTTTAAAACTCGATGTTGTGTCTAGCAAAATCTTATCATGGAATTTAGTTCATTGAAAGTGTCCATAAAAGTTTAATTTATTCAAAAATAATTATAGAAACTCTGGGTGTTACATTATCCCCAACCCCTAAAATTAATATATCCACTTAAATTCATTATTCTAATACAAGAATATAAGGTTTCTTATGACCCATAATATCCGTATGTTCTCACATATCTTCCTCAAACTGGTGGTCTATCAACAAAACAATGATAAAGTGGGTATAATTATTTTTTAAAACATTATTTTTATAATTTGAAATCTCTGCTGGTAGTTCCTCATAATAAATATTTTTATCCAATGGTTTGTCTTCTTAGATATGTTCATGTGAAGTGTCAGTTATTTGATTCATAAAGAAAGATACATGGAACACATCATGGACTTGGGAGATGTTTTGTGGGTGTTCCAATTGATACGATACCAAATTTATATGATCGTTAGTTTCATAGATACCAAAATAACTAAGTCATATTTTTTCCTTTCTTCTCCAATATGATAACCTTCTTACATGGATAAATTCTTAAAAACACCTTATCACCATCGTAGAATTCAATATCTCACTGGTGATTATCAACAAAGATTTTATGCCAACTTTTAGATCCTTTTATATAATTCTAATTGGATATGACATTCCCTTCCATATATTTTTCTAACTTAGGTAACAATACCTTTATTTTCCAACTTCACTCCAGCATACTAGAGCTCTTCCCTTTATTCCATACAGGGATTCCTAAGGATCCAAAAATATTATAGAGTGAAATATATTACTATTATTAAACTCAATTTGAGGATGATATTGATCTGATCCACCTTTTATATCCAAAAACAACATCTCAAAATATCCTCTAAGGTTTTAATTTTTCTCTCATGATGATCATTTTTCTTCGGATGATACGTAGTTTTGAAACTCAACACCAAATAAATATCTTACCAAAGACTTCTTGATAACATTATTTCAATCCTTGGATCTCGATCAAAAATAATAGAATTTGTTACACAATGAAAAATTACCACATAATTAATGTCTTTTGTATGTAAATAATCCAAAGATATTTATTTTCTTATATTGATGAATTGTACTATCTTTTAAGGTGAACAATGACAACTAATATTTCATTATTCCCTTTAGATTATTTTGGGAGTCTATTGATAAAATACATGGTGAGGTTTTCCCCTTTATATTATATCATAGGTAATTTGTGTAACATCTCCTTAGTGTTTTTCATTCATGCTAAACTTTCATACAAAAAACTACTAAGATATAAATTCTGTGATATCTCCCTTCATGTCATCCCGCCATAAATTAACTTACAAATATTAGTACATGTTCATAATTACTAGATGAATAGAGAGTGATTAATTATGACTTTACTTTAAATATTCATTCTTTATATATGGTATAGATGTAATACTTACACTCTTCATAAACATTATCATTCAATCGTGATCAATGTTTAAACTTAGGAACCTTTCTAACCATCATTTTCATATCCATAACATTCTTCAATTACCTATTAATATTTACATGGATATATGGTTAAATATTCTATTACGAAAGGTAAGATATTTGACTTCCTTTTTTATTTTCATATCCACCCTTTGAAAATAAAAAAATATTGAATCTCTGTTAATCCTCATCAAGTATAATTTGTCATAATTATTTTGAATCAAAACATTACCCACCTTTTTTTCTTTCCAATGGTGTTAATGTATTAAGAATCCATAATAATTAATCATCTATAACCAAATTAATTTGAATATATTTTACTATTTCTATTTTAATATATACTTAAAATTTTTATGATTAGTATATATATATTACACTTTTTCATGATGATAATGCCTCTTGATATTCAATTAAAAAATTATAATAGATACTCCAAATCCTGAGTTGGGTAATTTTGTCTTGAATTGTTACTTTTCTTAGTCATTATCTATAACCATGTAATTATATAGATAAAGAAATACAAATTAATTTTTTGGTACCTAACTGTAGATTAAAAACCCGTCTCCACTACAGGGTAATGTAATCATGAGTTTTTTGACTACTATTTTCTTTAGATCCTAGAATGTTTCCTCACATTCATCTATCTAGATGAACCTGGATCTCTTCTGAGTGATCTTATTCCGATGTTATGTAGTCATGATAAATTATCCAAAATAAATAAATAAATAATATCTTGCAAAATCAAGAAAACTACAGATCTCAATCATAATTCTTTTATCAGAAAAAAATTCAATAGCCTTAATCATTTATTGATGTACTGATTTAAACTCTCTTGAAGTAATATAAACCAAAATTAAAACTATTTATACCAAAATTCACACTTTTTAAATTTTTAATATAGTATCTCCTCCCTTAGGGTCTTTAATAAAATTATAATGTGATATTCATTATCTTCCTTAGACATTGAGTAGATAATAATATCATCAATAAATACTACCATAAATTGATCAAGATAATATCTAAATACTCGATTCATTAAATTAGTAAAGACTCATGGGAAATTAGTAAGACTGAATGGAATTTCTATATATTCATAGTTTCCATGACTTATATGGAAATTTGTCTTTGGTATATCATCGTTATTTACCCTCAATTGATGATATTTGGAACAAATTTAAATATTGAAAAATTATTTAGCTCTACATAGTATATTAAAATAGTAATTTATATGGGTAAAAGGATAATTTTTCGTAAATGTGATCTTATTCATCTCTAGATAATCGAAAAAATCACATTTTTCCATATTACATTTTACAAAAAATAACATGTGAACCCCAAGGTGACACACTTGGATGAATGAATCCCATTTATACTTTTTTCTTGGAGTTTCTTCTTCAAATCCTATAACTCAATAGGGTCCATTATATTGAGATTCTTTGAAATATATATAGAACCAGGTATGAGATCTATTGACAACTAAACTTCACATTTTGGTGGAATGATATGAACTCTTCCAAAAAAACATCAAAAAATTCACATACAATACGTATATAAGTGATTCCAAGATTATCCATAATCATCTAAGCTAAACACCCCTTCAAAATGGTAATTAATACATGCACAATTTATTTGGTCTCCCTTATAAGTTCGAACTAATTTTCACATTGATAGACAGTCATAGGATGGTTTGGATTATTAAATGTGTCTTCCCTTCCTAGATAATTGATTTTTGATTTATATATATATATAATCCATTCCCCTTATACAATCAAATAAATCAAAAGGTATACTGATAAGATTTGTATAAATAATTGTCCTTTTAATGTCAACAAAAGAGGAATCATAGACATGAGAAGAAATAATTCTAACTGTATGGGGTTTCACTAATAATTCTTTATATAATAGTTGGGGTGTAATAATGATACCCTTCTAAAATTATTTATATGTGAATAAAATGGTATATCCAAAGTTAGAAAAGAAATTAGAAGTTCTAGAATGGATTGTAAGTGTACCTTTCACGACCTAATTATTTCACCCATTATCAAAAAATTTTGTCCCATCAGATTTCAAAATATCTATCGAATTAAGTGGCTATCAATCATCATCATTAACCTGTTTATTTGGGAATTGGTTAGAATAATTCCTATACTCCTTATATTTTAATCACTGGAGTGTAGGTGGTGAATACAACGCAACACTCCCTCTATTTTTATCATTAGATAACTTCTTCCCATCACATTAGAAATCAATATCCTGATAAAATCCCCTTACATACATTAAACATTTACTAGAACCCTTAATAAAATTACCTCCATGCTTCTTACAATGCATTTATAATAAGGAAAATCTCATCATATTATCCTCAGGATTCTGAGACTTTCCTTTGAATTCCTTTTGTCTCTTCTTATCAGAACCATGAGATTGATACATAAATAAAACGTCATTTTCACAATTTTATCCTTTAAAAAAACATTTTCATAGATACTGATTAATATTATGGATAATTAACATTATAGACTTTATTTTATGCTGCAAAATAAATGATCAATATTACTTTAAGGTTGTGTGATAATACCAAAAGCATACCTTGAAAGTCATTTAGAACATTCCTCATAGGTACTAACAGATTAATCATCCTTTTTATTTATCTCGAGTAACTCATTCTACACATTATTTCAAAGTATATTATGGAATTAATTTTATAGAAGTAATTTATTTGAATTTTCTCAATCCATATAGTCAATTTAATCATGATTCCTAGTATTGTTAATAATAGATTCCACCATTGATCTTCTTCACTATCTAAATGTTAGACAACTAAAATGGATATTTCATGTTCCAATAACATGATAATATAAAATATATTTTCAGTGTTGTTGATCCATTATTCAAAAAATAGTGTATTATAAGACCCACATAAAGAATTAGGCCATTTCCTTATAAAGGACTAAAAAAGTATTGTTCCCTCTTATGTTCATTTGGAATTCCAGAATGTTTCATATCATGATAAAGTTGTGTGATCATGAAATTGAGATTTTTTATTCCAAGTACCATAGAATTAAGATGCATAAGGGGGAAAATATTTCATTACCCATTGCACTCTCCACTTACATAGTAAATTCAAGATTCATTTATTGATTAAATGAATAACCTAGTGTAATAAACAATAATCAGGATTGGGATCCACATAATTAAGAAAAAACCACTTATATGAATAATAAATCATGAAACATTATTCATTAATATCTAACAAATTTGGATTATCCTAGAATATTAAAATTAATCTTCTATTTAAATAAGTAATTATATTTTTTGAAGAGTTTTCCAGCTTCTAAATCATATCCTCTAGGAGTGTCAGACAAGGTGTGGTGCAAGGCACATTGTCATACAATGTGTGATGATCGAATCTAGAATTAATTTACCTTTATTATTTATTACCCATGGGTACAAATATAATATATTGTCATCATGTTTTCATATATAGATAAGTATTAAATTACTTTGAAACCCCTAACTCTGACATTTAACAGTATTGCAGGAAAATTTATTATACATTGAATAATCCTTTAACATATCCTTATGCAAGTCATTAGGGATCTCAATAAGGTTTTCTCATCCTATTTTCTAAAATTTTACTAAACATATCGTTTAATACCAACTTTAGTTAACCAATCTTATCACACATCGATATTAAATCATTTTTTTATTAATATTCATTACATTACAAAAACACATGCTAGAGGACCATAATATTTTTGTCTCCTTGAAATCATGGAAACAAAAAAAGGTTTTATAACTAAACTAAATCTTCATCATAAATGATATTCATAACTAGAACCCTTAATATTCATATAATAAGAAATAAGTTTCATCATAACATAGGAAAATGGAACATTATACAGGGTGATATAATATTCTCATTAAGGTTAAACAAGGGAGATAACTAAGAATACCATGGAAATATGAGTTTGAGGACATGATAATAACTTTGGAAAACCTTACACTCTATATTAATGAAAATAATCTTAAATAATAGAATAAAATTGATAATTCATAATACATGAATAATGAGATAATAAAATAATATGATATATGAGAAAATAACACTAGCATAAGACATGAATTTTTGGAATACACATAATCATAAAAAAATAATTTCGATATTAGTCAAGGAAAATTTTAAATGCTATCATATTGGAATGGGATCACTCCCAAAAAAATCACAGTAGTCAAGTAATACTCCCAAAACTATTATTGAATACAAATTACATTATTGAAATGGGCCACTCCCCATTCCAGTCATGTCTCTCCAATGAGATGTATATATTAACCTATTGAATTGGAAGGAGAAAAAGGTCCAATCCATTTCATCATAAAAACCATATTTATATGTGAAAGAAGATAATTAACATTAAATATATCATATCTAATTAAATTTAATGTATTTTATAAACATTTCATGTTATGAGAACCTATG
Organism: Viscum album; assembly: GCA_963277665.1. Classification (NCBI taxonomy): domain Eukaryota; kingdom Viridiplantae; phylum Streptophyta; class Magnoliopsida; order Santalales; family Viscaceae; genus Viscum; species Viscum album. The sequence goes on from OY728161.1 coordinate 113,227,911, forward strand.
GAAAAGGGATAGGTTTTGTAATCATTTCATCATTTAATCATAGAGTAACATTTTAAAAAGAAGTGGGTTTCATAATAATTTTTAATGGTATGACACATGGAAGGGAAATTGGTTTCATAAAAAACATTTCATCATAAACATAAACCATTAAAATAAAGAAAAATAATAGTATCCTTGGATCATATCCCTAGAATGGAATAGGTAAATTCAATCGATTTTAAGATAGAGGGATAATTATTTTGATCAATCGTTTAAAATATTTCTTCATAAAAATATCATTTCCCCTTTAAAAATACTTTTAAAAACACAAAAAATATTGGTATTATATTCCATTTAAAATCACCATGAAAAAATATAAAGTAATAATTTATGAAATGATTAGTTATGATGATGTGTGGTTTCTTTCATTCTATACATGTTAAAATATTCCTTTCCCATTTTCAATAAAATCCGTACATGAGTTGTTTGGATTATGACATGAATATTTCATTAAAAAATAATTCAAAAACTCAAAAATGGGTGAAAATTCATTTTAAAATCATAGGATTATAATAATATATTTTAAAAAAAAATTAAAGTCAAGGTTTTGGACGAAAAAGTATTTCTGACCAAATAAGAGAAATAACGTTGTAATTTAATAAAAACATTTTCTCAATTATCATATGTAAAAAAATGTGATAGATCATACTATTATATTAATATATAATTCATAACTAGGGGATATTAAAATCCATTAGTGTAATGAGATATGAATCAAAATATTCTATCATTATAATCATAATCATTAATGATCCCGATAAGCAAAGGGACTGTAACATAAAATCATTATCTCTATTGTAACATTGAATCATAGACCATATAATGGAATAAAATAACATGGGACCTAAAAATTAATTATGAGAAATAAAATAATGATATTAAATATTCTATCTTGTGTATATACCCCTTGTGAAGCAATATATAGGTTCATAACATACTGTACATCTCAAAGAAGGAAAATTGAGACAAAAATCCCCCACCTTTAGTCTTTTTTTCATCATACTCATTCAAACCTCTTGTATAATTAATATAATTTTATTATAATAAAATTATTGAAAAATATTTATTATATATTTCTTACCATATATGATTTGTTTAAAACTATTTATTACTCGTTTATTAATAATTCCATGTTCAAGTTATGTTTTGGGTAATAATTAGTTTAAATTCCATATATGTTTTGATTTGTTATATGTGGGCCTCTGATATTGATCGAGATTTCATATATCGATAATTTTAATCATTAAATAAATATCATATATATTCAATATAGGTGTTTTTATAGTAATTCATTGAATTTACTAATATATATTGAAATAAACTGTTTATAGACACTGTAGTTCATACGAGGGCATGAACATTTTTTCCATTTTCTTGTCAGATTGAAATAATGAATGGTAAATGAAATATTATAATTATATAATTATTTTTATGTCATCATTAAAATAAATTTTCATTAAACATATCCTTACTATGTTCCTTGTAAATTGTTGACGAATCAAATTGCTTGGCGAGGTGGTATTCTATTATACACATGGGTGACATTAACATATTCCAACAATATAGAGAGAATGAAGGTATGTGTGACAAAATGATTCAAAAAGTAAAATAATATCATAAATATAATATATAAATTATAAATCAATTATTACTATTGTTTATTACCACCAAATGAGCATAAAAAAATTCAAAAATCAAGGGAGACTTGAATATGGGTATTATTTTCACCGCAAAAGGTAAAGGAAAAAGAAGGTGGTCGAGACATGTGGGTCATGTGAGATTTAAATTAACATATGATCATGTGACCATTATATGTTCCCATTAAGAATACACACATATTGTGTAACAACTCACAAGTCCCATGAAACCCCTTTCAACAATCCATCCATCTTTTACGAAGGTGCTCCGGGCAAATAGTGGTCGTGCGGTGGCAGCCAGATAATCTCCCCTAGGCCATGTGATTTTCCAAATAAAAATACCTGACAATCTGACCTAAAAATCCTTTTAATATAGGGAGTAAATTATAAATATGGTGAGGCCCCATGAAGTCACTAACATTATGTGACTCATTAAAAATGGAAAGGGTAATTTTCCTTGAAAACTTTTGAGAAATCTATCTTGACTTCCAAACCTTTGTAAAAATAAATCAAAGTTGATAAAAAAGTGTATTTGGGAGTATATCAGGGTCACTAAATGTCATGTGGTAGATTCCAAATGACTCTCAAGGCACAATGAGACTCCAGATACATGTCTACCTCTTCTTGTTTAATCCATATGGCTGATCATTCTCACAACATTAAGCACCCTGGGTATTCGTAAAGGACGTTGTGTTCCCCCTTTAGCACTGCAAGGATAAACAAGTGGATCTTTCCATAATGCTCATGTATCTCCATATGACCTCAATTGTTCACATGAAATATCATAAAAAAAATAGATTAATTATAATTCACATTACTAATGTAATCTCTCTTTACCACTAATCCTTTGTAAAAACAAAACAATGTGAGTAAAAGAGGGATGAGGTAGAAGCCTGTAGCGATCATTCAATGAATGATACATGCTAATTTTTTTCCATATCATGGTCCCAAGAAACTCCGGGAAAATACACCGAGATCTCACAGAAACCTCCAGACAAGCAACACTTTCCTCAAAAAATATCCTAGGAAAGGTATCAGGTATCTCGTTAAGGCCTTTCAATAAGAACTTTGACCTCAGAAACGACCTCAGACGTATCAATATGACAATATGAAAATCTCTTAGTATAATTATAATGTAAAAAAAATCCCAATTTATTGAATATAATCCAATAATGGAGGTGTTTATGGGAGAGAATCACTGTCGCAAAAAATCAGTTGATTCCCTTGGAGTAGTCCATGGAAAAAGGATCATGAAGACGTGTGGTTCTGGACCCCTTCACCGACTCCATCCTTGATCAATCCTCGACATTCCTTGAAAAACGATGAACAAATGTTGTGGTAAGGCCAATACATTCCCCACCCATGAATGAAAAATAAACCTCTACTTATCATATCTAAGTGGATGAACTTTGGGAATTTCGCACAAGCACGAGATCATATTTCTCAGAGTGGATGATCTCATGACTAGAAAGAAATCGATGATGTAATATACCAGTGAATAACAATAGTGATCCCGCTCCATGAAGAAATAACTTTGTGTGATCATTCATAGACCATGAAATGGAATTCTAAAAAGATATGTGAAGAACATACCACACATCTTTCAAGTTATATGAGACTCAAAATAAATGGGTGTGTAATATATCTAAGAAATTACCAATATGATAGATAAAAAAATACTAAATGTAAAAGAAATAAAAAATATCATGTTCATTGAACCTCATGTGCTTCATGTGATCCATCCATGACAAAAAAGGGGAAATGTCAGCCAGATCTCACAATGATCCTTCCATATGCCACCCAGGAATTTGGATGTCTTATAGACATGTGAGAGAAAGTGAAAAGGTTCCCCTAGGCAAGCCTCATTAGTCCTATGATGCCCTATGGGTACTTCAACCAATCTTCATGATGTCCTTTAGATACATTTCCATAATCATATAATGGCACCAATTCATTTCAGTTACTTTTCACGGACACATATATGCATGTCAACTAATCCCTCACATGACCCTATGGGCAAGTCATACGAGAATCTTGATTCCTTCTATGTATGTCAGTCAAGTCTCATGCCTCCCTCTAGGGATGTTATTCAAGACATGTAACGACATCTTAAATATGTCGTATTTACTCTCATGAAACCCTCTATATCTATCGAGAAAATTCTCATGAAAGACAACATGGAATGACAACTAGATCATGTGACACCTTGTAGATAAGCTATTAAGGTCATATGATGGATTCCAGGGTAGACCACCGAGATCTTGTGATTTACTCTAGACAAGTCATCTTTGATCATGTGAAAACCTTCATATATATTTTACTCGGGTAATGAGAAGTCTTTTAGAAAGACCAATTAGATAATATGGTAGTCTTAAGATATTCCAGGAAGATAATCTCCAAACAAATCAGGTAATGTGGACAATAGACGTTTGTTTGGAAGTCAAAAAGTTCACAATAGGAACTATAGAGTGTAATCCCCGACCTGCGAGAAAACATGATATGTCCCAATATCCAGGAAAACCTCATTGTGTATTCCTTGACCAAAGTAACTACAATGACTGTAAGTACTACCATATTTCAAATGTGTATCAGGCCTCTACATCGATTAAGCTCCACCGGGATATTCTAATACCTAAGTCCCTCACTCTCTAGGTGATGATATTGATCATTTTTTATCACATATTTCTCACAAAAATAATAGCTCATGTGATAATAGGGAGTTGAAAAAATAATATGATTCATATCAATAGTCTCCATAATCTAGGGAAACATATGTATGTAAATCCCCAATGAGTTTCATGATACATTAGACTCAACACAATGGATCTACTATATGGATAGTATTGAGGGAATTATTGAACTATAAGAACTTGTATTCCTATAATAACCAGGATACATAGGGCATATTCCTAATATTGGTTCCCAAATAAACATTCATTTTGATGTAAATCTTGTGATGATTTCATTTTAACCATCATGACCTAGTAATTCATGTGGGCTGATTACTCAACCTCATCCATCAGCAGAATGATAAATAAACTAAACTATGGTGACTTCGATTCTTTCCATAACTGAGATACTTAGTACCTCTCTCTGAGGTATAATCACTATAATAAATCACTTTAGGGTGGTATCGGCATATAAATGTCATTCCATGAGTAGTGAAAAAGTGATCATTTTTCATTCCTTATTTCTCACACTGATCATAGATCACGTGGGATTAGTAAACAGTAATAATAATTTCATCTACTTCATACGTATCTACAATGATAATTTGAATCTCAGTGTGTAATCCCAAAAAAATAAACTTTGACAACTATAATTATCACCTTAATCTTAGGGTGTAGTACGTCCCTCTAGGAATTGAGCATGAACTGTCGTTGTCCCAAGGGAACCGCTGTAAGTCTGTTCCACAAGAAGTTAAACTCCATGAGTTTGAAAAACTACATGGGTTTCCATTCCTACAATAAACATGACACAAATGTCCCCCCATAATGGCGCAATACCCTCATCATAATATTAACCACCTCCTTGCATGGAATCACATTTCAAAGATCCTAGTTATATGAATTTAGCACAAAAGAAACTGTCTTCTATAAGAAAATGATGGAGAACCAAGGAAAAATAAAAATGGATTCACTAAGGAGGCCCAAGTCTTTTTAAAATGAAATAGAATTAACACATGATTTTTTTGGGAAACTGGTCCTATATTGGGATTAAGAAGAGATTCATGAGTATATCATAAATCTATAATAGAGCCTCATAGTGTGAAATAATTTTCCAAAAAGGGTTAGATGGGCCTGACCTCTAATACTCTCAACCAATACGAGTCCCTAAGAGTCACTAGACCTAAAAAGCCAAGTTGACTTCCTACATTTGAAAATCAGGCATGTACCCTGTTACATACACTAGTGCAAAAACCTTTTTTACGTCGGTTTTTTTCTTTTTAATGTCGGTTTTTAGGTGATGTTATTGCGAGCAACGTTAAAAATATAATATTTTTGTCGGTTATTTAATAACCGACATAAAAATGGGGTTTTATGGTTTTTAATGTCGGATTTTAAAAATATGACGTGAAATACATTCTGGAAATGGTGTTAAGAAGCCAATTTTACATTGGTTTTTGAAAAAACCAACATTAAAACACTATTTTTTACGTTGGTTATTTAATAAACGATGTTATAAAGTTGGTTATTAAATAACCAACTTAAAAATATTTACCATCTTGTAGAAAATTTTTTAAGCTTTCATTTGACAGGTCATAGAGCTCAATCAAAGTTACAGATCCAAAGTTATGACCATCAGAAGTTTTATATTTTTTTTGAGGGAAGATTAAATGAGGAAACCATAGCTTCATCTTAGAATGAATTTTTTAATTCATAGTTGGATTTTTATTTTTACCATGATATAAAGAATCATCCATCATTATAATAAATTAATAATAATTAAATGGTATATCAATTAAGAAAATTGCTCATAGAAAATATAAATCATTGGAAAATAATTACAAATACCATGACGAGGTCATGGAAATAAAAAATCATTGATTCTAGTGGAAGATCAAACAATTTTAGTTAGTGGAATGATGTTGGTTGAATGAAATGATCATAAAATGGTATATTAATTAAGAAAAAAAATCATAAAAACCCTAAATAATGGATATATGATTAAACATACCTTGACGAGATCTCGGAATGAAGAAATAATTGATTCACGTTAAAGATAAAAAGAGTCGATTTGGGGGAACGATAATGGTTGAAATAAATGGTCGTTAAATTTTGATTTGTGTATAATGGAAAAATATAATTGTGATGCTAAGAGAAAACACGGTATTAAAAATTTTAGGGGTCAATTCAAAATTTCGATGTCGTGATGTAAAAAAATTGAAATTTCACGTTCGCGCGATACTAAAATTATATTTCACGTTGGATTTATGATAACTGATGTGGAAAGTTATTAAAATGTTCACTTATTTTTCACGTCGGTTATGATAAAACCGACATGAAAAATCAATCTTAATCACTTTTCCACGTCCGTTGTTATAAAACCGACATGAAAAATCAATTTTTATGACTTTTTCACGTCTCTTATTTAATAACCGACATGAATAAAGTTTACAAAAATATATTTCATTTCCCATGATTTAATTTGACGGATCAAGGATCTCAAACAGAGTTACAGATTAAATGTTATGGCCTTTAGAAGTTGATCATCTCTAAACGATGTCTTAAGGAATTCCAACTTCTAAAGGCCATAAATTTTAATCTGTAACTCTTTTTGAGATCCATGAACTGTCAAATTAAATCTACGGAAATGAAATAAATTTTTGTAAACATTTTTCACATCGGTTATTAAATAGCTGATGTGAAAAGGTCATAAAAAACTCTTTTTCATGTCGGCTTTATAATCACCGACGTCAAAAATAAGCAAAAATTTTAATATATTTTCATGGAAATGGATTTTTCACATTAGTTATTAAATAACCGATGTTGAAAAGTGACGTAAATTGATTTTACACATCAGTTATTATATAACCGACGTGAAAAATCAGATAAAATAGATTTTTCAGGTTGGTTCTTATATATCGGATGTGAAAAAATAGCAAAAATGTATTTTTATGTCGGTTATATAATAACCGATGTGAAAAATCAATTTGCAGATATTTTCACGTCGGGTCTAAAAAACCTATGTAAAAAGGGTCGACGTAAAAAAAGGTTTTTGTACTAGTAATATGAGGGAACCATTGTGAGTTTCCAATAAGAGAGCAAATGGTAATCTGGTGTTTATGATTGTCCACAACAAAAATTCCCCACAATCAAACTATGGGATGGATCCCATCAATGCCTCAAATCCTGATGAAACAAAAATAATGAACCTAAAATGAATTACACTAACTATGTCATCCCTTTAATGGGTAAAAAAGGATAGATTTATTAGTTCCCTTCAATCCAATTTATGTTATTCTCATTGCACAATAAACTGATGAACCCGACATGTTTCTTTTCACCACACTAAACCATGTGTGAAAATAAGAGACAACCAATTTATCAATTAGCTATGACATTTTGTGATCAAAAATGTACTCGTAAATAATATTTTTCACTGATAAGGTGCCTTGTTACTTCTATAGGACATACAGATTCCTTGAAAAAAATAAAGTCATTAAATGTGCCAAAATATTCTATGATCATTGTACAAGCTCCTTTGGCCCTAAGGCATTGACATATGTTGTCACCAATACACCACTTCTATTGTTGATTGGTGAATGTATTATGTGAGGAATACAACATTAATATTTCCATCATAAATCTAGAATCATATCATGAAATCCTTTAGATGTTTAGCTCCCACCAATCATCATTACCATGAAATGCTATGGGAGAGTAAGGGGCATCTTTTCCACATTCAATCGCCCCAGCGGCCTATCGCTAGAATGCATCAATGAACACCTTCCCTACATTAGGGTGATTGATGGGGATAGCCAACCGAAAAAATCAGTCACACAGGAGATACATATGTCGGATCCCATCATTTCGCATCATCACCATGGACACATGACCATGATTCCACATGGAGTTACTAATGTTGTTGGGCATACTCTAACTATTAATGTTTGAGAATATAGTATGATAGCCCACCAGGGGTATCCAAATGATGTACCTCTAGAGAAGGATAATATCCATGCTAGGGCCAATATGTATGTGGCCCACCAGTGTATCCTAACGGTGGTCTAGAATCAATACCATATCATCTCTAGTCGAGATCCTTTGACTACGTCACATATAGCCTCTATTATTTTGGAATCCTAGGGAGTAGCACAACCCGCAGTGCTAGGGTCATTTTTAAAATATTTAACTATGGTAGAGTTTTCAACATGTGCACTGACCCCACAAATAGTACCATGGGTACCGACCCACAAAATGGTATCATGGGAACCATCCCCCCAAATAATACTATGGGCACAACCCCCCCCCCCCAACAGTATCATGGGAACCAAACCCTATAACTGTACATTGAGAAATGAATTGTAAAACAAGATAATCCATCAAGGAGGAACACCAGTATGGTTGTGTCTTAGTCAATATGATATCAGTCTGACCCAAAGACTCCTAATTAGATCTGAAAGATCATGCTCTAGAAAGGTACAATTATACCCACCTGTAGTTATCTGAGTCCTAACATTTTCTCTTACCTTCTACCACTGGTGAATGATGAGAAAGGCTGAGTGGTATCAACCATGAATTTATGGAATGTGTTACCAAACATATTTGTATTTAAGACAGTAATAAAAATGGAGCACACTGATAGTGGTAGAAAGGGAATCAGTCTCTACTGTCTACATCAGAACTACCATCATTATCCACTCACCCTGCCACTAAAAGAGGTGGGGTTGTTTCATGGATCTTTCCATCCGGCCCCTAGAGAATGAGAAGGAATTTTCTAGAGAAGAACAAATTCTGGAACTCAAAAAAGAGAATAAGGATTTATGGGGGATAATTATGGGAATAGTCTAATGATCTCTACATCGGGATGATGTACCATCTTTTTCTTATGAAATCATGCCTTCTTATGTAGTTCCCTAACCCATTAGCCAGGGGGGTTTCATATTATTAATCTTCTCATTATAATAAATATAATCATTGTTCCACCTTTCCCCAAGACAAAGTGAAAAGTGAATTTTTATATTTTCCACTTCCTCAAAGGTGATATTCTTGAAACCATCTACCCTCAAATGTTTCAACAAAACCTCCACTGGATTCACTATCTTTTAATTAATGGGAAGTGTATGTGTCATCCATGAGCCCCAATGCTTTAGCAACTTCCCCTAAAAAGCAAATAACAAGGCTCTGTACCTTGGAAAATATATTTATACATGAACCTGAAATAATGGTGGTATAAATAACATATGGGAGAATTAGTTTGGTTAACCATCTATTAAATACAATCAACATAAAATAAATTCCTTCAATGAAAAACATGTTCTTGGGTATTCCAAAAATTCCATGGATAATGGTTTGATAGATTACCTAGAAATAAGAATGCTGAGCGAGGTAAAGACCGTAGTCCCTAAAAATTGTTTCCATATCATATATGACTCAATCACACAATGAAAGATTAATTTTCCTTTAAATATTGAAGTCAAGTATAGACATACATGGAGATATTGGAACCAACAACAACTAAATCCCCACTCAAAAAATCTGATCACTCTGAACAAGGCACACTAATTGTGAAAAAGATCATGAGCTATAAACCTCCTAGGTAAGGAATACCATCTTTCAATGGAATATTGACCAAAATGCATCCCTTCATAAAAGATGAAGTCTCTGAGTATTTTTATTGTGACATGGAAATTTTTTTGATGGAATTCCCAATAATGTGAAAGTTGAATGAGATATGGTTGATAGGACATGAAAACCATTTCCCCTACCATTGACGTCTTGAGAACAAAATATGAAGATGATTTGTATTCAAATATTGGAAATATGAATGTGTTTCTACTGGATTGATAGAGATTAAGGATCCTGAAACTCATGAAAATATATAAGTGTTTTCCAAACCCCTTCATAAGAGCCCCTCCCCTGATAGGTTATTCACCATTTTACTTACTACAATATGTTAAACTAGATAGATGATATCCTTATTTTAATACATTACACTTCATGGACATCTTCCTCACTGCAAGACATTAAAGTGCATGGATCACATCGTTTCCACATTATGTTAAAACATCAAGGAAGATATCCTTACCGTAAGATGTTAAACTAAATAGATGATCACATTATCACACAAAATTATACATTGTGGGATTTATAAAACTATATATGGCTTGATTCTCATCCAAATAAGATACATAAGGATTCCTAGATTCTATATCCTTTCCCAAAACCCTATATCTATGTCTTTACCGCATGAAAACAAATTGTATAGACCACTTCCTAATCATAGGACAAAAAATTGTGTAATATCTCGTTCTCTAAGAATCATCATCAACATCATATAGAAATGTTGACATACTACATGGTAACAAAAACCCATTAGAGGAATGTAGATCCATATATATTGAAGCAACATTCTACAAGAAGGGAGTTATGTTACCAATGGCATAAGTTGATATACATGTTGTAGTTCCCAATGGATTTTGGAACACCCATGTAAATACCTAGGGCATGCTTGATATCAACTATATGCTCCCTATAAAAATGGTTGAGGTAGAAGTTCTAATCCTAGAAGACATAACCCATTCTCTCTACTGTGACACTGTAAAATGAAATTATCTCCCACATCTCTCTACGATGAATAATAAATAATGGGATGATACTTTGATTTCTAATAGCCTTTCTCTCTATAATAGTGATGAGAAGCCCCCAGATTTCCATCTTCATCTAAAAATTCCTCCTAGGAATTATAATTCGTGGAAGCTGAGGATGCTCTTAGGACCCTCCACCATCATTTGAGGAATTTTTCTACACCACCCATCAACGATCATAGGAAAATAAATTTGAGAATAGAAGAACACAGGTGGACTACATTGATCAGTGAGACCATCCCCCTTAAAGAGTAAGATATGTGCATGAAATTTATCAATCAACATCAATATATGTTCACTTGTAACTATACAAAAATTCCCAAACCGAATACCATTATGGATACACACCATCTATACCTACCCACTGATCATCGAGGGTTCAAGTTTGTATCCATGAAGATACAACCCTCTCGTGCCACCATTGTAGAGGTGGATGTTGAAAAGTTGATCAAAGAAACAATTTCCCAATAAGTAAAACAACCAAGATGTATTTCAAACATTATCCCCACCAATAGGTGACAATGACTACCAAAAATCAACCAAGAGTCTCGATAAGTAACTATTATACTGACAAGTTTTAATTCCATTCAGGGAAGGGAGACCACTCATCTTATATGTGGAATCTATGGAGAACTCATTAGGTTCCCTCCTTGAATAGAAAAATGATGTGGGATATGAGAATAGTCTCCACTAACTTATCTTGAAGATTATAGGTAAAGAGACCAAATATTCAAATGGTATAAAGAACATACTTTCAGATATCTCTGTAGTGCCAAAGCAGAGGCATTACATGAATCACCATGATGTCCACCTGGTCCCTCGTATTGATCACCTAAGTATATCCTTGGTCATCCTATATTGGCTAGTCACTTGACTTGATGGGAGGTCATTCTAAAAAAATGACATTTAGTTCATATCATATAATTTAGTAAAAGGGAAATACCTGGATGATTCTTTCATCGTACATCCTACCCCATAAAATACATTATAAGACACTAAAATTATGGCTCTCGAGGACTTATATTCCCATGATACTCCCCATACGTGGGAGTTTTACATTGATGGTGTCTCCCAGAGTCATGTCTAAACAATAACAGAAAACCCAATGCATAATTTGGTTGGTATAAGGATTGTATTTTTCCCTCCATACAAAATAGATTTGACCTACACTATGTCATTATCAGAAGGATACACAAATATTGAGGAAGAATACGAATCCCTCTTTGTTTGATTGGAACTACCACTATAGCTACACATTGACAAAATGAACATCAAAGGGGACTTTTAATTTAAAATAAAGAAGATCAATGGTGAATTTTCAATTAAAAAGGAAGAACTGGACGCCCTTTCTGGCTACGTTTGGGGACTGTTGGAAGAGTAATCTTTTGAGACCATGTTTCATCTTGTTCCATGATCATAGAATGTTCACGCTGACTCCTTGGATAATGTACCCACATTACTAATCGATCCTGATTAGGATAAGGTAATATTTTTTATCACACATCGATGAATGGTATTGGAATCCACATATAATTAATCCATTTCAATCATCATAACCACATGTTGTAAAATATACAAATTTCTTCCTAGCCGCATGACAATAAACTGCACCATTTTATAAGAACTATGTACGGCTTGATTCCTGCTATCACATGATATGTTGGGACACCCAAAAATCTATTAAAGGGATAATCCATCGTGTTACTTTACTTTCACTTCTGAGGATCTTTTTTCTTCACCATGACGCTAAAAAGTAAAGAAAATTTCCTTACCTCATGACTTTAAAATGCATGGAAATTTTACTTTCTTCATGACATAAAAATGTTAGGAAAATGTCTTTATCACATGACATAAAACTACACATATCCAAAAATTCCATTTTCATTCACTTGAGATGATCTATGTCCTTGATTCATGAGGTAAAACGACATTGATCAATTATATTCATCTTCATTCACATCGAGTCATCTTTTTTATTGCTGCATAATGTTAAACTATACGATTCTTCCTAGATATACATATGGATTGACTCTTATTTCCCATGAGATATGTTGGGATTACTCAATCCTATATCTAGGTCCACCCACCACATGATACAAAATACACATGCACTACTCATAAATGACTCTTCATGGTAAGAGGATCCCTTTTTGTTCCTAGTTTCTCATATCGATCCTAGATGATGTGGGATTAGGAGTCTTAGTAAGGGATTCCCCGCACAAACACGGCATAACATTTTTCAATAGGCACATCTCATACCTGAATGAAAGATCATAAAATGTCTATCATTATTCCTCATTGCATGATGTTAAACTACACTATTAATGTCTCTTTCAATACAAGAAATTGCACACTCCTTTGACCCTCACCTGAGAGGACAACTATAGTTGGTGTTGTTCTTCTACCACACCTATATCCACTCTATCCCACTTCACATTGGGGATCCTATACCATTTTAATGTGACCTTAAACTACATAGTTCTTCATGAACTATGTGTGGATTGATTCTTATTTTTATAAGATATGTTGTGAAGCCCCAAATTCAATCCTTTTGCCTTGCCACAACATCACCACTTTTCCACATCAGTGTATATTCATCATTTCTGCATGATGTGAAAATGTATTGTTCCTTAAAAACTACGTGTGACTTGATTCCAATCATCAAAAGATACATAGTGATTCCTAGTTCTTCAATTCTAGGCCTATATATGATAATAAATGTAAATAATTCCAACATATATGTATAGGTTAATCTGACATAGAGTATTTCTAACTCAAGAACTACGTGTGACTTTATTCATGCCCTCACAGGATATATAGTGACAAAAAAATTTACAAATCTAATCTGAATCAAAATAAAATAAAATATTAATACCCATATTTGCGTACAAGCCATACCCACATAGGAAACATAATTAAGAACTACATGTTTCTTGATTACCATGAACATTGGGTACATAGTGACACGTATAATTCCATCCATGGGCCAAGAAGAAATACCACCATTTCAAGTCAATATTTCCACATCCTCCCTGTATTACGTTAAACTGTATATCTATTTATAACTGTTTGTAGTTTTATTCGCATCTTCATGAGATATGTAGTGCTTCTTAGAACTTCATCCTTGGTCCTGACCGCAACATTTCAATTCCTTCACATCGGTTCCTAAGTCCTTACAACGTGATTTTAAACAGTAAGGAAAACATCATGGTTACATGATATTAAAAATTAATGAAAAATATATCCTTAACACAAACTGATAAACTTCATGGAAAGTGTCATTATCACATGATGTTAAACTTCATAGAATATGTCCCCACTACATGATGAAAAATTGTGAAAACCATTATCTATTTTTCATGCCCTATCAGGGGAACAAAAGATCCTAACCCTGGTCAAATAGAGTACATGGTACTGATTACATATTTTAATGAACCTTTACCACACTTCATGAATTTATCCCCTTATATTTTCACAACTCTTTAATTTACCTTATAATATAAAATATATCTCTCATTTTAGACATGATATTAATTTATATGGTCTTTATACCCACCAACCAATGATTTCTTGGCTTTGTACAGACAATATTCCAATCCTTCTAACCACGATGTCACACTGATGCCAAATATGAAATTTCAGGTTTTTATAGGACATAAACTAAATTATTTCCCAATATTATTACTCAAGACATAAGAAACTTGAGTATTGATTTAAAACATTTCCATCACTAGCTTAGAAGGCAATTGGAGGGATCTTGACCATGGGTACCCTAATTAGGCTCTTGTGTAACATCTCTCCCATTGATTCCATGTGAGTCCTGACTTTAAAAATCATGTCCTTTTGTCAAATCTATAATAAGTTAAACTATAGCCTATAACGGTCCAAATAACAAGACGTTAAATGACTATCGAATGAGATGAAAAACTTTCCAAGTTGAAAACATGCAAGGTGAGACCTAATAAAAATCCATGCCCTTTCTCTCTAAATTATTCATCTCTAGATGTTAAGGAAGAATTAGGGATGAAACTTATAAGTCATAAATATCCTAGGGTCCAATTTATAGTCCTAATAAAATCCAAGCTATTCTCACTAGACCCACTGATCTATGAAAAAGTTAGTTAAATTATTTTTCACATTTCCTCACTAGAATAATATGTTTGTTAAGTGGTGGTGAAACTTATAGTTTTCTCAAACCCTTTTTTGAAATTACATTTTCAATAAATCACACATCATTATTTAAAGTATCTTGGGTAATCAAAAACCTCTCATAGCCTCTATAAAAGAATATAGATCTATTTGCTTCACCATGTTGTCGATATAGAATAGCTTACCCCCCACCAGATACATCTTGGTCTGATATAATGGGATTTCAGATTCTTGTGTGCCTAAGATCATCACAAAAAAATTAGAACCCAATATTTTTTTTATATATCCCTGGTGTGACTATCACATACCTTCCTCATGACCTAACCACTTTAGAAGTTAATTTAGAATCTTCACTCTAGAATATACATGTGGATCTTACATCCTTGATGTTTCATCACTATGTTGTTTACCCTTTCTCAAGGATAGAATGTGACACTTCATTCATGAACCTTTTATGGACCACACCTTGTGATTCAAAATCATAGAGTATAGGGATAGAGCTTCATAACATAAGAGTTGGATTGTTGTAGGGTTCTATAACACTTCATGGGTTTCCTTCTTTCCATACACAACTTAATCATCTAGATGTTTGTGTCTTCATGATTCTTTCATCACACTCGTAAATAAGTGGACTACATATTTGCATGTCTAGGATATTGACGAATAAGAGATTAAACCCCAGAATTAAAGGCATATAATCCTTACAAGAAATTACATTCTAATCCTTCTGAGTCTGGAGACACCAAGGTGGAACCAAAAATCTCAAAGTGTTCCTTGACATACATGGCATGTCTTCCCCAATCCATATTCATAGGATCGTGATTTTTTGTTATGATATATATCACCCACATTCCAACTATTGAGGAAGACCTATAATTAATTGTATTTCTCCTTAAACCATATTTCCTTCTATAAATCATCCATGTCCTTTGGAAAATATATGAGATATCTCAGTTTTTCCATGATAACAATGCATAAGGGCTTGTGACCCAGAAACCAGTGACATCCGGGCCTAATATAATGGGGTTTCTAATCATTATGATCCTCTAGTGACATCAAGGTAGAACCTAACATCTTAGAATGTTATAGTACATACCCGACATGTCATCTGAATCCAACTTCACACTAAAGGTCCAATCACAATGACCCTAGACTAAATCACACCAATGTTACATGATCAAATACACTAAACTATATCACACCAAAGGTCAATGTTCAAAATCCCTAAACTATAGCACACACATATCCATGCAAAAAAACTCTAAACTACTACACAACAACGGTCCAAGATCAAAAACCCTAAACTACATCACACCATATTCCAAGCTCAATGAACCTGAATTAAGTAATACGAAAGGTCCAAGCTCAAAAAACCTGAATTATATCACCCCGAAGTCCAAGATCAAAGAATCTAAATTAAAAAAAATCCAAATTTCCAAACTTAATGAACCTAAACTACAATATAGTGATGGTCTAGCTTGATGTACCTTACAACATCATGGGACATTATACTAGCCAAGTTGGAAGCCCAATAAAGGCATCCAAAAAAAATTAGAGTTCCCATTCATTGTACTTGAATGTTTTGTTATAAAGTGATACTATTAATTTAAAAAATGAAATAGGCACATAAGTATTTTAGGATGAAAACCTGTATGATGGTGACCATAGGAAAATCCACGTACATTGCTAATATGTCTTCCTGGTGAATATTTCAAAAGTTTTTATGAAAAATAAATAAAAATATATAAATATTGTGGGGCCCATCATATAGAGTTACAAAAAGTCAAGACATGCTTTCTAATTCCCCTAACAAGGGAAAAATATAAAGCATTTAATAAGGATACCATTTATAAGTATTCCTTATAAATCATACATTCTCGACACTACTAGAGAAAGTGTATCAAAGAAGATTTCATGTTAGTGGGAATTCATGATCATTTCTCAAAGAGTATCCTATTTAAAGTAAAGAAATAAAATCGAGGTGATTGGGTCTATTTTGTATTACACACAAAATATGGGAACTGTGGATGATCCAAGCATTGTATGCAGCTAAACATAAATCTTTACCTGTGATTTCAACCCAAAAATATTTATATTTCCCCTTCTACATTGGAGACAAATCTATGTAAATACATTCATCATAGATTTCTTTATCCCTGAATTTATGATACATGTACATGATTTTGTTCTGCATTGTGGTATATTTCAGAACTAAATACGGCTTGAATCCTATCCTCATGGGATACATAGAGACATCCATGTACCTTACTTTGGATCTAGCCTCAAGTTCTATTCCACACAATCCCTTTTCAATGATGGAATTCATACACATTCAAATTTCAGAGTATCTATTCCCCAATTCAAATCTACATCATATGTTGGATTTATCCAAGAATTTATTCCCAGAAGTATCATCTCCTTGACACTTGATAGTTCCTCAGTCAACACTCCAAACATATCTTCGCAGGAATATCTAGTGTCATATCCCATCATAAATTTAGTTTTATGGAAATGTGATATACATTTACCATAGAATAATATTATTTTCATTATAAAGGAATATTATTCTAATTGGTGAATTTTGTAGGAAGAAATAATTTCCCACTCCACACATTTCTACCGATGATTCAAGTAATGTAATAATGGTTCAAAAAAATTATATTAATTTCCATAAACAACATGTAAATTACATGCTTATAAATAGTTTTAGGGGATATATCTTGGGATATTTTTGAAAATGTACTAGAGAATATCTTCTGGATGATACACTTTCCTTTTCCAAAAAAATATGTCCAGCCATCAACCATCTTAGTCAACTCATCCACATGCCTGTGTGGGACCAGGGGTCAACCATTACCAGTGGGAGTTAGCCTTGACCAACCAATCTATGGATTATGGAGCATATAATCCACAATAATGTGGGCATTCCCACGTATAGGGGAAATGGTTTGTGAGGGAGAATCCATGCATATGTAGGGTAAAAAATCCCATAGGGTTATATCCTAGGGGAAAGTGACACATGTTGTATGGGTTCTAACCCTGTTTGCAACTCGATGAAGCTGTAGTCTCATCTTGTCTTATATACCATAGGGAGGAATGGGTGAGATTTTTATGTGGTTTGAATTTTTTTGTTGAAATAAAATCTTTTCCATCTAATCATGCCTACTAATGATCCTTATCATCTAATCATTCCATCCTTTGTTCCCATCCATATGTATATATCCCACAGATCACATGTTCATATTTTAGCTGATATTTTCTGTCCATAATATCACACGTCACAAGATTAAGATGACCTGATCACATGTTGTGCAAATTCAAACTCTCATTGTCTTACTCATGAAAATATCTTTTCCATCTAGGGTTATGAAAAACCAACCATTGTGAGGCCATAAAGGTGATTCCTAAATCAAATCACAATAATATATACACCTTCTTTTTTATGAATTTTAAGAACATGAGATACTATGATCTATAATCAATAACTCCAGTGAAATATCATGAGATCTCCCTCCACTACTTGAGATCATCAGATGATCATCCATTGATCATGTTACCAAGGTGAAGACAAATGATGGAGGAGTCCTAAAGAGTTTATTACCATGATACCTTCCAACTTTAGTATATATTTCCTTTGAATTAAATCGAATATTTATAACAATGTGACATCAAGGATAGAAACTGATAGAATGTGGATCATAGAAAGCTGTATTGTAGATGTATGACGTTGATCACGAACATTCCCCACTTCCTAACTAGTGAATGAATAATAATTCATGTGTAAAGTGGAAGGGTCTTATGGCCATAATTTCATATAAAAACTCTATTCCCATATAGAAAAACACATGAAAATAGAGAAAGGGGATCTAGGGAAAAGAAGGAGAGCAGCGGAGGAACACAAGGGGTGGCCACCACCTTCAACTATCTTTTCCATTAAATTAAGTGTGCCTCATCATGAGTACCCATCATGATAAAATCAATACAATAATTCATCACATGGTTATCTTATGGTCACAAAACAACATTTTAAAATAACCCCATGTGTAGTCTCTATAAAATGGATTCTCCACTCAGAAAATAACCCCTTCAAATGTTAAAAAGTTCCCTTGATATACATTCCTAGGATCATGTGATCTCATAAGTATAAAACCTCCTTAAACATGATAAAAAACACCCTTCCTAAGATTCACGATACATATATTCTAGTGTCTCAAGATATGAATCAGTGGATGGGATAATAGTGAAGTCGTCATCCCTAAGTCTTGCGATGAAAAAGTGCGTCAATGGAATAAATGGATTCAACACACTATGCCTCATAAATCATTATTCATGTGAAGAATGTTTCAAGGATGTAAAACCCCTGCCTTAAGGAGGTTTGAAAGTCTTCAATCGAGTGTAATTATTTATATATAATCGGCATGAATTTCTATCGTACATCTACAGAGTCCCCCACATGATCTATTAGAGACTCTACAACCACATTCCTGTGGTGTAATGTTAATCTTTAAGAAAACACTTCCATTACATGTGGATTTCAATACAATATTATTTAATATAGAAATTCTCCATTTTGTAGCTTTGTGGACACCTCCATCATGCAAGGAGGACATAAGAACATGTTTTATTCACACGCTTAATGCAAGGTGCTCCCCCTCTCATGCAAGTGGAATCACCTAAATAACCACCAAATTCTAGATAACTCTGTAGTGATACTTTTTTATATATCATGTGAGTGACCGAACATCATTAAGAACCATCATGTAGGACCCTAGAAGGTATAATTTTTATTAAAGACTTGTACATTCATACCTCTTCCAAGAAAAATTGGTGCCCATGTGGTCTTAAAGAAGAATTTATTTAGACATGCATTTCAACACATGGACTGGTGAAGAGACTCAAAATATGTCCATAATACCCCTCCAAGTGAACATTTTAAGAACACATGATTTGAATATTATCATTTCATCTTGCAATGTCTTTGTATGACCATAGAAAAACCTTGTGGGTCACAAGATAAGATATAGAAAATTCAGATTGTTCTCATGATAGATAGTTGAAATGTCACCATTATCAGGTGATTGTCCTAAGGCATGACAAGTTGATTTGACAACATCCCATTGGAATGTCAATTTTGTTATGTGAAAATAAAATTACAATTCATATTTATCTTGTGAAGTGCATTGGTTATGAAATTTTTCCCGTACAATGTATTTTGATCATGTGAAGGGGCCTTCGATTTTTTAGGATGATCATGTGATTTCCCATTAACATGGTGTCATTGTCATGTGATAGTCCAAAGAAAAGCCAAGTTGATCAGGTGACATCCCCATGACATGTCTACATTTTCACAATATAGATTTTGGAAATGGCAAGAAAATCTCATGACACCTCATAGACATGTCAACATTGAAATAAAAAAGTCAATAGATGAGTCCATTTTTTCAGGTAAGAGCACATAGTAATGTCTAAATTAATCACATGCAAGACCTCATACTTGGCCACTTTGGTTATGTGAATAACTATTGATATGTATGCTTTACTCATGGAAATACATCTGACACAAGTTATTCGATCATGTACAAGACCCCATAAATGTCCGCTTTGATTGTAAGAATACAACCATTCCATGTCGATTCATCAGGAATACACCCTTAGATGTGTCTATCTTGTCATATTGATGCCCCAATATATCAGTCATACAATCAATATATGTCTATAATATAGCCAATATTGGTCATACTGATACATTATGACATTCCCACATTTTACGACATACCCATTTGGACTCATGCTACGTGAACCATGGATGGGAACAATCAACCTCATTCCCAGTTTATGAGGAAAGTGTCCTTGATGATCTAGGGTTATGGACTCAAGTGACTCTACCAATGTCATTATAACAGAATAAAAAAATTTATGGTTACCACCTCTTTGAAATCCATTAGAATATAAACTGGGAATGTTCCACTTGGATTCCACATATTGTAAAACCAAAAAAATCATGAAGCCGCATAGTGTAAGCCCTAACCAATCGGGTAGCTTCTGAGTGTAATCCCAAACCAATCAGACAGCCTTATAGTGTTAGACTTGACTAATTGGACAGACATGGTGTAAAATCCCTATCCAATTGGGCATCCTCATTATGTAATCCCTAATTATAGACATAACATATGTTCCAATAAATAAGGAATCCTTCCTAGTATAAGTCCCTAGCATTCCAAAAAACCTCATGTGTAAAAATATTGTCTCCAAGTGTGATTATCCACCTTAACCTATCATAAGGTTAAGGGATAAGTGAGATATGAGAAATCTGATTCCAACAATAACTAGGATTGATATCATGCCATTCTATATCCTGAGATCCAATGGGAAACCACTACAGTGTAAGTACCTTCCTATCCCAACAATTCATGACTTAAGAGATTATATTTTCCCATAGGGTTTTCATTATTTTTCATCAATCAATAGATGACAAGAAGACCCATACAAGGGCATAATTTTAAATGTAATCCCTGACTGTGCCTTCATGTACCTCTATCCCATAAAAGGGTTAGGGACGAAGATAAAAAAAATTACATTAATCCCATCCATAACCAGGATATGTAGGACACCTTCCTAAGGCTTGATCTCCAATCCATATCCCAGTTGAGACGGGTAATCATACCTCTAAGAGGGAAATTTAATTTTTAAGCTATGTAAATTTGTACTCCCATAAAATATGTATAATCAACCACTATCTCTTGTTTCTCACAACGAGTACATCTCACAAGGGGTTAGAGATCATCGATGACTAAATCAAAAGCATGTTGTGAATTCCTATAGTGTGGACCCATAATTGGGATGTAAGTATGATTTTAACCAATATCCTATCAAGAGGATGCATTCCTAAAGAAGAAATCCAGGGAATAACTTTATGCATTAGTACCACACCGGGCCTCTATTTTTTTATCTCTCCTGAAATAGAATATATTCAAAAGGTACTATGTGTACTAAAATTACTATTTAAAAAGGATACATTAGATGCCTCACTGAGGCTTGAGACTGATATTAATATCCTTACTATATGATGTTAGACTGAATGGAAGGGTTTAGTCTAATGAGCATAAAATATTCCAAATAAACAATGTAGGTTCTAATTCAGGTTTTAATATGATACATTTTATGCATCGTAGAGACTCTGTCACATCTCTAAGACACCAACCATCTCTTAGGAAGTTAATAAACTCTAGGGTTTTCTAACATTTACATAACCCAATGTTACATAATAATATATGAGAGAGTTAGAGAATTTGTTACATGTAAACCATTATTCCTGTCAATGAGTGTTTGTAATCATGTCCTTGAAATTGGGGTAACCAGTATCATATCGGGGTTTGGGGAGGATTTCATGAACATATCTTAAATCTATAAATGATTCTTGAATTAGGCCTAAATTCCCACCAAAAGTGTTCGATGGGCCCAACCTCCCATCCTCTAGACTAATGTGAGTCACTACAATTCGTTGGGATTGAAAACCAAGATGGCCGTCAGACATTGGAATGTTGGTCTATATGCGGTTATAGATGGGGTAACTATTGGGAGTTTCTAGAGTAGAATAAATAAATAGTAAACCAAATGTGAGAAATTTGGATAAGCTTTAAGCCCCCCCTAATCCAACCATTGGGAGAAACCCATTTCACACCCTAAATTCTAATAAAAAAATGATCATCTATTAAATAAGTTAATGTAAAAATGAATGAAATCGACTGTCTAAGTAGTTGTATTCCATACACGTGAACAATTATTTCATAAGACATTTAACGGATGTAGAGGTTGTTTTTGGTCATAACCATAACATAAAAAAATTTATTTATATTAAGGAGATTTTGGATATTATAACAAAATGGTATAATTATAATTTATGTAGTTGTTGGATGAAATAAATTAAAAATGCTCGTTGATGAATATTGCCTCTTCTTCGGGTGTGCTCCTTAGGTTTTCCAAAAAATACATATACGATAGGAATTTTTTTTGAAAATTAGTTCTAGGATGAGATGTTGAAATTTTTGGAGTAATTTTTTATGGTATTGGATAAAAAAAAATTGTTTCAAGGTGTGAAGAGGATAAGAGAACAGGTGGCCTTTTATAAGTGAGGTGAGTGTCACACTTATAATCTTTTAAAAATAATGAATCTAATGTATGTTTTTTTATATAAAAAGGATCTATTAATCGTCCACTATGTAGAATAGAAGTTATATGTTAGTTATATTTCCATAAAATGGGTCTTTGGAAGGTTTTGGGTCATTTTAGACCATTATATTTTTAGTTTCTCCCCAGGTAAACCCATTTTTACCATCACCCCAGTTAATTGATTCTACCACTCTTACTATTTATTTTGGTAAAAAAATCATGATGACCATATTTGATAAAATACGTTATTAAAATTAAAAATATGGAATCCATTTTAATAAATTACACTCATAGATTTGGAAAATTTAAATTTAAAATTAATATTGTAGATGGGGTGAAAAAGCGAGCTTTTAATGACAAAATGTTCAAATGATTACAATATTTCTATATAAATAATCAATATAAAATTTATTCCATCGACCTAAATTGAATAAATGGAAGTTTAATTTAACTAATTATAAGTTATAAATAATTTAAAATATAATTTATCATTATATAAAAATTAAAATAAAGTGTTGTTTTTAATTAAAATTCATAATTTTTCACTATTTATAAAAAATAAAACTTTTAGAAAAACTAAAATATTCACCCTTAGATAATTTTAACATGATTATTTAATAAATAAATTTTATTTTATCAAAATTATTTTCTAAATGTGTGAAAAATTTCAATCATTAAAATTCCCAAAATGAAATAAAATTATTTTTTTAGTAAATGGTATTTTCAAAACATATAAAGAATTTAATGAAAAATAATATATTTTTATTTTTATTTGTTTTCATTATATAAAATGATTATTAATAATATTTATCAAATATCTGTTAATGTTTAATCAACTATGTTTAATAGTTAGGTTATAAAAACCACATTTAAATAACAAATTATTAATATTGCGAGGTTTTGAAAAAAGTCAACGTTGCATATATCAAAAGAATAGCTTGGTATTGTGTGTAACACAACCAATTAATGAAATCTAATTTAATTGAAAAAACTACAAAAAAATAACTTTTTTATAGTTATCAGTCTTTGAACAAATGTTATTATTTATATATTTATCCTCACTAGCACTTGAAATATCCATTGTAACTCTAAAATCATTCCTTCCTTCGCATTTTGTGTATTTTTTTTGACTCCTTATTTTATTTTCAAACTTTGGACACTCTGGAATAATGTGAATATAATTATTTTATTTGTAATAGATAGGTTTTGAAGGATATTACTTTAAATATTTTATTATTATATCATTGTTTTAATTTATAGTAATATTTATTAATGTTCAAATTACTTAACATTATCTTTAACATATATGAATGTTTTCTTTCTTATTTTTTGTATCATTATAATTCAATGTCCTTATATAATTTATTTTTTACATACATGGATTTGAGGTATGATTTCCAAAATATAACACTTCAAAGTATGTCATAAAGGATTCACTATCCTTATTCCATTAATCATTAGTATATCCATTAACATGATTCTCATAATTCGTGGGAGGTCTAATCAGTTCATATTTGATAAAAATTATACTTTTATTTGTATCATATATAATAGATGATTTTGAATTCTATTCAATATGAAGCATATCAGTCAAATTTTTAATAATCATTTCATCTCTGATTTCATTTCCTCTAATGGGTAGAATATTATTAATGATATTGATAATCAATAATGCATTTCTAAAAGAGATTCACCAGGTAAAAAGTCAAAATAATGATGATCTACCCTATTCATCACTCTATTCATATCTATAAAATTTAATGTTATGAAATTTTTGACATCTACATTCTTTCAAAATTTGTTAATTGTTCTACATAATGATACTTTGTTGTAGATATTTTTCGTAATATCACATTATACTATATTGGTTATTCGAAATTTCAATAAAAAATAACAAATTTTATCATGATTAAAATTTATAAATTCTTTATTAGGTATATTGTAATTTTTGGTAAGAATAATGTAATTATAATCATAACAATTTATGAAATATGTCTCTATTAGGTCATTCCAGAAATTATAATCCTCATAAAAAATTGCTGGTATGTTTATATAGTGATTTCCAAAACTCCCAATAACAATAATGATTACCAAATCAAAAACAAAACAATCTAGTATACTTTAAATTGTTATTTTAATGAAACTCAATATTCCGAATATCATCATTTTAAATTAATTTGTATTCTATAATAATAATTGTTTTCCTAGTAACTAGACCATGCAGAATCTACAACATAGGGGTTGAATTATAAGGTCAAATCCAAATAACAATTTAATCCCATATAAAATGTGATATAATTTGAATATATCTTTTTGATAAAATGGATTAAGTCAAAGTAAAAAAATGATATATATATATATATATGAAACAAATGGACAATAGAAAATAATTTATGAGGTAGCTAAAAATAATATATGATTAAAAAGTAAAATAATCAGAAATTAACACATCATAGTGAAAACAATGTGCAGAGAATTGGATGATAATATGAATATCTCATAATGGTCATAATTACAAAACATTTATAGCCATGAAAACTCCTCACATTTAAACCAATTTGGAATGTGGATCTATAATAAGAAAAAAATTTATGAAAAAGTTCTAAACACTAGAAATCCTTCCAATAATCCAATCTATTGTAGTAAGTTCATTGTTTGAAATATTTATAAAACAATGTATGCAGTATGTACTTCTAACCTCAAACATATATTTAATCTCAAAAATCATTACAAATTCTATGTACCCTGGACATCATCAAACATCAAAGATGATAAAAAACTTATCTCACATCCATAATCTCATTAAACAAAACATTTATAAATATATTATTTAATGATATATTTTAAATAATTAAGATTAGAAATATAATTTCATAATAAAAATCATAGATCATTACAATAAATAACCATATGACAAAATAGAAGAGAAAAAATTGAAGAGATTACATTTTAATCTACCAAAATTTGGGAGGTGATATAAATTCTCACGATGTTGTGGGTCATTTTGTATCTGATTTCTTGAATCCATAGTCTAATATGAATATGATGGTGTAATAAATACGAATTTTCATATTTAAAATTTTTTAATTCAATTTCAATATAATTGAAAGTAGTTATAAAAACTGCATATTTTTTGGAATATAACTCTATATTTTAATGAAGTAGTTCTGTATCACACCTAAATGTTTTGATACATAGGTGTATAAAATCAATTAATTAAGACCTCAACATCAATATATTCAAAAGTAATACTATATTCAACAAAAATAAAACAACATTAGGAAAATTGAGAATAAAAAAAATTGTATTTAAGAAAAACATTGTAAGTTAATGTAGTTGATTTCCATAAAATATTTTTACAACAATCATGATTCCTAAAATTAAATTGAATAAATATTTATAATTCAAACATTATTTTTTTTGTAATTTTCATCATTTATATTCTTAAAATAACTAAAAATATCCATATAAAATTTGATAAATTAATTACACCAAAAAATTATTATCTTACATCCAAAAATGGAAATTCAAAAAAATACCATCTAATAAAGAATTTTTTTCCACATTCTATGAATCCAATATTTTAATTCAGTAACTAAATTTGTAATTCTTTCTACTGAATAAAATCAAAAACCATCTTGTCACAATGTCCCAAACTAAAAAAACATTCCAACCTAGAAAAGTAAATTAATATTCTCAAAGAACTATATCTACCACTACGAATTGTGACCATCCATCTCTGATGTTTAATTTAGACATTCATTTTTTTCAAAAACAATTTGTGAAAAGAAAAACATTCCACTTTTAACATTATCTTACACATTTTAAATTCTCATATGTATATTAGTAAAATTTATACCATATTCTTAGTCCATTGATTTCTAATCAAGGAAAAGAGTTGTATCCTAAATATATTTCAGAAACATATATACATTTAAGAAATTATGAATCACCACATATCATGGTGATAATTTACAATTTAATTCCACAAAACTTACTCTTTCCATAATTTTATATAGTCCCACAAATCACACTGTTCATTTCCCTTTCCTTCCACTTCATTGGTGTCTAAAATGAGAAGATAATCAATAAATGATGCCATAAAAAATTAAAATCTATTATGTTAGGTCTTTAATTAGTATATACGGTTTTATAGACATTGTGATATATACATATTCTTTATAATAACATTATTATGAACCATTGTATCATACACCAAACTAGGAAAATTAAGTGACCATCCATGTATTTACACTCATCATTTGAGTGATCAACAAGGTTTAATAAAAAATTCTCTAAATGGTGAAATTGATGGAAACTATTAGTGATTTTTTTGTGGGAAAATTCTATCAATGAAGAATAATGTTTTTACGATCCCCTGAAATCGATCACACATTCTAAAAGGAAATTTTAAAAAATTTATATAATATTATATGTTTATATATCCATATATGGATGGTATCTCATACTCATCATTATTTGTCTAACAAAATAATTTTTAAGCCCATTAAAAATATGGATGTCAAATGAATAACTCTATATGAGATAATAGTCTTTGGAATAGTGATAGTTTAGCTTTCCCTTAGATATGAAATATTCCATGGTCATTAACTGAATATTCTCCCAAATATGTAATAAGTGTGATTAACCTATGAGTTGATCCAACAAAAAGCATAGATTAACATGTTTCTATGGTGATATATGAAAAACTTTTATGAAGACTATAATATTTTATTCCCACTTACAAATAAGTATAGATAATTATTGAAATAACCTATATGTATTTACCTTTATTTCATAAATAGGTATTCAAACTAGACATTTTAAAATATACTTAGTGATTTTCTTCCACATTCTTTTCCATAGAAATATATTACTGATATAATTGTAATTATTGGTAATTTTCGTATGAAACAAACCATTATAATGACTAAAATACTCATCACATCATTATGAAATGGAATAATAATGGATTAAATTATTGAAATACATATTCACAACTAATTATATATTCTATTTCTAAGTAGACTCCCCATTATTAAAGGTGTCTCGAAATCCAATCCATTCCAATATAGATCATTGGTATTATTTAACATTATACCATATTGTAATATTCTTATTAACCCTAGAAACATCTACACTCACTATAATAAATATCAAATTTCATGGTGGTTCTATAAAATGCAGCTAGAAATTCTATGAAAACTAATTTTATTGATGTTTTAAAAAAATGACAAACAAAAAAGATTTTTTTTAAAAAACACCGCTAAATTAATTGAAAACTTTTAAATATTACATATTTAATTATGGGTTATTGTTAATAAATATAATTTATTATTTATAATGATTTTTTTATTTATAATTTAAATTAATCAGACCATGTTAATTATTAATTATTAATAATTATTAATTAAGAATTAATTAAAACATAAATTACCTTGTGGATAAGTTAAAAATAAGGTTTTAACATAAAATGAAGAATAATTTTGATCTAAGTGTATGTTTTAACCCTTAAAATAGTCAAATATAATATAAATAAATGATCTAGAGAAAAATTATATAATAAATTTTCATAATTAGTAAAATAAAAAACCATTTTATTTTTAAGAGAAGTTGAAAATCAAAGTTATACTTTAAATAACCATAAATTTTGATCTAGGTGTCAATTTGGTCTTGACCACATATCAAGTTGATTCTGGAGATGATATATATACCTTCATGACTTGGGGGGACCTCAATCACAATTTTTCAATGTTTTAAATAGATCGAAATGCCACTAAATCTTATTTTTTGTTTCGAATAAGAATATTTCTAGACATTAAATGAAATTCCATCATTTTTTAATAGTTTCTTCATAATATTTTTGGTATTTCTTTGATTTTACTTAATTCATTTCCATTATTATTGATTTGATAGTGTGGAAATTGTTTTTCTTTTCACTCTTTTGGTGATTTATTAATATATATATATATATGTGAATATATATACTTCAATGTATATTTATTTAATATATATACATATATTTATAGATATTACTTTAAAATTTAACATTATTTTATATATGAAAGGATATTTATATGTATTTATGAATATTTATCTATATCTACATACATTTGTAAATATTTATAGGTATTTTTTATTATTAAAATTTATATATTATATGGGTATATATATGTAGATATTCATATATAATTATATATATATATAACTATACAATTATATAAATTTATTGTAACACCCCAAGATTTCATAGTATGTTATTTTTTCAAAGTAATTCAATAACTTGCACTACACGCAACACCGAGTTTAAGCGCACCACGACTTACCAAACTAGCCGTTCAAAAAAGGATATGAATAGTATTAACTGCATTTTGAATATTATATACTCCATATAATTTTAACATCGCTATTATGTGTTTCTTAGGAATAATATAACAACAGATTCAATTTTTTAGATAAATGAAGTATTTTTCAGAAAATGGTATTTTACCGCCTTTTGATGGAGAACGCTTCTAAAATCCAATATTTGACACTTTTATATATTCAATTTGAAAAAATAAACTCATTCTTTATAATCGGGACATAAAAATTTAGTTTTGATAATTTTTTGGTATTTTTTTAATAACTTTAATATTTTGGTGAATAGCGAAAAATACTAAATTTTAATTAAAAACAACTTTTTAATCGAAATAATTTATAGTGTTAAATTTTTAATTTGATTGTTTTTGAAGTATAATTAGATTTTTTTATCATTTAATATAATTTAGGTCATTATAATTAATTTCACTTCGAAATTGGACATAAACAAGTGCCAATCTTTTGATAGATATTGTTGCTTAAAAACACGCTATTTGTTTTGACAACGAGAACTAATTTTAAATTAATTAATTCAACTTATATGTTTTGAATTTTTTAAAATATACATCATTTTGGAATTCTAAATTTTAAATATACTTTAGGCTGAATTTTTGGAATTTTTCTGAAAAACTTCAATTTTTGATAAATAGTGAAAAACACCAAGTTATTGGTTAAAATTGACTTTTTATTTAAATAATTATTTATTTTAATTTTATTTATTTTAGGTCAAAATTGACACATAATACCTATATATGTTCAAAACAAATCATTGGAGTCATTTTATAATAAGTTTAGAAATATTAAAAATTTATTGAACTTTTTACCGTCTTTTACTGACCTTCTAAGAGTATTTGAAAATTTGCATAAAACTAAATTTTACTGCTTCTGTGAGTTGCATTTCAAAAATATGAGAGAGATGGCTAACCTCATTAAGTAAAAGTTGGTTCAATAATATGAAAATAATTATTGGTGAATAGTAATTTTTTACATTTATTTACCACGGTTAAAAGTAAATAGGGTAATTAAAGGTAAAAATGATATTATTATTACCCTAACACATGTACTAATTCTATTGGATATGTATAATTCGACCCAAAAAACCATAGGAATAAAATATGAACCTCTTTGGTCCACTTTTATTAGATTAGGACATTTATATAATTAAATTTATTAATAACACAATGATGATGCATTAATTACTATATTAATGAATGATTAAAATAATTGATATTATAAATATCCAAATAGATGTAATTGGAAAATTTTAATGAATTCCAATATTTATTTAGGTTAATATGACATGTTAGGGTTTCTTAGATGAATTTTTTTCGAAGTAATAATACTATTACAAATTAAGAAAAAACAAAATTCGAAATAGTGTCAAAATTGACATAAAAGTGTTTTTAAAACAAATATTATATTATTAAATGATATTTTATTCCTAAAAATATAAGGTTCAGAAAAAATTATTATATAATGATAGGTTTATCATTAATGAACCACTTTATATTCTTTTGGAAGTATATAGTATGTTTATTAACCATATAATATAAAAATACATAGAGACATGGTAAATGTCAAACTATTTATCTAAGAGTTAAATCTAAAAGATAAAGTTAATGTAGTGACCCAAACCTGTCTAAATACCTATTGGTTGAGTGGTTTTCGACCCACCCCCACCTTAAAATTTAAATAATTCATTTTGGAGGAATTAGAAACTGAAAATTATTTTATTATAATATAATATTTTTAGCTTTTTCTAAGGTTCCCCTCACCCCTCTTATAAAAGGAAACTCCCCCTTCTCCCTAATTCACACCTTCCAATAAATTTGGCTTAGCCAAACCCTTCCCAAAAACCCTCTCATATGTCCTCCCTTCATTATAGAGGCCTTCCTTTAGTCATAAATCCATCCTAAGGATACCTTTTGATCAAATCAATAGGAAGAACCCGAAGATAAGGTAAATATTTCATCACCTCTTTCAGGTTCCTTTCTTCTTCCACTTCATTTTTATTTGTTGTTTCCATTATAAAATATTAACTCCAGTATCTACTATATAATGTGATTTTATTATAAATATGGTACGAAAAATACATTATTCCATCCATCATTTGAATGACATGTCACCACACATAAGTCTGTATGGATTACCGTCTCCACGGCGTGGTGTAATTGTTATTCAATACATTATTATTTGGATGGGTATAATAATGATGTGTAATTGATGTAAATAATTAATATAACATGATAATAATTCTCTATATATTATATACCATTGAATTTTATATTATTTTAATATTGAAAGAATGATATTTTCTCTCATGCGTACGTACAGATTACCATCTCCTAACGCAATGAGATTCATTCCCCATCATATCCATTCAAGACTAATTTTCATTTGATGATTAAAAATAATTTTTAAAGACATGATATCATTTTGGATATAAATAAGATACATCCCATCCATAACAAATATGACTCATATAACAAATAATATAAAGGAAAACGAATCTGTTAACACCCGAAACACTGATAATACTAAGATATTATTAACAAATCAATGTTAAAAGATCATATATGATATAATATTAATTTATATGATTCTTTAATAATTTAATAACAATTAGTTCACCATTATACAAGATTTTAACCTACCCTCAACCAAGAAAGATTACAAGGTAAGGTTTAATTTCACAATCTCTTTATTATCCGAGGTTGTTTATAGATGATTATCTACTAGGACATATTTATCATCCACGTCCATGATTCATATAAATGTATTTCAAAACATTTTTACTATTTACTATACAATTATGTAAATTAATTTATACCCTTATTTGAACTTATATGTTTTGAATGGAATATTTCCGTCGTTTTCCAAACAAGATACTTTATAACCTTTTCGAAAAAACTAATCTATGAAAGTTTTTTTAACTTATACAATGAGTGCGTCTTTTTTAGGACATTATAACATTGTCAAAGATTCCCTTAAAATATTATAATAATATTTTCAAAATAAATTTTTTCTTAATTTTTTTCAAAATATAAAGAGATATTTCTCTAAAAAAGGTGTTGATTTCATCTACGTCAACATCCTTTGATGGATTTTAAGCTTATTTGAAGTTGATTTATTATGATACAAAAATTATATATTGTATTTATGGTTTTGTGATATTATTGAATGTGGATGTGTTGTTTTTATACCATTCATGGTTTATGGATAAATTATTGACATTTCGTATGCTAGTTTTAATATAAATTTTTATGTTATGTTTAAACTTTTCCTTATGTGGAATGAATTGGAGTTAGTAAGTGATGGGTGGAGCCCATTATAGCCTATCGATGCATCGGTAGGTCTAATGAGACAAACTAGTGTCTTGGAACAAGGCCTTGACTATGTGGTTATGAAAGTCTTGCATTATGCATTCCATCATTATGAAAGTGGCTACTGATATTTCATGTGATTATTCGACTAGTAGAATATCCATAAGATTTCCTAAATGGAATTATATGATTTTATATTTTCCATATAATTCTGAATTTAATGTTTAAAAATCTTTTGTTTTATTCTTATTCATTGCCTTAAATATTTATGTTTATTTATGAATGTTTCCACAGTATTGTTATCCTTACTGAGCATCTGAGCTCACCCCTTTCTATGTTTTATTTTTCCCAGGATGCGAAGAAGTATATTATGACTGACCTGTAGGGATAGTCTATGGGATCTTAGTGTCGTCTCTAAAAAAAATGTTGTTGTAGTTTTCCATTTTATGATGTAATATAAATCTTATGAATTTATCTAGTATTTCCAAGGATACTAAAATAATTGGTCATTCAAGACTTGATATTTTGTCATCATGCCAATGTTATGTAATAATTCACCAACTCAGGATAACTCAGGTCAGGGCATTACAATTTCTATTAGAGGGATTTTATTACAAACCTTGGAAAATATATTTAGATAAACTCTGATTATACCACATACCATAAGATAGACATTGAGGATTAGTTTAGACGAACTTCCTAGAATTTTGGTAATGTAGAGATTTTTTGAGTTTTCCAAGAAAATACATCCATGTTTGGATATGAGCAGGTAGAGACGGCTCTTGAATAGATGTACCTAGGGGTAAAACCTGAAAACCCCACTTTGAGCTAGACTCAAACAAGATCTGTTGCACCACAACGAGCCCTACTGCACTCTTGGTTACGACACTCCCGGGGGATATTCTTAGGATAATTCTCATTTTCACTAAAAATAATTACGAAGGATGTATGAGTATATACCTCCTCAATGAAAATATTTTTATGATTATAGATTATATCCATAAACTGTTCGATTTACTTTAGGTATTTTACAAGTTTGGAATTATCCATTGCAATTCATAAACTGACCTAGTGTATGCCATTGTATAGAAATGGCACCCAGTAGAAGGAATGTGAACTCCAACAATAAGTATGATCCAAAGAGTAAGACAAATAATATCTTTCATGGTATTAAGCCAACATTTAAAATGGAAATAGTCTCCCATGTATTCTTGACATATGAAGAAATAGTATCATGTGTTAATAAGATATGTAAATAATTCTCTAAGTCCTATGGATTTGAAGGGAAGCTATAGAAGAAAAGGATGGAAGAGATAAAGATGGATAAAGGGAAGAGTGAAAAGAAGGATTTTCCCATATATGATAACTATAGAAATAATCACCTTGTAAAATTCTTGAAGGGAATGGGAGTTTGTTATAATTGTGTATAAAAAGGACACCAAGTACGTGATTGCAAGGGTAAGAAAAAAGTTTCAAATGTATAATGCTTCATTTGCAAGACGTTGGGACACTACGTGAATCAATGTTCTAGTTATCAGAGTATACCATAAATGATACTATTGGATAATAATAAAATTATAATACTACCTCAGATGAATAAGAATGACTAGTGTTCTTATGTTTTTATTATTGAATTACTTCATTTGAGTGTTGTAACAACAATATACTTGTTATATGAATTATGGAGATAAATAAGGATTGTACTGAAGTAAAATTTTATTTAGGACTTGATATTATATAGTTCTATGAAAAGTAACTTAATAGTAAGCTACACTTTTTGGAAAATACATGGTTGAAAGAAATGTAATCCTTAATATGGTCATGATAATGAGGTATTGATTTTTGAATAAGAGATGGTTGATTTGGATAAGTTATATTGGATATTCTTGACTTCCTTGGAACTTACTAATAGTTTGTTTATTTCATCACAGTTGGAATATTCAATATTTTTGGATATAAGGAATATATCCAGAATTATATAAAGGATAAGGGAGCATGATTGTAATCAATAAGGTTTTATGGTAATTTAGGTTGTTACCAAGCTTTAAAATAATTCGTGATGAAGGTGTTCACATGTTATTACGTGGAAAAAAGGATCTTCATTGTGTTTAGCTTACTTATAAATTTTGGATAGTGAGTTTGGATTGATTTATTTTGGATAATTCTAATGGTTGGAATGGATTAAGTTTGAAATGGGATACTATTGTTAAGGTTATTTTTGTATTTTTATAAAAATGAAAACACTTAGACCGTGTGACAACCCGTCGCATCAGACAAAGCAGCGGGAATCGAACCCACAACCATAGTGCGATTGGGATTTATAAGCTACCACTGGACTACGTGAAGTCCATGGATTATATAATGTAGTTTATTTTTTAATATGGTCTGATTGGTGAATTATAAATTCATTTTTTGGAACCCCATACGAATAGGATAAGTAGAATATTTTTTAAGTTCTATTATCTTTAAGAGTGAAAGATGTGTTTGTGGTAGAAATTAGTTAAAGGATGGAACTCTACTTGTCAAGTATATATTTTTTTATTCTCTTATTCTATGAAGAAATGAATTCTTTAAATTTAGTTAAGGGATCTTAAAACTAGAAATGTGTTGTCTTAAACCTTATGTTTTTTTGAACCAGTGATATTTTAAATCATCATAGATTGATGGCTTTGAGGCCTTCAATTCTACAATTGTTTGTCACTAATGACATAAATCCCTCCCTATAAATATTTAAGTTTTTCCTCTAATTATGTGTCATTAATTTCCGCCAATGTTCACCTAATTGAGATTATAATTTTATGGTGACTTTTTCATTCCCCTTTTCCTTTTATTTAGACTAAATTTTATTAACCCAATTTCTGATGTGTGTTTTCACACAAAGGTATTTTATATTTTCAACCTTCTATTTTTGAAGAAAAATTTCAAATTTCAAGGATGCAATTTATTGAATGAGGAAAGAATGTAACACCCCAAGATTTCATTGTATGTCATTTTTCTTCAATGTAATTCAATAACTTACACTACACGCAACACTGAGTTCAAGCGCACCACGACTTACCAGAATAACCGTTCAAAAGAGTTTATGAATAGTATTAAATAAAATTTGAATATTATATACTACATATAATTTTAACATCCATGTAATGTGTTTCTTAGAAATAATATAACAAAAAATTCAATTTTTTAGATAAAAGAATTATTTTTCAGAAAATGAAATTTTACCGCCTTTTGATGGTAAACCATTTTTAAATCAAATATTTGACACTTTTATATATTAAATTTGACAAAATAAACTTTTTATTTAGAAACGGGACATAAAAATTTAGTTTTGATAAATTTTTGGTATTTTTCTGATAACTTTCATATTTTAGTGAATAGTGAAAAATACTAAATTTTAACTAAAAACAACATTTTAATAGAAATAATTTACAGTGATAAATTATGAATTTGATTGGTTTTGAAGTATAATTAGATTATATTATTATCATTTAATACAATTTAGGTCATTATAATTAATTTCACTTTGAAATTGGACATAAACAAATGTCAATCTTTTGATAGATATTGTTGCTTAAAAACACGCTATTTGTTTTGACAATGGGAAATAATTTACAAATTTTTGACGCAAATTATATGTTTTTAATTTTTTAAAATAGACATCATTTTCGAATTTGGAATATCAAATATATCTTAGGATGATTGTTTGGTATTTTTCTGAGAAACTTCAATTTTTGATGAATAGTGAAAAACACTGAGTTATTGTTTAAAACCGACTTTTTATTTAAATAATTATTTATTATATTTAAGTTTATTTTAGGTAAAAATAGATACATAATACATATATAAGTTAAAAATAATTCATTGGAGTCATTTTATAATAAGTTTAGATATATAAAAATTTTGTCGAACTTTTTACCGTCTTTTACCCACCTTCTAGGAGTATTTTCAAATTTGCATAAAACTTAATTTTACCGCTTATGTGAGTTTAATTTCAAAAATACAAGAGACATTGTTAAAATCAATAAGTAAAATTTGGTTCAATAAGATAAAAATAAATTTTGGTGAATAATAATTTGGTACTTTTATTTACCACATTTAGAAGTAAATAGGGTAATTAAGGGTAAAAATGATATTATTATTACCCTAACACATGTCATAATTCTATTTGATAAGTATAATTTGACAAGAATACACCTTAGGAATAAAATATGATCCTCTTTGGTCAAATTTTATTAGATTTAAACATTTATTATTATTTAATTCAAAGAAGAGTTAAAAGTGTTAAATTCAATGTTTAATAACTAAACCATTTTTAATATAGGGTTACACATAAGATAAATTTGACTATAAATATTTATTAAAAGATAAAAATATTTCCTACATAATGTCATTTTATTTATAATTTTTAAAAATTATATAATTAAATTTATTAATGACATAATGATGATGAAATCATTACCGTATTAATGAAAGATTAAAATAATTGATATTATAAATATCCAAATAAATGTAATTTGAGACTTTTTATGAATTCATATAATTTTTTAGATTAATATGAAATGATAGGGTTGGTTAGATGAATTTTTTTCAAATAAATAATGCTATTATAAATTTATAAAAAACAAAATTCCCAATAGAGTCAAAATTGTCATAAAAGAGTTTTTAAAACAAATATTATATTATTAACTGATATTTTATTCCTAAAAATCTAATGTTCAGCCAAATGATTTATATAATTATGTGTGTATCATTAATGAACCACTTTGGGTTCGCTTGGAAGTATATAGTAAGTATATGAACCATATAATATAAAAATACAAAGGGACATGATAAATGTCAAACTATATAACTAAGAGTAAAATCTAAAAGATAAAGTTAATATAGTGACCCAAAACCTGTATAAAACCTATTGGATAAGTGGTGTTCGACCCATAACTACCGTATCCTTTAAATAACACATTTTGGAGCCATTATAAACTGAAAAAGATTTTATTATAAAATAATATTTCTAGCTTTTCCTAAGGTTCCCATAACCCCTCTTATAAAAGGGCACTCCCCCTTCTCTATAATTCACAAAATCAAAGCCATTTTTCATGGAAAAACCCTGCCCAAATACCCTCTCAAATGTCCTTATTTCACCCTATATGACTTAAATTAGTCAGAAAGCCAACCTAAAGAGCCCTTCTGTTCAAATCAAAAGGAAGAACCCAGAGAAGAGGTAAATAGTTCATCACGTCTTTCAAGTTTCTTTCATTTTCCACTTCCTTTTTCTTTGTTGTTTTCATTATAAAATAATAAATCCAATATATTATATATAATGTGATGTTATTATAAATATGGTACAACCAAATTCATTATTCTATCCATCCTTTGAATGACTTGTCACCATACATGCGTACATACAACTTACCATCTCCACGTCGTGGTGTAATTGTTCTTCAATACATTATTATTTGGATGGTTATAATAATGATGTGTAATTGATGTAAATATTAATAATAAAATGATAATTATTCTTTATATATGATATACCATCCAATTATATATTATTTTAATATCAAAAGAAAGATATTGTCTCTTGTGCGTACGTACATATTACCATCTCCACGAACGCGATGAGATTCATTCCCCATCGTAAACATTAGAGACTAATTTTCATTTGATGATTAAAAATAATATTTAAAGACCTTATATAATTCGAGATATGAAAAAGATACATCCCATCCATGAAAAATATGACTCACATAACAAAGAATATATAGGAAGATGAATCTGTTAACAGCCGAAACAACGATAATACTAAGATATTATTAACAAAGCAATGTTAAAAGATCATATATGATATCATATTAAGGTATATGATTCTTGTATAATTTATTAACAATTATTTCACCATTATACAAGAGATTAACCTACCCTCAACCAAGGAAAAGTTCATGTTAAGGGTTAATTTCACAATCTCTTTATTATCTGAGGTTGTTTTTACGAGATTATCTATTGGGACCTCTTTATCATCCACATCCATGTTTCATAAAAATGTATTTCAAATTTTTTTTACTATTTACTAGACAATGATGTAAAGTCATTTATACCCTTATTTGAACTTATATGTTATGCAAGGAATTTGCCCGTCGTTTTCCAAACAAGGTACTTTATGACCTTTTCGAAAAAACATAGTTAAGAATGTTTTTTAACTTATACGGCGGGTGCGATTATTTTCCGTCGTTATAACATCGTCGAAGCTTCCCTTAAAAAATTATATGAATATTTTCAAAATAAATAATTTTTTAAATGATTTCAAAATAGAAAAAAATATTTCTCTAAAAAAGGTTTTTGATTTCATCTATGTCAACATCCTTTGATGGATTTTATGATTATTTGATCTTGATTTATTATGATACAAAACTTCCATATTGTATTGAAGGTTTTGTGATATAATTTACTATGGATGTGCTGTTTTTATACCATTCATGGTTTATGGATAATGTATTGACATTTCAAATGCTAGTTTTAATATGAATGTATATGTTATGTTTAAACCTTTTCATATGAGGAATGTATTGGACTTAGTAAGTGACGAGTGGAGCCCTATATAACTCCTCAATGCATCGATAGGTCTCATGAGACAAACTATTTTCTTGGAACAAGGCCTTGACAAAATATTATATTTTAGTCTTGGCACAAGGCCTTGACTATGTGGTTATGAAAGTCTGACATTATGCATTCCATCATTATTAAAGTGTCTAGTGAAATTTAATGTGATTATTAGACAAGTAGAATATCCATGTGAGAAAGTAAATGACATTATTTGATTTTATCTTTTCCATATTATGCTAAATTTCATGTTTAAAAGGATTTTGTTTTAGTCTTATACATAGTCTTAAATTTTTATGATTATCTATGAATGTTTCCACCGTATTGTTATCCTTACTGTGCATCTGAGCTCACCCCTTTCTATTTTTTATTTTTCCCAGGATACGAAGAAGTATATTATGAATGACCTGCAGTGATAGTCTATGGGCTCTCAGTGTTGTCGATGGAAACAATGTTGTTGTAGTTTTACATTTTATGATGTAATGTAAACCTTATGAATGTATCTAGTATTTACAATTCTACTAAACTAATCAGTTATGGAGACTTGATCTTTTGTGATCATGCCAATGTTATGTAATAATGCACTGACTCATGGTAACTGGGGTCGGGCATTACACTTGTCCATTGATATATATATATATTTATAAAAGATAAATTTCATTTTATATATATTTATATGATTTCCATTTATGTATATATATTATAATAGGTTCTTGGGGGGTACAATTATAATCAAACACACACACACACCGCAAACACACAGGCTGAAAGGCCAGGTCATATCCCCCACTAAGGAATAACCCACACAACCTTCCAACTTTTTACATCAATGATTTATGGACCAAATCCTCTTTGGGAATGATGATCATTACTTAGGTCATATGCCCACCATTGGATAGACTGAAGACTCAGATTGCATCACGCCTACATCACAACCTACCCATCACATCTACGTCACTGCCTATAATTTATGGCTTGAAGGCCATTGTATCATGTAGGCCCAAAATGGTGGCCCGAAGGGCCAAATAGATGAATAGTTCTGGTTGTAAAAGTATCACCAAAGTACTACATCAATAACCAGAAATCATCATCCACCGAGATTTGATCCATGGTTTCATGAAGACTTATGTGGGGGGTTCACAATTTATTATTAATTCATTATTTCATACTAATTTACTACTTATTAGTAATTGATTAAAGTTTATTAATTAATAATTAATTTATCATTTATGATATATTAGGTATTTAATTTTTTATTATTTTAATTATATAATATTTTATTATTATTATAAACTTATTTATTTTTTTATATTTACTTAATTATTATTATAATTAGGGTATTATTTATTTTTTATTTATCATTTATTTACAAATAATATAATATTTAATAATCTTTATAATTTCTTTATCATTCATTTATTTTAGATTAATTCATATTTTATTTGTTAACAACTTATAATTAGTATTTATTAGTTTGTTTTTTATTATTTTTTTATTAATAAATTTTTATCTATTATTAACTAATTTATATTTTATTAATTTATTACTTATTTTTCATTTATCATTTTATTATTGTTTATTAAATTATTATTTATTTGTTACTTACTTATTAACTATTATTAATTTATTATTAATTTATAATAATTAATTTATCTATTTATTTCTTATTAATTATTAATTATTCTTTAAAATCATTATTTATTAACATATACTTTATTTGTTTTTTGAACTTTTTCAATATTTATTAATCATTTTTTTGTTAATTTTTACACATTAATTGGAAATTATTAGTTACACATTATCAATTATCACCTATTAATAATTAATTATTAAATATTAATTGTTAATTTTTATTTCTTATTAATTTGTTATATTTTATTTTTTTTCATTTTTATTATGTATATTTATCCTTATTCTATTATTATATATTTATATATTAAATTCTATTTACATACAACAAAAATATCATGATGGAGTATTAAAATGTTTGTAAAATAATAAAGAGGTAAGTGGTTCGACTCTCACTAACACACACACACAGATATATATTTATATCTGTGTGTGAGTGTGTGTTGAATTTCTGCATAGAAGATTCATAAATGCATGAATGAATGACGTGTTCATATACAAGAAATTAATAATATATTCTAAATGATAAGTGATAAATGATAAATGATAAATATTAAATTAATTAATTAAATATGTAAATAAAAAATAAAAAATAAAATGTAAAATAATACGGAAAATAAATAAATAACCGAACAAATAGTGATGTATTAAACCACCAATAAATTATTCTCCAATTATTTAATAAAACAAAATTAATTTGTTCCGCATTGGTTTCAGAAAACCACCTCTAAATGATTTATGACACATGATTTAGCATCGGGTTATCAAAACCACCATGAGATGGTTTAGCAGTGTTTTAAACGTCAATGATAAGATTATTTTTTAATTGTTAATATTGTTTATTTCTATTATTT
This sequence comes from Viscum album, assembly GCA_963277665.1. NCBI lineage: Eukaryota > Viridiplantae > Streptophyta > Magnoliopsida > Santalales > Viscaceae > Viscum > Viscum album. The sequence goes on from OY728161.1 coordinate 113,269,972, forward strand.
CTTGACATAAATTAGGTCGATTCATAATGAGCCACTAATATTATTCAGTTTCTCTGATAAAATATTATTAATCCTTCCTAATCAAGTCATCTGCTAAGAAATTTTGTTTTCCGATGGTATAAATTTTTTAAAATTGAATAGCTAATGATACTCAACTAATAATCAATATTTATATTTGAGATCATGTTATAAGAAGATATATGTAAAAAATATTCAGTATATAATGTGATTCTTTCACCAGGGATATAATTCCTTTACAACTTTAATAGTTGATCCACTGCGTCTATTATTTACTTCTTAATTAGATAATTAGTTTTTATGTGGTTTTAGTTTTCTCAATCCATTTTCCATGATATGAATTTCTGATAAAAGGAAACTCCTGAAAAGTAATCTTAAATAATCACAATATACTTTTCACTCTTTTCCTATCATGGGTTGGAAAAAACCTTTTTCCGAGTTAAGATTTGTTATTAATTATTCAATACAATTTAGACACTTATTGTCCCATTCAAATGTAACTCCATTTTAAATAAATATGATTCAACCCAACATCATCATTAATTCTAATAGGAGATCCCAATTTAATATATTTATAAAGGTCATGGAACTAAAATCACTAAATATCCAATTAAGTATTATAAAATTTCCATATCTCGATTTTATTTCCATGAGGACTAGTTGAAGAAAATATTTAATTTAATAAAATATTCTTAAACTATGTATAACTAAAAAATTGAAACATAGAATGATAAGAATGAATATTTTTTTAATTTGGTATAATAAAATATAAAAAAACACTACAAAGAATATGATATTCCTTTCTGGGTAATAATTTTTGTAACATTCAATTATTTATTATTGAGGCTGGTAGCATTAAGTCTAAATAATTCCAATGGTCATGGTAATTTCTCTCCCACCCACATATTAACCTTCTCTAATTCTCATGTACTTATATTTATTAGTGAAATATTTGTCCTAAAACAATTTTCAAATATAAAATTCAACCCTACAAATGTTCGTGGTCTAGAAATACTTCTAAATATTAAATTATAGAAATACAAATTTATTACCATGTAATGGTCAAGTTAGGAAAATAATAGAGAAAGATAGGTAAGATAATTTTAATACAAATTCCTGAACCGAGTTAAAAATATTTTACTAATACATTACACATTCAAATCATGGTTTGGAAGGAAATAAATCACATCCTCATGATATCCAATAGAGGGTGAAGAAAATAAATTAAAATTTTTAAATAAATGGTGTTGTGTGCCTGGTGGAAGACATTGTAGGGTGTAGACCCTCACTCTGAAGCTTTGGACTCCAATACCCCTATTTTATAGCTCCTCCCAAGCAGTGTATTTGTAAGTCTTAAGGAACTACAGTTCAATAAATTCCATAATATCATACCTTGAATCCAATCATGTCAACACTAGGAGTTAAATGGTCATAACACACATGGCCCTGTCAAAAGTCATAAAAAATCTAAAGTTCTATTTTCCATCTTCCCGGTTCATGGGGCGAGTTATTCCATCATGCCAGGGAAATGTTTTTCTACCTTTGTCACTATATCGTTATGGCCTAAATCACATGATATCACTAGGAAAGCATTATTGAAATTCATGGTGTGAATATACAGTCACATTGTGAATTTTATCTACCCAACTCTATTTTTTCAACTTTCTCCTTCTTCCTCCTTACCAATTCTATATACCAATCCATGAAAATATCATGATGTGATTTCAGTTTAAAAAAGTGAGTCATTTCCCTCTTCAATTTCTTTTGGCTTCAAATAGTTTGTTATCTCCTACCATTAATAGAATAAAAAATTAAAATCTTGTGCATGAATTATCATATCGATTACCAAAATATCGTATTTTTAATAATATATGTAGGAATAAAATGTAGCTATCAAATCCTCCAACACATAAACTCATGAATTTCCTCAATTATGAAATTTAAACTAATTGAAAAGGATTCTCATTCTACCATGATTTAAATTTCAATATCAAACAAATTAATTTATTAAATGGGGACATTTATTTTCATGCATCATATAAGAAAATTTAATTCACTCCTCAATTTCCAATTATACAAGTCAGCAATATATTCTTTTTTTTCTTTTTTGAATTAACAATTCCTCTAAATTCTTCCATTAAAAATTTTCAATCTATTTTAAATATGCCTGAAACATTTAATTTACCACCCAATGAATTGTATTGACTCCGCATTCATGGTAAATATATAAATGGAATTTTTTCTTAAACCTAAAATCATTATCTTTATTGTAGGCTTGTAATATATTTACATTCTCCACCCCATTGAGAAAAATTAAAAATAATCATGAAGCGTTCACCATTATGATCTATTGACTCTAAGGCTTCAAGGTTGGTGGATAAATGAAGTTAACATAATTATATATAATTAAATATTTAAATCTCTATGGCAAATATCCTCATAATTAATAAAATCCATATGAAAATCTCTTCTCTAAAATTCACCTCACTTTTTTCTCCAAAACTGAAAATATTCTCCTAAAGTAATGAAGTATGATAAATAAAATACCATATTGTTTTTTTTTTCTTCAAATATTATTCTTGGAAAAAATATTACATCTACCACCAATGCCCAAATGATCCTATCATAGGACTATTTGTAATTTTTCTAAAAATATCATTGATCATGACATGGTAATTTTAAATTCACCGAAACATAAATCATTTTAATTTTTTAGAGGTGTGAACTGAATATAATGAATTAAAATCATGTAACTTTCCCCAAATACCATTAAATAACCCCTATACATATCTTTTTCAAACCTACATGTCATGTACTTCATGGATCAATATTCCCCAAACTCTTCTTTTTATACTAATTAAAAATTCATAGAGTATGATAGGGAAGGAAAATGTATGCTTTTAATGTATATCATACCTAAAAAATGTTTTTAAAATCTATGGGATTAAATTGGATTATTATAAAGGTAGATCTTGGAAAAGGGGAAAATAAAAATGTGCCTCAATCATATTAAATGCGACTGTATAATCAAAAAATCATCCAAATGAAATGAAATTTCTAGAATAAAACATGAGTTTGTTTTATAATAAATATTTTTAAATATATAATTTTAAATATTATAATCATAAAATGACTTGGTAATGAGAATAAATTATTGGGATAATAACTCATAGAAATTGTTACAAATAATAAATTCAATTAGCAAATATTTTTAAAATTAATGGCCTAGAAAATCTTAAAAGAAATGAATTTACGTAAATAAAAATGTTCCCCTATATCATTATTTTTTATATCTAAAACCCCATTTATTTTCTTATATATTCATTTATCCAATTTTTTTCATTCATTTTTATTAATAAGTAAATTAAAAAAATGAAGCATGAAAATTATCAAAGGTAGTGTTTTTATGGATTATAAAATCAAGAATAAATAAAAGTATAGGGATTTCTATTTAAAATTAAATTTTTTAAATTATAAATTTATGGGAGAAACATGAAATATTTAATTAACATATAATCTTCTTTTTTTTTCATAAATTTCTAGACCACAACTTTTTATTCCTTCTTATGCATTCAATTTGGAGTAGAAAAAAATGTCCTATCATTTGAGATAAAAAACTAACATGAATTTAAACTAATGTTTCTAATATAAATTTAACTTCTATAAAGTTAGGAAATATATATTCTTATAAAAGATATAAAAATTAGGTTTCTATTGAGAAAGTTCATTTTTAACATAATTCTAGATTGACCATAAATAGGTTAGCTTATGAGATTATGATAAAAATACAATCTTCATGGGTAATACCATTCTTTAATTGTAATAAAATTATGCTCATCTAATTTACTCCTTGTTGAAATTGAAAGGATATTCACATGAGGTGACCAAAGTCTATAAAATTTTAGGGTAAGTATAATGAAGTACGAATCTATATCTATTCGGTAATTTTCATCTTTTTAAATTTATGGTTGTGGTTATTTCACTTATATAATTATAACATCAGGTTCTAGATCCATAACTTGTTTTTAATATTCTTCCTCAATTTCTTATTCTTGTTCTTCTACATGGTTAGTGCAGAGTGTTATTAATTATTATTCTTATTCCCCAACTATGATCCCAAATTCTCAATAATTATTATTAAATACTCACATATCAATGTAGTTAATTCTTATAATTCCTTTGAATATAAAAAATTGAAACATTCATATATAGAAACACATTTATATTTAGAACATACATCAACTTTAATGTTCATGATTTCATCCTCTCAACACTTCTCTTCACAATCTAGTTCTAGGTCCCAAATTGTTCTCTTCTTTTCTCAGGTATAGTATTGTAAAAATTTCCATTTCACTATCCATCATCTAATACTCATGAGATGTTTTGTAATATCCCTTAATAAGATATAGTGTCTATCATTTGTAGTCGAAATGAATTATATCCCTACCATCACAATTAAAAATTAATCAACTGAATAAATGAAATAAAAATAAATATACCAAATAATAATAATAATTTTGGAATAAAAATAAATGTGAAATGAATTTCTTATATTATCCAACAAATATAATCCCAAGACTAATCAATGGAAACAATTCCAAAAAAAATTATATCACCCGAAGGCATCATTAAATGAAATGTGGTGTATAGAATTTATAAATTTATAAAGAGAAAAGAAATAAAATAAATAAATGTACAATTTTGTAGTATTGAATTTTCAAATCTTTAGAATTATCCTATAATGGTAGGTTGCATAAAATTTATATATTAATAAAATATGCACAAACTTTTTATGGTTAAATCAACTAAAACATAATCTACAGAGCTTGAATTTTTTTTGGGAATGTGAAAGGAGAAGATAAAACAAATCTTATCAATTATGTAATATACATGTTCAATTGTTAATGTTTTTAAAGTAGAATTAATTATTCCTATTATTGTCAAAATTTTATCTAAAAAATTCCAGCGTTCATAGTAATTTCTATCTCTCTATTAAATTTACCTTTTCCTAATGGTAATGTAATTCCATTTATTAGTGATATAGTGTATATAAAATGATTCTTAATCATTGAAATAATACTATAAATTTTCATGGTGGAGGTATATTTTTAAGTAATTAATTGTTGAAATAACAAATATTTATCATCCAATTTCCATGAAATTAATGCAAGAGAGAAAGAGAAGAAATAAAGTTTGAATCGAAATGCCTAACATTAATTAAAAATAAAACAATACATAAATTAATAAAATACCCCATAAAATTATAGTTTGTAATGAATGAAATCACCCCCTAATATTACCCATGACAGGATGAGAAAAATAAATAAATTAATGGAATCATAAAAAATGTGGAGTAGGACCAGTAGAGGACTCTATAAAGAAAAACACACCATCCCGGAGCACTATTCTCTAACACACTTATTTGGATGATCCTTCCAAGCCTTATATTTGTAAAATTAATGGAACCCCCTATATAATAAATTCTATAATACAATGCATTGAATCTGGACATCTCCTATTTAGGATTTATAGTATAATTATACGTGGGGAATAGTCAAAAGTCCAAAAAAATGCTTCAGATTATTCCATCCAGTTTCATGGTGTGACATATGTCATCATGTTTTGAAAATTCATGGTGTGCCTCTAGAACTAGATCCTCAAGGTTAATCTCACGGGCTTTCATTAAATGTGAATTATTTGAAATCCATAGTGTTAATATGTTGTCACATTGTGAAAGTGAACTTCCCAATTCCAGTTTATCAATTTTTTCATCAAACCTCTACATAAAAACATGATATCATATGGTGAAAATATCATTATATGGATTTAGTTTTCATGGAATGGGCCACCATCTTCATTAGAACTTTTTTTAGAGTCAATTTTCTATCATCTCTATCAATAAAATGAATAAAACTCTAAAATCATAAGCATGATTTATCAATTTAATTACAAAAAATAATAATTTGTTTTAAATTAAATATGTTTTTATGGAATGTAGCTACCCAAATACGTCATTGGTGAAGCCAATTTTAAGAACTATTTATCTAACCTACAATAATATCCAACCACTCCTTGAAAACTAAATATATCAATAACATTTTCTGGCCTCTCCCATGAAATTATAACCATATCATTATCCTGAAAAATAAGTATTCTTTTTTCTGAAATTTAATTTCATATAAATAATTTTTATTTAATAAAATTTTAATTTTTTTAAAAATGTATATATTGATTATGTTCACAAAAAAGTTATTAGAAAAAATTATGTTTGTTTCATGATCTAACATTATTTTCAATTAAATAAGAATTTCTTTCATTAAAATTACTATAAAATTATGCAAAGATGTTATTACAGATTAAATAAATTGATGTCACTGTAAGATCACAATATTCACTTTCTCCTTGATCTTTCCCCCCTTTCTCTTTGTTTTTTTACTTATCTAGTTGGTACGGTGTGGCTCCAGTTATGATGCGAGTGTGGACTTGGATCTATAGCTTTAAAGGATAAATGTTGTCTGTATATCACTAGTGAGGGTTAATAGTGATCCAATGGAATTATAGAAGATTGAATTTTCCTATATAGATTCCAGAAGTCAACTGGTAGGGTTTCTAGGGGCTCGAGTAATTTTATCATCATGACCAGCTTGCTGGGGAAATTGTTGGATGCTGATTTTGGATAGTTATTTTATAAATTGTTATTGGGAAATTCTATTTTTTTAATATAATCCCTCATCATTTGAGAATTTATAGGAATTATATGAGTGATTTTTCTTTTCCCCACATCAAATATTGGTGGATCAAGGTTTCATTCATCGCGGTGGTTTCAGATCAGTATATCGTTCTCTATTTTGATCTTGGATCCTATTCTACTTCATGTTATTCATTCCATAGGGATATGGAAACAATAAAATTTCATAGGTTTCATGTTTTCTAATTAGGATTTGTGTCTTGGATCATCATATTTTTCAAGTCATTACACTCTCCGTCTTGTGGATTCCATTGGTTGACTGTGATTCCGAGTTATTCAAGGTAGGGGTCTCAATAATCTACCTTTTTAATTGATTCTATGATTAATTATAAATTCAACTTGTTTTTTGGTGTCTTTCATTTTTTCTACTTATACATTTTCTATCTATCAATGATTGATTATTTCATTCTATTTTTATAATATTTTAAAAGGGTATTTTTATATGACTCAATTTGAAAATAGTTTTAAAATATTATACTCTTTTTTTGGAAATTGAAATACCCCATAATTTTTTGATATTTTCCCTTGAGATGCCTATAATTATGATTTAAGAAATTACACTAATAAATTTCATAAGAATGGGTGAAATCAACCCTTTAATTATGATTCAATAAGAATGTCTATTTATTAAATTTTAATGATTTTTTAATATTTTCATAAATGGACATGAATTGTTTTCTAATACTCAATTTTGTGAGTTAGATATAGAGAGGTCCAAATGACACCTGAAATGATCTATTAGAAAATAGAATCCCCATAGAACATAGGCTATTATGTTTAATTGAAATGAAAAATATTGGAATGCTAGAAATGAATGTCCCAATGAGGTAAGTTAAATTACTTTGAATTGATATTCTTGATAAACGAATCTTTCAATGTTGGTGTTCAAAGGTGTGAGATAAACTTATGATTTATTTTTAAATGGGATATTAGGATACAATAGATTTTATGAAACTATATATTAAATTATCATGTCCATTATATCATCACTGGAACACCTTGGTTGATCAATGGGAAGAATGGTTACACATGTTCAGTAGCTTAAAATCATGTTATGACTAGTAGCCCAAGGATGGGCAAAGGTCAACCTAAGCGATTCAACCCTCATATTGGCTGAGATAGGTAATGTTCTCGAATTTAGGCTTAGGTTTATTGATGTATTTATTTTACTATGATTCAATTTATTAGATTAATTGATGTAAACATAGAAATTATTATATATTATTTCTCTTTAACACCATATGACCCAAATATGATGTTTTATTAATTTTTCCGTGCTATGGATTTTTGGAAAATTATGACATGATATCATATTTAAATCATTTTGAAATTTAAATTTAAATTAAATTGAAATTTATGAATGTTTTTTCTATGAAAATTAACTATTATGTTATTTGGAAAATAATTGGTTTTTTTAAAATGGGTGTTTTAATAAAAATTTTGTTATTCTTTTATTATTGAAATAAACATCGCAAATCTATTTTTTATCTTTGTTATAAAAATATGCTATTTATTATATTTTAGTGTTTTTCTTTATGTCAGTGGATGGAGACCAAGTCATATTTTACCTAATTCTTATATATATTTTAGGTTTATATGGTTTATCCAAGTAGTATATATGTTTATTTCATTAGGTTTGATATTTTGTAATGGTTTATGCAGTGTTTCCTTACATTCATGTGAATATATTAAACGTTTTGTATCTTTTTTCTTTTTTTTTAATTTGTATCAACTACCTAATGTGTTTCTAGTATGTTATACTATCAATTTTTTACTATTTGAGAACTTAGTTTATGGCTTGTTAATATTTTCTTTCTATTTTTATCACTTCATGAATCTTTTTTTGGGGGAAATAATTTCCACCTTATTATTTTTGATTCCCCAATTCATGTCTCCATCATGTGGGGATTGGATATTTCCTTCAATCTAGTGGAATATTGACTCGGGTTTTGGTTAAGACAATATCTTGGGTTGGATTATTAAAATTGGTATCAGAGGATGATTTTATATATTTTTATAGAATGTCATACTATTTTAAAATAAAAATTTACAATTTCTATGTATGTTCAAGGAATGGTTCTTTATAACAAGCCATATACTATAATGCTTGAATCACTAAGATTTTCTTGTATGAGTAACTCAGGAGTTGGATTTTCATCCTTGAATGTTTCTTAGAACTTTTTTCTTTTAGTTGAGTGTCACATTTTGACCAAGGGATTTCATAATCTGTTTTTTGATTCTACTTATTATGGAGTAGGTTATGGATGTGATTCATAGAGTGTATGATTTCTATTCATATTTTTGAAAACTAACAATAGGATGTGCCTATGACTCTCTAAAACTTATATTGGAATTTACATGATTGGTGCACTATATTTTAAACTATATAGCCAAAAAAAATTCTATCTAATGTTTCATGAAATTTTCATTTTTTCTTCCCTCTATTGTTTGGTTTATGTTAATTTCTACTAATTTTTGTTTCATATTTATTCTTGTGCATTTCTATGAAATAATATATTATTGTTTTTTGTTTTATTTCATCCTTGTAATTCAAAATCATGGGTTCATTTAAAAAGATACTAATATATATCAACATGTTTATTGAATGCAATTATACCACTATGGGGAAACATATCAGAAATGGAACCATCCGTCTTTCATAGGATTGAACTAATAAATTTTATGAATTCATGTAATCCCTCATGCCCATGTATTTTATCAATACACATACATATCATGAATAAAATTATCTTTATGATGGGATTAAAAATAAATATTCTTTTGCTATAGGGATGACCTTGCTCAATAACGTTCTTGATGAGCTCTCTTTTTATTATTAAGGTGATTTTTTTAAAAATATTTTCTACACTTTTTCTTCATTTCTTTTACTTAATAAATGTGGATTATCCTTTTTGGTCAAGCTTCTATTCTTCTAAAAAAATAATATCCATAGGATTAACTATAAAAATATTTGAAATTCAAAGTGTTTTTTACATACTAGTATTTCTAAAATATTTTCAATTGAAGATGGGGAAATGTTTTGATAATGTATGTTTATTATTTTGGGGAATAGATAGAGTCCAAAATGTTTTAAATGATTTCATGTGATGTTAATAAAATTTAATTGGAACTTTTTGAAGAGTATTTTTTTTAATTATTTTAATTTTGGGTTTTAATATATTTCAGTGATAATTAATTTCTCATTTAAATGTTTTCAATGGTGTTAAAATGTTGGTTTAAATTGGGTATATAATTTATAATTTCATTTAAATAAAATCATGGTTCAATGAGGTGAAGTTCATTTATAATGAAATTAAGACAGAGGTTTAATGGCTTCAAATTTTGTTATTATTAGATTTTGAATTTTGAGTTTTTTATCAATGTCATTTTTTATTTTTGATCTAGTGAGATTTCAATTTTAATATTTTTTATTTATTTTTTATTCTTGTTTTTGGATAACACACACATTTTGATTTAATTGACTCCTTCATTGAGCATGATTCTCTTTGGACGATTGATTTACCTACTAAAAACTCGGGGATCAATGATCTTTTTCTTATACCCCAACATGTGGATAACAATTCAGGGTTCAGAATTATTAATCCCATACAATACATTAGAAAATGTGATTCATAGGAAATAGTGACAAGGATGATGAAGATTGACATAATTTTAATTAATCATAATATCCATGTGTTACTAAAGGATAAGTATGTAACCTTTATGCTCATGGTTCCAAGTTAAAATTGGTGGATGTATATTTCACTAGATAATATACAGAAGTGATACTCTATAGAGGCATTCTGGGATCAATAAATTAAAAACCTTCTTCCTCATTTTAGTGAGTCTAATATAGGATATAGAATTTAGTGGTATTCAAAAAATATACAATATGGGGTTAGAGTAGACTCTCCATTTTATTATTTTTATTTCATATATTCCTCATCAATCCATGGATGATTCTCTAATGGTTTTTTTGTAATGTCACCATTAAAAACTATATTAGGGTAGGTTCACTTTTTTCCTTGAATATTATGTCATTTAGATAGTGCCAGTTTTTATGTATGATGTATGCTTTGTAGGAGAACCCAAGTTATTGGATATTTCTCTTATTCATGGGTTTTATTAAGGAATTTCCAGGAATGTAAAGAGGAATCATTTCAATTCAAACCATGTGAGTGGTGTAATTATAAGGTTATCATACTTCTTCTCTGTAATCTCCTCATGAAATAAGATATTGTTTTTCTATAATAGGTAAACAATAGGTAATACAAAGAGAAATTTTAATAATACCCACTAAAGTAAACCATTTTTTAGCCATTAATGTCATATATAGATGTTCATTAAGGATTTATCAACACCATTATATGGTTTGGGATCATAAAATATTTATGGGAACTGTGGAATAGAGTAATATTCAATGAAATTTAGCTCTTTCTATAGGCCACAATGTGAATAAGTTACAAAAAATGGTGAGGCATTTTCTCTATGTTGATATAGGTCTTGCTAGTTGATCTTGACACTAAGGTAAAGAATGTTTTAGTTTTACTTAGTGTATTTCATGTAACACCCTGACCCAAGAAGCCCAAAGACGGTGTGCTAAACATGGTGTGTAATTTCATTCATATAAAAACATTCATATAAAAATTACACATCTCACTCCATTATAGATAATATTTTCAATTTAGGTTTAGGAAAACTAGATACAGCTGAAACATTACTTCAAAAACATAACATAGATAAACATCATTTTTCTTCCATCACATAGCTGTACTAAATGCTTGATAGATACGATAACCCTGTAAAAATAATTTGAAAATTTTGGGTGGGAATATAAAATTCCTAGTAAAGGGTTTTAAAACAATTTAATGAAATTACTTTTCAAAATCATCTTTTAAAGAAATTAAAAAAAATTTCTTAAATGGAAAAAAAGATTTCAAGAAGCATGTCATCAACATTTTTCGAAGGTTATTTGAAAGAATTTATAGGGGAAACTCTTAAAAAAGAATTAATATAATTATTAAAAAGCTACAGATAAAACAGATATTAGAGTAAGTATACTTGATCAATGATGCATGGAATGATTCATAATTCATAAATTGATCAAACTAATTCCAAAGTAACAGTAAAGGATACATATACAATAACTAAAACATGATTATAATTTCATAAGTAACAATATCATTATTCTCTTACAAATTTAAATGAAAATCATGAAATGAAATATTCAATATAAAATTCTAAATCAAAATTATGATATTATCAACTTTCTAAGTACATACTTCATTATGTCATAAGAATTTATTACATTTTTGAACGATTCATAACGAAGGGGTGTTCTACTGGTAAACAAAATACCATGGTTGGTTAAGTGTTAATCACATATTGAGGAAATGCATAATTCCTGACAATCAAAACATTCTGTCAAGGCCTCATGATAAGACTATACATAATCAATTTTTATGGCCTTGTGCAATGACATGTTTTGTCTCATGAGACATTTGGATGCATCTATAGGCTATAGCGGGCCTCACCCCTCACATTATACATCAAATTAATTCCTCATATGTCTAATTTTATTTAAATCAAACTTTCCCATTCCACATTGATTTATCATTTTATGTCTTTTATTTGAAGTGTCTCATAGCACTTCAAATAATTAATTTATGTCCTTTATTTTAAGTTTCCCATACCACTTCAAAAAATTGAATCATTAATAATTAAATTATCTTAAGTGATATATTATTAATATTTTTATTGGTTTTGACAAATGAAAAAAAAATTATTCAAACCCTTGTTCCATGAAAATTAACAGTCAATGCATGAAAACACATGCTTTTGAATTCGAGAAAGATATCAATCATGTTCAAACTATGAACTGATAAATAGAATTTTCAAATAGGTTAGTCATAAACTATTATTGTTTATTTTGGTAGATTCATCTTATGTTAAAACTTAACACTTTATATTGTTGAACATTCATATTGATTCATAAACAATTAAACATAATTTACATTATTTTTTAGTGTATGTTTGTTCATAGGAATAAAAAATTGATACTAGTAAAGTAAAAATAAATTTTTATGTAAATTTAATTATTCTAACAAGGTGATGATTTCTTTTAAAAATTTTAGGCACACAATAACAAAACATGGGTTTGTTAATGTTTTCCCATATAAAATTGTACCGTGTGTTGTATAAAATCATCACCGGGTCAATACCATCGAAAACTGCTTAAATAAATTAAAACATGCATATTTGATATTGTGGTTATTATATATATATATATATATGGGTTTGAAAACTACATTAAAAAAATATACACAATGTGAATACATGTGATTTTCAAAACCTAAACTAGGCTTAATAAATCTTTATAAACATTATGCGCTTATAGAAATTAATTATACCTATAAAATCAGTGTTATGAAAACCTAATTAGAATTTTAATTAAAACCTATATGTATATATACATACACTTATATATATATATATACATATATGTTTATATGATCCAATTAAACAAAATAAGATTCTTACATGATTTAAATGCATTAAAGAACATCATTTAAAAACAAATGTACATCATTAGAAAATCATAAAATCAGTTTTAGGTTTGTTTTATAACCAACATATATATATATATATATAAGTGTACATGGTTTTAATTAAATCAAAAAAAAAGTAAAGGATGAACCCTTTAAAATGTTATATGCATCATATGTACAATTTTAATTATGTAAAACATTATTTTGAAAACAAAAAGGAGTTTGGGTTTGAAAGTTGTACTAAAATATATATATATGTATATATATCTGTAATACACATGTATAAGTAAAAGTTTTGCATGAAAACAAGAAAAATAATCCCTTATAATTACCATTCATTTTCAAACATTAGTTAAACTTTGACAATCAATTCTTAGAACTCCTAAAATCAGTTAGGATGGAAAATTATATAAAACTGTATGAATATATATATATATATATATATATATATATATCTGTATATACAAAAAGTTTATGTAACGGTTTTTCACTATGAAAATGAACCAATATAATCCCTTACGTGACTTAAAAAACGAGGTGTATTCGAGCATAAGATTCCATATATTTGGGAGGAGGAAAACCCATAAGTTATATGGTTTCAAGGTGGGTTTATATAAATTGTGTGTAAATATTTTTAAATACACCACAGATTAAACATGAAATTATAAACAAAGATTTCAGAGGATACTTAAGCAGGAGCTAAAAATCATTCCAATCAACACCAACCTAAAAAATGGTCTCTAATAATGTGTGTATATATATATAACATGGGAAACCCACATAGAGCCCTAGGGTTAATTTTTAAAATAAAACAATGTGTTCTGGGATATTGAAAAAGAAGAGAGGAGGGGCCGTAGATGGAGATAGGGGATTCACGTGTTGAAGAGGAGAAGTGGAGAGGGAATAAGTTGACATGTACAGGTGCGGTCACAAGGAAGAAGAAGAAGACGAAGGAGATGTGAAAAAATGATTGATGGTCATGATCTTTCGAGTGAGAGCAGGCATCTATTATAAGTTACACAGTTTTGAAAATATATGGATAGTGGTGATTAAATATCATATCCGATCAATAGGTCGCGGTGGTTCTGCGGAATTTAAAACCAGATGAGTGGATGAGATTAGATGGGTCCTTATCATAAGGATAATGAAAATGTGGAGGAAAGGGTCGTGGCTGTGGGATTCAAAATTGATACGGGGTCATGCGGTCCAGATCTCGCACGACGAGATCGAACAATTGAGATTTGATCCCCTTTAAAAAAAATTGTTTCCCACATCTAAATGGAGGACATTCCGACCTAGCATTATAATCCTCAAGCTCTTATCACTCAGAAAATAACTCCAACTCCCTATCCCCAGTACTGCCCCATTCTGGTTCACCTCTGTGGGCATGCTCTACACCCACCCTCTACCTCCCCACATGGTGGCACACTATCTCGGTTCCTCCCTGTACCCTTGTGGTCATATGTGCACTCATCGTCGGCCTGTGTTGGTTAGGGGGGCCTAGGATCGGCCACCTACTCCTTCAGAGTGGCGCAAGATGCCTCCCTCTACCAACTAGATGGCGGGATAGGGTCTCAGATATTTTTTTATATAAAACCATCAAAAATAAAAATATAATTATAACTTAAAAATATACAATATAACTTATTTTAAAACCAAATAAGTCAAAAATGAAGTTTTCAATATTTACATTTATTAAAACTTATAATATCATTAATTGTGTTTATAGAAAACAAAATTCCAACTCTATTTTAATATTTCAAACATTAAAATACACAATCTAACATATAAGTTATACCATGTAATTACTTAAAATTTATTATTTTTATTTAATAATTGTATTTAAAAACATGATTCCAAACTCAAATACAATGTTTTTGAATAAAAAATAGAATGTATAATTCTATATAAATTAATTGAAGTAAACATATGTTCTTTTATTTGTATTTTCATTAAAACACAAAAGTCATGTTTTCAAATTCATTTAAAGATTTAAAACATTATATGTTCAAAATACAACCTCATTGATTTTATTAATTTTAAGATAATAATCATGGTTAAAACTATTTATAAAAAATCATACCCTAATTTAAAAAAATGTTAGTGTATAACATATGTTATAACTTCAAAACAGTATAAATCATGTCATGCATATATATTTCTTCATAAAATAATTGGTTACATTATATTTTTTCAAGAAGATAAATAAATATTCATAGAGATATATTCTTTCAAAACATTAAATTTACTTGAAAACATATAACTAAAATCCTACTTTCAAAAATATAAAACTCTTAAGTACATAAAAAAATTAAGATACTTACATTTTCTAGTATACTTATAATGCTTACCAAAATAATTAATATACCCAACTGTAACCAAATTTTATTACCATTAAAAACACCAATGGTCACATAAGGACTGAAATTGCTATTAACAGTCCAAAATTCCTTATTAATAGTTTTTTAGGGTATTCCAAACTTATAAAAAACACGATGAAGATGGTGCTATGGATACCCTTAATGCTCAGTTCGGTCACCATAGCACTGGCCATAATGTTTTTCATTGTGATAGACCTAAAGGATGTGAACTACATACATGATCAGTTTGTAGTGTTTTGTGATCTCCCAAATATTTTGATAGGTATCCTAGTATTTATTCTAGGTTAGAAAGGGTCGTTTGGCCTTATGTAATTGTATGATTTCAGTATTCTTATTGAATAAAACAATCATTTTATTTTTATTCTACAATTATTTTACTTTGGATGCACCATTGTTAATCCAAACCAAAATAATAATACTTTTAATTATCAAAATGTCCTTATTACTACATAAATATGTTCGGGGCATTACATTATCCCCCTTAAAAGAATTTTTTCCTCACAATTCCATTGTACTCTTAAGATTCCCAGTACTGACCCACAGACATCACCCTTAATTCCCCTACAAAATAATTTTTTTAATCATTATTAGATGTCAAAAATTTATTGAAAAACATTATTTTATTTATAAATTCAACAAGTACACAAAAGTCAGAGACTTTCCTGGTAGGTTCTCCCAGTTAGGTTGGTACCCAAAATGTTTTTAAACTCCCCAATTTCATTCGCCCAGATACACCTCTCACAGCTAGAGTCAAACTCATGCGGGCAGTAGTAGGTTCTCGAGAGGGTGGCAGGAGAGGTGTAGTGTTTAGAGATATTAGAATGAATGTGGTTCTAATAAACCAATCAGATGAATTTTGTTTTTTAAAAACGTGATTTTAAAAAGCCTCCCATACCCGCTGAAACTAAAAACTAGGAACATAAATTCTACAGGGGGGTCTACCACCTCTACAGCTTCTCATAACTTCTCTAGGGCTATATAAATATTAGATAGGGTGAAACACAAGAAGAGGAATTCGTAGTACCTTCCTTTGTGTGCATATGAAGAAAGTTTCACTTCCAACCTGAGGTAGTAGATGTGACTCGGTCCTTGATAAAGCCAAAGGATATTTGGGTTGTTAGACACATCATAAAGGCATTGCTAGGTTAGATGCAGGTTCACAAATGGCCAGTATGTCTCTGAACATGACTAAAAAATTATGTTTTCTAGTAATTTAGTCGAGAGAGACAAAAATATTATTGGTGAACCTTCGCCTACCATCAGAAAATTTTAAAAAATAATTCTATTCAATGAAACATAATTTTTTTTATTCTATTGTAATTTTCCAGAATTTTCTAAGCTGATCCACTCATACCAAATATGTCAAACTAGTTCCAGAATCCTAGACCCAGTGCGTTAATCATGGTGTGTAATTTTTTTCATATAAAAACATGTAAAAAAACTTACACATCTCACTTCATCACAAAGAATATTTTTGATTTAGGTTCTGGAATACCCGATATAACTGAAACATTCCTTCAAAAACATGACCTAGATAAACATCATTTTGGTTCCATCACATAGAATAACTCAATGCTTTATAAATTTTCTAACCATATAAAAATAAATTAAAAAAGTAGGGTCATCATTTAAAATGCTTTATACGGGGTTTTAAAATAATTTAATGAAATGAAATTTCAAAACATTCCTTTAAAGTAACTATAAAACATTTTCTTAAACGGTAAACAAGATTTCAAGAAGCATGTCGTCAACATTTTTCAAAGGTTATTTGAAAATGTTTAAAGGGAAGACTCTTACATAATAATTAGTACAATTATTCAAAATCTATTGATAAAATAGATATTAGAGTACAAATATTTGATCAACGGTGGATGAAGTGATGCATAATTCAGAAATTGATGAAACTTCTATGGTGACATTCATGGATAATGATACAGAAACCTACACATTCATAGAATTGAATAAGTAACAATATCATTATTCTTATTCCAATTTATATTAAAATCCTGAAATTTCATATGCAATATTAACTTCTGAATCAAAATTATGATATCATCAACTATCAATGTACATACTCCATTATGTCATAAGCATTTAATACCATTATAAAAAATTATTAACCAAGGGATGTTCTTCTGGTCGATTAATCCCATGTTTGGTTTAATATTAATCACATATTGAGGAAATTCATAATTCTAGACAATCATAAAATTATGTCGAGGCCTCGTGCCAAGAGCATATATAATCATTTTTTCATGCCCTTATTCCATGGCCTGGTTTATCGCTTGATACATGTCGATGAATCAAGAGGATATAGTGGGACCAAAACTTCACATAATACGTCCATTGAATTCCTCATATGTCTAATTGTATTTAATTTAATGTTTCCCATACCACATGGATTTATCCTTTTATGTCTTTTATTTGAAGTGTCCCATACCACTTCAAATAATTAATTTATGTCCTTTATTTGAAGTGTCCAATAACAATTTAAATATTTAATTACATAATCATTAAATTATCATATGTGATATATTAATAATAGATTGATTGAGTTTGACACATAAAATAACAATTCATAAAAACATTGTTCCATGAAAATAAACATTGAGTGCACTAAAACACTTGATTTTGAATTCAAGATAGATATAAATCATTTTCAAACCATGAACTGATAAATATAAGTGTAAAATAGGTTAATCATAAACTAATAGTGGTTATTTTTTGTATATTCATCTTATGTTAAAACATAACACTTTCCAATGTACAATATCTGTATTGATGCATAAAAAATTAAACACACTTTAGTAAAGTGGTATGAGCATGTATGTACATATTAATAAAAAACAGATACTACTTATGTAAAAATAAGGTTGTATGTAAATTTAAATGATTTAACAAGGTGATAAATTCTCTGAGAACTTTTAGGAAGATCATAACAAAACAGGGTTTTGTTATTATTTTCCCATAAAAAATTGTACCATGTGTTATATAAAATCATTACCAGATAAATACCATACAAAAAATCATAAATAAATTAAAACATTTGTATGTGACATTGTGGTTATATATATATATATGGGTATGAAAATTACATAATACCATATATACACAAAGTTCATACATGGGATTTGAAAAACGAAAAAATATGCTCAATAAATCTTTATAAATATTATACACATCTAGAAAATTATTAAACCACTAAAATCAGTTTTATGAAATCCTAATTCTAATTTTCATTAAAACCTATATGTATATATACATGCAACCGTGTATATATACATATATGTTTATATGATCCAATTAAAAAAATAGTATTCTTACATGATTATCATGCATTAAATAACGTCTTTTAAAAATAAATTTTCATCATTAAAAAATCATTATATTAGTTTAGGTTTGTTTTAAAAATAACATATATACATATATAAGTGTACATGGGTTTAATTGAATGAAAACCAAACTAAGGAATAACACTTTCAAATGTTATATGCATCATATATATAATTTAAATTATTTAAAACATCTGTTAGAAAACCAAAATGAGTTTGGGTTTGAATGTTTTACAAAACTATATATATATATATATATATATAGATAACCGTAATACACCTTTTATATGTAAAGGTTTTTAAAAAAAACAAGAAAATAATCCCTTACAATTACCATTCATTTTAAAACATCAGTTAAAAATTGATAATCAATACTTAGAAGACCTAAAACCAGTTATAATGGAAACTTAAATAAAACTATATGAATATGAATATCCATATATACACAAAGTGTATATAATAATTTTTCACTATGAAAACGCAACAATATAATCCCTTACATGACTTCAATAACAACGTGGATTTTAGGAGAGATCACTAGAGATCTTGGAGGAGTAAAACTCATATTTTAATGGGTGAAAGGTGTGTTTATATAAACTGTGTATATATATTTTTATTTACACCACATATTGAAAATGAAATTATAAACAAAGACTTGATAAGAGACTTAATCAATACTGAACAATCATTCCAATCAATTAAAACTTAAATATAATAGCAACTGATAAAGTGTATAAATATATAAACCTATAAAACATGAGAAACTCAAGGACCGAGGGTTCGGTTTTAAAATAAAATACTGTGTGTTGGGCCTGTGGAAAACAAGAGAGGAGGGCCCACATTTATAGAAAAGGTGACTCACATGTCGGAGAGGAGAAGTTGAGATGGAATATGGTGACTGGTAAATGCTCGGTCACGAGGAAGAAGAAAAAGACAGAGGATATGTGAAAAAAGGATGGATGATCATGATCTTTCGAGTCAGATCGATAAACATTTGTATGTTTTGTGGTTTAAAAAATGGATGGAAGGTGGAGATTACATTGCAGATCCAATCGAATGGACTTAGTGGTTCTGTAGAATTTAAAATGAGATGAGATGCTAAGATTAGATGAGTCCTGATCAAATGACTGAAGAAAACACGAAGGAAAGGGTCCCAATTGTGCGATTTGAAGTCGGGATGTGATCATGTGGTACATATCTTATGCAGTGAGATTGAACAGTTGAGATTTGATACCCGCCGAACAATTGCACCCCACATCCAAACAGGGAAAATTCGGAGCATTCTTTATAAGCCTCAAGATCCTAACACTCACTAAATAACCCCTTCTCCCCATCCCTAGTAATTACCCATACCGGTTCACCTCTGCATGTGTGGTCTATACCCACCCTTTATCTCCTTCTGCCCTGTAAGGTGGTGCACTATTTTGGTTTCTCCCTACACCCCTATGGGAATGAGTGCACTCTTGGATGGCCTGTACAGGCTAGGGGCCTATGCTCGGCTACCTACTCCTTGAGAGTGGTGTGAGCTGCCTCCCTCGACTAGATAGATGGCTGGGTAGGGTCACACAAATTGTTTTATAGAAAACCTTTAAAAATACAAAAATACTTATAACATAAAAATATAACGTATACCGTATTTTAAAACAAAACATGGATAAAATTAATGTTTCAATATTTACTTTTATAAAAACTAACAATATCATTTATTGTATTAGCTTAAAAAAACTCCAACTCCATTTTAATATTTTATACATTAAAATACACAATCTAACATTTAATTTATACAATGTCATTACTTAGAAATTATAATTTTTATTTAATAAGTGTATTTAAAAAAATCATTTTAAACTCAAACACGAAGATTTGGTATCAAAAATAACATGCATACTTCTGTTTAAATTTATTGAAGTAATAATATGTGATTTTCTTTGTATATTCTTTAACAAAAAAATTCATGTTTTCAAATTACTTTAAAGTTTCAAAACAACATAAGTTCAAAATACAACCTCATTGATTTTATTCATTTTAAGATAATAATCATCGTTATAACTATTTATAATAAAGTATAACCTAATTTAAAACCGGGTTATTATTTAACATCTTTTATATCTTTGAAATATTTTAAATCATGTGATACATATATATTTCTTCATAAAATGTTTGGTTACTTTTAATTTTAATCAATATGATAAATAAATAGTGATAGAGAAATATTCTTTCAAAAATTTAAGTTTACATGAAAACATATAACTAAAATCTTAATATCAAACATTTAAAACTATTATGTTCTTAAAATAAATAAGATACTTAAAATATTTAGTATACTTATAATACATACCAATATACTTAAAATACCCAATAATTACAAAATTTTATGATCGTTAAAAACACGAACGATCACCTAAGGACCACAATGGCTATTAATAGTCACAAAGGTGTTATAAATAGGTGTTTAAGGTATTTAAACTCAAAAAAACTTAGTGATGATGGTTCTCTACATCCCCTTAATGCTCAGTTTGGTCTCCATAGCTCTGGGCAAAAGGTTTTTCATTATAACGAACCTGATGGATGTGAACTACCTACATTGTCAAGTTGTCGTGTTTGGTGGTCTCTAGGTGTTTTTTATAGGTATCCTATTTTTAATTATAGGTTAGTATGGGTCCATTGTCTTTATGAAATTGTAAGGTTTAATTATCCTCATTGAATAAAACATTCCTTTTATTTTTATTCTCCAAGTATTTTACTTTGGATGCAGCATTGTAAAACAAAACCAAAATAATAATACTTATAATTTTCAAAATTTCATTATTACAACTTAAATATGTTTGGGGAATTACATTTCATCTCCTCTAATAAACCTTATGAAATATTTAGTTGTTATTATTTTAATATATATTTTTTGGGGTTGTGTTGAAATTGAATGTCTTATTATATTTTCAATTTATCTTAGATATGCAAGAACCATGTTTATTTTTATGTTCATATTTCCCTGTAATTATTTCAATTCATAATTTTTGATGATTTTATTTTTGTGAGTTTGAATGTGATTTAAATTATAATATTGTGGTAAGACCAAAATTATTTTATTTATTTTATTGAATGGATTTCCTTTCACTTCAATAGGAATTCATTTTTCATGTTTTATCAAACTTTTAATTGGGAATTTTTAATTAATATTTATCTTTCCACTATGTGTTGTGATAAAATATAAGTGTTTATTCCAAAAACGATTTCCTAATTTTTTACTTAACTACATGAATTAATATTATAATATCAACCCATTGGTTTTTATTAGGAGAATATAGAATTTCCATGTTTCAAGATGTGGGTTTCTCGCGTATTCCCAGAAAAATGTCATTCTAGAGGGATAAAAATATAACTCATTAATTAATACTAGTTTGAGATACACATTATTCTATATTGGATTATTTGATAATTCTCTAGTATATTTGTTTTCATTCATGATATTTTTTACTATCTCATTTGGGATTTTGGTTTCATTGGAAATGATTATGCCATGTTGATTGATGTAATCCTCTTCACTCGTGATGAAGAGGTCCCTATGTTGGGCCAATTTTTTAATTCACTTATTTTAAAAAAAGAGATATTGATTATGTGTTTGGGTTACTGGGAAAAATTAATAATGATGATTATAGGATGTTTCAGTTGGATTTACCATATTTTAGTGTTCCGATTACTTGTGTCGATGTTACCCTCACTTGGCCAAATGATATGCTATGTATCTTATGATGAGACATTATTTTTCAAATTTTGTTTCATATTTATTCATTTTATCTTCTTTTGTTAACTTTTGGTATGATTTATTTTATGTGTTAATGTTTTTTGGATTCTTTCTTTAGTGTAATGTTTGAGGCTTTCATGTGTGGTGATTTTTAGTTTCATTATAGCTTGATGATTGGGATCATTTATGATTAGATTCATAAGTGGTTAAGATTATATATTCCTGTTTTAGATGGATGTTTTCTTGATGAATATTATTTTAAGTGTTTCTCATCCATTCTAAAATAATAACTCAATTTTTTTGGAATTTTATTTTAGGAATAATGTTTTTTTGAGATTTCGTCCTCTGAACTTAGTCTTCTCCATTATTTTTTTCAGAAAAATTATGGTTTATGTATAGTGTAGTTAAGTTCTTTGATCAACATGGTATTTAATGATTTATTGGTTATATTGGGTTTCAATTTCATGTGTTCTATCCATTTCCTTATTATACTTACGAAACCAATGTCCTCAATGATTTATGGGAGCAGAATGTCTTACTATAGAGAGAATTATAACATCCAATTATTTTAATTCTCTTCTTTATTTTTCAACTTTTTAATTTTTATTGTATTTTCTCAGTTGGTAGGTTGATTCGGGGGGTGTGCGTCATGTTTCAATGCAATTATGGACTTGGAAATATAACTAGAAGAGCTATAGGTATTCAACCAACTAAAAGATGAATACCACTAGATGGATAATAGAAGTGTTGTAGTAGAAATTAGCTTATAGTATATCCACCAACATGTTGGTGAGACCCAACAACCACATATTGGGGTTTCTTGTGGATTATGTAATCTATATTGAACCAACCATTATATATTTTCCCTTTAGGTTGTCGATGTCCGTTATACACAAATTTTTGTTAGGTGTTTTTTTGTGTTTATTTCCAAAACCATGGTTTATTATTTTAATATAAACCTTTAACCATTTCTCATTATATGTGAACCTTGAGGGAATCTTAGGAATATTTTGTATTCCCTAAACTCAATTCAGGGTGGATCAATGTGTCATTCATAATGGTGGTCTCTGATCGGTTTCTAATCCTCTATAATGGTCTTGGATCCACTTATTCTTCATTTTATTATTTAAATAAGAATATGGTAGCCATTAGTGTTATTTGGATCAATTTTTTCTAATCGGTATTTTTTCCTCTAGGTATATTATTTTTATTTTCATTAGTTATTCCTCTCTCAAGAAAATAAATTCCATTCTTTGATTTATATTCTGAGTAATATTAGGTAGGTGTCTAAATCATATCCCATTGAAATTATTTCATTGATTTGATGGGAATTCATATATAGTTTTCAATTTCATTGAATGTTTCCAATATATCTAGTACAAATATTAATGATTTTTGATTTCATGAGATTTTTAGAAAATTGTAAAAGTGATTTTTTGTAATCTATTTTCAAAGCTATTTTAATGGAATAAACTCTTGTTTTTGGAAATGGATATGACTAGTATCATTTTGATAATTTTCATTTATATATTTCTGATAATTATTCCCAAAATGATGTTAAAATATCTATTTTTTAAATCTTGTGTGTGTTCAACTATTTCTTGAGACACATCTCTTAAAAGAAGTATTTATTAATGTGAAATGACTTATCAATGGTTTTAAAAATAGTATTAAATTACTATAAATGTATTGTTATCCCCAAAGGAATGTGGAAAGGCCACTTTGGAACATCAAATAATCTATTAGAAAATAGAAAACAAAAAGGACATAGCCTTTTATGTGTAATAGAAATAATGGATGTTTGAATGCTTGAAATGAGTGTATCTTTAAGATATTCTTAATTGAATTTATTTTATTTGCGTGATAAAGGGCATGTTCCAATATGGTTTTCTAGTGGTGTGATAAAGATGTATGACTCATTTTTGAATTTAACTATATGATATATTTACTGTATGAAACTATATTTTAAAGGATCAACATATTTTAATTACATTAGAATACCAGGGATACTAGGTCTAACATCTAGGAACACATTTTAACTAGTTTCAAATAATGCTCTGGATAGTGACACTATATGGTACGTAGGTTATAAAAATTGTTTTTTCCTCAGTTAGTCCAGGATAGAGTATAATTGGGCATTTGGGAAGAAGTTAACGGATATGTTGATTATATTTCAACATGCAGAATAATCTTCATTGATGGCCACACTGACTCTATTTTAAACTATTTCCCTTTAACACCCTTGGAATCTATAATAAAATTTTATAAATATATTACATGGTTTGGGTATCTAGAAAAAAATGTCAAGATATCATGTTTTGGTTAATTATCCTTTTTTAAATTCTTTATACTATAATTTCTGAATTATTTTTATGAGAAAATATATTGGTGTTTTATAGGGAAAACTTTTGGTTTTGTGATAATTATTGATTAAAATAAAATAATTAATACTTTTTTATTGAATGAAAACTTATAAAACATGTTGATTTCCCTTCTTCCAAATTATAATGATATGTATTATTTTTTAATGTTTTATATTTTGTGTGAGTGGATGGAGTGCTACTTGGATTTTTTCTCACACTGATCTATATTATAGGTGTAATAGGTTTCTCCATGTATTGGATATTTTTATATATTTGGGTTTGAGCATTGGTGTATGTGTTATAGGTTTTTCAATATAAGAAAATGGATATGTCTAAATTTTAGTATACTTTTTACTTATTGTTATGTGTTTCTACCGTTAAATTTTTTTAGTTTGTTTCACTACAATTATTCTGTTAATATTAGATATCTTATTTTACACCATATTCATATATTGTTCTTATTTTATATCTTTTCATGTTTATTTTTGTAGGGAAAATTATTCCCTATTTTTTATTTTTGATGCCAGTGTTCTTTTATCCAGCCAATGGGGATCACCAATTCCTTTCCTGATAGTGGAGTATTGATTCTTATTTATGATCTGATAGTATTCTAGGTCATTTGATTATGGCCTCCAAAACTACAGGTTCATTTGTAACACTGAAAGTCTAGAATAAGAACTAAAAATATCCATAATGA
This sequence comes from Viscum album, assembly GCA_963277665.1. Classification (NCBI taxonomy): domain Eukaryota; kingdom Viridiplantae; phylum Streptophyta; class Magnoliopsida; order Santalales; family Viscaceae; genus Viscum; species Viscum album. The sequence continues at coordinate 113,295,801 of OY728161.1, forward strand.
ATAAAAAGGCCATCATTTATATTTTCATTTATTTACCCTTAATTGATGATATATAAAGTGAAATACATTCTTAGAAAACCACCATCCACCCTTCAGGTGATTAAATAAATAATCCAAATGTGGTAAGGAGTATTTTTTAATTATTATAACTTTATTTATTTTTAGTTCACAACACACAACTAGAATCTTCCATAAATATTTTTTAGAAACAATGGTCATGTCAACTAAGTAAAAACAATCAATCAAATAATTACATTTTATTAAAATTATCTTAACTGAGACCTTAAACTTTGTAAATCCAACAATTCAATGTTTAATAAAGCTAGAAAAATAGGAATTTTCCATGAATAATATTAATATATAATTAGTGTTTTTTACCCTGTTACTCAATGAATTCCTTAGGAACATTTTTGGGATGCCTACGAACTAACACAAGTATTGTTTTTTGGCCACTCGTCAGAAATATTTAAAGAAATAACTCTCCAATTGAGGATAAATTCATCTAATGTTCTAAATAATTTCATCACTTTTAATAGAATTAATATCCCACTATTTATAAAATTAATTTATAATACCATCAAATAAAATAGAATAAAATACTTAACTATAATAGTTGATTTGATATTTTTACATGATAAGTCATTTTATCCCAAACAAGTGGTTATTTTCATAATTAAAGGACCGGTAATTCCCATTATACTTTCCTATCATCCACCATTGTATATTGGATGAAGTTTTAAATCTTTTTTAATTTTATTCAACCATTTGTGTATTAATTATTGTTGTATTAAGAATCATTAAATCATTAAATCCAAAAAGGACTTCTGGAAAAAAGAATTTAAAATAGTGAGATTATTAGATTGAAAATATATATATAATTTTTACAGTGTAAGTCAATATATCTCCTCTGATATTAGTGGTTCATGACTCAATAGTAGATTACTTAGACACTTTCTCAACAATAACAAGTTTTTCTTGCTAATTATGAGGTTTATTTATATGTCCTTATGTTCCCAACCCATAATTATTTTTACTATATATCATCATTTGTTACTATTTCATTAGTTTAGACACACTATTAATAACTTCTTTATCCAAGAACCCATAACGTTTTTTTTCAAATGGATTATCATACCACGCAGATGGAAAGGCCAAGGTGTAGCTGTTTTTCTCTCTTAGTAAACCGCATTTCTAAAGAATTGAAAACATACCAAAATACATTTTCCATGAGATATATTTGATGAAATTCCTAATTTTTTGTCCATAAATAATTTTCATTTTAACTTATGGACATTGAATAAAATTTTTAATTCATAAAATTATGGATAGAAATCTATCATATTTTGAATTTTTTGAAAACATATAGGAATAAAGGAATAACTATTCATTATATTACTGATTTACTGATCCATTAAATTACCATTTATGTTTTATAATTCATAATTTATATAATTAATGGCATAATTATCCCTCACATTTAAATTTCATTTCTTAACTTCTATAAATTATTGACCTCTCAGAAACGTTAAGAATACTTAAAAAAATTTACATTATTGATATTTTGAAAACCCTTCCATTAAAGATCCATTTCTCTTGTTATAATATAAAACACTTATGATCACATCAAAAGAGTAATTAGTATGAAAAATATACAATCAAATTTAAAATAATGTGTAAAAATAAGAATGTTCATATTATTTTCTCCATCAATTCGTATTCCAACACTATCCCAAAATTATATCTTAATAATTTTTCTCAATATAATTTAAAATATGAATCCAATTATATTTATCTCAGTCTATCCTTCTTTTATTCAATACCTAATACTTGAGAGTATTTTAAAATTTGGATCACTATTGGAGGATTCATATAATAAGATATCACGACATTATATCCATAGTAAGTATATGAAAGGACATCTACCTATCATATATACATAATTCATCTTTTTAGATTAATATTAATAATAAATCATAGTAAATCTCAGTGAAGTACTTATAGGATTAATGTCTTTATAGAATATATACATAACCATCTCAATTTAAAAATATGATTCAACTAATCCCAATTTTTTTAACATATGATAAATTCAAGACATATCGTACAAAATAATCTAATTTATAACCTCGGTAATGAAAAAATAATAAATGGTGAGATAAAAATATTATTAATGGTAGATATGAGAGATAATAATCATATAAAATAAGTGAGAATAAGTTGACAAGATGGGTATTAGGAAAAAATCAAGGTATAAGGAAATAACATAATATAATGAAACTCAAGCATACATAGATCGTATACCCTGCTTTAGGGTATAATTCAATTGGTATAATTATAGACATGGATCATATGTGTTGAAAAACAATATTCAATCATCATGATCAATGATAACGTTATATATTCATAAGAATGTGACATATAGGTAAGAACATAATATAATTTCTTATTTTAGTGATAACTTCCAAGACTATCATCAAATATTAATTATATTCTCATAGTGGATTAGGTTCACTACCCATTCCCATAAATATAGTGGGTATAGAACCATGGTGGATTTTTATCACTCCCTAGTCCCTTATATGTCATCTTAAGAGATATTAATTTTTACTCTATGCATTAATAGGATATATAATTTTTGAAACACATTTCACATAATGAAAACCTTATATATGTGTGCCGTATGAACATGAAAACAATTATAATTACAACATATCTTAATTAACCCATTTGAAAGTGATGTGTTTAAATAAAACATCCTTGATAGATGTTTATAAGATATTCATAGTAATAATGTGTACGGTAAAAGTAGATAATATCCCCATTAAATCATATAAAACATTAAATTATGATTACATAGATAATTATACAACTATTTGACAATTAGAAAATTTCTTTCAAATAAAAGAAAAAATGTCCTCTACATTTGAAAAAGTTTATCTTAAAATATAATATTTAATAAAATAACAGATATAGAAATTGATTATTAAATATTTATAAATTAGAGATTATTATTCTTTAAAAATTGTTGATGGTGGGAAATGTAATTTATGTGTTAAACATTAAATTTTTTTTTCTTAAATTGTAAATAGAGTTACTGTCAATATAAAATAAACCACGTAGAGATATAAGAAACTTTTTTATTCAAAAATATGTAATTAATGTAAAAAATAGTAATCAAAATTAACTTATTCTATCATTTATTTATAGATATGAACATTAATTAAATAATATATCCCATATGGGCATGGTCGAGAATAATTCCTGACTAAAAGAATGAGATAAGGCTAGTTCCACTTACAAGTATATTTTCAGATGAATTTTCAAACCATGGAAGTTAAATGGTATGATGAAATGTAAACCAATGTTATAACCATGTAATAAAAAATATATATTGTTTTTAGAGATTAACAAAATATAATTTCCATTTATATTAATATGAATAAACACTATCTATATTGAAAAATGATATTCAAAAGGAAATACATACATAATACTTCCTCTTAGTTAGATTTCCTCTAACTCCATGTAAAATAATTTTAGATTTAATATTGATATTAATAAGAACACCAATCAAAGTTATTTTAAATCATACTATTAATTTATAATTTATTTCTTCCAATATATTAATTTTTTTTAGTAAAAATTAATATTTGGCTGTAAGTTGTTCCTTTTTTTCACACATAGTTTTGTTATTGGGTTCATTTAGTTTCTCGTTGATCATGTTTTAATAAATTATATATAGTACATGTTATTTTTATATATGGGTATATATATTTCATGAGCCCTCTGACCATTTTATTTAACTTATGTTTATGGTTCCTAGGTAACGCCTAAAAATAAATTTTTTTAAAAAAATTCGAATTAGTAAAAACAATCAATTTTATTAATTAATATACATATTTATTTACATATATTTCCAAAAAAGAATTATGCAAACATATAAAATTCAAAATTAATAAAAATTAAATATTTTTTTTAATTTTTTATTCTTTCATGATGTAAATATTTTATCATCTTTCATGTAGGTGTAAAAGTTGACCAATACAATAACACTTTATAATGATTTAATGAGTAAGAAAATGTTGTTATTATAATGAATCAGCATTAAATATTATATAATATAGTTAATTCAACTATAATTCACTTTCGTACATTCCCAAATATATTTTGGGTATAGAGTATTATAAAATTAGATGATAATTCATACACAACAACCCACAAGATTTCAATATGGATACTATGAAAACAATATCCATTTTTTACATAATAGAACAGTAATTAAAAAATAAAACATGATATCTTTTCAGGAAATGTTTTTTCACAACATTAAGCTTGGATTATTCTTTTCTCATACTCAACCCTAAAACCAATGATTTTTTTTTCAAAACATGCAATGAGAACAAAAATATCAGTAAGTGAAATAAAAAATAAGGAATGAAACCATTAGTTTATTAATACTTATAAACACATTAAAAATATTCCTCTCACCATTAAAAGTAACATATACATACATTATGAAAACATGAGGTTTCCATAATACATATATATCATAAAAACCCAATAAGGTAAAATGGGGAATCATTTTCTTACCATACATACTTTTTATTGTAACCCTAATGGATACCATATAATTTATAACCCTCATGGATAACTTACAATGTACAACTCAATGATACCATATTATTGAACCATCATTGTTACACTTTGAATAACCATTACGGTAAATATCAAATAAACCCAAGGAATTGTAGGTATGTTATGAAACACCCTTATTTTCTTAATAATGGAGCCACCTTTCATCATAAATAATTCCCTAATACAAGAACATAAAAATAAATTTTGTATACTTGATTCATAAAAACATTACTTCAGAAAAATCACTTATTTTTAATGAATAATATAAAAATAGAAAGGGAAAGATATTTATTAAAAATAAACATTAAATATTATAAAGGAGGATTTAAAAAATTAAGGCATCATGAAATAATGGAAATACACTCAATCTACGTATGTTTTAAAAAAATTATTTTTCATTTTGTAAAAACATACATTAAAGAGTATTTGAAAGGAAAATCGCATTCCTTGGGTTTGAAATCCTTAAAATGTGTTCAAACCTCAATTATAATGGTATAAAGAGTGTAATTAATTTAATTAATAACCATATTAAAATTTATAACACCTTATTATAACATCCTTAAAGCCATTTATTCATAATATTTTGTAATTTCCATTATTTTGGGTGCGTTAGTTTCACGGTTTCACAACTGGTTCATCACATATTTTATTTTTGAATGGAAATAATACACTTGAAGTTGAAATAAAGGGTATGGTTATAATTACATAATTTTAAATGATCCCATATATCATGTTGTTTTCTAATAAGATGATGATTCTTTAGATAAAATGTTAATGATTAATGTTTGGTTTATTTTTGGAGGATTCTTCAACTATAACAAACTAGTTAATTTTGTTTAATATTATGTCTATAAATTACTTATAGAACATTAAAAAAGTTATAATATACATATTAAAACATGTGTTAGACCTATTTATCTTTTCATGTCCAGCCATGAAGGTGGCAAAGGAATTGAAATTTTTTCATCCCAAAAGGCAACGAATCAACACATCACAGGTGATGTTTTTACTTTATAGAATAAGAGGTCAAGTGCAATTTTTTGATGATGGATATGACATTAATAAAATAACATTTTGGTATAATTATTATATTTTATTTATCATTTAATTTTGGATAGAGTATTTCATTAGTGGATAATAATTAAATAAATAATAAAACAATGAATTTGAAAGTTAAAGAATATGGGGCTTTTAACTCTTCAATGTGGTCTCCTTGAGAAACCCCTTAATACACTTGGTTTTGGCCTTTTTTTGTGACAATTTGGTATTGGACTTGGGGGGAAATTATTTTTAATAGCATTTTTTAGCATTTATACAATCGTTATGGCTTTTTGGTGTGAGGAGAAGTGGGGGTGAGGGGTGGTATTTATAGGGAGAGGATATGTGTGTTTTTAATTTTTTTTATTCATCTGTTTGTTTTTTTGTAATAGGCCTATAAATATAATTGATTAATGTGAATAGGTATAGTAAATAGTTAAATTTATTTCGAACTAATTTTTTCATACATCATTAATGACTCATAAATTCATTTATTTAACTTATAATTTTAAATACTGTAAATTAACTTACTTCACTATTCACCAAAAATTCTATTATTTTAGAGAAATTTAAAAAATTCAACCTGACCATATCTCAAATGATAAAGTTCAAAAATATAAAATATTTTTTTAATATAATTTTATAAATATGATAAATTTAATTTTTAATTAAAATCATTATTTATTCAAAAAATAAAAATTTTAATATTATAACCGATCTGTTTACACTTTGAAAAATTAATTAAGGTCCCAAAAAATTATCTTATAATTATAGTACATAAAATTAATAATTTTTTATTAAATTATATAAAAATATATTTTCTTTTAAATAATTATATAATTTAAAAAATTGTAAATAAACATTTATATTTCACAAAAATATCAACCCTTAGTTTATAATTTTAAAAAAATATTTACTTATTCCATGATATAAATATATCATATTTTAACTTATAAGAAATTTAAATTTTAATTATACATCCATAGGTGATAATACTATTAAATTAGTATATATTCCTTAATTTTTTGAAATACAAATTATTTTATTATATATTAAAAATTAATTTGAATTTTTTATATGAGAAAGAAAAAAAAGTATTTTATAGGTATTTGGGTATCTGCATTATCCCCCATTTAGAAATTATGTCCTAATTTGTTTATTCAATTTTTAATGAATTGAGTCTATATTTCCCATATATAATGTTAAGAATCCAATTTTTCCACTTAAACCGAATAGTTTCTCCACAAAATCATAACCTTGGGAATTACCTAATTCAATAATACAATCTCACTATGATCTAGAAATTAAAAAATATTTTCCTCATATGAAAATTTATTTTAAAACCAAAAAATATAAAGGCTCATAACATGATATGAATCTAGAATGTACTTTCTTAACATTGAATCATTAAAAACATTATGTACCTAGATAAAAATCATAGGAAAATCTATTGTGTAGGAAACCAATTCAACTTTCTCCCGAAATTCATAGGTTCCAAATAATTGTGGCCTCATCTTACACTTATTAAAAATATTAATCACACTCTTACTTGGAGGTACATTGAGTTAGATATGATCACTTACCACTAAAAAATATACATTCATTGGTTATCTGCATTGCATTTATTTCTAATCTGAGCAATCCTCAAATATTAGTGGGTCTTATTTCCATTCTCCGCCAATTCCTCCCCTAATTATAGTCCCACCAACATCGTTTCTACGAAATCAGTGCAAAATGTTGGAGTTCAGCAGTATTATATATATATATATATATTTAAAATGTCTACATCTAAATACTTGAACGAAAACTTTTATTATAGGAACAATCATCCAGAGAAATATGTTGATCTTAACCTCCATGGTAATCCGTTGAACAATATTGAAACATATCCTCAAATATATAAATTATTCACACTAACTATCTATCAGATTGACTAAAAATAATGTGATGAAATTTAATCCAGTTAGAAACGACTTTCGAAGGTCATTCTAAAATTTTGAAGTAAACCTAGGATCCTGATCAGATATATTAGGGAAAGGAAATCCATTTAATTAGACAATATAATTGAGGTATATTTGAGAAACCTGATCTAAAGACTTAGTATCTAAAAAATTTGTTGATTTATCTATTCAATCAAAAATAAAATATATCTCATTGTTTCTTCAATAATTTTTTTCTAATCCCACAAAGAAATCCATGGATATGTTTTCCCATTTCCACTATAGAACTAGAAATGGATGATGCATCCCCTTGAGTAATTGTTCCTATTCTTTAGATTCTTTACAAGTAAAACATCTCATCATAAATTCATTGACATGTCTTTTCATTCCATCACACCAATAACACTCCTGACGGTAATTTTACGTCTTAGTGCGTCCTGGATGAACAGAAAATAGAGAACAATGAGCTTCACATAATAGCTCTTTCGTCAAATTTAAATCTCAAGGAACTCCTAATATCTTCTCAAATATTGAAACATAATATTTTTTAATATAAAATTCTAGAAACATACCATTTTTAAGATTTATTTTAGAACCCATTTCAAAAGAGATGTCATGATGTGTCCCGGTGGGGCCCACATCCTGACTCGCCCAAGCATGCCTCTAATAGGCTAGGGACTAGTGACTAGCACCGAGTAAGAATTTCCCAAAAATGGGATCCATTAGTATAAAGTACCTAAACTCACACAAACATACCAAATACAGACAATGGTGAAATGTAAAACAACTGAATGAATGCATTAATACAACTAAGATCCCACAACTAGAGTACAGTATGAAGTAAATTAAAATGTAAACCAATCCACATAAAATCACACCACAATAGTCTATACCCAACTCAAAGTGAAACTGTAAAATTAGAACCTTCTCTATGGTTGAATTCTACATAAATGGTATGATCTCAGTAAACACCTCGGTCTTCCTACTTCCAGCTATGCTACACCAGATCCTAGTCCTCATAGGACACTATGTAAAGGATCACCATCTGCCCAAATCACAAAATGTGTCGGAAAATCTTATGTGTGGGTGAGTATAACAATACTCAGTAGTACAACTGAAAACACTAAACATGATGAACAAAGGATAGTCATCTCACCAAAAAGAGGTAACAATATATAATAGATACATGAAGTATGTAAAAATATAGATATATTTAGGAGATACACCTTGCAATCAGGTGGTCATAACAATAATCCGGTCAAAGGATTCGACTCGATGCAACCCTCATTTTGGGAGAAGTCACTCCTCGATCCCTGAGATCATTAAATAAAGTCGTTAAAGAGGTATATCTCATTTTTTACCTGCCCAAATTGAATTAATTGGTCAAAGAATACAATAGTACACATATAAAGGGTCACATCTAGAACTTCTAGGGGAAACCATGAACCTAATCTAGATCTACCCCCTACACAGGGGATTGTATTCCAACGATTAAAACAACCCCACCTGTGTCACCCGTTAGATGGAGGATAAATGTACTTCTCACAGAGGTAATATTAATTCCACAAAATCCACTAGGGATGATAGAGTACTTCAATACAGTCTCATATAGAGACACCATAACTCTATCTGAGACTCGACCTCTAGAGGGGATTACAATCCAGTGATGTTGATGTAATGTCTCATTGTACCCCCATGGAAAGGACCACTGGATCGCACTAAAACTATAAGAGGTAAAAATAGGAAAAAAGATCATAAATTATGAAAAATAGATCCAACATTGGTCTTTAGTCAATCACTTTAAAATAAGGGTCACGATTTCGCTGATAGCACATCGTTTTTACACTCCATTTAAGAGTTATGAGTGTTTCAATGATACTTCCCACAAAACTATTAGGGCCTACAGACCTAACTCCATGGCCGGTTCACCTACCATAATGGGACTTCCAACTACCACGTGGACCAAAATCCTGTAGAACTACGGTTATGGTTAGTCCACCTGACATGCCTGACAATCTATTGTGGACGACTGCCACATGAGACCACTTGCAAACTAGTCATGCAGTCACTGCACCTGGGGTAGCTCAAGCTATTGTGGCCCCATGCTCGACTAACACATTCGATCATAACCATGATCTAACCTAGTATCCCATGATCTATCCTAGGTTTGACATGGGTCTGTATCATCTGGCCATGTCATCCAGTCTAGCTCAGCTAACTGATTCATCTGGGCCAGCTCGCATAGGGGCCACTAGGTCAGCCCGCTCGATCAGCCCATTCCACATACACATAAATGTCTTTTGATCATGGTCACACCCTAAGGCTCCTCCACATCCTTTTCCTCATCTAACTCTATCACCCATGACATTTAACTTTGCCGCTCTTGGCCATACCCCACGACTCTACTACTGATGGCCGCATGCGACTCCCCTACCAAATGTGGGATGCCACCTTGTTCCACTACCACTTGTAGATGGTCCCTTCTAAAAATATTCCTCCTTAGTTGTCCGAAAATTTAAAGGATCATTGATCTAGTATCCTCAGGTCCCAATCTACACTTTTCAAGCCTCAGTGGCCGATTTGCCTCAAATCTTGGGGTCCTATTGAGTTTGGAACCCCTTAGAATTGTCGAGATGGGAACATAGAGATCCAATGGTGAGAATCATGATGAAATTAGGGATAAAATGAAAAAAATAGAGTTTTATCATCATATTCCAAGCGTTCTTGACCAATGATCAAGAATGTTGGATTTGTGTCAAATAACCAGATCAAAAAAATCCTAAAGAATAAAACATTTTGATAAAGAGATCGATCCACAATAAATATGTTCATAAATTGGTTTCTGTTCATCATATAAATTAATAATGAGGAGTAAAAAAACTAAACCACATTCCCTACCTTGAGTTCGGTTCGATGATTGATGAAGAACGATTGTGTTTTCACCATTGATGAGATCTTCCAATTCCATTGGCATGATGATTCATAATAGGTTTTCATCTACCAGGAATGATCTCCTCTAATAGAATCTAGGTCTCGAGGATTTATCTACCAATCCTAAGACAAAATATACATCCATATACTTATTAAGGAGCAAGTTACTATGTAGAATAAAAATAAAATAATTTTTTCTTTTAATCTATTTTATCAAATTTTCGCCCCTGATAAATTTTCCATAAATGAACCTCAGAAACCAATGTTAGGTCATTTATAGGGTAAATCCACTATTATGAACTCAATGGTGCCCTTTTATTTCTAATCTGGGAAACTATTTAGGATTTATTCAATATTATCAAGGAAACTACATGAGCATGTTGTTAAATATTATAACATTTTTTTAAACATATATTCTTCTAACACTGGGAATTGGAATCCAATTAATTATTAGAACCTAATATTAAAAATAATATCTAGAATACCTAAAAATAATAAACAGAAAATCAGATATGTTACATTGTCCCCATCATTTGTATTTTTGTCCTGGAAAGTCAAAAAATGGATACTCAAGCATATGGTGGTACTGAGCATGATTTTTTTCCTCCTACTACAACAAGATCTCCATTAGATTCCTATTGTACCACAAAACACGTACCAAAGTAATCTATCACCATTAATGGATCCTTTCCTACTAATCCTAATTCTCAACTATGCAGTCAGCAATGTTCACCCTATCCTTGATGTCCATCTCACCCAAATTGGTAACATGCGATGGGTCATGTACATACCTCCTCAGTTGTGACACGTGGAAGATATTTTGTACCTTTTCTAACAATGGATGTAAATCTAAATGGTATTCCAACTACCCAACTCTATGTAGTATCTGGAAAGGGATGATTAACCTCAGAGATAACATGCCACCCCGACCAACTATATGAAATCCCCATCAAGGTGAAACCTTTAGAAAAACACGGTCTCCTTACATGAACTATTAAGGCCTCTATTGTTAGTTATTATAAGAATTTGGAAGGCTATGCATAGTCCTCATCTTATATGAGCTAATCTAAATCTTATCTGTTGTAGCTTGCACTATCTTTGGGACAATGATTGTTGAATCACCTGGGTTAGTCCAGCAATGTGGTGACCTGTATGTTTTCCCATAAAAATCCTCAAATGGTTTGATAATAAAGGTGGAATGGTTGTCGTTGTTTTATAAAAAACTCCCCCAATGGTATGTGATCCTCCCATCTATGGACATAATCTAACATGCAATCCCGAATCATGTCCTCCAGAACATTAATTGTCTAATCAGTCTCTCCGTCCATCTGTGATTGAAATTTGGTTCTCAAGCATATATGGGATCCAAAAAACGTATATAATCCCTTCCAATTTAGGGATTTAATGAGAGAATTACGATCAGAAACACTAATCTATGAAACTACAAGGAGTTTAACAATCTCATATATGTAGAGGCATCCGATGATCTCTAATTAAAACTTCTTTTTGATAGAAATGAAGTGAGTCGAACTGGTTAGTCGGTCCATTATCACCCAAATGGCATTGTGTCCCCTAGATGTATGTGTTAAAATCACGAATACAACTATCGATATCCCATACCACTTCCATTATGGTACCTAGAGGGGTTGATATAATCCCACTGCGACTTGGTGCTTTGCCTTTACTTGATGGAAAGTAAGGAATTGAGAAACAAAGTCTACAAAATATTTTTTCATCCCTAGCCACCAAAACTAACATTAGAGGTCATGGTACATATTCACCACACCTAGATGTACCAAAAAAAAGGGGATGTATGAAACCCCATCAAAACCACCCCTTAAAAAATCATTGGTACCATCATGCTTCCTCTAATTAAAACATTATACTCCACACCTTTTAAAGATTCGTCTAGAGTATGAAATGAGGACATTTGAGTGTATAGGGTCTCGCAGTCAGTATCCCCAAGTTGTGCCTCCCTAAATCACAATAGATGTGGAGGGGTGACAACCATTGAGTAGAATTAAGCTTCTCTAATTCCATCCTTAAAGGATATCTATGAAGAAGCCAATTACTCGAATGCCTCATTCAACAACTATGGACTGAATCTCTTACTGAGAGCATCTGCCACCACATTATCTTTCATAGAAGTAGAGAAAATCTCAAATTCATTGTCCTAAAGGAACTCTAGCCATCACCTATTCCTAGAGTTAAAGTCATTCTAAGAGAATATATACTTGAGAATATTTTGATCACATTAGATGACAAACTACTCATCCATTAGGTAGTGTCACCACATATTCAATGCGAATACTACCACGGCTAACTCAAGATCATGGGTCATATATATATTCTTAAGTGGTCCCAACTATCATGAACCATTTCCAATCACCACTTTCCTCTGCATCAAGGCACAACCAAGACCGGTCTCTGATGCATTGCAGAACACCATGTACTCGACGCCTTGCAATAGTAACCTCATGATGTGAGTGCCCATCAACCTCTTCTTAAACACTTGGAATCACTTATAGACCATTTTTTTCAACATTAAAGGATTCCCCTTTTAGGTAAATTAGTTCAAAGGTGATTCCCTCTCTATAACATGGGTACAAACAACCAATAGTTCCCTTCCAATACAAGGAAACTCCCCACCATAGAAATAGTCATGGGTGACTACCATGTGTTCACAGCCTCAACCTTATTTGGATACATTTCAACTCCATCCTTTAAGATGACGTATCCTAGAAATTAGAACTCTTGAATCTAATACTGACACTTCGGAAGCATTATGCAAACATGGTTCTCTCATAGAGTGTCAAAAATGATCCTTATGTGTCTTGCGTTCTCCTCCTCAGATATCAAATACATTAGGAGTCTATCAATGAAGACTACCATGTACTAGTCTAAGAAAGGATGAAAGATCTGTTTCATGATTCACATTAACATTGGTGGGTAGTTATTTAGGCTAAATGGAATCACCAATTAATCATAGTGAACATTAGAAAATATGAGTTTTTTCATCAGTATATCCCCATCCTATACTCATAGCTAGTGATAGCCGGATCTAAGTTCAACTTTCAAGAACCATCATTCCTATTTTAACAAATCAAATAGGTTGTCAATCCTCAGTATTGGATACTTATTCTTTACGATCACCTGATTTATGTGAGGAAAATTCCCACATAACCTCAAGATAACATTTTCATAAAAAAACTGGTTCTTCCCAGGGTAAAACACCAGGTCCCATGAATCCCATCCTCAGTAAGTCCTTCAATTGTACCATCAACTTTTGAAGCTATCTGGGATCCATCTGATATGAAAGTGTAGATTTTAGAGTCATCATTTGGGTGTAGATCAATGTATAATTCTATCTCCCTCTGGGGAGGTAAACTTAGAACATCTTTAGGAAAGAAAACCTCATACTATGACCCCACTATAGGAAACTGAGGACTCATATCATCCACTGCACCAAGGGTGAGTCAATTCATCTGATGAGTAATAGGTTTAACCATCCTATGTGTGATTCCATCATGTGTTTCTTATATTTACCTTTAACAGAAAAAGGAAAACATTGTTTCATAACTATGGACACACAACACACTTCTCCTAATATTATCAATATCAGCATTAACTATAGATAACCAGTCCATACCAAGAATGACATCAAAAGGCCTCAATTCTACTATATAGATACCCCAAATGAAACTATCACCTCCAAGAGTTAGGTAAACCTTTCGGCACTGGTGTGTGACTGTAAAATATCCTCTAGTAGGAGTCTCTAATCATAATGGTCAAGTTAATGGTTCAACTAGAATATTCGAGTCCCTAAAAATATTCATGGAATAAAAATAATTACTAAGATTTGTGTCTATAAAAACTACAGCTAAGGTGAAAAAAACATAGATCACTCCTCATATCAACCCTAGAGAATCATGTTCATAATTCCTTATTCCCAATATCTGGCCTCATCCCTATCCACCAGCTCCCTTAGACTAGGTTGGACCAACTGCTGGTGGTGGTGGTAATAGGTCAAACCTCCAAATACCTCATAGTTCCCTTTTCGACCCTCTTCCAAAAAAACATTATACTAATGGTTCTCAATAAACTACCCTCACATAAGTAGAAATGATATTTGGGACCCATGATGCCCTGTTGTCTCGGTGTTAGACTGACTCAATGGAGCAGGCCCTAAAGAACTATTGCTTCACCATATCCAAGGAGTAGTGTGAAAGATCTATAAACTTCGTTGAATACTCTTCCATGGTCATACTTCCCAATATTAGATGAATAAGATCTTTTATTCATATTGATCTCAACGTGGTTGGATAGAACTCCTCTCTGAAGAGATGCTCAATGTTTTTACAAGTGATAGTTGTCTTGTCGTGTGACTATGAGACCAAGATCCATCATCGCCCTCCAGATCAATGAAAAATACTCTTGGAAAGTAATTCTGTCTAATCAGCATACATCCTCACCCATAAGAAATCATGGGTTTCTTCCTCTAGCCAATCCTTATTCATATGGGGGTTTGGTTCCCCCTGAAACCTAGAAGGTCACTACCACTGAAACTCATGGATCACACTCTTCCTATGTTCATCCTTATCTAGTAGTGGTGGTGGTATCTACATCTCTATGGTGGGTGGTATATCTATTAAACCACACAAAGGTTCTATCTTAGGTATATACGCATGTAATGACTCTTATTCACTTGGTGGATCATCCCTATGGCCATCAGTGAAATCCAAACTGGCTGTCTATGTGGAGGCATCCTAAATTAAAACACGATGTACCATAGTCAATAAAGTATATATGGGGATCTGACATAAGGATAAAATTAAAGAAAAAACAATTCCTATATGATTCATGTACCATTTTTTCCTTGTAACTAGTGTTTTCATGTGCCGTGTTGAAAATAAGGTGATCAGAGTCCTAGTGCTTGGATATATCAGTCACCACACCAACAATTGATTCCTTGGTCTGATAGCGGAACCTGAAACACTAAACATTGTTTCCCCAAACCAACCTCATAGACTCTCAGTCCTAAAGTAGAACTGATCACCTGTGATACCACTGAGGAGAGACACTAAGCCATCAACCAGTCATAACCAACTACCATTTATAAGACTCTTCTCAGAGAAATGTTTGTTTCTATATAAATCACTCCTCGATTCATGATATAATCGAAGACAGTATATGAAGAGGCCTATATTATTTGGCTTCGTCCCAAATAGAACACATTGTTCATATAATACACTTGTACACAGAGTGGGGATCATGTCAGGAACCGCTGGGGGACACCACAAACCTAATCTGGATCGACCTACTACATAGGAGATCATATGAAAATGATTCAAGAAAATATACCGATACATACCACTAGAGAAAGGATCAACATTATACATATCGAGGTCATTCCAATTCCACAAACTCCACTAGAAATGATAGAGGGTCATTCTCTAGTCTCACAGAGGGAAACAAAATCAATGTTTGAGGCTTGGCCTCTAGAGAGGATTAAAATATAGTAATGTGTATGTAATACCACACTGTACCCACAAGAAAAGGACCAATGGAATAAAATCAAAAAATACTAATAAAAACTATGAAATTTAAGAGCCTCTACTCCAAAAATGTTAAAATAAAATTGGACTTGATATGACCATCTTAAAATTTGGGTCACACTTCCACTAACAACAAGTCATTTGGATGATCAGTTTAGGAATTATGAATTTTTGAACAAAGCATCCTGCAGACCTATTGGCACCTATAGACCTACCGCCACAGTTTGTTAATCTACCACAAGGACAATCTACTCATGGACTAACCATCAAAGTCATCCCACCTTCTATGCCTAATTGGGAATTTTGTTTGACCACCGTAGTCGACCACCCATGAAACGATCGCACGACCAATGCCCATATGGTAGCTCGAGCTATCGCTATGCCTGTAGTCAACCGCTACTGTTAATCGTCATGGTTGACCAAAACTGAGCTATGTTCTTGTTCTTATGGATCCAACATAGGTCTGCCTCATTTAGTCTGGCCCACCTACCTGGCCCAACCCACCGGCCTGACCTAGCCCACCAGTTCGCTTAGGCCATCTCACACATAGCCCACCTGGTCGTCCTGCTCCACATCTACAACTGTTTCCACCTATCCCAGCCACGCCTCGAGGATCCTCCATGTCTACCACTAAGTCTCACAATATCTCCAACTATATTTGCCTCCTCCTATCCCGACCAAACCATGCAGATCCACCGCCACTATTTGTATGCGGTTACGCCACCGAAGGTCACCCTATCCATGCACTGGTGGACCATTCCATGGAACATTGTTCCTCCTACAATGCCTAAAATTTGAAACAATAATAGATCTTATCTTCTCAATTTGCGATATACACTAATCTATACTCGGTTTTTAATTCACCTGAAATTCAAGGGTCCAATCGAGTTCAAAACCACCCAACAATGATGATCCAGTACCATTGAGCTACAATGGCGAGGAACATGAAGAATGAATAGATAAAATTCACAAAAACAATGTTTTATCATTTTTGGCCAATAATTATTGGTCAATGATCACGAACAGGTGATTTTTCTCAGAAAAATAGATTAAATAAATCCCATATAATAAAACCCTTAATCAAATTGATCAATTTGCAATCAATTTATTTTTATATAGATTT
The DNA here is from genome assembly GCA_963277665.1 of Viscum album. NCBI lineage: Eukaryota > Viridiplantae > Streptophyta > Magnoliopsida > Santalales > Viscaceae > Viscum > Viscum album. Next base: position 113,313,023 of record OY728161.1, read on the forward strand.
TCATACATCGCCGAAATTAAGATCGGGTAAAAAATAGGCACAAATTTGATACCTAATGTTTGGATTGATCATTGATGAAGAATGGTTTTTATGTTTTTGTTGATGAGATCCTATAATTATACTAGTAAGGAGACCCATGATCTATTTCCTTTCACCAACATAACTCTAATCCAATAGCATCTAAGTATCCAAGTTTTAGTGGAAAACCATGAGAAAAAAGCTACATCTAGACACTTATAGAGGAGAAAGTCTCTGAATTAAAGAAAAGAAAATAAAATTTTCTGTTAATTAATTTTAAAAATTTCGTGCCCCGATAATGTTTTCACAGACAACCTACATCGACCAATGTTAGGTTGCACCAATGGTAAAGCCAGTATTTTGAACTCAACATCACCCTTATCTTTTAGTTCAGGAAAACTATTTAGGAGTTATTCCTCTTTTTCATGAAAACTGTGTGTGTGTGTGTGTGCTATTAAATATTTTCATATTTTTCAAACCATTATTTTGGGCACACCGGGCCTTATAATTGAAAGTCCTATCAGCACCTGATCTAGAAAATAATCCAAATAATATATGAAAATAGTTAACATAATATCTGATATTCTATATAATACATTAGATAAAAATGAGTAAACAATCAATGTATATGAAACCACTTCATTGGATGACCCTACATATTCTAAAGTAGTCACAAAAGATTTCACTACACCTTTATATTTATAGTCTTACAGGTTCCCATCATTCATATCCTTCTTTGGGAATGTCTATTTATAATTCCCCATCTCAAAAAATTTAAAATTATTTATTGTTTACTTATTATAAATAAATATACCAACTCTATGAAAATTTTCATTGCAATATCAGGATATATAAAAAAACATTCAACATCGAAAAAACTTCTTGGATTTGTTAAGGAACTCAACAAGATTCTTCTAACCACACGTTCAAAAAAAATATAAATTTTATTCTCTTACCTTCATATTTATTTTATTTATTATTTCAAATATCTTCACTTCTATAACATTTATTATGTTTTTTTTTTCAAATTAAATTAGACTATAAAAAATCCATTTACACACTCTTTTCACATCAAACAATTTTTTCTAACTTTTTAATTCATGGGATCCCAATTACCTTATATATCATTTTTTCAATCATGAGTGTAACTATTGAAATTAATATCATGATCTAAAACAACATTTTTATCTTTCCTTTCCAATAAAGTGATGTTTTTTTATACACAATAAATCAATATTTCTAATTGTTTTCAAATCAAGGAATTTTTTTCTATCTTATGTTTATCACCCTTAGGATAATATATTTCCAGTAAAATATTTATAAATTCATCACATTCCAAGGAATCAATATCCTGGCTATCCCGGATATTATTGGCCATTGACCACCACTAGTCAGAATTACCTTCAAATCTGTAAATATAAAGGCTATCGTTTTGATGGTCTGAACACCCCATGGCATCGAAAATAATTTTAGGGGATTTAATCCACCTTTAACCCATGACTAGGTCTCAGCATCCACTAAATTCTAAAGGGTTTACCTTCGTAAATTGTTTGACTACCATTATATTCCACTATGTTAGATCTGTTTTTCTCTTTCATGGATGTAACCTTCATTTATAACCTATCTCAACTGAGTTATAAATGTCACAAACTACTCAATTCCAATTCCCACCATTCTAGGTTGAGGACTAAGAATGATATCATCCTCTAGGTGCCTTCATACTTAAGGTTCCATGTTTCTTCTGTGGAAAAACAGTCTTAAGAGACATGTATTAGATAAAAAACATGGTAATATTTAAATTCTATACCAATTAAAATTTTCAAAAAAGTAAAAATCATTTACTTGTACTCTATTAACATTAACCTAAACAATAAAGTTACCTAAACTGTTCTTTGATACAAACTAAAATTTCACATCCTTAACCATTACATATAGTAGTTAATTCTACATGAATTAAATTTCATACATTCCAAAGGATACTTTAGGTTTACATATTTATAGAATTAGTTCATAATTAATACATAAAAACACACAATCATATAAATGGGTATAAAAAAAATAGTATAAATCTTTTCATGGAAAGAATATTTAAAAAAATAAATCATGATTTTTTTCATACAAAAATCATCCCAACATTCATCATGGCTTCTTCTTTTCACTTACCCAACCTTAAACCCAATGAAATTAATATTAAAACTTGTGATGAGAACAAAAATATCAGTATTATAGAAGAATGAAAGAAATCTCATGTCCATGAATACATATGAATATATAAAAGATATACTTATCACCCTTTGAAGTAACATAAAATTACTTTTTGATAACATTATGTTTCCATAAAACATAAAAAGCATAAAAACCCACTAAGGTAACTTGGGTAATAATTTTATTACCATGATTAATTATGGTTGTAACACTAATGGATGCCATATGATTTATAACTCCCATAACTACCTTACAATGTACCCATTATGACTAGCATATGATGTAACTATAACATTTACACTTGGAATAACAATTATGGTTAACTTTTAACATACCCAATGCATTGGAGGGATATCATGTACCCACCCATATATGGATTATAATAGAACTAACCATCATAATATATAATTAAAAAGATCTAGAAAATAAATATAAAACTTCAATACTCACATCATAAAAACATTACTTGAGGAAAATACCTTATTTTAAAATAATATTACAATCACACAAAGGGATGATTTTAATTTGAAAATAACCCAGAAATTTGAAAAGGTGGCTTAAAAACATTAAGTAATCATGAATCTGGGAAAATATTCTCATGTTTTATATGTTCAAAAAACATTCTTCTTGAATTTTATAAAAAGAGATATTAAAGAGGGCTTTAAAAGAACGTCCCTTAACCCAGTTTTAACTTCCCTAAAACATGTTAAAATATCTTGAATAATTTTTTTAAATAGTGTTATTAATTTATTACAGAACTATATTAATATTTATAATAAATTCTTATAACATCTTTACAAAAATTTATTAATAGTGTTTTATCATTTCCATTGTTTTTGGTGCATTTGTTTTATGTATTCATGGTTGGTTCTTTGTGGAATTTCTTATAAAATAGAAATAATTCTAAAAAAGTGGAAATAAATTTGATTATTATACATAAATAACATTAGATGATCAATTATATCATTTTTTCTGATATTATGATGATTCATTAGATAAAACATTAATGATAAAAGTTTTGGTTATTTATGGCGATTTTTTCAACCATCAAAAACTGGTCTCTTTAAACTTAGTATTATATATAAAACATAGTTCGAAGAGATTTAAAAAGTTATAATATAAATATTTAAATATGGTTTTTACATAATAATTGTTTTATGACCTACCATGATGGTGTTAAAAAAATAAAACTGGCCATCCAAATAGTAGTGAATCGACAAGTCACAGTCGATGTTTTCACTTCCTAAAAAAGAGAGGAGAAGATTAGAGGTTTTATATTTGATGGTCCATTAAAAAAATAAAAAAACAATATAAATATAAATATATATAAATATATAACATTTTTGTTATCATTTCATTTTTTATATACTTGGTGAGGATATGAAGAGAAATAAATAATTAAATAAAGGAAGAAAAATTTTAAAATAGATGGAGTGTATTATTTTTACCTCTTGAATGTTGTATCCTTTATAACCTCCTTAAGCCATTTTATTTTGTTCTATTGGTGATACCAGAAAGTCTTGGACATATAGAGGAATCCAGGGAATGTAAATGGGTATAATTTAGACAATATTCTATGTATAGAGGTGTGAGGATAGGAGGTGGTGAGGGTGGTATTTATAGGGCGAGTAGAGGGGTATTTTTTATTTTTTTATTCATTTTTTTTATTATTTTGGATCAATAATATAAATATTTTCTATTATTGGGAATAATTATAGAAATTAATTAATGTGAGTTCGAAATAATTGTTTCTAGCATCAATCGTGACTTAAAAATTCATGTATTTAACTTATAATGTTAAATACCATAAATTTTTATATTTCACTATTCACTAAAAATTAAAATATTTCAGAAACAGTAAAAAAATTCACTAAAACCTTTTTTATACGTATAAAATTTGAAAAAAGACTCTATTTTATAAGATAAAGTTACTAAATATGGTAAAAAAAATTTTATTTAAAATCATCACTTATTAAAAAAATACTTATTTTAATATTATATCCGCTTTTATGAAACATTGAAAAAATAATTAAATACTCAGAAAATTATCACATAATTAAAATAAAACAATTTATTAATTTAATAATCTAATTTTTGAAAAAAATTCTTATAAATTATTACATTAATTATTAAATATTAAATAAACATTTACATTTCACAAAAATACCAACAATTAATTTACCAATTTCAGAACATTTATTTACTTATTCCATGATATAAATATATCATATTTTTATTAAAAGATATATATATATTATTTATACTTTCATAGGAGAGGTTACGGTTCTATTAGTATAGAATCCTTAAAATCTAAGAATTCTACTTATTTAATTATGCATTTATAATGAATTTAAATATATTATTCCAGAATGAAAAAAAATATTTTATATGCACCAGAGTTATTAAAATTATATAGTAATAATATCACATTAAATTACTATAAATGATTTTAAAAACATTTTTCTATTGCAGTAAATCTGTTTCATGATGTTGTGGATGAAGAAGGTATATATGATTGATTAAGGAGTAGATAACAAATACATTGAAGACATGGGTCTCATCATACAGAACCTTTAGGAGATGATGGATTTGGAACATGTTCGTTTTAAAATGGGTTCCCAAACATGAGAGTGTATTTCTAAAGAGATATCATGGATAGTTATTCAATATAAATTTTAATAAAAGGTGTGGGATATGGTGGATAGACAAGTGTCCTTTTATAGATGAGGGGAGTGTTGTTTTTTAAATATATTTAATACATAATATAGAAGGGATGTCATATTCTTGTAATATGTATATAAATTTGAAAAATACTTAGGATAAAAAAGAGGTGATCAATCATTCTAACACCCTCGAATTTATAGAAAATATTTTAGGATATTTTAGGCCTTTACACAATATTTAATTAATTTTACATTTTCTTATCTTTTATTACGGTGACTATAATTTACACTGGTAACTTATTATTATGCCTACAATGAAATTGAACTTATTAAATTTTTTGGATATAAAAATTATAACTTTTTAATCGAATTCATTGGTTTCAATGTCTAAAATTGGTAAAAATTAATGATAAAATAATTAATTTATGCCCCATAAAAGTAGTTTTTAGAAAAATATTTTTTTATACCCCACAATGTTTTTATTTACATTACATACCAAGTAATAATAATTAGATAAATAGAAATTAATTTTAGTATATATGTTAATAATAACTTTCATTAAAATCATTCTGAAATAGTGATCAATTTAGTTATTCACACAAAAACTACCCAAAATAATCAAATTATAATTTTATAATTTATACCTGATAAAAATAAATGAATTTAATAACATCCCAATACTTATCATCCAACCAATAAATTTTACCGACACCTAAATATTTTTTTATTTCTATGAAAACATAAAATCATTCTTCAAAACAAATAAATAATGAACTAAAATCCCAATCTATATAAAAAAACGTTAATATTTTTTCATTATTTCTATAATTATATATTATATTTTTTTACATTTTTTATCAATAATTTTCAAACCAAAATCTTCATATTTGATACAAGTATATCTTAACACCAAATATTATCTTGTTTTGTATCCAACATGTATATGTCCAATGGTGATATATATTACGAGCATATTTTATTCCAATATATATCCTTAAATTTATGTGTAATCATTCATCCTATTCATACACTTAATTTTAAAAATGTCTATTGTCTATATATATTTTTTTTCTTTGTCATAGTTATAATTAGAGTTTATAATTCCATTGAAAACCACATGGAAAAGGATTTCATGTTCATGGAATTCTAATTTACATTTAACATCATTCCCAATATAGTTTTATTATTTATATTTTTCATTATTTATTAATATTTATTTTGAATTTTAATATATTGTATCAATAAAATATATCATTTTTTAGTTTAGTTTAGTGTTTTCCAAATTAAATTCTAGAGAATTTATTTTATTCATTAAATGAATTGGTTATTGTATTATACCCCCTTAAAATAACTTCACACTTGATGTATTATTACATTAATGAGAACAGAAATGGTTCCTTGTGCCTCATTGAACCCTAAGGTTCTGATATTTCTTCCTCAACAATACGATATTTATGATGAAATTTACCAAAGTGATTGGCATTTCTTCTAGTATATTTCCAAATAATCTATGATTTATATTGGTTTTTACATATTGATATATCACACATCAATTGTATGACCTATGAGTTTTGTACATGTGATGGATTAATTATGTTCTATATGGGTCTTCATTCTTTGTATTTGGGCCTTTGGGCCACAAGGCCGTTGTTCAATCAAATGTTGGGCCTTTAAGGTATTTGTTATGAGGAATATTTCTCATGTAATAGTTCCTTCTCATTATAATATAAATGATTATTGTCTTAAAAATAAAATTAAAATGGATTTTTATGGTATGTACCTCGTTAATAGAGATACTTATAAAATATCATGATCATTAGATAGGTTATATGGAAGTTCATGTTGATTGGTTATTATCCATGCATAATATGACATTTCAAAAGGTATAATATATCTGGGGATTAACTCTCCCTTCTTCTTGAATATCCTAACCCTTTTCTATCCTCACATTCCAAGGAATATCATATATCATACTTAAAACTATAAATCTCATCCATGATTATTAATGTAGTTCATTTATCAACATTATGTTGTTTTAACATTTTTTTAACATGTTGAATATTATCTGCAATTTGTAAATAATGGTTTGGTAACAAAATATAATTATATCTATATTTTTACAATTATGTTTCAGTTCATAACTAATTCCCATATAGAGCCAAATATGGTTCTATATTAATTATAGAATGGAAGTTATTGCTATATGTGAAATCTACTATGAGATGGTTTTGATACAAACCACATTTTAATTATATTTTATAGGATCTCATGATATATTATAGAGTTTCAATGTTAATTTCTAATTATTAATCTGTATGATAGTGATAAGTTGATATTATGTTCATAAATGTATCCAATTCATGTCATAATTATCAATATTTTTATTGTAAAATATGGATGTAGATCAGAAAAAATTTTATGTGGTACATAATGATTTTTTTCAAATTTATTTATATCCTGTAATTTGATCGAGTGAGGAATATTCTAAATTATAAATGAAATACACTATCTTTTTAGGGTGTCCAAATACATTCCAAATGGTATTATTTCCAACACATGTCTTGTTAAGACCCACAATGAAATCAACTTTTACATTCTATAATTTACATATCGTTATAGGTAATGGTTGAATCATCCCCTTAGATATCAATTGTCTTTCCTTAACATTTTGGAATATTAAGCCTTGAGATAAATACTCTACAATATCCCTTTTCATGCTGTCTCACACAAAATTATTCTTGATATCTCTATACATCTTTGTTCTTCCATGATAGATAAGTAATGATATTTTATGTGTGTCATCAAATAACTACTTCAATTATTCTATTGATGGAACACATATTAATTTCCTGAATAATTTTCTTAGTTAATTTTCAAGGTTTACCATTGGAATATATCTTTATTTCTATCATAGCTATGTACCCTAATTATGATCCTCTTTGACCTTCACATGTATAGTTGGTTTCGAAATCACTTAGGGAAGATTTTATTTCTCAAAATATTATACTATATCAATGTTCATACTTTTCCAATCCTTGATTATTTGGTCTCATTCAATCTACTTTATTGATAAGGTAGTGTGCATGTTTCTATACATAGCACCACCCACATTGTTCGCATTTCTTGGGTGTAAATTTATTGAATAGTCATAGTCCTTGGTTTACTCCAACCATTTCCATTCTCATGTGTTTAACCCCATGTTTTTGAATATATACATTAAAATATTTTGATTAATTTATATATCACACTTTTAATCCTATATATAATGCATCCATATCTTTAATACAAAAATAACTACCACTATCACAAAATCATGGGTCTAGAAATTTCTCTCAGAATACTTTATATGGTTTGATTCAATAATAATACCATGTAATTTTGAAGAGTACACATTTAAATTCATTATTTTATGCATCGTGATATATCGAAAATCATTATCCATTGATGAGTAGTGTGAGTGTAAGTGTTTTGAATTACCTTCTCTAAAAATCCTTCATATTAAACTCAAATTTATATACATGAAGTAACATGAATCAATTTATAGTAAACTTGTTTATTGTATATAAAAATTAAGAGAAATTTATCAAAAAGTGTCTCTAGTATCCATTCAATCCTTGAAAACTATAGGTCTTGGTTATAGTGTTTTTATGTCCCATTATTTAATTACTATTTCCATTTAAGGACTAATAGATGTACCCATACATGGATTAAATTTCCAATGAATTATATTTTATATACTAAGATAAATAAATCATATATCTATCCTTGAGTTTATCCTTTATAAATTTATTTAACACAATCATAAAATGATCATAATTCTCTTCATTAATATTTTTATATATAATAATATCATTGATAAATACTTCAAAAAATGGATCAATGTTACTAATAATGCCTTTATTCATCATATCCATGATGTTTTGGAAGAAATTGAATGTTTTAATGGAATAAATATGAATTCATAGTGTTAATATATAATATTTATGGTTTTCGTGGATATGTCTGCCCATTTCACTCTTAATTAATGATATCAAGATCAAATGATACATTTTTTAGAAGTGTTGAGATCAATAAAATTGATAGAAAAGGTCATATATAAGGCATGGAGGATATAAGTTCTTAATGATGATTTTGTAATGTTAATGATAATCAATGAAGAGAGACATTGATATAGTCATATGAATATGTATAATTTATATTGAATAATCAAAACTACGACCCCAGAGAAAATTTGGATATTCCTCTTGAAATATATTGAAACATTCCTAAACAATAGATATTTTCCAAAAATTGTACTTTTCCCTAACTAGCTGAGATATTAATCCATTATTAATAGTAAAAATATTCATACGAATGATTCTGCATCTCTATGTAATCCATATTTACCCTCACATCGATAGGTTATATTGTTTTTATTTGGAATAGAGAATTTCTATTTAGTATCCCAACAATTGATATGGTCTCATGGTAGATAGTTTATATAAAATCCAAAAATTACATCAACCTAAACTAATGATAGAATATCAATATTTCTAATAAGCATATCCCCACACACTTCAATCAGAACATAGTCATAAAATTGTTATGAAATCATTATACCATTAGTATTTTTCACCAAAAATTCAATATACATATATTGGGGTTGTGATTGGATTATATTATAAAACCTTAAAAACATGAATGAGTGGGTATAAATATAATAAAATAATAAATTTTATGTTTCTGAGTACAAGATAATTGTACCACTAACTATAATTTTCATGACTGACTTTAATAGTTCTGATTGTGTTGACTTTCCCTTTATCCCATATCTTAGGAGGTTACAGAAATATTTTTTCATTATTATCCCACGAATTGGTGAAAATGTCTATATAATTTCAATAATCTATATAATTAATGTATTAGAGTGTGAGTGATGCATTAGGTTGACATTTGTTTTCATCCATGTAATTGGTTGGCCTCAAATTATTTCATTGTAATTCATGTGACTTTTTTCATTCTCTTCCATGCTTGAAACATTTACATTTACATTTAAATTAATATCGCCAATGCTTTATCATGTATTTTCATTGTGTGTGATGGTTAATTTTGTTTCCTTCTAGGGTTTTATCGATTAAAATTTCTCATAACTCTGTTTTTATCTTCTTATCCCTAAAACTATTAGAATAAATAGAATCACCAATTTCTATTTCCAACATTAGAGCATATCAAACAATTTATTCATAGATACCAAAGACCCTTATAGATAATTAATTATAGAGGCTTGGTTTTAATGCACTAAAGAAATGATCGATATTTATTTCAAGGTCATTTATAAAACCTCACACATGACTAAAATATTTTATGAATTTTTATTCATATGTTATACTGATTTTATCATTTTTCTTTTTCAAAACCAAGAAATCTGTCTTCATTTTCATGAAAATTTTAGGGTAAATATTTATAGAAAAATATATAATGAATCTACCCCATTTAATAAAGCTGATATAGTCCTCCTTCCTGGTATTCTTAATGATATTCCTACATTGATCAACACCTCATTCGAAATGATAAACGATTAAAAAAAATTACATGTTATAAGTAGTAGGGAAAACAAATGATTTTCTCAATTATAACAATCAATTTATATGTTATCAGTGGATGGGAACACCCACTAATAGAGGGTGGAAATAGTTTTTTGAAATAATTAATAATTATTTATTCATTTCTATTAATCTTTGGGTGTTAATAATGATTCTCATTATTGTTCAAATCATAAGAGAGTAGAGTGGACATTTCCATGAGATTTTGAATTATAAATCCCATGCCATTTTTCCTCATTAAGACAGTCATTAATTATCCATCATCATAATTGTTAACTTGAATCCTCATATTTATAACCATTTATTAAAAAAAACAATGTTAGTGTGAGTATTAAAAAAATAATGACTGTAAGTAATCATATAATTATTTAAATAAATTCTATAATGTCAAAAATAATAACATAAACATTACATTAAATGAAAATTTAGATTAATCATACATTGAATTTTTTTCAATATATGTTTTTTTATATTTTGTCATCTTCTTATTTAAAAAATAACCCTCACAAATAAAAAATCACTTATTTAACACTAACATTAATGAAAAGATCATATCATTCATCCATAATACAACATTTTATATGGATATTCATTACTTATCACAATTAATCACACAGAAAATAAAAATTTATTCATTAAGAGATTAAAATATTTTAAAAGGGTCATTTAACACCTATATATTATATTATTTATACATGACAATATTCTTGTAAAATCATACATAATATTCTTCATCAAAAAATATGGATTCGAAACATAAGAAATGGTGATCTTCAAATTTCGATAATTGTAATCAAAAGATATAACACTCAATGTTTGTGAGTGAGGATAAGGTGAAAATATAGGAATGATGACATAATTATTGAGTCAATAAGGTTTCCTTACAACTTTTCCATTCCTTGTTGTTTCAAAAATGAGAAACACCTTATCTTAAGGAAAATTTCATTTACCCTATGTTTTTCATTCATAAAGAAATTTTACATCCCCATGGGAATTTATCTATACCATGTTTTTCATTGTTCATTTTATTTCGAAATGTGACATTCGGTTTCATATCTAAAACCTTATAATCTTATAAATCCATAAATATAGAGAATTATGTTTTAGGATTCGAATTCGAATTCCGAACTTTCTGAGTTCAGACTCCGAGTTCTCTAAATTCAAACTCCAAACTATCTGATTCCAGACTCTGAGTTCTCTAAATTTAGACTCTGAACTTTCTGAGTTTAGAATCCAAATTCTTTGAATCCAGACTCCGAACATTAAAAGTTTAGACTCCAAATTCTTATGAATTCAGACTCTGAATTTTGTATGTTCCGACTCTGAATTCTTATGAATTCAGACTCTGAACTTTTTAAGTTTATACTCTAAATTTTTGTGAATTCAGCCTCCAAACATTGTATGTTCAAACTCCAGAATTCTATAGAATTTAGGTTCCGAATTCCTTTGAAGACAGAATCCAAATATTCATGTTTTATAGGCTCCGAATTTGTTTTTGGTTAGACTCCTATAATTTATTTTCTTTACACTCTGAAAAATGATATTGGTCAAGTAACCATATTTTTTCTTACTCATGTTTTGGTTATAAAATGATACTGTGGATTCTGCTACTAACTTACTGTTGTTTTAGTGACCCATGTACTGGTCCCACCAATATTCAAGAAAAAATATGACCGTTGGAGGAGGGATTCGACCGTCGAAGTTGTGCGTATAACTGGAAGATCATTTGAATGAGCTCCATACTATTCTATGACTCTAGATAATACATGCTGCTAAAGTGATTTCTAGAGAGAGACTTTCATGATTTGTGCGTACTGAATATCTTGATTGGAATTGTTTCATGCGACTCTGAATGTTGCTGAGTACATTCGATGGATTCCGGGGATAGGAAGATAGAGGTTCTGACTACCTTAAGGTTCGGGGACTTCTTTGTTGAGGAAGAAAGAGGTGACGGCTACCTTGAAGTTGAGGGCTTGCAGTGATAGCAAGATAGACTCCAATCTTCGTATAGAGGGCTTACCCTAGTGTGGGTATGCCAGACTTTTTGGATTGTATAAATAAAGGGACCTTTATCCAAGGTTGTTGGATACCCTTCTCTTTAGGTTAAAATATTTACTACTTTTTACTTTTATTATAGTTGATACACCTACCAAGGCCATGGTAAAGAATAAAGATATTGTTCGTTCTTCAAAGAGGAAAGCAGCTGAGTTAGAAAAAGAATCCTCACCAAGAAAAATTTCATATTTGGAATTGTCCTCTATTGGACTTGATTTTGTTGTTCAGTCTTTTAAGAAGAGTGTTGGAACCATACCAATATTTCCATGTATAGACTCAATATGCCAAATTATTCAACATTAGTTGAATTAGAAGCCGAATTCAGTATCCAGGTTGATGGAAAAGTGTGTCAAGCTTGAGGCTGATTTCAACACCTTCTTCATAAAATACAAATCCTATGAATGATCTAGCATGTAAATGTCATGTTGGTCAAAGAAAACTATATAAGACATGAGAATTATTAATGGGTCCCAAGATAGTGTCAAGGATACCTTTACCACCGAAGATGTGAAGGTCAAGGATCTCACAAATAATTTTTAGGAGAAGCTATCTCTGGAACATAATACTCAGATTCAAGACGTAAAAGATCTGAATGGGAAGTTATATTTAATTTCTCATAGTTGGAAAAGAGAGAAATATCTCATGATTGAGATAGAAGAAAATCTTGTCAAGCAAGAAGAAGCCTTGTAGTATGAGGCTGATATTTTTAAGGCTTAGGAAGAAAAAATCAAATACATAGAGAAGAAAATAGAGGATTAGGATCAGATTCTCAAACGAGAAGAGGAAGATCATAAGGTGCTCAAGAAGCTCAAAACTATTGTGAAGAAGATGATGTCGAAGGAGAAGGAAGGATAATCTTGTTCAATTCGGATTTTTTGTCGTCATCCTTCCATGTATAAATTTTTCCAATCGTAATGATATTTTTTGGTCCCCCATCATATTTTTTTTTCTAGTACTAATATTACAGGTACCATATTTTCTTTTCCATTCCCTTTAATAATTTTTGAAAATCACAAAGGGGGAGAAATGAAAAATTAATACTAAGTAAAGAAGAAATTTATCTATGTAAAGGGGAGTTTATCTGAGGGTGAGTTCTATTCCAATAATATTTCTGTATGAAACAAAATGATATGTCTCAATCCAGAAATCTAGAATATGATACTTAGTGTTCCAAAGCCTCAGGGGGAGTTAGTCATATTCATCTTTTTTCCATGTGTTAAGGGAGATAAGTTTTATTTTCAATGTCTAGAAATTTTTTCGAAGTCCTTATATTCTTTTTCTTAAGGATGATTGTGCTTTCGAAAAAGGGGGAGATTATTGAGTCAATAAGGTTTCCTTATGAATTTTCCATTCCTTCTTGTTTTGAAAATCACAAACACCTTATCTTAAGGAAAATTTCATTTACCCTAGGTTTTACTTTCATAAGGAAATTTTCCTTCCCCTTAGAAATTTATCCTTACAATGTTTTTCATTGTTCATTTTATTTCTTAAATGTAAAATTCAGTTTTGTATCTAAAACTTTAGAATCCTATAAATAATTATATATACAACATTCTACTTTAGGATCCGAATTTTGATTCTGAAATTTCTGAGTTCAGACTCTGAGTTCTCTGAATTTAGGCTCCAAACATTCTTAGTTCAGACTCTGAGTTCTCCGAATTCAGACTCTGAAATTTCTAAATTCAGACTCGGAGTTCTCTGAATCTAGACTTCGAACATTGTATGTTCAGACTCTGAATTATTATGAATTCAGACTCTGAAAATTGTAAGTTTAGACTCCAAATTCCTATGAATTCAGACTCCAAACATTGTATGATCAGACTCCATAATTCAATAGAATTCAGGTTCCGAATTCCTTTGAAGATAGAATATGAATATAAATGTATTATAGACTCTGAATGTTTTTTTTGTTAGATTGTGAATTTTTATTTTCCTTACACTCCAAATAATGATTTAGGTTAAGTATCCATATTTTTTCTTACTCATGTTTGGGTCATAAAACGATTTCATGCATTCAGTTACTAACTAATTGTTGTTTGAGTGACACGTGTATAGGTCCCCCCGATATTCAAAGAAAAAATATAACCATTGGTGGAGGGAGCCGACCGTTGTAGTTGTACCTATAAATAATATCTCATTGAATGAGCTCAATACTATTCTACAACTCTAGAGATTACATGCTAATGAAGTGATTTCTAAAAAGATACTTTCATGCTTTGTGCGTACTAATCATCTTGTTCAGAATTTCTTCATACGACTCCAAATGTTACTGAGTACATTTGAGGGCTTTAGGGGATATGACGAAAGAGGTGCCAACTACCTTAATGTTTAAGGAATTCCTTGTTAAGTAAGACAAAGGTTCCAACTACCTTGAAGTTGAGAGTTTGCAGGGATAGCAAGACAGACTCTGATATTTGTATCGAGGGCTTACCCTGGTGTGGGTAAGATAGAATTTCATGAATGTATAAATCAAGGGACCTTTATACAAGGTTGTTGGAAACACTTCTCTTTGGGTTAAAATATTTACTACTTGTTACTTGTATTGTTTCATGTTTTCCACTTCATTTTGGTTGTTGAGGAAATTATAAAAATAATATACTTCTTTTACTTATATACTCAGATTAGTGAGATTATATACGCTTTAAGGTAGAATCTTTATTCATTGTAAATTTTTGTTAAGTTTCTTTTCCGGAACTACTTTTCGAGAATTACATTATTAGAATCACATTTCTGGAATCAAGAAAGTTTGTGGAACTAGAGTTTTTGTAAATTACCTTATTTAACTCTGTTAAACATCTCCATATTTAAAAGTTCCAATGGAATTTTTTTAAAGGATACAATTCACCCCCTCTTGTATTTGAGCATCTACATCATTAGATACTATAATTAGAATCATTTCTAACCTTACTTGGTATTAAAATAGAATATCATACTCCATAACAACCTTAAAATAATCAAGATTTATAGAAATAACATAATATTATTATAACAAACCAAACAAGAGTACCATTTAGAAAAAAAATCCATACTAATCTATCATTAGCTCCAAAGATGTTCTCCATCCCCATAGAATGAAAAATAGTGGATGGTAATCCCAAGAATATTATTTGGATTTATTTTTCCAATATATATAATATTTAATTGATAAATATAAAAAATAAAATATAAAATAGTCACTAACTAAGATATTCAGAATTGAAGAAAATAATGAGGGTTCAATAGATGGGATAATAGGAATGAAATCAGGATAAAACTTCTGTAAAAAGAACAATTTTACCAAAAAATAACATCTTTATGTTCTAGTGAGGAAATTAAACATGATCCACTATCATATCTTGAATAACAATATATAGGAAAGTCCACTGCACATAGAAACCTACTAAACCTGTAATATATAAGCTGAGGTAAAAGTAGTGTTGGTCTATAACCACTGACCCAATCTATAACACCTTAAAGTGATACTATATAATTTAGGATTGAGAATATGAATATTAAAATATGTTTTATAGGTTTTTCATATATAAAAAATTTGACAAAATTTTCCTTAAAGGCTCCCACTTTTGATAAAAATAAGCCTCTTTCCAAATAAAACCAAAATTTGTGTTCTTATTTCAAATCATTCATAAATTACAGTTTATTTTTTTTAATTCATATTAGATAAAATTAGATATCATTTCTAATATTATAAAAATAAATACCTTGAAAATAAACATAAATAATCATCATATATTCCAAAGGTGGTAAAGGGAAATTGCCTATAAGAAATCAACAGGGTCATTGATGAAACTAGTTCTTGTGATAGAATAAATCAACACATTATCCAAAATTATCCTAAACACCTAGGAATACCCTATCATATCCTAAAAACTACAAATTGAATAGGTATTCCTAAGTACCACATAATTCCACCAACCATAGAATTATACTAACCATTTCCACTTGTGTATATATACTTCGCACCTGGAAAAGAAGGTCATAAAAAGACTTTTAAATTTTTTTGGTCATTTAAATGGTATTATCATACCATATATCATATCATATAATCATTATTATAATGTAATCATTAATCTCTATCACACCTCTGAATTCTATATAATAATAATAACCATTTTCAATATTATCAGTTGAATTCAATTCATCACCATTAAAAGGGGTATTTCATATCATTCATTCAAGAATAAAAAATATTCATTTCATAAAAATGGTTAGGTAATTTTTATTTTTCACTTTAAAAGAAATAATTTAAAGTTATAATTAGTTCCTTTTATATCCCACTTGGAATATCGATAATTTCAATGAATTTCAAGTGCATTTATAAAACCACATATAAATCATATAACATTAATGAATTGTAGTCTTCAAAATACAATTTAAAAATAATCAATTAAAAATTCAACTATAAAATAAAAATTTATCTTCACATAGAAAATAATTATCTTAAAAAACTAGAGGCATTAATCAATGGCTAATTGAGCATATCAATTTCCAAAAATAAGAGTATAATCCCTTAAAACATTATGGACGTCACTTCATATCAAATTCCCATTATCCACTTTTATAATATGATCATCAAATTATAAATCATTAATATAGATACTAGATATGAGTTAAATAAATTAAAAACATTAAAAAACAAGATTAAATTACTTGGAATCATATATTCAATTCTAATGGGGGAGGATTTGGATCCTACTTCATAATCCTAATCACAGAAAGAAAACCAAATACTTGAGAGAGGAAGAGAATAAAGAACTAAGAATTAAAAACCTAAAGTAAAATACCCCAATAAGAAAACTTTTACCAATGAACATACATGTCTATAATATCCCAATGTCTAGAAAATCATTATTAATATGAGAATCCATGACCAAAAAGGATATATACAAACTAATTAGGAAACGTCATGATAAAAAATACATCAATCCACCCATAAGAGATGTCAGAAAATAAAACATCACTTAAGAAGGGACCTCAAAATAATCTAGTAGATAATATGTTATGAAGATATTATAATATTAAAATTTAGATAATGGGTAGAAATACATAATAGTTATGAATTCGACCTATATCCAACAATTCTATCATCTACTTTCTGGCCACCACTAGAGAGCTGGTAGCAACATAAGATCTATTGTAGCCATTGTTTATCCCATAAACCAGTTGGTGGAGACCCATTTTTTGTATGGTAGGTACAAAATCCTTGAGAAAACACTACCCTCCCCACCAACTGGTTGGTTTCCCAGACTAGTTATCTAAGAGAACATGTGTAGTTATTCTATCAAATTCCCATGTTCAACACTTCTTTCACTTGTTGATCCACACCTCCGAACCAAATTATCTATATAAAACATCTATAACCATAATGAAAAAGTTTAAAAGAACAAGGAGAAGGATAATGTATAGATATTACAGGAATTATAAACCATACAATTTATTTTATAAACTATAATACAATGAATTAGACATTCGGAATAAAATAATACATGAACCATATAATAGTGAAAGCGTTAGTCCATAATCATAATGAAAAAAATAGAACATATGTTTAAGAATGTGGTAGACACATAAGAATTAATATTTACTCTTATTTTGAGGATCTCTAATATTTCTTTCATCACATAGTGAATAGAATCCCATTTTTCATTGAGTTCACTCTTTATTACCATAAACAATGTTGAAAGAGTCTCGTAGTAGAATGGTTTCACTCCCTAATCACTTATATGATATCTCATGAATAATAAATCATTACCCAATTCATTAGAGGGATATACATTTTGGTACCACCAATCACATAATGAAAACCAATCATATGTGTTCCATATGAACTTAAAATCATTTATAATTAGACTATATCATAACTTATGGGAAAACGGGTTTCATGAAAATATCCACAATACATGACCATAAGACATATATAATGATAAGGTGGATGATATCTCTAGATAATATTATCATTTAACCATAAGAAATAATAAAGGATGTTGACATAAATTAAAAATGAAAAATATAATATCATTAGAGAATCTATGTTTAATATAATAAGAAATATAATATCATTTTAATCAATTTTATTTCATAAGAAAACAATTTAAATAAATGGGAATAGAAATTTATTTGAAATACACTAAGACATTTTAAGCGATATTATGATTGAAAAAAGATGAAGAATGTTAGAAAAGGTACTCATGATAATATTATTAAAAAGGAATATTTTTCACACTTTTAATGACAGGGAAAGTAAATTGAAAATAAACCATATAGAAAATAATAAAACATGATCCACTCAGACATATAGGAATTAAAGAAACTATATTAAAAAAGTTCCTTGAGAATCAATTAAATTATATATATTGAAATTAATAATACAATATATATAATCTTGATATTTTTTGGGAATATTTATGACCAATAAAGAGAGACATAATTGACACCATTTAGAAAAATATCTTTTATTAAATTTTCAACCAAAAGAATTAAATGGTAGTAATAAAAGTGAACCCAAAATAATACTTTGGGATAAGAAAATATAATTATTTTTAGATGGAAAAATATTTAATTTCCTTAAATAAAAATTAATCATAAAAAATATTTATTTCAAAGTGATTTTTCAAAAGAAACCCTAACCTAAAACTTCTTCTTGGTCGGGCGTGCTTAAAATACAAATATGATAAATTAATGCTTATTATTCATATGAACAGAAAGCTTATACATAGTTAATTTAATAAATTCATTTCCTTTATAATTCCTTAATTTTCCATATATTAATTATTAATATTATATATATATATATACATATATTAAAATTGTTTCATTTTTTCCCACATGATTCAGTTTGATCGTTCTTTTACATTCTACGTGATCATAGGTATATAACATCAAAAATATTAATTATGATATATTACATGGGTTTGATATTTTTTTGATTCCAGTGGTCATTATTTTGAGCTTATGGTTTTGATTCCCATTGAATTCATTGGAATATCTATTTAATTTCCAATTCAATAAAAATAATTGATTTTATCAATTAATAAACATAAATATATTAGCATCCAAGAATTATGGAAACATATTAAATTTATCATTTTTAAATATTATTTCTAGTATTTATGTTTCCTTACTCATTCATGATTTTAGCATCAAAACATTGTTAAAAAATGTTGTAAAACTAACTGAAATAATAACATGTTATAACGATTGAATGAGTAAGAATGAGTTATCATATAGATATAATATCACTTTTAAATAATCATTTTGATTTATAAATTATTTAATATAATTGGTAAAATATATTTAAGAATAGTTTTATTAATATTATTTTGTAGATTTTTCTAGGATAATATAACACTTATGTTGAAGTATTGAACCTCCATATTAAATATCCTACATGAAATGAGTGATTTGGGGATTCATCATTGTACTAGTAGTTTCCAAAAATGATATAATATTGTTTGGGGGAAATAATGTGTAATTAGTAAAGATAAATTTAAAATAAATGTGTTAATTGAGGTGGGTATAAGAGGGGTCCTTTGGTTGGTGATACAAGAGGTATTTTTTGTAAATATACATTAGTTTATATAAAAGGAATATCATTTTTCACAGAAATTGCACCAAAATATGACATATAATGAATATAATTTAACTCTAGGTATATAATTCACTACTAAACTCATATAGAAATTACTTTTTGATATTTTCGGTCCCCCCTCATTTAAACCCTTTTATATTATTATGACATTAACTATGGTGACATTACCAATGAAAATTATTTTTAAAACTAAAATTGAAATAAAATTTTTATCTTAATTTACATTATCCAATTAAAAAACTGAAATCTATTTTATTGGATTCAATTTCCAAAAGTGATAAAATTTTATTTTAAATTAATATATGTGTCACACATACTAATAGTTTTTAGAAAAATATATTTTTAACTTTAAGAAATTTTTATTTTTATTCCATACCAAATCATAATAATTGGATGAGATTTAATTAATTTTTTTATATGTATAATAATAAATTTCATTAAAATTATTCTTTAGTAATGATGAATTTCATTACTAAAAAAATTAAAACCAATTATTTTGAAATTTTGTACATTAATATTAAATTAAGTTAGTGAAATTGTGTAACACCCCAAGGTTTTGAAAATAAATATAGAATAAACTTTTATAATCTAACCATTAAACACTACTTTACCTCTTCTATGTTTTGAATTTCAAAAAATGGTCATCCAGAGTTGTGTTCAGTAAGTCATTTGGAGTCTGACAGAACAAACATGATTTTTATTGAATAGTAACATAATCTTATGAATAATAATATGAATAGTAATTTGAATAGTAATATGACCCTTATTAATAGTAAATAATAATATTATTTTATTTTCTTAAGGCAATAAGATAATGAGATCTTAATTAATTTTTCAATGTCACATAAAACTAATTGCACTTCAAGATTGTTATATTTCAAATTAACTTTGACCTTATTTAAAAATTAAATTAATAATATTTATAAAATTATTTTTGGAAAATGGATTTCACTTTTTAATTATACACGTCGAAAAATGGTAGGGGTGATTTTTTGGGATTTTTCTAAAATACATGAATTTTTCATGAATAGTAAAAATACAGTTTTGAGTTTTTGGTAGTTTAATGACATCAAAATGATGTAATAATTAAATATAAAAGTATCGTCGACTTGTGTACAGTAACTTATGACATGAAGTGTCTCAAGTGGCTTAAACCATGGTAAAATACCATGGTAAAGCCCATAGTTTGTCAAAAACCACTAATGAGGTGTCCCTTTGAAATTATTAAAAAATTACTTCTCTTTTTCTATAAATAACCACTCATACATTCATATTCATTCATTCCAAATCCCTCATCCTCGATGATCTGGTGGTTTTACCTCTCTAGGAGCCCTCCCAAGGTGTCCCTAATCCCCCAAGGTCCCATCCTTCAAGATCTAGGAGTTATTCTACAAGGTAAGGGAATCCTTCATTCTCTTCTTTAAGTCGGCAATTCTATTATGTTATCTATTTGAAATTATTTTCTCATATGTTGAGGTTTGATTTTATTAATTCTTTTTACTGTCCTTTTGATTTCAATATGATGAGATACTATTTTGTTCTCATCATTATATTTTATGAAATTTTATGTGACGTCGTTAGGCTGCCGAATTTTCATAAGGGATCTCTTAACTTTTCTTTTATTTTCAAGTTCATCTCTTTTATTTTTCTCTCCTAAACTCCTTCGTCCAAATGATCATGATAACTACAATAAAATATATATACTAGATTTATTTCATGTTAATGGAAGACCCATCATAAATATTCTTACTCCCTCCCTTTTATTTTTATAAATGAAATCAACGTCCTTGCGGTTCCAATTTATAGCCTTCATGGACGACAAAGTTTCGTTCTTCAATTTATTGTTCATTACTAGTCATGAAACCATATTTATGGTTGAGCCAGAATATAATACATGTATTATAAATTAATTAATATTCATGAACAATAATATGTACATATAATTAATTTATATGGCAAAACTAGTTCATAATAATCCAAATACCATCGAATAATCTAAGTGGTTATCATCTAATGATTCATCCTAATTACATATAACCAAATGATAAATATGAAAATTACCAATTATTTATGTTCATAAATAATATATATTTACAATCCGGTATATTTATAACCTTTCTACATGAACTCCATTACTTAAAAACAAGTGAACCGAATTTGAAAATAAAGGAAACGAACACTCCAGAACGACGAAATTCAATAAAATAACTTGTCAATAAAGATATAAATGAACTCAACAGAATTATGATAAAATAAATACATGTCTAATAGATTTTTAAATAAGTTATTAATAAGTATAATTTCATATTCCAGGATCTTATTTTTGAGAGAAGAACGCGTTTGGAGTTAAGGTAAGCGTTTTTCCACCCAAACTTCCATTTTCATTCGGGAAACTTTCGTTGTCTAATTACGCCCATGAAATTCTTATGTATTTTTATGTACTCATCATATATTATGTGTGAGTATCATATATATGTTTACAAATCAGAACCATTCCTTATTTTATTGATAGTTACACGTTTTAAAAGGAACTTCCAAAATTGTTTCAAAAATACAAGCCCAATTCCAGGGAATTTCTCGAATTCATACCTATTTTCACGAGCACTCTGTAATCTATTTTTGGAAACCATTATCTTTATAAAATCAATAATTTTATTATGAAAATACTATCTTACTTTACTTCTGGTTTTATATAATGATTTTTGCAAAAGAACACTTCTTTTCAAAATAAAAGAGTATTTATCTCCAGAATTGCTTAATGATTTTATAAGAGTGTTTTCTTCTAATTCAACACTCTTGCTGATTCCATGGAATTATTGGGTTTAATAATTTATGAATTCATCTACCATATTTGATTTATTGGTTTATGACTAACTCTATTATGGATGATCTATCCTAAAACCATTCACCATATTATTCCGAATGGTTAGTGTTTTATGTTAATGGTTGGGGAAAGTTAGTTACATTTCATATGATAGTATCAATATGAATGTATATGTTGTTTATACTGATCCCCTCTCATATGAGGAATGCATTGGACATATTATGTGATGTGTGGGGCCCACTATAGCTCCTTTATGCATCGGTAGGTCTCATGAGACTAACTATGGTCTTGGCACGAGGCCTTGACAAAATGATTATTTTCTGGTCCTAGCACGTGGCTTGGACGATATGGTTATGATGTCAGGCATACGAACTACCCTCATTATGAAGCTAGTAATTGAATGTTAATGTGGTTATTTTACTAGTAGAATACCCATGATGATGTTTTATTATGGAATTATTTACACATCTCATAGTCCATCGATAATGTGTTTGATGTTTCTTATTAAAGGCATGTGTTTTCAATTATTCACCATGTATAATGATTATATTATCTTCTGTTGTATTTCTTACTCTTACTGAGAATTTGATATCACCCTTTATTATGTTTCATTTTCTTAGGACAAGAAGATGTAATTTAGGAATGACTTGCAAGCATAATCTATGAGATGTGATGTTTCTAGTGGAATAAAAGAG
Source organism: Viscum album (assembly GCA_963277665.1). Taxonomy (NCBI): domain Eukaryota; kingdom Viridiplantae; phylum Streptophyta; class Magnoliopsida; order Santalales; family Viscaceae; genus Viscum; species Viscum album. Next base: position 113,336,650 of record OY728161.1, read on the forward strand.
TGTTTTGATTCCCTTCATGATGTAATGTTAACCTTATGTATGTTACATGAATCCAATAATACTAAAATACTCGGTCTTTTGGGATTCATATTCCTAGTATGTATTCCAACATAATCAAATAAGGCACCGGCTCTGGGAAACTAGGGTCGGGTCCTTACATTTGGTATTAGAGGAAGTTTAGTTGAATACTTGGAAACTAGATTTAGAAAATAGAGAATTAGGGAAGAGTCCCTAAGTTAGTGTTTGAGGAAATACATACAATAACATCCTCGTATTTTGGTAAGGAATAGATAATGTGGATCTTTCAAACAATACATCCCTGTTTGGATATGAACAAGTAGAGACAGCTCTGGCACAAATGTATCTAGGGGTAAAACCCAAAAATACCGTTTTGAGCTACACTCGAATGGGAACTGGTGCACGACAATGAGCCTTGCGTCACTCTTGGTTATGAAACTCCTGGGGGATATGCTTAGGATTATTCAAATTTTCATTATAATCCATTTTAAAGGATTTAAATGTAAAATTTTCCTCAAATAAACCATATTTGTGAATCTGGGATTATCCATTCGTAGGATCTCAAATTTTTTCTAAGTATTTTTTCAAGTTAAGATTATACATTATGATTCATAACCTAATCTAGTGTATGCAATTATATAGAGATGGCTCCAAGTAGCTGTAATGGAAATCGCACGAATGCACGTGTCCCCTGTAGGGATTTTCCTCTGACGCAAGATAATGATATTGGCTCTGGTGCTATGACTGGTGCTGAGCAACTCATAACTATACTGGGACAACTTAATCAGGTTATGAATAATAACCTTACTCGTATGGAGCATCCGGATCCACCATGTGGAGGATCCATGCGAGATCTCTTTATGCAACAACAACCTCCATAATTCAACAAGACTAAAAACCAGTTTGTAGCAGGGCAGTGGATATGTTCCCTTGAGAAGATATTTCTCACTTTGGGATTTAATGAAAGAGAGAAGGTTTTCATGGCTTTATATCATCTATCTGGAGATGTGGATCAGTGGTGGTCATTAATACAAAACTTAAAGTAGGAGAAAGAGATAGAAGAGATGGAATAGAGGGATTTTAAGGAAATATTCTTAGAAAAATATTTCCCTCATGAGCAGCGAGCAGATATGGAGAGGAAATTCCTGAATATGAGGCAGAAGGAAGATGAGAATGTTGCAAGGTACGATGCCAACTTCACAAGATTAACAAGACATGTTGTAGACTACATATGAAATCCAACGAGCAAAATTGATCAATTCTTTGATGGCCTAAATCCATTCCTCTAGAGGGCACTGGTCTCCCAAAGTTTTTCATCATTTGAGGATATAATATCATGTGCCATCAAGACAGAAAAAGAATTCTCTAACTCTTATGACTTTAAGGGAAACAAAGAAAAGAAGAGGGATAATAAAAACCATGGGAAAAGAAATAAAGAAATGGGGAAGAAGGGAATAGTTGAGTTTCCACCATGTGACAATTGTGGAAAGAAATACCATGGTGCATGCCTAAAAGGAGAAGGTGTATGCTACAAATGTGGTCAGAAAGGCCATCGTGCTGGTGACTGCAAAGTGAAGAAGGAAGCCAATTATGTTCAATGATATAGTTTTCGGGAGATGGTACACTATGAAAATTATTGTCCAAAACGTCAAAGAAATATGCAACAGAGAAGGACAAGGGATTAGGGAGAAGCTTATGCAATCACAAATGCAGAGATTGAATTTCCTAATGACATGGTGGCAGGTACTTTAAGTGTTTCCTCAAGTTTATCCAATGCTTTATTTGATTCTGGATAATCACATTGTTTCATATCTTCCCAGTTTTCTTGGAAAATTAGATATTTACAATTTGATTTAACAAGGGAGTTGCCAGTCAAAACTTCTAAGGGAAGTATCACTGCTACAACGTTCTGTTAATCAGTTCCCATTAGGGCATATAAATGTTCTTTATCTACTGATCTCATCATCATAACCATGATTGAATTTTATATAATCCTCGGTATGGATTGCCTTTCGGACCATGATGCAAAAATTTATTGTAAGAAGAAAGAGGTTATGATTTTTGATGACGATGATAAAGAACTGCTTATCTTTATAGAATAATCTTCACCACCTGATTCTTATCTAGATCCACCCCCATTAGCTCAACTAAATTCAATTGTTGGGGAGGAAGAGAATGAAATAATTGTGGGTGAGGAAAGTAATGTTCAAATAGAGGATGTAACTATTCTGAGAGATTATTTTGATGTGTTTCCAGAAGATTTACTAGGACATCCTCTAGAATGATAAATTGAGTTTTCTATTGATTTAATTCCTGGTTCAAGGACAATATCAAAGACCCCTTATAGAATGGCCAATGTGGTATTAGTGGAACTAATGAAACAACTAGAGGAATTGATTAATAAGGGATTTATTCGCCCTAGTGTTTCTCCATGTAGAGCCACTGTCCATTTTGTTAAGAAGAAAGATGGTTCTATGGGTTTATGTATCGACTATTGGGAGATCCATGCTATAAAAATAAATAAAAAGTATCCCCTACCTCGCATTGATGATTTATTTGACCAACTACATAAATCTCAATACTTTTCGATGATTTACCTTAAATATCGATATCATCAGTAGAGTGGGAAGAAGGATGACATTCCTAAAACAACGTTTCGAACCAGGTATGGACATTACGAATCTACAGAAATGCCTTTTGGATTGAATAATTCACACTCGGTCTTCATGGATCTAATGAATAGATTTTTCAATGAATATATTGATTATTTTTTAGTGGTATTTATTGATGATATCTTGGTATACTCCAAAAGCTACGAAGAACATGAAAATCACTAGCGCATTATTCTAGAGACTCTTAGAAGACATGAATTATATGGGAAGTTTAGCAAGTGTGAAGTCTGGCTTCAGAAGATTTCTTTTCTTGGCCATATTATCTCTAAGGATAGAATCCTAGTTGATCCTGTAAAGTCAAAGGTAATACAATATTGGCCCACACCAACAAATATAACTGAGGTATTCATTTTTAATGACTTAGAAGTTTATTATCTGTGTTCCGTTCAAAATTCTTCACGGCTGGCTAACCCGCTAATGAAACTCACACGTAAAGGGGTTATTTTTTTTGGAAAAAAGATTGTGAAGAATGTTTCAAATAACTGAAGAGAAGATTTTTCAATGCTCCTATATTGACTCTACCATCGGGGAATGATGGGTTTGTTATTTATAGTATTGCTTTAAATAAAGGACTTGGTTGTGTCATTATGAAAAATGATAGGGTTATTGCTAATGCGTCACGACAACTAAAAATTACCGAGGAAATGTATCCTACTAATGATCTTGAGTTAGCTAAGGTAATCTTTTCTTTGATGATATGGAGACAATTTCTCTATGGTGAAAAATGTTAGATTTATAATGATCATAAGAGTTTGAAGTATATTTTCTCACAGAAAGAACTCAACATGAGGCAAAGTAGATGGCTTAAACTACTCAAGGATTATGATTCCACGATACACTACAACTCAGGGAGGGAAAATAAGGTGGTAGATTCCTTGAGAATAAAAGATCATGGAGTTTTGAGCAAGTTGATAGTTGAAAGGGATCCTATCTTCATGGATCTAGTAAATATGGATATGAGAATAACCATGGAAGGTGAATCATCAATGCTTTTTCAAATGGTTGCCAAAAAATCTTTACTATAAATGATAAAAAGTTCTCAGGCTGATGATGAGGAGTTTCAAAAGAAGATTAAAGCTGTGAATGATGGGAGATTGAGTGAATTCGTATATGAAGATAGAATTTTGAAATTTGGGAAGAGACTTTGTCTTCCTGATATACCTGATCTAAAAAGGGAATTGTTGGATGATTCTCATAGTTAGAATTTCCCTATACACCTTGGTAGCACTAAGATGTATAGATATTTGAAGAAATTTTTTTGGAGGGACAACATGATGAGGGAGATTTCTGATTTTGTGTCAAGATGTATGGTTTTTCAACAAGTGAAAGCTGGAAGGAAATAGCCTGGAAGATTATTGCAACCTCTTCCCATACCTGAGTGGAAATGGGATAACATCATGATGAAATTTGTCATGGGACTACCAAATAATTCTATAAGGAACGATGAAATATGGGTCATTATTGATCGTCTTACCAAGTCAGCACATTTTCTTGCTATAAGAGTAGATATACCACTTGAACGTCTAGAAAGACTATATATTAATGAAGTTGTGATACTTCATGGAGTTCCCCTATCAATTGTTTTTTTATCGTGATCCACGTTTTACATCAAGATTCTAGAAAAGTGATTAGAAGGCCTTAGATACTGATCTTCATTTGAGCACTTCCTACTAGCCAAAAACTGATGGACAATCAGAACGGACTATTCAAACAATGGAAGACATGTTGAGGTCTTTTTCACATGATTTTCAAGGCATGTGGGATCAGTATTTACCACTCGTGGAATTTTCCTACAATAATAGATTCCATACAAGTATTCAGATGGCACCCAATACAACATTATATGGGAGGAGATGTTGTACACCAACTTGTTGGGATGATGTTGGTGAAAGAAAGTTTGTGGTCCTAGAACTTGTTGAAGAAACAATGGAGAAGGTGAAGATTATCCAGAACCATATCAAAATAGCTCAATGTAGGCAATAGAGCTATGCAGATAACCGAAGGAAGGATTTGGAGTTTCAAGAAGGTGATCACGTTTTCTTAAAGGTATCTCCATGGAAGGGTGTTACACATTTCGGTAAGAAATGTAAATTAAGTCCTAGGTAGATCGGACCTTTTGAAATTCTAGACTGAATTGGATCCGTAGCTTACTGTTTGGCAATGCCGCCAAGTCTCTCTAAGGATCACAATGTGTTCCACGTGTCAATGTTAAGAAAGTAAATTCCAGACCCAACACATTTACTCACTTATGAAGAAGTGGAACATGAGCCCGATCTATGTTACTATGAAGAGCCTATCAAGATTCTTGATACAAGTGAAAAAGTATTGAGAAATTGGATGACTCTTCAGGTAATGGTCCTATGGAGGAACCATAAGATGTAGGAAGCAATATGGGAGCCTGAGGATCTTATGTTAAAGACTTACCCGAATCTTTTTAGGTAATATTATGTGAATTTCGAGGATGAAATTTTTTTAAGGAGGGGAGAATGTAACAACCCAAGGTTTTGAAAATAAATATAGAATGTAGTTTTATAATCCAACCATTAAACACAACTTTGCCTCTTCTATGTTTTGAAATTCGAAAAATGGTCATCTAGAGTTGTGTTTAGTAAGTCATTTGGAGTCTGATAGAACAAACATGTTTTTTAGTGAATAGTAACATACCCTTATGAATAGTAATATGAATAGTAATATGACCCTTATGAATAGTAAATAATAATATTATTTAATTTTTTTAAGGCAATAAGGTAATGAGATCTTAATTAATTTTTCAATGTCACATAAAACTAATTTCATTTCAAGATTGTTATTTTTTGAAATAACTATAACCTTATTTAAAAATTAAATTAATAATATTTAGAAAATTATTTTAAAAAAATTGATTTCACTTTTGAAATATACACGTAGGGAACTATTTGGGATGAATTTTTGGGATTTTTATAAAATACATGTATTTTTCATGAATAATAAAAATTCAGTTTTGAGTTTTCGGTAGTTTAATTACATCATAATGATGTAATAATTAAATATAAAAGTATAGTCGACTTTTGTATAGTAACTTATGACATGAGGTGTCCCAATTGGCTTAAACCATGGGCAAATACCATGGGAAAGCCCATGGTTTGGCAAAAACCACTAATGAGGTGTCCCTTTGAAATTATTAAAAATTTACCTCTCTTTTTCTATAAATACCCACTCATCCATTCATTTTATTTCATTCCAAATACCTCATCCTAGAAGATCTGGTGGTTTTACCTCTCTAGGAGTACTCCCAAGGTGGTCATAAGCCCCCAAGGTCCCATCCATCATGATCTAAGAGTTATTCTACAATGTAAGGGAATCTGTCATTCTCTTCTTTAAGTCAACACTTCTTTTATGTTATCTATTTGAAATTCATTTCTCATATGTTGAGGATTGATTTTATTCATTCTTCTTACTTTCCTTTTGATTTCAATATTATGAGATACTCTTTTTTATCATCATTTGATTTTTTTGAAATTTTAAGTGACGCCATTATGCTGCCGAATTTTCTTAAGGGATCTCTTAACTTTTTTTATTTTCAAGTTCAACCATTTTATTTTTCTCTCCTCACCTCCTCTGTAAAAATGATCATGATAACTCTAGTAACATATATATACTGCATTTATGTCATGTGAATGGATTACCCATCATAAATATTATTTCTCCCTCCCTTTTATTTTTATAAATGAAATCAACGTCCATGAGGTTCCAATTTATAGCCTTCATGGGTGACAAAGTTTCATTCTTCAATTTCTTCTTCATTACTGGTCATGAAACCATATTTTTGGTTTAACCAGACTATAATATATGTATTATAACATAATTAATATTCATGAACCAGAATATGTACATATAATTATGTTATATGATAAAACTAGTTCATAATAATCCAAATACCGCCAAATAATCGAAGTGGTTCTCATCTAATGATTCAACCTCATTCCATATAACAAAATGATAGAAATTTCCATTACCAATTATTTATGTTTATAAATAATATATATTTCCAATCCTTGAGATTTATAACCTTTCTACATGAAATCCATTACTTATGAACAAGTTAACCGAATATGAAAATAAAGGAAAGAACACTCCAAAACGATGAAATTTAATACAATAACTTGTCAATAAATATATAAATGAACTAAACAGAATTATGATAAACTAAATACATGTCTAATATGTTTTCTAATAAGTTATTAATAAATATAATTTCATATTCCAGGTGCTTATGTTCGAGAGAAGAACATGTTTGGAGTTAAGGTAATGGTTTTTCCACCCGCACTTCCATTTTCATTCGGGATACTTTCATTGTCTAATTACCCCAATGAAATTCTTATGTATTGTTATGTACTCATCATATATTATGTGTGAGTATCATATATATGTTTAAAAACCATAACCCTTCCTTATTTTATAGATAGTTACATGTTTTAAAAGGAACTTCCAAAATTGTTTTAAAAATACAAGCCCAATTCAAGGGAATTTCTCAAATTATTACCTATTTTTAAGGTCACTCTATAATATATTTTTGGAAACCATTATCTTTATAAAATCACTCATTTTATTATGAAAATAATATCTTACTTCAATTCTGGTTTTATACAATGATTTTTCCAAAAGAACACTTCGTTTCAAAATAAAAGAGTATTTATCTCCAGAATTGCTTAGTGATTTTATAAGAGTGATTTCATATAATTCCACACTCTTGTTGATTCCATGGTATTATTGGGTTTAATAATTTTTGAAGTCATATACCATATTGGAATTAGTGGTTTATGAAAAAATCTATTGTGGATGATCTATCCTAAAACCATTAACCATATTATTCCGAATGGTTAGTATTTTATGTTTAATGGTTGGGGAAAGTTAGTTACATTTCATAAGATAGTTTCAATATGAATGTATATGTTGTTTATATTGATCCCCGCTCATATGAGGAATGCGTTGGACTCATTATGTGGCGACTGGGGACCACTATAGCCCCTCGATGCATCGATAGGTCTCATGAGACAAACTATGGTCTTGGCACGAGGCCTTGACAAAATGATTATCTTATAGTCCTAGCTTGAGGCTTGGACGATATGGTTATGTTGTCCGACATATGAACTACCCTCATTATAAAGCTAGTAATTGAAAGTTGATGTGGTTATTTGACTAGTAGAATACCTAGGATGATGTTTTATTATGGCATTATTTTCTTAGCTCATATTCCTACCATAATGTGTTTCAAGTTTATTATTAAAGGCGTGTGTTTTCCATTATTTACCATGTCTAATGTTTATATTATCTTCCGTTGTATTGCTTACTCTTACTGAGCGTTTGAGCTCACCCATTCTTATGTTTCAGTTTCTCAAGACATGAAGAAGTAATTTATGAATGAATTGCAAGCATAATCTAGGAGACATGATGATTATAGTGGAATAAAATAGTGTTTTGATTCCCTTCATGTTGTAATGTTAAACTTATATACGTAACTTGTTTCCAATAATAATAAACTACTCATTCATTCAGGATTTATATTCCTTGTATGTATGCCAACGTAATAAAATAAGGCACCGGCTCTGGGAAAATGGGGTCAGGTCCTTACAAATTGAATAATTTATCTTCAAACCACTCAATTATGATAATCTAATAATTTTAAAATCATTTTTGAACACATAAAATAATTATTTAAAAACAATACATAAAAATTAAAAATGAATATTATATATTATAATATTTTTTTATTTCATTCAATAATTAATTATTATATTTGAATTATATTGTTTTTAATTTTTACCAATAATTTGACAACCATAATATATATATTGGATTCTAGTATATCGAATGACCATATATACAATGAAAACATATCTAATTACCATATGTCCACTGACCATATATATAATGGTCATTTTACATTCCAATATATAGTCTTACATATATCTCTTGAATAATTTACCCTATTCATTTAATTGATTCTCAATATTATTGTTACATTCGTAACATTTTTAGTTCTTTCTAATGTTATAATCAAAATTATTATCTTTAATGAAAAGCATAAGGACAAGTATCTCATGTATACAATATTTTGTTTTCTTTTATTTTTATTCATCATGTATTTTTATTAATGACATTTCATATTGAATTATTATAATGAATTAATGTATATATTTCACAATATTATTTTTTCTCAATAAAATATATCATAGTTTTTTAATGCATTTTTTTTGTATTTCAAGTTATCTAACACTTATAAATCAATAAAATATCAGGGTATTATAGAAATAAAAATCCATGGTAATATTTTTCTATAACCCCATTAAACATTTATTTAAAAAAATATCCCTAAATCTATTCCAGGTTATATATAAGTGTCCCATTATCCTAACATGAATTAAAATAAATACTATATTAATGAAAAAAGTTATGTTTTCCTAGGAATTTCAAAAAAACATCTAAAAATAAAAAATCATTGATTATTATGACATATATTTTCATGTTCATTTTTAAATATGTTTTCATATAATACTAATAGATCAAATATATAATTATTCATGAATGATTTCCCACCAGAATTGATTTTGGAAATATTCTATCCATAGTGAAAGTGATTTTGAAAACTAATATTTTACTCGGACTTCCATGTGACTGAAATTTCCCCACAAAAGTCTAGTTATATATATTTTTCAGTATATTTAGAGTGCTATAAATTTTATTCATAATGAAAAATTAAATTACATGGACTTAACAATTATTTAACATAAATATTTGATGAAATAATCCATGTAAATATTTCTTAAGTTAAAAAAAATTGATACACGGCCTTAAGTATGCTCCTTGATTGTTAGGGGCTATAAATAAATTATGAGGGATAATAATAAAACATCGGGGAATAATATTATATCATACGTATAAAATAAAAGATATTACATTATATGTAATTTAAACTAGTTATCCAAAGTTAATAGATAATAAATTCTCTATATAAATATTTATGATTAATAAGTCTATGCTAAAATAATGATAACTGAAAAAATTAGACCAATTATGTGGATCAAATCTCTAAACTACTAATATTCCACTTTCATATCAACATTATTGAGTTATAAATTTCAACTAAAAAAGTGGTGTATTTTTTCTTGCATCACATCCAAAAAGATATGCAAGTCCCCCAAAGTTCATATGTTGGGTTAAGTATAAATTTATTCTGATTTACCCAAGACTGAAAAATAAACTCATACATGAATATTACAATCATGTAAGGAAAATTAATAGTTTGAAAAATAATTATAAAAATATTTTTATATAAAAACCACATATTCTAATAAGAAATAAATAAATAGTGAAATAATACCATGTTTTATTTTAATCACAATAAACAGATAATTATATTATCACTCTTATGTCATTAACATAAGAAAAAAAAAATAAAATATAAGAAGAATAATTATCAGAAATCTATATATCATTGGTATTAAAATTTAATCAGAAAATATTCAGTCTCACCAAACCAAGGCCTCATATAAGAGTCTTTACATGTTCTGACCCCTTGAGTTTCACATAAACTGACCCCCATCAAAAAAGATGATTTTTTCACATTTTCTGGCCGAAACATTATAATATAAGATCTATCCCTAAAAACCTAGGTTTCAAAAATATTTAAAATTCAAATCATATTTTATTCAAAACATTAATATAAATAAAAGATTTTTTAAAAAAAGTCATAAAATCGTTCTTCTGGGTTACTATCAAAATTAAAAGTTATATAATAATCATTTGATGAAAAAATACTTCAAAAAAATTAATTTATAATTATATGCAATATAATATCACAAAACAAAAATTTATTTTTAAAATTCAACTACAGTTTCATTGAAATAAATTTCATTAATAATTGTAAAATTCAAAAATTTAAAGAAACATTTCAAAATGTTATGTTTCATAAAAAATTTATTCTATCAAATACTGGTTCAAAATAAATTCATAGATAATATATATATATATATATATATGAATGATATCCAAATATAAAAATAAATTTGACCCACTATCACAGCAAAATCCCTCAAAAGGTACCCCTTCTAGGCTAGAAAAGTGAGAATGGAGATAATATTATATGAATCCCACATCTAATAGGCCATGAGTTGGCGATAATCACTGAGAGTATATCACACATAAAATATGAGTAATTTTACACTAAAAGAAAATGAGTAGTGATAGACAAATAAATTAAAGAAATAAACCCCTACTCATATAAAGAAAAATAAATCCCATGTGCATGAATGAAGTTTCATACAAACTAAAAATCAAAAATCAATTGAGAAGTACTATAATATAAACTTGGAAATACCTCTTGAACCACTATGAGAAAGTAATACATAGATGTATCTCCAACCTTCCCCTTATAACATGTAATTGTTTTATATATCATAGAGTTTTATTAAACTTTATACTCATTAGTATCCTACATGGAGATGCTCATGTAGAATATAATGAAGTCATACAAAATCCTTATGATCAACAAGTGAAGTTAAGTCATCACCGAAATAGGTGTACCATGTTACCAACTGAACCATGTCTATCTCACAACATGTGTTCCATACAACAGATCATATAATATAGAATCAAAAGGAACCATGATACCACTTATCTATCAGTTTTTCAATTTTCCCAAAATAATACACATTGATCCATATATCTCTGAAATAATCCACTAACTTAAATTACCCCAGTTACAAATCATTATCTTATAAAGTACTCTTCATGCCCATGTGAAAGAACCTAACTGAGTCCATGTTTTCTCAATAATGACATCCTTTGTGTTCCAAAAAACAGAAACCCCATGGGTGAATTTTTTTTAAAGCATTATTTTCATTATATATTTTAAATTACTCTAAGAGACATCCTAATCTATAGTAGAAGAGAGATATTTATAATGAGGCATAATTAGCTACGTCAAGAAGTGTGGAAGGAATGTGGGAAAAAAATATACTTGAGAATAATTCCTTTATATATATTTATTAACAATAAATAATCTCGTTTATATAACAAAATTGGGTATTCTTACATTTAACCTATTCCATCTTACCCAGTTTTCTCCACAACACAACCCGATATATCACTATGCATTCCATCATCATAGGACTTAAATACTACCACAATCCTGAGCCTCCCATTCCATATCTTTCTAAAAAATAAACCATACTAATCTCACATCACATTTCATAGAATGGAAAATGACCATGTAAAACATATAATATGGAAAACACCAACTAGAGTGAATGGTGGAATTTAGGTATTAAAAAGGCATCTAGAATTTACATTCTAATGGGATATTTCTACCCTAAACATTTATCCCAACAAAACATCCATTTTTATTACATGATTTCTATCAATTCAAATATTATAGGTTACAACAATTTTTTTCTATTGAATCAACTATACAATCTATAAATTATTTAAACATTCATTCAATAATATTTTCTAGTTTTAACAGACCATAAGGGATTCAAACTCATTAACATCCCTATTTATAATTGTCAACAAAAAAAATTCAAGCCTCGTGTTAATTATACATTATATTTACATAAGTAAGAAACATTTAATTAATTATAACACCCCGACCTGAGTACCACATACTGGTGCCCTAAGAAATTTTTTCACAAGACCTCAGCCATGCCTCCCCTTACACTAGAGGATTATGACCAGAATTGAGGGTAAATATAGTGAATCATGAGACTATAACCTCTTGGTAAAATAATCACAAAATTTATATAAAATAAACAAAATCCATTGATATAATCAATATCCAGAATAAAACCATAGCCATCATAGACTAGTCTCAAATGATGAACCAAAACATGAAAAGAATATCCCAACAGATGTAGTAGATAAATAATTTCATATATATTTCAAGAATCAATATGAAAGAACAAAAATAAAGATACACTGAAGAATTCCCAAGTGGGACCCAACATCACATCTATATCCCTCATTCATCCTCGAACCCAATCAAACCATATATCATACTGATATTTCCTTTATCCTATTTGAAAATATGTAGTATATTCAGGTACCATTTTGAAATCCCAAGCAGGGTTTCAGTATAACTTATTGTGCCACCACTAACGGACTCTAAAGAAATATCCACTCTATAAATGTTTATTTGGTTTCATAGGTCATAAAGTACAAAATGATAATTAAAAATATTACACATTTCATTACCCTTTATATAACCACATAAGTATTGAGTTCATGATGACACCCAAAGCATCAATACCATATAGGGTCTATGATGGTGTTTGAAACATTTATCATAGGAAATCATAATCCATTCATTCATGGATTTCATTATAAATTTAATTTATGTTTTATGCCATGGTGACATAAAACCCAAGTCCAAATCCAATATCATGGAGCCCTGAACATTAGGTCAGGAATCCAATTGATATTTTGTGCATCAATCCCAATATCACACCTCATACATCATATGGGTATATGAAGAATTAGTCATTATCCCAGAATCGTTTATTCATGTGGGTATTTGGAGCATCGGTCCTCATCCCACATTCATAATCACATATTTCCCAAATATCACATATCTTATATACATAGAGTATAAGAATTAATAACCCTCTTATATAAATTTTTTATTAATGTGTACCATTTCCATTATCAATTCAAACATGGTTCATCACATTAAACACCGAGTATACTATGTAAAAATAAACATTAATCTTTTTTAAACATGTATCTACAATGTCCATTAACACAATAAGGTTAATCCCACCAACCATTAAATTTGAATTATAAAACTATCACATAATCACATTAATTAACCAATTTTATAATTATAATAATTAATTAATCCAATTCAATATTAGATTTCAAAACAAGTTAATTGTAATTCCATAATTACATACACAAAATTATAATCCTAACTATATAAAATTGATATAAGACCACCTTCCTCAATGTTTTTAAAGTATTTTTTCCAAAACAAAAATACCCAAATTTAAGTGTCATGTTCAATATCACAACAGAATAGAAAATCTTGGACCAAAATGTAAGATCAATATCAATCAAATTAAGATCACTAAAAACCTAGATCTACGCAATATTCAAAAGAGGATAAACCATTCCTCTTTATCTAGAAATAGATATGCGATGTAGAGAATCTCAAATGGGGATTAAATTACATACCATCAGAGAGATGATCCATTAAATGGATCTTCTATTATTCATAAAAAGTGACAAAGATGCATTGGAATGTTCATGGGAGTGTGAAATTCATGTAATGAGTTTATCTTAAAGGGGGAAGATTCAGAATTAATACATGGGTTAATGATTTATTTTATAAATTTTAGTGTGATTAAAGTTTCACGTTCATGGTTTCCTGTATCGGGAACACTATTTTCCAAACCGGGTTCCCTAAATGTTGGACCTACTGTTATGGTGCATATTTAATCCTTGGAGATTGTATAGTTTGGAAAATCATACACAAACCATGAAATCCCATTCTATTTTAGGTTGAGTGGTTTTTTGGGGGGTGTCTATGGTTTGGAAAAATCATGCAATAACCAGCCACTACCCAAGAACCATCTTAAAAATTCCAAAATTATCCTAAATCCGTCCCGGAAAAGTATAAAACAATTATGTAAAAATAGGCTAAGTAAATAACTAAAAACAAGTACAGGGACTCTCTTGATAGGTCAAGATCATAATGTATCCCCACCATAAAATAGGTCATCCTCAAGCTGTACACCTAATCATCTCTAATATTTGAAGGTAAAAAGATTAGTCCACTGAGCCGGAATGTCTACTTCTCTATCTCATGTTCCCTCTGAAACATGACGAAGTTTCCATAATACATGATCTGTCATCATGACTGTTTTCTAAAACAAATAATCACTATGATATATAACACATATCAACTCCTCAAAGGAGGCAGCAGTCTCATGTTCAATATCATCAAAATCTATCTCATGATAAGGGTCAAGGAGATATCACTGAAGATGTGACTCATAAAAAACATCATCCATAGAAATGTAAATTTTTCAAAGAGACAATAAGTATTCCACCAGCTCGATTCTCTCTGAAATATTGTATATTCCAATAAAATTGGGTGCCAATAATCTCTACCTCTGAATCCTATAGTGTCGCAATCTAGAAATCCCTAGAAAAACACACGATCACCCACTGTAAACTCAAGGGTCATCGATATCTGTCAACATATGACTTCATCCATCTATGATCTCTATCCATACTATTATAAATCAATTTTACCTACTCTAATGTCTCATACAAAATACTAATTCCCAACATTTTTGACTCACATGCCCCTATCCATCAGAGAGGTGATCAGGATGGACAACAATAAAGAGCCCCATATAGTTTCATCTAAATAATCACCTGTTAACTATTGTTATAAGTGAACTAAACTACCCCTATGTTCTTTCACAAATACCTATTGATGCATTGGACACACTATAATAGAATATACTAGAAAAAATGTATAGTACATTGGGACTTCCAATCTTCATATGGGTGGAAATCTGTACTTAGATATATTTTTATACCAATCACCTTATGCGTGCCTTTCATGAGGGACAATGCAAAACGGGATACATGGATTAAAATGATAATATGAGGCACCTCATGTAGAAACATTATCTCTTGAACATACAAGTATCCCAACTAATTAATTTATAAATTATCTCAGATATTACATAAATGTTATACGTTCATCAATCAATCCACGATCACCCAATTTGTATCATTATTAGGAGGATTCCATGGGAGACCCAACATGAAGTCCATTGTAACATCATCCCAAATCTATTTCTTAATGAGATACAGTTGTAGTAAATGCCCAGGTCAATTATGGTCATCCTTATAATGTCCCTGATTTTTCCATTTATTATTTTAATATTATATAAGGATTAATTCGAGACTAGGCTCTAAGATGGCGTGTAGTTTCGAGGCCTGGTGAGCCCGGAAGAAATGTTTTAATTTAATTTAATAGTTAATTTACATGCATGTGCATGCAGGTTTCCTAAAAAAGTGTAATAACTCCCAAACTAGTGGTCGAATTTGAAATCTGAGGTCACTGTTGCGTTCGGAACAACATTTTTGCCTTAGGCGAGGCCTAACTTCGGCCGGCGCAGGTCGGTAGTAAAATCGGGTTTTTGGACGTAACCGTAATAAAATATTTTATTAAAATATTTTATTTAAATCCTTGATGAAACAAAATCGTTTATTCTTTTAAATAGAGATTTCGCAGAGAGGGTCAGGGTTACAATCCCCCTAACTCTGATTTCCTCTAGAGAGCTATGGAGAAGACATACCGACGCGACGACGACATTCTTGATGATTTTCACCGGCGACGATGATGTGGAAACCAAATCATTACCAAAGAACGCCACAAATCTTGGTAGGATGTTTTTCTTTTGATTTTCTTCCCTGTTTTTGATTTCCATGATGAATGCGAACTAATCAACGAACAGATTAGCCTATGGACCGATCGTTCTTGCGGGATGGTCTTTTGTGGGAATCGTGGGGATCTGATTCTTGAAATTAATTTGGTTTTCATTAAACCTTCTAATGGTGATGAACCAAGATCGACACGAACATCGATCACCGTTCGTCCCTCTCGATTGTTGTTTTTTTCTCTCTTGGTTCCTACGCTTTCTTCATGTGCGTTCTACGCGTTCTTGGAGGAAATCGATCGTTGCGCATTCTTTTGTTGGCGCAACTATCTGAAATAAATGATCCAACATCAAGATGACCAAGAGGAGGTGCGACGACGACTGCGGCGGACAAATCGACGTGGTTGGGAAATTCATGTTCTTCAAGTATTTTCGTGCGGGAGGATCGGGACGTGCTATAAAGGCCGATTAGAAGCCCGAAACCAACAGAATCAGTTTTTTAGGGGTAGGAAGACCCCAAATCCAGAGATTCATGATGATTGGGTGGTTGGATCAAGAACCGGAGATTTGGCCGAGGCACACAGAGGAAGACAACGATTCCGGAAATTTCCCGACTACACACCGTGTAGTATGGGATACACGGCATGTGATCGTCGACATGATTACATGGCGTGTACTTTGGGAGTGCATAGACACGGGCAAGGTACACAGCCAAGGACACGCCATGTATACCCCTCCCCGGCCAGACCCGGCCAGATACACGGGATACCCCGTTTACTGGTACACGGGCAGGCGACACAGACACGGGCAGAGACCGTGTACGGGTACATGGCCAATGTACAGGGAGCGAGCCCCAGATGCTCGGACACAGCGTGTGATTATTCTACACACTGTGTAGTTTCTTTCTATCTGACACGCCGAATAAAACGGTCCGTTTACATGGGCAGTACCCGGGGTCAAGGAACCCAGCGTGTAACAATACTACACGCCATGTAACCTGTCTTAAATGACTTGATCCCCTTGTCTTCTGTGACTTGGACTAGTTTCCTAGGGTTCGTACCCTTGGTCTTTTCCTTGAAGGTTCTGGTATCATTTCCCTTAAAGAGGAGTATGATCCCTTCAGCAGAACATCCTGAATAGAGTTGTTGGAATCCCCTCTATGAGACATATAGTCAGATCCTCTATTCATTCCTGGAACCCTAGGTAGAGTTCTTGGTATCGACGTGGCCAACTTTACCCGGGTGCCCATCCTCTGCTTAGCAGATTTGGTCAGACTGAGTTGTTAAAATCACCCCATGACTTAATTGTGATCCTCATCTGACCATCATGTTTTCAAGGTACTTGTGGAGTGTGTCCTCCCAGAACGAGTACTTCTTATCTCCCTCCTCAGACCTAAGTGTGTGTTCTTTTTGTTACGTGCATAGTGGAATCTTCAAGCTGGATCTTAGTAGTGGGATTCATGATAGTCGATCATGTTTGAGTATATCTGGATATTATTGTTATATGTTTTCTAGACATATACTATATAGAGATTAATGTACCTTTCTTTTGTTGTATTTTTCCCTTGTTGTATTTCCTTTGTGGTTTCGGGGTGTCCTACTGGGTATTGTTTTACTCACCCCTACACGGGCTTCGCCACCACGTGTCGTGTCTTGTGCAGATGAGTGAGCCTTTGACAGGATTCTAGGTGGACCAGGACTGGATGATATTCAGTGAGATCAGAGAGGCCGAGGTGTGTTCCTACAGCTATAGACTGCAGTCCCAACAACTTTTTTTTACAGGTTGGACTTTGTTACAAACTCTCTTTTTGGTGGGCTTGTACTTTTGGATCAGAGTTTTACATTCTTGTACATTACATTCCTGTCGTACTCTGTGGTTGGGTTTTAGCACATGCATGCATCTTTTCCGTTTTTTGTAGTTTTTTACTTTTCATCTTTTTGGACTTGTAGATGTGTTTGCGTGTTTACAGGTTTATAGGCAATGCCTCCCATGTTAGTAGAATGCCTACTCGGTGCTAGTCACCATCCCCTAGCCTATGGAAGGAGGGCTTGGAATGTTGCAGCTCGGGCCCCACTAGGACGGGTCATGATAGAGTGGTACCAGAGGTGGTCGATTCTACATTAGGACTGAGAGTCTATGAGATGGTTTGGGGAAAAAGTGTTGAGTGTTTTGAGTTCGGCTTTCAGGCCAGGGACCACATTGATTGTGCGGGCGGCCGATGTATTCATACACCAGGACTCTGATAACTTTCTTTTAGACTCAAAACATGAGAAAACTAGTTTTAGGGGGAAAAATAATGGTACATGCATCATATAGGAATGGGTTGTGGTTTACATGTCCTTTTTGAGTCAGCTCTCCCGGAACGAGTACATCGTATCTCTCTCCTCAGACCTTGGAGTGTGTTCTCCTTATTACGTTCTTAGTGGAATCTTCGAGCTGGATCTTAGTGGTGGTATTCGCGATAGTCGATCATGTTTGAGTATATCCGGATATTCTTGTTATATTTTCAGTATACATATACTGTGTAGAGCTGACTGTACCTTTCATTGCTGGTATTTTTCCCATGTTGTATTTCCTTTGTGGTTTCGGGGTGTCCTACTGGGTGTTGTTATACTCACCCCTGTAAGGGATTTGTCCGCACATGTCGTGTCTTGTGCAGAAGAGCGAGCCTTTGACATGATTCTAGGCGGACCAGGACCGGATGATACTTAGAGAGATCAGACAGGCTGAGGTGTGTTCCTACAGCTACAGAATGCAGTCCTAGCACCTATCTTTACAGGTTGGACTCTCTTACAGACTCTCTTTTTGGGGGGCTTGTACTTTTGGCTCAGAGTTTTACTTTCTTATAATTTACATTCCTATCATACTCTATGGTTGGGTTTTAGTGCATGCATGCATCTTTTCCTTTTTTGTGGTTTTTACTTTTCATCTTTGTGGGCTTGGAGATGTGTGTGCATGTGTAAAGGTTTATAGGCAATGCCTCCCATGTTACTAGCATGCCTACTTGGTGTTAGTCACCATCCCCTAGCCTATTAGTGGCGGGCTTGGGGAGTCACGGATCAGGTTCCACTGGGATGGGTCAGGACAATCCTTCTCCAATTTAAAGGTGAACCATCATGTTACAATAATTGAAATTTTCTTCTTCATGTTCAGCCCCCAATATTGTTGACATAGGTCATGGTACCTTTTGTTTACACTACGATAAACCACTCACCACAATCATGATAATCATTCATTAGATCCTATCTCATACTAATAGGAATAATGACACAATTTCTGAAATATATTGTCCCATACTCATATATATTCTAATTGAAAGGCGACTCTCCACCTTGAAGGCTTTCCCTCAAGGCCAAGCACTGTGGATCTGCCTCTCTTTGATCTGTTTCATAAGTATTGGCTCCATTAATAGTAATTTGATTGTCATATTCTCCCAGTCATTCTAAAATATATTTTGCATCTCTTCTAGTAATTTCATCATATTACAATCAGAAAAAGACTCCAAAATTTTCTAAGTCTGAGTTTTCCTGCTCAAATCTCCAGTGACACAATTTCCCTTCTCATGTGTATATAATAGATCAAAATAAACTGAATACATATACTCATCACATATCCACTATAAAATATTAAAATCCCATTATTAAATGTTATATTTTAAACTATTATGGTCTGGGTAGATAATAAAATTTTCTGATAGGAAAAATTCCCCCAACACTTCAAAGAATAATCCATTGTAGCTAACTCAATGTTGTGAGTAGGGTATTTCCTTTCATGTTGATTAAAAAACCATGACTCATATAATAAAAATATATCTCCATGTATCAAAACTATTCCAGTACCAATCCACATTGTTTAAAAATACATCATATACTCCTTAATAGGATCAGGTAGGATCATGATCGACATAGTTGTCAGACAATTTTTCAATTTATGAAAATAATTCTCTCATAATATTGAATATTCAAAAATAACACCATTATTTTTCTTTCAAAAAATTGATGTTGTCAACTGGGAAAGGTTCTGGATGAATCTAAGATTTTAACCAAATAAACCCATAAATCTATATATATCAATAAAATTTTTGTGATGCTTCCAAGAAACCATTTTCTGCACCATCTCTAGGTCCACTGACACACCTTTCTCTGCATTCAAGTGACCCAATAAATGAATATTATCAATCAAAAATTGACAACTAGATATCAGGTCTTATAGATGATGATCTATTAGTTTAATCAGGATGTTTTGATGATGTTGGGAATGATCACCACGAGTCTTAACGCACACCAATATATCATCCACCAAAATAAAAAAACAGTTCTTGGTGTGGGTGGAAAATAATGTTCATCATGGCTATAAACATTACCAAATCATCCATCATCCTGAATAGAATAGAAATGATATCATATAGGATATACCTAATTTTGAATGAAGTATGATGTATATCAAAAGGTCAAACTCTAAGATGATGATACCTTGATCTCAGGTCAATATTAGAGAACACACAATATACTCTCAACAGGCCAGAGATTTCATCGATACATATAACATCATACTAGTTCTTTACATTCATACACTTCAACATATAGTAATAAACACATAAGAATAAGGTTATATCATCCTTCCTAGAAAAAAACAAGGGGATCCCAATGTGAGATACTTGGATGGAGAAATCCCATAACCATCAACTATTCAACATGAGTATCATGTTCTTGAAGATTTGTTGGTTACATTATATAAGGTGTAATAGAAACTTTATCACCCCTAGAAATGGTCTCAATTGTAGACTTTGTAGCCCAATCAAGTGGTAGCCCAAAAATGTACTCATGAAACATGTCCTTGAATTGATATACAATGGTTGGAAAATCAACATGCTTTACACCCATTTTATCCAAAAAAAATCTTACAACCTGGGTATTGATCACCATCATTTTTCAATGAAATTTTCCTTCATGGAAAACCTAGATATCACACTCTCAAATATGAACAAAATTGCCACCCTCAACCGATGTAATGGTCACTCTTTATAGGAAAAATTTTATAAATACTTTGTACACTACCATCCAATTCATACCAAATATCAATTAAAAAACTAACATGTTAATTATGTAAAGATCATAGAAGAAATGATACTCCTAGGACTCATGAGAAAACCTCTTGTATAAAAATATGACTCTCATCTATACTCCCGTAGAATTATTTGATCAGTAAAACCCCACTCAAAATATCCACTGTCATACTCAATTTATTCACTAGTTGTGTTTATATAAAATAATGAGAGGATCTTATATCAAATAAGGCATTCAAAATAATATAAACTATAAGAATAATATCTTTTACTATTCATGGTCCATCCTCACAATCCACAAGTGCAAGCTGAACTGTAGGTCACTTTTCATCCCCTCTTCCTTGTACGATAGTTTTTATCTTCTGATCTACACCACTCTACTGATATGGGTGCACTGTCCCAATTTTACCACATCCACTACCACGACTTCCATACTCTGTAGAACTCCAACTTTCAGACTGATATGGGGTATAAGAAACCCACTCATCACATTTATTCTACCTAGATATTTCATCATTACCCACTTGTATTGGGGTCCTATAGAATCAATGTAAATATCAATTAATATAACAATATTGGAACTCTACCAGTGTTCAAGGGAACCATTTATGAATATGACACGACCTAATGAAATGGTATACGAGCACTCGACTATTTTCTTGTACAATTGGTCCTTCCCCATCGCCATTGTTCTTATTATGTCCCATGTTTACATTTTCAAATCAATGTATACTACTTTAAGAAGTTGTTATTCCTTTCCATTCAACATAAACCACAAGTGAACTATTGTAAGCCTCTATTAAGTTACCCTTGGATAAGAGAGTCTAATTCACCACATCAGAATACTTCGTCATCCTAAATATTTTAACCTAGGAATTAACATCACATTTATGACCACCCTATAATCATTTAGCCAAAATATCCTCACCGCTTTCCAATTCTGGAATAAATCACTAAAAATTAGTAAATAAGATAGTTTATTCCATCATAGATTTGATCCCTTGGGTCCATGGTATAAATTCAGCTTCACTCTCTTACATGTTCTTCTAATGGTAAAAGTGCTCCAAGAGCTTCTACCAAAATTCTTTCCATTATATATTATCAAGATCTCTATACCATATCAAGATATCCTACCAATAATAATCTTGACCACATAACATATATGTTGTCAGTTTGACTCTTCTCTTAGTTGGAGCCTATAATTGGTCAAGGATCTTCTAGATAGAATCAATCCAGAATTCAACAACCTCAATTCTACTCTCTTCAGTGAAAGTTGGAGGGTGTTGAAACAGTAACTATCATGTCATGTTATAAATGTTTCCCAGAACCAACCCTAAGTCTATTTCCATAAGCTTTATAATTTGAGAAACTTTCTCAGGGAGACACTCTCCAAATTCTACATCCAGGACAATTGAAACCTGATGTTCCACTACAGGAGCATCATTCCCATCCATTTCTTCATGTTTTCATATAAATAATATTTATCATACAGACATATATCAATAATTCCAAAAACATATATTAGAAAACATTACAAAAAATTATCACATTTACATAATAAGTATTTTTATTAACCCATAATACGTCTCTCCCCCACACCCATCCAAACAGATAAAACTAAGGCACTATCACTAACCTCAACCATCCCTCATCTAGGTCATGTAAAACGTAGTGTAAAACAGTTTCATAATTCAAATTTCTCATTTGGAAACCATTGTATCCATTTGTTTTAAAATATTTAACATCATTTACAATTAAAATTTTCATATTATTAAACTTTTCATTTAAATTACACAAATAAGGAAAAACAATTTCATTTAAATGACCCAGCCAAGACATGCTTTTCTATGTGTGCCTAAAATTATATATTTGATAAAAAATCACGACTTCCTCGAATGATTCACGTGTACACAACTCTTATTCCATATCGGTGTATAAATACATATATTATAAACCATTAATCACATGAAAGCACACATTCATTAATCTAGGTGAAATATCTTTAAACTATAAAAAAATATCAACAATAGTAATTCCACCCTAGGTACTTGGCTTTTACCCAGGTACGTGGGTTTTATAATACCATGAATAAGCTCTTGAACAAGTATCAAATCATCCAAGTCTCATTTCTAACATTTAAAAAGATTAAGAAAAAATAAAATTTAAGAAAAACATGATCTGATTCCACTTTGTAACATCCCGACATGGGTTCCACAAACAGGCGCCCCGATCCGACTGGTCACATGACCTCAAGCCCGACTCCTCATATGCTAGAGGTGGCTGACTAGTAGAAAGGGTCTAATATATGGTATGGGGATACTATACCCTATTTATCAATTCATAACTATTTAATAAATAAATAAAAAATAATTGATAATAATGAATAACAAGAATAATACCATAATAAATAAAGTCCAATATCACATGATGAACCAGAACCCCAAAACAATACCTAGTCCAAATTTGTAGATATGTCATGATATTTTTTTTTCAAGTGTCAATAATAATAAAAAACCCAAAATTAGGAAACACTAAGTTATTCCCAAGAGGTTCCATATATCTTGTTTGTTTCCCTTATATATGTTCTATCCCAATATAATTTATGTATCATAGGGCTCATTCCCTTAACTGTTTATGAAATCATGAAGTCTGTTTGGGTACCGTTTAGGTAGCCTGATTAGGGTGTGACTAAAATTCAATAGAACACCATCAAAAGCATCTAAAAATATTTATTCTATAATGTTTTATACAGTATTATAAATAATAATAAAAAATACATTAATTAATCATTTTTTGCTCATTTCATTATTATTTAAATAACTACATAATTTTATGGGTTGAATATGATAGAAAAATCATGAATACCTTATTCATCCTATGTCAAAGTCATAACCATATAACATATGAAATCACAATCCATTCATTATTGGTTTTTATTGTTTGTTTAATTTAAATTTCATATCGAAGACACATGGAAGCCAATTCTAAATCCAATATCATTATTCCTAGAACATCATGTTTGGCACCCCATAGGTATTTTTAGTACCTACCCCTATCCCACACCACATTGTTCATATAAATATTTGAGGCATGGGAACTTTTCCCGCACTTGTTATTTCATATGGTTATTTAGAGTCATAGTTCCTATACCAAACTCGTCATCACATATTTCATAAATATAAAATATCTCAAATATTTCAATGTTATTCATTAATAACCTTCTTATATAACATTCAAAACATGGAATTCCTGGTCAATTATCAATTCATAAAAGGTTATTTACTTTAATCACATGGAATAATATTAACAAGAAACCATTCAACAGTTTTTAAACATTTAATCACAATATCCATTAACCCTATAAGGTAAATCCAACCATCCCTTCAGTTGGAATTATCAATCAATCCCATAATTACTCTAATTGACCAATTTTATAATTCTAATAAATAATTAATAAATTATTTTCTCTAATTTAGGATGTGATTTCCAAATATGGAACATTAAATTCCAAAATAACATTCATGTAATTATAATAAAGAATATCAGAAATTGACATTATCCCACCTAACTGAAGGACATTAATATATGTTCTCTAAACCAAAAATTACCAAATTGATGAAGAACCTTCAAGCATAACCAAACAAAATATATAGGTCCAATACCTATATCAAGATCAAACATTTTATTATTAATGAAAACTGATATCTAAACCATAAATAATATAGGATAAATCAATTTTTTAATCGAGAATGATATATTATAGGGATTGAAGTCCAAACAAGGAAGAAATTAAAAAATAATGGAGAGATGATCCTTATAATAGTTATATCATTCTTCAGAATGGGGTATGAGGAAAATTGGAATCCCCTTGGAGCATTTAAAATTTTATGAAATAGTATAGGTCCATGTGGGTGGAACTAGGGATTAATACTCGGGTTAGGATATTTGTATTAATTATTAGGGGACAAACAACTTGTGTGTATGGTTTCCTATATGGGGTGAATAGTTTTTCAAACAGTGTTCCCTAACTGCGAGCCCCTATATTTTGGGATCAAGAGTACTCCTAGGTGGGATCATGGTTTGAAAACCATGAACCAACTACTAAATCCCCCTCTCATTGTGGGCGTACAATTTTTTGTGGATGGTATATGGTTTGGGAAAATGGCGCGCTAACCATTCACCAAGAAAAAACCCTCAAATAACATCCAAATTTTTCATAAACACACCCAATAAAAGACATGTCCAATGTATGAAAAAATCAAAGGTAAATGAATAATTAAAAAAGAGTTTGTTTCATTTAATGAATGGTAAGGATCTTAAATTAATCATTCATAAATCATATCTTTATTCAATCAAATTATTAGAACCAAAAAATTCATTAAACATGCACTTCTAATTATTTGTCCAACCAATAATTAATATTTTTATGTTATTCTACCATTTTAAACAAAATAACATGTTAACCAAAGAATTAAAAAACTTCTTAACATGAATTAAAATTTATTGAAAACTGTCTATTATTTCAAGACGAAAGACATTATCATGGTTAAAAAACATGTGTTCTCTATATCTATAACCATTTTCATTGTTAAAATGGTTTATTAATTATTCAGATTAATTCCACCATAACCCAAATAGATAAATCATGATTAATTTAATAGATCACATAAGATTAAATTAGAATAAATGAATCCCTTACCTCAAGAAATTAAACATTCTTCATTTGAGAGAAGAACAATAATGTAGTTCTCTGATCACCTCAGTCGTAAGAAAATTGCATCCCTTTAACAACATTTCACCACCACCTTACCAAAAAATAGAAATGACATCCATAATAATAAAAGATATCAACTATAATATAATAGAGACAAACAATTAATGAAAATAAAATCTAACGTAGAAGAAATGAATTAGAAAAGGTAACCTCACCTCAAAACACCAAAGATTAATAATTAACATGTGGGGTTGAATCCAATCCAAAGGGACCTAAAAGGATATAAAAAATCTCCCTCAAATTCTAAGGGTTTTATTGAGGAAGCAGAGAGAAATATAGGTTCAACTGGAGTTAAAATTGGTTAAAATAAATATGTGAATTAGTATACCACAATTCATCTCCCGACACCATAACATAGAGGTGTTTCCCCAAGAAAAACATGTTTGTATTGAAATAGGCCTTGCCGCAATATTCCTGGTAAAATCCTTATATGAAGAAAAAGAATGTACTCTATAACAAAGATCCTATAAAATAAAATGAGGACTATGAAATAAGGTAAAATAGTCTATTCCAAAGATCTTATGTGTTTCAAAAATAATATTTTAACCAAATTAAATTACTTTTTTTGAACAATAATTTTTTTTTGACACTTCTAGAAAATTAGCTTAATAAAATAAACATAATTTTTGAAATTACATGTGTTCCATTATCCTCACTTATAAAATACCTCTCCTTCTCCTATCCTATTAACACATACAACCCCATTTGGTTTAACCAATACCATCACAAAAAAATTCACTACTTCTATCATCTCATCCAAGAATCGTTATTTTTTTCATAAATCCATCCTAAGAATAATAGTTTTTCAAACCAAATTATTTTTTCCAAATAATAGTTAACATCCACAAAAAGTGTATTATTTAAAGTCTTCATCTACCTCCTTCAATTATTAATAAAATATGATGATATAATAAAAAATATATATGTCATATACTTATATGTTATTATGAAAATTTAATGACCTATAACTATCAAATATTATCTTAAATGGAAAAAGAAACTTTTGATTTTTTGTATGGAGTAATACGACCTTGCGAACCTGCATAGTTCATTTTCCAACACTATATCTCACAATGTGTTATGATTATGAATTTAATGTATATATATTATATTCCTCAAATAATTATACTTATATAATTTTGATATCTCATATACCATTTATCTTTCTTTTTTGTGATGGATATAGTATTCTCACTCGTCTTTACAGAAGACTGTCGCCTTAAAAAGCAGTGTGATCTGTTCTTCACATACACATACCATTAAAGGTTATAAAAATAAAATTAACGAATATAAGTGATATTTATCAAATCAACATAAATATTTAAATTTAATTTAATATTAATCTTTTTACCTTCCATCATGTTGGAAAATAATAATGCCAATCATGTATATGGAGGACTACCTCATTGCGAACTAATGTAATGTGTTTTTTATTCCCATTTTACTTGGACGGTGATAAATAAAAATTAAATGAATATATATGATATATGAATTATATATATGAAATTATTATTATTATATATGTTTGATATATTATTTAACTTTCTAGTGTGTCATCCGTCAAGAAAATGGAACCAATATTAATGTGTCGGAAGGGCCGATTATCTCATGAACAGTGTAATTAATTTCTATCTATAAATTTAATCAATTAATATAAATACATAAATAAATAATACATATATATGAGATTTATATCATGGTTAATATTATGTAAATTATATAACCATGATCAATGTATAAGGAATTAAAATCACCAAACCAAAACATACGTAAAAAACGACGTGCTTATTACTAAACATTTTAATTTAACAAGGAACTATTAATAAATTGGTACTAGAAAGATATAAGTATATCATATATAGAATGACATATATGTAAAATTTAAAATAATTAATTTATAATAAAGTTATATCTATTATACAGGAGTGTTGATCATGTTCAAAGGATGTCTATACTTAGGGTAATGGATTTCCATCTCAGTTTTATTTTCTATCAAACAAAAGGCATATTGCTTGCATGTTTCTCTTATGTGCTATATATAATGACCCTGAATTTATTTTATTGTTATTATAATTAATAATATGAGGAAATACATATCCATATTTTGGCCTCTCTTTCATGGGTTTTATGGTTTATAATTTACCGATGTATTAAGGGAATGTTTTTCCTTCTTTAAAAAATAAGTTCTGTTATGCACCTATTATCATCTATGAGGTGTATATACTACTAATTTTGCATTTTATAACATGATTATACATATTATTTTGATAATTGAAAGTTTTATTTAGTTTTATTATTTCATTTGGATAAGGATTCCAGGTTACCAAAGTGGTAAGGGTTTTGTGTCACAATCTCATCATTTATCAGGATTGTTTAGGATAATTCTTCCAATGATGTAATATTATGATATATTTCTAAGGAGACTCATGAAATTTATTATCCCAGGTTTATTTACTTATATTAAAATTTTTCCTTCATTTTCCTCTTTTTATGTACTCAAGAGTTCAAATATATATTTTTACAAAAAACCATCTTAATTTATCTCTTCATTCAAAAACCCTTATTCATTCGAAAAATGTCTTCTAAAAATGTTTTAAATTTTATTCATACTGATAAAAAATTTTCATAAATAAATTTTTAAGATTTTTTAACTTAAAAAATGGAATGTAATTATCTAGGTTTTTTGAAACAATACTATTTTAGATTTTATCGAAAAATGATAAAGGAATCATTGTTTTAACGTGTACTGAGAGAATGGAATATCATGTTGTCATGACCATTATTTTCATTGAATATTTATTTATATATTTTCAGGGAAAATTTAAATGAAAATTATTTTTATAGTGTTTTATGTTTTAAAAAAAACCATAAAATATATTTTCCCTAAAAAATGTTTTAAATGATTATTAATGCTTTATTTATATGTTTTCAAGGCAATTTAAAAAGAACTAGATTTTTCAGAATTTTTCTTGTTTGAAATTTTCTTCCCAAATTGAATAGGATATTTTACTCATAGAACGGTTTATATTAATTTTAAATATTCCTTTTGTTTTTGTGGATTTTACTTTTATAGAAAATTATTTCCAAAATATTGTATGAATTATTTATTTTAAAAAGTGATTCATAATGAATGGTTATTTCCCTCAAGTAATGTTTCAAGTGTATTTCTAAAATAATTTTATATCTAAGATGAAATCTGTTGATGTCAACTATTCCTTTCGGGTGATATTATCAAATGATATGATTATTATTCATTATCTGAATGTTTTATATTTATTATGACATGATTTTATGAAACATGTTTCTCTTCCACAGGTTATTTAATGAGGAAATTATTACAAAACCAAATTATTTTCAAGGGTTATTTTATGTTGAAATGGATAAATTAATTTGAAACCTTTCTCTATTCCACCTGTATTGATATTGTGATTTCGTTTTGAAAACCAGTCCATTTCTAGAAATATGATATGCTGATTTTTATAATCATGTGGAAAACATATGAATGCTTTTAATTCTGTTAAGGGTGGGAAATATATCTCCCTGTAATTAATTGGGATAATATTTATATCTCATGAGATATATAAGAATATAAAGAGGAGTTATTTTGGTTTAATAATATACATTATCTTCTATGATGATCTTCAGAGTGATCTTTTACTACATTGATAGTTTGGGGACTAAACCCATTCCACTATGATAGCCTAGGAAGTGAGCCATTAATAAAATATAAATAACTTTTTATTCCTATGTTTATACCAAAATTACATGTTTTATGCAAGTTTTATACTCTCACTCCTCATTTTATTTGATTACGTTATGGTTTATATCTTATAAACTACCAATATTTATGACATGTCTCAAGATTATGATAATTTATTTGTAATTTATGGTTTTAAAATGTAAATATCATGTTCACATACCCTACTTATCATGTCATGAATATGTGATCATTTATTTCTCACTCACATACCATTAATAAGCATTTAAGCTCACCCATTATTGTTTTACCTTTCCCAAAATTTTGAAAAAATATTTTTATAGGGTAATTCTATAAAGTGTACTTAATTGTAATATCAATGTGAGAGATGTTGAAGAATATTCATGAAAAAAGAACATAGTGTTATTCTTTTTGAATACATTGAACCAATATGATCTTTAGGAATTTTTTTTGTAGTGTAATGAATATTGATCCAAAAACAATTAATCCCTATGTATTATATTACATTTTCATTGCATTTGGTATTTGTGGAGTTGATATGTTAACCATTTCAAACTAGGATATGAGGTATTTTGACAAAAATATAAGGATATGTCTAATCATAAGTATAGGGGTGAGATAGAGTATAAGAAAATTTCATTGAATTTTGGTAAAGGATAGAGTGAGTGGATTCCATGAAACTAAATCCCTATCTTGATAAAAAAAATGGACGTGTCTCTATAATAGTGGTTCTTAAAGGCATTAACTCCAAAAAGGGCCAATTGAATTTGAATCAAATGTCACATGGTGCATGAAAACAAACCTTGTTGCACACCTGGTTTGACAACCCTAGAGGATAAGCTTTGGAAATTCACAAAATCCTAACAATCCATCTTGAAGGTTATTAATAATTACCCTTAATGAACAAGGTTTTTCTTATGGATTCATAAATTAAAATTAAAATTCCATTAATTAGATATCCTCTAAGTAATTTTTTAAGATTATGTTCTTTCCCACTATGAATATTGTTTTGATACTATTATTTTTGGTGTTTTTCAATGGATGGAACAAGAAGGAATCTTATTCTAACTAAATGTGATGGAAAATTTGGTTACTCTTAGAAGCCTAATTAGATGATGAATGAACATATTAATATTTTCATTATTCCTAGTCCACTATCCTAATATATGATTAACAAATGAACTTTAGTGAAATTATTAAATCACAAAAAGAAAGTATGATAAAAATTTATGAATATTTATGTAGTAGTCAATGTATAGGAAAAAAGATTATGATTCGTAAATTTCATGAATGTGGGAAAAAGAACCAAGAATAATATCTCAAAGGGCAGGGATGGTGTTATCTGTGTGGAAAATAAAGTCACAAAGTGAAAAATCATCATGTTGTTCAATGAATTATATAGTGGTAACTTTTTAATTATCAATGTAAATTCTATAAACTAAGGTTTAACATGTAGACCATGGAACGAGATATTTTACAACAACTAACGAATTGAAGGGATTGAAGTGTAAATGGATTGGGAATCGTTAAATATATTGTGGAACTATTTTAGTTTTGATATTACATTTATAAGGATCAAAAAACATCAAAGGATTCTGTTACTTTTGGAAGAATATATGTCATCATGTAATATTTAAATAAGATTTACAGATAACATCCGGGTTTTATGAGTTTAAGTTTGATCATGAGTTCAATTTCCCTGACACAACT
Organism: Viscum album; assembly: GCA_963277665.1. NCBI lineage: Eukaryota > Viridiplantae > Streptophyta > Magnoliopsida > Santalales > Viscaceae > Viscum > Viscum album. Next base: position 113,368,040 of record OY728161.1, read on the forward strand.
TTTGAGGTTTTACGTGATGCGAGTTTATCATGAATAAAGATGTTTTAAGATATTTTTATGCAAATAAAACCCTTAGGTTTTATATATGTTTTAGTGAATATGTTATTTATGGAGGAATTAAATTACACATTGTGGGAATATTATGATAGTTATTAGTAAATATTATGGTTTATCTTATCTTTTGTGTTGAGTTAATAATGGGTTTTAGTTGATCCCCTTATGAATTTAGTACACTTCATTGCTACTGGAGAAGATTTTATCTAGATCCACCTGACAAAATATACATTAATAATGTGAAAAGGTTACATATACTAGATTATTAAATTATATATAATCAGGATTTGAGGTTTACCATGAAGTTCTGGATAAGTCCTCTGGGAGCTCTTGATGTAGAGTTCAGTTTCGATGATGAGTATAATCCTCAAATATATTGTCTATATGATAGAATAATTCAATCCATATTGGAGATGATAAGACAATTTTCAATGGATTTAAAAAAATTTAGGACCAACAACTTCTTATAATTAAGTTCTCTTAAAATATATTGTTAAATCAAGAATTTAGATAGATTTTTATGATGCACTTTATGGAAAAAAGTATATAACTAAAACATATTAGAATAAATTTATAGAAATAAATATATTGGGACATGAGATAGCTGATGAAATGGAATAGAAGGTTATATACATTCACTAACACATATTGGAAACACCCATCTAGAAAAAAAATAGTTATGCTCATAATCCTCAATGCGATCAATAATATTTATTTAGTGATATGATGTTTCTATGAATTTCATTTGAGAATAAAGAAGGGAAAACAAAGACCCATGTAAATAAGTACAAATAAAATTATTGATAATATCAGGACCATATATTATCACTTGTAACTTCCACTGAATACTTCTCAAGTTTATGATATGTTTCATGCATATCTCATGATGATGTACAAACTTGATCTATCACATGTACAAAACTCATAGGTCATACCGGAGGAGAATAAAATTTCATATGAGGAACAACTAGTAAATATTATTTATCTTATGGAGAATGTCCTAAAAACAAGACCAACTTACCACATCAATGTTTTTTGGAGAAACCACCACCTCAATTAAGAAACATGGGAACCTAAGGATGCATTGAGGTAAAATTTTCCCTAGTTATTGGTAACAAAGTGCCAAATTTTGAGGGAGAAATTCATTTTAATGGGGTATAGTGTAACAACCTGAGTTTTTGTTATTTTTATTCAAATATTGTAATTTTATCATAAAATTTTGTCATGAATGAAAATTATTATCTTTGATATCTTGTGTCAAATGCAACACTATGTAAATGTTTCATTACAAGTGAAATTGAATTTTAAAAACTCGTGATATGTTTTTAATATTATTATTTAAATATATGATCATTTTAACCCGTATGAAAAAATACATTTATGAATATTAATAACTAATTTATAAAAATTAGGTATAATTTTTTTATATAAATAATAAATATTGATAAAAAATTACTTAATTTTTTGTAAAGTCATTATATGTTTCAAAAATACTCTTTACTCAAATAAATTATTTTATTGAAAAATAATAAAGTTTATATTTTAAAATTGTAGAGAATGAATTTTATAAAATAAAAAAATGGATTCAAAATTTCAATATTATCTTAGTGTAAAATTTCATGGATTTTTCTAAAATGATTAATTTATTAATGAATAGTGAAAATTTATGGTTTTTATTGAAAAACTCATTCTCATCTAAAAAATTTATAAGGTTCCTATTTGTAATAAAATCAATTTTAAATTATAATTACATTATTGACATATATATATATATATATTATTCCAATTTAGTTCATAAGAACCATTTTCATATTCAATTTGGATATAAAAGGTTTCTAATACAAAGTGGGTACAACCATGAAACCGGACCACGACACAATGAAGGGAATTACATAAAATCACATAACCGAGGACTTGACACCCCAACCTACCATGCACCCACAAACCCATTCCACCCCACCACCAATGGTGGGGCATAAAAGGATTCTAATATTTTGGACATTTTCTCTCTGAAATCATGTTTTATCATTACGTCTATGGGATAAATTTTAAATTACATTTTTCAACATTGTTTTTTGGAATTTAAAAAAAAATAGATTCCATATTTTATATCAGCATATTTTATATTATCTATCATGTTCAACATTATTTTTAACAAAAAAATCTTAGTAAAAATATTTAACGCAGTTGAAGTAAAAAAAAATACATTGTAATTAAACTAAAAAATAAGGGCTAAAAATGATCTAAAACATGTCAAAATACCATTGTATAGCCATATTTAGAACAATTATCTTCTATTATTGATAATTTTATATTTTGGATCCTTTTGGAATGTGAAAAACTTGTGTTTGAAATCGTGCCACCCACCTCTCTTATAAAAGGCCGCCCTTCTCCCCTCATATTCTCACTTTTAAAAAACATTCGTTTTGAAATTCCCTACCCAAATAAATTATTTAATTCCCTTGTATCATAATTTATGCCCAAAAATTATCATAAATCCAGCCTATGAAGCATTTTGGTTAAAACTAAATGATGTGTTCTGAATTAGAGGTAACATCTCTAACCAATAATTTGTTTTATTTCATCCTCTTCCACCACCAATTATTATTAAATAATTTTGATATAATATAACCAATATCTACCATATAATTATATTTTATTATACTAAATTAATTTCCAAAATATATCTCATATTACCACAAATGGGGAACAAAACTAGCGAGCATCTATTTGATGGACTACCACCTCACGAACTGACGTAGTTCATTTTCCATCACTATTTCTCATGGATTATTCTAATGATGGATTTAAATTATATATTTGATAGTTTTTAAAATAATTATATTTATGGAGTTAACGTATCACACATAACTTTTCAATTTTCATTATATTGCTGATAAGTTAACATCTCTTGTGTGTATAACATACTACCACCTCATGAAACAATATGATTTATTCTTAAAATATGCCTTATGTAGATGGTAATAAAGAGAAATAGTTAAAAAATATATATGATATTTATGATCTAACCATAAATATTTTTAGGTATTATAACATCTAACTTATTACCTTCCAAACTGTCAAAAACAATTACATCGCTCTTGTGTACGGTGGACTACCGCCTTACAAACCAATTTAATGTGATTTTCATTCCCATTTTACATGGATGGTAATAAGGATAGATTGAATAAATATTAATGATATATAAAAATATATAATATATTTTTGACATATATATAATCATAATTACTATTTAAGTGTGATATATTATTTCCATTTCTTATGTTCTATCCTTCAAAAAATGAAAGAAACATTCATGCATATGTACAATATATCGTCTCTATGAACAGTGATATTAATTTCTATATCTAAATTTAATAGATAAAAAAATAAATATATAATTATTATACGTGATACTTATATAACTTTTAAAATTCTTTAAATTATATATCCAAGTTCAAATTAAAAGGATCAAAAAACACTAAACCGTAACATTCGTGAAAAATGATGATGTTATTACAAGAAACATAACTTTAACATGGAACAGTAAGTAAATGTGTATTAAAATGGTATAAGTATATGATATATGGTATGAAATTTATGTATATTATTATTTAATATATGTATATCACTTAAATCTTTTATACACGACATTCGAATATGAATGAAGGGATGTTGAGGCCCAAGCTAAGGATTCCCATATCTCTTTTATTTTCAATTGGACTCAGAACATATTCAAAATCAGTTATTTTTATGTGGTTTATATAATTCCCATTAATGTATGTTGTTGGGTATCTCTCTTTCATGGGGTTAAACGTTCAAATGTTAAAAAATTGGTAAAAGAATTTGATTCATTCTTTGGAACATTAACTAAATTATGCAACTATCTACTTCAATGATGTGTATATACTACCCCTATGACATGATATATAATGAATATCCTTATTTTCATTATATTATAAGTTTCATTTATTTTTATTTCTTCTTGTAGATTTTGATTCAGTGTTACTAATGTGGGAAGAGTTTTATGTTATAATATCATCATTTGTCATGATTTTTTATACTTATCCATCCAGTGATGAAACAATATGATCAATCTCTCCTTAAAATCATTAAAATTATTATCCCATGATTGTTTTTTAGAATAAAAGTTTTAAATTCATTTTCTTCTCATTATGTAATCATGATTATAAAATGTTGTTTTTAAGAAAAAATCATCTTTGTTTCTATCTTCATTCAAAATCAAATTTTTTCCAAAAAACTAATTTGATATATTTTTCCAAAAATGTTTTTATCTTTATTAAAATTATTTATTAATGTAATTTTTACCCATTTTTCTATTTTTATAAAAAATTAAATGTAATATTCATTTCATTTTCCAAACGATGTTCATTTGGATTTTGTCAAAAATGTGAATGAAATCATGGTTTTAACATGCATGACATGAACATAATTTTATAAAATCATAAAAATTATTTAAAGTTTATCATACATTATTATTTTAAGAGGTTAAATTCAATGAAAATAATTTTATTATTTAAAAATTTTAAAAATTTTATTAGAATGATGAAACTATATTTTCTTCTAGAAATGTTTTAAAAGAATTTTAATCTTTCCTTTTTATCTTTAAAAGTTTATTTAAAAAATATCCCAAATTGTTTTTTTTGAATTTTTTTGTTTGAAAAACATATTTTTAAATGAAATTTGTTTTTCTTAAGAAATGTTCCAAGTCCATTTTAAAAATAATTCTCCATCAAAGATAAAATAAGTTGATGTTAACTATTTCTTACTCGGTAGATGATCCAAGTATATCATTCATATTAATTATTATAATGGTTTATGTTTATGATGAAATTTTGTTTGTGAAACTTATTTCTCTTCCACGGGTCATACCATGGGTAAATTCTTATGAAACCTACTTCTTTTTAAAATTTATGATATGACAAAATGACGAAATGACGAAATGATTGTAAAACCTATCACAATTCAGTAATTTATGATATGATTAATAGTTTATTAAATCCATTTCATTTCATGGGTTATGATACGATGAATCTTTTATGACCATTTTGAAAAAATAAATTTTATTTTTTTTATGATTATATCATGCATACATTTTAGGTTATTTTTAAGTATTGATTTTTGAATTAAAATTATATTCTTTCTAATTTTTAAGTAATTTTTTTAGGGAAATATACAATGGATGTTTGGAAAATTACTTAAAAGGTTTTAATTTAGAATTTTAAGGACACTTTGTTCCACAAGTGAAGAAAATAGTCCAACAACAGATTTTTGTAACTATATGGAGACTGAAAAAACAAGTAAATTTTCATTTACAAGTCGTGTAATTCATTATAGGAAATGAGTTCACTATATATTCTTAAATCTTCAAAAAATGTCATGAAATTGTTAGACCCTATGAAAAACCATTACTCATCATGTACAAAAAACTTTTTGTGATTTTTTAGACCAAGAAGAACCTTAACAGATGACTGATGGAGACATGTGCACCACTAGATCCCTACTTCATTGTTGTTCTCTTCCCCAATTCTTCCTCTGGAATCCATGATACGAGTTCTCATAATCCCTAGAATTAGATATTAGTATTTCATGTTCCAGGTGATATTATTTTAAGGGGAAGTGTTGTTATGGATTATTTCTTTTTCTTATTTTTTTGGATTCGTGCAACATCATTTATCAATTACAATATTATTATTTTTCAATTTTCATGATCATTGCTTGTGATTTTAGGAAGTTTATTTTATTTTGTTGATTGATTTTCTATTTTTTGGACATTATTAAATATAGGTTCGTAATGTTTAAATTGGGTTTGGGTTGCCTAGTTTTGTGATTGAACATAGTAGATGACCATTCTGACGGGGCAGTCTTAGGGTAAGGGTAGGGTGCCCGAAACAAGGAATCATTATGACCTAATTTTGACACCAAACTTTAATGAATCAATTATCAATTGAATACTGAGAAAACAAACCTAAAAATCACTAAATCTGACATGCCTCTTGTTTTCATTTGAACCCAGTCCTTGCTTCTATTTTTTATGCTTTTAAATCAATCAAAAATATAAATATAAATTTTATTAATTAATTAAAAACATAGGGATCTTCCATGTGGGTTCAACACTCAAAATTTCTAAATAATACATTTTTAATTAGGTTTTATGATTTTTATAAATTATAAAAATAATACAGGTCTATAGGAAGTTAATGACACTCAATGGGCTATCAATTTTCATTATCTATTCGGTGGGACCTATATATTCTTCCAATTCATTTTTAAGGATTTATATTTCAGGGGATATGTATAACAATATATGGGAGTGAACCTAGTTCAGTAAGTGAATTTTACCATATGATAGTATTGGGAGTGAACCATAAATACCATGATGGAATTGGGACCCATTTCAATAAGATAGCCTTGGAAGCGAGCCTTGATTAATATAGAAATTATTTTCTAGGATAATGTGTTTACAAAATTCCTTGTATTATTAAAACATTTTCCTATCAGGGCTCACATTCTTTGAATCCTTAATTACTGTATTCATTTTAACTACCAATATTTATACCATGTCTTAAGATTATGAACTTTGATATCTAGGGTATCATTTCTAAATGTTAACCTCATATTATCATACCATTGTTCTCTTGTAATACATTAGTGAACATTGATATATCACATTATTACCCTTAATGAGCATCTGAGCTCGCCCTTTATTGTGTTTCCATTCCCCAGTTTATGAATTAAAATTTTAAATAGGGCATGTATTTATACATTGGATAATGGTAATATATTTTTGTGAGGCACTGAAGACCATTCATGAAATATGAAAATATTGTATCTAGTCTCCAAAGACACTAAACCAATACGGTCCCCCTGTGTGTGTCTTTTTATTTAATAAATATTCTTATAAAATATTTAATATATATATACATATATATTATAGGTCTAGATTGCTACATGGATGATTAATACATCTAGTCATTATCTATTCACCCAGGATGAACAAATATATAAAATTATCTTTGAGATAACTTCTTGTGAGACAACATATAGAGGGAAACTAAATAGTATTCGTCAATGTTAATGGTTTGGAAGAAAGGTAAGGGTAAAACCCATTATATTTGATGTATGATACAACCATTACACATACCTATAGGGTAATGGGAGATTATAGTGATGAAATTAATCATAGGTATTATGATGATAAATAATGGAAACCATGATATTGATTTTTGGTTAATCATATTATAAATTCACATTACGTTACTATATTTTTGGAGGATTTCTCACCCAATAAACTTGCTAATATATATATAAATTATTTCTTAATACTAAAAATAGTACCTCATTGATGTATTGAGAGGAGGCCTCGGAGCGGCGGCTTTCTCCCTCTCCTCGCGCAGCTAGGGTTTCTCCGACCGGTCTTCTCCTCCCCTCCTCCAGCACGGGCTGGCTTCGTCGCTGGTTGACTCGCTTTGGCTCGGCATAGATCGGTGTTGGAGCTGTCTGGATCGGCTTCTGTTTTGGTCCGATGGCTTCTGCTTCGAACCCTTCAGATTCGGGATCTCGCCTTGGCTCTGGTATGTTTGACGCCAAACCTGTTTTTCTTGTGGCTTCGAGTTTTCAGATCTGCGTCGACGTACAAGGGCCTCGGTGTTCCTGGCTTCGGGGTTTCGATCCGGTGTCGAATTCGCTTCGCTTTGCTTTGGTTTTTCCCCGCGGCCTTGGGCGCTTCATGTCGACTGGACTGGTGTCGGCTACGGAGAGTCTTCGGCTTCGGGATCTCACTGCGACTTCGGAGTACTCTTCGATCCCGGTGTGCTCACCGTTGGCCTCGATGGTTGCTGGTTCTGTTGCGGCTTCTGGCATCGGGTCCGGTGTGTGCAGCATCTGCCATGGTGACCACCGGCTCCGATTCTTCTGCTTGGATTTATCCCGTCTCATCGGAATCTTGGCGTTCACTGGTGTGTTCGAGGTCAAATCCAGCGGCTTGGAGGGAGGGGGGGCCTTGTGCTCTGGTTTTCTTGCGCTGCTCTGGTTTGATGGGTTGTTTGGTTTGTTGAAATGGCTTGATTCGATCTTCTTAGGTCAGAATTTGATGGTAATGTTGGTGTTGGTGAAAAACAAATGCTGCTGGAGTGGAAGTGGGATGCTGGGGGATGTTTGGTGGTCGAAAGTGGTGCTGGCTGTATGAAAATGAGGATGCTGGTTGCTGATTTGTTGATGCTGGTTGGCTGGTTTCTGCTGCTGGATGTTTGCTTGCTGCTGTAGTCTGAACGCTGGTTATTGGTTAGCTGTGAGTTGCTGGATGCTGGTTAACGCTGGATATAGTGCTGTTGAATCCTGGTACTGGATGTGATGTGATGATGCTGTGGTTTTGTCAGTTTTTGTGTCTTGCTTTTTCTTTGTTTTTCTTTCTTTGGCGTGGGTTGTAAGGGTTTTTGGGTGTGGGTCGTTTGACCCCTCCCCGCCCTTGTCTGCAGTGTTTGTGTCTTTTTGTTTAATAAATTTTGGGGGTGCCAGGAATATCCTGGACCCGAGCCTTCTTTGCATAAAAATAGTACCTCATTCAATTTTATTTGATCAGTATCTATTTTTTACATCAAAATTATAGATTTTCCTTAAATATAAATTTAATAAAATACATAACATTATCAGTGTTTGTTATTCTCAAACTGAGGGACAATATAAAATAACAATTTATAACATGGAAGATATGATCATATCATGTTTTTTAGATTTAAAAGGAGTATTGGAACACCAATATCCACAACCCAAAAATACTCATAACATAAACATCCCCTTAGTATTCAAAAGGGATCAAATAAGGATCTATATAGAAACAAATGTTGAACCTAGACATTCAAGGATAATTTTTTTGAGTGAAAGCTACTTGACATAGATATTTATAATGAAATAAATGATATGATTCATACCATTCAGTACCATAATAAAGATCCAAAATGATGATAGAATATCTGAGTGAGTAATCATTAATTAGGTCTCCATTTTATTGTAAAAATGCAATCCTTTAAATACAACTATAGAAGAGGGTTATGATATTTAGGAATAATACAATGTGGGTCTATGGATACACTATCCCTTAAAGGATTGTTGATCACATGGGTAATATAAAATATATACTAGAACTCCCACTAAAACTATCACAAGTTCATAACATGTTCAAAGAATCACTTTTGAATAAGAATGTAGCAATATATAACATATTTTTAATAGGGGAATATAATAAAATAACACCATTCACTTATTCAAATTTCTATGGTGAAATTTTGAATTTTATGAATTCAAAGGGGAGTCCAAATATGAAATTAAATAAAGTATGCAATATTTTATCATTTTTCCAATAAATATATTATATTGATATTTTTTAAAGGAGGTGAATGTGATAACACATATTTTCATATAAATTTTACTTTAATAATTTTCATGAGTTGATTAACCTTCTATACAGAAAATATTATGCCATATTAAATAATTTTTTATTTCATTATTGTGAAATATTTCAATATAAATATAATTTAACATTACAAGAATGATACACAAAAAATAATTATGAAAACTATAATAGTATAATAAGCACATGAAAATAAAAAGGTTATAATATTGAGGTTTTATTTTTGACCATCCCTCATGAAAATCACTCCATCATGTATAATTATTGAAATAATGAAAACTAATTTAAATATGTTACATATATATATATATATATATCAAACAAGGAAATATAATGAATAGTCATATATATGTAAGGTTATATATAAGAATAAAAAATGATAGTTTTATAGTTATATGGTTTTCGTTAGGTATATAGACATATGGAATTGATATTTTACAACAATATTAAAAAAATTCATTAGAATACCTATTACACATCCCAAGTTATTTTATTTTATCATATTATTAAAATACAAAAAAATATCTATATTGATAACTACAAAATATATATAAATATATGGAAACACTATAATGTAGAACTTTGGGATATCATATTCTAAAAATAATAGTAATAATAAAATATAAATTTCAACTACAAATAAAAAAAATCTCACTGGAATAGATATTTTGAAAATTGTTTTTTTAGAATTAATAATTAAGTGTATTTAAAATTAAAAGTAATAAAATCATAATATTACTACTGAATAGTAATTTGATCATCATCTATAATTTTAAATGGAAAAAATAAATCATATCATATTATATATATAATGGGTAACAAATAGTAGTATTAGTCAACTAATATAATGTAATTATATATATATATATATTAATGTAATGCATAGTGCATCTAATAAAATATAAACATTTTTCAAAAGAAATATATTATTAAAAAAAAATATTTTTTATTTAAAAATTAATTTTTTTCTCTATAAAATTTTATATTCATAAAAACATAAAATTTAGAATCATCCCATAAAAATCATCCAATGCAAATTTTTGATAATTTTTCATGGTTGTTGAAATGTATGATGAAAAGTAAAATATGTTATTTGTATATAATATGTATTACAAATTCATTTTGATGTGTTTTTTAGTAAATAAAATAAATTCTTAAATTACATAAAATATGATTATATTTTAAAATATTTTATTTTAAAATATTAAAATAAATTTCTAAAAAATAGATAGAATGTATTAAAAATTCCAAAATTCATTTTATGGTTTTAAAAAAATTATTTTATTAAAAATTATTTTCCCCAAAAAAATGATATAACTAAATTAATATTATTTATTTAAATAATAAGTGTATAAAAACTAAACAATCAAATACCTTGACCTAAAACCATAAAAAATCATCTAATACTGAAATCTCAACTATCATTATTTCCATATCCAAGGTCAAACAAATATTAAACAATTCTCACATAATTTCTATATATACCCACCCATACTCACATTATTATTCCATCCAAAATTATTGATAATAATTCTCCTCTCAATTTATTTCCAATTAATCCTTCCATGAATAATTTACTGTTCTATGAAGTTAAATCTCTAGTACTAAGAAGTTTTTTAATGTAGTAAGAATTTGAAATTTTCTCATTTCATTTCCTAATATTATTTTTTATAATCTCTTTTATAAATAACATTTCATTTGAAATGTTGATTAGAAATCTATGTTATTATCAAATATTTGTTATTTTATCTTTAACATTCCTATCTTGGTTCACCTCCACTATGAATTAACTAAAGTGATCCATCTCCAAAACGCACCTCACTATACACACGTGGCTAATAACTAGTAAAGATCATCAATGTGAAATATGTGGGGAGAAAATACCCTCGGTAATATAAAACCATAGTTAAAAAAACAATAAAAATGGTAATCGTAATAATTACCCTAAAAAGTAATTAAAATTTGGATTCAAACAGAAATAAAAAATCAACACATGCTATAAAAAAATTAGATAAATTGTAATGTCAAGAAGGAACATATATATATCTGAGACCATCCATTGGTCATTAATTTTCAAAATACTCAAGAAATAAGTAAAATAATTGATGATATGGATAATTGGGCCCCGAAATCTCACCTAAACCTTTCCCCATATTCCATTCAATCAACTTATATATTAAGTATATGCTCATTTCCTATAACGCCCCAAAATTTTATGAAAAATATTCTTTAAATGTCTTGTGTTTTACACTACACCAAAAGAAGCTTTCACAACATGAATCCTTTACTTTCCTTCCATTACACGCAATCGCGACCTTCATCGATAGCGTGTGTAGTACACAATAACGAGTTTCACTAAACAACAATATGCTATTAAAAATTATTAAAACTAGCCATTATGAATAGTAATAACCACTTTTTAAAATTTTATTTTTCAAAATGGAATTTATTTTTGGATTCGTAATATCAAAATTAGCTTAGGGTGAAATTTTGGTACTTTTCGGATAACTTTCATTTTCTGATGAATAGTGAAAATTACTAAATTTTAATTAAAAACAACTTTTTTAAATGAAATAATTAATAGTGATAAATTATTAATTTGAGTAGTTTTAAAATATATTTAGAATATATTTTTACAATTTAATACAATGTTGGTCATTGAATGTAATTCCACTTTTACACCAGACATAAACAAGTGTTAATCTTTTGATAGTTATTATCTCTTAAAAACACGCTATTTGTTGTGACAGCGGAAATTAATTATAAAATTAATTAATGCAACATATATGTTGGGAATTTTGTAAAATAGAAATCATTTTTGAATTCGGAATATCAATTATAGCTTAGGGTGAAATTTTGGAATTTTTCTGAAAAACTTCAATATTTGATGAATAGTGAAACTACTAAGTGGTAGTTAAAAAAATAAATTTTTTCATAAATCTTAATTTTACCGCTTCTGTGAATGGAATTTCAAAAATCCGAGAGACACGGTTAATTTCAGTAAGTAAAATGTGGTTCAATGAGATGAAAATAATTTTTGGTGAATAGTAACTTTTTACTTTTATTTACCACGGTTAAAAGTAAATAGGGTAATTAAGGGTAAAAATGATATTAATATTACCCTAACACATGTCCTAATCCTATTGGACAAGTGTATCTCGACCAAAAACAACCTTAAGTGTAAAATATTATCATTTAGGACCACTTGGATTAGATTAGGACATTTATTATTATTTAATTCAAAGAAGAGTTAAAAGAGTTAAAATCAAAGTTTATTTACTAAAACATTTTTAATATAGGGTTATACATAATATAATTTCGACTATAAATAATAATTAGAAATCTAAAAATATTTCCTACATAATGGTTTTTTATTTGTAATTTTTATACTTTATATAATTTAATTTATTTATGACACAATGATGATACAGTAATTACTTTTTTAAGAAAATATTAACATAATTGATGTTATAAATGCCCAAATAAATGTAATTTGAGACTTTTTATGACTTAAACTAATTTTATAGGTTAATATGACATGTTATTGTTGATTTAAGTAACTTGGTTTGAACTTATCATTCTTTTAGAAATTTCATAAAAATCATGTACCAAATAGTGTCAAAATTGACATAAATTTGTTTTTAAAACAAATATTATATTATTAATTGTTATTTAATTTCTAAAAATCTAAGGTTCGGCCAAATTACTTATATAAGGATATATATATTAATAATAAACAATTTGGGGTTCTTTTGGCTTCATATAGTAATTTTATTAACCATATAGTGTAAGAAAACAAAAAGACACGGTAAAAGTTAAATTATTTAACTTAGAGTTAAATCTAATTGATAAGGTTAAAATAATAACCTAAACTTGTCTAAATCATATTGTATGAGAGTATTTCGACCCATACCCACTTTATCTTCTAAATAAGACCATTTGGAACCATTATAAACCGAATTTGACCTTAATATAAAATAATATTTTGAGATTTTCCTAAGCTGCCCCTCTCCTCCCTTATAAAAGGCACCTCCTCCCTCTACTCCTCACACCAATTTGAGCATTCAAGCTCGGCCAACCCCTGCCAAAATCTCTTCTCCAGTTCCCTAGTATCATCCTAGAGGTCCTGGTCGTCTTCAAATTCCATCCTTAGTTCTTTAAGTGGAGGTTAAATGAAGGCGCATCAAAAAGAGGTAATATCCATTACCAATCTTCTTCAATTTCCTTCTTCTTCAACTTCTTCTTCTTTAGTTGTTTCATGATAAAGTAATAACATAAGTATTTCTTATATACTGATATGTTATTATAAATATGAAACAACTCTAATTAACCTTCTATCCATCCTACGGAAAAAGGAAATCACCGCGCGTGCGTACGTACGGAATACCGTCTCCACGCCGTGGTGTAATCTATTTTCCGCCACCACCTTAATTGGATGGGTATAATGGTGTAATGAGTTACTATATATGATTATTATAAAGTGATATTGAAACTGAAATAGTATACATACACTTCAACACAATTCCACGACCATGGGAACGATATCATCGCTCGTGCGTACGTACGGACTACCGTCTCCACGACGCGATGAGATTCATTCTCAATGATTAACCATTAATGAATGATTATAATGTATATATAATAAGTACTAATGAAATATATGACATAATAAAGATACTGTATTTATGTATATTTATATGTATGTCATCTACTTAATTCCATTCAATTCAATAAGGAAATGAAAACAGCGTTCATGCGTACGTACGGACTACCGTCTCCATGAACGGTGTATTTCATTCCATTTATCGATATATAATATATAAATTATGAATATATATTATATATAAATCATGTTTTACATTCTGGATATAAGTAATCATGATCCAAGTGATCATATTAATAATTACAAATTAAAAACACGAACGACAAATGAGACGATTTTACCCAAAACGCTACATTAACATGAATTTACAAAGGAATGGGAAATATAAAGTCATAAGTGGACCATATATGACATAATAACAATGAATATGATTCTGGAATAAGTCAATAAAGGGTTTTGTTTTTATCCCCATTATTACATTGATTTGATTATGTTGTTATGGAATTATTTTTATGAATTATTTTATCTTATATGAATTGTTTTATGATGTCACAATGTTTAAGATTCCAATTTTTATTACATGGGTTATGCTATGATGTATGGTTTATGATTTTGTGGCACACATAAGAATGGTATCATTATGAGATGGGTGGGACCTATATCTCCCTCCAATGAATTGGGTAAAGATTTTATATCTCATGAGATAGACATGGCTAGAACGGTAGGTTATACCGGTTCAGTGAAACAGGACTGAAATGAGGGTGACTCGGTTCCGAAAGGGACTTTGTCCACTAAGATAGTCTTGGCAATGAGTCATGACTAACAAGAAATGATTCTCTATGATTATGTGTGTATGCCACAAAGTTTCATGTTTTAAGTTATGATTATTGTGATTACATTTCACTGCCATGATTTATCCCATGTTATGAAATTATGCTCTCTTTTGCAGGTTAAGATTTCCAAAATGTTATGTTCTTATGAATATGATGTGATTGATATTTCATTTGTTTACCATTACTGAGCATTTGAGCTCACCCTTTTATGTTTTCTTTTCCCCAGGATATAAAGAGAGGTTTTAGGTAAAAAAAGGAAGATCTTTATGGGAGATTTTGAAGATCTTTCACCATGATTAGAAGATTATATTCCGTGTTTCCAAAGACACTAAACTATTACGATCCTTGTGTGTGTGTTTTTGTTATGTACTAAGTATTCCTCAAAAGTAATGTAATGTCAATGTACGTCAAGATACGGGTCTCTACAGTTGGTATCAGAGGAAAGGTTTAGTCAACCTTTGGAAACTAGGATGAGAAAACGTTAGTATGACCCCTAGAGATATTACTAAGGTATGTCTAGGGATGTCCCAAAGGATAAGTATATGTATAGGTTATAGTACTAGAACTACGCTAACGATCATAGAATTAAACCTAAGATGTTAGATATAGAAGGTAATCCCCTTTTATTATGTTGTTTTCCATAGCAAGATTTTTGCCTCTCACACTATTCTTTTTGGGTTTTAGACGATGACTGGAACCCGAAGGAACCGTGTTGATTAGTGCAATGGACAATGCAATGATTTTCCTCATGAACAAACAAATGTTATGGGAGATGGAGTGCAAAATCTTATTACTATACTTACACAAGCTATGAATCATTCTGGACTTCCAAATGAGCAGAGAAGGGAACAATATTCTATTGAGTCCTTCATGAGGCAACACCCACCTTCTTTCAGTGGGTCTTCTGATCCACTTGTCGTTGAACAATGGATTAGTACTACTGAAAAGATATTTTTAGTTCTTCAATGTTCTGAACATGATAAAGTCATCTTAGCAGTATATCGTTTGGAAGGTGAAGCTGATCAGTGGTGGAATCTTATCAAGAATACGAGGCAAAGAGATGAAATTGAGTCAATGGAATGGGACGAGTTCAAGAACTTATTTTTCAATAAGTTCATTCCTCGTATTCTTCGAACAAAGATGGATAAGGAGTTTCTTGAACTAAAGAAAAAGGATGATGAATCTGTTGGTATATATGAAGCGAATTTCACAAGGCTTGCAAGGTATGCATCTGGATTTATCATCCAACCTGAAAGTAAAGTTGATCGATTTTTCAGTGGCTTAAAACCAAGTCTTCAAAGGGCATTATCTATAAGAGACTTCAGTAGCTATGAAGAAATTGTGCGCTGTGCTATCAAGGTAGAAATGGAAGTTGGTGTTACATATCCATCTCATGGTTTTGACAAGAAACGAAAGATGGAGTTCAAGGAGAAATCTTAGAATAATGGTGAAAAGAAGATGAATGTTTCCTTATTCTCAAAGTGTGGAAAGAAGCATGGTGGAGATTGTCTTAAAGGGAGTAGAAAATGTTTTAAGTGTGGAAACGAAGGTCATCGAGCAGCTGAGTGTCGAAGTAATGGAAAAAGGGATTCTAATAATGTGAATAAAGCAAAAACTGCAGAGAACGCACCACCAACACTTCAATGTTTCAAGTGCAAGTAAATGGGGAATTATGCTAATAAATGACCTAATCCAAGGGTTATTGGTGATCGACATGAGCAACCGCTTAAGGAAAAGGACCAAGGGAAGTCACATGCAATCACTTTTGGCGATGTTGAATATGACAACGATGTGTTGGAATGATTAAGTGTTTATGTAATGGGATTCCAAAATAATATCATGGAGTATTGGAATATTTATGTATTAGTATAATGTGGTATTCAAAGTGATTGAGATATTTTTGGAAATAAGATGATATGCCCATAATGAAGGGAAAACAAGAAAATGAAATGTTTAACAGTATTCATGAGCTCATGATTGATATAAGGACGAAGTGATATCATGGTCTGAGTATATAGAATTTTGAGGATTTTGGTATGTGGAAGGTATCAACTTTTAACTGCATTCATGTTTTCACTAAGGTTCAATGGGTATTCATTCTTCAAGAGAATACGTGATTAAGGTATTCACATGTTTGTAATTTGACCAACAAAATATATCTTATGATATATGGGGGATAAATGATGGAATTCACGTGATTATTCGGTGACATTTCAAGTAATCATTTTCTTTATACTATGATCTTGGACCGAAGTATTTTAGATAATCCTAAATATTAGAATGGATTATGTTGGAAATAAGTTATGATAAAACGTTTTTCGATATTATTGATGGGATGTTATATTAATATAACTTTAGAAAAAGGACAACCTTCAGGACGGGCGACAACCCATTGCGTCGGACAAGGCTGTGGGAATCTAACCCACAACCGAAGTGCGACTGGCCTTTATCGCCTACCACTAGCCTAAAGGAAGTCCCTGTTTAGTAGAAACTAGTTTTATTTTATTAAGCGGTATGATATATGAAGTATAAATTCATTTTTGGAATCGTATATGATTAACCTCACCAAATACAGACTTATGTGTATTTGATAACTATTGCTAAACTTTTGTTTGAAACAGATGGAATGACCCATCATTCTATCACATGATCTGTTAACACTTCATGAATAACAAATTCAACATCATTTCTTTAAGAGATGAAGTGGAAATTTTTCAAATCACGAAAAACAGTGAGATTGTACCAAAATCAAGTAAGTATTTCTTCTAATTCAAAATTTTCAACTTTAAGGAAATGATATTGAAAACCAAAAATGTTGTCCTAGTGCTCCTATATCTGATTAATCAGATGGTACCTTAGATCGTCACAAATTTACGGATTTGTGATTGTTGGATTTCCCATGGCCATGTTCTTTTCCACTCTCCATCAGAACATGATGGTTAGATTTTTCTTCCATATCCATATTTTCACCTATGTGGAAACCCAGTGATTAGTTTATTTGGGTAACAGTTACGTTTCATAATTTTGTTTTTAAAGATTGGTTTTGGTATTCCTTTTTACGATGTGGGTTTCTATTAAAGAAACTTTCGAATAGTAAACCATTTATAACCCTGATGAATTTTGAGGGCGAAATTCATTTTAAGGGGGGTAGAATGTAACACCCCGAAATTTTATGAAAAATATTCTTTTAATGTCTTGTGTTGTACACTACACCAAAAGAAGCTTTCACAACACGCATCCTTGACTTGCCTTCCATTACACACAATCGCGAACTTCCTCGATAGAGTGTGTAGTACGCAATAACGAGTTTCACTAAACAACAATATGCTATTAAAAATTATTAAAACTAGCCGTTATGAATTATAATAACCACTTTTTGAAATTTTATTTTTCAAAATGGAATTTATTTTTGGATTCATAATATCAAAATTAGCTTAGGGTGAAATTTTGGTACTTTTCGCATAACTTTCATTTTCTGATGAATAGTGAAAATTACTAAATATTAATTAAAACCAACTTTTTTAATCGAAATAATTAATAGTGATAAATTATTAATTTGAGTAGTTTTAAAGTATATTTAGAATATATTTTAAAAATTTAATACAATGTTGGACATTGAATGTAATTCCACATTTACACCAGACATAAACAAGTGTTAATCTTTTGATAGTTATTATCTCTTAAAAACACGCTATTTTTTGTGACAGCGGAAATTAATTATAATATTAATTAATGAAACGTATATGTTGGGAATTTTGTAAAATAGAAATCATTTTTGAATTCGGAATATCAAATATAGCTTAGGGTGAAATTTTGGCATTTTTCTGAAAAACTTCAATTTTTGATGAATAGTGAAACTACTAAGTGGTAGTTAAAAAAAATTAATTTTTTCATAAATCATAATTTTACCGCTTCTGTGAATGGAATTTCAAAAATCCGGGAGACATGGTTAATGTCAGTAAGTAAAATGTGGTTCAATGAGATGAACATAATTTTTGGTGAATAGTAACTTTTTACTTTTATTTACCACGGTTAAAAGTAAATAGGGTAATTAAGGGTAAAAATGATATTAATATTACCCTAACACATGTCCTAATCCTATTTTACAAGTGTATCTCGACCAAAAACAACCTCAAGTATAAAATATTATCTTTTAGGCCCACTTGGTTTAGATTAGAACATTTATTATTATTTAATTAAAAGAAGAGTTAAAAGAGATAAAATCAAAGTTTATTTACTAAAAAATTTTAATATAGGGTTATACATAATATAATTTAGACTATAAATAATCATTAGAAATCTAAAAATATTTCCTACATAATGGTATTTTATTTGTAATTTTTATACTTTAAATAATATAATTTATTTATGACACAACGATGATCCAATAATTACCTTTTAAGAAAATATTAACATAATTGATGTTATAAATGCCCAAATAAATGTAATTTGAGACTTTTTATGACTCACACTAATTTTATAGGTTAATATGACATGTTATTGTTGATTTAAGTAACTTGTTTCTAACTTATCATTCTGTTAGAAATTTCATAAAAATCATGTACCAAATAGTGTCAAAATTGACATAAATTAGTTTTTAAAACAAATATTATATTATTAATTGTTATTTAATTTCTAAAAATCTAATGTTCGACCAAATGTCTTAGATAAGGATATATATATTAATAAAAAAAATTTGGGGTTCGTTTGGCTTCATATAGTATGTTTATTAACCATATAGTGTAAGAAAACAAAAAGACACGGTAAAAGTTAAATTATTTAACTTAGAGTTAAATCTAATTGATAAGGTTAAAATAATAACCTAAACTTGTCTAAATCCTATTTGATGAGATTATTTCGACCCATACCCACTTTATCTTCGAAATAATACCATTTGGAACCATTATAAACCGAATTTGACCTTAATATAAAATAATATTTTGAGATTTTCCAAAGCTGCCCCTCTCCTCCCTTATAAAAGGGCACCTCCTCCCTCTCCTCCTCACACCAATTTGAGCATTCAAGCTCGTCCAACTCCTGCCAAAATCTCTTCTCCACTTCCCTAGTATCATCCTAGAGGTCCTGGTCTTCTTCAAAGTCCATCCTTAGTTCTTTAAGTGGAGGTTAAGTGAAGGCGCATCAAAAAGAGGTAATATCCATTACCGATCTTTTTCAATTTCTTTCTTCTTCAACTTCTTCTTATTTAGTTGTTTCATGATAAAGTAATAAAATAAGTATTTCTTATATACTGATATGTTATTATAAATATGAAACAACTCTAATTAACCTTCTATCCATCCTACGGAAAAAGGAAATCACCGCGCGTGCGTACGTACAGAATATCGTCTCCACACCGTGGTGTAATCTATTTTCCGCCACCACCTTAATTGGATGGGTATAATGGTGTAATGAGTAACTATATATGATTATTATAAAGTGATATTGATACTGAAATAGTATACATACACTTCAACACAATTCCACGACAATGGGAACGATATCATCGATCGTGCGTACGTACGGACTACCGTCTCCACGACGCGATGAGATTCATTCCCAATGATTAACCATTAATGAATGATTATAAAGTATATATAATAAGTACTAATGAAATATATGACATAATAATGATACTGAATTTATGTATATTTATATGTATGTCATCTACTTAATTCCATTCAATTCAATAAGGAAACAAAAACAGCATTCATGCGTACGTACGGACTACCGTCTCCATGAACGGCGTATTTCATTCCATTTATCAATATATTATATATAAATTCTTATTATATATTATATATAAATCATGTTTTACATTCTTGATATAAGTAATCATGATACAAGTAATCATATTAATAATTACAAGTTAAAAACACGAACGACAAATGAGACGATTTTACCCAAAACGCTACTTTAACATGAATTTACAAAAGAATGGGCAATATAAACTCATAAGTGGACCATATATGATATAATTAAAATGAATATGACTCTGTAATAAGTCAATAACATGATTTAAATCATTATACAGGAGGTTCGGACACTTACAAAGCAAGCCGGACCTAAGGTAAGGGAAATATCACAATCTCATTTTTATCCGTGATTGTTTACACTTTCGTATTTACTGGGGTGTATTTTATCATCAACATCCATGTTTCCTCAATATTTAATATTATTTCCATCCACCTACAATTGTTTAAATCCAATTTTACCCTTCGGTGAGTTTTTATTAAAGGATATGAAAGGAATCTTTTGTCATTTCTCGTATGAGGTACTTTTTGACTTTTTCGACAAAAGTACGAAGAATGTTTTTTTAACTTATACAACATGAATGGATTTTTACAGTTTTATAAAGCCTTATTTTCATGAAGCTTCCTCCAAAATATTTCATGACTATTTTCAATAAAATATATTTCTTTTAAAATTGCATGACGTTTTGTGAAAAGAAATTGATTTTGAAGAAGAAAGGATATTTTCCTCAAAAATTTATTTCAAGTGTTTTATCAAAATTATTTTCCATCTAAGATAATAAAGGGTTCTGTTTTTATCCCTATTATTACATTTATTTGATTATGTTGTGATGGAATTATTTTTATGAATTCCTTTATCTTATATGAATTGTTTTATGATGTCACGATGTTTAAGATTCCCATTTTTATTAAATGGGTTATGCTATGATGTATGGTTTATGATTTTGTGGCACACATAAGAATGGTATAATTATGAGATGGGTGGGACCTATATCTCCCTCCAATGCATTGGGTAATGATTTTATATCTCATGAGATAGACATGGCTAGAACGGTAGGTTATACCGGTTCAGTGAAACAGGACTAAAACGAGGGTGACTCAGTTCAGAAAGGGACTTTGTCCTCTAAGATAGTCTTGGCAACGAGTCTTGACTAACAAGAAATGATTCTCTATGATTATGTGTGTATGCCACAAAGTTTCATGTTTTAAGTTATGATTATTGTGATTACATTTCACTTCCATGATTTATCCCATGTTATGAAATTATGCTCTCTTTTGCAGGTTAAGATTTCCAAAATGTTATGTTCTTATGAATATGATGTGATTGATATTTCTTTTGTTTACCCTTACTGAGCATTTGAGCTCACCCTTTTATATTTTCTTTTCCCCAGGATATAAAGAGAGGTTTTAGGTAAAAAAAGGAAGATCTTTATGGGAGATGTTGAAGATCTTTCACCACGATTAGAAGATTATATTCCGAGTTTCCAAAGACACTAAACTATTACGATCCTTATGTGTGTGTTTTTGTTATGTACTAAGTATTCCACAAAAGTAATGTAATGTCAATGTACATCAAGATACGAGTCTCTATAGTTGGTATCAGAGGAAAGGTTTAGTCAACCTTTGGAAACTAGGATACGAAAACGTTAGTATGATCCCTAGAGATATTACTAAGGTATGTCTAGGGATGTCCCTAAGGATAAGTATATATATAGGTTATAGTACTAGAACTGCGCTAACGATCATATAATTAAACCTAAGATGTTAGATATTGAAGGTACTCCCCTTTTATTATGTTGTTTTCCCTAGGAAGATTTTTGCCTCTAACACTATTTTTTTTGGGTTTTAGACGATGGCTGGAACCCGAAGGAACCGTGTTGATCAATGAAATGGACAATGCAATGATTGTCCTCCTGAAAAAACAAATGTTATGGGAGATGGAGTTCAAAATCTTATTTCTATACTTACACAAGCTATGAATCATTCTGGACTTCCAAATGAGTAGAGAAGGGAACAATATTCTATTGAGTCCTTCACGAGGCAACGTCCACCTTCTTTCAGTGGGTCTTCTGATCCACTTGTTGCTGAACAATGGATCAGTACTACCGAAACGATATTTTTAGTTCTTCAATGTTCTGAACATGATAAAGTCATCTTAGCAGTATATCGTTTGGAAGTTGAAGCTGATCAATGGTGGAATCTTATCAAGAATACGAGGCAAATAGATGAAATTGAGTCAATGGAATGGGACGAGTTCAAGAACTTATTTTTCAATAAGTACTTTCCTCGTATTCTTCTAACAAAGATGGAGAAGGAGTTTCTTGAACTAAAGAAAAAGGATGATGAATCTGTTGGTATATATGAAGCGAATTTTACAAGGCTTGCAAGGTATGCATCTGGATTTATCATCCAACCTGAAAGTAAAGTTGATCGATTTTTCAGTGGCTTAAAACCAAGTCTTAGAAGGGCATTAGCTATAAGAGACTTCAGTAGCTATGAAGAAATTGTACGTTGTGCTATCAAGGTAGAAATGGAAGTTGGTGTTACATATCCATCTCATGGTTTTGACAAGAAACGAAAGATGGAGTTCAAGGAGAAATCTTAGAATAATGGTGAAGAGAAGATGAATGTTTCCTTATGCTCAA
Organism: Viscum album; assembly: GCA_963277665.1. Lineage (NCBI taxonomy): Eukaryota > Viridiplantae > Streptophyta > Magnoliopsida > Santalales > Viscaceae > Viscum > Viscum album. The sequence continues at coordinate 113,391,355 of OY728161.1, forward strand.
TGTGTGGAAAGAATCATGGTGGAGATTGTCTTAAAGGGACTAGAAAATGTTTTAAGTGTGGAAAAGAAGGTCATCGAGCAGCTGAGTGTCGAAGTAATGGAAAAAGGGATTCTAATGATGTGAATAAAGCAAAAACTACAGAGAACGCACCACCAACACTTCAATGCTTCAAGTGAAAGGAAATGGGGCATTATGCTAATCAATGCCCTAATACAAGCGTTAGTGATGATCGACATGAGCAACCGCTTAAGGAAAAGGACAAAGGGAAGTCACATGAAATCACTTTTGGCGATGTTGATTATGACAACGATGTGGTGGAATGATTAAGTGTTTATGTAATGGGATTCCAAAATAATATCATGGAGTATTGGAATATTTATGTATTAGTATAATGTGGTATTCAAAGTGATTGAGATATTTTTGGAAATAAGATGATATGCGCATAATGAAGGGAAAATGAGAAAATGAAATGTTTAACAGTATTCATGAGCTCATGATTGATATAAGGACTAAGTGATATCATGGTTTGAGTATATAGAATTTTGAGGGGATTCTGGTATGTGGAAGGTGTTAACTTTTAACTGCATTCATGTTTTCACTAAGGTTCAATGGGTATTCATTCTTCAAGAGAATAAATGATTAAGGTATTCACATGTTTGTAATTTGACCAACAAGAAATATCTTATGATATATGGGGGATAAATGATGGCATTCACGTGATTATTCTGTGACATTTCATGTAATCATTTTCTTTATACTATGAGCTTGGACTGAAGTATTTTAGATAAGCCTAAAGATTAGAATGGATTATGATAGACATAAGTTAGGATAAAACGTTTTTCGATATTATTGATGGGATGTTATAGTAATATAGATTTAGAAAAAGGTCAACCTGCAGGACGGGCGACAACCCATTGCGTCGGACAAGGCTGTGGGAATCGAACCCACAACCGAAGTGCGACTGGCCTTTATCGCCTACCACTGGCCTACAGGAAGTCCCTGCTTAGTGGAAACTAGTTTTATTTTATTAAGCGGTATGATATATGAAGTATAAGTTCATTTTTGGAATCGTATATGATTAACCTCACCAAATACGGAGTTATGTATATTTGATAACTATTGCTAAACTTTTGTTTGAAACAGATGGAATGACCCATCATTCTATCACATGATCTATTAACACTTCACGAATAACAAATTCAACTTCATTTCTTTAAGAGATGAAGTGTAAATTTTTCAAAGCACGAACAACAATGAGATTGTACCAAAATCATGTAAGTATTTCTTCTAATTCAAAATTTTCAACTTTAAGGAAATGATATTGAAAACCAAAAATGTTTTCCTAGTGCTCTTATATCTGATTAATCCAATGGTACCTTAGATGGTCACAAATTTATGGATTTTTGATTGTTGGCTTTCCCATGGCCATGTTCTCTACCACTGTCCATCAGAACATGATGGTTAGATTTTTCTTCCATATCCATATTTTCACCTATGTGGAAACCCAGTGATTAGTTTATTTGGGTAACCATTACATTTCATAATTTTGTTTTTAAATATTGGTTTTGGTATTCCTTTTTACGATGTGGGTTTCTATTAAAGAAACTTTCGAATAGTAAACCATTTATACCCCCGACGAATTTTGAGGGCGAAATTCATTTTAAGGGGGGTAGAATGTAACACCCCGAAATTTTATGAAAAATATTCTTTTAATGTCTTGTGTTGTACACTACACCAAAAGAAGCTTTCACAACACGCATCCTTGACTTGCCTTCCATTACACGAAATCGCGACCTTCCTCGATAGCGTGTGTAGTACGCAATAACGAGTTTCACTAAACAACAATATGCTATTAAAAATTATTAAAACTAGCCGTTATGAATAGTAATAACCACTTTTTGAAATTTTATTTTTCAAAATGGAATTTATTTTTGGATTCTTAATATCAAAATTAGCTTAGGGTGAAATTTTGGTACTTTTCGGATAACTTTCATTTTCTGATGAATAGTGAAAATTACTAAATTTTAATTAAAAACAACTTTTTTAATCGAAATAATTAATAGTGATAAATTTTTAATATTAGTAGTTTTAAAGTATATTTAGAATATATTTTTACAATTTAATACAATGTTGGTCATTGAATGTAATTCCACATTTACTCCAGACATAAACAAGTGTTAATCTTTTGATAGTTATTATCTTTTAAAAACACGCTATTTGTTGTGACAGCGGAAATTAATTATAAAATTAATTAATGCAACTTATATGTTGGGAATTTTGTAAAATAGAAATAATTTTTGAATTCGGAATATCAATTATAGCTTAGGGTGAAATTTTGGCATTTTTCTGAAAAACTTTAATTTTTGATGAATAGTGAAACTACTAAGTGGTAGTTAAAAAAAGTTAATTTTTTCATAAATCTTAATTTTACCGCTTCTGTGAATGGAATTTAAAAAATCCGAGAGACATGGTTAATGTCAGTATGTAAAATGTGGTTCAATGAGATGAAAATAATTTTTGGTGAATAGTAACTTTTTATTTTATTTACCACGGTTAAAAGTAAATAGGGTAATTAAGGGTAAAAATGTTATTAATATTACCCTAACACATGTCATAATCCTATTGGACAAGTTTATCTCGACCAAAAACAACCTTAAGTGTAAAATATTATAATTTAGGCCCACTTGGATTAGATTAGGACATTTATTATTATTTAATTCAAAGAGGAGTTAAAATAGTTAAAATCAAAGTTTATTTACTAAAACATTTTTAATATAGGGTTATAGATAATATAATTTCGACTATAAATAATCATTAGAAAGATAAAAATATTTCCTACATAATGGTATTTTATTTTCAATTTTTATTCTTTACATAATTTAATTTATTTAGGACACAACGATGATGCATTAATTACCTTTTTAAGAAAATATTAACATAATTGATGTTTTAAATGCCCAAATAAATGTAATTTGAGACTTTTTATGACTTAAACTAATTTTCTAGGTTAATATGACATGTTATTGTTGATTTAAGTAACTTGGTTTGAACTTATCATTCTGTATGAAATTTCATAAAAATCATGTACCAAATAGTGTCAAAATTGACATAAATTAGTTTTTAAAACAAATATTATATTATTAATTGTTATTTAATTTCTAAAAATATAAGGTTCGGCCAAATGAATCATATAAGGATATATATATTAATAATAAACAACTTGGGGTTTTTTTGGCTTCATATAGTAAGTTTATTAACCATATAGTGTAAGAAAAAAAAGACACGGTAAAAGTTAAATTATTTAACTTAGAGTTAAATCTAATTGATAAGGTTAAAATAATAACCTAAACTTGTATAAATCCTATTGGATGAGAGTATTTAGACCCATCCCCACTTTACCTTCTAAATAATACCATTTGGAACCATTATAAACCGAATTTGACCTTAATATAAAATAATAGTTTGAGATTTTCCTAAGATGCCCCTCTCCTCCCTTATAAAAGGGCACCTCCTCCCTCTCCTCCTCACACCAATTTGAGAATTCAAGCTCGGCCAACCCATGCCAAAATCTCTTGTCCACTTCCCTAGTATCATCCTAGAGGTCCTGGTCTTCTTCAAAGTCCATCCTTAGTTCTTTAAGTGGAGGTTAAGTGAAGGCGCATCAAAAAGAGGTAATATCCATTACCGATCTTTTTCAATTTCTTTCTTCTTAAACATCTTCTTCTTTAGTTGTTTCATGATAAAGTAATAACATAATTATTTCGTATATACTGATATGTTATTATAAATATTAAACAACTCTAATTAACCGTCTATCCATCCTACAGAAAAAGGAAATCACCGCGCGTGCGTACGTACGGAATACCGTCTCCACGCTGTGGTGTAATCTATTTTCCGCCACCACATTAATTGTATGGGTATAATGGTTTAATGAGTAACTATATATGATTATTATAAATTGATACTGATACTTAAATAGTATACATACACTTCAACACAATTCCACGACCATGGGAACGATATCATCGCTCGTGCGTACGTACGGACTACCGTCTCCACGACGCGATGAGATTCATTCTCAATGATTAACCATTAATGAAAGATTATAAAGCATATATAATAAGTACTAATAAAATTTATGACATTATAATGATACTGGATTTATGTATATTTATATGTATGTCATCTACTTAATTCCATTCAATTTAATAAGGAAACGAAAACAGCGTTCATGCGTACGTACGGACTACCCTCTCCATGAACGGTGTATTTCATTCCATTTATCGATATATTATATATAAATTCTGAATATATATTATATATAAATAATGTTTTACATTATGGATATAATTAATCATGAACCAAGTAATCATATTAATAATTACAAGTTAAAAACACGAACGACAAATGAGACGATTTTACCCAAAACGCTACTTTAACATGAATTTACAAAAGAATGGGCAATATAAAGTCATAAGTGGACCATATATGATATAATAACAATGAATATGATTCTGGAAGAATTCAATAACATGATTCAAATCATTATACAGAAGTTTCGGACACTTACAAAGCAAGTCGGACCCAAGGTAAGGGAAATATCACAATCTCATTTTTATCTGAGATTGTTTATACTTTCGTATTTACTGGGGTGTATTTTATCATCCACATCCATTTTTCTTAATATTTAATATTATTTCCATCCACCTAAAATTGTTTAAATCCAATTTTACCCTTCGGTGAGTTTTTATTAAAGGATATGAAAGGAATCTTTTGTCGTTTTTCATATGAGGTACTTTTTGACTTTTTCGACAAAAGTACGAAGAATGTTTTTTTAACTTATACGACATGAATGGATTTTTACAGTTTTATAAAGCCTTATTTTCATGAAGCTTACTCAAAAAGATTTCATGACTATTTTCAATAAAATATCTTTCTTTTAAAATTGCATGACATTTTGTGAAAAGAATTTGATTTTGAAGAAGAAAGGATATTTTCCTCAAGAATTTATTTCAAGTGATTTATCAAAATTATTTTCCATCTAAGATAATAAAGGGTTTTGTTTTTATCCCTATTATTACATTGATTTGATTATGTTGTGATGGAATTATTTTTATGAATTCTTTTATCTTATATGAATTGTTTTATGATGTCACGATGTTTATGATTCCCATTTTTATTACATGGGTTATGCTATGATGTATGGTTTATGATTTTGTGGCACACATAAGAATGGTATCATTATGAGATGGGTGGGACCTATATCACCCTCAAATGCATTGGGTAAAGATTTTATATCTCATGAGATAGACATGGCTGGAATGGTAGGTTATACCGTTTCAGTGAAACAGGACTGAAACGAGGGTGACTCGGTTCAGAAAGGGACTTTGTCCACTAAGATAGTCTTGGCAATGAGTCTTGACTAACAAGAAATGATTCTCTATGATTATGTGTGTATGCCACAAAGTTTCATGTTTTAAGTTATGATTATTGTGATTACATTTCACTTCCATGATTTATCCCATGTTATGAAATTATGCTCTCTTTTGTAGGTTATGATTTCCAAAATGTTATGTTCTTATGAATATGATGTGATTGATATTTCTTTTGTTTACCCTTACTGAGAATTTGAGCTCACCCTTTTATGTTTTCTTTTCCCCAGGATATAAAAAAGGTTTTAGGTAAAAAAAAGGAAGATCTTTATGGGATATGTTGAAGATATTTCACCATGATTAGAAGATTATATTCCGAGTTTCCAAAGACACTAAACTATTATGATCCTTGTGTGTGTGTTTTTGTTATATACTAAGTATTCCGCAAAAGTAATGTAATGTCAATGTACGTCAAGATACGAGTCTCTACATTTCCCAAACCTATGTATGACACTATGATGTATAATTAGGTACCAATTTTAATGATAAGTTCTAAATTATAACATTTTGGTCCAACAAAAAAAATATTCTTAAGAAACTCTACCAATTAAAATAATTTTTTTTATATGAAATTCAAGTTATACATATAATACATAATGTTTCATATCATTGAATGATTATAATTCATACCAGATGTAACCATACCTACATTACCCAATTCTATATTGGGTCTACAAACCCATGGTCTAAGCACACATCAAGAGTGAATTATCTATCATTTTCATCTAATAATTAATAATTCATGAGATATGACCATATTCAAAAATTTTTATTGAATGATACATTACTGTTATATCAAATTGATCAATGATGTATCACCACGACATAACCATGGTGAATGTGATATGATCATCACATAATCTTAGTGGACAATATATCCCCACAATATAGTTTTTTGGATGATTGACCACCTTAACACAATCTCAGTGATGAATATATCACTATCTTAATCATGGTTTGAAAAAAGATATCTCTTAGTGAAGTGTTCCTTACTAAAAATTATTCTTATGTGAACACTATCTTAACGACTCATGTATTCATGGTGCATGGTGCACCACCTTTTCCATATCATGGAATATGAGTACAAGTAATAAATCTATTGGTGGATTATTTGCCACAAAAAACCACTCATGTTGAATAATAACAACCAATTCAATTTAAGATGGATGATATAAAACCAAATCTATCATGAGGGTTGATGAAAAACAATGAAGATAATTATAGGCCACCAATAATTAAGGTAAAAAAATAATAAACTAATAATTAGTAAAGAAGTTATCTGTAGTACATTGTAGGATAAAATAAACACCTCTCTAGTAACTTATTATTTTTGAATGATTTATCACATATAATTTAATATCTTGATATTCATAAACCATTCATTGTAATATATGTTATTCTTATAATCCCACTGAACTTCTCAAGGATTAGTTCAAGTCTAAATCTTCACAAGCCTAACCTATACATCAGATATCATTTATAAAGGGTCACTCTTTGTCACCTCACTTGGTTCTTAGGGTTGAAAAATATATAGGGACTATAACATCCCAGGTAAATAAAGAATTAAACATTTTCATATTTATTAATATTTGAGAATTAAATATTAATTTTACTTTAAAGGGGTTTCTATGTTCGATAGCGTACCCGATACAGAACAATGAGTTTCCTTGAAATCTTACATTGCACACTAGTAATATAATAATATTATTTTAAATGGTAGTTAACACGTAGCCATTGTATTGGCATGAATAAATAGAAATAACTAAAATATGATTATATATGTTTGTTAAATGTTGTTACATTTATCCAATAAAATATAAAGGCTTAAAATAAGAAAAGAATTCAATTTTAAGCACAAATACTCTAATATTCACTAAAAGGTCGATTTATCGCCTTTTGATGGAGAAACCTCTTTAAATATAGTTTTGGTCACTCTTATAAATTATATTAGACCAAATAAAATTCTTCTTTAGAATCGGGACATCAAAATTTACTTTTTGTAAATTTTTGGTATTTTTCTGTTAAAGTTCATTTTTTTAATGAATAGTGAAAAATCTTGTATTTTAATTCAAAACCTCTTTTTAATCTAATTTTTTATATGATTAGATCATATTTTGATTTGGTTTTAATGTAAAATAAGAATATATTTTATCATTTAATACAATGGTGGTCATTGGAATTAATTTCACTTTCAAATTTGACTTAAACTAGTGTCAATCTTTTGATATATATTGTTTCATAAAAACACGCTATTTGTTTTGACAGCGGGAATTAATTAACAAATTAATTATTGCAACTTATATTTTTTGAATTTTTTAAAATAGACATCATTTTTGAATTCGGAATATCAAATATATCTTAGGGTGAATTTTTGGTATTTATCTGAAAAACTTCAATTTTTGATGAATAGTGAAACCACTAAGTGGTAGTTAAAAAACTGATTTTTTGTTGAAATGAAACATTACCACTTCTGTGATTTGAATTTCAAAAATCCGACATACATGGTTGTCATTAGTAAGTAAAATGTGGTTCAATGGGATTAATATAATTTCTTGGTGAATAGTAACTTTTAAGTTTTATTAATCGCGATTAGAGTTAATTAGTGTAATTTAAGGTCAAACTAATGATTTAATAATATGAAATTACCTTGAAACATGTCCTACCACTATTGTATGTGTCATTTCTGACAAACACAATCCATTGGTCAACTTGGGGTCCCCATGGAGCCACTTGGGTAAGAAAATGGAAATAAATAACTTTTTATTTAAAGTTAAAATAAAAATGTCACAAACATGTATTGTTTTACTAAAACCATTTTTACATGGGTTATACAAGTAATAATTTTGACTATAAATATTCATTGGAAATATGAAAATATTTCCTATATCATATTTGTTTTTAATAATTTTTATACTTTAAATAAATTAAATTATCTATGACACCAAGATGATGCAGCTGTTACCACATTATTTAATGATTTAAATAAAATGAGAAGATAATGTAAAATCTAAGACCTAAACTTGTCGAAAACCTATTGGATGGGTGGATTTTTAACTCTTATCACCTTATCCTCGAAATATATAATTTGGGGACCTTTAAAATCCGAAAAAGAATTTTATAATAAAGTAACATTTTATAACATTCCAAGAGTGCCCCTCCTCTCCTCTTATAAAAGGCCCCCACATATACCACCTTACCCACACCTATCAATCCTTTGGATTGCCAAGATCTGATAATTTTATCTCTCCACATCCCTCTACTCATCCTAGAAACCTTATCTTAGGCAGGAATCTTTCATAAAACCCTTTTGGTTCAAACCAAAGGGAGTTACCCGATTTAAAGGTAATGTCATCACTTGTGGTCTTTTGTATTATTTTTCTTCTCCAAACCCTAAACTATTTCTATTATTTTATTTTGTAAAAACACCAGTATATTCAATTTACTAGGATGTTGTTATGATAATTATTCAAGATACACTTACACACACCTCCATCTAATGGTTAAAGAACATACTGTTTCCGTGGTTGGCGAATTTCTGCCACACGAAACGATGATTGTTCATTCTTCTTTTAACACCTTTCATGGTGGCCATTAAGATGTCACTCTATTTATATATGATTTATATTATGTTTATGTTTTCCTTATGCTTCTAAATTTATCATTTATGGCATACCTTTATTGTTTCCATTATGGGTAAACACGATAATTTAATTTTAAGAAGTACGGACTACCGCCACCTCAAAGTGATTTGATTCTTTAATGCCATATGTGGGGCATATAAAGGATGGAGTTAATGATATTATAAATGATATTATACTGGAATTATAATTTACCTTTATATCATTATGATTTTACTCCATTAAATACGAAATAGAAATGAAAGTAGCGATCACGCGTTCGTACAGCTTACCGTCTCCATGAACGGTGCATTTAATTTCTTACCTCTAAATGTTATGTACTATTATAAATACATGTATATGCTAGATATATATGATATATATGATATAAAAATCCTGAATATCATTCTGGATATAATGAACCTTTAGCCACATGAACAACATGTAATTGTAAGAAGTCCATTTTGAACTGAAGTACCAAATATCGACAAAACAAACTTTAATAACTTAAATGATTACATTATGTTTATAACATGGAAATAAGTCATATAAAAGGAATAATAAACTTGAAAAAGGTTCTTAAGTAAGTATAAATTAACTTTAGTTTATTATTCAGCAGATTAAAGAGCAATCGTGTAACACCCCAAGCTTCTACGGTACGCTTCTCTTTGAATAATGTGATAGCGTGTGTTGTACGCAACACCGAGTTCTGACACACCATAACTAATCAAACTAGCCGTTATGAATAGTAATACCTACTTTTTGAAATTATATATATATATATATTATATTTGAAAATGGACTTCATTTTTGGATTCGGAATATCGAATTTAGCCTAAGGTGAAATTTTGGTACATTTCGGATAACTTTCATATTTTGATGAATAGTGAAAATTACTAAGTTTTAATTAAAAACAACTTTTTTAATCAAAATAATTAATAGTGATAAATTATGAATTTGAGTGGTTTTAAAGTATATTTAGAATATATTTTTACCATTTAATATAATTTTGGTCATTGGAAATAATTTTACAATTAAACCGAACATAAACGAGTGTCAATCTTTTGATAGTTATTATCTCTTAAAAACACGCTTTTTGTTTTGACAGCGGGATTTAATTTTAAATTAATTTCTGCCACTTATGTGTTTTGAATTTAGGAAAATGGATTCCATATTTGGAATCAGGATGTTCAAATTGTGTAAATAGGTAGCTTTTATTTTTAGACATTTTGAATAATTACTGCGGTAAATATTTTATTTACCATGGTTAAGGGTAAATCCGGTAAATAAGGGTTAAAAATAATATTATAATAATACTAAATTACCCTAAAACGTGTCTTAACCCTATTGGTTGATACATGGTCGACCATGGGAATCTTTGGGTCTATTTTGGGACCCCATGGATCCACTTGTAAGTGATAATGACACTTTATTTTAATTAAGTTAAAATGAATACAAAAATGACACAAGCATATATCTTTTAGAACAACAATTGTTACATAGGGTTATATATGTTGGATTTTAGATTATAAATATTAATTAGAAAGATAAAAAGATTTCCTACATAATTATATTTTATTTATAATTTTTAGACATTAAATAATTTATTTTATATATGACACAATGATGATGCAGTAATTACTATAATAGTGAAAAATTAAAATAATTGATATTATAAATACCCAAATAAATATAATATGAAACTTTTAATGAATTAAACTAATTTTATAAGATAATATGATATATTAGTATTGATTTAATTGACTTTGTTCGAAGTAATCAATCTGTTATGAGTTTCAAAAAAATCAACTATTGAATAGTGTCAAAATTGACATAAAAGAGTTCTTAAAACAAATATTATATTATTAATTGATATTAAATTCCTAAAAATCTAAGGTTCGACCAAGAGACTTATATCATGATAGGTTCATCATTAATGTACCACTTGGGGGTCTCTTGGAAGTATATAGTAAGTTTATTAACCATATTATATAAAAATACAAAGAGACATTGTAAAAGTGAAACTAATTAACTTAGAGTTAATACTTAATGATAAGGTTAATATAAGTACCCAAACCTGTCTAAATTCTATTGGTTGAGTTATTTTCGACCTATCCCCACCTTAACCTTTGAATAATCAACTTTGGAGCCTTTATAAACCGAATATGAATTTATTATAAATTAATATTTCTAACTTTTCCAAAGGTGCCCCTCACCCCTCTTATAAAAGGGAACTCCTCCTTCTCATTTCTTCACACCTTCAAAGCCTTTTGGTTCGGCCAAACTCTTCCCAAATACTCTCCCAACATCCCTCACTACAACCTAGAGGCCTTAGTTTGATCAGAAAGCCAACCTATGGAGCCCTTTTGATCAAATCAAAAGGAAGAACCCGAAGAAGAGGTAATGATTTCACCACCCTTTTCTAAGTTCATTTCTTCTTCCACTTCTTCTTCCTTTGTTCTTACCATTCTAAAATAATAACTCCAGTATCTCACATATACTGTGATGTTATTATAAGTATGGTACAACCATATTCAGTATTCTATCCACCCTTTGAATAACATGTCACCATACGTGCGTACGTACGGCTTACCGTCTCCACGTCGTGGTGTAATTGTTATTCAATATAATATTATTTGGATGGGTATAATAATGATGTGTAACTCATGTAAATAATAAATATAACATGTTAATGATTCTGTATATATGATATACCATTCATTTATATATTATTTTAATATCAAAAGAATGATATTGTCGCTTGTGCGTACGTACGGACTACCGTCTCCACGAACGCGATGAGATTCATTCTCCATCGTAACCATTCAAGTATAATTATCATTTGATGATTTAAAAATGATGTTTAAGGACTAGATATCATTCTGGATATGAATAAGATACAACAACCATGTCTTATGTAACAAAACATATAAAGAAAATGAGTAAGTTAACACCCGAAACGACGATAATTCTAAGATATTATTAACAAATCAATGTTAAAAGATCATATATGATATCATATTAATATATATGATTCTTGTATAATTTAATAACAATTATTTCACCATTATACAGGAGGTTAACCTACCCCAACCAAGGAAAAGTACAAGGTAAGGGTTTACTTTACAACCTCTTCATTATCCAAGGTTGTTTATACGTAATAATCTACTGGGATCTCTTTATCATCCACATCCATGTTTCTTAAAAATGCATTTCAAAACATTTTTACTATTTACTAGAATATGAGTTAAAGTCATTTATACCCTTTTTGACTTTTATAAGTGGTTTATAAAGGAATATTTCGGTCGTTTTCAAAACAAGGTCCTTTTTAACCTTTTCGACAGAATTAAGGTAAGAATGTTTTTTTTAACTTATACGGCGGGTGCGGCTATTTTCCGCCGTTATAAAATCTTCAAAGCTTCCCTTACAAGATTATAAGAATATTTTCAAAGAAAATGTTTTATTTTATATGGATCTTAAATTATTTCAAAATAAAAGGAGATATTTATTTAAAAAGAATTTTGATTTCATCTATGTCAACATCCTTTGATGGATTTTAAGATTATTTGAAGTTGATTTATTATGATACAAAACTTCTATATTGTATTGAAGGTTTTGTGATATGTTTGACTGTGGATATGCTATTTTTATACCATTCATAGTTTATGGTGAAAGTATTGACATTTCGTTTGCTAGTTTTAATACGAATGTTTATGTTATGTTTAAACCTTTTCATATGGGAATGCATTGGACTTAATATGTGACGGGTGGAGCCCGCTATAGCTCCTCGATGCATCAGTAGGTCTCATGAGACAAACTAGTGTCTTGGCACAAGGCCTTGACAAAATCTTATTTGTAGTCTTGGCACGAGGCCTTGGCTATGTGGTTATGATAGTCTGGCATTATGCATTCCAACATTATGAAAGTGGTTATTGATTTTTGTATGTGATTATTCGATTAGTAGAATATCCATGTGAATAAGTAAATGGAATTATTTCATTTTATTTATGCCATACCATGTTGAAATTCAAGTTTAAAAGGCTTTTGTTTTAGTTATACATTGCCTTAAATGTTTATTCTTATTTATGAAAGTTTCCGCTATATTGTTATCCTTACTGGGCATTTGAGCTCACCCCTTTTCTATGTTTTATTTTTTCCAGGAAGTGAAGAAGTAAATTATGAATGACCTTCAGGGATATTTTTTGGGGATATGAGTGTGGATTATGGAGACATTATGTTGTTATAGTAGTTTTTCATTTTATGATGTAATGTAAAACTTATGAATATATCTAGTGTTTCCAAGGCTACTAAACCAATCGGTCTTTCGAGATTTGATCTTTCTTGTGATCATGCCAATGTTATGTAATAATGCACCGACTCTAGGTAGCTGGGGTCGGGGCGTTACAGTTTGTATCAGAGGAAGTTTAGTACAAACCTTGGAAACTAGATTTAGATAAACTCTGATTAGAGCACGTAGACCTAAGATGAACTTTGAGGATTAGTATAGAAGAACTTCCTAGAATTTTGGTATTGTAGAGATTTTGTGAGTTTTCCGAGCAATACATCCCTGTCTGGATACGAGCAGGTAGAGGCGGCTCTGGCACAGATGTACCTAGGGGTAAAACCTGAAAACACCGCTTTGAGCTAGACTCGAACGGGAACTGGTGCACGACAACGGGCCTTGCTGCACTCTTGGTTACGACACTCCCGGGGGATATGCTTAGAATAACTCTCACTATCTTTACAAATCATTATGAAGGGTTTATGAGTATATACTTCCTCAAAGAAAACATTTTTATGATTATGGATTATATCCATAAATAGTTCAATTTATGTTAAGTGTTTTATAAGTATGGGATTATGTATTTTGATTCATAAACTGATCTAGTTTATGCCATTGTTTAGAAATGGCGCCTAGTGGAAGAAATGGAAAACGTATAAATGCACGCACTCCATGTAGGGATTTCCCTCCTGCTCAAGATAATTATAGTGGGGCTGGTGATGCAACTGGTGCTGATCAGCTAATCACCATACTGGGACAACTTACTCAGGTTATGAATAATAACCTTACCCGTATGGAGCACCCTGATCCGCAGCGTGGAGGATCAATGTTAGATCGATTCATGAGGCAACAACCACCAACGTTCAATGGGAATACAAATCCCTTAGTAGCTGAGCAATGGATATTTTCCCTAGAGAAAATATTTCAGGCTTTGGGGAGTAGTGAAAGGGAAAAAGTTATCATGGCAGTTTACCGCCTCACTAGAGATGCTGATCAATGGTGGTCATTGATTCAGAACATGAAGGAAGATGATGAAGTATCAAATATGGAATGGAGTGAGTTCAAAGATCTGTTTTTAGAAAAATACTTTCCTCGCGACCATCGAGTAGATATGGAAAGACAATTTCTGAGTCTGAGACAAAAGGAGGATGAGAATGTCACAAAGTATGAGGCTAACTTTACAAGGTTAGCAAGGTATGCTGGAGATTATATTCGCAACCCAAGAAGTAAGATTGATCGTTTCTTTGATGGGTTAAAACTATTTCTCCGTCGAGCGTTAGTCTCACAATCCTTTTCATCGTACGAAGACATTGTCTCATGTGCTATCAAGACCGAAAAGGAATTCTCTATGTCTTATGACTTTAAAGCAAAGCAAGAGAAGAAGAGACCTTCTGATCAATCTGGGAATGGAAATAAGGGGAAGAAGGGAAAGGTTGAATATCCATCTTGTGGTAAATGCGGGAAGAAACATCCTGGTACTTGCTTGAAGGGAATGGGAGTCTGTTACAAGTGTGGTGAAAAAGGCCACCAAGCTCATGATTGCAAGGGGAAGAAGGAAGCTACCAACGTTCAGTGCTATAATTGCAGGGAGATGGGGCATTATGCAAATGCATGTCCTAAGCGTCAGGAGAACTTACCTCAGAAAAGGCCAAGGGATCAAGGCCAGGCTTATGCTATCACTACTGCTGAGGTAGAAGCTCCGAAAGACGTGGTGGAAGGTAATTTAATGGTTTCCTCAAGTTTAACAAATGCATTATTTGATTCTGGATCATCGCATTGTTTCATATCTTCCCAGTTTGCTAAGAAAATTAGATATTTCCAATTTGATTTAATAAGGGAGTTGTCAGTTAAAACTCCTAAGGGAAGTATCGTTCCAACAAAGTTTTGTGAATCAGTCCCCATTAGAGCACATAAATTTTCTTTATCTGCTGATTTCATCGTCATACCTATGATTGAGTTTGATATAATCCTCGGTATGGACTGGCTTTCGGACTATGATGCGAAGATTTATTGTAAGAAGAAAGAGGTTACGATTCTTGATGATAATGATAAGGAGCACCTTATTTTTAGAGCAGAATCGTCACCACCTAATTCCTATTTAGATCCACCCCCAGTAGCTCAACTTAATTCAATTATTGGGGAGGAAGAGAATGAAATAACTGTCGGTGAGGAAAGGAATGTTCAAATAGAGGATGTACCTGTTGTGAAAGAATTTGTAGATGTATTTCCGGAAGATTTACCTGGACATCCTCCAGAACGAGAAGTTGAGTTTTCTATTGATTTGATTCCTGGATCAAGGCCTATATCGAAGACCCCTTATAGAATGGCTACTGTAGAGTTAGTCGAACTAAAGAAACAACTAGAGGAATTGAGTAATAAGGGATTTATTCGCCCTAGTGTTTATCCATGGGGAGCCCCTGTTCTTTTTGTTAAAAAGAAAGATGGATCTATGAGGTTATGTATCGACTACAGGGAGATCAATGCTATAACAATAAAGAACAAGTATCCCCTACCTCGTATTGATGATTTATTTGACCAACTGCATGGAGCTCAATACTTTTCAAAGATTGACCTTCGATCTGGATACCATCAGTTGTGTGTGAAGAAGGAAGACATTCCGAAAACAGCATTTCAAACCA
Source organism: Viscum album (assembly GCA_963277665.1). Lineage (NCBI taxonomy): Eukaryota > Viridiplantae > Streptophyta > Magnoliopsida > Santalales > Viscaceae > Viscum > Viscum album. The sequence goes on from OY728161.1 coordinate 113,407,325, forward strand.
GGTACGGGCATTACGAGTTTACTGTAATGCCGTTTGGATTGACTAATGCACCCTCTGTATTCATGGATCTGATGAATAGAGTTTTCAAGGAGTATCTCGATGAATTTGTGGTGGTATTTATTGCTGATATTCTGGTATACTCCAAAACCTACAAAGATCATGAAAATCACTTGCGCATTATCTTGAAGACTCTGAGGAGGCATGAATTATATGGGAAGTTTAGCAAGTGTGAATTCTGGCTTCAGGAGATTTCTTTTCTTGGCCATATTGTCTCTAAAGATAGAATCTCTGTTGATCCTTCTAAGACCAAGGCAATCCAAGAATGGCCAGCACCTACGAGTATAACTGAGGTACGTAGTTTTATTGGTTTGGCAGGTTATTATCGACGTTTCGTCCAGAATTTTGCCTGATTGGCTAACCCATTAACGAAGCTCACACGTAAAGGGGTTAAATTTGTTTGGACAAAAGAGTGTGAAGAATGTTTCGAAGAACTGAAGAGAAGATTAGTCAATGATCCTATATTGACTCTACCATCGGGGAATGATGGGTTCGTTATTTATAGTGATGCATCGAAGAAAGGACTTGGTTGTGTCCTTATGCAGAATGATAGAGTTATTGCCTATGCATCACGACAGTTGAAAATTCATGAACAAAACTATCCTACTCATGATCTCGAGTTAGCAGCAGTGATCTTTGCTTTGAAGATATGGAGGCACTACCTCTATGGTGAAAAATGTGAGATTTATACTGATCACAAGAGTTTGAAGTATATTTTCTCACAAAAAGAACTCAACATGAGGCAAAGGAGATGGCTTGAATTACTCAAGGATTATGATTGTATGATACACTACCACCCAGGGAAGGCAAACAAGGTGGCAGATGCTTTGAGTAGAAAAGACCATGGAGTTTTGAACAATATGAGAATTGAAAGGGATCCAATTTTCATGGATCTAGTGAAGATGGACATGGGAATAACCAGGGAAGGTGAAACATCAATGCTTTTTCAAATGGTTTCCAAACCATCTTTACTAGAAAGGATTAAGAGTTCTCAGACCGATGATGAAGAATTCCAAAAGAAGATTAAAGTTGTGAATGATGGGAGATTGAGAGACTTTGTGTATGAAGATGGAATTTTGAAATTCGGGAAGAGACTTTGTGTTCCCAATATACCTGATCTAAAAAGGGAATTGCTGGATGATGCTCATAGTTCCAATTTCTCTATACACCCTGGGAGCACCAAAATGTATAGAGATTTGAAGGAACATTTTTGGTGGGACAACATGAAGAGGGAGATTGCTGATTTTGTGTCAAGATGTATGGTTTGTCAACAAGTGAAAGCTGGAAGGAAACAGCCTGGAGGAGTCATGCAACCTCTTCCTATACCAGAGTGGAAATGGGACAATGTTACGATGGACTTTGTCATGGGGCTACCAAAGACTCCTAGAAGGAACGATGCAATATGGGTGATTGTTGATCGTCTTACCAAGTCAGCACATTTTCTTGCTATAAGAGAAGATCTACCCCTGGAACGTCTAGAAATACTATATATTAATGAAGTTGTGAGACTTCATGGAGTACCCCTATCGATTGTTTCTGATCGTGACCCCCATTTTACTTCAAGATTTTGGAAAAGTCTTCAGAAATCCCTGGATACTGAACTTCATTTGAGCACTGCTTACCACCCTCAGACAGATGGACAATCAGAACGGACTATTCAAACCCTAGAAGACATGTTGAGATCTTGCTCACTTGACTTTCAGGGTGTGTGGGATCAATATTTACCACTGGTAGAATTTTCCTATAACAATAGCTTCCATTCGAGTATTCAGATGGCACCATATGAAGCGTTATACAGAAAGAGATGTCGTACACCAACCTGTTGGGATGACGTTGGTGAAAGAAAACTTGTAGGCCCAGAACTGGTGGAGGAAACGGTGGAAAAGGTGAAAGTAATCCAAAATCACATCAAAGCAGCTCAAAGTAGGCAGAAGGGCTATGCCGATAATCGAAGGAAGGATTTGGAATTTCAAGTCGGTGATCATGTTTTCCTAAAGGTATCTCCATGGAAGGGAGTCATACGTTTTGGTAAGAAAGGTAAATTGAGTCCCAGGTACATTGGACCTTTCGAAATTCTAGAACGAATTGGGGTTGTAGCTTACCGATTGGCAATGCCGCCAAGTCTCTCAAAAGTTCACGATGTGTTCCACGTATCTCTATTGAGGAAATACATGCCTGATCCGACACATGTACTCACCTATGAGGAATTAGAAATGGAACCCGATCTGTCTTATTGTGAAGAGCCCGTCAAGATTCTTGATACGAGAGAACAAGTGCTGAGAAACCGGACGACGCGTCTTGTAAAAGTTTTGTGGAGAAACCATAAGATGGAAGAGGCAACGTGGGAACCCGAGGAACTTATGATGAAGAACCACCCGAGTCTTTTTATGCAGTAATACCCTAGAAATTGCGAGGACGCAATTATTTGAAGGAGGGGAGAATGTAACACCCCAAGCTTCTACGGTACGCTTCTCTTTGAATAATGTGATAGCGTGTGTTGTACGCAACACCGAGTTCTAACACACCATAACTAATCAAACTAGCCGTTATGAATAGTAATACCTACTTTTTGAAATTATATATATATATATTATATTTGAAAATGGACTTCATTTTTGGATTCAGAATATCGAATTCAGCCTAAGGTGAAATTTTAGTACATTTCGGATAACTTTCATATTTTGATGAATAGTGAAAATTACTAAGTTTTAATTAAAAACAACTTTTTTAATCAAAATAATTAATAGTGATAAATTATGAATTTGAGTGGTTTTAAAGTATATTTAGAATATATTTTTACCATTTAATATAATTTTGGTCATTGGACATAATTTTACAATTAAACCGAACATAAACGAGTGTCAATCTTTTGATAGTTATTATCTCTTAAAAACACGCTTTTTGTTTTGACAGCGGGATTTAATTTTAAATTAATTTCTTCCACTTCTGTGTTTTGAATTTAGGAAAATGGATTCCATATTTGGAATCAGGATGTTCAAATTGTGTAAATAGGTAACTTTTATTTTTAGACATTTTGAATAATTACTGCGGTAAATATTTTATTTACCATGGTTAAGGGTAAATCCGGTAAATAAGGGTTAAAAAATAATATTATAATAATACTAAATTACCCTAAAACGTGTCTTAACCCTATTGGTTGATACATGGTCGACCATGGGAATCTTTGGGTCTATTTTGGGACCCCATGGATCCACTTGTAAGTGATAATGACACTTTATTTTAATTAAGTTAAAATGAATACAAAAATGACACAAGCATATATCTTTTAGAACAACAATTGTTACATAGGGTTATATATGTTGGATTTTATATTATAAATATTAATTAGAAATATAAAAAGATTTCCTACATAATGATATTTTATTTATAATTTTTAGACATTAAATAATTTATTTTATATATGACACAATGATGATGCAGTAATTACTATAATAGTGAAAAATTAAAATAATTGATATTATAAATACCCAAATAAATATAATATGAAACTTTTAATGAATTAAACTAATTTTCTAGGATAATATGATATATTAGTATTGATTTAATTGACTTTTTTCGAAGTAATCAATCTGTTATGAGTTTCAAAAAAATCAACTATTGAATAGTGTCAAAATTGACATAAAAGAGTTCTTAAAACAAATATTATATTATTAATTGATATTAAATTCCTAAAAATCTAAGGTTCGACCAAGAGACTTATATCATGATAGGTTCATCATTACTGTACCACTTGGGGGTCTCTTGGAAGTATATAGTAAGTTTATTAACCATATTATATAAAAATACAAAGAGACATTGTAAAAGTGAAACTAATTAACTTAGAGTTAATACTTAATGATAAGGTTAATATAAGTACCCAAACCTGTCTAAATTCTATTGGTTGAGTTATTTTCGACCTATCCCCACCTTAACCTTTGAATAATCAACTTTGGAGCCTTTAGAAACCGAATATGAATTTATTATAAATTAATATTTCTAACTTTTCCAAAGGTGCCCCTCACCCCTCTTATAAAAGGGCACTCCTCCTTCTCATTTCTTCACACCTTCAAAGCCTTTTGGTTCGGCCAAACTCTGCCCAAATACTCTCCCAACATCCCTCACTACAACCTAGAGGCCTTAGTTTGATCAGAAAGCCAACCTAAGGATCCCTTTTGATCAAATCAAAAGGAAGAACCCGAAGAAGAGGTAATGATTTCACCACCCTTTTCTAAGTTCATTTCTTCTTCCACTTCTTCTTCCTTTGTTCTTACCATTCTAAAATAATAACTCCAGTATCTCACATATACTGTGATGTTATTATAAGTATGGTACAACCATATTCAGTATTCTATCCACCCTTTGAATAACATGTCACCATACGTGCGTACGTACGGCTTACCGTCTCCACGTCGTGGTGTAATTGTTATTCAATATAATATTATTTGGATGGGTATAATAATGATGTGTAACTAATGTAAATAATAAATATAACATGTTAATGATTCTGTATATATGATATACCATTCATTTATATATTATTTTAATATCAAAAGAATGATATTGTCGCTCGTGCGTACGTACGGACTACCGTCTCCACGAATGCGATGAGATTCATTCTCCATCGTAACCATTCAAGTATAATTATCATTTGATGATTTAAAAATGATGTTTAAGGACTAGATATCATTCTGGATATGAATAAGATACAACAACCATGTCTTATGTAACAAAACATATAAAGAAAATGAGTAAGTTAACACCCGAAACGACGATAATTCTAAGATATTATTAACAAATCAATGTTAAAAGATCATATATGATATCATATTAATATATATGATTCTTGTATAATTTAATAACAATTATTTCACCATTATACAGGAGGTTAACCTACCCCAACCAAGGAAATGTACAAGGTAAGGGTTTACTTTACAACCTCTTCATTATCCAAGGTTGTTTATACGTAATAATCTACTGGGGTCTCTTTATCATCCACATCCATGTTTCTTAAAAATGCATTTCAAAACATTTTTACTATTTACTAGAATATGAGTTAAAGTCATTTATACCCTTTTTGACTTTTATAAGTGGTTTATAAAGGAATATTTCGGTCATTTTCAAAACAAGGTCCTTTTTAACCTTTTCGACAGAATTAAGGTAAGAATGTTTTTTTTAACTTATACGGCGGGTGCGGCTATTTTCCGCCGTTATAAAATCTTCAAAGCTTCCCTTACAATCTTATAAGAATATTTTCAAAGAAAATGTTTTATTTTATATGGATCTTAAATTATTTCAAAATAAAAGGAGATATTTCTTTAAAAAGAATTTTGATTTCATCTATGTCAACATCCTTTGATGGATTTTAAGATTATTTGAAGTTGATTTATTATGATACAAAACTTCTATAATGTATTGAAGGTTTTGTGATATGTTTGACTGTGGATGTGCTATTTTTATACCATTCATAGTTTATGGTGAAAGTATTGGCATTTCGTTTGCTAGTTTTAATACGAATGTTTATGTTATGTTTAAACCTTTTCATATGGGAATACATTGGACTTAATATGTGATGGGTGGAGCCCGCTATAGCTCCTCGATGCATCGGTAGGTCTCATGAGACAAACTAGTGTCTTGGCACAAGGCCTTGACAAAATCTTATTTGTAGTCTTGGCACGAGGCCTTGGCTATGTGGTTATGATAGTCTGGCATTATGCATTCCAACATTATGAAAGTGGTTATTGATTTTTTCATGTGATTATTTGATTAGTAGAATATCCATGTGAATAAGTAAATGGCATTATTTCATTTTATTTATGCCATACCATGTTGAAATTCAAGTTTAAAAGGCTTTTGTTTTAGTTATACATTGCCTTAAATGTTTATTCTTATTTATGAAAGTTTCCGCTATATTGTTATCCTTACTGGGCATTTGAGCTCACCCCTTTTCTATGTTTTATTTTTCCCAGGAAGTGAAGAAGTAAATTATGAATGACCTGCAGGGATATTTTTTGGGGATATGAGTGTGGATTATGGAGACATTATGTTGTTATAGTAGTTTTTCATTTTATGATGTAATGTAAAACTTATGAATATATCTAGTGTTTCCAAGGCTACTAAACCAATCGGTCTTTCGAGATTTGATCTTTCTTGTGATCATGCCAATGTTATGTTATAATGCACCGAATCTGGGTAGCTGGGGTCGGGGCGTTACAAATCGAGTCAAGTCAGACATGAGGTAAGGGACTTCATCTCCGTCTCATTTCATTGAGGCATATTTTGTTTAATACACAACTTTCTTTTATATGGTGTATAAACCCCTTTGAAAGTTACTTTTATTCAAAAGGAATCTTTTTCTAAGAAGAATTTTACTAAACAAAAAAAAGGAATTTTTCTTTTGACGTACGCGGTGACAACGACCTTTTTTTCCGCCATGAGTATTATTTGGTCTTTGGCTTCCTCAACAAGCTATAATGTTTTTTAAAAGAAATAAATAACATATACTATTTTATATATTTTGGTATTGAAAATGGTTTTTATAATGGATTTGTTATGTCAATACATTTAAGTGATATATTGTGATCGAAATGTGGAAATGTTTTCATTCTATTATATTTATTTTATGTCTTATGATTTTATATTGGTACTTGGACATTTGACGAGTGGTGCCGTGAATACCAGGACGGGTGGTTACCTTATAACCTCCAATGCATTGGGTATGGAAGTCGACCATATGGATATTCCATTAAGTGATATGTGTGGAAGTCGACCATATGGTTATTCCATTTATGTATGTTTATGTCCCAAGTTACCTTTATATGTTATGTGTTCTTTATATGGGTTTTATGGTAATATTTTGGTTACAAAAGCGTAAGTAATGATATTTTATTCAGTGAAGAGTTTTTTACTGCTTTATAAAGGTGAAATGTATTACATTGATAAAGAATTCCTGGTTTACTTATTGTTTTGAAAAACTAACAGTTTTCCTTCTTTGTGTATCCCTTACTGAGCTTTTTATGCTCACCCCAAATTTTTTTGAAATGTTTTTCACAGGACTTAATGTGGGATAGGGTCAAGTATGGGATCAAGAAAAAGTCATGCTATCTAAAACATGGAACTAGACATGTTTCTTTTTAAGAGTTTTTATTTTATGAAAACTTAGTAGAAGTGTGTACTTTGTAATCTTTTGAGATGTAATAGTAATTCCCTAATTATCTAGAACTCTAAACCCGAAAAGATCCTCAATGTTAATTATTCATTTAATTTAATATTAAGTATGGTTTAAGGCTGGTGCCTTATGGTTGGTATCAGATGAAGTTTTAGACAACTTTAGGAGTTATAAAATCATTAAATTTACAAGTTAATGGTATGATTGAAATGATATAGCATTTAAAGATTACCATGTTTCTTCGCCTAAGATATTTATGTGTTCAGAATGGTTTTCCATAGAGGAAACAAGGTAGCTATGTTGGGATGAAATTAAGAGGAAGAAAACCTTCCAAAACAGCAACCTGAGATGGTTGGAATCGGAACTGAATAGTTAGTTATAGTGATGGCACAGTTGACTCAGGCTATAAATGGTGGTGGTATCCTTGCATGAGATCAACTAGATTACCCGTAGGGGAACATGTCAGTGGTGGAACATTTTAGGAGGCAACATCCCCCATCATTCAGAGGATCATCTAACCCTGTTCTAGGAGAAGGGTGGATTAAAGCACTGTAGAAGATTTTTGATGTCATGGGGTGTTCAGAACATCAAAAGGTTAGTCTTGCTATTTACTGTTTTGAAGGTGAAGCTGATCAGTGGTGGTCGATGGTGCAAAATATTAGGGATAGTGATGAGATTGATAATATTCACTAGAATTAATTCAAAGGTATGTTTCTTGAGAAATATTTTCCTAAGGTGGTTCGTCTTAGGATGGAAAAACAATTCCTGGAATTGAGGCAAGAGGATGAGTTAGGGGATACTTATGAAGCAAAGTTCACTCGACTGTCAAGGTATGCTCCAAATTTCATACGAGATCTTGATAGTAAAATAAACCATTTTTACTCAGGGTTAAATCCAAAGTATAGAAAGGATTTAGCTTCTCGTGAGTTCAAAAGTTATGAAAAACTTGTTCGATGTGCGGAGAAGGTGGAAATGGAGTTTGTCGATGATCAGGTGTTCTTTGAAAAACAACAGAATAATAGGTCCAGTTGGTAGACAAAGGGGAATAATTCATCAAAGAAGCAAGGAGGTAAGAAAAACAAATATCCATATTGTGAGAAGTGTGGTAAAATGAACCTTGGAGAATTTTTATCCAAGTCTGGAAACTGCTTTCGGTGCGGTAAGTCTGGTCATATTACTTGTAACTGTAAAGACGATGATCAAGAAGGCAATGAAAATCCAGCAGTAATATGTTTTAAGTGTAATAAAAAGGGTCATTATGTAAATGAGTGTCTAATGAAGAACTCAACTGAGGGAAAGAATACAGACTACAAACAAAAAGGGGTGGTGAAATCCTTTGCAACTACTTCAGTAGATGTTGGGCCATCGAATGAAGTAGTATCAGGTATACTGTTTGTTTGTTCAGATTATGCCAATGTGTTGTTTGATTCGGGGTCTACAAATTGTTTCATTTCTGAGAAGTTTTCTAGTAAATTAGGAATTCCATCTCAAGATATGAATCCTGAACATATGGTAAAAACACCCAAAGAAAACGTTGAGAAAAATAGAAATTATAAGAACCTCCATATCCTTGTGTGCGGAAAGAATCTACCTGCAAACCTTATTTTTTTGCCTCCCGTAGTGTTTGATGTTATTTTGGGCATTGATTGGATTTCTGTTTATCATGCTAAGATTGAATACAAAGCTAAAGAGGTTTATTTTCAGAAAGATTTTCAGTTTGTTTTCAAGAATGAACCATTTATTTTGATAACATATCAGGAAGACGAGAAACTAGTAAAAGATGGAAATGAATGTTACCTTTCCAATATTGTTGAAAATAAAGGAACTGTTCATATTAATGATGTTCCTGTGGTAAATTAGTATCTTGATTTTTTTCATGATGAGTATCCTAGTATTATTCATGATTGAGAAGTTGAATTTACTATTGACTTAGTTTCTGATTCTAATCCAATTTCAAACCCCCCTTATCGAATGGATCAAGTTTAACTTTTATACTTAAAGAATCAATTGCAAGAGTTATTAGATAAAGTTTCATTCGACCTAGCACATCACCATGGGGTGCTCCTATCTTTATTACTAAAAAGAAATATGGTTCAATGAGACTTTGCATTGATTATAGAGCCTTGAATAATATCACTATTAAGAACAAGTATCGTTTGACTCATATCGATGATTTTTTTGATCAGCTCCAGGGAGCTCAGTATTTTTCAAAGATTGACTTGAGGTCGGGGTACCATTAGTTGAAAGTAAAAGAAGCAGATGTTCCAAAGACTGTGTTTTGTACTACATATGGCCATTATGAATTTGTAGTTATGCCTTTTGGGTTAACCAATTCACCTACTGTATTCATGGACCTTATGAATAGAATTTTCCATGAGTTCTTGGATAAGTTTGTGGTTGTTTTCATTGATGATATTTTGGTGTTTTCTAAAAGTAAATGGGAGCATGAAATTCATTTAAGGGTTATCTTGCAAACCTTAAAAGAAAAGAAACTGTACTGAAAATTCAGCAAGTATAATTTTCTGTTACAACCAATTTATTTCCTTGGTCACATTGTTTCAGAAAATGGCATAACTGTTGATCCTTCTGAAACAAAAGTTGTTGAAGAATGGGCAAGACCCAAAAATTTAACTGAGATCTGTATTTTTCTTGGTTTGACAGGTTATTACCAGTGGTTTGTTGAAATTTTTTCACGGTTATCTAGTCCAATGACTAAGCTAACTGAGAAGGGTGTTACGTTTATCTAAAAAAAAGAATGTGATGATAGTTTTCAGGAGTTGAAAAGAATATTGGTGAATGCTCCAGTTTTGGAACTTCCTTCCAGGAATGGTGAGTTTGTTATCTTCAGTGATGCTTCATTGAAGGGACTTGGTTGTGTCCTTATGCAAAATGATCAGGTAATTTCTCATGCTTCAGATCGGTTGAAAACTCATGAGATAATTACCCTACACATGATTTGGAATTAGCTGCTATTGTTTTTGCTCTAAAAATTTGGAGGCATCATTTGTATGGAGTAAATTTTGAAATATACACTGATCACAAAAGTTTAAAGTATATATTCACTCAGAAAGAATTGAACATGAGACAGAAGAGATGGATGGAATTAATCAAGGATTATGACTGTACAATTCATTACCATTGGGGAAAATCAAATAAAGTGGCTGATGCTTTGAGTCGAAAAACTAATGCTTCATTAACAATTCTACGTTTGTAAAGTGATCCTTTGGTTTTTGATTTGATGAAATTTGGCATAGAAGTTGTTGGTGTAGGAAGTTCTTCTGTTTTGTTTCAGGTGTCAGAGAGATCATCTCTATCGGACAGAATTAAGCAAGCGCAGAAGAAAGATAGTGGGTTGCAAGAAAAGGTAGAGCTGGTTCGGAAGGGTATGTTCTATGAATTTAACATTGATAATGTTTGTGTTTTGAGGTTTGGGAAGAGATTATGTGTGCCTTGTAATTCACAGTTGAAGAATGAGTTGTTATGTGAGGCTCATAGTTCCCCGTTTTCAGTTCTTCCGGGAAGTACTAAGATGTACAGAGATCTACGGGAGTATTACTGGTGGGATGGAATGAAAAGAGATATTGCTGATTTTACTGTGAAGTGTTTGACTTTTCAATAGGTTAAAGCAGAGTAGAAGTTACCGAAAGGGATGCTTCAGTCATTACCAGTGCTAGAGTGGATATGGGAAAATATATCCATGGACTTTCTTGTGGGATTACCGAAGACATCTCGAGGTAATAATGAAATCTGGTTTATTGATGACCGATTGACTAAATCTGCTCATTTCCTTCCTATTCAAGATACTTTGTCTCTAGATCAACTTTCTCGGTTGTATGTTAAAGATATAGTCAGGTTGCATGGAGTTCCCATCTCCATTGTATCTGATCATGATCCCATATTTACTTCTAACTTTTGGAAGGGCCTTCAGAATTCGTTGGGTACTGAATTAAATTTTATTACAGCTTTTCATCCTCAGTCATATGGGAAGTCAGAACGAACAATTCAGACCTTGGAGGATATGCTACGTGCTTGCTCGATGGATTATCAGGGAAGTTGGGACCAAAATCTTTCTTTGGTTGAATTTTCTTATAATAACAGTTTTTATTTCAGTATACAGATGGCTCCATTTGATGCATTATATGGAAAACAGTGTCAAACTCCATTTTTCTGGGATGATGTGGGTGAAATGATGTTGATGGGACCAGAATTGGTGGAAGAGTTGGCAGAAAAAGTTCAGCTGATACAGAAACACTTTAGAACAGCTCAGAGCAGACAGAAAAGTTATGCGGATAACCGGAGGAAGGATCTATCTTTCAAGGTAGGTGATCATGTTTTTCTCAAAGTTTCACCATGGAAAAGTGTGATGCGATTTGGTAAGAAAGGAAAGCTGAGTCCAAGGATCATTGGACCAAATGCAATTTTGGAGAGAGTTGAATTAGTTTCTTACCGAGTTGCTTTACCTTCGAGTTTATCTCAGGTACACAATGTTTTTCATGTTTTGATGTTGAGAAAGTATATTCTAGATCCATCTCATGTTTTGAGCCAAAGGCAGTTCAGTTGGAGGAGAATCTCTCTTATGAAGAACAAACAATCCATATTCTTGACCGTAGAGAGAAAGTGTTTCGAAATAAGGTAATTAATCAGGTAATGGTTTTGTGGAAAAACCATATTGTTGAAGAGGCAACATGGGAATCTGAAAATACTCTGAGGGATAAATACCCCCAGTTATTTTGATAAGTGAATAAAATTGCGAGGACGCAATTCCAAAAAGGGGAGAAGAATGCAACATCCCAGGTAAATAAAAAAAACATTTTCATATTTATTAATATTTTCTAATTATATATTAATTTTACTTTAAATGGGTTTCTATGTTCGATAGCGTACTCGATACGCAACAACAAGTTTCTTTGAAATCTTACGTTGGACACTAGTAATATAATAATATTATTTTAAATGGTAGATAACACGTAGTTGTTTTATTGGAATAAATAAATAGAAATAACTAAAATATGATTATATATATTTGTTAAATGTTTTTACATTTATCCAATAAAAGATAAAGGCTTAAAATGAGAAAAGAATTCAATTTTAAGCATAAATACTCTAATATTCACTAAAAGGTCAATTTATCGCCTTTTGATGGCGAACCCTCTTTAAATATAATTTTGGTCACTCTTATACATTATATTGGACCAAATAAAATTCTTCTTTAGAATCGGGACATAAAAATTTACTTTGTGTGCATTTTTGGTATTTTTCCGATAAAGTTCATTTTGTAATGAATAGTGAAAAAGGTTGTATTTTAATTAAAAACCTCTTTTTAATCTAATTTATTTATATGATTATGTCATCTTTTCAATTGGTTTTAAAGTACAATAAGAATATATATTTACCATTAAATACAATTGTGGTCATTGGAATTAATTTCACTTTGAAATTTGACTTAAACTAGTGTCAATCTTTTGATATATGTTGTTTCATAAAAACACACTATTTGTTCTGACAGCGGGTATTAATTATTAAATTAATTATTGCAACATATATGTTTTTAATTTTGGAGAATAGACATCATTTTTGAATTCGTAATATCAAATATAGCTTAGGATTAATTTTTGGTATTTTTCTGAAAAACATCAATTTTTGATGAATAGTGAAACCACTAAGTGGTAGTTAAAAAACAGATTTTTCGTTTAAATGAAACATTACCGCTTCTGTGATTTGAATTAAAAAATCTGACATACATGGTTTTCATTAGGAAGTAAAATTTTGTTCAATGGGATTAAAATATTTTTTTGGTGAATAGTAACTTTTAAGTTTTATTAATCGCGATTGGAGGTAATTAGTGTAATTTAAGATAAAAATAATGTTTTAATAATATAAAATTACCTTGACACATGTCCTAACCTTATTGGATGTGTCATGTCCGACCAAAAAAATTCATGGGTCAACTTGGGGTCCCCATGGAGCCACTTGGGTAAGAAAATGACATTAATAACATTTTATTTAATGTTAAAATAAAAATGTCAGAAACATGTATTATTTTACTAAAACAATTTTTACATGGTGTTATACAAGTCCTAATTTTGACTATAAATATTCATTAGAAAGATAAAAATATTTCCTAAATCATAGTATTTTTTTATAATTTTTAGACATTAAATAATTAACATTATTTATGACACAAGGATTATGCAGCGATTACCTCATTATTTAACGATTTAAATAAAATGAAAAGATAATGTAAAATATAAGAACTACACTTGTCAAAAACCTATTTAATGGGTGGATTTAGAACTATTATCACTGTATCCTCTAAATATATAATTATGGGGCCTTTGAAATCCGAAAAAGCATTTTATAATAATGTAACATTTTATAACTTTCCAAGAGTGCCCCTCCTCTCCTCATATAAAAGGCCCCCACCTCTACCACCCTACCCACACCTCTCAAGCCTTTGGATCGGCCAAGATCTGATCATTTTATCTCTCCACATCCCTATCCTCATCCTAGAAGCCTTACCTTAGGTAGGAAGCTATTCAAGTAATCCTTTTGGTTCAAACCTAAGGGAGTTACCCGATTTAAAGGTAATGTCTTCACTTGTGCTCTTTTGTTTTATATTGATTCTCCAACCCCCTAAAATATTTCTATTCCTTTATTTTGTAAAAAAACCTGTATCTTCAGTATACTAGGATGTTTTTATGAGAATAATTCTAGCTACACTAACACACACCTCCATCTAATGGTTAAAGAACATACTGTTTCTGTGGTTGGTGAATTTCTTCCTCATGAAACGATGATTGTTCAATCTTATTTTAACACCTTTTATGGCGGCCATTAATATGTAACTATATTTATATATGATATATATTATGTTTTTACTTCTTTTATGCTTCTGTATTTTTCATTTATGGCATACCTCTATGGTTTCCATTATGGGTAAACACGATATTTTCATTTTAGGAAGTACGGACTACCGCCCCCTCAATGTGATTTGATTCGTTAATGCCATATGTGAGATGTATAAAGGATAGAGTTAATGATATTATATATGATATTATTATGGAATTATAATATACCTTTATATCATTATGATTTCACTCCATTAAATACAAAATAGAAATGAAAGTAGTGTTCATGCGTACGTACGGCTTACCGTCTCCATGAACGGTGCATTTCATTTCTTACCTCTAAATGTTATGTAATATTATAAATACATGTATATGATCAATATATATGATATATATGATATCCAAATCATGAATATCATTCTGGATATAATGAACCATTGACCATATGAACAAAATTTAATTGTAAGCAGTCCATTTTTGACATAAGTACCAAATATCAACAAAACGAACTTTATTAAATTAAATGATTACATAATGTTTATAACATGGAAATAAGTCATATAAAAGGAATAATAAACTTGAAAAGGGTTCCTAAGAAAGTATAAATTAACTTTAGTTTATTATTTAGGAGATTAAAGAGCAATCGAGTCATGTTGGACACGAGGTAACGGACTTCGTCTCAATCTCCTTTCATTGAGGCATATTTTGTTTTATACACAACTTTCTTTTATACGGTGTGTAAACCCCTTTGAAATTTACTTTTATTCAGAAGTAATCTTTTTCTATGAATCGTTTTACTAAATGACAAAAATGAATGTTTCTTTTAACATATGCAGTGACAACGACCTTTTCAGCCGCCGCGATAATTATTTGGTCTTTGGCTTCCTCAACAAGCCGTAATGTTTTTAAAATGAAATAAATACCATATACTCTTTTATGTAGTCTGGTATTGAAATTGGTTTTTATAATGGATTTGTTATGTCAATATATTTAAGTTATATATTTTGATCGAAATGTGGAAATTTTTTCATTACATTATATTTATTTTATGTCTTATGATTTTATAATGGTACTTGGACATTTGAGGGGAGCTTGCGTGATAAACCATATGACGAGTGGTGCCGTGAATACCAGGATGGGTGGTTACGTTATAACCTCCAATGCATTGGGTATGGAAGTCGGCCGTATGGAAATTCCATTAAGTGATATGTGTGGAATTTGACAGTATGGTTATTCCAATTATGTATGTTTATGTCCCAAGTTACCTTTATATGTTATGTGTTCATTATATGGGTTTTATGGTAATCTTTTGGTTACAAAAGGGTAAGTAATGAGCTTTTATTCAGTGAGGAGTTTTTTACTACTTTATAAAGGTGGAAAGTATTACTTTGATAATGTATTCTTGTTTTACTTGTCGTTTTGAAAAACTTATAGTTTTCCTTCTTTGTGTATCCCTTACTGAGCTTTTTATTCTCACACCATGTTTTGTGGAAATTTTTTTCACAGGACTTAACGTGGGATAGGGTCAAGGATGGGATCATGGAAAATTCATGCTATCTAAAACATGTAACTAGACATGTTTCGTTTTAAGAGTTTTTATTTTATGGAAACATAGTAGAAGGGTCTACTTTGTAATATTTTGAGATGTAATAGTTATGTCCTAATTCTCTAAATCTCTAAACCCGAAAAGACCCTCAATGTGAATTATTCATTTAATTCAATATTAAGTAAGGTTTAAGGACGGGTCCTTATAGGGACACCCCTCAATGACTCCATGTCAACATTTAGTAGTAATTTTATTAATGTGGTTGGTCATAAAAACCCATGGTGATGACACACACCACTTATATAACCACTTGTAAGAATATATTTTATTACTCGGGTATGGATCCTTTAAATTTCATTCCAATTATTTATTTTGGAACTAATACGGATGAATTTTAATTTATAAAATTCCCCAAGGGTACCTCGAGATTTTGTGGAGCCTGAAACCCAACTTTTTGGGATAAATGTCCCTATCGTACTTTTATCGTAAACTGTGCCCATATGGTGCACAGTTAAATCTAACAGTGCATATGGTTTTCATTTTTTGGTAGATTCATAATGCCCAGTTGGTGCAAAGTTTCCCTAAACATGAATACTAACCATGTGACTTCCACTCCTCTATTGGTACCCTTTCAGGGTCTGCACATGGTTTGGAATAATGTGCAGTCATACCACACACAAGATAAAATTTTACCAGTATAACAATAATGACCTAATTAACCCACCCTTCATCCTAAACTCAAAATACTACAGATAGAACCAAAATGTTATATCATTTTGGATCTTTTGAAGGCCTAATTTGGGGGTCATGACATCTCTTTCATCCAAGATTCATGTGATATTTCTTTTGTCACATTGGATGCACAACGGTAAGTATTCAAGTCCGTTTCAGCTATTCTTCGTCTCTCTTGCTCTCGACCTATTTATCGAGGTGTGAGATTTTTTCCCGTTTTCCCATATCTACTATATTCCAAGAAAAACAAGAGGCTGATACTAGAGAAGGAGAGTCATACAATCCAATGGTGGGTGGTCCATAAATCATCCCAATTGTACATCAATTTGGGAATTTGTCTTGTGGGACCCTCTAATTTCATTAGGTGTCATTTATTGAATTTATATAACATGCTTAAAATCATTTGAACCATATTCTTATTCTATTTTCAAATATGTGATTAGTTGTTAGTGGTTATTCCCATAACTCCATCCATCCCATGTAGGATGTTTTGACATAATTGACTTTTAGTGTTGGAGATGTTTAATCCATCATTCGGGAGTGCCTTGTATTGACTCTTATATAGGTAAGATTTTCTATATTAAATGGATTGATTTAAATTTTTAATTGGATAAAGGAATGTACCTTGTATTCTCACCACTTGACCCACTTATGATAAGTGCTTCAGTCAATAATTTTATTGGAAATGGACATTGACAAGTATAATATGTATATAGATTAGAATTATTATATGTAATTGAATAATATGTTGCATGTTCGTAGAAGACCTTACCATGTCAATGGAATGTATTGGATTGAACCTTGATTATTGAAAATTCCTTAAATTTATTAAATTAATGGTTCTTTGCTACATGGAATAGTCGCACACATCAAATGAAAGGCTTAAACCAAATGGACATATTTATTAATTAATACTCGATTAAATGGGTGTGTTCTCAATGAGCCTTGTCAAACTAATGAAAGGTAAGGCTTGAATTCTATGAAATATTATATTTAATCATTATCAAATTTTAGTGTCATGTCTCTTGATCTCCTTGGATTCCATATGGAATGCCTTGGTCACTCAAGAACCCCATTCAAATTCAAGGATGCATCTTGCATTGGTTGAGACCCACCTGAACACATTTTTTTCTGAATTTAGATACCTAGTATGAAACTGTAGGATCTCTAGTGTATTTTTCAGGATTCCTAGGATAAAATATTTAGATCAAATTTTGATAAATATGTTCCATGGTTATAACCCATTACGCCCACAAATTTAATATCCATGTTTTACATTGGATGAAATCATTGGACTCAGTAGGCGTCTTACTATAGAATCCATTAGACTATAGTCCTTGGATTAAAATCTTACACATTTCAATGCTATAATTATCACTCATTTTCTTATCCTTATGTTCTACATTTTGTTAGTTATTACCTTATAACATCATTACTAAATATTGTTAAAGGTTTCCTTGTTACATCTTGGAACCTTCACTATTACGAACATGTGACTTATTTATAAATGGGTAATAATCAAATAAGGAATTGGTTACATGTTCGATACTAGACAAGGGTTGAATTAGGTACTTGGGTGTTTAGTTACACTGTACTACTTTACTTTGTATAGGCATTCTTTCACACTATTACATTTCCATTAAATGTGTTGGATGTTATAGACGTCATAAGTGGTGGCCCACTCAAATTTATCTCATACCTTATACGGGTGTCCTTTGGTACCCAGGGAAGATTACATGAATGAATGTATGTATAAAAGAAATAATATGGATTGGAACACCTGATTTATTACTATTTATGATGAATTTTGGTTGCATATGATTGAGCTGGAGCTCAGTATTCTTGGGATAGTCTTTTGATTTCCATTATTTCTTTGGGGAACATGTGATGGATACTATCTTGTATCACTATTTTCCAATTTTATAGTGAAATGACATATCATCATTTGTTGTTTTATTCAAGTATGTTATTCAGAATAATTCAATTATTATTGTTTTTTTCTTTATTTTACATTGTTCCTCATTTTTTCTTATATTTATTCCACTATTTACATTTATTTATAATTATCTATTGTGCTAAAATATGGAAATGAGGGAATAGTCTCCCCATAGACACACCTTAAGCCCTCTCTACATTTCAAGAGAATCTAGAATTTAGGGATATGTGCTTGAGGCCATGTGGCCCACTCGGCTTGAGCTACATATTTAGTGGCATCTGGTTCTAAGATGTGACAATGTGGTATCAAATGATTTTTCATTTATTTCATTAATAGTTGGATAGAATATATTGGATATTAGTAATACTTAGGACCTAGTCAAAATCCATTCTAGCGATTCATGAACACATGTTTGGGTTAAAATATATGTTGATTGAAATACAATTATTGTTTTTTCATATTATTGTTCGTATCATTTCACTATTGGTTTATGCACATGAAGTGCAGTGTAGCTAATTATTAATCTGTTTGAGATTCTATTTTATCCTTGGCCTAATGATATGATGTCAAGGATCATTGTTACATGCATCATTATATGCACCGATAATTAATATGTAATTCATATTACCATTACATATATGCGCACTTCACAATTTTATTTCTTTACATGCCTCTTATTATTGAGTGATGTTGTGATAGTTAGCTTATGATTCTATTACTCTGGGTTGTGATTGATTGATTTCATGTCTCAATTCATGAGTAATATGGTCCCTCATAGGTTTCGAAGAGTAATATACTGAGTAGATCCATTATGCTATATGTAAATGGGTGTCTCTTTTAGTGATAATGTGCATGGGAAAAACTTTTATGGGAATGAATATCCATTATAAAGTGAAAAATGACATGTAAAATAATTTTTTTTACATCCAACACACATTTTCATGTTTATGAATGGTAATAGAGTAAATATTCTATGTAAATTTAAAAATGAAATGAAACTTCTACTTCGGAACTTACTAGTAACTCGTACCCTAATTGGGTAGTGGGGGTAGTATGGATTGGGTAATGAGTCTTTCTATTTTTATATTGTTTAACTATATCTATATACCTGGTTAATGAATTTTTTATGGTGTGTTCTTGGAATTTTTTTAAAAATTCCACCATGGAATCCTCATGTCATATTCCCAAAAGGTGGCAACGACCATGCTCCATATGTGGCGGGCCTTGAGATACCAATCATACCTTCATGAGTACCACATGAGGAACCACCTAT
Source organism: Viscum album (assembly GCA_963277665.1). Lineage (NCBI taxonomy): Eukaryota > Viridiplantae > Streptophyta > Magnoliopsida > Santalales > Viscaceae > Viscum > Viscum album. The sequence goes on from OY728161.1 coordinate 113,426,882, forward strand.
TGTACCTATTCTAGGAATTGATTTCAAAGTTCGTGATAGTTTCATACATATAATGCAGTCCATGAATGGTGCTCTATGAGTTTCGCCTACGATGGATGATCTGACTCGTGAGTTCCATCAAAAGCATCCTCTTACCTTCTCATGGGATGGTGGTATGCAAGATGATGGGTATTGGTTAAAGGACACCCTATCTTTGTTTGAGAGTTAGAATACCGCTCTAGATTTGAGGGTCAAACTCTCTACATACATGTTGCGTGATTTGAAAAAGCACTGGTGGGATGTGATTACTAGGCTTGTCATCATCAGGGCATGTTATCGGTAGAATTCCAGACTGCCTTCTAGGATCAGTTCATTCATCATGCATTGAGAGCATATAGATATAGAGATTTCATGCATCTCAAGTAGGGTTCTATGTAATTTATGGAATATTATGCATGTTTCACTTAGTTATATCTTTTTGATCCAATTCTATTTGGTGATGAAATTTTGCATTCTCGGAGATCTGAGGATGATCTAGTGTACGCCATCCATTAACAAGTGAATTTATTTTTCCTACATACTTTATCTGAAATAGTCATTCAATATCTTATCACTAAGAGAAAATTGAGGGTTTTTAATAGTACTAGGAATATAGGATCGGTTTCATGACATGCCAATAGTCCTCCTGGTGGTAAGAAATGTTCCCTCCAATTTTATATTCAAGTTAATGAAAATGAGAGTACCTTATTTGATAACTCTATAGTGTGTCACCGGTATGAATAATGGGGGTATGTAAATCATCAGTGTGATAAATACCCAATGGAGTGTTGGTATTTTGATCATGTTGGTCATATTCTGCATTTATGCCAGACATTTCCACCATAATTGAGTAGAAAGTGATTCATGTAAACTCCACCTCAAGGAGCAGGTTCTTTTGGGTCATGTTAGGCAAGGAATTGGAATAGTACCAACAGGATTGGATGAGGATGTGTTAATGGCCACAGATGTCAGACTCTTTATCCCCATCATCAACACCAGATCATTTTTAATCATGGTATTCCAACTATTTTACCTGGACATGGATGAAGCCAATTGACACACTAAAGATGATACTTGAGGATCGGGTTACGGGTATATCTACATTATGATGTGATATCCTCATGGCGTCTACAATAGAATCATATTTATATAATACAGGTGATTAGAAATATTTCATCAATGTACCTATCATGAATAGTGTTGGACTGGAAATATAGTATTATTGTGCAGTAAGGACCCTAGAAACACAGTTAGAAGTATGGTCAAAGGGAATACACCAATTTAGGGATTCTCCCCTTGAGTTAGGTAGTTACCCTTTCTTATAGAACCTCTTCATTCTGAAGATGATTGGATTCTATGTCATTCTTGGGATGGATTGGTTGGTTTAGTATCATTCTTTTGTAGACTCCCATTACCACAAGATATCATTTACCTCCCCAATGGGATGTAGTTATCTACATAAGGGAGAGTTGGATATCCAAGAAGTTAGAGAGGGACCATTGAATCATTGGCTATGTAGAGTTACTTACCAGATTTAAAATAACATCACAAAGGATTATGGTTTACATCAAGATGATTTCCCTCTATTGGTGAATCATTTTAGGGATGTCTTTTTAGAAATTTCTTTTAGATTTTCTCCATAGAGAGAGGTAGAGATTACGATCGAGCATTTTCTTGGAGAAGGTCCACTTTCCATTCATACGTATTGGATGGAACCTACATATCTTTAGAATCTCAAGTGGTAGTTAGAGGATTTATATACTAAAGGCTTTATAAAGACACATATATCCTCTTGGGGTTCATCCATTGTTTTCTACAAATAAGGTAGATGAATCCATACATCTATGCTTGGATTATATAAAGTTGAACCATCTTATGGTCAAGAACTGATATCCACTTCCTCGAATATATGATCTCTTTGACATTATTTGAAGAGATAATGTCTTCTCTAACATCAACCTAGGGTTAGGAAATCACCAAATAAAAGTAAGGCCATCAGACATACCTCATAAATAATTACGTAGCAGGTATGATTTATATGAGAACATTTTTATACCGTTCATTATTATGAACATGCCTTCCATTTTCATGGATCTAATGGATATTTTTTTCAAACCAATCTCGATTCTTTCATCATGTTATTTTTGGATTCTATCTTGGTGTATTATAAAACTCATGAAAACCATGCCAATAATCTTAAGATAATTCTGAGTAAATAGAGATAAAACTATCTTTATGTTAATCTTGCTAAGTTCCACTTTTGGATAGAAAAAGTTCAATTCATGGGTCTTATAATATCGAAATTGGAAATACCTATTGATCCATAAAAGGTTATTGTTATAGTTTTTTGGGAGAATCCCAAAAACATGTTTGATATAAAGAGGTTCATTGGGATAGATGGATATTACTGGCTATTCATATAAGACTCATTATAATTTTCTTCGCCTCTCACTAGTCATATAAAGAAGGTTGTCTTGTTCTTGTTGTCTGAAGTGTGCGTGAAATAATTATTGTAGATGAAATGGAGGCTTGTATCAGAAACTATTCTAATTCTTCTAGGTCCTGGAAGAGGTTATTCCATTTTATGTGATGTATAAAGCATCATCCTAGGATTAGTGATGATGTTGGAGGACAAATTCATTGTGTATTGATCTCGGTAGTTGAGGCCCCAAGAGAGAAATTACCTGACACTTGACCTTGATCTATAAGTAGTTGTCCATGACATACATTTTTGGAGACACTATCTGTTAGGTAAGATATTTGTGGTGCACAACGAAAAAAAGAGCCCCAAATATATCCTTTCAACTCATTACATGAACATCAGATATTAGATATGGGTTGTATATCTAGATTCCTTAAGTTTTTAGAATTCCTGTATGCTTGGATTGGAAAATGTAGTCACTGATGCATTGAGTTAGAAAACTCAGGCACATGCCGTATGGGAAGCCAATGATGAATGGAAGTTAATGGCCCTCTTTTCTGAGTAGCATCTGGAGTTTCATGATAGTCATGAGTTGTATTACCTCTCATCTTTTATAGTGACATCTTACATCATTGAGAAGGTAAATGGTAGAAAATTTTAATATCTTGATGGATATGTTATCCATTAGATTATATCTGGAGATAACCTATCTCTGGACTAGTCTGTGGACAGAGAATACATCATGTGCATACACAGACATTTTTAGATTCCTATAGATATGAGAGAGGAGTTGATATATGAATCCAATGATTCTTAGTGGGAATTTTATCCCAGATTATCCAAAATGTATCAAGATATGTGATTCCATTATTGGTGGCATGGGATAAAACACAAGATATTAGGATAAATCATTAGGTGGTCCACTTGTCAATGTGAGAAGGTGGAGCATGAGATAACTATAGGGTTGTTTTAGCTGCATCCAGTCCCGAAATGGAAATGGAATTTTTTTGACAAATAATTTGTAGTCGGGTTACCCAGGGCTCCTAGAGGTAGAAACAATGTGTGGATCACTTCATTCTTATTCAGGAGACATTCTCATTTGCTGATATGGGAAGACCACATGTCTATGAGATCATATGACTACATGGGGACCCTCATTCTATGATTTAATACAGGGATTGTCATTTCATGTCATGGTTCTGGAAGGGATTATAGAAGGCTGTGAGAACATAGGTTCTTATATGAACAACATTTCACCCTTAGACCGATGGACAATATGAACGGAAAATAAGTGTTCTATAGGATATTCTCTGAGCATGTGCCCTTGGTTTTAATGGTTATTGTGAAAAGAATAATTGTCTTGTCTATTTCACATATAATAACATCTTTCCGGTGACAATTAAGATGGTTTTTTTGAGACCTTATATGTTAGGTCATGTATTTAAACTCTGTTTTGGATGGAAGTAGTTGAGGCAGCCCTAATTGGTCCTCATATCATACAGGGGACTTCTGAGAAGGTTCAACTAATCATGAAGTATTTGACTACTTCTCAGTCTAAAAATAAATATTATGTCAATTGCCATAGAAAAACATTAGAGTTTGAGGTAGGGAATCATGTTTCTATGCTCTTATACCCCAGTTTAGGGAATGTGCGGATAAAAAGGGAAGGAAATCTATCGCCTCATTATATAGGTCCAATTGAGATTCTACAGAGATTTGGGCCAGTTGCCTATTGGTTTCTACTACCTAAGAGGTATCATTCCATTCACAAAATATCCCACATTTCATAGCTTCACCAGTATCATGCCAACCCATCTCATACTTTTGATCTCAAGGAATTTAAGATAGATGCCAATTCTACCTTTGAGGAGTATCCAATAGCCATCATTAATCAGATCATGAAGGCTCTCAGTAGTACTATTTTATCCCTCTCATACGGGCGCTATGGTATCATGGCCGCATATAGGACAAGACTTTGGAGTGGGAGGCCAATATATGTTCCCTATTCCCATAGTTTTTCATGGATGGTGTTTCATAAACCTTTCAAGGTGATCTTCTGGATGAGTTCTCATAAGGGGGGAAGACTGTAAGAACCTGTTTCTTCAATCAGGTATGGATCCTTCAAATTTTAGTCTAATTCATTATTTTGTGCCTAATATGGATACCTTTTATGTTAGCCTAGGTCCCATGGGATTCTTAGGCTTTTCGGATCACAAAACCAAAATTTTCTTAGAAAAATGTCCCTGGATCAGGATTAGAGTATACAGTGCGGATAGGGTGCACGGTTAGATCTAACTATGTGGATAGTCTGCAATTTCAGGTAGATCCATATCATATGGTTAACTCATGGTTTAAATAAATTTGAAACCTTAACCATGAGAGTGAACCACTTCTCTATGTATTCAGACATGGTTTCAATGTAGTTTTTTTAAAACATCCCACATGGGATGGATAGAGTGGTGGGCATATCCACAAACATCCCATGTAGGATGTTTTTTCAAAATTGTTGTTTTAGTTTTTTGACATGTCTGACCCATCATTTGAGTGTGTCTTGGATTCACCCTTTTAAGGGTAATGTTTTCTATATTAAATGGCATGATTTAAAACTTTAATTTCATAATGGAATGTACCATGTATTCTCACCACTTCACCCTCCTAAATTAAGTGCTTCAATAAATAATTTAATATAAAATGAAAATTGGAAAGTATAATAAGTATATAACTAGGGATTATTATATGTAATTGAATAATATGTTTCATGTAAATTGAACCCCTTATAATGTTAATGGAAGGTAGAGGAGTGAAATATGATTTTTGAAAATTCATTAAATGGATACATTGAATGGTATTATGCTGCATACCGTGTCACACTAATGAAAGGAAAGGCATGAAAAAAATGAAATTTTTGATAAATTATGACTTGATTAAATGGTTTCGTGATAAATTATCCTTATAAAACCAATAAAATGTATGTTATTGAACCATATGAAATATTATATGACATCATTATCAAAGAGGAGAGTTGTTACATGAGCTCTCATTAGATTCCAAAGGGAATACCTCAAACACTTGGGAACCTCATTCCGATTCATGGACGTGTCTTGAAAAGGATGAGATGAACCTAGATCCTAATTACTATCTAAATTTGGATTCCTAGTATGAAACTATAGTCCATCAGGTTTTATTATTGGAACTCTTGGATACCCTTTTTTGATCCATCTCTGACATGGAGGTTCCAGGGTTAAAGCCCATTGGTCCTAGTAATTACTTAGTTGTGTTTTACTATAGAAGAAATATTTGGACTCAATCGACATCTTACTCTGGAATTCCTTGTACTATACTCCTTGGAATACACTCTTACCTCCAGTCAGGCTAAATTTATTACTAAGTTTGTGACCCTTTAGGTGTATGTTACCTTGGTCATTACCTTAGAACTTCATTACCAAATATCATTATAGTTTTCATTGTTACATATTGTATCATTCACTATTGTTAACATGTGACTTATTTATAAATTGGTTATAATCAAATAATGAACTGGTAACATGTTCAGACACCAATAGAGGGATGATGTAGGTAATTGGGTATTTAGTTACATTCTACTTCATTACATTATATATGCATGCTTTCACACTATTACATTTCCATTACATGGGCCAAATGTAATCGACAACATTGGCGGTGGCCCATTGCGATTTATCTCACACCCTCTCTGGGAGATTTTGGGTACTTACGTTAGGTTACATGAATGAATGGGTTGATAAAGGCAAGTATATGAATTTTAATGCTTGATTTCTTACTATTTAGAATCGAGCATGATTGTATCTGACCGAGACAAAGCTCTTAATTCTTGGGATAGTATTTTAATTTCTTTTATACTTTTATGGAACATGTTATGCATCTTGTCTTGTATATGTATTTTACAATTTTATAGTGACATGACATATCATCATCATTTGTTGTACGTTTGTATGTTATTCGATTTATTTTATTTATTTTTGATGTTTTTTTTTATTTTAGGTTGTGTCTCAGGTTTACCTATATTGCTTCAACCATTTACCTATGGTTATATTTATCCATTGATTTACACTCTGGTAATGAGGGATAGTCTCCCAACAGAAACACCCTATTCCCTTTCTTCTAGTTAGTATACACTAGCATTTTGGGAGATACGCATGAGGCAATGTGTCCCACCGAGCTTGGGGCACTATTTTGTGGCATTTGGGTCCTGTTCATCACGCCACTCATGGGTATCACAACTATAATTTGAACTATCGGAAGTGATGGAAAAAATTATGTAAAATTATTGGGCATTTACACCAAGACTTTTCCTCCTTTATTTTAAAATAATTATTCTAGGATTTTAAATGTAATATGGAAAGTTTGTTAACACCTATCTTGATACTCTAGAATCCCACTCATCAAATATCATTAGGCTATTCGTCTTATATCAATGATTAACACAAAATTTATAGAAATACATAAATTAAAGCATAATAAGCTAGACACAATTTACCTGTGAGAGAAATAATGAATGGAGGGGAGTAGAGTGATCATATTGCCTTAATAAATCTACCAGGAGAGATGGTTATCAAATCCTAATATGAATTTGAGATAAAACCAGAATATGTGGAAGTAATCCCAATGGGAGGGATGGTTCAACAGTATATCTCTGTAGGAAAAATATCTAAAATGCAATTTAAGGTATTAACATTTTAATTCATTTAATAAAAATTTAAGAAAACTAATCAAATATAAATTATGGTGTGAACCACATATTGAATGTCATGTCACCCCTACCATGGGTCAAATTACAGAATATCCACCCAGGTCATGATTAAATACACCACATTAGAGAATGACTGGGGACCCCCACCCCCCCACCCCCCACCAGGGCCCATGTTCTCTCATCAGAGTGAAACAATATCTCATATGGTATTGAAATAACATCAAATAGGTATCTATAGTACACCCCCCTCAGGTTATATCATGACACATTCAATCCAAAAAGTCCATCAAAGAAGAAAACCTAGTTTGAGACGTGACCAACCACCAACATCAGAACATAATCTTTCTTCATTCCCTCCCCCCACTATAATTCTATATTATACAGTGTGACATTTTACTTGAAATAGGTTTTCATCCATAACCAAGAGGAAACAATCCATAATAGACCCTCATGCCCTCAAAATAACCTCTAAAAGTTAAAAACCAACAAATTACATGATTTTTTGTGAGAACATAAAATAATCCATTCTTCAAAGTATACATGGTGTTATAGAAACATCAACATATGGAAGCTCATACCCATGATTTTTCATTGGGTAGAATTGGATGACAACTCTAGACATTGTGTACACATATCATACTCTCATTCCAAACTCCCCTCTAGGTCACATCTTTATTTTCACAACATGTGTAGCATAAGAACTATCCTATAAAGAAATATTATTTCTCTATGATTGATAATAAGAATTAGTCACTCCTCAAATGGGCCATCATACTCCAAATCGACATCACCAATATTGATCATATGAGAATGATCAAAATGGTATCTCTAAATAACATATGATAGAATACACAATGAATAAAATTGATACGGAGAGGGAGTGCTAATTTGTAATCTATTAAACTAATTCTGATGAAAACATAGAATGATCCAATAAACCTAGGTGTTATTTTCCTATACCTCTAAATGTGATGGTGTTCTAATAATACTAACACACAAAAGAAAACCTGGTTTACCACAAAAAAATTCTGTAGGTGGTATCACTAGTCAGAAAATGGTTGATGTGTACCTTGCATGGTCTCTATATGCTTCCTAATTAAATAGACATTCTCCAATTTCTTCAATATGTGACCTAGATAGATAATATATAACTCCCCAGCCACTAGTCCGTATAAAGGTTATTGACATGGACATCCATGCAAGTTCATGAATAGAAAATTCTAAATTGACTCAGGATAACTATTATTATAGGTGAACTTCACAAGAAAAATATGGTTTTCTTAGGAACCACTAAAATAAATGACACACAATCACATCTTTTCATGCGATAACCAAATGGTTTAGTAATATTTCAGATATATCTATGATGCGATATAGCGCTCAAATTCACCTGTCTATCAAGTTTCTTATGTACACCCTTCCAAAATAATAATGTAAATCCAGATCAAATATTATATTATTTGGAACCCTATGAGGATTTTATATATCTTCAAAACATATATTTCCTATATAATAGAAAAATAATCCTCTTATATTGATAGGAAATATAAAAGCATCATAAACAAACCCATGATAACACATACCATATCACTATTAGAAGGAGACCATAGTAATCTTACTATAAATACTATCATCATATCATCCCACTTTCACATAGGAATGGAATGTTTCTAAAAAATTTATATGGGACAATGATTATTTTCCATAAAAAATCAAAACAAGATTAATCATGAAACAAACCCTATTATATTCTCCGTAATCTTGAGTAATGAATATTTCCTATAGATTTTATAAGATATCATGGTATTCCTTTTATGAATATCCCATTTCAAGGAATGTGGTCCTTTCATCAACTCTATATGCATGAATGTATAGACTAAAAATCAACTTCAAATATAGATAATCTCACCCATAAGTGGGGTCCAATCAGGTGGTATATTCCAATGATAAATATTTCCCCCATAACCATATAATCCTAGTCATAAAAGTTACTCTCCTTTAATCTCTCGATGAGTGAGTTGGTATTACTAAAGGATATTTAAGGTCACTCAACCTCAATAGTCCTAAAATTCATGGAATATCTTAGTGAAGAGTCTCATTATATTTCACACACTATTATCCAATTTCAAAACCAATTCCCATGTCTTCAACTTGGTGTATCATCCATGAAATTCCATTTAGAATGGATATATTCTTTTTCAATATTAAAATATAGTAGATACTAAGACACCTCCTCTAATAAAGGTTATTGTCTTGTGGTGAGAGTATATTTTTCAATATTTTCATTTTTGGATACACAATTATCCTCACACTCAAAAGGTAGTGACTCCAAAGTAATAATGTGTGTTATATCATTGCATCTCTAGATCATGAACCATATGGTTTCAATCAAATGACCATAGCTATCTGGACCCATAGGTAACCAGTCACACTTATTATATTAGAACTACTCCAATATTTACCACTAATGCATCATAATAAATGGTATAATTCACACCCTTTTTATGCATGTCTAGGCTCAACATGGCCATCAATATACCATCAATTTCCTGAAAGGATCTCTCATAGGAAACTAACCACATGAACATTACCCCTTCATGATCTAGGCTATCAACGGTGATTCTAACCCATATAAGTCCTTAATAAATCTATCATAGCAACTTTAAAATCCCATTAAACGTTGAATCTAAAAGTAATTTTTGGGTCACTTAAAAAAACCATAGAATTATCCTATTCATCTTACACTAGTATGCATAGTTCATGTATCACATTTTGTAATATCACACCTCACATATCTAAAAATCGCCATTTGAGATCTTGGAATAAAATCAAATCTCCCTCAGTGTACTGATTATGATCACAAAATGATGATCATGATTCTTTTCTAATTTGTAGTATACTAGAATGTCATAAATATTATTGTCCATGAGTTAATCCATATATTTATTGAAGTCCATATTCAGAAATTTAGGGAGTATAAATTACATGTTATTAAATACGAATGAATAAAATAATACTCATTTAGGCCATACCTTATTTTTAAATATGTATAAGAAAATCAGATGGCCTCACCCATAACTAGTTAATACTTGACATCAATTTGATCTTAGAGAATCATTTAGATCCTCCAAAAATTATTAATCAACTTGTTAAATTAAGTTAGAGGATATAGATTCATAATATTAAATTGGTTTGTACTCCAATTATTATTATATAAAAACATAGATATATCCAATTTATTAGATAAAAAAGGAAAACCCCAAGGGGGGGAGCTCTAGAAAATGAAACTCTCTACCTTAAAACCCTTAAGTTGATCCATTTTTTCTCAAATTTCTACAATAGCTATACTGTATAGAAAAATGGACATGGTCACCATATAATGAATAAATTATATAATAAAATAAATCTATATATCATGTGGAAATACCAAGAAATCCTCAAGAAAATAACATCATGAAACTTATTAAAAATAAAATGAAAAATTGTATAACACATCTCTTCCAATTCTTAGGAAGAAAATTTTCAAATATGAGTCATCATAAATCCCAACTACTGAGGTCCAGGTCCCAAGAGACCTGTAGATAAATACCACTCTCTAAAATAGGTATTAGAATAAACCCCTTAATATTTTAAAGATATATACGAATGGTAAGAGTATATTTTTACTTGATATTATTCATCCAATCCATCGTGATGATCAAATTAAAACTATGGAACTCTGTTATAAGGAAATAATTGAGAAGAATGCACCCATGAATCATGATAAATCAGTATACAAACATTTGGATACCCACTTACCACACCCCTAATAGTGTACTGATATACATCACCACATACATATACTACATGGTAAATCATTGATATCCAACCAACTTATCAGATAAGAATTAGGATTATGCACCCTTATCATATAAAATAAATGATAATATCTTTGTTATAAGAATTTTACATTATATTTTCAATGGTACCTCACTTTAGATAGTAGTAGTATTCTCAATAGTGTGACAATATATGAGAACATGGCCCACAACTCCACATTCATGATTCCTTTGAGGGGAGTCTCTATACTAGAACATCAACCCCATAACAATAGTATCATGTCTTCCTCCAGGAATCAAACTACAAATGTTAAACCAAGTATCCCATTTGAATGTAACCCAAAATCTATCTTCAGATTCTCAGGTGTAACTATATTTTCAAACACCATTAGACCATGGTTATATTTCACTAAATCTAGGTAGATTCATCGACTCTCCATAAAATATGCACACATTTTCAATCATATCAAAATAAAGACAAAAAATGGCCTTGATAACCTTACGGTTAACACTCATCCAAGTCCTGTCATATTGGATAAGATAAGAACCCCTACCAAAAATAGATTTTTTATAGATTCCCAAGATTGAATAATCATGCCACCACTAATTTTATGGTAATTTTTTTAAAATTATTTCAAATTTAGAAAAATATTATATTTTTTCAAATGAATTTTATAGGAATAAAATTTTCAACCAAGATTAATTTATTAATATTTTTTCACTTTATATTAACTTTCATGACCCATAAATATTAAAAAACATTGATGTCATATTAATTATCAATATCCTTAACATTGTAAAAACACAGAGATAATTAGTAAAACGTCACCTAAAAATTTCAACATTTTATAATATACTCATTATAATCCTATATTATATATATGTATATATATTTTAAAACATTTAAATGAAATATAATTTATATTAAATTAATACATTATGAAATTCCAAGAGTGACTCTCCCCACAGTTATAAAATAGAACCTATTAATCTCTTTTCCCCTCACCTTGTGAGCACTCTAGTTCATTCAATACATAAAAAATAATTTTAAAAACACTATCCACATAACCCAGAGTATATTTTATCATCAAAAGTCCATCATACAATGATTATGGTGTAAACCGCCGGTGGCATTCCAAATGAGAGGTATAACTCTCAATTGTATGTTTTCATTTTATTTCTTATTCTACATCAATAAAATTATTTTATAAGAAGATGAATTAATAAAACAATAATATTTAATAAATATATATTTTGTTTTGTTACATTATTATATCTCATTGATCCATCAAATAGGAAACACACCCATTATTTGTGTGTGTGTGTCAGACTATCACCTTATGACACTATGTCATTTTTTTCTATTACTGCCTATCAAGACTAGTCATAAATATAAATTTAATATATATATTTTATATTCATGAAATATTTATCCTTATATGAAGATAAAATATCATCTAATCTCTTACTATTCCATCCATTGGAATTCATAATCTCATTCTTGTTGACATGTCAATTACCACCTCTATGAGGTAATGAGATTCATTTTTCATGAAAACATGACATAAATGACATATATAAGTGTATTTAATGAAATAATAATAAATTAATGAAATAATCATAATTATAAAAATAGAAAAATATTTTTACCATATTTACACCATGATATTATAAAAATGAAAATGTTACTCATGCGTACATACATCCTGCCATCAACATTGCTATAATGTAATTGATTTTTCATATCCAACATTCATGGATAGATTAAAAATAATAAATAATTTATAAAAATGATTATTATATCATGATAATTTTTTAGTGTATGATTTAATAACAATCTCTTTGACAATATTTGACTTATCAATGTCATTTTGGACATATTAGATGAATATTTTAAATACATATTATGTGAAATTAAATGATGAAATAACTGTATATAAATTTTCATTTAATAAAATATAAAAAATGTTTAAAATTTCATTAGTAGACTAAATAATTAACATTATTTTATTATTTATAATGATAAATAATAAACATGATCATTTGGACTTGAGTTAAGGGACATAATTTAATTTTAAACTAATTTTAGTTATACTTAAGAACCTAATTTACTATATATTTTTCTTCCATTTCGATATTATTAAAATTTTTAATGGTTGTTTTAATATGAACATTTCCACAAGCCAAGCCGAGTTTCCACCCAACTCATTGCCCTTCCTAGTCCACGACAAGGTCTAAAGAGTGTTCCAAATCCCCACGGGTTGGTACAAGTGTCCTAGTATCATAAATAAAGAGTATGAATGATTTACCAAAATTTATAAACATAAAAAAACAACGATAATTAATCTACCAATATTGAAAATCCAAACCAATCAAGACTTAAACAATATTCAGATTTGAGTTAAAGAACTTAAACCAAAAACCAAAAAGGCTATAATAAAAAGAACAACCAGATTATCTCAAAAAGAACCACCATAGGGAAAGGGGAATCTCCCTCAATCCATCTCCCCAACACCGCACTGAGAATAACCTCTAGAAAACTGAGCCACCATCTCCAAGAGCCTTTCCCTTACTTATTTCAAACATTACCATGTATATTTATATCCAAAGGTGTATGTAGGGTGTGAGCCTAACACTAGTAGTTTCCACCCAATACAATATCCTATTCCAAAAATATTATAACAAAAATAACACACAATATTTATAAATAGTAAACTATAAAAAATTTATAAATAAAAACATTGAAAGGAATCTAATTTAAAATATAACATGCTTTCTTTTTAAATAAATAAAAATTCATATTGTATATCGATGGTATGTGCAATATATCTATAGAGAATTAGTCATGGGAGACCACCCAAGGAACCAGCTAATAATGGGACACTAGGAAACTTGTATCTCAGTGAATTGTCACATAGGCCTTGATCAACAACGTTCTCATTCATGATACACTAGAGAGGAGCAAGATAAAAAAATTATAGTGGTCTCCAATCATCATCCATATCTAGTTACTATTTTCATCATCAATATTGCTAAGTTAAACTGGGTCGTATCCACTTACATATCACTAGAATACTAGTCATAATATTCCCACCTAGCTACTCGGGGTTTTCATTTATTATCAAACAAGTTTCACATGTCACATAACATGTCACATTCACAACACAAGTCAATCCATAAAATACACACATATTTTGCCACCCCTTGCTCACCCATATTCTATATTAGAAACATACAAACAGCTGAAACATTCCCCAACATGATTTTCACATTTTAATTAACTTAATAAATCATTTAAAAAGTTTATAAATGAATTTAAAAAAGAACGAAGAGGATTTAAATAGAAAACAAAACCAGAGTAGAATTTTAAAATGAAATACAAACTAAAACTATTCCAAATCATGATTTCCATCTCATGAATAATTTAATAAATCATTTACACAATTTATAAAACATTTCTAAATTGGGTAACAAGGTCTTACACCAAAAACACTACCAATTCCATATAGAAATTAAAATATAAAAGAAAATGCATATTATAACTTAAGAAAAACTAATTTTACACCAGGAAAAATAATCATAGAATATGATAAATTACTCAAGAAAGAAAAATAAATTTAGAAAATAATTCTAATGAACTAAATCACCTACCTTCAGTGTAGAAATCCCCAAAAACCAGTGTGAATCTCCAAAAGAACCTCAACAACACTACAATCAACAAAAAACAAACCTTAATCATGAATATTGAACCCAAAAACTCGAGATAAAATCTGAGTAATGAAACCAAAACTGATGAAAAAATAGAACACCAAGAAAAGAGAAAAGAAACCCTAAAATAGGGTAAGAAAATAAGGTATAAACTCACATAAATGAAGAATAATGATGTTCTACCATAGATTCCATCTATAAAATGGGTGTCCAAGGGTGAAAGAATGTGAAAAGGAGGATCTTATGGCTGAAAATCCCATGAGGGTAAGAAGATGAATGAAAATGGGGTCAAATATGAAATGAAAAAAATGTTAGAAACCCAATTTTTTTAATGAGCTCGACAGGGTGCACAGTTAGCCTAAAAGGTTTAGTAATCCATTTGAGATCATTTTCATTCTTTGTAAAAACCTCAAGTTTACCTGGGGTGTGGTGCATGGCTATGTGATGGTCAGGCAGTAGGTTATGCTCTAACTGCATAGTTATCAAGGATAGGTGCATGGATCCCACTAACTATGCGCCAACCATTTTACTGGGTCTGACCACCCAAAATTCTCCATTTTTCTTAAAAAACCTTAAATAATCCCAAGGGTAAAATAATATATAGGAAATATAATTGAAAAATACCTAAAAATAATGTTACAGATGTGACAATTCTTCAAACCATGAAAACATTCTTCCCTCTAAAATTCAACTTGAATGTTGATTAGAAAATAAAAACATATACACTTGATCAACCCACAACCTTTATCCCCAAGTATCATTCACATCATTCTAATGAGGTGAAATAACATGAAACAATGGAATAAAATTCCCACCAAGCACTTTCTCTTAGGAATACATAATCTGCATTGGCCGTTTAAACAGAAATAAATCAGACTCTATCTCCAGCTCTTCCCAATTCAACACATGGGATGGATCCGAATTATAATTATTTAATTTGGAGACATGGAATACATCATGAATTAACATAAAATAATAAGGTAAAGGTATCCTGTATGAAACTATTACAATCCATGTTGTGATTTCAAATGGTCTGATACACCTCAGTGTTAGCATTCCCTTCATTCTGAAAAGATGGTGACCAAAGCAAGGGGCCACATTCAATATCACCCGATCACCCATGGAAAACTTATGATCTCAACACCTCTGATCAATATAAGATTTTTTGAGACTCTCAACTTTCTGTAACAGATGTATTACCAACTAGACTTTCTCAGACGTCTCTTTTACAAGGCTTGGTTGTAAATGTGAGGTCTCACATACCTTATCCAAACATAAAGGAGAACCGAATGTCCGACCATAAAGTGAATCAAAAGGATCCTTTCAAATTAAATATTGGTAACTATTATTGTATGTTAATTTGACCAATCCCAGTGGCTATCACATGACCCTCTAAAATCCAAAACATAATCACAAATCATGCCCTCCATAATATGATTTTGCCACTTAGTTTGATCATTAGTTTGAGGATGGCATGTCATACTCACCATAATCTGTGACCTAAATTCCTTTTGAAGACCTTCCCAAAACCTAGAGGTAAAATGGAGGGTCTCTATTTGAAATAATTGTTGATGGCTCACCATAGTTCCTTAGCACCTTATGGGCATACAATTGGACAAACTCATCCAATTTAGTTGAATCTTTATGTGGAATGAAATGGGATTTTATGGTCCAACAGTCGATTACCCCCCAAATGGTGTTCCTTTATGGAGGTGTACAAGGAAATCCAATAATGAAATCCATGGAAAACTCATCCCACTTCCAGGTTGGAGTGGGTAATAAATGAAGAAAACTAGAGGGCCTTTGATGCTATTCATTTACCTATTGACATATATATCACCTCAATACGAAATAAGATATGTCATGCCTCATGCCTAGAAACCAAAACTATTGATTAAAATCATAATAAATTATGGTAACTACATAATGGACAACCCACTGAGATTGGTGGCTATCCTACATCACCATCTTCATCAAATAAAGCAGATTTGTGAAACATCCCTTAAATAAATAGATTCCCTCCGTAGACAATGACCTATCAGAAGATGTCTCCCAGCCATGAAGAAGCTACATGGATTGTAGGCACGACTCATCGGTATGATTCTACCTATAAATCAACTTGATAAGAGAAAGATCCAACTATATTATTACCAATAACACACCTCCACTGTGTTTTTTGTCCTCCAAGTGAATATGGGGAAAGAGCCCCATCATTGTCCACTCATCATTTTTCTTCCTCATAGCTTTCACTGGCACATTTCTACTCAAGGTGTCATTCACCACATTATCCTTTCCTGTGGTATAGATGATATCATTATCGAACCCATGAAAATACTCGAACAAATGGAACTAACTCAAGTTCATATATATTTGGGAGAAGATGTAGGCTAAGATTTTATGATCAGAATAGACCACAAATTTATCCCCAAAAAGTTAAAAATGGAACCAATTATTCAGGTCATACATCAAAGCTGCTAATTCCAAGTCACTTGTTGGGTAATTGTATTCATGGGATCAGAGTGGGTGAGACCCATATTCCACTACATGTTCATCTTGTATGGGGACACACCAGAGACCCATACCTAAAGCATCACAATAAATCACGTATCCCATCCTAGATTATGTAAATATCAAAATTTTTGTGGTAGTCAAATGAAACTTTAGCTCATCAAAGGATCCCTGACATTATAGGATCCATTCAAACTTCACCCCTTTTTGGGTGAGTGTGGTCATGGATGTAGTAAGCCAAGAGAAATCTCAAAAAACCTGGTTGTAAAATCCTTCTAGCATAAGAAAACTCATGATCTCAAATACAATCATTGGATACTCCCATGACATAACTTCACTAATCTTCTCAGGGTCCACCGAAACCCCTTTATCTGAAATTACATGGCCTCGAAACATCACTTAACAGATCCTGAAGGTACAGTTTCAAAAAATTTCATAGAGATGGTGATCCCTCAAGGCTTCTAGCATTATTTTTTTTTCTCATTATCTTTATCAGATCCATAATAAACCATGATATCATCCATGAATTCCACAATTAAATAGTTGAGATACTAGTGGAACACCCTATACATGATTTCTATAAATACCACTAGAGAATTTTTCAATCTGAAAGGCAGGACCAAATACTCTAAGTGTCCACACCTTCTTTGAAAATCCATTTTCAGGATATCCACCTCTCTTAAAATAATATGGTGGTAGCCAGATCATAAGTTTTTCTTGGAAAACAACTTTACCTCTATTAGCTGATCAAATAACTCATCCATTTAGGGGAAATGATTATTTTTCTTGATGGTTACCTTATTCAGCTTCCAGTTATTGATGCACAATTGTGTAGATCTATTGTCCTTCATTGAGATCAAGACTGGGGAGGCCCAAGGAGAGAAACTTGGGTGAATGGAACCTTTTGATTCTAAACCTTCCAATTGTATCTTTAATTATCTAATCTTGTTGGGGGACTTGTGATATGAGTGGGGAGATATATGTTGTTTTCCCAAAACCAAATCAATTGAGAACACCACATCCCACTCTGAGGGTAAACCCAAAACATCTTCTAGAAATACTTCTGAGAAATCATC
The DNA here is from genome assembly GCA_963277665.1 of Viscum album. Classification (NCBI taxonomy): domain Eukaryota; kingdom Viridiplantae; phylum Streptophyta; class Magnoliopsida; order Santalales; family Viscaceae; genus Viscum; species Viscum album. The sequence goes on from OY728161.1 coordinate 113,445,161, forward strand.
CACTACATGAGGCAATCCAACCTCAGAAGCACACCCCTAATACTCTAGCATGGTCGATGATAAATATAAAACAAGATTCCTCAAATCCATAAGTGGTGGTCAATCATGTCCTAACCAAGAATCCAATTACCCAAGACACACCTGAGGACTCCCATTAGGTGTCGTGAAACACACACATCTCCTATAAAAATTGATATGATCTTGGTAGTGCACTAGATAATGCATACCGAGGACAACGTCAAAAAGTTCAATATCTAAGACTAGGAAATCACATTCAATCTCAACCCCAAAAAAGAGAATTCACAAGATGGGAACCGGAGACCCTGTTCTTTCTTCTCAACCAACCGCATTTCCAACTCCATTAAAAAAGACACCGACTCGGTTGTAAAGTTCATCATATAAAATATATAGAAAAATATAAAATAAATTGATGCATAAGTATAAAATAAAATAGCTAATATATAAGATTCATCAGAATGGTACCTCAAACTATCGTGGTCTTGCATCTGGTCCTACAGTAGTTGATCCATAGAATTAAGATTCCTGGTCTCTTCCGAGAATGACTCCTCACCTTCTACTCTATCTTGGGCTATATCTACTCAAAATATGATCAGATCATACCACAACAACCACCAAACATAGATCCAACTATCTTTAATTGATCTTATTGAACTAACAATCCCTAAGAATCCATAGATCATGCCCTAATCTGGTATGGTTGAGTATCTCTGCAAATACTCTACTGGTGTCCTATAGATATGCATTGATGGAATGATCTATGTAGAGTTAGACATGTAGTTCAGATTTTCCCCACCTTCCCAAACTAATGGTAAACAACAAACCTTGTATCATAGGTTTTAGAAAAAGACTACCTGGAAGAATAGACTAAACTAACACCTCCCTTCTTCCCCTACTCATCTTGATTTCCCTTCTTCTCATATGAACTACCATTTCCCAGCACAAACATCTCCCAAAAGGAACTTGACATTTCCTTATGGTCAATATCCACCAGAAAATCTCGATCAAATACAATAGTATAGGTCTTTATCTATAATATGAATACCAAAGAGTAGATCTCTATCATAAAACCCTTTTTGAGCCTATGAGACTTCATCTTCTCATTGAAGACAATTTCAGGTTCATATCAGACTAGCTCAAGAAAACAGTTGGCATACTCCATCACTGACTGGTCCCCCTGAATAAGATCCATAAACTCCTAGGATTTGGAAGAGGCTAATAACTCAGGACAAAACTGGTCATTGAATATGTCCTTGAATTATTTCTAGCTCATCTACTCGTGCTTCCAAGCTTGAAGCACTGAGTCCCACCACCTTTTACTAAGACCCTTTATCAAGAATGAGGCATATTTTACCCTGACTTCCTCAGGAGTGTCTGTAAATTCAAACATTTACTCTCTATTCTCAAGCCACTCCTCCACTTCTAGAGGCTCTATGCTACCTTAGAAATAAGGAGGTTTGTTCTTGGGATACTTTTGTTCTTTATCCTTCCTAGGACTAGATTCATCTTCTCTAACCAGAGAAGGACTAGGACATGCTCCCTATCTGAGATCCTAAAAATCCCAGACCACAACTTCTACCAACCTATGATCAAGTGGAGAGGGGGAACCGTCTCCTGTTTTTTTCCCATGGTTGCAAAGGAGCTCTCTGGGAGGCATGTTGCTACAAAAATCCACAACCATAAGTAAAATTCAATAGTACAATAGGTCTAAAAAATTTAAACAATAAGGTCAGATATAAAAAAACTCCTTCACACAATGAAATGATAAAACACCTTCACCTCCACCCATATTGGACATACAGTTAGTAGCCTACATGTCTCACCTAGAAGAGAAGTCTAACAAAAATCCTAACATCCCATGGTGACTTGAGGTCTGTCACCAGTCGTGTAGTCCCGGAAACCTACTCGCAACCATAACATCAAGTCATAGAAATTCTATCTATAGTATATCTAGACGCATCCCAAATATCATGACCTGATGAGAAACCTCCTTTGATACCATTTTATAACAAACCAAGATGATTTTCCACCCATACTAGCACCCGAACCAGTATATGGAAGGGCATGAAGGGTGTTCCCTATCCCCATAGGTTGGTATAAGTTACAGGGTATCATAAATAAAGAGTGGGAATGATTTCGTCAAACTTAAAAATATAAAAAAACAAAAAAAAAAAATTAATAAACTGAATATGAAAATCCAAACTGAACAATCCTTAAAGAATATTTAGTTTTTAGTTACAGAGTTTAATCAAGAAACCAAATTGGATAGATTAAAAGGAAAAACACAAATATCTCAAAAATAATCACCAAATGTCCAGGGGAATTTCCCATTGTCCATATCCACAATACTGCATCAAGAATGTCCTCATAAAACATGAACCACCATCTCCAAGAGCAATGCCATTACATGTGGCAAAATATACCAAGTTACTTACACCCAAAGGTGTAAGTAGGGTGTGATCCTAAGCCTGGTAGGATTCCACTCTATACAATATTACATTCTAGAAACATTATAAGATAAATAACTTACAGGATTTATAAAAAATAAACTAGAAACATTTTATAAAAATTAATTGTAAAAGGAAATGAATTCAAAATAAACATGCCTTCTTTTAAAATAACCAACAAGTAATATTGTGTGCAAATAGTAAGTGTGATATATCCATAGAGAACTCATCATGGGAAACTCTCTAGGAACTATCTAACAATGGGACACTAGGTACCTCGTATCTCAGTGAAATGTTACATATTTCACAATCAATAACATTCTCGTATATGATCCACTAGAGAAGAGACACATCCAAAATTCTAGTGTTCTCCAATCATCATCCATATTTAGTTAGTTTCTTCATCATCAATATTTTAATGTGAAACCGGGCAGTAGCCAGTTTTGTATAACATTCATACTAGTCCTATTCTGCACACCTAGTTTCTCAGGCTTCCCTTTATGCTCAAACAACATTCACATGTCTCATAACACACCAAATTCATACAGAAAAGTCAAGTCATACAATACAAACATTGTATACTACCCCTTTCACACCCAAATTCCATCATAAAAACATACACACACCAAAAACCTTCCTAAACATTATTTTCACCTCTTATATAATTTAAGGAATCATTTAAAACTTCATAATACAATTCCATGAAGCGCTAAGAGTATTTACACCAAAAACATACCCAAAAAAACTATTTTAAAATAAAACTTTCACCAAAACTATTCCATATAATGTTTTTCATCTCATTCATAATATAATAAACCTTTTAAAAAATTTATTTAAAAAAACCAAGGAGCACAACAAGGGTTTACACCATGAAAACACACCCTATCCCATAGAGTAATGGAATATTAAGACCAAATTCATATTGATAACTAACAAAACCAACTTTTCCACCACACATAATAATCATTAAACCTGATAAATTACTCAATAAGGAAAAATAAATTCACTAAATAATGTTTATCCATAGAATCACTAAGATTTGGTGTATTAGTCCACAAAAACCAGTTCGAATCTCGAACTGAATCTCAGTCTCACCATGGGAAAGATAAAGAAAACCATAAACATGAATATTGAACCCAAAAACTCAAGACCAAAACTTAAAATCTAAACCCTAACTAATAGATAAATGGAATTACAATAAAAGAGGTGATAAAGCCTAAAATGAAGGAAGAAAACAAGGGATAAACTCAATGAATTGAAAATCATGAAGCTCTCCCACCAAATCCACATTAGGAATGGGTGGCCTATGGAAAAAGAAGGAGTAAATGAGGATCCCATGGCTCAAAAACATGAGTGGGGAAGAAGAGGAGGAAATGTGGGTAAATATAAAAATGGAAAATTGGTAAGACCAAATTTTTATTGAGCTAGATAGGGGGAATAGTTAGCCCAAATACTTTAATGAATCAGGTAGTGGTTGTGAGAATGCTCTGTCAAGAACGTATGGTTACCTATACTAAGATTCAGGGTTCCCACTAATTTTTCGCCAACCATGTACCTAGTTCTACAAACAAAACATTCTACATTTTTATTCCAAAAAACTCAAAGAAACCCAACAGAAAAAGAATATACCAGAAATATAAAGGGAAACTTCCTGAAAAGAAGTACATATATTTGAAAAACATAAATGAAATATAAAAAAAATTTACATCAATTTTTTATTTTTATAAAATCACTTTGAAAATGAATATTTTTAAATATTTTATACATAATGTATTCTCTTTCTTTATTAAAAATAAATTCTCTATTTTAACATATATGACATTGACAAATTTTCCCTCTATCACAAAAATTATTTTATATTTTCATTCCATTATAATAATTTATGTTTTTATTAATGAAAAAAACATTTTTAATTTTTTCAAGGTATTTTCAGAAAGGATTTTAAAAATAAATGATTTTTTTGATATCTGGAAAAACAATTTAAGGTTTTTGATGATAATGTTTTTATTTTCCTAATTAAAAAGAAATATTTCATGTTTTATGTTTATGTTATAGTTTTTTGGAATATTTTTTAATGAAAGGTGAGATAGATAAATGTCATGTTGATGGGTGATCCAAGTATAACTTTTTTTAATTAGTGATTCTAATATAGATCAATAATGCATTTTGTAAAGGTATGGAGTAAACTGATCTGGTCTCACCAAAGAGATTATTAAAATTTTCCCACTAGGATATTCCATTTTTAATAGTTATTTCAATTGTGATATGGAAATGATGTTCCATGTTACCAACTTGATTTATCTATGTACGCTACAATTCTTTGTGGAAATATCATGATTCTATAAGGTATGTCATTCTTCTTAGGTTTAAAAAAAGTATATGCTACTTCATAAGGGTAAAATTCATACCATATCTCTTGAATAATTTTAATGAGTCCTTCATGATTTTTTGGAAACCATTATGTGTTTTATTTCAACTATAATATTTGTTATAAAATTTTTAATGAAAATATTCAAGAAAAGATGTGGATTTCTTCAATGATATTTTTTTATCTCAACGATTGTTTTGAAATATGAAAATGTTTATGAGTATTGTTGAACTAACAGTTTAATTCATTTTTTATATATCCTTTACTGTGATTTGGTTATGTTACCACATTAATAAAAAAAATTCATAGGGTTTTAATAATAACTAGGGACAAGAATAAGGTCAAGATGAAAAATGTGACAATAATCCATGAAATAAAATTTGTTATATATTAAAAGTTTAATATTGTGGGAAATGGATACTATGGAATGTGTGCAATAATTTATTTAACATATTTTATCTAAGGGTGGTATCCTAATTCTCTAAATCTATAAAAAAAATATTTTTTGGGAATTTATGAAAAATAACTCTTGTCAAAATATACAATTTACATATTTTTTAAGGACATATTTTATTGATTTTTATCAGTGAGAAGGCTTATATTATTTTAGATGTTAGGTTATAGTAAGTGAATTCTCTTAAAAGATTCATATTTATAGTCATCTTGATATACAATTTTAATATTTTCACAATTCTAAATATAAACTATGTCTATTCAGAATGGTATTCTATAGTGAAAAAAATGGAAGATAATGTAAGTATGAGAAAAGAGGATAATTATATTCATAATAAGAAGCATAGAATGAATGGAATTGGAAATAATATATTTGATGTTGTAATAGGTCAGTTTTAAAAGTGTATTAAACGTGCAGGTATCCATGTGAGAAAATTACTAGATCTATCATAGTGGACCTTATTGATAGTGGATAATTTATTAAGAGTACATCGTATAATATTCAGTGGGTCTTCAAAAATTGTGGTTGTTAGTGTATGGATTAAATATCAATATAAGATATTTTAATTTATGGGTTGTTCAGAGCATGAAAAGCTAACTCTTTCTATCTACTATTGTGAAGGTCAAGCTTATCTACAGTTTTAACGGATTAAGAATACTAGGGAAATGGAAGGGATTTATATTATGGAATGAGATACATTTATAAATATTTTTCTGGGGAAGTATATTCATATGGTTGTTAGAATTAGTATGGAAAAAAAATTCTTGTACTTTAGGCATGATCAACAAGATTCTGTTGTGGTATATGAAGAAATCCTTCCTTAATTAGAAATGTACATGCTAAATTTCATACACGACCATGATAGTAAAATTAATCATTTTTACTAATGATTAAATCAAATAGACTAAAGAGATTTGGAATCTAGAGAATATAAAAGTTTTTGGAAACATTCTCATTATGTTAAAATTGTATATATGGTGTTTTTTGATGATTAGGACTTATAATACTACCAAAAAAGATTCTGGTTGGTTGTCAAATTGGAAGTATCAATCAATGAAATTGGAAGTTAAGGGAAAAAGTTTTTAGTTTGTGATATTTGTGGTAAAAAAACAACAGATAATCTCTTATTAAATCTTTTAACTTCATATGATATAGTAATTTTGAGAATATGGCTCATTATTTTAATGAAAATTATCTTCATAGTGGGTAGAAAATTTTTTATAACCTTTTAGTAAGGTGTTTTGAATGTAATGGGATATTTCATTATGAGTATGTATTTCTGAAGAAGAACATAAATGATGGGAATCAGAAAGACATTAAGAAGAATGGTGTTGTGAAATACTTTTGAAAAACATCATTAGATGTTGTAATGTCCGATTAGAGGTTCTATAATCTTTTTCCCCAACCTATTGCCTCATTACCTCTAGCACACCTCCTTATACGCTAGAGGATTCTAACTAGAAATGAGGGCCCAATATATAATTCTTGGAGATATAATACCCTCTTTATCAGATAATTAAAACAATTAAAATAATTAAAACAAATCCTAAATAGAATAAATTATAACTATATGTCAAACCATAACAATAGATAGAAACATCACATGGTGAAATAGTATGGGAAAAAAATATCCAAACCAAATATGTAAACATGTCATTCCATTAAGTGTCAAGTGTAAATATGAAAAATTAAAGTAAATGCACACTAAAAACTCGAAAAGAATATCCTAACACGATGTTTGGATCCCTCATCAATGCTTCATCCCAAATCATCCATCTAACTTATAGAATATTCCATTTTTCTATCCCACAATCATGAATTATATTTAGGTACAAATCATGCCTCCTAGATAGGGTGTGTGTAACACTAAGTTGGACACCACCAATGGTGTCTAAAACAATATCTACTCTATTGCATTGTATTAATTTTTATAAATAATAATGCACAGTTAACAAGATAGGAAATTTTCATATTTCATTATTATATAATTAATTATATAAATTTCCTAGGTTCACGATAACACCAAAGCCACAAATTCTTACTTAATCCCAAGCCGAATTCGGATCCATATCACACAGGGAATCAAAATTCATTGTATCATGTAATTTCATCATTAATTTGGATAAAATTTCATATCATTACTACATGGAAAATCAGTACAATTACAATATTTTGGGCCTAGAACTTCATGTCAAGCACCTCATGGGAATTTAGAGAATCAGTACCGATCCCATACACAACGGTTATTTGAAATAAAACCCTATCCTATTCAATAATATTCATATGTGTGCATTTGGGCCTAAAATTTCATTCCTAGAACCCCATAAATATTTGGGGCATTAGTACTTATACCACACCCCATTTATCAATCAATCACATGTATATCACATATAACACATTTATCAAGGTTAATCATCATTAACCCTTTTATCAATTATTCACATCACGGTTCACAATTTCAATTTATCAAAATAAGAATGAATCATCACATTAATTCACATGGAAGAATATAAAAAATTAACCATTTAATTTGTATAACAATTAAACTTATAATCCATTTACCCTTCATGTTTAATCCAAACCACCACTTATTTCCAAATTTCAATCAATATAATTATCCATTTAATTAAAAAATTCTGTAATTCCAATATCCCGTAAATCTCGCAATTCCATTCAAATTTTTAACTAAATAATTAATACAATTAAAATATTATATTTATGATCTTGAATATTAAAATTACACATTTATCTACATGAAACTATAATTGAAAACTATGGTAATTTTCATTTAGAACACCTACCACAATGTCATTAATGAGTATTTACTAAATAAAAATACCCATATTGAACTGGAATGATAGAATTCACAATGAAACATTGGATCTAGGACCAAATCCTAAGATTAAGATCAAAAGGATTATAATGCATGAAAACTTTGATCTAAACAAACTCCATTGGTGGAAAACTCATTCTTCTTCATCTGGAAAGATAGGTTAGAGTGAGATAAATCCAAATATAGTTGAAATCACTTTCCAAAAAAGAGATGATCCTTCGAAAAGATCATCGATTTGTTAAGAATAAAGTGTTTTGAGAGATGAAAATATCTTAGTAGCATCAAAATTTACATGAATAGGTTAAGTGTAGAGTTAGGTTGATTTGGGATTAATACCGAGGGTTTAGGAAATTTTTAATAAATTTTCTAGTAATTAAAACTCATGTGCATGGTTTCCTAGGATGGTGTGCATGTTTTTCCATATTATTCACCCTAAATTTTTTCCTCATATTTGTGGTGGGTGGTTTCAACTAATAGGGTTCATGGTTTGAAAGACCATACACTAACCATGAAATTCCTCTCAATCTAGGATTTCATACTTTGTTGTGGGTCAGCACACAGTTTTGGAAAACCATCCGCCAACCATGAATTTCCACTTTTTCTTTAAAAAATAAAAAATTTCTCCTGAAGCACCTTAGAATAAAAACACCAAAAAAAGATAAATCAAAATAAGGGTAAAAGATTACTTTAAAAAGTGAATGAGGCATCACTAAAAAAGTTTGAGATCTTAATATCTCCCCACCTTAGAACATCTCATCATTGAGATGTAATCGAAGGAATCTATAATATTATAAGGTAAAAATATAAAACAATTGATCCTGTATATTTGGTTCTCACTCCCATATGTCCTCCTAAACATGAAAATGTTTCCAGAATACTTGAACTACAAACACTGTCATTCTCTATAACACATTCTCACTACAATCCATTACATGAATTAGATTCTCATAAAAGGATGAATCAGTCTCAAGATCAACATCATCAACATTTATCACAAGATAAGGGTCGAGGTTATATCATTAGAGCCATGATATAGGGAAAACAATCATGCATAATATTATACCACCATGGAAGAGCTAATCGATATGCTCACAATCTGATTCTCTCAATAGTCTCGATGGTCCAACAAATTATGGTTCCAACATGCAGTTTTACTACATCCCATTGTGGAATAATATTGGAGAAACCCAAGAGAGCACACAATCACCTTCTATAAACTAAAGGGGTACTTGAAGTCTATCATCATATGACTTTCTTCTTCCGTAATCCATATTTGAATGTTTCTAAATCTACTGGGCCTATTCTAACATCTTCTACAGGAGACTCCGTCCCAATATCTCCATATCACCTACCTATATCCAAAATATAGGTGATCTTCATGGCCATCCATAAATATCCTCATATGGTTTCATCTAAATAGTTTCATGATAACTATTTTTATTGGAGAACTCAATGAGAACTATGTTTCTCTATTAACACACACTAATGTCTATAATGAAAACCTATAGAATATCCCCCAAAACCTGTACAATACATTCCCATTTACCATCTTTTTATATGTGTGAATTCATACTCTAAAACTAATGTGTACCAAGAGCCACCAATAATCCATGAAATAATTGAAAAGTGAAATGTGAGTTGTAGTCTGAAATATACTCTATGGGACCCCATACTAATGAGATATCACTCAAACACACAAGTATCCCAATAGATCCCCTAATAATGCCTCGGGAATAAGAAATAAAATGTTCTAATTTCATTAATAGACCCATGATCACTCAAATATCATCATCCTTCTTTAGAATCCTTGGGATACCCACCATGATTTTATGGTAACATATCCCACTTTCATTTTGAAAATAGCCATTGGTTGTAGTAACCCATAAGGTCATTGATGCTGATCTTTCACCTATTGATGGGTGTAGTACCATGTCACAAACCTGGCAATATACGTTCTCATGCCCAACTACCAATGCTATCTACGTAAGTAAAAATTTATGTTTTTCAAACCTGAATTCACTTCCCACATAGAGGCATGAAATTTATGCATTCCCTCCACCTAAATACTCTAGACACAATGAGAAATACTCTGTATCCTCATGTTGTCTCTCCCTAATCTAGCTTATAAGTGTAGACTCAACTGATATAGATATAAGGTTCATCTTCATCTATCCATACTAAATGATAATATGAATCTCATCCATTAGGTTTATCATCTTCCACTCAGAACAAGACTCTTCAATGTCTTTGTTCTATGTCTTTCCGAATAATGATTCAGTAACACCATTTCCCATCATGGGTCTATATGCAAGGTCAAATGACTACATATAATCAACCCATTTATACTTCCATATATTCAAGTCATGCTACAAAAATATATAATTTAAGATATTATGATCGTTATTCACATTTAATACTTCACCTAATGGATAATTTCCCTAAAACAACGAATAATACACCACTATAGTCAGACTGATGTCATACATAGGGAAATTCCATACATATGGACTCAAGTGTTGTGATCCATAAAAAAATCAATCTACTCACATCAACACTACTCCATGTCATATCCCATATGCCTCACAAAACATATTATACTCCTCACAAATCCCTGGTAGGATCAAAATCTATATTGTGGTCAAATTCCTCTTTAACTCCTGGAAAGCATTCTCACATGCTCTATACTTCTGAAAATTCTCTTCCTTCACAATAAATAATGAAAATGGTTCTTACAAGTGGGAAAATTCATGGATTAATCTCTAGTATAATCCCTCTAAACCCATAAATATTTGGATATAAAAAGTATTCTCCAGCTGCTCCTAAGAAACAATTGTATGTACTTTATATGGGTCCACTGACACACTTTCCTCTGGCATGATGTGACTCATGAAATTTATATGACCACTCTATAATTGAAACTTAGATAGCGTGGTATAAAATGGAATCTCTCTCATTGTAATTTTAATGATGTAATGATATTATTCATGATACTCAAGAGTCTTTGAGTATAAAAATTTTTAATCTACAAAAACAACCAAAAACGTATCCAAGTACTAGTGGAATATTTGGTTCAGCAAGGTTATAAAAAGTGAAGGTGTGATTGTTAGAATTAATTTCATCATGATGAACTCATATAGGACATAACAACTTCTAGAATTTATATGTAGTATATCAGATGGTCTTACTCTCAACTAATTACATCCGGAACTCATGCTATCATTTTAGAAAATAAAATATTCTCTCAACTATTCTAATATATCGTCGATACACAGAATATGATATTGGTTCTTCATTATCATCTAGATCTTCTTCTGGTAATCAACACATAAGCATATGGTTTTGTTATCCTTATTAGTGAACAATACTAGAGAATTCAAAGGCGACGTATTAAGATGGATAAATCCTTTATCCATCAACTCTACCAGTTGATTCTTAAGATCTAAAAGATATGTTACTTCCATTGTTCAAGCAGGGATGAAAACTGACTCATCTACAGTCATGATATCTATAGTAAACTCTACATCCCTCTTAGGTTGAATCCCTAATAAGTCATTGGGAAACACATCCTGGAACTGCTCTAATATGGGTTGTAAGAATTTATGGTTCACACCCTCATCGTCATGTAATAGACTTGAAACGTGGGAGGTGTTCTACCTTAGCAATTGATGAACTATCCCTCTACATCCCACCTTTATATCCCACTATCCATTATGAACATAGTTTTCACCCTCTTGATAAGTAATGGTTACTCACCTATGTTAACAATCTATGTGGTCTCGATATGCTACTAGACAATCCAATCCCAATATCATTTCAAAACCTAACATGTTAATTATGTAAAGGTCCCAGTAGAAACGGTACTCCCCAACCTCGAGATAACACCCCTATCATAACTAGTTGTATATCGATCATACTCCCAACATTGTATCAATCATGCCATATATGGCTATGAATAAAATCTTAGAAAAAATACCATCACACAATAAGAGCATCACCTAGGGTGGAATGACATTCAATTGTAATAAAACCATCAATAATTTTAATCACACCCTGAATAATTGTGTATTCCAGAAAAATGGGCTATCTAATCCCATACACGAGCACATGAACACAACATGACTCTTATTAGTGTTCTGTCTACCATTCAAAAATATTAATAAAAAATAAAATAAAATAAAATAAAAACCTAAATTGATACCACCTTGTCATTTTCCAAATCAGGTTTCTCATATCTGTGCCCCGAGGTGGTTGGTCCCATGACCTCGGGCATGCCTCTCCATTTTTAGAGATTTTCAACTACCATAAGGGGTATATTATATTCATCTTGGGGATACTGTACCCTCATTTTTAAATTAGAAAAAATTAACCATATAAAAATGAGAATAAATCATCAACATATTTCATACCATAATAATAAATACCAATATCACATCATGAACAATATATGAAAAAAATAAAAACCAATTATATAAATATGTAATTCCATATAATTTTCAATTATCCATAGGAAAATTAAAAATAAGTAAACCCTAAAAACACCCAAATTCGGATCGGACATCATGTTTGGATCCCTCATCCATGTTCCATACCAAATCATCTATCTAACATATGGATCATTCCCATATCATATCAAGAAAAAATTAATTCAATTTGGGTACAGATCAAGATGCCTGAGTAGGGTGTGATTACAAATTAGTAGACCACAACTAACTTTGTCTAAAAAATTTCTATTATATAACAATATATATAGTTTTATGAATAAATACATACAATAAACAAGGTAATGAATTGTCACATTTAATTATTCCTTTATTTACCACATAAATTTCCCTCGTTCACGATGACTCCTGGACCATCAATGCTTTATTCGACTTGTACCATTTTCTGAACCACATAACAATGGAATCACAATAATTATATAATAGGATATCATCATTAATTTAAATACAATTTCATTTCATGGATATATGGAATGCTAGTCCAATGTGAATATTTTTGGCCTAGAAGATCCTATCTTAAACCTAGTGGTTATTTGGAGAATCAGTCCAAGTCCCACACCCCATGAGTATTTGGAGAATCAATCTATTCCCTGTACAATAATATTTAGATTCATGAATTTGGTAATAGAACTCCATGTTTATTACCCCATGGGTATTTAGAGAATCATTCCCTATCCCACAAACAATTTATCAATAATTCACCCACATGTAACATATATTAGATTTATCATAGTTAATAATAGTTAACCCTCTTATAAATTATTCACATCACAATGCTCCTTTTCAATTTATCAAAATAATCATGATTCATCACTTTAATTTACATAGAAGAATATGATAAATTAACCATTAATAAATTTGTAAACATTTAATCACATAATCCATTTTCCATACAAGGGTAATCCTAACAACCCTTTATTTACAATTTTTCAATCAAACCCATAATATCATTAATTACCCAATTCCATAATTCCAATATCCCACAAATGTTTTATTTCAATTATTTAGTTTTACCAATTAATTAATAAAATTCCAAATTCAATTTGAAATTATGGAAATTGAAATTCCACATTCAAACACATGAAAATATAATTCAATAATATGGGAATTGATATTTAGACCACCTAACTCAAGTTTGTTGATGAGAGTTCTCCACATGGAACTCCCTAAATCGAAGCGAATGGATTGAATTCACAATCGAGCAGAAGATACAAGACTTAATCATAGGATCAATATCAAAAGGAATAAAAACCATGAAAACCTATATCTAAACAATTTTTAATGGTTGAAAATCATTCCTCTCCATCTGGAAAGAGTGTTGAGATATATATATATATAAATCCAAATAAAGAAAAAATCACATACGAACAGAGAGATAATCCTTCAAAAAATCATTGATTCATCAAGAATGGGGTATGATTAGCATTGTAACCCTCCTAAGAGCATAAAAATTCATAGGAATAGGTTTACAGTCAGGTTATATATATTTTGGATTAATAGAGGGGGTTCATATTTTTTAAATAAAATTCATGTAATTAAAACTCACACACATGGTTCCGTGGGATGGGGCTCATTTTTTTCCAAATGGTGTGCCTCACCTTATGGGGTCACAAATTCTATTAAGAGGGTGAATGATTATAAAAACCATGCACCAACCATTAATTTCCACTCTATCTTGAATTTATTAGTTTGTTTTTGTTATGTGGACATTTATATAAAACTACATTCCAACCGTGAACTACCCCTTTTTCATCCAAAATTCATAAATTTCAGCAGAAAAATATCAAAATGAAAATATGACCAAGATATACCAAAATATGGTTAAAATTGTATCAGTAAATTATCATCATATAATTTCAAAAAAAAGGTCTGGATCATAAATATATGGCCCATAAAATAATGAGGTAACTGGTTAATTTCTTTTTTATTCAAATTTTGATTACACTTTGTTTGATTTTGGGTATTCACAACAATTAATATCTAAGAAATTTTCTAGTTAAATGAAACTTTCACCTTAATAAATTATTAGAAGAATATTGGTAAAAACCATTGGGGGTAGTAATAAGGAAAAATGAAATTAAAAATATCTCATTATTATCATACGAGGATGGATTTTTCCTATAAACCTTTTTGTATTTCACATTATCTTGTTTTTTGTTATTCATTTTATTTATTACCATTCAGTTTAGCATTCTATGATAGATTAAAGAAAAAAATAATTATTTTACAAATTATTTTTCTATGTCTTTAGAAGAATCAATTTATAACATAGATACCACATCATGAAGCTAAGAAATAGTGAAAATATGAAATTTACTTTTATCTTCCTTATATTGTAAAAAATAAGTAAATTTTCCACGTTAAGAATATACTAGTAGTAATAGAATAAGATTTAATTTTCCTAATGAGTTTCATATAATTATACCTTATTGGGATGTCGAGTTTATTGTTGACATATTCTTGATGAAATGTATATTTCAAAATGAACTTTTTAAATGGCTCAAGTAAAAATTCAATAATTGGAATGAATGTTAAATAAATTGATTGATAAATGCTGCATTAATCACAATAATTCAATATTGGGTGCACCTATTTTGTTTCTTCGAAAGAAGTATGAATTAAAAAGGACTTAATTTATTATATAATATTGAATATAATTAATATTTAAAAATATTATTTGTTACTTAATATCAAGGAATTATTTGATTAGATCTTGGGAGATTTATATTTTGAGGATTTATCTCTGGACATGGTATTAATAGGTGAATGTAATGGGTGATTTCTTCACTAAGGTAATGTTTTATAAAATGGTATGTCAATTTTGAGTTTGTGGTTATACCTTTTGGGTGGAATAATTATCTAGCTTAATTCCTGAATATTATGAATAGAGTTTTACAGGAATATTTAGATATGATTGTTGTTTTATTTATTAATGATATTGTGGTTTATTTAGAAAATAATTAGGATCATTAAAAACATCTGACGATTAATCTATAAACCTTTAATGAAAATATTTTTTATTGAAAAATTAGTAAATTTTATTTTTGGCAATAGAAAATTTCTTTCTTTGGAAATATCATAAATATATATTCCATATATATTGATCCTATTAAAACTAAATTTATTGATGAAAAGCCCAGAACTGAAAATGTTACTGAGATTTTCTGTTTTCTAGGATTAGAAGGCTATTTTTTATGTTTGTTAACTATTTTGAATATTTATCTGGCCCATTTACCAAGTTAACACTAAATTATTTATGTTCATATAGAAAAATTAATTTAGTGAATATTTCTAAGAAATGAAAATAAGATTAGTGAGTGATCTATTTTTTACCCTACTATCTTGAAATAGTGACTTTATTATATAGAGTGAATATTCATTGACAAGAGTAGATAGAATTTCAACGCCTAATGATTGGTTAATTTCATATAATTTATGATAATAAAAACCTAATGAGAAAAATTATCATACACATTACCTTGATCCAAAAGATTTAAAAAAATAGAGACGTCAGTTATGCTTAGAAAATTTTATAATATATAATATTACTCAAATTTTTAAATATATATGAACTTGGAATGAGTAGAACATGATACATAGTAGATTTTTGGAATTCATATAAGATTATAATGACACAATTCATTACCATTTCAGAAAATAAAACATAGTAGTATATGTTTTATGTTTGAAAGATAATACTACATTAGTTATGATATGAATGGAAGATGATCCTTTTCATAATTATTTTATTGATGTTGTCTTATAAATTATTCATGTAACAAATACCACTATTTTTTAGGTATAAATATAATAATCATTGTAAGAAAATATTTAGAAAGCATAGAAGGACGAATGTGTGTTATAGAAAAAGGTAGAATCACTTAAGAAGGGTAGGTTTCCAAATTAAAATATCAACAAATAAGTATTCTTGAGATTCAAAAAATGGTTATATACTTCATATGACCCATATTTTAAGAACTAACTATCAATTGAGGCTCATATCTCTCCATTTCAGATTCATCCTAGTAGTAAAAAAATGATTAGAGACTATCAGGATCATTTTTTGTGGGATGGAATGTAAGAAGATATTATTGATTTAACTATTTAATGTTTGACTTGTTATTAGGTTAAAGACAAATAAAAATCACTAAGGTGGATAATTTTTTCTTGGTCAACTATTAAATGGAAATGGGAGCATATATCCATATATTTTGTGGTGGTATTTCTAAATCCATGATGATGAAATAATTTGATTTTTCATTGTTGGTTTATTAACTAAATTTTCACATTTCATTTATATTTGAGAAATTATATCTTTATGGTATCTTTATCGATTATATATAATTGAGATAATCAGGAAATATAGTGTTATTATCTGCATTTTATCTGGCCGTGATCCCATATTCACCAATAATTTCTTCGAAAAACTTTATACTTCATTGAGTGTAGAATTAAATTTTGAAACATCATTTATTCCTCAATATAATGGATAATCATAGTGATCAATTCAGTATATGGACCAAGCATTAAGCATTTTTTAATCTAGTTAATTTACCTAGAATTCATCTTCATACATTCCCAAAGATCATATAGGATTATATTTTTAGATAATTATGTTATAATTCATACATAATAACCCATAAGAATATAAAGTGGATGCTACTAAAATATTATACATTTTTTATAATTGAATATTCCTAAAAATCATACATCATGAAAATTATTCACAACATTCATCTTGGCTTCTTCATTCCTCTTACCTAACCTTAAAACCACTCTAAAGCATTTTAAAAATTACGATGAGAAAAAACTCCTAGTTCGAGACATAAAAAGAAGGAAATAAATTGTCAATTCTTGGATACTTATAAACTTCTGAAATCATTTTCACAAAGATAAACTTGTCACCCTTAAAGGATAACATGCTTAATTTTCTAAATAGTTAGATTCCATAAAACATTTAAAGAATAAATAAACACTTTAGGTAACATGGTGGATCATTTTTCTTACCGTAATTACATTTTATTGTAACCCCCATAGCTAACTTCTGATATGTAACCCTCACAGCTACCATACAATGTAACACTTAGGGATGAATTATGATGTAACCATTGTAGTTACTCTTAGAATAACCATTAAGGTCAACTTCTAACATAATGATACCCAATGAATTCGAGGGTTATCACAGGACCACCCATCATCATAAAATTTTACCAAGAATTAGGACATAATCATAAACGTTGAATACTTTCATTATAAAATTATTTATTTTACAATATGTAAAATCTCAAATTTAAAAGCTTGATTTTAAAGAAAAATCCCTTAACTTATGTTTGAAATCCATAAAACAATTTCAAACCTCTTATATAATGGTTTAATGAGTTATAAATTTATTAAAGTAAAATATTTATATTTATAATACTGTATATGATCATTTTATACCATGATTCTGCCTATTTATTGATAATATTTATTTATTTTCATTGTTTTGGATGCATTCTTTCCATGGTTTACATTGTTGGTTTGTTATAGATTTTATTGTCAAACGAAAGAAAACTCCATTTATGGAATGAAATGGTGTTAATATATTTCCACAATTTTAAGTGATACCATATGTCATTTTTTATAAGATAATTACTCATTAGATAAAGCATTAATGATAAATGTAGTCTTTATTTTTGGAATGTTTTCCGACCATAACAAAGTAGTTTTATTTTATATAATGTTATGTATATAAATTAGTTTTATACCATTAAAAATGGTAAAATTTAAATATTAAAATATTTTTAACCATAATTATTTTTTATGACCATCCATGATGGTCGTTAAGGAAAATTAAAATTCTGCATCCATGAAGAAGGTGAATCGACACGTCATAGATGATGCATTAATTTTCTAGAATAAAAGCAGAAGATGATAGGTTTTATGATGAATATTCTGTTAACATAATAACATTAACATATATGTAAGATACTCTATTAATGTTGTCACATGCATTAAGGTATTTTATGAGACATTACGAAAAGAATATAAATTGAAAAGAAAATGATAGGGTACTTTACCTTTTAACTTTTCTTCCTTGAGAACCACATTATCGAAATATGATTTTTTATTTTGTGGTGAAAATAGATTTAGATGTGGTGAGAGTATTGAGAAGTTTATTGGGCATAATTTGGATAAGAATCATGGATTTTGAGGTGTGAGGAGGAGCAGTGGTGAGGGGTGGTATTTATAGTGGATGAGAGGGGTGTTTTTTGAATATTTTATTCTTTATTTTATTATTTTGGTACAAGACTATGAATAGATTTAGAATTATCAATAAATACATTAAACTAATTAATTTTAATATGGTATTATGGTTATTACATCAACAATGACTCAAGAAATTGTGTATTAAACATATAATGTATATATAC
Organism: Viscum album; assembly: GCA_963277665.1. Classification (NCBI taxonomy): domain Eukaryota; kingdom Viridiplantae; phylum Streptophyta; class Magnoliopsida; order Santalales; family Viscaceae; genus Viscum; species Viscum album. The sequence goes on from OY728161.1 coordinate 113,464,193, forward strand.
AGTAAATAATCATATTTCACTATTCACAAAATTCAATTAATTTTGAAATACCCAAAAAATTACCATAACAATTTACCAATATGTAGAATTAAGAAATTGAGCTCCATTTTATGAAAATAATTTTTTTAATATTTGAAATTTATTTTTTCTAATAACCATGATTTTTTAGAAAAAATTCTGATTTTAAAATTATAAATGATTTATGACTCTTTGAAAGAATAATTATTGCCTCAAAATAAAGAAATTATAATCATAATACAAAAAAATATATTATTTATGCGTCTATTTTATGATTTAAAACTTTTTTAAATCATTATATTGATAGTAATATTATAAATGAAAATTTTTGTTCTATAAAAATATCAATACATAATTTATCATTTTCCAAACATTTATATATTTATTCCATGAAATAAATATATCATATTTTTACTTATAAGAAAGATAAACACTTTTATACTCTTATAAGTGAGGATATAATTATAGGATTTATAGTATTATTTAATTTATAAAAATATAATTTATTTTATTATACATTTTTAATGAATTTTACTATTTAATTCTGAAATGAAAACAAATTATTTTATTAGTACCTAGGTTCTAACATAGCCCCCCTTCTGGATATTGAATCCTCAAAAAATTACATATTCCCAAGTGAGGATACCTTTACCTCATATCATTTTTGGATTCCCATGCTTCTTCTTAAACATTGTGGTTTCTCTATAAAGCCTAAATCTATGGAATTACCTTATTTTATAACGAATTCTCTCTACGATTAAGAATCTGAATAAGATTTTCCTCATATGAATGGTTATCTTCAAACTAATAAATATCAAGGCTCAGAACATGAGGTGAATCTGAAACATAATTTCTTAAAATTGAATCATGAAAAAAATATGTTCATTGGAGAAACTTGAAGGAAAATATTCTCAATAAGAAATTGACCCACTTTCTCCAAGATTTCATTGGGTCCAAAAACTCTTGGAATCATCAACCCCGTCTTACTAAAACACATCACTCTTTTACATAGAGAAAATTTGAGAAATACCTAATCACCTACCAGGAAATAAAGATCCTTCCTCTTTTTATATGCATATCTTTTTGCCATTCTCTAAACTAATCTCATATATTAATTGATCACAATTAATTTCACAATAACATCCTATACTAATTCTGGTCGCATAAACTTTAATTCCATGAATTTGTCCAAGAATGTATGGGTTCAACACCACATTGCATTTAATACCTCAAAAGGGGTCAAATATATAGTAGAATGAAAATTTTTATTATAAAAAAAGTCATCTAAAGAGATATGTTAATCCCATATTCATTAGTAATCCTTTGAACAAGAACATATCATGTATTCAAAATTGGAATTATTTACTCTATTTTTCAATTAGAATGGGGATGAAAGTCTGGGATGAAATTTAATTATGTTCTAAAAAAAATTTGATGGTCCTTCCAGAAGTGATAAGTTAACATGTGATCACAGTCAAATAAAATAGAGATTGAAACTCCTTGTAACCTAACTATCTCTTTATGATACTATCAAGAAAGTTTATCTAGATACATAGTGTATTGAATATGAGAAAAATGTAATGATTTAGTCACTTGATCAACAATAACCCTAATCACACGGTTACCTAGGGATGTTTTCGGTAATCCCACCACCAAATCCATGGATATATTTTCTCATATCCACTTTTTCACTAGGAAAGGCTAAAGCACCCCCTTTGGTATTTTTTACTCTTTTTTAACCTATTTTCAAGTAAAACATTTCCTGGTAATATTTGAAATATATCTTTTCATTCCATCCCACCAGAAATACTCACAAAGGTCTCTATACATGTTAGTGCTTCTAGGATGAACTGATAATGGAGAATAATGATCTTTACATAACAATTATTTTATTATATGGGAATCATAAGGCACACATTATCTCTTCAAAAATTACAAAACCCAATTTTTATCAATGTAAATTTTGAGAAACATACCCTTTTAACCAATTCTACATTTCTATGTAACACATGGTATTTCTTTTAATATTTTTTAATTCTATATGATAGAGATAATTTCATTGAAACCTGAAACAAAATAGATCAATTTATTGCACCCTAAACTTTCAATACATAATTCAACAAATCATTAAGCAGACAGTCATGTTATAAACACAGCATCATTACTGATGTAATATTTTTTCAACTCATGGGATCCACCACTTTGTTCAATTTTCATGGATAGTAATTGACTTTTCCATCATAACCTTTTATCATTTCTACCCATCTTCTCTTCCTTATGTTCAATTCCTTTTGAGTTAATATATAATTCAAAAAAATTTATTGAGTATATATTTCACATTTGTATCTATAGAAATGATTTACCCAAATTTTTAAAGTGAAAACCACTACTGCTAATTCCATATCATGTGTGGATTTATTTAACTCATGAGATTTTTTTTCTTGAAGCATAAGAAATTTATTGATCGTTCTTCCTCAAAACTCAACCATGTCCCTTCAATTAAGCATCAATATAGATGAAAATTTATCCATTTATGAAAGGAATGTCAAAAACTAGAGTATTCAAAAAACAACATTTCAGTTCCTGAAAACAAAAATCACAGTCTTCTGCCCAAATAAATTTAAGCCCTTTTAATTTTAACTTAGTTAGCAGGATAGATAACTAGGAATTTTTTTTATAAAACCGATGGTAATAGCCTGCTAATACAAGGAAACTATATATATAAATAAAATTTTTATGTATTCTCCATTCATTAACAACTTTTTGTGGTATTAACTATTATTCTATCCATATTAACAATGTGCCTATCAAAAGAATTATTTTTCAAAAAAAAATCTCATTTTCTAAATTTTCGTATAACTTGTTTACTTTTATTGTTTATATAAAAATATTAATATGTTTTTCATGATTAATTTTTTTGAATAAACCAAAAACATAATTAATAAAAAACAAAAAACCTATCCTAATACTCTTGGAAAATTTTATTCAAAATATATATAAATACAAAATAGTCATTTGTAAAACCGAAGTTCCTAACAACAAACTCATGATGCTCTTGTCCATTAACAAAAATTAATTTTCAAGATTCCATCATACTTCACCTTCAGCTAATGGTACCTGGATCTAAATTCAATCTTGAAAAAAAACTGAGCTCCTAAGATCTAATCAAACAAGTCATACATATGTGGAAATGGATAATTATTCTTAATAGTTATGTTATTATAATCACTATAATAAATGCACAGTCTCATGGATCTATCAATCCTTTTAAACAAAACAACAGTAAAACACCAGGGTGAAGTAATAGGATGAATGAAACCATTATTAATTGAATACTGCAAATTCTTTTTTCAACTCAAAAGGTTCTACTTGATCCATTCGATAAATTGTTTTTGAAATTATCATATAATCAGGAACTAATTAAATAATAAATTTAAATTCTCCATCATGTATAAAACGAGGAAACTCATTAGAAAAAACATCAAGTTATTCATTTTCCACTGGCACATTAGTAATATTTATAGTTACCTTTTTAATAATATGTGAAAGATAAAATTAATTTCAATATTTTAATAGTTTCGCATCTTCGTGATATGTTATCAATGGTATGGGTTCATTTTGGTACAAAAATTGACACATTTTTTGGAAAACAACTTCATTATCTCTATAGTCAATATTAGCACGACAAATAAAAATCCAATCCATTCCCAGAATAACATCAAACTCTATAAAAGAAAAAACATCATGGTTTTCAAGTAATTTATTTCTATAATAAAAAATATAAAGTTTTATATAATTAATTTTTTCCTTAATATTTTCCCTGGTGTTTTTACCATAAGATACAGTTTCGTTTATATTGATGAAATTTCCATCTTACCAGAAAATTTCTCAGAAAGAAAGGAATGTTTAACCCCCTTATCAATCAAGAAATTAGAAAATTTAGAGTAAAAAAACAATATATCTAATAACAATTAATTGGAATGCCTAACATTTATACACACTAAAGATTTCATGGATCCTTTATGCTCATAATCTGGATAATTACCATCATTTAATTCCTTCTTGGGGTAGGTATGTGCAAAATTCCCCATCTCACCACATTGAAAAAATGTTACATTTTTATTGTCACAATTAAAAATGAGAACCCTAAGGTATTTTTCATTATAATATCAGACCATGTGTCCAAAAAAACCACTTAAAAGAACCTCCATGATTTTTTTAAAACATTCCCAATGCAGTTTTTTACCACACTTTCCATAAATTGGAATCTATACTTTTTTACCATCATATTATTTTATTGATTCTTACATATTTCATTAAAACTATAACTTTTATTCTAGTTTTTTTAAAGTACATGTGATAATATTAGAACTCCATTTATATCCTCTCATCATATCCAAAAAGTTTCCCATAAATTTTGAATTCAGAGAAGTCTAATTACCTTTGGTATCTTTGCTTTAATCCTGAGTAAAAATGATTGATTTTACTATCAAGAACTAGAATAATATTTGCAGCATACCTTAAAAGTCGAGTTATGTTTTATTAATACATAGATAATGAATCTTCCTACTTTTGTTTCAATTCAATTAATTGATTTTCTATCACAAGTCTAACCACCATAAGAAAATATTTTTCAAGAAAACTATTGTAAAATTCATCCCATTACAGGGAATCTTTCTCTTCTCTTTCTCAAATATTGTTGACTATTGACCACCACTGGTCAGATTCAACTTCAAAATGAAAAATAGAATGACTAAAATTTTGAGTATATGAACACCCCATGAAATGAAAAAATCTTTTCAGTGGATTTATTCCACCCTTCATCAACCATTGTGTCAGAAGATCTGCTGGAAAATGAGAGTGTTGCCTCAAAAAATATTCTACTATCCTCATGATATTTGGTGCTATCTCTTGATATTATATTTCATTTATAACATAATCATTTATATACTGATTCATCTAATCCATAATTGTCACAAAATTTGGGGTTACAATATGCACCATTCCAGGTTGTGTATTTGGAAAGATATTATCTTCTTTTTTTCTTTCTAACTTCAGCATTCCTATTTCTTATATAGAAAACAATTAGAAATAAACATAGCTTTGTTAAAAAACTTGGTATTCTACAAATGATATATAATTTAAACACAACCATAAGGTAAAAATAATTTATGGTATTCTATTAATACCATCCAAAACCCTAATGTTATTTAAATCATGATTTGATACGAACTATAATGACCCAAAATTAAAATTTACATAAACTAATTAATTCATCTAGAATTACTATTCATGCATTCACAAATTTCTTTTACTATTATAGTTTTACAAAACTTTGATATAATTCATACATAACAACCCTAAATCATAAAAATTTGATTCTACTATATTAGTATCCTGTTTTTTATAATTTAGTAGTCTTAAAAAAATAAAACGTTATGAAAAATATTCACAACATTTAGGTTGGATTCTTCTTTCCTCTTACCCATCCAAAAACCATGTGATTTTTTAAAAAATAGCTTGAGAATAAAAAATCAGTATGGTATATAAAACTAATGAAATAAACTATTAGTCTGTTAATACATATAAACATATGGAATCATTTCTCAAATATATACTTCTCACCAATAAAGGATCACATACCGACATTGTGAAAAAATGATATTTCAATAAAACAAAGAAAGCACAAATAAAACATTCAAGTAAATTGGGGAATAAATTTTAATACCATACATACATAGTATTGTAACCCTCATGAATACCTTATGATGTAACCAACATAGTTACATGTAGAATAATCATTAATGCCAAATAAAAACATAAACACATCCAATGAATTTTAGAGATATGATGGAACCACATGTCATTATAAACAATTCCCAAGAACTGTAATATAATCATAAAACATGAAAACTTTCATTATATAAATAGTTTTTTTGAATTATGTAAAAATATATATTTAAAAGAGAATTTTTAAGGAAAAGTCCCTTACATCAGGATTGACTAGATTCAAAAATGTTAAAACCTTCTATATAATGGTTTAAAGAGTGTTCAATGTTTTTATAGATATATAATAATATTAATAATACCTTATATGAATTTTTATATCATCCTTCTAGATATTTATTAAAATTATTTGTTTTTTTCACTTTTTTGGGTGCATTTTTTTCATGGTTTCTAAGGTTGTTTCATTATAAATTTTCTCGTAAAATTGAATTAAAACATTAGAGGTGGAATAAAATGGTTTTAATATGTTTCAAAAATTGTAAAATTTACAATATATCATTTTTTATGATATTATTATAACTAATTAAATGAAACATTAATGATAATAGTTTGGTATATTTTTTGGGTCTTTACAATCATTATAAAATACATTAGTTTTATTTAATGTCATCAATAAATTGATTCCAAATCATTAAAAAAGTTACAAAATACATATTAAAATATTTTTCAACCAAAACAATGGTTTTATGTCCATCATTGAAGGGAGTAATCAAAAATTAAAATTTGTTTTCCTTGAAGGCAACGATTTGATATGTCACAGATGATGCTTTCATTTTCAAAAAATAGAGGAGAAGTGGATGGGTTTGATGAAGGATATTACATTAACACCATAAAATTATAGTATATTTAAGATAATGGGGATATAATTTCACTTTGTTGAGGGTAGATTAATTGAGGATAATAAAATAAAAGAAATTGGAAATAATATAAAATAAGATGAAAGAGGATTTTTTTCATTTGAATTGTTCTCCTTGAGAACCAACTCATGGAAATTATATTTACTATTATTTTTAAAAAAATGACATTAGATGTACAAGAGAGGTTTGGGAAGTGTATTGGGAAAATTTTGGACACTAATCAATGATTCGCAGGTGTGGGGAGATGAGGTGGTGATGGGTTTTTTTATTGTAGAGGATAGGGGTGTTTTTTCAATATTTTATTCATTAGTTTATTATTTGGTTTGAAGATATAAATAGTTTGATAATTATCCCTCAATATGTTATAATATTGAATTGTGGTTCTAGATTATGTTGATTACATTAGAAATAAATCAATAAATAGTGTATTTATCTTATAATGTACATATACTTTAAATAATAGTATTTTACTATTCACAAAAATTCAAGTATTTTAAAAAATCCCAAAAAAATCAGCCTAATTTTTTTGAAATGATTAAACTTTAAATATTAACTAAATTTTATAGAAATAATTTTATAAATATGGGAAATTAATTTTTTTTAAAATAATCCAAATTTATTAAAAAAAATACCAATTTTGAAATCACAGTTGATTTTATGAAACTTTGAAAAATTAATTAAGGTCTCATTAAATTATATTTTAATAAAAAAATAAAATATTTATATATGATGCTATTTTAGGATAATAAATTTGATTTTAAATCATTATTTTAATTATAAAATGATAAATAAACATACGTGTTTCACAAATATACCAACAATTAATTTATTATTTTCAACACATTTATTTAATTATTCCGTAATATAAATATATCCTATTTTAATTATAAGATACAAAAAATTTATTTATACTCCCATAGGTGAGTCTGTAATTCTATTAGTATATATTCTTTAATTTCTATAAATACCATTTATTTCATTATACATTTATAATGAATTTGAATATTTATTTCCAGAATGAGAAAAAAATATTTTTTACATGGGTTGTTACATTAAAACCATAGAGGATGTGATTTTAGATTATTTAATGTATTATCAGGAATGTTGGGATCAATATCTATTATTTGATATGTTTTCCTGTAATAATTGTTTTCATTCCAGTATACAGATAGAACCTATAGAATCGTTATATGGAAAGTGGTGATAGACTCTAGTTTGGTTGGATGAGTCTATGAAATGATTTTTTGGGACCATAATTTGAATAATAAATGTTTAACATGTTTAAGAGGATTTATATTCCTATTATGATGTCTTACATAAACGATAAAAGTAATGTGGATTACCAGAGGAAATATGTTTCGTTTGAGGTAGCTAATCATGTTTCTCTTAAAGTGTATCTATGAATAAGTGTTATATGTTTTGGAGGAAAATAAAAAATTATAGACATGGTTCTGTTGAGTCAATAAGGTTTACCTTATGAATTTTCCATTCCTTCTTGTTTTGAAAATCACAAACACCTTATCTTTAAGAAAAATCGCTTTAATAAGAAAAATCACTTTTATAAGGAAAATCGCTTTTATAAGGAAAATCGCTTTTATAAGGAAGATTGCTTTTATAAGGAAAATTTTTTTTGTAAGGAAAATCTCTTTTGTAAGAATAATTATCCTTATAATATTTTCATTATTTATATCCATATTTTTCTAAAGTATAAGAATCAGATTCATTTCTATATTCTCAGAATCGATTAAAACTTTGATTTGAAGCATTCTATTTTCGGCTCCGAATTCTGGATGAGAACTGTAATGAAGTTCCACTCCGAATTCTGGGTACGAACTTTAATAAAATTCCACTCCGAATTCAGGATACAAACTCTCATGAAGTTTGACACCGAATTCTAATGACGAATTCTGATATGAATTCTAATGACGAATTCTGATTACGAATTCCCATTACAAATTCTGATTACAAATTCTGATTACGAATTCTTATTCCGAATTCTCATTCTGAATTCTTATTCTGAATTCACCTATTAAAAAGAATCTGATTATCTTTGCTTTATACACTTCGAAGTTATTTTAGACTCCGAATATTAACTCCAAATATTCACTCCGAAACATCACTTCGAACTTTTGTGTTGGAAATAAAATGATGTTGTACATTCTGTTACACTTGTTTTGTTATAAAAATGATGTCGTCTATTCTGTTATAAACTAACCGTTGGTTAAGTTACACCTGTAGAGGTCCCTCCGATTTTTAGGGAAAATATGACCATTGGAAAGGAGGGCGACCGAACCTATAAATAGGAGCTCATTTGAAAGAGATTGAGACTAATCTTCGAGACTGATTTTCGACTCATGTGATTACATGCTTGAAGTTATTTCTAGAGAGAGGCTCTTATTAACTCTCAAAGCTTCGTGCGACAATGAATGTTGGTGATTACATTTGAGGACTTCCGGTGATAGGAAGACAGAGGTGCTGACTACCTTGATGTTCGAGGGCTTCCATGATGAGTAAGACAAAGGTTTCCAACTACCTTGAAGTTGAGGGATTGCGGGGATAGCAAGACAATGATTCCGATCTTCGTATCGAGGGCTTACCCTGGTGTGGGTACGATAGACTTTATTGAAAGTATAAATCATGGGACCTTTATCCAAGGTTGTTGTTTACCCTTCTCTTTGGGATAAAAGACTTATATCTTGTTACTTGTAGTTTTACTACTTGTTTGTTTCCGTTTCACATTGTATTGTAAGGAAATTAAAACATTCTTATACTTCCCTACTTGTACTCAATTTCATTTAGATTCTATACGCTTTAAGGTAGAATCTCATATTGTAATCTTTAGTTAAATTTCAATTTCCGAATCCTTATTTCCAGAACCTACTTTTCGAATCACTTTCCAGTTTTTAACAAGTACATAGAACTTAAATATTATAAAGTTCTCAATTGGTGTCAGAGGTGTTGTGAATTTTCTTAGTTTAACTTTGTTAAAATTATCCATTTCCTTTGATTAAGGAAAATAAAGTTATTTTCAACTAACATTAAAGGTTACAAAGGAATTTTTCAAGTATACAATTCACCCCCTCTTGTATATTGAGCATCTACATAATTATTTCGATCCTACAATTGGTATCAGAGCGGGTCTCTGAAATACTTATTCTCACGCATATGTTTTTCTTTCTCACTTTCTCATTCCGAACTTTGAACATTGTCATTCCGAACATTGTTATTCTGAACTTTGTGATTACGAACTTTTTCTATTAACAAGTTTGTGTGCCGAAGGTTGTTTTTAAGTATGGTAGGAGTCAATGTTAGTTCTATTGATAATCTAAATCCTACAAGACCACCAATATTTGATGGTAATGACTATGAATACTGGAGTGATCGAATGAAGACTTTTGTTATCAATACTGGAGTGGACAACTTTGTTATGATTACTGGTGATTATAAAATTCCGGATAAGGAAGTTAGAACTTTCACTAACCAGGAAAAGCAAGAGTGTAAACTCAATTATAAGTTACGTAATACCTTACTATGTTCAATGACTAGAAATATATATAGCCAAATTTCTTCTTGTGAAGCAGCTAATTGTATCTGGAAGAAGTTAGAGTTTACACACTTTGGAACTTCTAAAGTGATCAAAACTAGGAGATCTATGATTAGAGATGAATACCATGGCTTCAATATTCCTTATGGAGAACCAATATGTAAATTTCAACAGAGATTCATGACTATTGTCAACAGTTTACAGTATATGGGAGAAAAAGGGTTAGATGATGAATCCCTTGTGGACAAGATAATTGATATTCTGCCCAATGAGTGGGAATCCAAAAGAACTGCTATAGATGAGAACAATAAAGTCACTCAAATTTCTCTTGATGAGTTATTTGGAACTCTTCTCCAACATGAAACAAGAATGAAGAGATATGCTGATAACGTCAAGAAGAATAATGGAAATGGTATTGTTGCTTTTACAATAACATCAAATCAGATGAATTCTAAGACTCCTGAGAGAGTAACCAGATCCAAGTCTATGAAATTCATTTTCCAATATGAATCTAGTGAGAGTGAAGTCTCTGAAAATGAGTTAGCAAATCTTTCTCGAAGGATGAAAAAGATAGCCGACCAGAGAAGTTTCCAATCCAAGTATAAGAATAAGGAAAGGAAAGATAAGAAATATGGAGAAGTCACTTTTTATGAATGCTAGAGAGCTGGACATATTAGACCAGATTTCCATTTGCTCAAAAAGAAAGAAAGGAAAGAAAGGAATTCAGACAGGAAAAGAAAGAAGTAATATAAAGGCAAAGCTAAGAATGTTCTGAAAGCTAATGACACCTGGAGTGCCAGTGGTGGTGACTCTTCAGATGAATCTTCTGATTATGAATCTTCAGGACAGAAGAATATTGGTCTTATAGCCAGACTACCTATTGATAATCGTTGTTTCATGGATAAGGTACAAAATTCTGAATCATTGACCAATGTATCTTTAAATTTTAATGATAGTAAGTATTATAACTCCTCAGATGAAGATTCTTCTTCTGATGAAGAAAATACTTTACCTACTTATGAAGAAGTTTTTAGGTTTTCTGAACTTCTTGAAATTGAGAATTCCAAACTCAATAAGAAACTTGATTAGGCAAACTCTAGGAAAAATATTTTTATAAAAGAGATATCAGATTTGTACAAAGATATTGATAAGAAAAATGCTGATTTTGAAAGGATTTCAAAAAAAACCTTGAGGAAGTATGTTTTGAGAAGAACAAGCTTTCTAATGAGTTAGAAAAAGTAATTTCTAAGAAAATGTTTTCGAGCCTAGCTCTAGGTCAAAAAATAATGATTTCGAGGATAAAAACCTGGTTATAAAACTCAAGTCCAAAATTTTTTCCTTAAAGAAGTGTTTATCAAACTTTACCCATGGAATTTTTTTTTGATAAAATGTATTCCCAAATATGACCTTTAAGAAATAAATCTGGATTTGGTTATACCCATGCACAACCAACATTTAGTAACAATTACTTTGTTCCTCAAAGTGCCCCATTTTGTACAAAGTGTCAATGTGGTGGTCACTAGGCATGGAATTGTTCCTTAAACAAAACCCAATCTATAGGATTTCATAAAGCTTATTTCTCTAAGAAGATGTGGGTACATAAAGATTTGTTATCTGGAAATCTTGGATCCAAACAAGTTTGGATTCCGAAATTCTAATTCTTTTCTTGATTTCAGGAAAATAAAGAGAGTACCAGCAACAACACATGGTACATGGATAGTGGATGTTCCCAACACATGACTGGTAACAAAATCTATTTTGAGAATATTGTCAAAACGAAAGGAGGTAAGGTAACTTTCAGAGATAATGCTAAGGGAGAGATTTTTGGTATTAGTATAATTGTTCTTCTAGGTAAAACATTGATTTAAAATGTTATTTTTGTTAAGGGTCTTAAGCACAACCTCATTAGCATAAGTCAGTTATGTGATGAAGGTTACCTTGTGAGTTTTAGGAATGATAAGTGCTTAGTTCACAATTCCAAGGAAGAATTTATTCTCTCAGCCAATAGGCAAGAGAATTTTTACACCTTAAATTTAGAAGATCTCAGGAGCCAAGATTTACCTTGCCTAAGTGCAATGGAAGATCATTCCTGGTTATGGCAAAGAAGATTAGGACACCGTAACCTTAGGAACTTATGTAAACTCTCTAAGAAGAAACTAGTTAAGGATCTACCAGAGCTTAAATTTAATTCTTCTAAAGTTTGTGATCCTTGTCAATATGGAAAGAAACATAAATCTAGTTTTAAATCAATCAGTGAAGTCTCAACAGCTGATGAATTACAGTTAGTGCACATGGATCTTTTTTGTCCAACAAAAACTAGATGTATTGGAGGAAAATACTATGTGTTTGTTGTAGTTGATGATTACACTATATTTACATGGGTTTATTTTCCAGCAAAGAAATATGACGCACTTTTATTATTTCAAAAGTTTTAGAGCTCAAGTTAAAAATGAGAAAAACTTTCCATTGAAAACTATTCATAGTGATCATGGAGGAGAATTTCAAAATTCAGATTTTGAAACTTTTTGTAGTAGGAAAGGTATTACTCACAATTTTTCACCACCTTGAACTCCTCAACAAAATGGTGTAGTTGAGAGAAGAAATAGAATTCTTAAAGAGATAACTAAAACCATGTTGAGTGAATATTCTATAGCTAGACATTTCTGGGCTGAAGCTATAAGTATTGCTTGTTATACTATAAATTGAGTTTTGATTAGAACTTTTCTTAATAAAACTCCTTATGAGTTGTGGAATGGTAGAAAACTAAGATTATCCAACTTAAAGGTTTTTGGTTGCAAGGTATTCATTCTGAATACTAAAGATAACTTATATAAATTCACACCAAAATCTGATGAAGGAATTTTCTTAGGTTACTCTACAACTTCTAAGGCCTATAGAGTTTTTAATAAAAATACTTGTACAGTTGAAGAAACAGTGCATCTAAAATTTGATGTGTCTGATCCTTTTGTTTTTAAAACATCTCAACCTACATCCTCGGATGTGTTTTCAAAAACTGATTTCCAACCCTTGATAGAAGATCCTTATGATAAGGAAAATGTTCAAGATGATACTTTTGAATTATTTACCCCAGAATATTTTCTACCCTATGTTGATGAACAGGTTTTTCAAAACCCAAATCAGATGTTTCTTAAGAATCATCCTAGTTATAGTATCATTGGTGATGTAAATCAACCTGTAAGGAATAGAAGTTCCTTAATAAATGAATTAGAACATCTAGTATTTCATTCCCAATTAGAACCAAAAAGCACTGATGATGCTTTAGGTGATGATGCTTGGATCAAATCCATGCAAGATGAACTAAATGAATTTGAAAGGAACAAAGTCTGGATCTTGGTTGAAATACCTAAGGAAACTTCTGTTATTGGAGTAAAGTGGGTTTTCAGGAATAAATGTGATGAAAATAGAGTCATAGTAAGAAATAAAGCCAGACTTCTTGCTAAAGGCTATAATCAACAAGAGGGAATAGACTATGAAAAAAACCTATACTCCATTAGCTAGACTTGAATCTATCTGTATTCTACTTGCCTTTGCAGCATTCTATAATTTTAAACTTTTTAAAATGGATGTGAAATGTTCTTTTCTTAACGGTTATGTTCAAGAGTTCGTTTTTTTTGAACAACCTCCTGGTTTTGAAGATACAAAACAGCCTGATCATGTTTTTAGACTTACCAAAGCTCGGTATGGTCTTAAACAAGCCCCACGAGCATGGTATGATAGACTCACATGATTTTTGCTTCAAAATAACTATGTTAAGGGAAATGAAAATCCAACCCTTTTTATAAATAAAGATAAGAATTTTTTTTTGATTATTCAAATTTATGTTGATGACATCATATTTGGTTCAACTCAGCAATCCTTAACTGACTCTTTTGAAATTCTAATGAAATCTGAGTTTGAAATGAGTATGATGGGTGAGTTAACTTTTTTTCTTGGTTTTCAAATTTCTCAAAAACCAGAAGGAACCTACATATCTCAACATAATTATATTAACGATCTTCTTAAAATGTATGGTTATGACAACACTAAGAGTATAAGTACTCGCATTGGTACCTCAAATTCTTTGGATATTGATGAAGCTGGGAAACCAGTAGATCAAACATCTTTTAGAGGTATGATAAGAATTTTACTTTACCTAATAGCTAGTTGACCATACTTAATGTTCTCATTATCCTTATGTGCAAGATATCAATCCAATCCTAAGGAATCTCACTTAAAGGCAGCAAAAATAATTTCTCACTACATTAAGGGAACCATGGATCTAGGATTATTTTATACTTCTGGAAATGATATTGTTTTAAAAATCATTTCTGATGCTGACTTTGGTGGATGTAGAATGGATAGAAAAAGTACATCCGTAACTTGTAATTTCTTAGGAGATTCATTAGTTTCTCGGTCTTGCAAGAAGAAACATTCTGTAGCACTTTCCACTGCAGAAGCCGAATATGTAGCAGCTGGAAGTTGTTGTGCTCAAGTGTTGTGGATGAAACACAGACTCACAGGCTATGGCTTGAGTTTTACTAAAACTTAAATTTTGTGTGATAACAAAAGTGCCATTGCCCTAAGTAAGAACCATTCACATCACTCTCGTGCAAAGCACATAGATATTAGGCATCACTTTTTTAGGGATCACACACTAAAAGGAGATATTATTCTTCAGTTTATTGGAAGGAAAGAACAACTTGCTGATATTTTCACAAAATCTTTTCCTTCTGATAGATTTGAATACATTAAACAGAAGTTAGGAATGATAACCATAAGGTAATATTTCTTAATTAACTTTCTGTTGAAAAAGTCTCCTAACAGTAATAAACTCCTTTTCATAGGGGTAGTACATTTGATTGTTAGAGTAACTATGTTTTTCAATGTTTGTTTTCAAACTTTTCGGAACTAAAATTACAGAATGGGAATTTCCGGAACTAAAATTTTCCAGAATAGATATTTTCATATAGAAAACTTCTGGAATGGAAATTTTCGTATTGAAAACATCCGGAATGGAAAATTTCGTACTGGTATTTCCATAACGGGATTTTCATACCGAGATTTTCATAATGAGCTTTTCATTTTTCAATTTTTTTTTTAATGAAATTTTCGTACTGAGTTTTCCGTATTGAGTTTGATTTTTGTAGTGAGTTTTGAAAACTATGTCTTTTCGTAGTAAAGATTTTTCGTAGTTTTTTTAAATATTACCCATTATGAATAATCCTCCTAAAGACAATCCGAAAGGTATGATTTCCTTACTCAAGTTTTTTTAATCATACTTTACTTGTTGGTATTTTCTTATATTTTGTTTTCGGTTTATAAGTTTTTTTAAATCCTTGTTTTAATAAAAACCTCAAAAGATCGGATCCAAGTTTTCTTGAGAATTGGTTTTCAACCGTCAGATCTGATCTCTGTTTTTTACAACTGTTCGATCAACCGAGGACGATGAACCGTCATATCGTTTCCTATATAAAGGGGACCCCAAATGGTCGTCCCACATCGGGTTTTCAAGCTCCAGCATCCCGAAGCTCTGCCTCTCTATTTTAAGGCCATTCCGATCTTTAGTTAACTCCATTCTGAACTTCTCAGAAGTATTCAGATCCGAATGTCTGTGGAATCAGCCTCTCAAGACATGTCTTCCTCCAAGCCGATTTCCAAGTGGTTAGTATATAGAGAAAGGTTGGTTCATCTTGATTTCTTCAACAAGTATGATTCTCTTATATCCAGGATTATTAAGCTTAACAGATGGGAAGATGTTGTTGTGTCCAAGCCTGGAAATCAAGATAAATTTTATTCGGATTTTCTTATAGAATTCTATGAGACAGTTTCCTTCTATAAGGAAGATGGCAGGGAGAAATTATCGTTTAAGTCTTATGGCAAGATGTATAAGCTTTCTTATTCCAAGACAGCCAGCTTGGTAGGGCTGAACAATGAAGGAGAAGCCGAGTTCATTTCTCTTGTTTTGCCGGATTCAAAGGGAAGCTTCGAAAAGGAAAAGGCTATGGAAACTCTCAGACTGTCAGGTGATAAGGATTCGAAGATTGCTACTCTGTCTACAAATTTTCGGATTCTAGTATTATGGGTACAAGGTCTTATCGTACCGAGGAAGGGTGACAAAGATAGTCTGAAGAAGAGAGAGATCTACATCCTAGATTTTCTGATAAATATGAGGAAGTTTAATCTGATGAAACACATTCTTATCACCATTGAGAATGTTAAGAAAGGGAATCTAAGAGCTCAGATCATAATGTATACAGAAATAATCTCAAAATTAATAGTTCGGTGCCTTAAGTCTTTCAAGGAGGCTTGCATGTCTATGCCAAGAGTTTTCAAAATTATGTTGGTGAGTGATGGTACTCTCAAAAGGATGGATGTAGCCTTCGACAAAAATACTGGTCATTTTGTTGATTTACCTTCTCAAGAAGAAGCGGTTCCGAGAGTTGATGAACCGGAATCCTCTAAACCAGTGAAGAAGAGAAAGTTGAAAGAAGTAGAATTTGAAGCAGAGAATCCCAAATCTAAGGAATTTCATTCCACACCTCCAAAAACGAAGAAGAAGAAAGCTTACTTAGATGAGGTAGTTGCTAAGTGGAGGGAAATAAAAGAGAAGAGAGTGCAAGGGGAGTATCAGTTTGGCTTGGATCCTGCAGAAGCTAAGGCCTTGAAAGAAAGAACAACGGATGAGATAGAAAAAAAGTGAAAGAAAAGAAGCTTAAGAAAAAGATGTCTGAAGCTGAAGTGGTTCATAATTTTTTGATGTTTACTGAGATGGACTCCGGAAACATTCCCATTCCAAGATCTTTCTCTTTGGAATATCTACCTGAGACTCCAGGAAGAAACATTGTCGCTCTGGAAGAGGCAGTTGCTCAGCCTGTTGAGAATGTTGAGCAGATTGAGAAAGTTGAAGAGGAAGAAGCAGTTGCTGAATGTAGTGGTGTGACCAGAGATGTTCTGAAGAAAGTAGATGATTATAAGGGGACACCTTCGGAACATTTGTCTCTCGGAACATTAGAAGCCGAATCACCTAAGTTAGTCACTCCAGGGAAGGATGAGGATAAAGGACAACAAGAAGTATCTTATCATGCAGACGAAGAACAACTTCTACATGACATTGCTCAAATGAAGAATGTGGAGGATGGTGCTCAGAAAGTTGTTGATGATGAAGACAATGTTGTTCAAGTTTCTGATAGTGAAAATAAAACTCCAGAACAAGCCTCCATTCTGAAAAAGGACAAGGTAAAGAAACTCGTTGTTGATACCCCGAGCTCAGTGGCTATAAATAGAAGGGAAGTTGGTAGGTCCTCATTGAGAAAGATTGAGAAAATTGAAGATGAAAATTCTCCAAGTAAAGTCTCGGATTCAGAGTCATCTTCGTTGGGGCATGTCTTTGTTGTTCAGTCATTAAAGAAGTTGGTAAGTTCTATTCCGACTTTCTCAAGTATTGATTCAAGATGCCTGATGCTTCAACACACTTTGAATCAGAAAACAGACTTTGTATCCATGGTTATGGACAAATGTCTTGAGATAGAGGCTCAATTCAAAAATTTCTTTTTCGGCTATGAAGCCCACAAAATATCTTGCAGGATGATGACTAGTTGGTCGATGAAGAATGTAGAAGAGATGAGACACTTTGATGAATTCCATGATAATGTGAAGGATGCCTTTGAGATAGAAGACAGGAAGATAAATGATCTTACGTCATCCTTTGAATAAAAGTTGACAGATGAATAGAATTTCCAGATTCAAGAAGTCAGAGATATGAATGGGAAGTTGAATTCTGTTTCTCAGAACTGGAGTAATGAAAGGGATCGTCGGAATGAGTTTGAAGAAAAGTTGTTAAAGCAAGAACAAATCTTGAAGGCTCAGGAAGAAAATATTAAAGCCTAGGAAGAGAAGATTGAATCTCAAAGTGCAAGAATTGTTGTGTTAGAGAAGCAAGCCGAGGAAGACCATAAAGACCTGAAGAAGATAAAGACTATTCTTAAGGGTCTCATGATGAAGGAAAAAGATCCAAAATAAACAAATCCGATCTTTTGTTGTATCTTAAATTCCTTGTTTTTGAATTTTCAAACGTAATGAAAATTGTGATTGCTTGTATCTTTTGTTGTTGTTACTAATTTTTCAGGTACTTTGTTATATTTTCCATTCCCTCGAATTCTTTTTGAAAATCACAAAGGGGGAGAAGAAAAAGAACCCTAACAAAGGGTGAAAAGGAAAAAGAACCTTAACAAAGGGGTGAGAAAGAAAAAGAACTCTAATCGATTTTATATAAGGGGGAGTTTTTCATTAAATAAGACCTTCTTATTCTTAATGAAATATCATTCCGGAAATCCAGAATACGATTCTTAGAGTTTCAAAGCCTAAGGGGGAGTTAGTCGTATTCATCAACATCCATAAGCAAAGGGAGATAAGCCTTAATGTTTTCTTTATTCTTAGACTTTATTTTTCGTAAGGATGTTTGTACTTTCCAAAAAGGGGGAGATTTTTTAGTCAATATGGTTTTCCTTCTAACATTTACATTCCTTCTTATTTTGAAAATCACAAACACCTTATCTTTAAGAAAAATTTCTTTTATAAGAAAAATCGCTTTTATAAGGAAAATTTCTTTTATAAGGAAAATCGCTTTTATAAGGAAGATTGATTTTATAATGAAAATTGCTTTTGTAAGGAAAATCAATTTTGTATGAAAAATTATCCTTATCATATTTTCATTATCTATATCCATATTTTTCTTAAGTATAAGAATCAGATTCATTTCTATATTCTCAGAATCGTTTAAAACATTGATTTGAAGCATTCTGTTTTAGGCTCCGAATTCTGGATGAGAACTGTAATGAAGTTCCACTCCGAATTCTGGGTACGAACTTTAATAAAATTCCACTCCAAATTCTGGAAATGAACTCTCATGACGTTCGACACCGAATTCTAATGACGAATTATGATTATGAATTCTAAAAAAGAATTCTAATTACGAATTCCCATTACAAATTCTGATTACAAATTCTCATTACGAATTCTTATTCCGAATTCTCATTCCGAATTCTCATTCGGAATTCACATATTAAACAGAATCTGATTATCTTTGCTTTATACACTCTGAAGTTATTTTAGACTCCGAATATTCACTCCGAATATTCCCTCCGAAACTTCACTCCAAACTTTTGTGTTGGAAATAAAACGATGTCGTACATTCTGTTACACTTGTTTTGGTATAAAAACGATGTCGTCTATTCTATTATAAACTAACCATTGGTTAAGTTACATGTGTACAGGTCCCGCCGATTTTTAAGTAAAATATGACCATTGTAAAGGAGTCCAACCGAACCTATAAATAGGATCTCATTTGAAAGAGTTTGAGACTGATCTTCGAGACTGATTTTCGACTCTGTGATTACTTACTTGAAGTGATTTCTAGATAGAGAGGCTCTAATTAACTCTCAATGCTTCATGCGACTCCGGATGTTGGTGATTAAATTCGAGGACTTCCGGGGATAGGAAGATAGAGGTGCCGACTACCTTGAAGTTCGAGGGCTTCCTTACTGAGGAAGAAAGAGTTTGCCAACTACCTTGAAGTTGAGGGCTTGCGGGGATAACAAGACAGATATTCCGATCTTTATATCGAGGGCTTACCCTGGTGTGGGTAAGACAAACTTGCTTGAAAGTATAAATCAGGGGACCTTTATCCAAGGTTGTTGGATACCCTTCTCTTTGGGTTAAAAGACTTTTATCTTGTTAGTTATAGTTTTACTAATTGTTTGTTTCCATTACACATTGTATTGTAAGGACAGTATAACTTTCTTATACTTCCCTACTTGTACTCTGTTTCATTTAGATTCTATACGCTTTAAGGTAGAATCTCATATTATAATCTTTAGTTAAATTTCAATTTCCGGATCCATATTTCTAGAACCTACTTTCGGAATCTCTTTCCAGTTTTTATCAAGTACATAGAACTGAATGTTTATAAAGTTCTCAATTGGTGTTAGAGGTGTTGTGAATTTTCTTAGTTTAAATTTCTTAAACTTAGCCCTTTCCTTTTCTTAAGGAAAAAATAGTTATTTGTAACTATCTTTAAAGGTTCCAAAGAAATTTTTAAAGTATACAATTCACCCACCCTCTTGTATATTGAGCATCTACATCATTATTTCGATCCTACAGGTTCAATCGAGAATAATAAATCATCAAGAAATATGGATCAATTTCTAATCGATCATCCTTCCCTCCATGTTTTACCTATGTACATAATGGGTTTAATGTTTGAATAATAATAAAATATATACCATATGCATCTCAGTTTTGGATCCTTGAACCTCTATTATTTGGAATAGCCTATTCATATTATTTAAAATAGATATATTGTGTTATAGAAAATTGTTACTCATTAGGATAATGTATTTTTGGAAACCCAAAATGATTGATGAAGCAACATGGGTATTCGAAAATTATATGAAAGAAAAAATTTCCCCAATTTTTTAAATAATGAATAGAATTGCAAGAAAGACATATCCAAAATGGGGGGAGAAAGTAATAAAATTAGATATTTATAAAATAATTCAGTTTCATTCCTTATTAATATTAAATAAATATATATTATAGTGTTATATTTTTTAAGAAGAATTGGCATTTTCAGTCAAATGGAAATGATTTATTTCTAACCAAATTGTGTTTTCTTGTATTATATTGTTTGATTTAATAGATTTCATTCAAAATTATATTATTTTAATTTTATATATTTAACACAATTTTTTATTCATCTTTTTAAACTTATCACATCAATTTTACATTTTTATGAAGGATTTAATTTTTTTAATGAATAGTAAAAAATTTATTTTTATGGAATGATATATATTTCATCTTATCACCGAGAAATAAATACGTTGTAAAATTTATTAAACTTATTTAAATATTAATGTATGATAATATAATAAAAATATCAATAAATAATTATTCATGAAATATAAATAATGATTTATTTAATGATAAATATGAAGACCATTTTCAGTGTTGATGTAATTACTCACAACACTAAAAAGCTTAAATTTGGTGTATTGAAGATATTATATGATAATAAAGAATTATCTAATCTAATTTGTTTATAAATATGAATTATTATTGATTATTACTATGGATATATATTAATTCATTAATGTATGACATGTATTTTAACAAAATGTTGGTGCAAATCTTTTGAAATGCTGGAAAAGTCAAAATAGCGTATTAAAAAATAATTCATTACATTATTTAGAGTAAATATAAATATTAGAACGATATAAAAGATATACCAAAACTTAAATAATTTTTTTGATAATTATTTTATATTTTAATGTTGAAATAAATATCTTCAATTCTTATGCAATGCTAATATATTTCTTGTGGAAGAAATATGAAAGTTCTTTTAATGATTTCAGAAACTCTAAAAGTATTGTTTTGGTTTTTTATAGTATAACAAGAATTTGATAGAAAAATATAATATATTATGGAATTTTTAAAAAGTTTTATGTTCAAATTTCTTTTTTATCATGATTAATTTAAAGTCATATTAAATGAATATTTCAAAAAGTAACATTAATTATATTATATAACAATTAATATTTTATTAAATGATTTAAAATCCCTAAAAATATTATTGTTTTCCAAGTGAAGTGTATGTGGTTTAAAATTACATCCATGGTAAATATAGGGATCACTTATCCTTTAATTATATTTTATTCACCCCTAATGAGTATAAAACATGGATCTCAAGGAAATTTTAAGGAGTAATGAGGGATTAAAACAAGTAAACAAGGGTTAAAATTTATCCTAAAATGGTAGAAAATTTATTATCCGGAGTATTTAGATAGATAATCATTCTATAAATGAAAAATGTCAATTTTTACCACATTCAAATGAAAATTAATTTATATAAATTTGTTATTTTAAAAAATTCCATGAGTACCCATCCCCTCACTTATATATGTGCACATCATATCCTCTCTTACTCACATATTTTATGAAATATATTTTATCCAAAATCTACTAAAATACATATTAAACCATCATATAAATTACTTAGAGGCTCCTTTCCCATCAAAAGTACAACCTACAAGGCTTAAGGTGTAAACCAAATGTGGATTTTTAAAGAAGTGGTATAAATGTTAATTGTTTGATTTGATTTTTTTTCGCAACCTTCAAAAAATATTATAAAAATATAATAAAACCATAAATATCATATCATAAATATACTTAAATTTATTAGTTTAGTTTATAAAAATATTTCTATCTCTATCTTCCACCAAATGGGAAACAAAACCATCATTAGTGTGTATGATAGATTACCACCTTGTGAAATGATGTCATTATTTTTACATTACCACCTCTCATGGGTGTTTATAATGATTGATTTATTGTATATATATATATATATGATATTAACGAATTATACATCATTATAGAAACATAATATATCATCACCTCACTTTTATTTCTATCCATTGAAAAATGATAATGTTTTAGTGTGTGTGCGTGTTGATTACCACCCCTTTGAGGGGATGCGATTAATTTTCCACGACCACAACACATGGAAGACATATATAATTGTATATAAATAAATAATATTATATTTATTATATAATAATCATCTTGGAAATGAAAAAATATATATAACTTCTTTCCATCATTCTATATGAAAAATTTAAATGTTATACATGCGTACATATGGCCTACAATTTCTATGATTGTAATGTAATTCATTTTCGTATCAGTATTTAATGGTTGTTTTTAAAACTATAATTATTTTATAAAAATGTGGAATACATGATATTAATTTTTATATGATGTAATAATGACCTCTTTGATTCTACTATAATAGTAACCAGTTTTTTATAATTTAGTAGTCTTAAAAAAATAAAACGGGATGAAAAATATTCACAACATTTAGCTTGGATTCTTCTTTCATATTACCCATCCAAAAACCTTGTGAGTTTTTTTAAAAATAGTTTGAGAATAAAAAATCAGTATGGTACATAAAACTAATGAAATAAACTATTAGTCTGTGAATACTTATAAACATATGAAATCATTTTCTCAAAGATATACTTCTCACCCATAAAGGATCATATACCAACATTGTGAAAGCTTAATATTTCAATAAAACATATAAATCATAAATAAACCATTCAGGTAAATAGGGGAATCAATTTTAATACCATACATACATAGTATTTTGACCCTCATGAATACCTTATTATGTAACCATCATAGTTACTCATGGAATAAACATTAATGCCAAATACCAACATAAACATACCCAATGAATTTGAGAGACATGATGAAACCGCATATCATTATAAAAAATTCCAAAAAACTATAATATAATCATAAAACATTAAAACTTTCATTATAAACAAATTTTTTTGAATTACCTTAAAATATATATTTATAAGAGTATTTTTAAAGAAAATTCCCTTACATCAGGATTGACTAGATTCAAAAATGTTCAAAACTTATATACAATGGTTTAAATAGTGTTTTATATTTTTTATAGAGCTATAATCATATTAATAATACCTTATATGATTTTTTATATCATCTTTATAGATATTTATTAAAATTATTTGTTTTATTTTCACTGTTTTTGGTATATTTTTTTCATTTTTTTCAATGATGGTTCATTATAAATTTTCTTATAAAATTGAATTAAAACTTTAGAGGTGGAATAAAATGGTGTTAATATGTTTCAAAAATTGTAAAATTTTCAATATACCATTTTTTATGATATGATTATAACTCATTAAATAAAAATTTTATGATAATAGTTTGGTTTATTTTTTGTGGGTCTTTACAATCATTATAAAATACATTAGCTTTATTTAATTTCATCTATAAATTAATTCCACATAATTAGAAAAGTTAAAAAATACATATTAAAATATTTTTTAACCAAAATAATGGTTTTATGTCCATCCTTGAAGGGATTAATGGAAATTTAAAATTTGTTTTCACTGAAGGCAGTGATTCGATATGTCAAAGATGATGCTTTCATTTTCAAAAAATAGAGGAGAAGTGGAGGGGCTTGATGAAGGGTATTACATTAACACAATAAAATTATAGTATATTTAAGATAATGGGGATATAATTCCGCTTGTATGAGGGTAGTTTAGGTGAGTATAATAAAATAAATGAAATTGGAAGTAATATAAAATAAAATGAAAGTGGATTTTATCATTGGAATTCTTCTCCTTGAGAACCACCTTAGGGAAATTATATTTACTATTATTTTTTACCAAATGATCTTGGATGTACATGATATGTTTGGGCTGTGTATTGGGAAAATTTTGTTCAATAATCAATGATTCGCAGGTGTAGGTATATGAGGTGGTGATGGGTTGTATTTGTAGTTTAGGAGAGGGGTGTTATTTCAATATTTTATTCATTAGTTTATTATTTGGTTTGATGATCTGAATAGTTTGAGAATTATCACTCAATATGTTATAATATTGAAGTCTGGTTCTAGATTATGTTGATTACATCATAAATAAATCAATAAATAGTGTATGTAACTTATAATGTACATATACTTTAAATAATAGTATTTTACTATTCACAAAATTCAAGTATTTAAAAAATCACCTTAATTTTTTTAAATGTTTAAAATTTAAATATTAACTCAATTTTATTGAAATAATTTATAAATATGAGAAATTTAATTTTTATTAAAAAAACTCATTTATTAAAAAAATACCAATTTTGAAATTACACTTGATTTTATGAAACTTTGGAAAATTAATTAAGGTCTCATTAAATTATATTTTAGTAACAAGAAAATAAAATATTAATATATGAGTCTATTTTAGGATAAAAAATTTGATTTTAAATAATTATTTTAATTATAAAATGATAAATAAACATATGTGTTTCACAAATATACCAACAATTATTTGATTATTTTCATCAGATTTATTTATTTATTCCGTAATATAAATTTATCCTATTTTAATTATAAGTTACAAAAAATTTATTTATACTACCATAGGTGAGTCTATAATTCTATTAGTATAGATTCCTTAATTTCTATAAATACCATTTATTTCATTACACATTTATAATGAATTTGAATATTTATTTCCAGAATGAGAAAAAAAATATTTTATATATGGGTTGTTACATTATAACCGTAGAGGATGTGATTTTAGATTATTGAATGTATTATCAAGAAAGTTGGGATCAACATCTATTATTTGTTATTTTTTCCTATAATAATTGTTTTCATTCCGGTATAAAAATGAAACCTATAGAATCGTTATATGGAAAGTGGTGATAGACTCTAGTTTGGTTGGATGAGTCAATGAAAGGATTTTTGAGGACCATAATTAGTATAAGAAATGGTTAACATGATGAAGAGGATTTATATTACCATTTGGATGTCTTAGAGAAAGGATAAAAGTAATGTGGATAACTAGAGGAAAGATGTTTCCATTGAGGTAACTAATCATGTTTTTCTTAATGTTCACCTATGGAGAAGTGTTATATGTTTTGGAAGAAAATTAAAATTTATAGACATGGTTCATTGGAGAAGAATAAATCATCAATAAATATGGATCAATTTCCAATCGATCATCCTTCCTGCCATGTTTAACATATGTACATAATGGGTTTAATGTTTCAATAATAATAAAATATATACCATATGCATCTCAGTTTTGGATACTCGAACCATTCTTATTTGGAATAGCCTATTTGTATTATTGAAAATAGATATAATCTATTATAGAAAATGGTTACTCATTAGGATAATGTTTTTTTGAAAACCAAAAATGATTGATGAAGCAACATGGGTATCTGAAAATAATATGAAAGAAAAAATTTCCCCACTTTTTTAAATAATGAATAGATTTGCAATAAAGACATCCAAAATGGGGGGAGAAATTAATAAAAATATATATTGATAAAATAATTCAGTTTCATACCTTAATAATATTAAATAAATATATTTTATAGTGTTATATTTTTTAAGAAGAATTGACATTTTCAGTCAAAAGGAAATGATTTATTTCTAACCAAATTGTGTTTTCATGTATTATATGGTTTGATTTAATATATTTCTTTAAAAATCATATTATTTTAATTTTATATAATTAAGAAAATTTTTTATTCATCTTGTTAATCTTATCACAGTATTTTTACATTTTTATGAAGAATTTATATTTTTTTAATGAATAGTGAAAATTTTGTTTTTGTGGAATAATATATATTTCATCTTATCACCGAGAAATAAATAAAATGTAAAATTTATTAAACATATTTAAATATTAATTTATGATAATATACTAAAAATATCATAAAAATATTATTCACGAAATATAAATAATAATTTATTTAATGATTAATATGAAGTCCATTTTCTGTGTTGATGTAATGTTTCACAACACTAGAAAGCATAAATTTGGTGTATTGAAGATATTATTTTATAAGAAAGAATTATCTAATCTAATTGGTTAATAAATATGAATTTTTTTTTATTACTATGGATATATATTAATTCTTCAATGTATGACATGTATTTTAACTAAATGTTGGTGCAATTCTTTTGAACTGCTGGAAAAGTTAAAATAGCATATTAAAAATGTATTCATTACATTATTGTGAGTAAATATAAATATTATAAGGATATAAAAGTTCTACCTGAACTTAAATAATTTTTTTATTATTTATTTTATATTTTATTGTTGAATTAATTATCTTAAATTCTTATGCGAAACTAATATATTTGTTTTGGAAGCAATAGAAAAGTTATTTTAATGATTTAAGAAACTCTAAAAGTATTTTTTTGGGTTATTTATAGTATAAAAAGAATTTGATAGAAAAATATAATTTATTATTGAATTTTTAATAATTATTATGTTAAAATTTCATTTTTATCTTGAGGAATTTAAAGTCATATTAAATGAATATTTCAAAAAGTAACATTAATGCTATTATATAACAATTAATATTTTATTAAATGATTTAAAATTCCTATAAAACTTATTATTGTCCAAGTGAAGTGTATTTCGTTTAAAATTTCAACCATGGTAAATTTAGGGATCACTTATCCTTTAAATTTTTTTTCTTCCCCCCTAATGAGTATAAAACTTGTATATTGAAGAAATTTTTAAAAGGATTAATGAGGGATTAAAACAAGTAAACGAGGGTGAAAAATTATCCTAAAATGGTAGAAAATTTATTATTTGGAGTATTTAGATATATAATCATTCTATAAATGAAATATATCAATTTTTACAACATTCAAATGAAAATTAATTTATATTAATTTGTTATTTAAAAAAATTCAAAGAGTACCCCTCTCCTCACTTATATATGTTCACATCATATCCTATCTTCCTCGCATCTTTTAAGAAATCTATTTCATCCAATATCGACCAAAATACATATTAAACCATCGTATAAATTACTTAGAGGCTCTTTTCCCATCAAAATTAAAACCTATAAGGCTTAACGTGTAAACCAAAGGTGGCTTTTTAATGAAGTGGTATAAATGTTAATTTTTTGATTTCATTTTATTTTTTCCTCAACCTTATAAAAATATTATAAAAAGATAATAAAATCATAAGTCTCATATCTTAAATATACTTAAATTTATTATTTTAGTTTCTAAAAATATTTCTATCTCTATCTTCTGGCAAATGGAAAACAAAACCATCATTATTTTGTATGATAGATTACCACCTTGCGAAATGATGTCATTATTTTTCCATTACCACCTCTCATGGGTGTTTATAATGATTGATTTATTGTATATATATGATAATAACGAATTATACATCATTATAGAAACATAATATATCATCATCTCTCTTTTATTTCTTACCATTGAAAAATGATAATGTTTGTGTGTGTGTGTGTTGATTACCACCCCTTTGAGGGGATGTGATTAATTTTACATGACCACAACACATGGAAGACATATATAATTGTATATAAATAAATAATATTATATTTATGATATAATAATCCTCTTGGAAATGAAAAATTATACATAACTTCTTTCCACCATTCTATATGAAAAATTAAAATGTTATACATGCATACATATGGCCTAAAATTTATATGATTGTAATGTAATTCATTCTCATATCAGTATTTAATGGTTGTTTTTAAAACTATAATTATTTTTAAAAAATCTGGAAAACATGATATTAATTTTTATATGATGTAATAATGACCTCTTTGACAATAATCCACATATCAATGTGATTTTGGGCATATTATGTAACATTGTAATAAATAGAAAAATAATAATAACCTTTTAAAAAGAAAATAAAAATTTAAATAAAAAACTTAATTTAATTATTAATGAAGAAAAATAAGGTATGTTTTAATTCCTACTCTAAGTAAATGACACACATTATCATAAAAACCCCTTTTAAACATCATTAGTGATGTAGTTTTCTAAATATTTATTCTCCAATTTCCATATAATTAATATTATTTTATCAATGTATTTATATGTATGTAATTGAATTATAATGAAAATTTAATGTCTCATTGCACATTCCTTCCAAAAATTTCAAAATGAATCATTTTACATATTTTATAAATGACATTTTCACTATCATTACAAAAGGAAAATGGAATGTTCTATTTTAACATATACAATCTTAATGTATTTTTCCACCACCCTAACCACAATTTCATATTTTTATTAATTTATATGATATTATTTTATATTTAATTAAAATATCAATTTTATGTTGTTTTGGGAATTTTCAAAAAGGGTTTTAAATATAATAGATATTTAAATATTTGAAATTTTTTTTCTTATGGGTTCAAATAATATTTTAATGAGTTTATGGATGAAAATGATATATTGAATATTTTATTATTATGTTATGGTTTTTAGGAATTTTTTATTTTGACGATTTTTTCCATTATACAGTATTATGATTGGTAAGACCGATATAACAATTAAAGATGGGTGAGCCTAGTATAGATCACCAAGGAATTATGTAAAGGGATGGAGTTAACCGAGTAGGTTTCTATTAAGATATTATTGGGATTTTCCTGGTAGGTTTTTTCCATTTATAAAGCGACTTCAAGTGTGATATGAAAATTATATCCAAAGTAACCTACATCATTTATCAATTCTCTATAATAATTTTTATGGAAATAGTATGATTTCAAAAGGAATGATATTTTCATATATTTAATGTATATACTAAATGTATAACATTTTTTTGGAGAATTTATCCATTGTTTCCATGATTATAAATGATACCTTAGGAGTTCTATTTTTTCTTTTAATATTTATTATATAATGTTTTATGACTATATTTGGGAAGAATAGTTTTTTTCAATGGAGAATAATGTTTAATTTAATCCCATTATTCATTTTGAAAAAGGAAAATTTTTATGTGTATTAATTATAATGACCCACACTTAAATCAATGTAATTTCACCATTATTATAATAATTTTATATAGTATAAATCACAAAAAAATGTAGAGAGCACATTACCATCATTATAAAGTAAGGATGAATTAAATAAGGTGCTTGTTCTTGATATTAAGGAGCATAAGCCAATGTAATATTAACACAACCTTTGGAATGGTAACACAACCCTTAGGAATAGCAATTGTTCCAATATAATAGTAACATAACCTTTTAAAGTAAAAAAATTAGTTATATTATGACTCAAAATATTATTTATTTAAATCATTTCTTATGTAAATAAATTTTTTAAAATGATAAAATAAATGTTTTTATTTTTTAATGTCACAAATATTTAATTTAAATTTTATAATTAATTAAATACTTTAAAAACAATATATTTTAATAAAATGTATTCTTAAATGAATATTTTTTTGTCTTATGATAATAATATAATTTTATAACAGGTTAATTAATTTTCCGAAGTGTTAAAAATCAGTTTTAAATTAAAAATCATTATTTATTTTGAGTAAATAGTGATTTTAATTAAAAAATAATTTTCCTATATTTAGAAAATTATTTTCCTATATTTAGAAAATTATTTTCCTAAAATTTAGTTAATTTTTTAATTATAAACAATGAATAATAGTTAGGGTGAATTTTTTGGATTTTTCTAAAATACATGAATTTTAGTTGAATAGTAAAATACGGTAATTTACGATAAAAAACAAATACATGAATTATTGAGTCATTGATGATGTATGGATTATTTAAAAAATATCAAACCCAGAGTAATTATTTTAACATATTTAGTGCTAATTCTCAAACTATTCAAAGTATTAATCCAATATAATAAACTAAGGAATAAAATAATTGGAAAACACCTCTCTCATCTCCTATAAATACCACCCCTCAACACCTATTCTCATAAAACCTCTCAAGCATTGAACATTGTACAAATAATACTGAAGTGTACTCCTAATACCCTCCTCTACTTATATTATCCCTTTGCTTCATCAAAATTGAAAAGCATTTTCCCCACTGAGGTTCTCATGGAGGAGAGATTTTAGAGGTAAAATCCTCTTACTTATTATTTTAATTTATTTTAACTTCATTTTAATTTCTTATTATGTCCTCACATACTCTATCCAAATGTCAATTATAACTATAGTATATTTTATATACATTATTAAAATCATATTAATGGAAGATCCATCATCAATCTTAATTTTCTCTATTTTTATTCTAAAAATTAAATCATCGCCTGTTATGTGTCAATTTACCGACATCATGGACGATGCATTTTCATTTTCCTAGAGAACCATAAATTCTATTAATAAAACCACTATAATTGTTGGTACATATTTTAGAATATATGTAATAAACTATTTTAGTTATGTAACTACAATACTTACATAAAACAAAATGATTCCACAAATCAAGTTTGTTGTGATCGAAAACCGCTAAAATTAACACAAACGATTGTCCTTAAATATTTATCTAATAATTCATCAACATTCCATTTAACTAAATTATATATATAACTGTATATAAATATGAATTTTAATTAATAACATATATTTTCAATTATTTATAATTATACCCATTTTACATAACATTCCATACTAATATTCAAGTAACCCAATCATGAAAACAAAGAAAACGAACACTCTTGAATGAGGAAATTAAACTATATAACTCATCGAAAAGATCATAAATGAACATAATAAAACAATAAAGAATCAAATTAATCTATTATAGGTTATTTATTTTTTAATTAATGAATTTTGGTTTATTATCTTGTATATTAAAAGGAATAGAGTGTTCGGACATAAGGTAAGGTGATTCTCGAACCCAACTCTCTTCCTTTGGGTTTTCCCTCTTTTACTCCATTTTTAGTATTGATGATCAATTAATTACCCTAAAATTTTAATTCATTATCATTTTTAACTTTTATTTTTATTCATTATTCCCATCTGATTTTATGATAAATTATAATATTTTTTCTGAAAATAAATCTTCTATAAACACATGTTTCACTTCTCTTGATTTTGTTTCTTATTCGCTCAAGATGGATTGTTCTTATACCAAGTTTATAATTACCTTTTTATTTTTTTAACACCAATTTTTATCCATGAATTTATTATTTTTTAAACCCATTACCTTTCCATGTTTTATTTTATGTTTGATACTCATATATGTTCTACGTGGCATGCATGATAATGTAAATGTTATGTTGTGATGGGGTGGCTAAGATTATATAGCACATGTGAATGATATGATGTTACATGTGTGCCCCAAATTATATATCACTATAATTAATTGTGTAATTTTATTTCCCTCATGACAAAAATTGATGTATTAATGGTAGTCGACCATTATGATGTTTCATTTTTTAACATTTCCACATTCTATGCCTTTATCTAATTCTTCCTTTCTTGATTATGATGGTGATATTATTATCATTATTAAAGTCACCCAATCTTATATTGATTAATTTTATTATATACCCTCTTACTGGGATATCACACTCATTTCATTGATGTATATCCACATGTGATTACTTGTACTAAATAGAAAATAAGGGCCAATAAGAAGATAGAAAATCAGGAATTTAATAAATTTTTATGATTAATTTTGAAAATGTTATGTATAGTCCAAATTTTCCCAAAACACTAAATCTTTGGATCATGGATGTGTAATGATTTTATGTTCTTTTATTTACAATTATATAAAAAGTTATATAAGAAAATTAAGGTCGGTTTAGTTGGTATTAGAGAACAATTTAGTTAATTTTGGAATTAGGATTAGAGAACCTTAGTGAAAAACTAATTATGAGAATATGTATATGTAATCACCTAAGAGGATTATTTTTGAAAATTATTAACATTGTTATCCCACAATATTTTCCTTTAGAGTTAATTTTACATATAAATTAATTATTCATGACATTATGACTTATGTTTTGTTCTAAACATATCAATTTTAGAAAATTGTAGGAATTGTGATTATCTAGGACAACAACCCATATGAGGTACTATGATGAAATTACCCAAATGATATCCTAAATTCCTTGGTAGGGGGATTTTAAAAGTTCATAGAAATTATTACCCAATTGTATCAGGTTGTGAATAAATACCGGAATAATGTGGAACATACTACTTCACCTAAGAGGGAGTAAAATGTTATCAAGTGTTTTATGTGGAAACACCCACTGACATTTAGTGGAACTTATGGTCCACTAGTCATGAAATAGTGTGTCAGCACAATGGGGAGGATATTCTCTATGCTTCACTATTTTAATATGGAGAATCTGACTGACCATTGAGAATTTTGATACATATTCCAATCAGTGGTGGTCTTTGAATAAGAACTCTAAGACAAAGGACCTAATTGAAGAAATGTATTGGGGATGCACTAAGATAATGTTTCATAGCAATTATTTCCAAAAAACTCTTCATACTAATATAGAGAGAGAATTAATATAACTAAAGAAAAAGGAAGGTTAATATTTCATGGTCTATTACTAAATTTTCCTGAGGATTGCATGTTAAGCTTCAGATATTTTAATCAACAATGATAGAAAATATGATAGATTCCTTAGTGGTTTAAAACCAAACCAGCGATAGGCTCTAGAAATTTGAGATTTTGGGAGTTAAAATATGTTTTTCAATGTGATCTCAAAATGAAGATGGAGTTTAGAGAATAGTTCCATTACTATGGTGATAAGAAAAGTAATATGGATTTTCAAGATGGAGTATCTCATGACAAAGGTGGGAGGAAATATCAATCACTCATATGTCAAATGTTTTGGAAGAATAATCATGTGAACTGCCACAAAGGGGTGGTAAAATTCTATAAGTTTGGGAGAGAAGGACACAATGATCAAGAATTCAGAAGAGACATAAATAACCCCTTTGATCTAATTGATGAATTGAGAGAATCACCCATGGTCCAATACTATAACTATAGGGATCCATGTAACTATGCAAGACAGTTCACTAAACCTTGAGTCTTCGAGGGTAATCATTATCTTGATCCCCCAAATACAATGGATCAAGAGAAGGATTATTCCATCATTATAGATGAATTCTATCAAGAAAATGAATTCGTGTAAGGTATACGTTCTATTCACTCAATAATGGAAAACAACTTATTTGATTATGATTCTATTAATTCTTTTATATCTTGTATGTTTTCTAGAAATATATAATCAAATTCCTAAAACCATGAAATATAGATATCTATAAACACAACTAGTGATAACACATCAACTATTGACACAATGATATTTCATTTCATATTCCATACCATCCCATGTTCCTCTAAAAAGTAAAAGAAGATCACTAATCTATTTTGTAAAATCCTCAAATGGTATGGGTGTTGATTACATGGGTATAATTATAACTCGCTCAAACAGTTAAGTTAATGGAAGGTATCAATAAATGGAAAATTCACATTTCAAGGCCATATAATAATGTATTTCATGAATAGTTACCAGGACTCCCCTAAATTTGGAGGTATATTTCTCAATATAACGTATAATTTGAGAGTATACTATCTCAAAATATCCCTATAGGATGGCCCCTATCAAACTAGAGGAGTTAAATAGGCTGCTGTAAGAGCATTTGAAAAAAGGGTTCATACGCACACATTGGGGTGTGAATGTTCTGTTTTTAATTAAAAATTATGGATCAATGTGGCTATGTATCAACAACTGGGATATTAACATCATCACCATGAAGAATTAGTGTCATCTTACAAGGATTGATGACGTTTTGGATCAACTAAAAGTCACTCGGAACTTCTAAAATGTGGATCATCATTTTGGTATCATCAGATAATGGTGAAGAAGGAAAATATTCATAAGACTACCTTTCGTACAAGGTGTGGTATCTATGATTTTGAAGTGATTTCCTTTGGAGTTAAAAATACCCCCTTAATATTCATGGACTTGATGAATGGAGTCTTTAGACATTACCTTGAAAACTTTGTGGAAGTTTTTATCGATGATATTCTCATCTACTCCAATATAAAGGGGGGAACATTATGACTGTAAAAGAATATTTTTTGGAATGATTAACGATGTAAAAGTTGTATGTTATTTTTAGAAAGTGTATCTTTTGGATGAATCAAGTCACATTTATTGTACATGTGATCACAACTGAGGGAACTTCTATGGACCCTTCAAAAAAAAGGAAATTAAGGAATGACCTATGACCTCTAGTGTCACAGAATTCCATGGTTTTCTTTCCTTATCAGGGTACTATAAATGTTTTGTGTGAAATTATTCCCTATCATCTAGCCCTCTGACTATGTTAACAAGTAAATGGGTGAAGTATTCTTGGATGGAAGAATGTGAGGAATGGTTCAAGGAGCTAAAGAGAAGGTTGACCACTAAAGTTGTACTCACATTACCAAAAATTAGAGAGTGTTTTTGGATATACGGTGACTCTTAAAAGATATGATTGGGTAGTTTATTAATGGAAAATGATAAAGTGATACCCTATGACATATGATATATGAATATCCATGAGCATAAATACACATATCATGATTAGGATTTAGCGGCTACGATTTTTTCCTGAAAATATGGTGGCACTACCTCTATGTTTAGAAGTGTGACATATATACCAATAAAATATCCTAAACTATATACTTATACAAGATGAGCTAAACAATAATCAAAGGATATGGTTATATATAATAAAATACTATGAATTATCTATTCACTATCATCCTGGTATTTTGAACAAGGTAGTTGAAGCTCTTAGAAAAAAATAATATGCTACTCTATCCATGTTGTGGATAAAAAAAGACCTTATCTTCTTGGACATGAAAAGGATGGAATTGTTAATCATAATGGAAGGGAATAAATCCTACCTTTCACAAATTATTTCCAGTCCATCTATCCAATATGGTATTAATAAGGAAGAAAGTTTTGATCAAGAGTTACAAAAAAATGATGAATGCGGTAAAGGAAGGGAAGATTCAAGATTTACATACCAATGATGATGGTGTGATTCAGTTTGGAACATGTATTTTTTTTACAACAATCACCTAAGATAATGGTGGAATATTAGATAATTCATATATCTCAACATTATCTATCCATCCTAGTAGCACATAGATATACCACTATCTTTAAGAAATCTTATGTTGGGACAAAATGAAGATGAAGATTACGGAATATATGTCAAGGTGCTTGATATGTTAGA
The DNA here is from genome assembly GCA_963277665.1 of Viscum album. Taxonomy (NCBI): domain Eukaryota; kingdom Viridiplantae; phylum Streptophyta; class Magnoliopsida; order Santalales; family Viscaceae; genus Viscum; species Viscum album. The sequence goes on from OY728161.1 coordinate 113,500,021, forward strand.
AAGTTAACGTAGAGTGAAAAAATAACAATGGGATATTGAAACCATTGCCTATACCCATGTAGAAATAATGGAATGTTACTATAGAATTCTTCATTGGTTATCTTAATACATCCAAAGTAAACAATCATATATGGGATATGGTGGACCAGCTCCCCATGACTTCCACTTTATCACTATTCAAGAAGATCTCCAGCTTGAACAACATGTTAAGTAATATATTATGGAAGTGGTAAGAATGCAAGGGGATCCCTTTTTTATATCCTTTTATTATGATGCAAGGTTAAAATTAAAATTATGGATGAGTCTTCAACATGATTTATGTACTAAATTTAATTTCAACATTGCCTATCTTTCCTAAACATATGGTCAATCTGAAATGAATACTTATAAAATGAATGACATTATAAGTTAATTACCAATGAAATTTATATTTTTATAGTATCATCATGTTTGTTAAAACTCCATCAAGGTATCCTCTTGGTATTTTTTGGGTGTGATTGTGTTTTTTGAAAAATCCAGTTGACTGTGAATGAGCATGTTTTCCAAGGAAAGTGTTTAATATTGCACAATTTCCCAATGTTTTCCAAATTTTTAGGCCGAAAAATCCATGGATTTTTTTTAGAAAACAAAGGTTTTATGCAAATAAATTAAGGGGAATGGGATTTTTGGGAACCATTTACGGATCATGAATCTAGTTATGTATAATGGAGAACCGCATAGTTGGAACGATTTGCTGGATGGTATGTGGATTGCATCAAAGGCATGTGGTACAGGAAAGACATGAAATACGTAGAAGGATTATGATAAATAAGATGGATTTAATTTGTGGAAATGAGGTGATGATATGAGAATACAAGAATTTCATCATTCTCGAAAATGATACGATTATTTTTTCCACCACGAAGGAAGAGAGGCGGTACACGGATTGCATAAGGATGATCAGTTAGTGGTAGGAGAAGTGTTATGCGGTGAAGGATATACACATTGAAGATTTGGGTTATCTTGGATTAGAAAATTTTATGGATCTATTTTCCAATATAAGAATACTAATCTAAATATTAACTATATTGAATTATAATAGAGAAAATTGACTCTCTGACAATTTGGTGAACTCTAAAGGAAGATCGTGAGGGAGAATTCCATGAAGTGGTTCACGTAGAAGAAATTTTTTTGAAGGTTTTCTTGGAAACTATAGATCAAAACTGAAATGTTACATGGATGGGGAAGAAGAGGTATGAAAAGGAAAAATATCTACTATACTAAAAAGATATAGCAGTTCCTAGATTAGGGGCAATTCATGTAGGAAGATCGGTCTAAAAAACAGCTAGTTTGCGAGAGAAGAATGTCTAGTACACAGAAGATGTATGTGGAGGTTGTATAAGGTAATAGAAGAATAAGCAGTACATGGTAGACGTGGTACATGTATCATACTCAAAACATAGTACACATAGGAAGTAAGGTGGTACACGTAATAGGCAAGGTTGTTCACGGAGGACTCAAGGATGCTTGAAAAAGATCTAAAAGTGTTTGCGAAATCAATTTTTGCTAACCTAACAACACGTAGAAAAGTGTATTTCTTATACAGGAGAAAAAGGACCTTCAAAAGAGCATCTACAAAAATTTAGGATGGGTGAATTCATGGTAATTAAGGGACCATTAATTGCATAAACTATGTATGGATCCCTTCCAATAACGGTGAGGTATGGGAGAGGAATACAGTTATTTTTACAACCATCTATGATCTGGAGGAAGAGTCATATAAAGTGACCCTTGGGAATGTAGTGATCAAACTCTAAACCTTATAAAGGTAGTAATCCTTGGAATTGAATATATATCCTGAAACTTGTAATTGGAAGTGAGTTTTAGTGGATTTGGTATATCGGCATATATTTGTTGTATACACCTTGGACGTAGCCCAGTATGGGTTAACCAAGTAAAAATCATGTTGTCTAGTGCATGATTTTATTTTTGCATTTATATTGTTATAGGAGAAAGAGATATGTGTGTCTTGTTTATCAATGAAACAAAATCCAAATGGGTAGTAGTTTTAATCTATCATACCCTAATACCCCCTAGGGTATTTGATCTAGTGGACCTAACACATTATCTCTCATTGGTTGAGTTCTCATATATAACCATGTTCTACTCGAGTTTTAAGAAGGCTCAAAATGAATATCTATATAGAATTATTTATAGAACTCCATCCTTTTAGGATGTAGTTATAGAATGAAAGGTAATTGGACTTGACCTTGTAAAAGAGATGACAGATATGGTTTAAGCTATCAAGAAACATATCAAAATTGTTTAGAGTCAGAAAAATAGGTATGATGATGACCATAGAAGGGAATTTTAGATCAATGTAAGAGACAAATTCTTCTATTAAATATCACCATGGAAGAGAATCACTGGGTTTGGGAAGAAAGGGAAGCTTATCCCAAGGTAAATTGTCCCCTTTGAGATTTATTATTGCATAGGAGTAGTGGTCTATCACCTTTCACTTCCACCAAGTAAGGATCAAATTCATGACATGATCCATGTATCTCGATTGAGGAAGTACAAACCAGATCCCTCATGTGTACTGAAATCAAAGGTGGTACAACTGGAGGATGACCACTCATACGAAGAACAACTGGTAATTATTGTTGACGGGAAAGATAAGGATCTAAATTAAAGGATAGCCAGCTATGTCCAAGTGTTTTTGAATAACCATGTGTATGAAGATTCAAATTGGTAATTTAAAGAGTTGATGAAGGATAAGTACCATTACTAGTTTATGTAAAATGAAATTTTGAGGGAGAATTTTCAAAATGGGAGAAGAATGTAACGACCCAAAATTTTATCAATGGAATATTACCCTTCTTATAATAATTTCATATTGTATAAATCACATAAAATAACATAGAGAACAAAATAAAGACATTATAAATTATGGATAAGTAAAATATGAGGATTTTATCAAAAATAAGTAACCCATGCTGATGAAATAGTAACATGACCTTCAGAACAGTAACATAAACCTTAGGAATAGTAATCTGGCCAATAAAATAATAACATAACCTTTGAAAGTAAAAAAATAATATTTAGTTATCTTATGAATAAAAATATGATATATTTATGTTATAGAATAAGTAAATAAATGTTTTAAAAATGAGAAAATAAATGTTTGTATTTCTATGTTAAAAATATTTAATTAATATTTTATAATTAATTTAAAATTTTAAAATATTTTTTTTCATAATATTTATTCATTAAATAATATTTTTATGTCTTATGATTATAAGATATATTTATGAGACCATAATTAAATTCTCAAAGTGTTAGAAAATAAGTTTAATTTTAAAATCTATATTTTTTATGTTAAGGATGAATTTAATTAAAAATTAAATTTCTCAAATATATAAATTTTCATCCTAAAATGAAGTTAGTTTTTAAATTCTACACATACAAAAATGGTAAGGGTTAATTTTTTATTTTTTTATGATGTACTTGAATTTTCGGTAAATAGTAAAATATAATAATTTATGATAAAAACTAAATACATGAATTATGGAATAATTATTGATACTTGGATTATTTAAGCCCAAAATCTTGAACTTTCTTCCAATTTTTTTATTATTTTTTGTTTTAATTCTAAAATTATTTATAGTCTTGAGCCAAAATAATAAACTACTGAAATCAGTAATGTGAAAACACCACCTCTCCTCCCCTATAAATACCACCCATCACCACCTATTCTCCTCACACATCTCAATACATGAGAATTTTCCAAATAAAACCCTAGTATCTTACAAATCCCATTATCTATGTCAAAGAGTCCTCAGTCTCATCCAAACACAAAAACATTTTTCTTTAAGGAGGTTCTCAAGGATGAGAGATTTAAGACGTAAGTTCCTCTTCCTTATTCTTTTAATTTCATATAATTTTCTTTGTTTCACCTCACATACACTATAAAAAGGATAATTATAACTCTATAATCATTTATATATAGGAAATATATCATTTTAATGGAATATCCATCATCAAAATCTTTTCTCTCACTATATTATTCTAAAAATGAAATCATTGCCTGTAATGTGACCATTTACATTCATCATGAAGGATGCATTTTCATTTTTCATTAACACCTTCAATTATATTCATAAAACCAAAGTAATGGTATCTAAATACATTAAAATTTATTTTATAAACCTTTTTATGTTATTTAACTAGAATACTAATCTAAAACTAAATTATAAAACAAATCATGTTTTTTTGTGATCATAACCCCCTAAATTTAACCCAAATGATTATCATTAACTGTTTATATAATGATTTATTCTAATTCCATTTAACCAAATTTTATATATAACCAAATAAACCATCATATGTTCATTAATTACAAATATTTTCAATTCTTAACAATTATACTCATTGAACATAGGCTTCCATACTCTTATTCAATAAAATGATCATGAAAACTGAGAAAATGAACACTCCTGAATGATGAAATTATAATAAATAACTCATTTAAAATCCAAATAACTGAACTTAATAAGAACTATATTGAATCAAATTAATATATAAAATCTTCTAGATTTTTTAATTAATGAATTTTATTTTATTATCTGTGATATTAAAGATGAGAGAGAGTTCATACATTATGTAAGGGGATTTTCGAACATAACTCTCTTCTTTTTCATTTTTCATCTTTCAGTCAATTTTAAATATGGATGTTCCATTAATGAACCGTAAAAATCATTTACTTTTTCTTACCTTTTCTTTTCTAGGTATACACAATTATTATATGATTTTATGATAAAATAAAATATTTTCCCAAAAAAACTCTTCCTCTTAGAAACACATGTTTCACTTCTCTTGATTTCCTTTCTTATTTACTCAAGATGGATAATTCTTATACGAAGTATATTGTTCCATTTTTATTATGAAAACTCCAATATTTATCTAGGAATGTATGTTTTATGAAACTCATTTCCTTTCCAGGGGTTATTTTATATCCATTATTGACATACATTCTATGTGGCATGCATGGTAAACAAAATTATGATGTGATAGGTGCACCCAGAATAATATAATGTGTGTGAATGATATGATGTGTTGGGTTTAATCTGAATAATATTGCACTCCAATTTCTTGGGTAATGTGATGTATCTCATGTGATAAGGTTATGTATGTATTTTTATTGACCACTAAGACATGATGTTTAATATTTTATGTGTTTCCACATTCCATGTCTTTTTCTAATGATTCTTCTAATGATTATAATTATGATGATATGATGATGATTATGCTCACCCCCTATTATACTGATTCATTTTCTTATCTATCCTCTTAATTTCCTTTTAGCTCGCCCCTTTCTTTGACCTATATCCTCAGGTGGTTACTTATACTAATGAGAACGTCAGGTCCACTAAAAAGCTAAAGAAGAAGGAATTAAATAAATGTTTATGTTTTATTTTATAAAAGTTATGTATGGTCCTAATTTTCCCAAGACACTAAACCTTTGGATCCTTGATGTGTAATTGTATTATTTTGTTGGTATTTAATATTATTTATTAAGTTATTTTAGAAATTTATAGTCTCAATATTCACAAACTAATAGGGTCCTTTCATTATTTTTATATGTCCCTTACCCTGATTTTATTATCATCCCACAATTTAAGATATTTTCTATTGGGTTTTAAATAATTCTTAAGTAAAATGATGAGTTCAAGAATAAAATTGTTAAGATATGTCATAAAAAGAACTTTCAAAGTGCATGAAAATTTATTATATCATAATGATACAATTTCATGACTATTTAATTTCAATTCTTATAAATCCTTTATGAAACTAGACCTATTCAATGAGTTATGTTATGATGAAATTAAAAAAATTATTAGAATTGTTTTCATTTCTTTGGTTTATGATATAATAAATTGATGAATATTTTACGATCTTCTAGTAAATATTTGTATGGTTTTAATTATTTTAGATGTAGACTTGAAATATTTTATCTTTCTGATTAAATGGGTTTAGAATGATATCTCCTGAGAGAATATTGACAAAATATGGGTGTGAACCTAGTTTAGTAATGGGATATAACAAATAAGACAATCTCTAGAGTGAAGCATGACTAATGAAATGATATAATGGGGAGTCAACCTTATCCAGTATTATAATCTTGGTAGTGATCCTTCCTAAATAAAATATTTTCAGTTATTATGTGTAAGTCAAAAACTTTTTTCTTATGCTTCTGATATTTTCTCATATCTATTGATTTATTATTGACTATTCTATATGATTACAGATTAAGTCTTTTTTTATGAAAAATACTTCAACCATGATTTATTATTAATGAGTATGGTATTATTTTTTAGTATTTTTTTTATTTGTATTCTTATTCTCATACCCTTATACTTATCTTACTCTCAAATTTGATCATTGATTAACATATACTGTGTCTAACCATATAGAACATCATATCTCACCAATTTTTATATTTTCTTTCCTTGGGTTTTGATGTATAGTTTTAGGTAGGGTATGTCTAAGAAGATTACTATATGAGGATAACATCACAAGATAAATTGAAGATATTTTAAGAAATAAGATTTTTATAGAAATAGTATATAAATATTCAACCCTTTATGTTCCCCATGAATGCTTCATTGTGAAATGTATTAAATATTCATCTAAAATGATGCAATATATTTATAAGTTATTCTTGTTTTTCCTATGTTGGTATGATCGAGTTTTTATTTATTTTTTGATATTATGATTATATTACTTTTTCGAAATACATTGGAATAAGTTTAAGTGTAGGATAATATCGTTAAGTTTTAGTAAATTGTATATTATGTTGTTTTCCAAGAAAATATATTCTGGTCTGGGTACTAGAAATGGGATTCATCTATTGAATAGATGCACGTAAGGATAAAAACAATTAAATGGGTGTATAGAATATTAATGTGATCATCACTAGTATATGATGGATAGGTATAATACTACACAACAATATACACACTTTTGTAGGTTAGTTTAGGGTCAATTCACATATTCATTATGTACCATTATGAAGGATTTGAGTAGGTGATTACCATAAATGAACTAAAAATTTAACATAAGGTTACATGATGAATGATCTTCCATGATTACATGATTAATCACTCTTATTATAGTTTATCACACTATTATTTTTTTACATAGTCAATAGATAGACCCAAGAGGAATCATGTTCATGATAAATGTAATGGGAAATGAAATTACTATATTATTGAGAAACAATACAAAATGGTAGTTGGGATAGAAGATCTAGTGATTATGGAAAACCATATAACTTGATATATAAATAACATCCTCAACATGGTTGAGTTCCACAACAAACATAATAATAGAAAAATTGAGTTTCATATGACTTTATTTGATTAATTCCATGGAGGAAAGAATATTCAACTTTTTACATTTCAATAATGTGGGGATAATATCATTGGGAAGATCTCAAAGGGAGGAAGTTTTTAAGGGTACAAGAAGTTCATAGAATAATTAATTTTCAAGGAAAAATAAATAGTTTAAGGGTGGTGAATTATGTTCATCCTAGGGAACCACTAACAGTCCAATGTCTCATGTGTATGGAACAAAAACATTATGAAGATGAATAATCTAATCAAATGGATAACTCTTATAACAAGGAAAGGAATATTCTATGAAAATAACTAAAATGGATCATGATGATTAAGTCATTTTAATCCTCAACTAGAGGGTTTTCGATGGCATGTTGAATTCTGTAATAATTCTCCCAAAGGGAATTTCATTGTTCATCATTTAGGAAAATTTATTGTTACTTTATGAATTAATTGGATCTATCTATACAAATACCATATAAATTCTGGAGGAATTAATGTCAATTTTTATATTTCGAATCAACCTATGGTTATATTTTGGTGTGAGTATGAAAATGAACTTCCAATGGAAGTTAAATCCTTTTTATGGGTCTTAATACCAATTAATGGGGGTTATTTCACTTCAATGGTAAGAAAGAATATCAACATAAATTATATACCTATTTTTTGGGATTATGATGATGTATTTCTAAAATACATTCCAAGTCATAACTCAAGTTGTGAATTTTGGTTTTTAGTGAAACTCTAAAATAGTGGTACACCTATTTCAAAGACTAAATATTAGGTGTACTGATTGAGTTTCATGAATAAAATAAGAAAATAAAAGAGAAACATGATAACAGAATCATATTCTGTAGTGAATTACCATGGGATCAGATAATATTTTTATAAATAATAATGATGGCTCTATGTGTCTCTACATAAATTATTAATATCTTCATAAAATCATTATTGACTATAAGTATCACATACCCTATATTGATGACTTATTTGATAATTCATTTGATCTCAATAATTATTAATGATTGAACATCAAAATAGATGTCATCTATTATGGGTAAATAATTATAATTTACCGATACATCCTTTCTGTATAGGGTATGGTCATTATGAAATTTTAGTAATTCCATATGGATTACAAATGACACCACTCTCATCACTCATCTAATTAATAGAATATTTATATATTAACTCAATCAGATTTTGGTAGTATTATGGATTATATTAATATATATTTGAAGGGCGAGGAAGAAAATTAAGAAAATTTACAATTTTTATGAATTCCCTAAGGAGGGAGATGGTTTGTTACTAGATTACCATGTGTAAATCTTATCATTAGAAAGATTAATTTGTGGGATATATAATCTCAAGTGAGGGTATATTAATTGAACCATCGATGAAGGAAGTTATTTAGAAATGGAATATACAAAAAATTATAATCAAGATCCATATTTATCTTGGTTTGGTTAGATTATACTGGTTTTCTATGAGATATTTCTCATGAAAATAAAATCCACTCACCATGTTGACATTGATGGGAGCTATGTTCCTGAGGAAAAACGAATCTGGAGATAATTTCAAGGATTTGGATGGAATCTTAATTAGTGAAAATGTACTCACCCTACCCTATATTGGATAAGGGTTTGTGATTTTTAGTTATGAGTTAATGAGGAAAATATGATGTTCACTCATGTAGAATTATATGGGGATAACATATTCCTATTTCCATTTGAAAATAAATGACCAAAATTACCCAACTAATGATGGAAGTGATACTTTTTATATTGAATATATAGAATCATTACCTTTATGGTGAAATGAGTGACATATATAAATATATATCATAAATTATTAATTTATATATTCGTATAGAAATACATGAATATATTCCATATAATATTATTGGAGGTGATTAAATATTAAGAATCCACAACACATAACCACCCTAGGGAGTTAAAAAATGAGTATGATGCTCTGAGTAAAAAAAACATAATAATTTGTTCATAATAAGCATTGAAATAGAAAAAATAATTATTTATTTATAGAGTATAGAATTTAAAATCATGATTAATGGGGAAAAATAATATCTTTCTTAGATAAACGTACAACCATTAATCAGTGTTTAGATTAAAGAGGCACCGAAGAAGGATGTGTAACTGCAGAAGATGGTGAGAAATGTTCCAAAGTTTAGCTATAATCAAAATTGAATTATTAGGTTTGACTATTGAATATATGTCCCTCTGATACCCAATATGAATAAGGGTATATTGGATGAAGCTCATACCTCATAATTATCTATTAATTATGGATGTATGAAAATGTATGGAGACACAAAAGAATATTTCTAGTGGGATAACATGAAAATGGATATTTTTTTGTATGTATCTCGATGCATAGTATAAAAGTAACTCTAAGAGATATAACTGAAAGGTTATGTAACAACCATTACCCATACATGAATATTAATGGGAAAAATCACCAGGGATTTCATCATGAGATTCCCCAAATTATCTCTAGGGTGTAATGGTATTTGGATTGTAGTCAATCTCATTATCAAAACATCACATTTCATTTCTATAAGAAAAAACATCATTCTAAATTATATTAAAATGATATAGATTATGGAAGTTGTGATGCTTACTAGAGTACCAAATTCTAGTATATTTGATCAGTATCTAAGGTTTAACATGATGTTTTGAAGATGTATTTAACAAACATTGAATATATTTTTGAACATTGTCACTTCATATCATCCTCAGAATGATGGTTGGTAACAGAGGACCATTCAAACTATAAGGACCCTACCATATTACATACTTAATTTTGAATTTAGTCTAGAAAAAACATTCTTTTACATTGAGTATATTTTCATGTTTAGAGCTTTAGATAATTGGTACATAATACATTCATATCATTAGACATTGTTACAGAGTAGATACCATAAAAAAAGTTTCCCTTTTTTCAAAATTAAAAACATTAAAACATAAAATATTATTCCTTGACAACTATTCAACATTTAATATGGCTTCTTTATTTGTCTTACACATCCATTAACCTATGAAAAATCATTTAAAACTTGGTATGAGGACAAAAACTCGGTAGGGGATATAAAATGAATGAAAGAACACATTAGTCCATGAATACTTATAACATATAAATTCATTTTCATAAGACATACTAATCACCGGTATATATAAAATTACATTGTGAAAAATTAGATTTCCACAATACCTAAGAACATAAGTTGAACCATAATGGTATCTTGGGGTATTACTTACATAATCTTGTATCCCTCTTGGCAGCCTTATAATTTGTAACCCTCACGACTACCTTACTATTTGTGTAACCATCACGGTTACACTTGAAATAACCATACGGCCGACCTCCAACTTACACATGCCCAATGGATTGGAGGGAAATATAGGTCCCACCCATCATAATACACAATTCCCAATATCCATAACATAATCATACAACATGAATATTAGCATAAAAATATTTCTTTTCAATGTTTTTAAAAAATAATTTTAAAAGAGCATTTTAAAAGAAATGTTCCTTATAAATATAATATAATTTAAGTGAGTCATAATAGAATGGATGGAATATGTATACACTCTATAAATATACATAATTAAACCTAGTATAATCATAATTAATCACATAAACTATTTAAATACCACCTAAGTAATGAAAAATAAGGTTAACCAAAAGGATGGAAATTGGGTTAAGAATTCCCTTACCCCATGCTTTTCTTACTTAAAACATTTTTAAACATCCTATATAATGGTTAAAAGAGTGTTATTAGTATTTTAATGATAAAATTTCATGTTTATAACATCTTATATGATCATATAATAACCTAATTTCACCCCGTAATTTTTACTATTTTGTTCCTTGCACTGTTTTGGGTGACTTCCTTACATGATTTCCCTAATTGGTTCATGATGGCTGTTCTTGTCGATTGGAAGTGAAACTCCATAATTTTAATGGAAATGTATTTGAATATTTTTAGTACCATAATTTATATAATTTATCATTATAATGTTTTTATAAGGATTATTCATAAGTTAAAACATTAATGATGTTCAATTAGATAATTTTAGTGGTTCTTTGTTAATAACAACCCCATTTTGTCTTATAAAGTAAATCCATGAGTACAAAAGAATTACAAAACCTTGGATGAGACGTAATAAACATATTATTACCTAATTCAACCATATAAATGGTTTTATTACCAGACTTGACATAATTAATGGAAATTGAAATCACATCATCCACAATGTCGGTAATTCGACACATCACAGATAGTGTTTTTATTCCTTGAATAAGTGGGAGAGGAGAAGAATAGTGATAATGAATTTTACATGAACATGAGACCATCTATAATATAAATGATTCCTGGAGATTTAATGACTTTTGTTAAATAATATATGAAGAAACAATAATAAAATAAAGGAACTCAAAATAAAAGAATAATTGAGAAATCCCTTACAAAAATTCGGCATCCTAAGGACTATGAAACACAGTTTTAGAAAATACTAAAAAAAGAGGGGAAAAGGGTCACCCATCCATAAATGAATCATAATACATAATAGATCAAGAATAATATAGAAATATGAAAATTTTATGGAAACTTGAAAGTTATACCACATAAAAGAGAACTTGAATGGAAAAAGAAGGAAATTGATAATTTTCTTACCTTGTTGAGTAACTCCTAGAACATGAAGGTTGGGACCTTGGGTGATTGAGGAAACCTCGATAGGGCTACTAGGTAGGTAAGGAGGCTAGATAATCGATTATGAGAAATTTGGAATGAAGTTAATGAAATAATGGTTTGGTATTTATAGCAAAAGTGAGGGATTATTTTATTAATTTCCAAGGGACACCTCATTAGTGGTATTTGCAGAACCATGGGCTTGTCCATGGTATTTTCCCATGGTATAAGCCACTTGGGAAACATCGAATATTTTTTACTATACACATGTATACCATATTTATTAAATCATTATTACATCATTAATGATGTCATTAACACACCGAAACTCAAAACTGTATTTGTTTACTATTCACCAAAAAATCATCTATTTCGGAAAAATCCCCAAAATTCACCCTAACCATTTAACGACGTGAAGAATTCGAAAATGGAGATAATTTTTTGAAAATAATATTTTATATATCTTTTAAATAAAATCATTCTCAATTCAAAAATTAATAATTTATAAACTATAACTACTTTTATATCACATTTAAAAATTAATAAATATGTCATTATATTAAAGACTTAATAATATAAAATAATAATACAACTTACTATTCATTAGGGTCATATTACTATTAATAAGGGAATGTTACTATTCACATAAAAAGAAGTTAGTTCTAATAGACTTTAAATAACATACTGAACACAATTGTAGATGACAATTTTTCAAAATTCAAAACATACGAGAAGTAAAATTATGTTTAAAGGCTTTATATAAATATATAAATTAAACAAACATTCAAGAATTTCAATTTAATTTTAGAAAACCATCGGGTGTTATATAATCCTTACCATATGGAAAATGTGTCCTCCCAATTTTATTTACCTATTAATCAAGTGAGAGTACCTTTCCCTGATAGCATTTTCAAACTACCATTTTTCTCCTTCAACGATGTGGTTTCTCCATAAAACCATTACCTCGTGGATAACTTATTCCGCAATACGAGTTCCCTTTGATCAAGAATCTGAACCGGTTTCACTTCATATTAAAGGTTATCCTCCATCTAAACTGCTTCTGGTCTAAAAACATGGGTCCAATCTAGTACATACTCCCTCAACATCGAAACATGAATAGAATTGTGTACCTGAGAAAAAATCAGAGGCAAAGATACTCGGAATGAAACTAGTCCAAATTTTTCAAAAATTTCTAAAGGACCGACGATCCTTGGACTAAGCTCTCTTTTCTTACCAAAATGCATTAAACTTCTCCAAGGAGATATTTTAAAAAAAACATGGTCACCTACCTCGAAAGAGAAGTATTTACTTCACTTATCTGTATAACGTTTTGGTCTTCTCTGAGGTATCCTCATGTGCTGCTGGATCATCTTCACTTTCACAGCCAATTCCTCTACTAATTTCGGCCCCATCAACTTTGTTTCACCGAATTCATCCCAAAACGCTGGAGTCCGACACCGCTTTCCGTACCAAGCCTCAAAAGATACCATCTGTATACTGAAATGAAAACTGTTATTATAGAGAAAACTCAACTAAAGAAAGATGTTTTTCCAAACATCTCTAGTAGTCCATTGAACAAGCTCGAAAAATATCATCAAACGTTTGAATTGTTCATTCTAACTACCCATCTGGTTGAGGATGAAAAGAGGTATTGAAATTTAACTATTTGCCTAATAACTTTTGAAGTGCCTTTCAAAAGTTAGAAGTGATCCTGGGGTATAGGTCAAATATAATGGAAAAATGAACTCCATGTCACCTGACAATCTTCTTGAGGTACAATTGAAAAAGCTATTCCAAACACATTATATCACTAATAGAGAGAAAATTTGCATACTTTGACAGCTGATCTACAATGACCAAAATTACATTGTTACCTCGATTTGTCTTAGTTATTCCCACCACAATGTTCATGGACACATTCTCTCACTTCCACTCTGGCACTAGAAAAGTCTGAAGCATCCCCTTAGGTAACAGTCCCTCTACATTAACCTGCGGACATGTCAAACATTTAATGGTAAAATTACCAATATCCCTATTCATTCCATCCCACCAGTAATACTCTCGATGGTCTTTATATATCTTCGTACTGCCAGGATGAACCGATAATGGAGAACTATGAGCTTCACACAACAAATATTTCTTTAACTAAGAATCCTAGAGAACACACAAACTTTTTCCAAATCCTAAAAAACAAAATTTATTAAGGTTAAATTCTAGAAGATTATTCATTTTAACCAATTCTACCTTTTTTTATCTCATGGTCTTCCTTTTGTACTCGCTTAATTATTTCTAACAATGAAGACTACACTAATACCAGAAACAAAAATGATGTATTCCCTACACCAACAACTTCTAATCCAAAATTCATCAAATCATTTATCAATGCATCATGTTCCAAACGTAACATGTTTAATGATGCCTGATGTTTTCAACTCTAGGAATTTTCCACTTTGTTTTCTTTTCCAGTATGGTAATCGATATGTAATCATTATCCTTTACCAGTTCAATCCATCTTCTCTGCCTTATGGTTAATTTCTTCTGAGTGAATATATACTTTAAACTTTTATTGTCAATATATATTTGAAATTTGGATCCAGATATATTATTCCTCCAAATTTTCAAAGAAAAAACCATAGTTTCCAATTAAAAATCATGGTTGGGATAATTTAACTCATGGGGTTTCAGTTGTCTTGAACTATAATCAATTACCTGGTCATTCTGAATCAAAACACAACCAAGTCCCTTCAATGAAGTATCACTGCAGATGAAGAAATCCCTATATCAGGAAGGCAAGTCCAAAACTAGATAATTTACCAATCTCTTGTTCAGTTCCTAAAAACAAACATCACATTATTATGTCAAAACAAATATAACCCCTTTCTGTGTTAGCTTTGTTATCAGGATAAATAACCAAGAAAAATTTGTTACAAAATGTCGCTAATAACCTGTTAATCCAAGAAAACTACAAATCTCTTTAACATTTAGGGTCGTGGCCATTCATTGATCACTTTTGATTTGGTAGGATCAACTGTTATTCCATCATTATTTACAATGTGCCCAAGAAAAGAAATCTATTGCAAACAAAAATCACACTTTCTGAATTGTCCATACATTTTCTTTTCTTTTAATGTTTGTAAAACAACCCTTTGATGTTTTTCATACTCCTATTTCTATTAAGAAAATACTAGAATGTCATAAATAAATACAACCACAATCATATCTAGGAACTCATTAAATACTATATTCATCAGATTCATGAATACAACAGGTGCATTAGTTAACCCAAAGGGAATAACAAAAAAATTAATAATTCCCATCTCTAGTGTGAAAGACTATTTTTGGGATGTCATCCTCCTTCACCTTCAGCATATGGTATCCAGATCTCTATTCATTATGGGAAAAGTGCTGAGCTCTCTAGATCTGATCAAACAAGTCATCGAAATGTGGAAAATGATACTTGTTTTTAATAGTTAATTTATTCAAAGCTCTATAATCAATGCAAATTATCAATGAAGTATCTTTATTTGTAACAAAAAAAATAAGAACTCCCCATGGTAAAGTTCTTGGATGAATGAAGCCTTTATCAAGAATATAATGCAACTGAATTTTCAATTTAAGAAGTTCTATTTGAGCTATACGATATGGGGGTTTTGAAATTGGCTTAGCATCAGGAACAAAGTCAATTGTGCATTCTACTTACCGATTAGGTTTGACACTGGGTAACTCATCAGGAAAAACATCAAGGTATTTATTTACCATAGGGACATCATCAATCTGAACAGTTCCCCCATTTTCAACAATATGAGAAAGAATACTTTCATTTCCATCATTCAATAGTTTTTCATCTTCTTTATATGTTATCAATTGTATGGGTTCATTATTGTATACAAACTATAACTATTTTTGAAAAAAAAATCACTAGGTAATGTATTTCTATAGAACACAATAGAAAGATAATTATAATTCTTCTTTACTATAATATTTCCTTTTGGTGTTTTATCAACAAGTTAAAGTCTCATTTTTTGAGGTGATATTTCCAATTTACTTGAAAATTTCTCAGAGATGAAAGAATGTATAGACCCCATATAAAAAAAACATCATCAAAATTTGAGTGAATAAACAAAGTACCTGATACAACTTCATTGGATGGCCCGACATCAACTTACGTAGTCGCAAAGGATCTCAATGCACCTTTCTACTTATAATCTAGCTTCTTCACATCATTTGGATCTCTCTTTGGGAAAGAATTTTCAAAATGACCCACATAACCCCATTAAAAACACTTTATAGTTTTCTTATCAGGATTAGTTTTAGGATCATTTTCATTTCAATCTTAGGCCATATGTCCAAACATACCACATTTAAAACACTTCCCAGTTTTGCTAAGACATTCCCCATGGAGTTTTTTTCCACACTTTTCACAAACTGGATATTGAATTTTCTTACCATCATATTTATTTGGTTGATTATTACCCATCACTTTCCACCTAGACCTCTTCTTCTCCTTATATCCAAAATGCACATGATCATCAGCAAACTCAATCTCTACCCTCTTAGCATATTAGAAAAGTTTCTCAGTCCTTTTGAATTCACATGAGGACAATGCCCTTCGATACCTTGGCATCAGTCCAGAGTAAAATCAGTTGATTTTAATATCAATATAAATAATATTATTTGGAGCATACCTCGCTAGTAGGGTGAAGTTTTCTTCATACACAACCACTTAATCCCCCTTCATTTGCTTAGATTCATGGAAATTCTTATCTATCCTAAGTCCCACCACCTTAGGAAAATATTTTTCAAGGAAAAGACGTTTAAATTCATCCAACTCTAAGGCATAAAAACCCTCTATACGCTTGATATTCTTTACCATTGACCACCATTGATCAGGTTCACCTTCAAAACGATAAATGGAAATACATACCTTTTAATTTTCTAAACATCCCATAACATCAAATATCTTTACAAGGGATTTGATCTATCCTTTAGATGCTACTGGGTCAGAAGATCCATTGAAAATAGGAGGGTGTTGTCTCATAAAATGTTCCACTAATGTCATGTTCTGTTGTGGTACCTCTATTTGTTATCTTTCATGGATGAAACTTCCATTTATTGCCTGTGTTAGCTAAGTCGTTACAGTCACACACTTCTCAGTTCCAATCCCTACCATTCTAGGTAGTAGATCCGGAAGGATGTCTTTCTGTCGGTGCCTCTCCTCTTCAGCATCCCAGTTCCTTCTACGGAAAAACAATCCAAACAAACGTATCTTAGATAAATCAACATGGTAATATTTAAATGCTAAAACATTTCAAATTAATGATAGAGTAAAAATAATTTATGGTATTCTTTAAACATCATCTAAACCCCTAAAGTTATCTAGACCATCCTCTAATTACAACTATAATTACCCGACCTTATTATATAATTAATCATGAATTGAATCAAGAAAACACATCATTTTTCAATGGGAGTATATTAATGTTTATAGCTTCATTGAATTGGGACATAATACTTTCATAACAGTACACATTTTTTCATAGTGGATACCATAAAAAAATGTTCCGTTTTTTTCATTAAAAACATTAAAACATAAAACATGATTCCTTGAAAAATTTTCAACAATTAACATGGATTATGTATTTGTATTACACATCCATTAAACTATGAAAAATAATTTAAAACATTGGATGATCACAAAAACTCAGTAAGGGATATAAAAAGATGGAAAGAACACAATAGTCCATGAATACTTGTAACGTAAGAAATCATTTTCAAAAGACATAATT
Organism: Viscum album; assembly: GCA_963277665.1. Classification (NCBI taxonomy): domain Eukaryota; kingdom Viridiplantae; phylum Streptophyta; class Magnoliopsida; order Santalales; family Viscaceae; genus Viscum; species Viscum album. Next base: position 113,517,897 of record OY728161.1, read on the forward strand.
ATCACCTATATATATACTACTTTTTGAATCATGAGATCTCTAAAATACCTAAAAACATAAGTAGAACCATAAAGGTATCTTGGGGCATTAATTATATAATATTCGAACCCTCTTAGGTACCTTATAATTTGTATCCCTCGTGTCTACATTACTATTTGTGTAACCATTGTAGTTACACATGGAGTAACCATACAGCTGACCTCCAAATCACACATACCCAATGCACTAGAGGAAAATATAGGTCCCACCCTTCATAATAAACACTTCTCAAGATCTAGAACTTAATCATACAACATGAATATTATCATAAAGAATTGCTTTAGAGTTTTGTAAAACAAAATTTTAAAAAAGGATTTTAAAAAAAAGTCCCTTATAAAGTCATATAATTGAAGTGATAATTAATAGAGTGGATGGAATATGTATATACTCTATAAATATTTATAATAAAACATATTATAATCCAAATTAATCACACAAACAATTTAAATACCACACAAAAAATGAACAATAAGGTTAACCCAAAGGATTGAAATTGGGTTAAGAATTCCCATACCTAGGGCTTGTCTTACTCAAAACTTGTTTAAAATTCCGGTATAATGGTTAAAAGAGTGTTATTAATATTTTAATACATCATTTTAATGTTTATAAAATATTATATGACCATTTAATAACCTCATTTCATCCCTTATTTGTTTGTATTTTGTTCCTTGCGTTGTTTTGGGTGAGTTCCTTACACGATTTCCCTGATTGGTTAATGATGGATGTTCTTGTCGATTGGAAGTGAAACAGTAGAATTGGAATGAAAAGGTATTTACATATTTCTAGTACCATAATTTATAAAATTTATCATTTTTATGTTTTATATGAGGATGATTAATAAGTTAAAACATTAATGATGCATGTTTAATTCATTTTAGTGGTTCTTTGTTAATAACAACCTCATTTTGTCTTATAAATTAAAACCATGAGTAAAAAAATAATTACAGAACCATGGATGAGACATAATATATATATTATTACCTGGTTAAACAATAAAAATGGTTTCAGCTCTAGACATGATTGAATTAATGGAAATTGAAATCACATCGTCCACAATGTCGGTAATTCGACACATCACTGACTCAGTTTTTGTTCCTTGATTAAGTGGGAGAGGAGAAGAATAGAGATGATTAATTTTATATGAACATGAAAAAATACATAATATACAGTATTCTTGGTTATTTAATTCCTCTTGGTCAAGAAGATAAGAAGAAAGAATATGAAAATATAGGAACTCAAAATGAAATAATAATTGAGAATTCCCTTACAAAAATTAGGCAGCCTAACAGCTATGCAACATGGTTTTAGAAAATATTAAAAATTGAGGGGAAAAGGGTAAACCATCCGGGAATTAATTATAATACAGAATAGATCAATAATAAAAAGGAAATAATTACATGGTATGGAAACTTTAATGTTATACCACATAAAAGAGAACTTGAATGGAAAAAGATGGAAATTGAGAATTTTCTTACCTTGTAGAGTAAAACCTAGAACATGAAGGTTGGGACCTTGGGGGCTTGAGGAAACCTTAGGAGGGATAATAGAGAGGTAATGAGGCTAAATATTAATTTATGAGGAATTTTTAATAAAGATAATTAATGAATGAGTTGGTATTTATAGAAAATATGAGGGATTATTTGAATAATTTCCAATAGACACCTCATTAGTGGTATTTCCAAAACCATGGGCTTGCACATGGTAATTTCCCATGGTACAAGCCACTTGGTACAACTAATAACTTATTTTACTATACAAAAGTCTACCAGATTTATTACATCATTATTACATCATTAATGATGTCATTGACACACCGAAACTGAAAACTGTAATTTTTAATATTCCCCGAAAAATCTATTAATTTAGATAAAACCCCAAAATTAACCCTTAAAATTTATTTACATTTAGAAATAAAAATTAATTCCATTTTTTGAAAATAATTTTTTAAATATTTCTAAGTTTATTTTTATATAAAATCATTCTTAATTCAAAAATTAAAAATTTAAAAACTATAACTACTTTTGTATCACTTTTAAAAATTAATCAAGATGTCATTACCTTAAATCCTTAAGAAAATAAAATAATAATAAAATTTATTATTCATTTGGGTCATATTGATATTTATATTTCTATTCATAAGGGTATGTTACTACTCACAAAAAAACATGTTGGTTCCAATAGACTCTAAATAACATACTGAACGCAATTGTAGAGGACCATCATTCTAAATTCAATACATAGAAGCAGTAAAATTATGTTTAAAGTATACTTTTATATATCTACATTAATCTAAATTTCAAGCACTTCAATTTGTATTTCTAAAACCCTGGGGTGTTACAAAAACCATGGAGGATATGTGAAGATACTTCTCTCTAGATTTCAAGGTTTCTTGAGATCAATACATTTCTTATAAAATCCCAGACTCAGTGCTCCTGTATATGACTGAGATAATTCAATACATGACCTTAGGTGCACCTCCCTACATGGAAGAGCCTACCTAATAGCATTGGGGGACAAAAAATTATAGTGGTGAGACTATACAATCTATTAAGAGATTAATTGAAATAATATACAAAAGATGAGTTTAGTAAATAATAGAAACAATATGAATAAATAATCATTCAACCAAAACTGATAGGGATCCAAGATGAATAAATAAAAATATGAAAAGATTAATTTAATGAAAATATTAATGAAACTAAATGACATGCAGAATATAATAAAAATAAAAAATAATAATCAGACTTAAATAAATACACTAAAGACCCATATCTCAAATCACAGATCCTTAAAGTCTTCAAGATCCAACCTATCCAACAATCAGTTAATCAACATCATGGTTCTTTTCCATTTTCAAAATCATCATCCATGTAATCTCCTCAAGTACCAAATATCTTCTTGAGTATGGTGTGATTAGAAACTACTAGGTCGATACCACCATGTCTAAAAATACCATAATAGAGATATAGTTCCAGAAATATATCAAAATACCGTGTAATAATTTTATAAATTAATATTGATCATGAAATAAAATTTTAACCCTCATGATGTGGGTTAAGACTCAATTCTATCCAAATCTACTTCGGTGACCTATTAGGTATCTCTATCCATGTTTAGATCATCTTATATCAATATGGTTTACTCAATTCATGTTTAGATTATCCTACCGAGGATGAATCACTTATAACAAATCATGAAAAAATGGACTCATCCCACCTGATTTCTAGAGACTCAGCCTCGGGAATCAAGTGACAGGGCATCTAGTTCCCAAAATTCACATATAATTATATACTATGGACTAGGTCACCTAGTACCAATGTACTTATCCCCGAATCAGAAAAAAACATTCAACATGCCTTCATGTGTCCACATAAATCTTAAGTCGTAACTAGACAATCTCACCATGTCAAATAGAATCCCACCCTCAGGTATCAATAACATAGATATCACATAATCTCAAATATAAGAAAACAAAATCAAAACACCATTATGAAACATACCTAATTTATAATCATAGTAAAAAAATGATAAAATTATAAAATTATCATCTACATAATCTATTTTACTTTATCAATATAGGTTCCTAACTATCAGCACAAATTTACCAAGCATGTTTAATTTTTCATTTAACCCTGAGGTCCTTTACAGCACAAGTTACCCAATTTAGATGTGATGATTTAACCATAATAATAGAATATTATTTTTATAATAATTATAAAGACTACCCATTTAATCACCCAATGGGATCTCGTGGAAGTATAAAAACATGAATTATAATTTAATAGGGATCATCAAATATTTGTGTATGTGTAGAGAGCTAAGGGGAACACACATATCACATATAATATAAATAATTAAATAAGGCAAAAGGGATATGATTTAGAACTCTCACCTTGAAAGGAGAGAGGGTGATGATAGAACATCATTCCCATTGTATAAATATTCCTTTTCTATCCTTTTAATGAGAATCGGAAAATATATTACCAATAGATCAAGAATAGGGAGATGTATTGGAAGGCAATCGTTAAAAATCAAGGTCTGGATGTCCAAGATCTGACATGCCCTAGCTTTGGGGTCTGAGTAGACTCTCATAAATCATCCAATAATGTTATTAAATCAATAAAGGTTATGTGAATAGGGTATTCAGTAAAATATGATGGTTTGAGGTGAATCGGCAGTTAAGGGTGGATGAAAAACACTCGATGATGGAATTATTAAATAGGATGGGAATGAATTTTAAAAAATGTGAATTTAGTTCGCATCATTTTGTATCAAATCTCCATTTTTTCTATTTTTTCAAAAATTCCACCTCCAAGCTTTAGATAAATCATTAAATATAAATTAAACATTGTGAAAATTGGTTTCGTGAAATGTCTACATGTGCTAAAATGTGTTTTTGTTACGTGTATTCATGTGGTGAAATGGTTTTTCATAACATGACTACACATAGTGAAATCTGTTTAAAGGGGGAGTAAATTTTCATGGGTGTGAATTAATTTATTCCATGAATTAAATTTATATGGTCTTACCAAAAAATTAATTTTTTGAATTGGGTTCATGATGTGAATTTATTATATCATCGGAACATAGCAATTTCTTTTTGAACCCCAACAACATTTAACCCACCACAAACCTAGGCTTGAAAAACGTATTTAAATGAAAGAAAATCCAACAAAAAAAGGCTAACCAAAAATTTAATTTGTTTCATACCTTGATAATGATAGGATCTTATAAATTTACTATCATATAATAGTTCATCCCTGAGAAGCTCCATGAATCACTTTGGGGTGTCGATGAATATATGTGGACACTATGTTCACACATTATATTTCCTCTCCTAGGTCTCCTCTTTAACACACCCTTTCTTCCCTAGTAGTTGTCATATAAGAACTGTCTTCTCGAATAGATTATTCTCACTACAATCCACATTAATGATTGGATACTCCTCAAAGGATGCGTTGAAATACAAATTGATATCATCAACATCTATCATGTGATAATGGTTACAATGGTATCTATAAATCTGTGTCATGTGTAAAAAATAATTCATGGTGTTGTAGAACTGTTGAAGGGCCAAATAGTGTGCCATTGGACCGAACATTTCGACTATCTCAAAAGGCCTGAAAATTATCAATTATATCTTCCTTTGTTTTCTAATACAGAATTCACCCAGTCTATGTGACTCCCAAAGAAATTTTTTTTGACCAAAATCAAAATCCAAAGGATATATTTGATTGTTAGTGTAAGATTTCGGTTGGATCTATGCATTCACTAACCTATTTTTGGTCAAAGAAACCCCTTGGATATCTTGTTAAAGGGACTAAGTCCAATAAGTGCTACATCTTCTGCCTCAATCAAAAAAAATGTTGAATGGAATGTACTTCCATTCATAGCCTCAAAATAAATCATTTGAATTGAATCCTATAATTCCACAAGTTCTAAATTCTTATCCATATAACAACAAATATCCAACACACATGCTCACAAAATATCCTCTAAAATATGAATAATATGCCTAGATTTTTAATAAATATAAGTATGGTAGGATACAATTAGAGGATCATGTGATCCCAAATATTTCTAAATATATTTTTCAAACCAAAATGTAAATTGAGTATCTTGATAAAAAATAATTTTCTTTGGAACCCTATGTAGCTGAAATAACAAATACACATAAAGGCTACCTAGATCATCAACTGCTATATTCTCCCTCATAGAAAAAAGTGGGATAACACCATAAGTAAATATATAAACACCCAAATAGAATCATTCAATTGATCTATCCTAAGAAATATTATCAATAAAATTATAGTGGCATCATCCCACTTCTACTCTGGAATGGGAAGAGGTTGAAATGGCCTAGTATGCCTTTAATGGTTAGCGTTATCCTATAGTCAGGTGAAACATCTCTCCATGAATACCTATATATAATTATTCATCCCAAGACACCATTACTATCTACATATACCACAATACATATTTTTCAAACCAGGATGTACCACCAATCTAGAAGCATGAAACTTTCTCATTATCTCCTCAAACCAACCCATTGTAAGAAATACTCATCCATGAAAGAGTATATTTTCACTACTGCCCAGATACCATCCTACTAGTGGTTCACCACCATATAAGTTTTCTCTCTATGATAATATCTCTACATAAAATAACCATTCATTTTTAATATAATCAAGAATCATAAGTATAATGGATTTTAATGTTGTATATACTCATCCCTAGGACATTAAATAATCAATTTGTATATCTAAAAAAAGGTACATCAGCCTCCACTCATCACAATATTCTTCCAAGGAATCTTTATATATCTTCCAAGTCATGGAATATGCAATTATATTTCCCTATCCCAGTGTATAATCCATCTCTAAGTGAAAACTATTATAGATACTCAACCCACCTTCTCTGTTGAAGGATTAGGCCATGCTAAGAAAACATATTTTTGAGCATATTTTGTTCTGTTTACACCACGAAAGTCTCACCCAAAAGATTATCTATCCATCATATCAGGGAATACACCACTATAACTAAATCCAAATTATGAGTGTGATAATTCCGCTCATGTTGTCTCAAATATTTGGATCCTTAAGAAACCCCATGGTCATCCTATATTAGAACTACTCCAAGTAGAACTCTAGATTCCCCAATTTACATGGTATATTCCTTATTGGACTCAGGTAAGGTTAGTATTAGTGTTGAAATATTCTTTCTATTCATAATTTTTTAATCTCTCTAATAAGCATCTTCCAAAACTAGCATCACCCATTTCTTAATCATCCCTGAAATCACTAATTCCAGATGGGAGAATACTACGATGAAGTGGTGATAATGACCTGTTTGACCTAGAACACTTCAAATATCAAAGTCGTTATTTGGTATCTTCAGAGGTACCATAGGTTTAACCTTACATATGACAACTAAAACTCTATCCTTTGAGATAACATGACCTAAGAAGTGCACTTTATCAATATAGAAACTACATTTTGATAGAAAGGAATAAATCTGGTTCTCTCCCAATGTACTAAGGATGATGTCATGATATTGGGAATGATCATCTGAATATTGGGGGCTGAATAAGATTTCATTAGTGAAAATAACACAATATGATTAAATAATGGATAAAATATCTAATATTTTAAGGCTATGAAAACTACCTCTGTATTCTTCAGACTGAATAGAATAACTATGAAATTATATAAGCCATACCTCCTCCTAAAAACAGTCTCAGATAGGCATGTTGGTCTCTCCCTCGATTGATGAGACCATGTACACAAGTCAATCATAGAGAAAATATTTGCACCTTTCAACTAATAGAATTGATAATAAATCTATAGAAGAGAATGCATGTTCTTCACTATCGTCTATTTCAATATCTAATAGTCTAAACATAATAATAAAGTCCCATCATCCGTATTAGAAAAAATGATAGCAAAAACCTATAGTGATGTACTAGGTCATATGAAACCCTTGGCTTATAGATCATTCAAGTTAGATTTCAACACATGAAGCACTACATGTTTCATCCTAATAGGTGGGCTATAAATTGGTGCACCCCCATCACCAACTTGATATTGAACTCAATCTCTTGCTCGAGTGGTAATCTAGAGACCACTTCAATAAATTTGTCTTGAAAATATTCCCCCATTAGTGGAAAAGTATCCTTCTATATTTCCCAATAATTTTGAAAAAGGATAGATATTGAAGTAGTGATACAATATAATATTCACTAAATGAGTTTTTTGGGGATATATTAATGATCCCACTCACCCTGGTGAGTATATCTCCTCTTTCTAGACATTGGATGGTAACTCTCCTCTTATAATGGTCAATATGATCCTGGAATATAACTGGAAAATAAATAACAAGAAACAAATTGAATCTTATCATTTCCAGCCCAAAAAATACCACAGGAAATGATAGTGACCAACTTCAAGGGAACACTCTTTACAACACCTGATACCCTATGACTGAACTCCCAATGGTGTTTTAATAGACATGTACCCATAAATACTCTCCATGGAAAAACACAAACGATTTACCAAAAAAAGAATATATATAAAGAAATGTAATGCATTTGTATCAATGAAAATTTATAGCTATGGTAGAGGATATAGGAATAGTACCTATAATAGTGGAAGGTTATGTATCCAAGAAGGTCTAAGTATATTGTACAGTGTACATATTTCTCCCCCATTTACCCAGAGCTCCATTCTAAATCCCATGTGTTTTTCCCATTGAGTGGTGTTTCTTATCTTGTGTGGGGGTAACCCAACCCCTATGTCATCCTAAATGATAGATTGAACTATTACTCATATCCTAATGATGTGTATTTGTGCCCCATATAGACTCTAGTGCCTTTCAAGATTCACTACCACATCTCTTAAGTGGAAAGTTCTAATAAAAATTATGAATTTGACCCATCTTATCATAGACATGGAACTCCCCTGCAAGGAGAGGAGACTTCTAGAACTTGTGTCCCATCCTCCCACATAGAACACAATGTAATTAACCATATTACTGAGGTGGAATTACAATCCTTTCATTACAATACATGCCACATCCCTGGTGATAACTATCATAGTGGAACTAGTTTACACTAGAATAAGAGTTCTTCGATCGCCGTGATGAAACTGCAATACCCAAACTCAGGGCCTCTCATAGATTCCATTTCATGATGCGAGCCTGAATCATAACATATACAAGTCCAATAAAACAAAAAACATCCACCTATTACCTAGTCTCCAATCAAATATCATCCTGAAAATGACTCACCCTAGAAATTTCATCATCTACTAAAGATGGGTAATATAGCTATAGGTTGGTTAAACATCCATCATATTCCAAAACTAACATGACATATTGGGTTAGGTACCTGAAATAATGATCCTTATCATCCCACAATGTCTGTAGATAGAAATGTATTAGGAAATTCAACTCAATTTCCTTACCAGATAACTCCTCTTTCATCCCAAAAAACTCCAGAAATGTCCTACTAACACTTGTAATGTCCATGAATCATGCTTGCAACAAGTTTAGGCCTCATATTTGTTGGTTTATTAATTTTCATGAATATTTTCAAGACTAACTCAATCCAAAACTCTACTTTATAAGGACTTACTCCCCCCCAAAAAAATAGGAGGATATTATAGCTGAAACTCCCCTATCAACTTAGACATTGATGGTATAATGAAAATAGTATCCCTCTCCATGGATCACATGACCCTCAAGAATCATTTGTGAAGATGAAAATAAATATATTCATCAGGATATATAGAAATCTCTCATTCAATTGTGTTATGTTATTACTAATTACCACTCTTCTAGTGCTCATTTAAATGATTATGAAGAGGCATCTCAATAATAAAAACACACTACTTAAAGCACAAGTAAAAAAATGATCAACCTCAAAAGGTGAAAAAATAGAAAACCATTAACACATTGTTTCTTTATATATGTAAAAAAAGTTATTTATCATTCCATATCAATTAATTCATTTCATTTTTCATATATAAATTTGTCTTATTCCGTAGTTCAAATGGGAAAATATATCACTTGCAATAATTATATTCATATCCTGAATAAAGAACATAATTATATATTTGTATGTTTGTATCATGATGAATTCATACTCATCTCGTTCCATATTGGGCCATGAGTATCAATATAGATAAACAATAAAATCACACAAAGTGTGAATTTCATAGATTGAAATAACATAAAAAAGTAACAATAAAACATCGTAAACAAAAATCCAATCCGTAGGCACTCGAATTTTCCAATGTACATGGGATAGATACACCAATTCCCAAGATCATTCCCAAGTCCTGTAATATCCTACTTTAATTTATACATTACCCGAATAATAAGTAAATTGAAAATAAAACCTAGTTCTCTTGAAAAAACCTAAATCTTTTTTTCAGGTACGTTTTTATTTTTGGGTTGTTTTTAAGAAAAAGAGCTGTTACTGGAAATTGTAGGAGTACATGCCATGTACTTTTAGTACACGTCGTGTACCTGTTTTCCATGGGTGACTATGTATTGGCCGTGTAATATCCAAGTACATGATCATGTTTGGTGACATGGAGACCACCTAAAGTGGAGGCCGGAAAAGACAAGTAGACACAATGCACTTTTAAAGAACACATTGTGTACTTTCTTTTTTATTTCATTAAATGGACTGGGGTCGGGGATGATAGAAAAAACCACATTCTTCTTCATCTGTCTCATCCAAGAGAAAACGAGACCAATGATTCTTCTATGAGACCCCGACTCATCGTCTGTTCTCTAAATCGAACACTGTCAGTTGCGTTCGAATCACATCAGTGAGTTCTTCCATCTTCATGAACCACATCTGTTGATTTCTTCTCTTTCGTGAGATATCCTCGGTTGAATGTTTTTAGCGTTTTTGTATATCTATAATTTTCTAGGGTGATTTAAGGCCTGGGGTTCATGTATATCATCCGTGCAATTCCGAGGTATGTGTTTTGTGCCTTTTTGTACATATTATTTGAATTTTATGTGAAAAAGTTCCCAATACCCGCATTCGAGGTATTTTGTGGTTGTGGTTTTTACCCTTTTGATTCCCTACTATGGCTTGTCTGTTTCGATATAGGATAATTGTTTGTGAATAGGGATAAATTTTCCATGTTATGGATGTTTTCCCATGTTTTCTTGTTATTCACCGTTTGGTCTAGCCTTGCTTGTTAGGATACTTCTTGCTTTCCATGCATATTATTGATTAGGATGGAGTGATTATTTTCTAAAATGGTGTGATATGATTTAGATTGTTTAGACAAGTAGTTTCTTAGGTTTAATTTAGCTTCCATGTATTTTTGTGCACAATTGACTTATACAGGGTTGTGGGAACCTGGTGTAGTAGACCATAGAGAGAATGGACATTGAGGGCTTCTCCAGAGTGTATGTTTACTTTTACATTGTGAGAACATAGGGGGGATGGATGTAAGTGCTCCCTCATAGTGTCTATAGAATCCCTGATATGGGATAGAGGGGGAATTAGACATTTAGTGCTTCCTTAGAGTGATGATTAGTTTCCTATACGAGACTACCAGGGGAATTGATGGTTAGTTCTTCCTCAGAGAGTCATTTCTAAAGCTGAACCAGAGGGGTTAGACTATGTGTACTTACCATAGGTTTTCTTGTATTGTTTGGTTTAACCAGAGGGGTTAGGCTAGGAGTACTTCCAAAATGGTTACATATTTGTGAATAGCAGCGTAAATGATATGTGAATTGAATGCAATTGAAATGTAGGATTATTCACTTTGAGTAATTCTTTTTTTTGCTTCTTTTTTCTTATTTCCTTCTATACATATTCACTAACTATTAGGCACTGATCTTTGGGTGGTTTCCTACAAGGATTAGTCTCACACCCTGTTTGGGTTATGCTTTTGGGCCCAAACACATTCTATTGTTGCAGGTATAGATAAGGGAAAGCACCATTCTACTTTAGGTACTTGATTTCTCTTGAGCTAGGGAGCATGGGACCAAGATAAGGCTTGCGATGTTTTGGAGTTGTTTACTTGAATTTCTTTTATAATTTGGTTTAGTAATGTATTCTGGCATTGTGATTTGTTTGGCTGGTTTCCTAGACATATGTTTCATGCATCATATATATATATATCTGTGTGTTCTCCTGTTTATTTCTTCCTGTATCATGTTGTTATTTTTTATGGTATTATCACTTCTTCTTCTATTTCAATTATTTTTACATATGTTGTGTTACTCTACCAATGAGGGCTATGTTTCCCCACTATCACACCCAAGGTCCTCGCTTCTTGTTGGAAGCCTCTGGCATTTGGGGAAATGCGCTTGAGGCCATCTGACCAACTGGGTATGGGGCGTCTCTAGGCAGTTTCCAGAACCAGGACATTACACAGTGGTATCAGAGGAATTATTTTCTTCTTGACTTACTGTATGGAGCCTATATCTTGGGATAGGAAGGAACATGTACTTGTTAATAATCTATTCCTGGGAGTATCTAACCCGCGTAGAGGGAAAATCCAATTTAACTCGTTATTACAATTTTTCTAGTTTTGCAATTATTACACTTGATTTGATTTCACTGTTGGGTGATTCACATGTTTTGTACTGTTATTGTTGATATTATTGAGGTTATATTTCTATTTCAACCCAATGAAGTGAGGGTATGTCATCTCATGCATCATATAAGAACTTGCTAGAGATCCCATGTCATGCAATCTTGCCATTCCATTTAGGGTGAATTAGCGATTGCATGTTGTTGTGATAGATGTCACTCTAGATATTCATTCTATTATGATAGATTCCTTGATATAATACCTTATTTTGATAGGGTATTTTATTTTCTAAGGTTTTGTTTAAATTAATGCCAACCTTTGGTTCTTGAGGTGTTATGGGCCCTAACAGATCAGAATTTGGTGGATCATTGGCTTATTTTTCATGTATATGACATGTATAAGATGCCAATCCTTGATTCGTGATGAGTATAGGCCCTCAAAGATTTTAATTTCTCACTTAAATGTTCGTTTCAGTGTTTTTCTGGGATCCAGAGTTGTTTCTGAGGATTGTTGTCTGAAAGAACCCAGAATACACGGCGTGTAATGATGAATACATGCCATGTGTCCTTCTGTTCAGGGTGGATTTTTTTTAAGTACACATTGTGTACTATATTTACATGTTGTGTAGTCTCTAACCACGTCATACACTATGTGGGCAGAGTCATAAGGGTTGGGAAATCATTGGGGGAACACACCGTGTACCGGACATACCCACTGTGTTGTATGGACCGTGTGTTCACCCATGTGACTAATGACACAGATGGATGAAACAGAGGTTATACACATCATGTTGAGTTTGAGCACGCCATGTAGTATGGACCTTGTATCCAGCCCTGTAGTGAACAACATGGGTCGGGGAAATATTTCAACTACACGATGTGTCCATCGCGAACACTCCGTGTAGAGTGAGCTTTGTAACCAGCTGTGTAACTAACATCATGGTTCAGTGAAGATTTTCTTGTATAGGTCGTGTCTGGAACTAACACACATTGTAGTCTTGTCCTAGGAGTACCGTGTGGCTTATCCATGTAAGGGAACTCGAGCATGGGAAGAGGATTCAAGTACACACTATGTGTCAGGACAACACACAGTGTGTATGGAGTGATACATGACCAGTTTTGGGAAGAAGTACATTCCCATGTGAAGGCTTAAGGGAACACGCCATGTATTCATTATATACACCGTGTATCTATGTTTTTAAAGAACTTGAATTTTTTATTTCTATAGTTCCCTTATTGAACATATAAGTTTTACACCTTTTAATCTTGTCTAAGGTGTGCACTTAACCTCGTAGAGTCATGCCATTGAGACGTCCTCTGGTTATAAGCCAGTTATGTGGTAGTGATCAGACACCGAACATGGATGATCAGGAACTGCCAGAAAATCCTCTAGTAGTGCTTGTATTGGCACCAGTCGTCATCCCAGATACAAGTTCCACTGCATAGTTCCGAGTGGGCTTTATGAGTTTCATGGAGACCTCTTGAGGAGTACTGCATTTTGCCTCATCAATGACAGAATTGATGCGGGTTTTCTAGCAGCAACATCTTCTCACCTTTGAAGGGGATGGAGGACCTCAGGGTGCAGAGTCATGGCTAGAAGAAATTCATTATATCTTCATGCATCTAGATATGCCTCCAGAGAGGAGGGTGAAGCTCTCTACATATATGTTATGGGAATCCACCAAGAGATGGTGGGATGGGATCTCACAAGAAAGACACCAACAAGTTATGTCTTGGGATGAGTTTCAGTTTACATTCTACAAATATTTCTACCTGAGGACTTTGAGGGCCGATTGTGCCCGAGAGTTCAATAGTCTGGAGCATGGTATTATTTCAATTATGGTGTACTCTTCTCGTTTCACAGAGTTGTAGTGCTTCACGCCTATTCTAGGAGGTGATAAGTTATTTTTTGCGAGGAATATTGAGGATGTTCTCAGGCATGACATCCATTCACATGTGAAAATCTTCATCTTGACTTCCATTACATCTATAGTCAACCAAAAACTAATCACAGAGCACAATATGAGGGATTCTGGAGTGGTGAGCCATGGAGGTTTGACATCTAGAGTTGGTATAACTCATACTAAAAGTAGAAAGTGCCATAGGGAGTCTACATGCGGATATCCACGAAGGTGAGAGGAATCTTTTTGGAGCTAGGTGGTGTGATACCAGTATGGGAAGAGTGGGAATATGAGGACACATTGCTCGAGAGAACTAGTGGAGTGATGATATTGTAGCAAGATGGGTCACCTTCAGCATTTCTGTCAGTTTTTCTCACTGGAAGCTAGTGACATGGATTCTTTCTATGAATCCTTCTTTAAGCGCTGCACCAAATGTTTCTCATCCATCAGGGAACTGGAGTTTTTCTGACCATTATGGCCATGGTGGAGGTCGTAGTCATGGTATCCAGTCACCTGGCCTTTAGTGGCACAAGGTGGATCAGCTCAGGGTGGTCAGGTAGTGTCGCAGGGCTGCGGTGTAGGTTATACTTTTGCAGTGGAGCAGATCCAACAGGAGCAAGATCCTGGATCCTCTACAATTCATGGTATGATCCTAGTTTCCTCAATTTAAGCTTATGTTCTTTTTGATACAGGGTATTCCTATAGCTTTATATGTGTTGTTGTAGTAGAGAGTCTTAGGCACTGAATCTTTTCTTTTGCTTATATCAGGATTCTAAAAAATCCATTGGGGACTAGAATGGAAAGTGTCTGTCAGTGCATGGAGTTCCCTCTTGAGGTTGGTGGGTGTCACTTCGTATGGGACCTCTATGTCTTAGAGATGACAGGCTATGATGATATTCTCAAACTGGACTAGTATGTTCCATTCCAGGGTGTTGTCAACTGTTATTTCCATAGGGTGAGTTTCACATAACCAGAAGGCAGATCGTTTCTTCCAAAGGAAGAATGAAAAGTCTAGGTGAGCATAGAAGGACCCAATATTCATTGGTTCAGAGGGGTTACATCCCAGATTGCTAGTCTATATCTGGATGACCACGGGACTTCACAGTTGGTCATTCCTCTAGTGGTTGATCATTTCAGGAATGTATTTTTAGAGTAATTTTCAAGTTTTCCTCTAGGTTGAGAGGTAGAATTTTCTATTGAGCTTGTGCTAAGGGTGGCACTGGTGTCCATTCCTATGTATAGGATGGATAAACCAGAGTTATAGGAGCTTAAGAAGCAGTTGTAGGAGTTTCAGGCAAAGGGTTTCATCTGACCCAGTAATTCTCCTTGGGGTTCACCTATCTACTTTTTGAAGAAGGCATGCGGTACCCTCAGACTTTTGTGTGGATTATCGGAAGCTGAACCAATTGACAATCTGGAAAAAATATCCCTTTCCGAGGATTGGTGATATCTTTTATCAGTTTCAAGGAGCCCATGTGATCTCGAGGATCGACATGAGATCTAGTTATCATCAGTTGCACGTTAGACCCTCAGATATACCTATTATATCAATTCATATCAGGTATGACCTATACAATTATGTGGTTATGTCGTTCGGTCTCACGAACGTGATAGTAGTCTTCATGGAATGGATGAACGGAGTGTTCCATCCATACTTGAATTCATTTGTGGTGGTTTTTGTGGACGATATGTAGGTGTACTCTCACGCTCGACACAACCTTGACACACATCTTGATATCATCATGAGTTCATTGATAGAGCATCAAATATATGATATTCTCTTAAAATGAAACTTTTGGATGGACCACATTCACTTCTTGGTTCATGTTATCTCAAAGACGAGAGTATTAGTAGACCCAAAGAAAGTGAGAGCAGTAGTTTCTTGGGAGCATCCAAAAAACGTCTTTGAGGTGAAGAGTTTTCTAGGGATGGATGGTTACTACATAAGTTTCATAAAAGTCTTCTCATGATTAGCAGATCCACTGATGAGCCTAACTAAGAAGGGTGTGAAGCACTTGTGGTCCGATTCTTGTCAGTCAGCCTTTCAGGATCTGAAAGAGAGTTTGACTTCAGCACCGATACTATTATTTCTAGAGCTGGGAAAGAGCTATACTGTGTACTATGAAGCATATTATATTGTGTTGTAGAAGTGATTTTTCAAGGAGAAGGGGTCATTGCGTATGGTTCTCAACATTTGAGTTCATATGAGAAGAAGCACCTGATGCACAATCTCGAGTTGGATGTAGTTGTTCATGCTTTACACTATTGGAGACATTTTCTCCTGGGAGAGCATTTTGTGGTTTTCACAGACTACAAAAGTCTAAAGTATATCTTCACTCACAATGACCTAAATTTGATATAGTAAAGGTGGGTTGAGTACCTCAAATCCTTTGAATTTTAACTTGCCTATTCACTTTGGAATGGCAATGTAGTGGCTGATTCCTTGAGAAGGAGGACTCAGATATAGGTAGTTCAGGAGGCCATCAATAAGTGCCAGCTTATGGCACTATTCTCTAAGATGCATTTGGAGGTGCATGATAGGCAGGGGAAGACTTTTTTTTTTTTTTTGCAGTTGTTACCTCTTCCTTACTTGACCGAGTGCGAATGAGGTAGGTATCAGATTTAGAAGGCCAAATACAACAGGAGAGTGTGTTATGAGGGGACCCCATTCCTGGATGGAAATTATGTGAGGATGAGATCTTTCATTTTTATGAGCGTGTGTGGGTTCCAGCTGACATACATGAGGAGAAACTTCGAGACATTCATTCCTCAGTTTGGGCAGTTCATCCTGTCGTCACCAAGATGTATCAAGGTCTGCACCGTCAGTATTTGTGTCCAGGTATGAAAAGTGATGTTTCTAGTTTTTTTATATGGTGTTCCACCTGTTAGGAAGTGAAGGCGGAGCATCAGCGACCATCAGGGATTTTACAGTAGTTACCCATTCCCGAGTGGAAGTGGAAAAATGTCACGCTGAACTTAGTGATAGGGTTTTCAAGGTCACCGTGAGAGAATTATGCATTTTGGGTTGTCCTTGAAAAAATCATGAAGGTTGATCACTTCTTATCGATCAAGGTGGCCTTCAGTGTGGATGAGATTAGAAGGTTGTAAATCTGAGAGATTGTACATTTACATGGGTTTCCACACTCCATTGTTTTAGACAGGGACGTAAATTGTAATTCTCGGGTCTGGCAGGGACTACAAAGGGATTTGGGTTCACAGGTACTTCTGAGTAAAACTTACCATTTCGAAATAGATGTCCAGTCCAAGCATACGATTCAGGTACTAGAGGACATGCCATGAGAATGTGTCCTAGATTTTGGAGGTTCTTAGGAGAAGAACATACCTCTTTTGGAGTTATCCTACAATAATAGTTTTCAAGAAACTCTTCTGATGGATCCTTATGAGGCTTTGTAAAGAATTCCATTCTGATAACCCTTATGTCGGCTAGAGGCATGATTGGTAGCTATGTCGGGACCTCGTCTTGTCTAGGAGACCAGAGAGCAGATAGAGTTGATTCGGAAGAGTATGGCTACAGAACAGTCAAGACAGAAAACTTATGCTAATCGATGGAGATGACCTCTAGAGTTCAATGTCAAAGATAAGGTTTTCCTATATATCACACAGAGGATGGAACACAGGAAGATTAGGAGCTAGGTTAAGCTTTCACCAAGGTACGTTGGGCCTTTTATGGTTTTGAAGTGAGTTAGACTGGTTTCTAATCGTTTTCAGTTACCTCAGAGGTATAGGGCTATGCATGATGTCTTCCACATTTCTCAGCTCTGATGTTACTTCTCATACAGGTCTCATGTTTTCCCACCCAAGGAGGTTGAGTTAGAGGTGGATTCCTCATTCGAGGAGCATCTTATCCAGATTATTGATCGAAGTGCGAGGGTTCACAATGTCCATTTGGTTCTTCTGGTATGTGTTCTATAGCAGCAAGGTTGACTGTAGGCCAGGACCTAGGAGAGGGAGGATGATGTACGATAATTTTGGTTGGAGTTGTTTGAGTATTCTTCTTCTACGCCGCCTTGCTATAGAAATTTGGTGACTAATTTCATTAAGGGGGAATTTTATAAGAACCTGGATCTTATTTTCAGGTAGGTTTTTCTTTTCTTGTTGTTTTTGGGAAGAAGAGGATTTTTTGGAAATTTCAGGTGTACATGTCGTGTACTTTAAGTACATGCCGTGTACCCGGTTTCCGCGGGTGACCATGTATTGTCCATGTAACGACTGATTACATGACCATGTGTAGTGACTTGGAGACCACCTAAAGCAGATGCCAGAAAAGGTAAATACATGTTATTTACTTTTAATGAGCACTATGTGTACTTTCTTTTTATTTCATTAAATAGATCATGATCACATCTGATGAATAGAACAATCTTATTCTTCATTTGTATCGTCCAGGAGTGAACAAGTCCTCTGATTCTTCTCTGAGCCCCTTACTTGCCGTCTGTTCCCTGAATCGAACTCAGTTGGTTGCTTTGTAATCACATCAGTGAGTTCTTCCTTCTTCTAGAACCTCATCTCTTGATTTGTCTTCTTTAATGAGATATTCCCAATTGAAAATTTCTAGTTTTTTTGTAGATCTATGAAATTATAAAAATATTCAAGGCCTAATGTTCACATATATCATCCATACAACGCTAAGGTAGGTTGTTTGTGCCTTTCTGTATACATTCTTCGAATTATATGTGCAAAAGTGCCCAATACCCTCGTTCAGTGTATTGCATGGCAGTGGTTTTTAGCCAGGTGATTTCCTGCAAGGCTTTGTTTGTTTGGATAGAAGATAAATGTTTGTGAATAGGGTTAACATTTCCATGTTATGGATGTTTTTCCCATGTTTTCTTGTTATTGAATGTTTGGTCTAACCTTTACAGTTAGGCTACTTCTTACATTCCATGCCTAGTTTGGATTAGGATAGTGTGGTTATTATCTGACATTTTATAATACACTATATATTTTTTAGCCATGTAGTTCATGATTTTTACTTTGGATTCCATGTATCGTAGTGAATTATTGACTTAAACAGGACCATGGGAACCTGGTGTAGTAAACCATATGGATAATGAATGTTGAGGGCTTATCTAGAGTGTCTATTTACTTTTCCATTGTGAGACCATAGGGGGGAGTGGACATAAGTTATCCCTTAGAGTGTTTGTAGTTTCCTTGATTTGGGTCATATGGTCAATAGGACACTGATTGCTTCCATAGAGTTCCAATTAGTTATCGATACGAGACTACAGGGGGGAATTGACAGTGAGTGTTTCTTAGAGAGTCTTTATTAAAGCTGAAGTAGAGGGGTTAGACTCTGTGTACTTCCTGGAAGGTTTCTTGTGTTGTTTGGTTGAACTAGAGGGGTTAGGATGTGATTACACCCCAGACAGTTACCATTTTATGATTAGATTCTTACTTGAGATATGAATTTGAATGCAATTGAACTGTAGGATTGTTTACTTTGAGTAGTTCCTTGTTTACTGGTTGTTTTTTCTTATTTCATTATATATATTTATTCACTAACTATTAGGCAGAGATATTTAGGTGGTGACTACTAGGATTAGTCTCACACCCTTTTTGGGTCATGCTTTTGGGCCCAAACAAATTATATTGATATAGGTATAGATAAGGGAAAGCACCATTCTACATTAGGCACTTGATTGCTATGGAGCTGGGGATCATGGGACCAAGCTGAGGATTGCGATGTTTGGTATATCTTTACATTATTTTCTTTTATACATTGGTTTAGTATTTCATTCCATCATTGTAATTTGTTAGGCTTATTTCCTAGAAATATGTATCATGATTCATATATATATGTTCTCCTATTTATTTCTTCTAGTCTCCTACTGTTACTTTTGTATGGTATTATCACTGTTTTTATTGTTGCTATTAGTTTTACTTCCGTTGTGTTACTCTACCAATGTGGGAATAGTTTTCCCACTATCACACCCAGGGCCCTCACTAATAGTCGGTAGCCTCTAGAGTTCATAGAAATTTGATTGAGGCCATGTGAAGAACCTAGTATGGGGCTCCTCTGGGCGTCTTTCAGAACGAGGATGTTACATCTCCGATACTTCTTAGTAACATCCCCAACCTAGTGCACCCTCATGTGACCGAGTCTATTGGTTGTGTGACCTTAGTCATTCCTCCTCTTATGCTAAAGGATTCCATCAAGTAGTGAGGCTCTAAAAAATATATTGGGGAGAATATTCCTGATAGTAAGATTTTTAATGAAATAGGAAAAAATTATATTTTCTGAAATAATATAAATAATATGAATAAATAATCACAAAACCGAAATTGAGAAAGGTCTAAAATGAATAAATACAAATAATAAAAGAACAAAATGAATTAAACTAAATGGAATGCTGATGGAAATGAAAATCAGTGAACAAGAATACTCATACAAAGACTCCAAAAACGCCATTCCTAAACCTTGTGAAAGTCCTATCTCCAAGAACTGACCCATCCAGTAATCAATCAATCAACTGGAAGGTTCTCTATATTTTTCCAAACCTGCATCCATGTAATATTCGCATGTACAAAATGGTGACTCGAATAGAGTGTGAGTAAAAGTCAATAATTTGACACCACCATGTCTAAAAATATCCAATTTGAGAGATATAGTGCATTAAATATAGTTATTAACATGGTATTAATATAATAAATTAATATTGTACATCAAATAAACATGATTTCCCCCATAATGTGAGTTGAAACCCAAAAACATCTAAAACTACTTTAGGTCCCTACTAGGTATCACTATACTAGGGTAGGTCCACCCTGTATCAAGTTGAATTAACCGAGCCAGTGGAAGATTCTCTTGTTGAAAATGGATCACTCGTAACAGATAATGAACAAATTCCCTCAACCCATAGTATTTCCCTAACCTCACCCTTGGGAATCATGCAACTATTAACCTAGTCCACTGACATCATATACAATCTTATTCTCTTCCCATATGCATTATGTGCATGATTTATTATCCATCAATATGTACAATAAAAAAACCATGCCCTCAAATGTCCAAAAAAATCAGCAGTCATACCGAGAGTAACTCAACATGCCAAATAGAATCCTACCCATTATTATCAATCAAATCTATATCACACAATATCAATATCTAAAAAAGAAAAATCACAAGGCCGGTATCAAACATTGTAGATATATAATAATTGGATAAAATGAAGAATTCATTAATTTATCATCTAACTAAAATAATTTATTAAATCAATCTAGGTTCTTAATTATCAGCATAATTATATGAAACCTATTTAATTTTTCATTTAACCCTAGGTTCATTAATATACCAATTTATCCAATTTATCTGACTGAATTCTACCTCAAAAAACCAAAAAAATGGTTATGAAAATTAAAAATACTAAAGTAGTAATCAATCAATTTAACTGAATTATTAAACATTATTAATGTCAAAAAGACTAATTTATAATAAGGTTAAATGATTTCATAGCTATTTTGTTGTGGTAGTTATTAGTATTCACGCCGAATGACCCAATGAGATCTAATAGAAATTCAGAAAAATGAATAATCATTTAGTAGGGATCAACCAATTTAATTTTTTACAAGTTTGGCATGAAATTTTGATCCCAAATATATTATATAGTAAAAATAATTAAATCAATGAAATGTACATTATTTAGACCATCCAACTTGAAATAGGATAACGCTATATGAGAACCTCATTTCCAGGGTACCAATAATCCAATTTCTTATTTTCATAAAAAACTAGAAATTTTATTAGCGAAAGAAAAATATCCTAAATAAAAAAATGGAAGGTATACATTAGAAATATAGGTATAGAGATCTATGATCCCATGTGGACACCATTCAGGGTTTGAGAGGAATCCCAAAAATCATCTAGAGAATATTTTTTATCAAATAATGAGGTTCGTAGTGTGTATTATACTGAATATGGTGGATCATGAAGTCTCTGGAGTTGAAGAGAGGAGAAGGCGTAAAAAACCTGATTCTAGAATTATCAAATAGGTAGGGAAATAATTTTACACTACATGAATTTAGTTCATGTTGTGTAATTAAAAAATCCACCTTTCTTCTTTTTTACCCAAAATATCATCCCCTCTGTTGAAAAATACTTACATATAAATTAAATTCTATGTAAACAAGTTTGATGACATGTCAACATGTGTTGAAATGTGTATTCATGAATTTTCTACACATGGTGAAATGTGTTTTTGTGACATGTATACTCATGGTGAAATGTGCTTTCAAGGTGTAAAAATTTTCAAGGGTTATAATTAATTAAAATAATGAATTAAATTTTTATGGTTTACCGAAAAAAATTCATTTCATGAATTAGGTTCATGAGATGAATTTATTATACTTCTAGAACATTCCACTTTTCTATATTAACCCTTCAACACTTAATATGCCTCAAACCTAGGCTATAAAAACTCATTTTAAATGAAAGGAAACCCAACTAAAAAAAGGTAAAAAAATTAAAATATAGTAATATCATGAGAAATATAGGATATTACATTTCTCTAGTTTAGTTTTTTTAGAATAATAAATTTCACTAAATCATTCAGATGGCTCCTTATGAATCCCACTATAGAAATAGAAGTGTAACTAAAATGTGTTGGGATGAAGTTGGAAGAAGATTGATATTGGGATATTATCATGCCACTATATTGATAGAGAAGGTCGGATCCATTCAAAATCACATTATCCCAAATCAGAGCCAGTAGAAAATTTATGATGAATACATTTGGGGGAACTAGAGTTTGAAATTAGTGATAAGTTATTCCTATGAATATCTCATTGGAAGAAGGTTATAATATTTGGAATGTAGGAAAATTAAAGACCTAGATATATCGATCCCTTTGAAATTATTTATTTTTTCAAGATTGTTTCTTATCATTTAGAACATACATGAAATATATCTCCAGTTCACATTTTATTCCATGTAACTCTCCATAGAAAGTATATACTCGATCCTTCACATATATTCATTCAAACGCCATATTTTTTGCAGAAATATCTCTCCTTTGAGGAAATAATATTAGCTATTTTATATCAAAAAGAGTTGATACTACAAAATAGGAACACATACATTGTAAATTGTTTTTGGTGAAACTATAAATTTGAGAAAGCTACAAGGGAACCGTAGGATATGATGAGGTAAAAGTATCCTCAATTTTTTTATCAAAGTGATACAAATTTGAGGGAAAATTTAAAATAATGGTGGTATATTGTAACAACTCAAGATTTTATGATATATTCCTATTTAAATAAATTTAATTTATTTTATATATTTCTTTGCATGAGAAACTTAGTTTTAAAAATTCAAAATATATGAATAAATTGTTATTATTTTATTGTGAATATTATAACATTGACATTAATGTACTGGTAAGTATAACAATAAAAATATTATGTAAAATATTAATAATGTTTTTATATAATGTTTTTTATTGATAAATTTTTTGAATTAATAATTCAACCTTTTGTGAAATCATTTTAGGCATTAAAAATACATTTCCTTCAAAAATGGATTTTACATTCTTTTGTGAGAAAATATTACAAATAATCTCTAAAACATTTAGAAATTTAATTTTATAAAAAGTATATAATTTTTGAAATCATCATATCAAAATTAATTGAAAGTGAAATTTTTGGACTTTTTAAACAACCCAACTTTTACTATAAATTATAAAAAAAATAACAATTTTATAGAAATTTATAATTTCAATTTAAGTATATAAATCATAACATTTAGTTTTTAATATATTTTTAAATATCGTTAGATCCTTTTGTTTCCAATAATCCAATTGTGTTTTCTATAATTGATACAATGATTAATTTTAATATGATAGCATTTTTATACATAAAATTCATTTTTATAAAAATGAATTTCTTCTCATTTCGCAGGTTTATTTTATAAGATATTTAACCCCTTAAAAAATTTAGATAACGTAAAATGTATTCTATATTTGTAATAATCATAACTAATATTATGTAACAAGTTCAACAAAAGTTTTTTTCATTGTTAATGTTGACTGAGTCCAATATTCATTACCACATTAAATGTTAACATGGTTAATGAGGGGATAAAAAGTAATAAAGGTTTAAAAATAGATAAAGTATATAAATTATATTAAATTCTCATATTTATATGAAATGTCATATATTTTCTAAATATGAATCCTTTTGGATTCATTTTTCATGAATATAACATTTAAGTATTTTAATCTTTGGAAAAATTATAAGTGTGTCATTTCCCTCCCTTATTAAAAGACACTACATATTCTCTATTCTTCAAACTTCATGAGCCTTATATATCTGAAAAAATCTTCCAAAAGCTTTTAAAATGATACATACTCATGTCCTTTAGTTATTTATTTGATCATAATACAATCTTATCAATTATAAAGGTGCAATCTAAAGTAGTATTCCCTATGAAGATTCATAACTTTTATCTGGGTACTTTCACAATTATTTCTTCTTCTACCTTCCCTATAACTATATTATACTTCATAATATGATTAATATTGTAGAATAAATATACTAAGATATTATTATCTCAATATCAAAACATATATTCATCTCTTTCTCTATAAAAACATAAATGAAATCATAATTCATGCGTGCGTGCGAACTATAGCCTCCTGAGGTGACATATATTGTTTTTCATAATCATAAATCATGGGTCGTTTTTGAGATTTATTTTATATTTATATATTATATTTATTCCATAATTATTCTTATATAATTATTATTTATTTTATTTCTTCTTACCTTTCCATCTATTATGAAATGATAACATCACATGTTCGTATATGTGGACTACCACAACCACAAAGTGATGAGATTCATTTTTCCTTTATATTTTACTTGGAAATTAATAAGAATATATTAAATTAATATATATGATATTTATAATTTAATAATTATTCTATAAATTTGGATAATTATTTATCATTTATTTCATTCTATCAATGAAAAATTGCAAAGATCAATTATGTGTACAAATGGATTATCATATTCATGAAGTAATGTAATTCATTTTTCACAACTACATTTTATGAATTAAAATAATACTATATATAATTATTAATTCATATAATTATATTCTTATTAATATTCTACTGATAATTAAACCATGAATAGTGTTCAATTACAAGAACCATCACACCAAAACATTCATTGAAAACAGACTAACATACTCCCAAATTTTCATTTTAATGATGGAATTTTTAATAAAAACATAATTAGAAATTTTAAAGTAAAAAAAAAGGTATGTTATGAATTAATATGGATCTAGAATATATAAAATATAAATTTATATTTTTTCTAAACATGTTTTGAACACCAACCAATTATGATGTGGCTGGTGGTAAAGATTTCTCATATCAGTTTTATTTTTTGGGAGACAAATGTATTATTCACCACTTGATTCTTTTTTTAATGTATATATATCATAGAGGTGTATTTTTTTACGAATATTATGAAAATTATGTGGTTTTAAAAATAAATATAATGTTCTGTATTTCTTGAGGTTTTAATTCAAGGGTTACCAAAGAGGTAAGGGATTTATGATAAAATATTATTTCTCTTGAATATTTTTTAAGATAAATTTATATTGAGGGAAATTGTGTGGATATTATACATTAAAATTCATAAATTTCATTATCCTCATTCTATTCCTGAAATTCTTATCTAATAGTGATATTTTCTCTACTTTGGTACATAAAATGACCAGGATATGTTTTAAAATAAGAGGCAACATTATTTGATGTTCTATTATCGATCTTATTCTTCCATATCCATGATCTGAAAAATTATTTTGTATATTTTATTCCTATACTTGATGTTTTTTAAAAATATGATCTTAATTACATTTAACTATAAAAGTAGGATATTTCAGGAAATAGTTTTTCATATATATTTAACTTCTTTAATATCTTGTGTTATACGCAACACTGTGTTTTAACGATCCCTGATGTACTATGAAAATAATTATTAAAAAATGATAAATAAAAAATAGCCATTAAAAATGAAATTATGAATATGAATAATCATATTTTTAAAATTAATTACAAATTATTGATAAATACGTAATTTATTTTTTGTAAAGTCTTGATATGTTTTAAAAACACATTTTCCATCAAAACTGATTTCCATTGGTTTTTGAGAATGATTAGTAAATCTATTTTTATAACGTCAAAAAAACATAAAAATAACAATTATTTTTTAAATAACATTTTAAAAAACAACCTTGAGTGAATTTTTTGAATGATTTTAAGAGGTTAATTGTTTTTTTTGAGGAATAGTGGGAAATACATATTTTTATTCCAAACTGATTTTTTCATTTAAAGAATTCAAAAGGATAAATCTATTATTAAGATTGTAATACAATAAAACTAGTTCAATTATAATATAATTAATTAAAATTAGTTAATTTAAATCAATTTTATTTTAAATTTTGTCAAAAACTCAATATACTTATGAAAATATTATTATTGTAAAACTATTTTCACCTTGTATGGGTGTATAATTTTAAATTGAATTCTAATAATTCTATGAATAAAATTTTGAAAAATTGATTCTATATCTTTAATCATCTTAATTTTTATTATATAATAATTTCCAGATAATTTTTTATATTTTTAAAACTAAAAATATTAAAAATTAATTACCTCACTAAATGTTAAAAACAACTTTACTGTGGGTTAAACTAAAAGTGATATGGGTTAAAATGACCAAAAACCATGCTCGTGACCAATTGTATAGACATTTCTTGACTTTATATCATATAATGTTCAATAATAGGCTGTTATGAATAATTTTACTGTGTGAAAACATAGTTATATATTTTTCATTTAAAAATCAGATTGAGTCTACTCCACCACTTATAAAAGGTCATGTAATCTCTTATCCTCTTCCCACTCCCAAATCTATTTTGGAAAAAACCTAAAAAAAATAATTTCCGCAATTTTTTTCTATATCATAGAGGCTATAGTTTTATTATAAACCCCTTGTATGAAATATTTTAGTGCTAACCTAGGAAGATTGTTTGAAGAAGAGGAATAGTTCTTAACTGAGAATTTTTATTTTATTTGTTCTTCCACCTCATTAAATTATTCATCATTTTTGTTGATATTTTAACATAATCATCTCAGAAATATTGAGATGTAACTATGTTATTCTCATAACCTACATCTATCTCCTCTTCCACCAAATGGGAAATGAAACTGTTGATCGTGAGTATGGTAGACTACCACATTGCAAAAGGATGTAATTCATTATCTATCACCACTTATCGTTGAGGGATATAATGATGAATTTAATGATTATATATGATATTTATGAAATATTTATACACCTATAATTATAATATAACATCTACTTCACTCTTGTGTATGTGTATAATACATCCTTCATAAAGTGATGTGATTTGGTTTTCACTTTATTTTGACAAGGAAGTTAATAAAGATATATTTAATGACTATATAGATAAATAACATTAAAATGATTATTTAAAGGTGAATTAATATTTACCTTTCTTCTGTTTCATTTAATAAAACTAAAAATATTGTTAACACATACATTCCTCCTAACATCTCCCTGAATGGTGTGATTAATTTTTTGTATCTAACATTATTGATGAATATAAATATGTTTATAATTAATGTATATTATGTTTATATAGTGATTAAATTTATGGATAAAATAGAACCATAATCAATGCAAAAGGACCAAAACTTCCAAAAAAGTATGTAAACAACAAAACTATGATTTTAATAAAAAAATATTAATTAACTTGTGTAAAAAGGATATAAGTGAAGCATATATGGTATTATAAATATGTTTTATGATGCTGGAAAAGAATTAAAATAATCCTATATTTATTATAATGGAGTTTTTTACATGTTTGAAAGGAATTAAAGACTTATGATAAAGAATTTATATTCACTATTTTATTCCAAAGAGACATATGACATATTACCCACTCATTTTTTAGTGGTGTATATCATTCCCCATTGAAAATTTATAAAATGAATATCCTTATTTTCATGAAATTCATAGTTTCATTGGATGATATTATTTAATGGATATTGTGATTTATAATTTCCAAAGTGGTAAGGTATTTTCATCTCACCTATATTTCTGTGGGAAAGATGTAGTATTCAACACTTGGTTCTTTTATTGGTGTATATAATGGCCCTAGATTAATGTACATTAGCTTTAAATAACATTTATAGAATACATAATATATTACAAAAAAAGACACCCAAGAACCATATCAGTTTAGGGCATTTTGAAACATGGAAACATAAACACTAGTATATATGTGATCTATTTTATCTCCCACCAGGTTACCCAAGACTAGAACCCCTCTTATAAATATCATTCATAATACATATCATCATTATATATAGAAGGAAACATAAAATTGGGTGAGATAACAAGGACAATATGGGTAAAAAGGGAAATTTGTAAGCATAAACATTATTATTGGTGTATGAGTATATGATCATGACATTAGAATATCATACCCTATATATTGTAAATCTTAAACATGAATCGTGTCATAAATATTGGTAGTTTATAAGACATGAATCATAAAAAAATCTAGATCATGAGACATGAAATCATAACATAGTAATAAGACATAGAATTTGTGAAATACACATAAGCATAAAAAATATATTATTAAGGATACCATCGAAGACCTTTATAACATGTTTGGCCTGGGATATTACCCATGTACTTACGTTGGGCATGGGATAACAACCCATGTACCCTATTTTTTTTTTTCATGGGATAAAACTCGTTTAGCCTCTTGTTTTTGGAATAGGATAAACCTATGTACCCACTTGTTTTTGGCATTATCAACAATCCATTTACCCACTTGTTATTGAGATTGGGCTATAACTTGTGTACCCGTTGTGATCATATACCACCAATCATTTCCCAATGAGTTATAATGAGATATAGTTCCCACCCATATCATAATGATATCATACTTATATATGACACATGATCATTAAAAATAAAATCCTAAACCATGAAATTAAATGGGTGTCATAAACCTGTAATTAGGTCGTAAACTATAAAAACATATAGGCTTCATAATAATTTCATCAAAGAATAACCTATTAAAATAAGCATGCTTCAACAGAGGACAACCTCTGAAAGTGAAACAAGATCTGTAAAAAACAAGCCATCATAACACGAGACATTCATAAAAATAATATGAATTGAACATTTTTATCATTTCCCAAAAATGAATGAGTAACACCAATAGATGTCACCATAGATGGAAAAAAATATAGAAATATCATTTTAAAAAAAATTCATAGAAAATTATCCATTCTTCTTTAAAAACTAATTTTAAAAAATAAATCCATTTAAAACCTTTTTCACTGAAAACATAAAATGGATGCTTGAAAACATTTTGAGATCATTTTTACTAGAAAACATATAAAATAACCGTTAAATAATTTTTGAAAACCCTTAATTTGGAATGGATGATTGAAAACATTTTTGAAAACAATTTCAATTAAAAGTAAAATAGAAAACACTTTTTGAAACCATTTATTTTAGAATAGATAGACAATTTATAAAGTAGTCATAAAATAAATAAAATAAATTAAAATCCTTTTTCCTTGAATATGAAATTAAAATATCAATTTTTAAAACATGTTTTTTGATGTTTTTGAAATGTGTCTCAAAGAAGGAAAATAGAGACACAACTACTTTACCGATTATATAAATTTTCAGACATAGACCCTCTGAAAGATAGATAAAAAAATGGATATGTAAATACATAAAAATTTAAATAAAAAAATCATATAATATATTCTTGTATAGTATATATGCCACACAAAATAAATTAGTGGTAAATAAGACATGTATCTCCTGAAAATAAAAAATAGTTGAAATTACCTTACCTTATTCCTTGAATATAATTGTAATTGTTAAAAACGAATTTATAATAAATATAATTTTGTTAAAAATTCTAAAAATATTCCTATTATTATATTTAGTGACTTATATATATTTATATCACCCTCTTGTTAACACTTCCATGTTGTTGTTATTTTTTGGGTAATATTAGCTTAATTTTTATTACGTGTATTGATTTGTTATATTATTTGTCCTTATACTTATATAATGATTTTATGAATGTAAATAATGATATAAATATCATTATTATTCAGTATATATGTATTTTAATAATATAAATAATATAAAATTATGAACTGGAATACACTTCGTGAAGAGGTTAGGTCGTATGTCTGTATAAATACTGTTTCTATTATATTTTTGTATTGAAATAAAAACGTAAATGAAATATATGTATATATATATACTAATTACTACAGATTTTTTATTTGATATATATAATGTACATTTACTATACCCGTCCATAATAAATTCCCTATAGATTTTGAATGAATCACACTGCTTCGAGGAGGTGGTTGTCCACATTTCCCAAAAAGAAATTATCGTATTTTCAAAAAATGGAATTCATGAAATAATTTGTTATATAACTTTTATAGAATCATAAATACACCATAAATAATATATATATAATATAAAACATATTTTTCATCATAATTCTCTCCCATTATTAGTGTTAAAGGAAAAAAATATGCAACATTATTTTGGGAGGCAGTAGTTCACCGTACACAAAAATGGTAAGTTCATTACCCATTAAACGGATCTATGTGTGAGTTCCGGTAGAATAATTACAATAAAACATCTCATAATATTTATGGTTTATAAGTTATTATATAATCATGTAATAATAACAGTTGAGGGTATGGATAATGAAAATAATACAAAGGATCTTGAAGATGAATACTACCTATTCATGGGGTAACTCATTTTGGTTTTTACCAAAGAGATTTCTTGGATGGATTTATAACCAAATGGGGGATTATAAGACGAGGGTATATATTTTAGGGGACTATTTGTGGATATTTTTAATGATAAAAAGTTCAATAAGTGGTTGGAGAAAGGGGATGACTGGATTCCTTTTTATAGTGGAGAAGGAGTTACAATTTTTAAATATCAAAAGTTAAGCACTAATGGGAGGTCTCTTTTACCACATGTGATTAAAAAAATTAAAAATAATATATTAAATTTAATTTATGGCCGAAAAATATCTACAACTCCAAAAAAAGTGAATTTTATTATTTTCTTCCTTAGAATTTATGTTTCCTTATATTTTTCATTTTATGTTTTTCATTGAGGTAACCAGATTTCCTACACATATAATTCAACCATTATAACTAAATTAATGTGTCATTTATTATAAAATATAATACCAATTTATTATAATTATGATATTTAATTTATAAAATAAAACCATCATATCTTATAGAAATTAATTTTAAAACTAATGCATTTAAAGTGAAAAAACACCACTTTAACCCAAACATTGTTAATAATGTTTGTACAATTTAGGGGTCTATAATTTAATTATAAAAGAACATTTGGTCCATTATTATAAAATATTTATTTTTACTAACTTTTGAAAATAACTTTTAATGTGGTAGTATTTTTATATATTTTAAATATTTTAATAAAATATAAATTATTATAAAATAACATTAATTTCTATTTAGACAAAATTTATTTAATTTTTAATTAAATTCATAAAACAATTATTTTAATTCAAATAAATTAAGTTAAAATATATTTAACATGATATATTCATCTACAAAAATAATTTAACATAATAATTCATTAAATTTAATTTTCTTTTAATAATTTTAGAATCATTTATTTTATTTTATTATTAACTAAATAATCCTTATTTTAGGGTTTTTCGCAACTAAAGTGATAAATTCGTCTAAAAAATTAACGATCAATAATTATGATAGAAATAAATCATTTATATTTCATAAGGATATGTATAACGAAAAATATTTTGTTTTTTCCATACTTCACTGTTTTATAAATGTTAAAGGTAAGGAAAGTTCCTTTTTTGTCTTTTTCCTTACTTAACATTTAAAATATTGAACTTTTATTAAATATTATATATTCCATAAGGATATGTAAAATGAAAAATATTTTGTTTTTCTATATTTCAATTTTTTTTTAATGTTAAAGGTAAGGAAAGTTTTTTTTCCCTTTTTCCTTACTTAACTTTTAAAATATTGAACTTTTATTTAATAGTATATATATAACACAAATAATTAGAACCATTAAGTTATATAGTCGAATATTTTCTAGAAATGAATTTTTGAAAAGTTTTTATGTCATTTTTGTCGCTTAATTTTAAGGCTTAGTCCATTGTTAAGCTAATTTTTCTCTTAATCATTATAATTAATTTCAATTGCATTCCCAATTATTTTTTTTACAAAAACTAAGTTATATCTATTATAAATTATAAATTATGATGATTCTAAATATGAAATAAATTAATCAAAATTAAAATCATATAAGTGGAAGACATTAATTTAAAATATATCATGCATATGGGATGACAATATGGGTTTTAAAGTAAAAAAGATCAATAGTTTGGTATGTTTTTTATTTATAATTTTATAGTGAAATTAATGAAAATGAAATAAATTGTATTAATTTATATTTATTTAAAATAATTATACTTCAAACCGAATTATAAATATAAGTTAACATTATAAATAAATAAGGTAAAAATGAAATTTTGAATTATAAATCAGTATTTTTCACAATTAATTAATAAACGCATCATAGACAAATACCAAAAATTACTCCTAACAGAATTTTCATTTTTATATTTTAAAAAGTAATTTTTATTTCAAATATAAAATTTCAAATATTTCCAAATCATATATTTAAAATAGGTTCTCTATTAAATGTATGTAAAACAACTTTCAAAAAAATATATTTTGTTATTTTTAATATTGCATTTTTTCAATCTTATGTTTATCAAATATATTAGATGAATGGAAATAATTTCATTGAATACATAAAATAAATAATAAATTACTAACATTCAACAATTTTAATTACTTTAATTTATTTGGAAAAATTTCATTCTATGTATAAAATTATTTTTTATAAATACATTCCCTTTATATTCAAGTGGTTCGTAAATTCAATTCTAATTAACTTGTAACTAATGAATTCACACATTTATTTTCATGAGTTATTTAATCTTATTAATAACCTCAAAATTCACAACTATGTTATATCTAATTATACAAAATAATAATATTTTTAATTATATATTATTTTTCAGATAAACTCAGTGTTTTGTGTTATGCAATACACTAAGGAATGCCAGTCTTGTTTATAGTAGAATCTTACCACTGTGTTCCATGCATAGAAATAAAAACATTATTTTTTAGGTTTTTCATGATTAACTTAGTGTTTCCTATAACTGAATAAACCTTAATGATTTAATATATAAAAAGTTAGTGTTGATTGAAATGCATAATATAAAAAAGATTAGATTAATTCATTGAAAATATTTCACAAAATCTCATGGTTTTACATTATAACATATTTAAAATGATTTTTTCACTTGAAATTTTTCTAGGTTATCAAAGGTTTAATAATTTAATGTTCTTTTCATAGAAATGCAATTTATAAAAATGAATTCTAAAACTTTATTTAATAATTGAATTTTGGAAACACTATAGTTACCCAAAGTAACAAGAAAATAGGTTTTTACATAGGATAACATTGGTGGGGAGTGAAATCATAGACATGTAATATAAATATAACTATTATGTTATCATGGTGACTAATATATAAAATGGTTAGGATAATGTTTAAAATTAAAAATCTATTAATATTTGATGATCTAAGGGGCTATTTGATTAATCGGAAAGGTAGGTACAAGGTTAAATTTCTTGGTTTGAAGATCCTTTTTCCTAAAGTTGATTTACTTTCACAAGAATATATACGTACATATTTTCATTCCATTTTATATGTACAATATTACCTTTTGGATGTGCCTAGATCAATTCCTACATCATCTCTTACTCTAGGGAATGAAGTTGAATATATTATTACTGAAGAACTAATAGATCATGAGATCCATAAATATAATGATAGGTCATACCATCTATATTTATAACAAAAAAATATTTATCACATGTCAACCAATATAAAAAATCATCATGTGGTTATATAATTCTTTAATCTCACAAAAATCACCTAAATTTTTACAAACAATTTCTATAAATGGTTAACCTTATAGCCCTTTCAAATAATAAAATACTAAAACATTAATTGAATGTCCCAAAACCAGCATAAAATTTTTCACCATGTATATCAAAAAGTGGAACTTATTATTCACATTCCAAAGATGCGAATACCGTCTTCAAATATTCTCTTGGATCATGGTAATAACCTAAATTACCATAAATCCATTTGGAAAACATGCATGATTCAATATTTATAACATTACTAGATATATTTTGTAAATCTATGAAGTTTTAAACATCATTCATCATTATATATAACACTTTCTCAACAAATCAATGATCATTTGTATAGTCAAAAATATTATATGATTTAATTTATCCATATCATCATTGATTTATCCATATAAAAAAGAATTTTCCTATCCACAAAAACATATTAAGGGTTACCTTCCCCTAATAAAAATATCACCATTCCATTAAATCACTTTTATATTTCATCGCCACCATTTAACATATCAATTTGATTCCTTAATGAAAAACTTATAAAAAAATACTTATATATTTATTGATCAATATAACATAATATTTCAATTTGAAAAAATAAATACCCCATACATCCAAGAATTTTTTTAATCCATTACTGAAGATTCATCATATTATTCATTAAAAAACATTTCTTAAAATATGAAATATGGATCCTGTCTTAATGCTCCTTAACCTGAATCCAATCATGCTTCTTATTTTTAATGTAAAAAATACTATTAAAACATCTCATGCATTTAACATATTTTTTAATATTTATCTTCATAAGTATAACCAATAATCATACCACCTTAATGATTCTCTTAATAAGATATCCACTTAGTAAAATATTTTGTATAATGTGCATACATTACACATATGAAACATTCAATGTTAAATCAGTTCTGTCTAGTTCCATCCTTTGACTAAAACTAGAAATGATAGTGTGATAAACATTTATCATAGTATAAACCATCATAATCTAGAAAAATAAATTATAGTATATCTAAATCATGAATCTTATTTCTTTAATATATGAAATAATAAGTCTTTAATACGTTATATATAGTCATATTCAACTTAAACCCTTCATGATAGTTTGTAAAAAGTTTGTTAATTCTCAAAGAAAATCCTCTCTGAGTTTCAAACTACGTGTGCATTAAAGGATTATTTATTAGAGGCTCTAAAGTATTTTTTATTATTGATTTCACTGCCATCATTAGAATTAATGTTTCCCCTCTAGAGGGGGCCCTTTACATGCTCACTAGAAAATAAAATTTGTGTATATAGGTAAATTTTTATCAGCTAATTTGTGAATAATATTTTAGTTATATTCAATTCAATTACAAATATAAGACCCTCTCTTTGTTCAATTGAAAATACTATCATAAGGTGTAAGTATTTTTTGTTTAATCACATTTCCATTCTTCACACTTGGAGAGAATCAAATGTTTTGTCATATTTTCTAGCCTATATTTCATCCAAGAGGGATCAGTTGCTTACATTTTCTAGTCCTTGGTATTTTCATCCTAAGGGTATAAAATTATATCGGGCTGATTTTTTGGGGGTCCACTATTTCAGACCCCCTTAATTGTTTTTCTTTTACGTCTTTCAGCCTTTTCATGTTAATAAATAAATAATATTTTATTGGTGTAGGTGTGAGACGAGGCTCATTTTCATATACCAGGTTATACATGAGTTATTCCTGATGCACCTTTTAAGATTTTTCACCCCTAGGTATATCTTTTCTAGAGACACATCCTCATGTAGTATTAAAAAAATTATGTAATGATAAGAAACCACTATATCTATCCTTTACCAAAATTCCATGACATTTTCTATAAATTTTCTCATCCTTAAAATTTTACTTAGAGAAACACCTATAAATACCCTTAGAAATATTCCTAGGAATATCACTAAATATTTCTCACTCATGTTTCTAGAGGTTGACTAAACCTTCACTCTGATACATGAATCTTTGAAAACAATTTTCCTTAAAACCAACAAAAATATTCTTCAAATTATTTTTTAAATCCATTTACTAGTAAATTAAGTTTAAAATTATTTTTTAAATCCATTTCTATGAAAAGACAGCTTGAAACACTTTTTAATTCCATTTCATTGAAAATGCATTTAAAATTTTTTAAAGGAATATTGAAAACCATAATGCCTTTTTAAAATAATTTTTTATAAAAATTATCTTAAAAAAAACTTTTGAAAACATTTATTAAAACATGATTTTTGAATTTCATGGCATGTGTCTCAAAGAAGGAAACATGAAACACAACTACTTTACAGATTTGGTAACTTTTAAAAAATAACCCCAATAAAAGATATATCATAAAATGGATATATAAAAACCTATAACTTTTAGGATAATAATCATATAATATATTAATTGGAATTATATATACAACGCAAAATAAATGCTTCGTGAATAATACATGTATCTCATGGAAATAAAAAGAGAGATAAATTCCCTTACCTTAGGCCTTGACTCTCAAAGTACTTGTTAAAAACTCATGTATAAAAAATATATGTTTATTATAAATATTCCCCATAAATATATTCTTATATCGAATACATTTTTTGTTTTTATATCCCCCTCTTATTAAAACATACATGTTATGGTTTTTTTCCAAGTAATATCTTATTTTTTTTCGCATGTGTCATAATTTGTTATATTTGTTGTCATTATAATTATATATATATTTAAATAATGTATAACATAATAAAAATATCCATTATATTTAGTATATTTATATTATAATAATCTATATAATATATTATCTTTTAATGAAATTCACCATTCATGGATATGGTAGGCCGTATGTACTCATGAATGTTATTTATCTTTTATTACTACATTGAAAGTATGTAAATTAAATATAAATATATATATATATATATATATTCTAATTATAGTGGATATATTTTTTGATGCATGTTATATTTGTGTTATAAACCCATTCATAATTTATTTCATGTATAGTGTGAATGAATCACATTGCTTTGAAGATATGGTAGTCCACAGTTCCCAAAAAGAAATTATCGTATTTACCAAAAATGGAATGCCTAATGTTATATTTTATATAAAAATTAAATAAGAATAAATACATCAAAAATATAATATATATTATTTAAAAACATATTCTTAATCATAATTCCCACTCATGAGAGGTATTAATGGAAAACTCGACAATGTCATTTTGTGAGGTGGTAGTTCTCCAAACAGAAAAATTGTATGTTTATTGCACATTAAATAGAAGTGTGTGTAAGTGTATTAGAATACATATATTATCAAAATATAATAAAATTGAATAATCATAGGTTTTTATATAATCATGTAATAAGAATACTTGAGGGGGTGGAAAATGAAAAATAATAAAAATGTGATTGACGAAGGATATTATATATGTTTTGGTTAGCTCCTCTTAGTTTTTACCAAAGGGATTACATGGATGGGTTTATTCCAAAAGGAATGATTACATGATGAGGTTAGAGATTTTGTGATAATGTGTTGGTAGAGAATGGGTGAGCCAAAGTTTCTTGAGAGGTGTGAGGAAGGGGGAGAGTGAATAACTTTTTATAGTGGAGAAGGAATGGTATTATTGTTAATAAAAAAAGGTCAGAACTAATGGGAGGTATCCCTTAACTTCTATGCTTAAAAAATATAAATATGATGGATTTAATTGAATTTATGTTTGAAAAAATATCCAACACCAAAAAGAAGTGAATTTTTATAATTTTGTTCTTCAGTCTTTATATTTTCATATATTTATCATTTCGATTTTTCATTAATGTAACTATTTGTCCAACCTATTTTATTTAATCAATAAAAATAAATTATGTTCTAATTTAATATAAAATATATTACTTCTTAATTATAAATATTATATCTAATTTTTAAAATAAAAATGCCATTTCTGTTGAAAATTAATTTTAAAACAAGCGCATATAACGCGCAAAAAAAATGCTTTAACGAGAACAATGGTAACAATGTTTTTAATATTTATGGGTCTATATTGTAATTATAAAAGATAATTTGGTACATTAATATAAAATATTGTATATTTATTAACAATAAAAAATAACTTGGTTGAAGGAATTATTTTTATTAATTTTAAATATTTTAATAAAATATAATTTTTTGTAAAATAACATTAATTTCAATTTTGACATTATTTATTTAATTTTAATTTAAATATATTAATACATTATTCTAATTTAAATATATTAAGTTAAAATATATGTAACAACATATATTCTTCTAAAAAATAGTTTAACATCATAATTCAAAAATTTAATGACTTTAACATCATTTATTTTATTTAAATATTAACTAAATAATCAACATGTTATCTTTTGTTAAGCATTTAAGGTAAATAATTACTATCTTAAAAATATTAAAAATTAATTATGATAAAAAAACTCATTTATATTACAAAAGGATATTGATAATAAAAAATATATTGTCATTTTCATATCTCAAATATTTAAAAATGTTCAACGTAAGGAATGTTTTTTTCCTTTTCCTCACAAAACATTTGAAATAAGGAAATGTTATTGAATAATATCCCTATTACTTTTAAAATTAGAAGCATGAAGGGATTTACTGTAAATATTGGAAGAAAATTTCATTAGTTCAAGTGTCTTGGTCATTTTTGCAATGAAGTTTAAGGTTTACTCCATTGTTATGCTAATTTTCCTATTAATCGTTTTAATTAATTTTATTTAAATTCGATAAACTTTTAGGTAAAAAAATAAGTCAAACATATTATACATTATAAATTATTATAATTCAAAATATGGAATCCATCCTTCCAAATTCTAATCACACAAGTGAAGGAAATTAATTTAAATTCAATCTTGCAGATGTGATGATATTGCTTCTTTTTAAAGTAATCTGGTTTAAATGTTTGCTATGTTTTTCATCTAACTTAAAATTTATATTTCTCCCAATAAAATACATTATATTAATTGAATATATAATTTATTTAATTTATAATAACAAAAATTAACAGATATAATTTAAACTTATAAATTAATTAGAGAAATAAAGTAGTTCTGAATTAAAATTCATTATTTTTAATTATTCATCAAAAAATTGAAATGTCACAGAAAAAACCCAAAAATTAAACCTAACCTAATTTCAGTGCTTATAATTAAAAAATTATGTTTATTATTACATATAAAATTTATAAAATTTACATAATTTAGGTTTAAAATATGTTCACCATTAATATGTGGAAAAAATACTTTTATATAAATATAAGTTTTTATGTTTAAAATTGGGTTTGATTATATTTTATGCCTATAAAATATATTAAATTAATGTAAAAATTTTGATTTAATAAATACTTTATTTAATTAATTAATCTCACCCACCAATCATAATTAATTTAATTTAATAGGATAAAATTCCTCTATGTGCATAAAAGTATATTTTAAAACTCCATTGTGTTTATATTCAATTGGTTCTCAAATTAATTTATAATTAATTTTTTAGAAATGAATTCAGTAATTAATTTTATTCACTTATTTAATC
This sequence comes from Viscum album, assembly GCA_963277665.1. Classification (NCBI taxonomy): domain Eukaryota; kingdom Viridiplantae; phylum Streptophyta; class Magnoliopsida; order Santalales; family Viscaceae; genus Viscum; species Viscum album. The sequence goes on from OY728161.1 coordinate 113,557,605, forward strand.
ATATTCATAACCCCCATATTAATTTCTTGGTTAAATATAGTTACATTGAATTATAATATTTTTCATAAAATATTTTTGTTCAATAAAACTCGGTCTTTCATGTTACGCAAGCCATCAAGGAATGTCTATCTTGCATAGAAGGTAAAATTACTTCAATGTTTCATGTAGAGAAAGAAAAACTTTTGGTTGTTTGTATTTAAGTATTAATATAGAATTTTGAATAACACAATCTAATATTTGTTCTTTAATATTAAAAAATTATTTTTCAGTGTTGCGTGAAATGCAAAATATGAAAAGGTTTAAATTAATTAAAAAATGTTTTATAAAATATCAGAGTGTTAAAGTGTATATAATATCCATTAATTTATTTTATGATAATTATCATCTAAATTATGGAATATAAACATCTATAAAAGGTTCATTAGTTCATGTGGATTTTAATTCCAAACATACCAAAGTTTTAAGGGTTTTATATTACAATCTCATCGTTTATCAAGATTGTTTATGTTTAGGTTTTCAATGAAGAAATTTTATGATCTATATCTAAATAGACTAATAAATATTCTCATAATCTCGTTAAAATTTTACATTAATTTTTTTAATTTTATTTTACTCTCTTTATGTACTCAATAGATAAAATAATGTTTTTATGAAAATCTAACATTATTTTTTTCTTCAATCATAAACACGTTTTCATTCATATCCTTGTTTTCTAAAAATGTTTTCATTATTTTTTTAATATTATTCTATGACGATTTAAAATCTTTTATACTATTATTTGAATTTTTTAAAAATAATTTAAATGGAATCATAGTATCATTTTTTAAACAAGACTCTTTTGACTTTCTGCCAAAAATGGGAAATTTAAATTTTTTAACATGTATAACATTAGTGGAATTTAATAAAATCATGTTGATTCAATTATTTAAAAATAATTTACAAGGCTCCATTGATATTTTCAAACAAAATTTTTTATTTTATATTTGGGAAAAATTTTGATTTTAAATTAGTGATTTCAAATTAAAAGAATATTTTCATCAATAAATTATCCAAGTGATCTATAAAAATAAATTTTCATCAAAAATGGTATACTTTGTTGTTACCAAAGATTTACTAGGGATATGATCCAATAATACCATGTGTATTTCTTATCCAAATGGTTTTATGTAATTCATTCCTTTAATATATGTTCTTCTCGAATGAAATGTTTATGAAACCCCTTTCTTTTCATTTATTATATTATGAAGAATGTTTTACGGTCTTTTGACACACATATATACGTTTTTTACTAAAATAATTATGGTATATATGTCTCACTCGAATGTATTGGGTAATTATTGACATATCATGAAATAAATTTGACTAGAATGGGAGTGAACCTAGTTCAGTAAGGCACATTGTACACTATGATAGTCTTAGGAGTGAAACATGATAACTATGATTAGTTGGGGATTGGAAATAATCCACTATGATATCCTTGTAAAGGAGCCTTTACTTCTAAGGAAATTGTTTTCCATTATTATGTGTATTTCTCAAATCTATTTCATATTCCAATATTAGGTTTTAATGTCTTATATAATTAAATTCATTTACAATTCATATCTTATGAATTACTAATATTTATTCTAGAACTCAATTTTATGACCTATGATATGTAGGTTATATCTTACAACTTTTATTCCCATGTTCTAATACCCTTATTCCCATGTTATGTTGATATCTTTTTTGTTTAACCATAGTAAACATCTAAATCCACCTTTTCTTATGTTTTTTTTCCTTATGTTATGAAAAACATAATTATTCATGATATTTATAAGAAGGGTTAGAGATTTGCAGAATTTAGTTGAGGATAAAACAGTTCAATTTTGAACTAGTTGTTCATGTATCCAATATATAAAATCCATAAAACCTTTATAGTATTCATATGTGTTTTTGTAGAATGAAAAATAATATTCATCTATTAATATGTAATATCTATATATAAATATCAATAGTCTCTATAGTTGGTATGATACAATAGGTTTAGTTAATGTTTGACACTAATATGATAACAGAATAGTTATAATACTAGGGATAAGTTTATAGATAAGTCCATGTGAAACAAAAGTTTTCATAATTTTGGTGAATGGTAGAGGATGTGTTTTTTTGAAAAAAAAATTCATCCCTCCCAAGATACAACAAGTGGATGTTTCTATAGAACATTTTTACTATGGGGTAACAACACTGAAAAGGGCACATTATTCTTTGAATCATTTGTGATCTAGTTCATTACAAAAGGCCTTGATACACACCACGTTTGACACTCCTTGGGTATATGTTGTGGAAATTGACAAACTCTTTTTGATACCATCATGAAGGATTTTGATATATTATGACTATGAATCATATAGGTTAAACATATAGAGGAATATTTTGAAAATAAAGTGTCAGGATCTATAAATAATATGATTGATTTTTCATAATTATATGGTTTAGGACTACGATTATTTTTTCTCATATTTTGTTTTATATTTTTAGTCAATGGTTGAAACACATAGGAATCATGATAATACTAATTTTGATTAAAAATTTTGTTATTATGGGAAAATAAATTGAATGATGACTAGAGAGGAAGATACAATAACTATATATAATATTCTATCACGATATATGATTAACAATTTAAACTTTTGTGATATTCATAACACATTAAATAAGAAGAAAATAGAATATTAAGAAAATTTATATGGTAAGGAACATAGAAGAAAGAATAAATGGCTTCTAAATTTTCCATAATTAGGGAATAATGACCTAGAAGAATTTATCAAATTGAGGGAAAGATATTTTCTTTGTGTTCAGAAGGTTCATTGAGAAATTAATTTTAATAGAATTTGACATATTATAATGGGGAACTCAGTAAATATATGTGTCAATACCATGAAAAGAGGGTTAGATCTATGAAAAAGGAAGGACATATGTTATAACAAATCATCAATTTAAAAGTTTTTAAGTACTTATGTAATTGGATACAAGAATTTTTTCCATAGAAGTATTTTTAAAAATTGTATTTTTCTTATAACAATCAAGAAACAACTACTGGTTTTTCTTATTTTTTAAGCATATATTCCATCAAGTAAGATTAACACAAGAGTTATGGATACCATAACATGTTTAATATTTTATGTTTGATCATATGTTCAATTTACTATACTACCGTTATTAGGTTTTAATTAATGCGATTTCAATGAGATTAATGACATTTTCTATGATTTGGTTTTATAATAATGCATTTATACAGATAATGATTAATTTACTATCATAACATATGTTTGACCATTGAGATTACCATAGGATTTAAAAATGATATGAAGTTTGCATATGCCTATTGAAAATTGAAGGATGAGGGTCAATATTACCCAACTAATCATATTGAGTTAGTTAAAGTATTTATTTCATTAAATAAATGGATTTATTATCATTATTGAAAAATTATATATATATATTGTTCATAAAGTATTAAAGCGTGTACTCATATGGAAGGACTTGAACATGCACCAGATAAGGTGGTTGGGGTTTATTAAAGATTATTACTTCATAATACATTACCGCCTTGGGTAAGAGAACAAGTTAGACAATGAATTTAGTTGAATGGATCATTTTATATTATATATAATAGTGATTAATTTTTCCAATATTTATATATTTGTAATTAATGGATCTTTAAATCAGGAATTTAGGGGAAAATATTATATTTCATATATGATTATTCAATCCTATATCCAAGTGAAAAATAAACAGGTGTAGAAGGAATATATTGAGAAATAGTATAAGGTGATAAATTTTATTTAGTTTAACAATGATTGTGAAGGAATGATTATGTTCAAGACCAGTGTATGCATTGAACCCATTCATGATTTGATGATGGAGCTATCAGATGAGGATCATAGTTTTTCATTCTCTAATCATCATAGATGTATGAATATGTATATATATCTGAAATTGTATTTATTATAGGATTTTAGAATGGTTTATATTGCAGAGTGTATAACATGGTTCATTTTATGTCATAATGTTAAGGCTCAGAGATAAATAATAAGTGGATTTTACAACCATTACCCATACTATAATGGAAATTGGATAATGTCACGATGTATTTTTTATCGGGATTCCAAAAACATCTAATTTGAACATTTCAATATGGTTTTTAGTATATAATGTTATGAAGTCATCATAGTTCATCACAATTAGAAACTATTTATATCTAGATCATGTTTCTTTGATATTCATTATGTAAGTGGTGTGTATTTATGGAGTACCACATTCTATTTTATCTTATCAGTATTTTAGGATTACCTTGATGTTTTATAGAATGATTCATCTAGATCTTGATACATAGCTTAGTTTTATAACTAAATATCATTAAAAATTATATGTTCAATCTATGAAAACAATTCAAACTGTAGAGGATACAGTGTGATCATCTTATATGGATTAAATATATGGTTGGTATCGACACCTATATCAAGTTTATTTTTCAAAAATAAATCTTTGACGTGAGAGTTCAGATAAATCCTTATGAAAATTATGACAGAATGATGTGTATAACTCAAATGTGAAAGGAATAAGTTACTAAAATAATATATATTAGGACCTGAACACATATGTATGGTTTTAATTACATCATGGGGGGAACCTATATCCCCCTCCAAAAAATTGGTAAAAAATAATATATCATGAGATAAATAAGATTGGAATAGGAATTTATCAATGTTCATTATGTGCCTTTATCCACTATGATAGTACAGGAGTGAACCTTGATAACTAAAATGGTTTTGGCAGTGAACCCAATCCACTATGATATCCCTTTTAATGATCCTTTACTACTAAGAAAATGACATTATATGCTTATTTCTATTGAAAAATGAATGTCTTGTGCCAATGTTATGCTCCAATGGATTATGTTCTTTTTTTAATTTATGATTAATGTGTTATGAACTACCATGACTTATTCCATGAATCTAGTTCCTAATCTATGAGTTGAATCTTATGGTTTTCAAATGTTATTTTCAAGTCCTCATTAACTTATGCTGATGTTATATTGATATCGCTTTTTCGCCTTACTAAGTATCTAATCTCACACTTTCTTATTCTTTATTTCCCAAGGTCATGAATAAATTTTATACGTATTAATTGTCTAATATAGGTTCTATTTATGAATAAATTAGTGGGAGATTATATAATTAAATTATGAAGTAGTTTTTTATGTATCTATGTTTCCAAATAAACTCACCCTCTATGGTACTTAAGTGTTTTTTATATAATGAAAAAAAATTCATCTATTTAAATTAAATATATATTTATTAAAATGTATGGTATCCATATTAACTATATATACAAATGTTTCAAAGGAATTTTTTTATTGAAACATCTTCCGAACAAGTCATTTTTAACTTTTGAAATGTTTTTGAAAAGAATGTTATTTTTAACATATCTGGTATGAAACGATTTTCGTTCCATCATTACGGTTATTTGATATGAATCTTAATTTATAAGTTTTAATGTTTATATTAAAATAAAAATATTTTCTCAATTATTTAGAAATATTATGTTAAAATGTTTTCAAAACAAAAATATATATTTTTCATGTATTCTACAATTGTTTAAAAAAAATTATGTTCTTTACCTAAATTCCATTATACTATAAGGATTATTTTTCTTTGCTAGGGATATAATATTTCGATACAATCCACTTTATTTCCATATATGGCTTACAATGATGATGAATTAAGGTTGATTATTTGAAACTCATCTCTTTCCAATGGGATAATTAATATATGATGCAATCTTTACGAAACTCATTTATCTTAAATAAATTATTCTAAGATTAATTGATCTAATGTTTATGAAACACGTTTCCATTTCATTTGTTATGATATGATGAATTGGGGAATGTGTTTTAATCTTTTAGTACACATATATAAATTTTTTATTATGTGATGGATGTGATAGAAATTATATATCCCTCTAATGAATTAGGTAATAAATGATATACTATGAAACAAAAAGGAATGTAATGGGTACTGAACCATATTTAGTAAGGTTTTTTGTCTAATAAGATAGTCTTGAGTGTAAAATTTTACATAAGAAAAAATTAAATGGAGAGTGGACCCAATCAACTATGATAACCATTGAACTGAGATGTGAATAAATTAATTATTTTATATTATTTTATATATGAATATAATATGTCTTATTATTATTAAATGTTATCGTTACTCATGATTCATTGTGGACGATTTCACCTACATAGGAATTATTTCATTTTTATAAAAAATATATATTACATAATTTATGATAAATAATCTCTCACTTATTTTGTATAATTTTTATTAGTTGTGATAAACTTCACTAACACATCTTCTTAACTTATGCTAAATTTTGGTCATTTATTGATATATATTATGTCTACCCATACCAAGAATATAACATAACCATTTATTCTTTCATTTCCCCTGGATATTATGAAATTTTTTAAATCAGGTATGTCTAAATAGTGTACTATGTGAAAAGATCTTTATGTGAGATGTTTATGATTTTTTAAAAGTAAATTGATTGTTTATATACTTTTGAAAGATATAAAAACATTATGGTACTCATGAATTTATCATTGAGAAATTTTTTCAATATTCATATAAAATGTTGTAATATTATTGTATGTTATGCTTATATTACCTCTGGCTAAGAGAATGCAGTGTATAATTGGATTCCATGATTGAAATACAAGATATTGATAGTGGTGGAAATCATCAATGGAATCATGGTGAGTCTTGAGAAATTCAAATATGTTTAGAGGATTTTTGGATAGATTCAATTAAATATGTATAACATATCTTTAAAGAAAATCATCTATGTCTGGGTTATATACGAATCATAATATCCTACAAAATCATCATCTCTAATTTTATGAATACATCATATCATCCTATGCATGCTTCATTTTTTTCTACATAATGATCATTTCACATCAAATTCATAGTGTCAAACCATTGTTCATTTAGATTATTCATATAATAGCCACAACTAACCCAATATTTATCTTACATCATTTCTATAATATAAATAATACAACTTATAGAATGATTAAAATCTATGGATCAGAATGTTTTGTGTCTTTGAATATTATATAAATAATGAAATTATATTATGATATTTTTAAAAAATTCTTAATAATTGATCCATACTAGACACCCTTTTAGACTTCTCATATGTTATACTCATCTTTGTGTCTAAGGTAATGGAAACATTATAATGCAGTTGGCTCAAATGACTGGTTAGGAAAATCAGGTCATCAAGGGATAGATGAAAATTATAAGAGAAATAACGCGTAAGAGACTAATTTATTATTAAAAATAACTTCATGAAATAAGAGTTTTCAAAAATTCATGATAGAGGAACATGTAATATCATGTGAAAAAAAACATCTACCATTTCATGAGTGTTTGAGATTAGAATGGAAACTTGTGAAAAGGTAATGATATCATATGTGAATGAAATAATATATAAGTTTAAACAACATAAATCAGGAAATCATAAGCCTAGGTAATGTTAATTTCCAAAACCATAATATTAGATAGAGTACCACTGTGCTTTGGTTTCACTCCCCAATCCCATAAACATAGTAGATACAAACCCCTAATGGATTGGGTTCTCTCCCTATTCAGTTTCATATTATCACAAGAGATGTAAAATTATACCTGATTCATTGAAGGGATATATAATTATGGGCCCACCTAACACATTATAAAAATAATAATAAAAACATGCATATATGTTCCACGTGAGGAAAGAAGCCATAAATAAATTATAATATTGATAAAATCCACGAGAAGAATGTGGGTTTCATAATCTCATCTCAAAGAATAACTAAATTATATATTATAATAATTACCAATATAAGAAAAAATTAAATCATTTTATATTTTCAAATTTGGATAAAGAATAAATTTTTTCGAACATGGAGTTCAATTATAAAGGAACCATGAAAATAATTAAATAAAATAATAAAAATGAGATGCTTAAAATATTCGTTATAAAATGATTAAAAGGCCTTTTATTGATGGAAGGGGAAAATTATTATCAATTAGACAAAAAATGGACCATGTGGGGTTTTCCATAAAAACATAATCATTTAAAAAATTTATTGATGGTTAAAAAATTATGGATATTTTCATTAGCATGAAATTATAAATTTGGAAGATCACATAAATTTGGATTACAAAAATGATAGATACATAAAAATGAAATAAAAACATAACTTTTCTCTAATGAATAAATGAAAATTAAACTTGGTATATTTTTAAGGAGTATATATACATAATATAGATCAAATACATGATAAGAATATAGAGGTAAAAGGTTGAAAATGTAATATAACTTGTATCCCAAAACAAAATGGCGGTTTGAAAGATCCTTTCATGTTTCAAAATACATTTTTTGAAACCCCACATCATTAAAATGTATAATAACCAATTTTATTTGGAATATTGGAATGAAAATATGATTTTAACATTAGATAATTCATATCTTTGTTTACAAATAGAAAAGAGAACATTTTTGGGAATAAAAAAAATTGAAATAGAGGGGGAAATTTCCTTAAATAGGACGAGAAACACTGTCATTGAAATAAATTCACCAAGGTAAAATATTTAAATAAATAATATACTTCACAACAGACGATAAAAAATGAAAAAGAAATAAAATTTTATGGTGGTAGAAACCAATCGTAGAACCAAGGATTTCAAGATGAAAGATAATAACTCAAAGAAAGAGGGTTTTACTTAAAAAACATACCACATTGTACTCAATCGAATTGAAAATTCATGGAAGGTAAAATATTATATGTATTTTAAATTATCCAAGATTTCAATAAATTTATGATAAAAATAAATCCATGTAGAATACATAAAGCACAAAAAAGAAACATTTTGTGAAAATAATTATAATTCACTTTAAAAAAATTGAGATCTCAAAACCATTAACATGTGTCCTAATTAATTCTTCATTTGATCCTAAAAAATGAAAATCAAAATAATCTTATTAATAAGAACTTAATTTTTTTTAATCTATGTTTATTTCACTATGTTTAATTTATTTCATGTGTTATTCATTTATTAAATAGTTTTCTCCTATATCAGTGAAATAAGATATATCTTCCATTTTCTATAAGACATCCTTGATATATTAACTATTATAAAAAGTTCTATAAGATAGATTATAAATATCAATAATTATATAGTTTTTTCATATTATTATTATATTATCATAATTTTTATACATCTTATTAGGTTTTCACAAAATGGACTCAAATTTCTAATGTTCCTTAATATGTTCATTTATGGTGGTTAAGTTTACTACGACCTTTTATTATTGATATATATTAAAAAATTATAATATTTTATTTAAAAATAATTAATTTTTTAATAAATATCATTATAATTCATATAGTAAATTTGTAAGGTCATTCATGTCATGCGGTAGTGGGAAAATAAAAAACATCATTCTATGGAGGGGGTAATATATACATACGCAAATGGAACTTTCCAAACCCATATATTGGTTGGGGATACAAAATAAAACAATAATCACTTATAAATAATAATAATGCTATAATTTTATATTTTTTTAGGATAACTCTTTTGTACTATCCATGTATGTTAGTTTTGAAAAGTAGAAAACAACATTCATGGATGTGGAGGTCCCCAAAAACAAAAGACAATGTCTTTATTTTTAAAACATCATAAGATATAGGTAGAAAAGTGATATTCCATTATTATAATAACATTTTAAATATTAATAATGATAATTTTATCATATTTTAATTGGTATTAAAAAATTTAGGTAGGAAGTAAAAAAAATTAGAGAATCATTGAGAGAATTGCATCCCCCTTTGGATGTTCTCCCATTGGTAACACCTTAAGGATACATAGATTGATATTTTTCCAAGACCAAGGATTATAAGTCAAGGGGAAAAGGTTAAGGAGAGGCTAGGGTAGTATTTTTTTATTAATTTATTTTTAAATGTTGGATTAATGTGATTTAAATGTCTCACTTTATAAGTGAAGAAAATGTAACCTTTTAATATATTCATTACTAATTCAAAAACTTAATGAAAACATTTTTAGTAAATAGTTCCAAAATGGAAAATAATTGAGTTTTTTATTACTTGTGTTTGATAATCCCTCCACCATTCATTTGATTCTACGTTTAAATAAATTTTTCTGGTGCCATTTTTTTAACATTTACCTCTTTGGTTGTCACAATGGTAATTAGTTTTTACAAAAATAATTTATATTTTGTTAAAAATATATGTTTTCTTCTATTAAAAAATATTTATTTTATAAACATAAATTTAATCTCCTATACTCAAATTAAATTTATAAATAATAGAAATGTCACTTTTAATTTAACACATTTTGTATATAGAAAAACAATTTTATTGAAATCTATCATTTTTAACATTATTTTTTCATATTCTTAATAATAAATGGTTACCAATTGGATGAGTTTCAATATATATATATATTTAAGTGGTATATTAAATTCATTATTGATAAAATATTTAGTTTTTATATTTGATGGAAATTATAGAATATTAATAAATCAATTCTTTGAAAATAATATTTTTATAGTTACCGTAGAAATTAACATTATCTTATTAATATAATTTTTATTCACAATAATATGAAAATTAAAATATAAAATGAATTATTCTATATCTTATTTCATCCATGTTATTAAAACTAATTTTTAAAAATAGATCATAAAGAAAAATATTAATTAAGTTTCCAATCAATAAAAAAATGGTATTTTAAAGTCAAAATTGTATTTTTAAATGACTTATTTTAATTTATAAATATATTGTTTTACTGAAAAAAATTTAAAAACATTTAGTACTTTCATTTATTTTGATATTAAAATAAAAGTGATGGTATTATCAATATCCGTATTTATCACTATTCACCTAAAACACTATTTTTTTTATAATAAATATAAAAAATCCTAATATAATTTTTCAATTTTGAATCCAAGGATCATATCAAATTTATCAAATTCACTTTCTAAAATTAAATAATTATATTTAAAATTAAAATAAAAAATATAATGAAACCCCGCTTTTATTGACAAATGACCTATTAAAACATTACGTAATCTTAGTAATATTTTTTACCAACTCCTAACAAAAATAATGAAAATATATTATATTTTATGTTTAAATATTTTACATTATCAAAATAATCTTTTTAATGTGATTTTACTGATATATTGGGATAAAATACCCTGATGTTTAAGAAAATTATATGAAAAATAAAAATATTTATATTAAATTATAATATTTGTGTATACTATAGATGGAGGTATTTTTTTTGTTATATATAATTTTATTTTCTAGTTTTTTATTATTCATTATTTATTTAATAGTAATAATCTAATATTTTATGGCTTATTTTAGTTGGATGTTATTAGTGAAATAGGCCATCGACACACTTTTTATTAAAAGAAAAATTATATATTAAATTATTTCACTTTTACATACTCCCCTATATAAATAAATTTTATACATAGTGTTTTAATTATTACATACTAATGAAAATAGATAAGGGTTTTCTTAATATATACATAACTAGGGATTTGAATTTTGAAGGGGTATTAGCCTTAGTATCTTATGTTAGTATAAGAAACTCAACAATCCTTCATAGAATAAATATATCAATAAGGTATTTCTTTATAACCATATATGATAAATAATCCTCATGATTTGGGTTGCGTCCGATATAATGAAATCAATTTTCCTAGGGAGTTCATCATCATCCTTATTTTTTTAATTAGTCGTAAGTTTTTTTATGATAGTAAATATGATCTATCTATTTTTTACTATGTTGGGTTTGTGGATTTATAAAAAAATTTCAAAAATCACATAAAATTAATCTAAATGAAGGATAATAGTATTTTAACATGTTACTTTTCATAAAACATAAACATTATATAAAATAAATCATTCCACTAGGATTTTTTATAACAAATTTATCAACTTCTCATCTAAGTGGTGATTTAATATTCTTAGAAAAAAATAAATTATACAAAGGATTCTATTGAAATATATTTATATACAACACTCGCTGTTCTAGAATGGATGATAAGTGTTCTTCACTCCACAACATAATTAAAAACCACTTCATCCACTATGATTGTATTGGATTTTATTTTTTCCATTTCTCTTGGAAATTTATAATGCCTATATTAATTGATAGATATTCGTTTAAGAAAATTATTTTAGTTTTTTATAATATTATATGATTTAATTCATTAAACTCTTAATTGTACCTTAGGATGAACTCCTTTCTTCCATTCACTATGTCCACATTACTCTTAATTTTTTTCATGGAAATTAGTTTCTCTATTCCAACCTTAACAACATATAAATTATATTACAATTACTTTGATATATTCCAATTGGTGAATCTTCCCACATATTTAACATGATGAAAATTAAATCTTCTTCCCTTTATAATCATCATCACCTACACATTTAGGAGATTTTAAAATTCCAATGTTTTTAATCATAATTCATTATAAAATTATTAAAATAATCACAAGATTAATCACTCTAGATCATATCATATTATATTTCCTATGGAAAAAATCTACACATTATCTATCACATACATTATTAACGTGGTTCCTTATAGCTTCAACCATTTTAAAAACAAAACAAGGTTAATGTGAGTGATGAATAATTAACATCATAATAGAATTTTCATAAATAATTTTATAAAAAACATAACCTCAAATTTTATTATTCTTTAAAACCAAGTCATTAAAATTTAGTTTGACCTAAATCATTCTTAGTAGAATATAGAATTATTTAGGTCTGGTTCTCTCATACTGAATAATTTTTTTTATTTAACATAATTTTTAATTTTTAATTTTTTGTAATGATAGTTTTGTTGAACTAAGAATATCCCTTGAGAGTGGCAATCTGGGTATGAAATTTTATCCATCCTCCTCATACACCATGAATTAAAGAGAATTATTTGATATATTTACCCCTAATTTCATTTATTTCAAATCTTAATCCATTTTTTACTTTTCAGACATGGATGTAATTTCTAGTAAATCACATAATCCATATATTTCCAAAACTAATTCATGTTATAATACACTTATAATCATCCTTTTGGTTTTTAATAAAGTTCTATAATATTAATCCTCAAAAAATAACTAAATTAATCCTTTAAAACCCATTCTTTGATACCAACTACAATTATCGAAGTTAAACACCTATTTATTTTACATAATTTCCATAATATAATCATCCCATCTCATTATTATCTAACAATCCTAGTAATATAATGTTTAATATCTTGAAGTACCAACTACAAAAACATTTAATGATATTTTCTTTACATATCTCCATAATTGATAATCTTCATACTCCCTGATATGTTTATCACAAGATATAACCATATTTATATCTTGGGAATTGAAACATGATAAATGGCTGATCTCAAATGATCACTAGGTAAATCATGTCATTAAGGGTCTGATCAAAGGTAAATGAGAAAATATAGGTATGGGAGAAATGTTTAACTAAAAACTACATCGAACAACAAAATTTATTCATCATTCATCATAAAATAACATCTAATGCATAATAAAAAACATTAAACATGGCATATTAATGTGAGATATTCATGGAAACATGGAACAATGGAATGATATCCAAAATTAATGGAATTATACATATATGGAAACAAAATATTGAATAGATCATAAGTATAAATTAAAGACCACTTTATAAAATATCCAAGTTGATATATTCCCATAGTATATTTTGTTCACTCTCTATTCCCAAAAACATAGTGGACAGAGTCCCATAGAATATTGGGTTCAATCCAAATTTGATTGCAAATTATCTATTGTCATGTAAAGATTTACCTAATGAATTAGAGGAATAATTAAATTTATTAATATCTATCAAATGATGAAACCTATAATATATAAATTTCTAAGTGTTCTACAAGATGAAAACAAGACATTCATAAATCATAAGGATGATAAAACATGTGGGAAGAATGTTCATTTGAAAACATTATCTCAAAGAATAATCAAATTTTATAACATAAAAATTCTCAGAAGAAATATGAATTAAATAATTTTAGATGTATATAGTTGAATAAATAATAAAATATAACTAAAATGGATCTTAAATGGAAAAATAATGGGAAGGATGGGGAAATAATGAATAAATATGAACTACTGTAGTAATACATTATGGAATGAGTATAATATCCTTTAAATAAGTAATGGAGTTGTTGTTTTCCTCTAGGATATAATTAAACTAAGATGTGTTTACATAAAATATTAGGGGTTCATATATATTAATTTTTATTAATATTTTTCTGTATGTGGCACTATATATAGAATATCAATTTTTGAAGATCGCTTGAATTTAGTTTACATAAAAGATAGAATCATGAAAGGATCTAAAAAAATGTATTATCACTTAAAAATAAAGGTAATTTCAACTAGGTATATAAGTAAAACACACACACATATATATAGACTATGTATAGAAGAAATTATAACATGATAGAGAAAAATAATGAAGAGGAAAGAGAAATCGTAACCCAAATATAATGATGGAGGATTGAATAATTGGTTTTCGGTTTTAAAATTCCATTATTGAAATATAAAATTGTAAAAAGTTATAATAATGTAATATTTTGAAAATATGAGAATATAAATATTAATATCACCTAAGATAATAAATAATTATGTTTATAGATATAAATCATAATTTTGGGGTGAATAGAAAAATGGGGACAAGGAGGGGAAACTATCATCAATATTCATGAGATTTTTTTTTTAAAATTATATACTTTTTAATAAATAAATTCATCAAGTTAAAATATTTAATTTTAAAACATTAATTTACATAGATATTAATGTAATTCTACATAAAATAAAATTTTAGGTTAGAAGAAACCAGTCATAAAATTGAGAATTTCAACATGAAATATAATAACTCAGACAAATGGGGTTTAAGTTCTACAAAACCCTTAGAATGTCATAATATTATAATATGAAAATTCAAGGATGGTATAACGAGTAATAGATTTTTTAATACCATATATTTAATTAATTTTACGATGAATATAAATCCATGTTCAATACAAACACCACAAAAACAAACATCTATTGAAGATAAATTATATATCAAAGAAACAAAATTTATATTCAAAACCCCTTACCATGGGTCATGATTCATTATGTACATTTCTATAACATCCTAGAAATTAAATTAATTTTATTATATCACATATTAATAAAACATTTCTGGAATATTTTATTTTATAAGGTTAATTTATAATCATGTGTTATTCATTTGTTAAATCTTTTTTCCCTATTTTGGTTTCATGTGGTGGTTCCTGCAATTTAATTGGAAATTTCATGGTATATTAACAATGGTAAAAAAATATAATGAAATTGCATAATAATTTCCCAAATTTTATAGTTTTATACTTTTTATTTTACCATTTTCCCAATGTTTATTCAATTTCTTAGGTTGTCCCAAAATAGACTTAAATTATGAAAGGTTCTCCAATATGCATGTTCAAGGCAGTTAATTTTACTATGGCCATTTATTATTTCTATCACTTATTGAATGTAAAATAATTTATATATATAATGTTAACTGTTTCCTAAATTTAATTATTATGCATTAAATAAATTTTTTATGTTTTCCATTTAAGGTGGTTGTAGAAAAAAAATATGTTGTTTTGTGGAGGAGGTGGTTTGTATGTACACAAATTATAATTTAATTTTCTATAAAAAACGAGCAGGAAAGAAAAACATAATAATAATACTTTTATATTATTCTTAATTCTATTTTAATAATATTTCTCTATTAATAAAAACTCTTATACTATCCATGTAAGGTGTTTTTAAAACAATATCACATTATTCATGGAGCTAGTTATCATCATAAATGTAAGAAAATATCTTTAATTTTTGAATGGTTTTAGAGGGAGCTAAAAAATTGGTATTAAATAATCATTATAAAATTCAGAATATTCAGAATATTTTTTTCTCATAATTATATATATATTATATATTATATAGTTTTGATGTATAAGAAAACAAAGAGAGCTAGGTTTGGAGATTTACATCTTAATTTGGTTGTTATCCCTTGGGCAACAATTTGAGGCTTCATAGCATGGTATTTCTGAAGAAAAATCATTATAGGAGACGAATATAATGTTTAGGGGAGACTGCGTAACAATTTTTTTAGACATAAATATTCTCAATGGGAGGGTAAATATCATGGATGTGGTCTATTTTTTAAATGATCAAAAAAACACCTACATAAATAGTCATTACTTTTTCAATGAAAATATGAAACTACTAAAGATTCAGTGCCTCAAAAATATAAAATAATTAAGTGGGAGACGATTTTATGTTGATAATACATCAACCATTAGGTTCATTTCATGTATTAATCATGGTTTAAATATTATAAGATTATGTTTTTGTAACATTTTCATCTTTTTTTACATTATTAACAAGTTTTTACCAAAATAATTTATATTTTATTAAAAATATAAGTAACCCCTTAATTCAAAAATTATACATTTAAAAAAATTATCTCAATATAATATATTTCATTTTCAAAATAATAAAAAATTTACTTCTAAATTAAAACATTTAAAATATACAAAAACAATTTTGTAGAAAAAATGATTTTCTACCATTTACAATTCTTAATCTTATTTATTATTGATATTAAATTGAATTATTTTTAATATATTTTTATAAATATTTAAAAATAATATTATAGACATTTTTTGAATATTGAAATTTATTATATTAGATACAATTTTACCAATGTTAATAGAGCAAAACTTTAAAACAATAGTTTTAACATTATCGATGTAATTAAATTTAATCCAAGCATTGTAATTTTTGTTCCTAAAAAAAGTTGACATTATTAAACAATAAGAAAAATTTTATCTAACACATGAAATTAATTTTTTTAGATATAATTTCTTCCAATTTATGAAAACTAATTTTTAAAAATAGTTTTGAGAGTAAAATATAACATAAACTTACATATCATTAAACCTTGGTTTTATAAATTTAAAATAGTCTTTATAAATGATTTATTTTACTTTATAAATAAACATTTTCATATAAAAATGTTTCAAAAACTTTAAATCCATTATTTTATTGTGATAATTTTATAAAATTTATGGTCTTTTCAAAATCGATATTATTTCTCTACTACCCTAAAAACAATTATTTTATAAAAATATGAAAAATAATGTTAAGACAATTTATAAATATTTAATCCTAAAATTTTTATCATTTTTTCATTTTAAAAATATAAATATAATAAATATATCTTATAACTGATAATAAAAAATATAAGTAAAACCCTTTATTAATGAAAAATTACATTTTCAAACAATAAGTTTTCCTATAAATATTTCATATTAATTCCTAATTTAAAAAATGTTAATATATTTTTCATATAGTGAAATATTATATATTATAAATATAATATTTTAAAAGTGGTAAATATAATATATTATTATAAAATAACCAGTATTTTACAAATAGTTATTTAAGAAGGAACAATCATAATATTAAATCATATCAAGTATTTATCCTCTAAATGTATGAATTTATCAGTCATGAATAGCTTTTTATATAATAAAGGATTAATTATTATTAATTTTTACTATGAATAATAATCTTATATTTCAGGAATCATTTTTTATCAGCATTGAGTGAGAAACAAGAAATCATTATAATGATTATTTAAATAAAAATTATATAGTGAAATCTTTGTGGATTATGAATGGGGGTGAGTGACCATCATCCTAAGGATGAATATGAACTATGTAAAATTCAAAATAAGTAGTGTAAAGATAATTTTTTCCACATAATCATTAATACATTTATATTTTGGAATCAACTTAATCCATGTAATGATGAACGTATCATGCATGATCATTATTCAAGGACGTGTAGACATTTTCTGATTCTATATAATCATGATTCATCATTTTAAGGGTATATTATTCTATAAAAACATGATTTACACATAAATAATTATCATTTACTTGGCATACTTTGATTGGGGCTGTATAAGGGGACTTTATATAGTTGAATGTTACCTTCATAAAGATAAATTACTTTGTCAAATTTGGTGATTTGTAGAAAAATTCTTGAGGAATTATGAAGTGATATATTTTTTAAATTAAACTAAAAAAATATAAACAGAATTGTTGTAGGTCAGAAAATAATATCACAGATATTCAATGATTCATGCATCGTGGACCATTGAATAGAATCCATGATTCAATAAAAAACTATATGAAAATGTTATAGTGATATTTTGTTAAATATCAGACTATAAGGATGATCCTCAATGAATATTCATGAATATTAATATAGAAACATGAAATACAAGGGTTATTAATGATTCAACATCACATTTTTAGTTGTTGGGACATAACAAATATGATTCAAATTTTTTTACCTAGAAATGTGATATATTAAAATATTGATGTGAGTAAGTGGATATTTCTACTGTATACAAAAGCATGGTATGGTGTATATTTTTATATACATGATAAATTTTGTAATATTGGGATAGTGAGACTTATATTTGTTTTTAACACATTAATTAACTACCACCAAAAAAATTTAGACATGTCATAGAAATTTGATTATTCATGTCTGCCAAGAGAAATAAAGACAGATGGTTCATATATTATTTTAATATGTATGAGATATAATTTGGATTTTATGTCTTCTAAAATAAAAGAAAATGAATAATAAATAAAAGTTTGACACTCTCATAATCCCCTACTATATATTTGGTAAATTATAGAGAGAATGATATTTTCTCTTAAAATCATCGCCACACATGTAGTCTAAAAGTCTGAAACTTCACTTGATATTTTTATAACCTATATGTCAAAGAAACATTGAAATATATTGAAGATATATTTTAAATGAAAATTGATGTGTTCGGATATTAAAATGGTAATAATTGAGTTGGTTTGTAAAATAAAGGAAATAGAATTCAAGACATTCACTAGAATATAGGATTTGGAGATTTTATCTAGATTGATAGGAGGTGTTGTTAAAAGGATGAGTTCACAATAGGTCTTTGGAGGAGAATCCATTTGGGAGACCAACAACACATCTATACAAAACTGAGGATTCACCCAAAAATAAAAATGTTATTGATTGAGGATAAATTAACATGTATATAATTATTGGTATCCACTCTTGAAGTGGTGAGGAATGAGTGTGAAAGTGATTGATGTGTTCCTTAGGAAGTAATGAGAAAACCCAAAATAGTTATAAGGGAAATGACCCCAGCCATGGGTGACCTTTCTAGGACCCACTATTAATCAGTTTAGTTAGGGTATTGTTGTGTATGAAACATTTTTCTTTCATTATACTTGGATATGCAAGTGTGGGTGATCCAAATAAAATCAATTTATCCATGTTCTTTCTCATTTATAATTATATAAGACACAATGTGGAATAGATAAAATAAATTATATCATGAAAAGTATGGTAATGTAGTGGTGATTATAGAGTCAACATTTAAAGTATGAGAAAAAATAGGAAACCCCAAAACCTATGTGCTCATGATCTATAGGAATAATATGTTTTAAAGGAAATGTGTGTTTATTGGAAACAATTTACATACAACTATGCACTCCCCATATTTATAAAGGTATATCTCACTTAATCCCCTTATGGACCTAAAAATTGAAAATATACTATGAATTTTTTTATTGGATTTTCTTCACTCTGAATTGATTATATTAGTTTTTAGAATTTTAATTTTTGTGTTCTCTCTCATTTTTTAATATGGAAAAGGTAAGAAACCCAATGAAGAATAAAAAATAAAATGGACTTCCCCATTATATAATAATTTTTAGGATGTTTGATATCTCTTTAATGGATTCAATTAGCCTTATAAATAACAGTATGAGTCAGTCTAATTCTAAAAATATAGACCCATTCAATGATTCAATTGTAATGTGTGAGGAAGAAATAATTACCAATGATGTTGGGACTATTGAAGATTAGGACATTATAAGGAGTCCAAAATATGATGTTTTACACCTTTTATAAGAGTTAAAATATATCTCCTGAAAACGGAAATAAAATATCAAATTATTTGGATTAAGATGAAATAAATTGAAGTTGTCAAGTTGAAGAGCCATAACAGATACATTTTAATGTTGAGATGTATTTTAGGGTAAAATGATATATTGGGTGAGGGAATGGAGGTGACATATTCCAAATTAGAAAACTCATGTTTTATTTCAATATAAAAAATCTAAACTTAAATTATGTACATATTGTGAATTTATAGAAATATGTACACAGTACACAACAGTCACATCTGGTTGAATGAAAATAGAGGATGTGAAAATAGAACCAATGAATTTAATATATTTTTTTCAATATAAATTATATAGTGACGAATTAATGTATATTTATGTAAAAAAAACTCTCATAAAAATAATGAATAGATGAAATGGATAAAAATCACATGGAATAAATTAATTCTTATCTTTAATCGAGGTGAATGAAGATATAGAAATTGGAAAAAGAATTGAACATTGCAAAGAAGGAAGTGGAAAATTATTATCCCAAAGGTAATCCTATATTAAAGAATTATTTTCATCTTTTATTTATTAACTATTAGATTGTGAACAGGAAATGATGTGTAAATGTAAACCATCAAAGGAAAGGAATCATAATATTTTCACGTCACAAACAGCTAACTCCATGGTAAAAATTTGTATTCGAAAATATTAGACGCACCTGAGGAATGAGGGGAATAAAATTATTATTATTACCAAGAAAAGGTAAATTTTAATTGATTCCAAAAATAGTTCTAATAGATTTTCTATAAGAATTAATGGAAACCAAATGATCTGTATGAGATTTGTTTGAAACATCTATCACTTTTTTGGTATTTATGGGTACATATCATCTTTTTGTTCCATAGCACTATAGTAAATTATTTTTTTATTCCAATAGAAATATTGAGGCACTAATTCATAAATAATATAATAAAATAATACAATTATTTGTGATTAAATAGGGAGATTACCCTCAAATTAGAGATAAAACACTTCTATTGTGATATCGATTTCTAAAACCAAATGTAAAAGATACCTATGATGAAATTAATGTGATGAGGATCTGTAGAAGTATTTCTATAAAAAACTCCTTTTAGAGATATAAAATTGTCTTGGGAGAATGATAATTTCATACATGTTACAAGATCTAAAAAAGAACATGTGAAAGGTTTATTCCATTGATAGGTATTTGGTGAAAAGTATAGCAGCACCTTCAAGGAAAATCTAGGTAGTATGTTGACACAATGAAAGAAAATTCATCCTGATATGGAATGAAAAATTCATAATGGTAACTCATTCAGAATAGGGTCAGTTTTTAGTTGGTTTGTGTCAAAAAAACTATCACAAGGAAGTGGAAAAGGGATTGGAATCTAGTAAATCAAAAATTAGATTTAATAAAATACTCTAAAATAAATAGATATGTGAAAAAAATAGTCTTTACTGACTCACCATTATCCAAAATTTGAGGAAAATGGAAGGTACCCATCTCTCCATATGCTCAAAATTTTACTAACTATTTTCAATATGTGTAAAAGTTATGAGAAGACACAATTAAATGGTTATATGTTCTCAAAAATCCCAAATTTACATGACAAATTTGTAACTACATGAGTTTGGTTCATGTTGAAAACATGCCTAAAGGTATATCCAATGGAATATAGAAATAATACATGCCAAAAAAATTAGTTTTAGATGTATTTTAGGATCCATTTAGAAAAAGGCCTATTTAGATGTAACAATACATAACCCGACTCAATATGATGTATCAAGAAACTAGTCTGAATCTAACAACTAGTGTTGAAAACTATATGATGAGGTGGAGTACTGTGTTGAGTCTGTAAACTGAATGAAAAATTGCCAAATGGTTATAAAAAATTAGATCCATTCCTAAGAAAACTTGTGGGAAAATTTTGAATCCAGATTAAATCATGTTATATGAGAGAGTTCATTTTGGGTAACATTCCAATCAAAATAAAATGGATATATTATAAGAAGAATCAACAGTATATGAAGATTTTAGTATTTATCTATATTATTTAGAAATTTTATCAGATATTTACATTATACTAAAATATAATAAACATGAAGCATTTCCACATCATGTATTGGACCCAAGGTGATAAAAACGTTAACATAAAAGATCATATTATTCAAGTGGAGTCAGTGATGAATTTTTAAGTTCCTTCCACCCCAAAAGAGAATGAATAAACCTATGAATTATTTTATTCAATTAATTTTAATTAGTTTGACTAGTTCATTTATAACATTTTTTTTAAATTGAATCATTATGTTGTTTCATTCTCAAAACCAAACATTCTTTCATATATAAAAATTATTTCACGTGAATGTGTGATGAGATCATAGGTTTATTTTTTTAGAAAAATAATGGTTTGGATATAAATGTTTTAATCGAAAACCCATGGGTGAAATGGAAGTTATTATGTGTGTTAGTAGAAACATTTTTACCTATACAAATACAATGATTAGAAACCTTATATGATTTCTGAAAACCCAAATTCTATGTTGTAATTTCACACATTGGATTTTTTTGGCCCAATGTATCTAATGTTAACATAGTGGTTTAGAACATGAAATTATTAGTTTTTAACAATTGTAAATCCTATCCATAACATGATACAATAAATGTCTTGAAATGTATCTCTCTCCATGATTTACTAAACTTTTTTAATTTAATATCAGAAATATTGATACATAAAATGTCTTCCTCTATATAGGTGTTCAAATCCATAGACATGTTTCAACTGAAATTGTGTGAGTTCTCTCTATCATTCATGATATATATATATATATCATTTTATCTCATGTATGGTTAATACATTATTATTTATGGACTTAAATGGATTCTATTTTTGAAATTTTTAGTGTGCGTCATTTTACATTAACACTTTTCATCACAAAACATTATTTTCCACAATGTGGCGTCAGCTAGATCGTTGTCTTAGATAATAATTAAACGTTTATTATTAATCAAATTCCCAGTAAAATTAATTTCATGGAATTTAAATATCTCTAAGTATATAATATTTTTTTATGCCACAAAAACAAATAGCTATATTGAAACAACTTATACTATTGTATGGTAATAATATTCCATTCAAACTAAAATTAAACTACATAAAATTGGATTATAAAATTCACATTGCTACTCTATAATCCTATTTTTTGAATTCACCATGGAATAGAAAGTCTCGCTATGTAATTTTTACTTCTTCCACCCCACAGTACTGACCAAATTTTTGTAACTTCATATAACTTAAAATCTCATACTATAATGGAAACTAATTTAAAAAACCAACATTACACCTTTAAGCAGAATGTTTCCTTATGCTCAATGTGTGGAAAAAATCATGGAGGATATTGTCTTAAAGGGACTAGAAAATGTTTTAATTATGGAAAATAAGTTCATCGGGAAGTTGAGTGTTGATGTAATGGGAAAAGGTTCATAATGATGTGAATAGTGAAAAGAATATAGAGAACGCACTACCCACACATCAATGTTATAAGTGGATAAAAATGGGGCAATATTCTAACCAATTCACTAATCCAAGAGTTATGGATGAATATCAATTACAACAACCTCTCAAGGTCAGAAACAAAGGAAAATAACATGAAATCACTATTGTCTATGTTGAGTATGACGAAAAAGTGGTGGAATGATGAAGTTTATATGTAATGGGATTCCAAAATAGTTTTTTTGAATCTCATTTCTAGTATTTTGGAATATTAGAATATCAATGTATTGGTCCATTGTGGTTTTCCATACGTATATAGTTCCAATAACCCTGAAAAGTGACTGAAATATTTTTGGAGAGCACATGATATGATCATAATGAAGGGATAAAGAGATAATTAGATGATTGATAGTATTAATGAGCTCATGCCTGATAAAAGGAAAATGTTATATCAGGGTTGGAGTATATAGATTTTTCAATATTTGTGGTGAGTGTGTGTAAAGAGTTAATTTTGAAAGAATGCATGTTTTTACTAAGTTTATATGGTAATTCGTGTTATTATCACATTTCTAGATAATACATGATTAAGGTATTCACATATTTCTAAAGGATTATATTATCAGTTTTTGGAAGGATTGTAATGTTATCCATTTTTGGATTGTATAAGTTATTTTTCGGTTGAAGTGTTTTAAATTAATATATTATCTCACTGTAGGTGGAATTATGTATATTTGATAACCATTTCTATCCTTTTTGTTGAGACAAATGGAATGAACTGTCATTATATCACATGATCTTCTAATAGTTCAAAATTGAAAAATTCTTCTTCATTTCTTTGAATAAGAGATGAAGTGGAAATTGTTCAGGGAAAAACCAATAGTGATATTGTATTGAAATCAAGTAAGTATTTATACTTAGGTAAAAATTCTTCAACCTTAGTAAAAGGATCTTCAAACCAAAAATGTTATAATAGTACCTTCTTATTTGATAAATCAAATGGTCCCTTAAATTATTTCAAATTTATGACTTTCTAGTAGTTAAATTTATCCAAACCTTTTTCTATATCACTATACATCAGAACATGATGGATATATTTGTCTTCCATATCCACATTTTCACTTCCCATCAATGTTCTCCTTTGTGGAAACCCAGTGATGTGTTACTTTTGGTAAATTTTCAATTTCTAACATTAATTTTTAAAATTATGTTATAGTATACCTTTTACAATTTAGGTTTCCATGAAAGAAACAATTAATTAGTAAACCATTTATAACCCCAATGAATTTTGAGGGAAAAATAATTTTAAGGGGGGTAAAATGAAACACCCCAAGATCTTATGAATGTAACACCTCGAGATTTTATGAGATAGATTCATTTTAAATTATTTTATGTCATGTGTTATACTCTACAACAATATTAGATTTCACTATATGAAACAGTGTATTGTCTTACAGTATACACAAAACTATATTTGTCTTGTGTTACATACAATTTCAAAATCATTTGATAGAATTATTTCGTGCAACACTGACTTGTCTTGTGTTACACACAATAGTGACCTTCCTCGATAGCTTACGTTGTATGTAATTCCGAGTATCACTAAACTTGATATATTATTAAAATATTATTTTTTTAATGGGATGTAAACTGAACATTATGAATAGTATTAAGCACATTTTAATTTTATATAATAATAAATTTCATCTTATATATTTTCAATAACATGATATATAAACAAAATAATTTTTTTAGATAAATGAATTAGAATTAAAAAAATGATGTTTTACCGCCATTTGATGGAACACACATTTTAAATATTTTTCTTCACACTATAATGTATCCTATTTGAAATGATAAATTTATTATTTATAAGGGGAACTTAAAAACTTTCTTTTTTGGAATATTAGGTATTTTCAGATAAAATTCATATTTTATTGAATAGTGAAAAATAATGCATTTTAATTCAAAATTGCATTTTCATCTAATTTATTTATTTAGATAGATTATATTTTAAATTGATTATAAATTGAAATTAGATTATGTTGTTGTTCTTTAATCCAATTTTTGTCATTGTATATAATTCAATATTTAAATTTGACATAAACACATGGCAATCATTTGATAAGGTTTTACTTCTAAAAAACCCACTTTTTGGTTTTTGACAATGAAAATTATTTTTGAATTAATTTATTAGAATTTTTTGTTTTTAATTTTGAAAAATGGATTCTATATTTTTAATATGTTGGTCCAAATTACGTGAATAGGTTACTTTTTTGGGATATTATGAATACTAAATACGGTATTTTTTATTTACCACATTTAAAGGTGAATCGGGTAAATTAGTGTAAAAATTATATGATCAGGACAATAAAATTATCCTAAAACCTACTAAAATCACATTGGATGAATAAAATTATCCCTTTAACATATTTTGTATAAAATATTGTCATTTTATGTTCAATTAAAAATGAAAATGACATAGATATTATTACAATCAATGAAAGTTTCAAAATGTCATACTCACATTCCATATAAGTATAATAATTTTAATATATGGATAACCAGGTGATATCTTCAAAAATAAATATTCCAAGGAAATATAAAATAATTATCTACATTGTGGTAATTTATTTTTAATTTTTAGGAAATTAATAATTGCTTTAAAGTCTTATACTTTGATGATGTAAAAATTAATTAATTTATGAGATATCCACTAAACAATTTGTATTAAAATACTAATTAGATTGAAAAATCCTAAACACATGAAATAATCATATTGGTCATGTAAATTTTGACCATAATCATCCACATGCCGAGAAGGTGACCATTTGAATCTTTATAGAAGATATTATCGCATTTATTTTATTTTATTTAAAGTGATGTTAAAGTTGTCACATTCATAATTTAATAAGTATAACAGTTTAAATGTTAGATTTTATAGAATATAAATTATACTACATATATTCTCAAAAGATATATTAAATTTATACCCATGATAATATTTTATTTTTAATTTTTACTCAAACAATAAGTGTATTAAATAATTACACAAAATCAATGTAGTAATTATTTTATAAATCAAGATATAAAATAAATATTATTAAAAATATTAAAATAAATATATTTTGGGATACTTAATATGTAAAATGAATTTTCTAGATAACCATGACCTTATAAGAATATAAAAAAATAGTTTGTTTAAAGTTAACTTCTTATCTTTATATTTATAAATCAATAAATTGAATAGTGTCAAATTTGACACTGCTGATTGTTTATTAAAATAGTTTTTTATTAAAATATTTAAAAATAAGAAAATATTTGTAAAAATATTTAATAAGTATATTATTATAAAAAATTTAATAAATTATTTATTTATGATCTAATTGAAATCAAATAAGTAAATATTTTACCCCTTAATATTGAAATATTTGATACCCTAGTTAAAATGAAATATAATAACTAAGTGACAAATTGAAATGATAAGGTTTGGAGGGACATGGAAACATGTATAAAGTTTTTTTCATATGATTTTAAAACCCCATATAATATCATCTTCTTAACTAGGACATTTGGGACGTTTTTGAGAGCCCTTGAATTTATTATAAATTAATATTTTTTATGTTTCCAAAAGTGACCCTCACCTCAATTATAAAAGGGAACATATTCCCCCATTTAACCACAACTCATTGAGCTTTCAAGTTTAATCAATACCCTAAAATTTTCTCTTATAAAATTCCCTAGTTAAATTCTCGAGGTTATGGTCTTCTCAATAGGCCAACTCTAGTTTTATTAAGAGGATATCTAAAGAGAACGTCAAAGAGGAGGTAATCTCTTCTACCGATACTTTCATATTTCATTCTAATTATACTTCTACATCAAGAGTTGTTTCATTATAGAATAATAAATCCAGTATCACTTATATACTAAGATGTTATTAAAATTATGAAACAAGCATATTAAACTTTTTATCCATCCTAATAAAGATAAAATGACAACGTGAGTGTACAAACGTCTTACCGTCTCCATGTCGTAGTGTAATCTGTTTTTCACCACCACCTTACATGTATGAGTAAAAAAATGTATGTAATTACTATATATGTTTATTATAAAATTATATTTATTCTGTAATATAGTATTTCATTCAAATCCATACCATTCAACAATTATGGGAAAGATATCGTCACTTGTGCGTATGTACGACCTAACTTCTCTACAGTGCAATGTGATTATTTCTACATGATAACCACTTAAGAATGATTATATAAATGTAAATAATTAATAATGATGGTATTTATTATGATTTATTTAATTTTATAATGATATAAATATGACCTAATATGGAGAACTAAATATTATTTGACAAAACATGCATACGATCATAAAGTAGTTAAAACCTCAAAAATGATTAATAATGAATTGTTACAAACAAACAAAGGAGAATATGATCATATATTATAACCATGATTATTGAATAATTTAATAAAATTATCTAAATCATTATATAGGATTTTTGGACACATAGAAAGAATATTGGACAAAAATTAAGGGATAATTTTACAAATCCAGTTTTTATCTGAGATTTTTTTATATGTAAGTATTTAATGTGGATATATTTATCATCCGTGTCCAAGTTTGCTAAAAATGTTTTAATAAATTTTTTAATAATATTATATGAATGTTTCAAGTCATTTTTACCCATTTTTGAGTTTTACTATATTGTATGGAAGGAACATTTCATTTTTATACTATACGACGTACTTTGTGACTTTTCTAGCAAAAGTACGTGGAGAATATTTTTTTACATATATGAAAGGGATGGATTTTTTCACAGTTTCATGATGAATTATTTCCATGAAGCTTCAAATACACTATTTCAATTTTATTTTCATCTATATTCTATGTTTTAGAGTTGTGAGGAACATTGATAAAATAAAATGTTTTTGAAGAAGAAATGATGTTTTCCTCAAGAATTAAGTTCAAGTGTTTTATCAAAATTATTTTCCATCCAAAGTGACGCTCTGATAAAGGGTTAAGTTTCTATCCCTATTATTAATATGATTTTTTTATATTAATTAGGTTATAATGTTTTTTATGTATCATGTTATGATGGAATGATGTTCAAAAAACCCATTTTATTTCATTGGTTATGCTATGATTAATGATTTATGTTTTTGTGGAACATGTAAGAATGATTTCATTATGAGATGGGTGGGTCCTATATCTCACTACAATGTACTAGATAATGATTTATATATTATGATATAGACATTAATAGATAGATAATTAATTATGGTTCAGTAATACATGGTTGGAAAAGACAATTAAATCTAGTTCGGTAATACATGGTTTGGAAGGAATGTAAACCCTGTTCAGTAATAGACTTTGTTAACTATGACCGTCTTGGCAGAAATGTATTGGCTATAATAGATATCATATTATGTGATTATTTTTTTCCAAAATTCTATGTTTTATGCCAATTATATTTTATCATGGTTAATTTTCCTTTATGATATATTCCATACACCGTTCTGCGATTTATTTCATGACTCGTGATTTTGATATTAAAACATTATGGTCACGTTTCTACAATCTTATGTTTATGCTTTTTTTTATGTTATCAATATTTATCTTTAAGGACATTTGAGGTCACCCTTTTTATGTTTTCTTTTTCCTAGGATATAAAGAAAGGTTTTCGGTAGGAAAAAAGAGGTTGATATTTATGGGAGATATTGAAGATATTTCACCAAAATAGAATATTAGGTTCCATGTTTCCAAAGACACTAAACTAATAAGGTTTTTGGGCATCTATTTTTTTGATGTATTAAGTATTCCAAAAAATAAATTTAATTTCCATGTATGTAAATATTTGGTCTTTATAGTATATATATCCAAAAAGAGAGGATTTTTTTTGGAAATAGAAGGAGGATACCTGAAGAAGAGTTAACGTTCATCAAAAAGTGTTTTTTATTTATTCCTCCACCCATTCAATTAGTATTACAATATGATGATATAATATCCTAAATATTTTCCATATAATGATTTTTTTATGTTATGGGTTTTAACTAAAACCATATCCACATTCATAAAATAGGTTATGAAATTATCACTCATGTGTATAGTGGACTACCGTCTCAAGAAACGATGTCATTCATTTTTCAATGACTAACTCTTTAGGTTAGAAATAATGATGGATTTATTTTATATATATGATATTTGGGATATTAATTTACTTATTTAGTCATTTTACTACACAAACATTCATACTCTTCAAATTTTGGGAATAAGATAACATCGCTCGTGTGTGTTATAGACTATTGACTCACGAAGCGATGTGATTCGTTCACACGTTATGAGAAAGGTAATAAGGATTATTTTAATGAAATTATGTGATATATATGAAATTATAATTGTTTTTTATTGATAATACAGAATTTTACATACTTTATATAAATCTAAAAAATATGGAAATAATGTTATGGTGTGTGTAAGGCCTACCATCTCTATGAATGGTGTATTTAATTTTTTTTCCACTAAATTATATGGATTAATCTAAATAAATATATATTAATTATTTATGATATTTATATCATGGATACTATTAGGTATATGATGAAATAATGATCATGGTAAGTGGACCAAAGATAAAAAAATCATAATGTATAAGAAAAAAGAAGTTATTTCCTGAAACACATCATTAATGTAGGATTATTACTAAATTAGTAGTAAAAGGTCATATGAAAATCATATATGGTATGATATATATAAATATTTTTATTTAATATAAATATAATAATGCTATATTTATTATAAAGGTGGTTAGAACGTGTACGAAAGAAGCTAATACTAAAGGGAATGGATTCTTGTCTCTATTTTCTATCTTCAAGATGTATGTATGATATGCATTTATATTCCATCCTGATGTGTATATTGTAGCACCCTTAAAATTAAAAAAATAATGTTTCATTCTATAGTGTATGTTACATAGAATATTGACCTATATTACGTTACACGAAACACTAAGGTTAGTTTCCTTATATGAAACACGCTATTTAACTTGGAGGACATCAATAGATGGGTCTTATGGAATAAGAATAAACTATTATTATTATTATTTAATATGAAAATTGACACCTAGAAATTGTATTGGATGGTAAAAATAGTATTAAAAAATATGAAAATATATAGTGTTATTGTTTATATTAATTATCAATTTAATTGTTATAAAATAAGAACAATTTGTCATAGAAATAAATTTTTATGAAAAAACGATTTTTTCTAAAATATGGTTTAATCATGCTTGGATAAAATATTTTAAAATAAATTTTTATCTTTTTTAGAAAATTAATTTGAAAAAATAAATTTCATTTTTGAAATAGTAATACGAAAATTACCTTTGGGTAAATTTTTGTGCTTTTTTTACAAAGTTTCATTTTTTATTAATAGTGAAAAATTATAGGATTTTAATTGAATACTACATTTTCATATAACTAATATATAATGTTAAATTATATTTTTAGTTGGTTTTAAAGTCACTATAGTTAAATTATACATATATTAATCTGGTTTATTTCATTTTAATCATTTTAATATTGACATTTCACGTAAAAATATTGTATAATTTTGAACAGTATCACTAAAAAACCCCGCTCTCTCATCGTGTCTGTGAGATTAGTTATAATTTAAATAATTCCACCTGTATGTGTATAATTTTCAAAAAATTTTATATATTATTAATCATAATAATATATAATTTCTAATATATTCAACATAATATATTTAAAATAATGATTTGTGAAACCAGCTAAAATTTCCAAATGCAATTTATGTAAAATCGAGTTTATCTAGTTATTAAACTGAAGAGAAAAGGTACAAAAACTATAAATAGATTATACCAAACAAATTTTATTGAAATATTATGTCATAAAACCTAAAATTATAGAATTATGTTCTTTATTGATACCTATTTTTGTGTAAAACCATAGATACACCTTACTCTCTTCAAAATATTACTAGTGTGCCACTCACCCGATTTATAAAAAACCACCCCTATCCTCTCCATTTGACACCTCTGAAAAGCTTTTGATCAGCCATAAATTATAAAATCACTATAAAACTGTTATAAAATCCTTTTGAGTCCTTTTTATTGGATGAAATCTAATATTTTAAGGATTTAGTGAAATCCTAAGGATGATACCTGAGGAAGAGGTATTATTTTTCAACTAGCATCTTCCTTTTATTTTATTCTCCAACTAATTCCTTTTAAAAAAAATAATTATGTAGTAACCTAATTATTTTACATATACTTATATTTTTTATGTTAATGTTACAGCCTACAAATGGATACACCTCAATCAAATGGGTTATTAAATTATCCTTCGTGTGTATGGTCGACTACTGCCTCGCAAGTTGATGATATTTATTTTTTCATTAGGACCTCCCAAGGATGGGTATTATGATGAATCTAAATAATATATTATATATTTAACATTATAATACCTTTTTGTTACTATATAATTTATAAATTGTTACATTACATTTTTTAGAAGACATTATAGTGTCCCCCATATGTACGGCGGACGACCGCCTCCCAAAACAATGTGATTCATCATTCCATAACGATTTACTAGGATAATGATAAGGAATAAAAAATGAGATATATATGATATATTTATGATATTAATGACATATTTATAATTATGTAAAGATAATTTTTTATTTTCATTTCTTACTTTTTCACTCAATGAATGATAACAACGTTGTTCATGTATGTGGGGTCTACCACCTTTATGAATTGATGTAACTATATTTTCATCAAAACACCAAATGAGTGATATATATAATTATAATTAAAGAGTTAATATGTTATATATTTTCTTATGATCACTTTTAAAAGATAAAATAATGTTTAAATCCTTTTTATAAGGATCATTCCAAAATAAGAAATATTACTCTTGCGTGCGTTTGTCAAACAGTCTCTATGATCATCATATATATCATTTTTCATAACCATTATTCATTATTGGTTTTAAAAATATAATTGATTTAAAAATATGATAATTATATATTGGATATTTTTATGGATATGATAAAAATATATAATTCACACATGAGAGAGACCTGTTAGGATGAAACGTGTATCATAAAATAATTCAATTAACACTAGAAACATTGAAAATAATGAATGATAATTAATTAATAGTTAATATGATGTTATAAAAGGACCCAATATGATATCATTAATATTAATACTATTATTTTGTATTTTAATAATATTTTTGAAACATCTATAACAGAGGATAAATAATTTTCAACCAAATGAAATCATATGGTAAGATATTTCGTCTCAATTCCATTTCATTGGGCCATATTATATTATTATGCACATAATAAATTTTATATGCTGTATATGCCTACCATTTACATATAATAACATTAATAAGTCCTTTTTCATGGTATAGTTATCTTTATCTTTAATTATTATATCTAGGGGGATTTGAATTAAAATTTACCAAGTTTTAATTAATTTGATAACTGGGTCCCTTTTCATTGGTTATATTACATATTCATTGGTGTTAATATTCTATGATTATGTGTAAAATTACATCTAACTATATATTTTTGTATTTAAACTTGTTTTATTTTATTTTTATAGTTTATATACAAAATAAATTCACTAATAAATTCTTACATCAACGTTATGAAAATTTTAAGGGTTTATTTCACAATATCATACTTATCGAGATTGATTATTATTGAAATAAAATTATGGGAAATTATATGACCATATTTTAATAAACTATTATATTTTATTCTACATTGGTTATTCATGAAAGTTTATAATTTATAGTACATTTTAAACTCTTTGGTTGTTAAAATTATTTAAAAATATCCTAATAAAACTGGATTTCACATATCTCTTCGATCAGAAATCTATTATCTTTCAAAACATTATCTTATAAAAAAATTTCAAAAAATTATTCCTTTAACATTTTCAAAATGATTCATTAATATAAATTTTTTAACATTTTTTGTTTCACAAATTTTTTTCAATGTAATCTTTCTTTCACTTTCTGAATGAGTCACCTTTCTATCAATTTTTCTATGAAAAAGGAACATTCTTTAAAACATATATGGAATTTCCCACCAATTGTTTTTATACTTCCTTGGAAATATCACATGGATATTTCTAAAGATTTATTTTTCAATTAAAATTATATTAAAAGAGTATTATGTTTTAAAAAATGATTTTCAAAATAAAAAGGATATCTTCCTCATGAATTATTTGAAAGGTATTGTTATGGAAATTATACTTACCAATGAAAGGAACCCATTATTCTTACCCCAATGAATATATTTTGAATTAATACCATCATTATTGATCCTATATATGGGTTTTGATTATTTTTACCAAGGATAGTATTTACATTCTCTTCTATGATTCATTTTTTTAATCATTAACTTCCCCTTGAAATAATCTTTTTTTAGGGAAAATTTGACATTAATATTACCAAAAATATCATTATTATTTAGAATGGGTATTATTATTGATAAAAATATATCTCAATTCTTTATATGGTTATTTTCATTGAATTTTATTTTTTTAATAGGAAAAATATTCATAAATTTGAATCGTTTACTCTATATACATACTTGAGGATAAATGACATTGTTTAAGAATTAAATCAATCATTTTATATATAAGGAAATATTTATATAGGTATAAAATAGATGGGTACCTGATATAGATATTCCCTTGGTAAATCAGTAATCTCATGGGAAAAATTAGTTTTCCCACCTTAGTGAATTACAGTTTTACCTAGTATATTTTTATATGTCTTCTATAATGTCTTGAAGATAAAGTTATAATGTATCTGGAAAACCTAGAATTCAAAGGTAAAGCATCACCTTCCACTAGTATTCAATAATTTATATCCTAGAGATTTTCAGTATTAAAATATCATCAGATAAATTTTATTTTTTGTTATTTAAAACGAATTTCATCCAGTTATTTACCTTTCTATATCGGTTATTTGTTATCTTATTATGATGGTCATGTTGTTTATTAAATGGAATTTGTTTTCTCTTATTTATGTTCCCATATTATTTAAACATTTTCTTAATATTTTATTTATTATATTTCA
Organism: Viscum album; assembly: GCA_963277665.1. Taxonomy (NCBI): domain Eukaryota; kingdom Viridiplantae; phylum Streptophyta; class Magnoliopsida; order Santalales; family Viscaceae; genus Viscum; species Viscum album. The sequence continues at coordinate 113,592,441 of OY728161.1, forward strand.
TATGTGGTTAGTTAGTTACCTTTCCATATTCATTATTCCCATTGATTCATTATTTCTTTCACATCCATGAATTTTTGAGGTATTTATTTATATATTTTTGTTATTGCATTTATCGTTGGTATTAACCTCATTTTTTAGTGGAAAATGGATATTCTAGGATGAAAAGAAGGTAGCACACAGTTGGAACACAGTTAGGTGAAACTGTGTTTCCTTTACTAGGTAACCGTGTAGCAAAAGTTCATTTTGGACAATGGTGACCACAAGGTTAGCACATGGTTTGGAGAACTATGTGACATATCCAATTCATTAAAAAGTGGATATTTACCCTTTTTACCTCTTCATATTTAACACACAAATCACTCCCAATAAACACCATTTGGTATTTTATGCCATATGAGCTCCTTCATCTCCACCATGGACCTCTTGAACTCAAATATTAGTGTGGTTTGGTGTGTATTCTTCAATAAATCAACAAGTAAATCTCCTTTATCATATTTTCAACCTTTTTCTAGGGTTTATTATCCATATATATTGGATTCTTATTTACTAATGGTTTTTTATGCATAAAGAGGGTTTGATCTTGTGTTTTTGGATAAATCATGATGGTTTTTGTTCATTATTACATTTATAGGGCCTTTTGGTGGTTCATTTATGATTTTACAATAGTTTCTAGAATATTCTAACCGCGAGGTAGTTAGTTCCATGTTTTTAAATTATTAGTTAAGTTTGGATTTCTTTTTTGATGGTTTAAATGTGTTCTATGGACTTTTTTGTGAGAATAATTTATTTTGTATGGTTTGAGATGAACATGTGATAAAAATGGGTTTTCTAAAGAAATGTTTTCTCGATTCATGTATTCATCATTGTAGTGTTTCATTAATATGTTCTTTTCCTTGTGTGAATTCTTAGAAATGTGTTTTGAAATAGATTTAAAGGTTTGAATGTTTTTTATGTGTTTTTTTAATGGGAATGGGGGTTTTTGTATGTCTTATTCTTTATTGTGATCCAAAAATGAATATTTTAATTTTGAAAGTGAAGTGAAGCATGTTATAAAATGATATTGATGTGTGTATTAATTTTAAAAGTTCCTTTCCCACAATTTTTTTTTGGATTTCATATGTGTACTTATTATTGTGTTTTTAATATGGTTTTATAAATTGTGAAAGTGGTGAGAAATGTATTTACAAATGGTTTTGGTGTTTATGTGAAATGAAAAAATGGGATTTATGGAAAATGCAGGTTTCTATGGGGTTTTTAATCCTTGGATCAACATGAAAATGTGAATGTTTTGACTTCCATATGATCTTATTATGATATGAACGTGTATGTTAAGGGGATGATTTTTGTAAAAGGTATAATGAAATTTTAGAAAAAAGATAATCCCTGGTATCTTGGTGGGAAAAGTAAAACTAGTACTTTAGTTGATTTTGATGGGATTGAGGCCCGGATTCATCTATTAGGATTAATGATGATTAAAAAAACTAAACATGTGATATGATTGGAGACTACAATAATTTCGGATTGGTTCCTCTCTAGTAGATTGTGCATGGCAATGTTTTATGTTTTGGGTTATGGTATGGATCCCACTAGAACTTTGGATTGAATCCCCTGTTGTGGATTTTGTAGGAGGATGTTGGTGGTGGTTTTGTTGGAGGAATTTGATCATAGAGATGTGTGGTTCATAGGGCCCCACTTATAAGAGTTACCTATAGGGGTTTTCTATGGTTATCCCTTTTGAAATTATTATCACGTGATATTTTTCTAGCGGTGATCATACGGTAGAGACTATGTATATTTTTATTTCCAAAATCAATATATGTGAAAATGGTTTTCCTTAAAATGTGTTTCTTGATAAAGTTTTGTTAAAAACTTTTCTTACAAATTTTTCAATTTTTCATAAGGAATTGGGATTATTAATTTTTCTTATAATGTTATACCGTGGGATATTTATTTTGGGTGGTTTCCTAAATGGCCTTGTATCACACCCTACATACACCTTTTGGAGTATGTAGACTTTGTTCTGTATGAACTAGGTAAAGGTGACATGTTTCTTGGGGGTAATGGGGGATCATATTTCTTGAGTTCCTCTTCTTGTAGGTCTTTATGGATGTGGATTTAGGTGATGTACCTCTTTTTTTATTGATGTTTTTGGGATACTTTTTCCATCCTCATTCTTTTTAGGTACTTTTGGTTTCAGTTAAAGCTATAAATTTTATGATAAAAAATTTATTGTACCTCATTTGGTTGTAGTTATTAGTTATTGTAATGCTTTTTATTTTTGGTAGTTAGTATTGGCATAAATGGGTTAAATCATTCCCAATTTGTATTTTTGATACCCATACACTAGCTTCCAGCAAATCGAGGTTAGGATTTCCCATTAGGCCATACCATGAACTAGGTCGGTTTCTGGATTGGGTATAAATTAAACATGGATCATGAGAAAATGATATTAGTTGAAGGTTTCTCTCTTTTTTGGTCATTTTATTTAGGAAGGATTTTGGATATACCAAATATAGGATTATTGGGGCTTGAGGCTCTAGTTGTGTGTGTAGTGTCTGGAAAACACACCTCGTGACATGACTCAAGTCAATATGGGATGTTGGGATTTGGGTTTACTAATCCACCAAGGGAGATGTCTAAGATACAGAATATATAAGGACACTCGGTGGGGATTTAGTGATTTAGTAGGTATTTTTATGGTAATTTGTTTAGTGATTCTTCCATTTATGAGTTTGTTAGTATTTTTTTGTTTTCTGAAATTTTTAGAATTGTTGTTTTGCTTTATTTTGCTTATGGTTATTGATTTTTGTTTCAAGATCCCTCCTAGGAGACTTCTTCAGTGACCATAAGAAGAGGTTGGAGTGAGTTATCTATCAACAATAAGACATAGATTAGTAAAATTAGTGGTTTAGGATATCAAAACCATAGTTCATAGAGCATGATTTGTTTTTAATCTGGTTATAATAGCTGAACTAGGTCCTAGATAGGAAAAATATTTTTAGTTACTCAAGAAAAATAATCCTTATTTCTGAGATAGCATGGAACTAGAGGATTCAATGGAGTGGATTGAGAATATATAAAGGATTTTCAAATTTTCTAGATACTCTTGAGGCATATAGAATTAATTTTACTTCATTATTATTGGTAGGTCTCAATCGGAAGTAGTGAGACTTGGTGGTGTAATACGGAAAGCACTAGATGATGGGTTGGAAGTATTTCATGTTTGTTTTCAAAAAGAAGTTTTTTATTTGTATTTTTAAATTAATTAGGTCTTGAGAGTTTTGGGAGCTTATATTGGGATATTAGGGCATGATGGAGTACCATAATCACTTTGTAGAGTTAGTTTGGTACGAGCATGACATCATTTCCAATTACCAGCTGAATCCTCAAAAGTTAAATATGGGACTGCTGCTAGAGAACCAATCTCAGGTCATTGTTTTCATTATGAACTCCTATTTTATTTGTTTGATTAAGATATTATGATAGAAATTTATCATTAGGTAAATCTGGGTTTCACTTGTATAATGTCAGTATTTCTAAGTTGTAATTAATACGAGAAGAAGAGAATGAGGTTTGAGTAGGGGAATATGGGATGTTGTAGTTCAAGCCATGCTTCTTAGTTGTCCTCATCTATGGCTTCTGATGTTGGGTTAGTTTTATAGAATAATTGTGGAATAGAAGGAAAAATGTGATCGATGTTCTCACCTCTACATAGGCCTTTACACTGTTGTTCAATCTTTGGGAATCTGTAGTAGTTTTGAAGGATGAAACTACCATATCATAGTGGTGCGGGATCTATAGCTTCCAAAGGGATGGCAGCCCAGTCGGAACAATCCAATATAGTAGGTTATCAGTTTAGAGGTCATGATTTAAGGGATGAATCATCTTCTGGGAATAGTAAGTTCAATGTAGATTCAAAAACCAGTTTACATTCTCAATTTCATACTGAGAGAAGGCATATTCATAATATGTAATGAGCGTCAATGGAATCAGATACAAGTCCTCCAATTGTTTGAGGTACCATTCTTATTATATCATCCTTATTGGTTGTTTTGTTTTATACTAGTGATTATATCCCCTTTATTTCCTTGTATATTGGGTGTGTTAAACTTTCAAACCGAGCTCATGCCATTTGTGATGGAGTTAGTAACACCACTTGTTACAAAGTGAGAGTAAGATTTTAGGTGTATTTCTTGTGAACTCACAATGTCAGGGGTATATCTAGAATAAGATTTACTTTTTTCGGATATGGGCCACATTTATGTGATCCTTACCATGGATTAGATGGTGAATTTTAAAGAGTATATTGATTGTTATAGAATACTTGTTAGTTTTGAGGCACCTGAGGGATTTACCAATGTTTTTTCTGGTGAATGGGATCCTCAGTCAAGGCGTGATGGACCTCCCCATCAATAAATAGGAAACCATGTTATACAATATCATCTCTCACATTGGAGGAGTATGATGTCACTCATGAGGGTGGACTACTTCCTATGGTTGATGAGTCCCAGATATTTTTTCTTGAGGATTTCTCAGGTTTTCCTCCATAGTGGGATGTGGAGTTTTCTACAGATTGGGAACTAGAAACACAACCAACATATCTTCCCTTATACCATAGTGATCCCCACCAAGTTTAAGGAATTAATGTTACTTATAGATGATTTATAATCAATAGGATTCATTATCCCGATCATATCACCTTGGGCCACCCCAGTTATGTTTTTGAAAAAGGTTGATGGATCCTTGTGGTTATGCAATGGCTAAATGAAATTGAATAAGGTAATAATATTGAAAAAGAACTATTGTCCCCATATTAATTACCTAATTGATCATCATAGGGGGGATAGTAGGTTCTCTAAAATTTATTTGAATTTTGGGAACAAACAAGTGAAATTTGGAGAGGTGAATGTTTCAAAAATAGCCTTGCAAAGTAGGTTCGAACATTTTGAGTATTTTTCCATGCCTTTGGTGTTGATGAATGCTCTAGTAGAATTTATGGATATAAAGAATAGTATATTCCAATAAAATATCTATTTAATTTTCATTGTATTCATGGATGACATCCTAAACTATTATGGGACTGAGGAGGAGCTTGAGTGGAATTTGAGAATTGTGTTGGGCATCATTTAGGATAATCATCTCAATGTGAATCTTTATAATTTCACATTCTAGATCATGGAGGTGACATTTATTGGACATGTGATCTTAGGGTAATGGGTTTTGGTGGACCCAACAAAGATCATTGTAGTGATTTCATGGGAAAAATGATTTTTTTAAATTAGTATCTTTTTTGGGTTAGGTAGTTTTTTATAGGCAGTTCATTCAAGATTTCTCTCAACATTCATTATCCATTACATCACTTACCCAAAAAGTTATAAAGTTTGAATGGATCCTAGAGTGGTACATATCCTTTGAGGAGCTAATGTGGTGGCTAACCATAACCCTAATTTTCACCTTCCTAAAATCTATAACCGGTTATTAGTTCTATTGTATTACCTATGGTGTGGGTCGTTGGTGTGTGCTGATGCAGGATGATCATGTTGGACTTATTGTTCACCAAAACTCTGATTACAAGAATAGAATTACCCAATGCATGACATAGTGTTATAATTAGTGATTCGTACCCTAAATTTGTGGCCCAGTTATCTTTTTGGGGACAATATTTTTGTTTATTCGAATCATAGGAGTTTAGCCTATATTATATCCAAGAAGTATTTGAACATGAGGTATATTTATACGGTTGAATACCTTGAAGGGTTTGAATGTAATATATGTTATACCTGAGTTAAAGTTAATATGGTTAAAGATACTTTGAGTAGGAATGTTATGATGAAATAATTGAATGATTCCATCAATTAGTGGACATTGACGAGTCTAGTTTCTCAGATGCATTTCAAAATAAAGGAACACAACAGAGGTGTGTTCTTTTCCAGTTTTTAGCTAAGACATTCTTTTTAAGATTTAATTATGTAAGATCTGTCAATTAATTAATTTTTATAGCATTATATGTAGTCATGAAATGGTGGGTGTATGTCTTCTGATTGATCTTTTCCTCATATGGAATTTTTGTTCTTTAGAGGTTTCTTTGTGGTGTTGTCATTATTAAGGAAGATGGTGATGCAGGATAGCCACCAATATTAGTCTAGAGTTCATTCTATTGATACTATGATGTTTTATTATGTTCACTGTCTGTTTTCGTGGATATTTATGAGGCTGAGAACAAATTACATTGTATCATGGTGTTATTCTGCTCAGCAGGTTAATGAAAAGTACCAAAAGCCATCTACTATTCATCGCCCGCTACCCATTCCTAACTCATGTTGGGAAAATATCACAATGGATTTTATTATTGGATGAAATTTTACAACTTGGTGGAAGGAATTATATTTTGAATGTGATTGAACATTTAACCAAAGCAACCCATTTAATTCCAATCAGATATTCGGACAAAGTGGAAGAGTTGGGTCAGTTGTATGTTAAAGATGTTTTCATTGTCCATGGTGTCCAGTTAGAAATTTTTCTGATAGGGACCCCCATTTTCCATCATGGGTTTTTAAGGCCAATAAACAGTGATGTGGTCATAGATTATGTTTATAATGACTTATCATCCTCAAATCGATGGTCATACAATACTAGTGAATCATATTTTGGAAGACATGATCTAAGAATGGGTCTAGAACATTATAGGTTATTGGGATATCCATTTGGTATTAATTTAGTTTTCATATAACAATTTTCAACAATACTCAATTCAAATGGCTCCTTTTGAGGTTCTTTATGGTCAGTCGTGTTGGTCTCTTATGTGTTGGGATGAGGTGGGTGATACTTCTTTTTTGGGATCAAACCTTGTGCAAGAAATGTCTGATAAATTCAAGATGATCAGGCTGCAATTATTAATTGGGAATAGTTATATATGTATTATAATGATCAGTGGAATTGAGATTTATAGTTTTCAGTGGGTGACCATGTGTTCCTAAAGGTGGAACTATTCTTGTGTCACTATCTTTTGGGTGAGAAATAGAAGGTAACTACGAGGTATTTCAGACATTTTTACATTACTGAGAGGATTGGAAAGGTTGAATACATGTTTTTTCCCTATAAGTTCACATAAATTCATGACATGTTCCATGTCTTTCAGCTGAAAATGTATAACCTGATTCATCCAATGTGTTGAATTGGGAAGAGTCGTAACTGGAGCTTGATTTATCTGTTGTTGAGGGGTAATGCATATTTTGGATTTCCAAGACACATTCCTCATGGGAATTACATTGTATAGGTTCTAATTTGTTTTAATCATTGTATTGATGATCATTAACATGGGAGAAAAATTCTAGAGTTCATGAGGAGAATCTGTTTTTATTATTTGATTAGGATTAGAGATGATTTTCTAAGGGCGTAATGTTTTAATATAGAGAGAATATTCACATCTGTGTTTTTTATTTGAGATATTTTTTTGTTTATTTCTGGTATTTCATTAAATATTAGGCTTCCTTCTGAGTTTTTATTATAAAATGGTGATTTTCAGGATGGTAGAAGGTGGAATAAGGTTGGTTCATGGTTAGGGGAAACCATGCGCCCTTTCTCAAGAAACATTATAGAAAAAGTCAATTTTGGTCAATGGAAATTACATGGTAGGCACACAGTTTAGAAAACCATTTAGGCAAACCATTTAGGTTAGTTATGCTCCATAGTGAGAGATTCACAGTTGTGGCCTGATTTGGAAAACTGTGTTACGTTTCAAGGTTAGTAAAAAGTGTAAATTTAATAATGTCCCCTCATCATATTTATCCACAAAATCAACCATAATATTCCCAATTCGGGATAAGAATCCCTAGGAGCTCCCACTTCTCCTCCATAGCCCTCTTGAACACCAATTTTTGATTTATTTTGGTCTCTATTATTCAATAAATTAATAATTATGTCTTTTTATTCAAGATTAATCCTTTGTTATAGGGTTTATTTTCCCTCTTTATGGAGTTCTTATTTTATATTGGGTTGTATGACCTAACAAGGGTTTGACCAGGTGTTATTGGTTTAAATAATGAATGTTTTTGTTTTATATCTTCTTTATAAGGTCTTGTGGTGGTGCGGTTGTGGTATTCCACCGCTTTCTATAATCTTCCATGTGTTATGTAGGTGGTTATATGGTTCTATATTATTAGATGATTTTGAATTTGTTGATTGATTTTTTAAATTTGTAATATGGATTATTTTTATTATTATAAACTATGTTTTAAAATGGTTTGAGATACACATGTGATGGAAATGAGTTTTCTAAAATAAATTGGTCATATTTCATATGTACATCGCTGTGGGGTTTCTTGATTATGTTTTTTTCTTTGTATGAAATGTGTGAGAAGTGTTTTCAATGAAATTTAATGGTGAGAATGTGATGAAAGTGTATTTTACATGGAAAATGTGATTGGTTCCATGTAGGATTCTTTTTTTCAACTTAAATGTGTCATTTAATTGTTATGGTGATGTGAATCAAGTTAAAAAATGATTTTAATGTGAGTGTGACTTTAAAAGGGTGCATTATACAAAATAATATATTGATGTTATATAAGTTCATCTTGTTTAATTTCAAAAGTAGTTTCATAAATTATTAATGTGGTGAAATATTTAATTCCAAATGGTTTTGATGTATGTGTTAAATAGAAAGTGGTTTTTTATGGAGAATAGTGGGTTCCGTATGGGTTTTGATCATTGAATTAATGTGAAAATGTGAAAGTTTTGATTTTAATCATTGTTTATGGTGCTAGGAATATGGATGTGAAAGAAATAATTTATGTGAAATTTGAAATGAAATTTGAGAATAATAGGAATCCTGGGTATCTAAGTGGGAGAACATGAACTAGTTCACTATTTGATTCATAAGTTACTGAGGCCCAGATTCATCCAGTTGGATTGAGAATTACAACACTAACTAAACATGTGATTTGATTTGTTACCCATATGAACTTTTATTGTATCATTTCTAGTGGAATGTTCCTAGGAACATTGTTGGATTTTTATATTGATATTAATACCACTTGAACTTTGAATTTAATCCTTTCAGGTGGATTGTGGATGAGGATGTGGTATGTAGTTTAGTTGGATTATTTTGATCATTGAGGTGCGAGGTTCATTGGGTTCTAGATGTTCTAGTTATCTATAGGGGGTTTCCATGTACCACTTTAATGAAATTATGCTCTTAGGATTTGGTGTTATCTATTGGCATATGATACACATCATGTACATTTTTATTTCAAACAATCTTATTTGTGAAAAACAATTTTCTCACAAATCCTTTCTTGAGAAATATTTATTTGAAATGTTTATTGAAACTCTATAATTTTTCTTTTGGAAATGTGAATTTTGATTTATCATTTATTGTTATATACTGAAATATTTCATTTGGGTGGCACCATACATGGCATTGTCTCAAACCCCACATACAGCTTTGGGTGTGCATAGAAATTATTATGTATAACCCAGGTAAAGGCAAGATATCACATGGTGGTGACATTGGATATGATTCCTAGAGTTTTACTTCCTTGAGGTTTTGATGATGGTGGCTTGATGGTGATTTATCTCTTGATTAATTTAGGTTTTTGGGATAGTTTTTTTGATCTCATTCAATTTTGTTACTTTTGATTTTGGTTTAAATTTTAAAATTTTGAATTAATAAATTCATATACATCATTAGGTTATGGTTATAATTTGTTTAATAATTATTGTTGTTTTTTTTCATGTTAAAATATATTTTTTAAATCAATCCCAAATTTAATTTTCTATAACCAAGCACTCGTTACTATCCCATAGGAATCAGGAATACGCCTTTGTTTATGCCATGGACTTGGTTGGGTTTTGGGTATGATGGCAGTCCCTCTTGGTCCGTGGAACTTTCTTCTATTGTAATAAACCATTACTGAGTATTTGAGATCACCATTATTATTTTACATTTCCCTATGATAACATAAAGTTTAAAATGATAGATATCAAAATATGTGCACGATGGATTAAAATTATTCATGAAATAAAATTTATGTTTCAATTTATTTCATTCAAATGTAATATGAGAATCATGTATTTATATTGTCTATCAAGACTACGAAACTATCTAATACTTTGATATGTGATTCCATGTTTCACTTATACCAATGTAATGGTGGAAAAAATCATCTCCAGGTTTACTGTGGTTGGGTTCACTATAGTTGGTATAAAAAAATTAGTCAAAACCATGGGAAATAGATTAAGAAAATAATAGATCCTGTAACATAGCCCTAATACAAACTTTTATTATTAGTATTAAAGAGTTTATACTTATGTTGGTGAGGATGAGATTATGTGGTTTTTCTTGGAAATACATTTTTTCATGATACTATAAGTGGAGATGGTTCTATAACAATGGTACTTAGGGGTAATTACTCTACAAAAGGAACATCTGGCTTGGATCAAGTGTTACCTAGTACATGAAAATAGGACATACTTTTCCCATGGTTTGTACACATGAAGGGTATTATTAGGATAATTTAAATTTTATTTACAAACTACTATAAATAATTTAATTAGACGATTATAATGAATGATCTAGGTTAAAACTAAATTTTCATACATTGAACATATTGTGTCAAGATATGACATCCTATAAATGATTATATAGTTTTCTCACAATGATTATTGTTCCTCACACAATAATTTTTGGTTGATTGCAATGTAATTAACTTAATGGAATGATTTTAGCATTGAACATGATAGAGAAGGTGGTAATAATAAGGAAATAAGTTGCATTTTTATTGGAGTGAAATTTATCATGTTTATTCTTAATCGTTTCCCCAAAAAAATTGATTAAAAACATATACCTTAAGAAAATCCAAGACTCAGAATGTAAGATAAGGATGTTGATATCTAAGAGCTCTAGTGGTGGAGACCATGGAGAAAATAAGTCTTGATTTCGATCATGCAATAAATGAAGAAGGAGACTTCCAAGAAAGTTTCTCCATGTAAAGGTGGAATAATTTATGTTTCGAAATGAAGTTCATAATGAAAATAATTTCCATGGAATAATTAAGAGTATGAGAGAAGGAAATAGGTCTCATCCAATGGAACCAGTTATATTTTCATGTCTTATATTTAGGGAACCTAGGAATTGAATAAGTAAATTTCATATTCTTATGTGTAACCACTAGGTTATAGAGGGAACGAAGTGAAAATAAAATGGATCAAGTATTTATGTATTTTGATTACAAAATTATATTGTATAAGTATTTTAAAAATTGATTTTTTGTTATAAGAATCATGAACTATATAAGGATTATATTAAATTTAAAATAATGAGATCATTAATTAAAATAAGACCAATGGACACCATTATGGGTCAATGAGTTTAATATTTATCATTATTTAAAATTATTAAACACCTCTTTTTTGGTATTATGTGGTAATAATGTCACAAGATTAAGGATAATTTGGGGAACAATTATTGCAAATATATGTTTTAAAAGAAACATTATTTGAGGAATAATGCCTTTAAATTTCATAGTCATGTGTTGAATGGTATTGATATCATTTAGGGTTAATATTATCATTAATGACATTAAAATAATAGTAAACAAATATTATTTTAAATTGATAAAAAATATTTTATTGAAAACCATTGGAAAATATTATTTAATGATTAAATTTATTTCAAGGATGTCCATAATATTTTTGGGAATGATTTAGGAATTATATTAATGTAATTTATTAATTTAAAAAATAACATGTAGGGAGAAAACCCATGAAATCCTACATGGTGGTGCAGATTGAACACATGAACGACAGAAAATAAGGGTTTCAAACCTACTATTATCTTATATGATATTCTCTTTAATAATTAATTATTTAAAGTTAAAAACATGATGAATAGATATTAATGATGAACTATTATTATTAATTTTGTGCTTTATAGATTAATTAATTACATTGTAAAACTTGTGTTAAACATATTTGTTTTGAAATATAGTCAGAGATAGAAGGAAATATTTTTTACTCTTTTATAGATCTTACAAACTGTTAAAAGTTAATTTTAGTGCGTCAAGAATAAATAATTAATTTTAGGGAGATCATTTGTTTGAATAATTTATCAATGCACAACCATAGGATGAAATCGTGCTTACAATATCTAAATGCATCAAGTAAGTATATTTCCTTTTATTCTTATACCATATTATTTTCCCCCAATATTAACCAAAGGATTCGGAAAAAAAATTCTATCCTATCACTAATATTTATGATGATATGAATTTAAATTTAAAACTAATTATATTTATTGATTTTAGGCCCTTAAAATTCCGTTAACCATTCACTTCCTTATGATCAATGAACTCTATCATTTTCTATAGTTATTTATTTTTTTCTTAAATGTACACATCATAACCTTCCACCAATGTTATCCTATATGGAAAACTAGATTTGTGTTATTAATATGATCTTGTAACTTCTAATTAAATATTATTAAGTGGATGTTTTATTAATTAATTTTTACAATTGGGTTTTATATAGAGTAAATTTCAAATATCAAACCCTAGATTTTCATAATCATGTTTAAATTGCGAAGATACAATTTATTTATGGTGGAGAGAATGTGACACCCCTAATATTATAATAGAATAAAATTTTCTTCAATAGAATATGTTACACACAATACTGAGTTATATTAAGTTTCATGTAACATTGTGTTTATCATGTGTTACACACAAGACATAGAGTAGCTTGCGTGACACGCAAGACTGAGTTTTACCAAACAATAATATACTACTATTATTATTTAATATGAAAATTATAACCTATAAATTTTAGTGGAGGGTAATAATATGATTAATAAACATAAGAAAATATATATTACAAATTTTCATTAGTAATATATTGGTTATCAATATAATAAAAATCAATTGAAAGAAAATGAAATGTTTCAGAAAAACTATTTTTTCCATAAAAGATAGTTTAATCATGCTTTATGATCTTAATTCAAAAATAAATTTTAAAATGATTATATAATTTATATGAATAAATTATCCACATTTTTTAAATTATAATACCAAATTAGAATATGCGAATTTTTTCTATTTTTTTAAGAATTTTCATTTTTATGAATAGTAAAAAATACAAGATTTTAATTGAAAACCACACTTTCATTTAAAAAACTGTTTACTAATAAATGATATTTTAATTGGGTTTTAAGTAAAAAATGTTAAATTCTACATATATTAATCCAATTTAGTCTATTTTAATCATTTTCATATTGGATATTTGTGTGACAACATCATAATCTTTAGACCATTTTATCTTTAAAACCCTGCACTTTCAAAACGTCCGTGGGATTACATAAAAATTAAATTATACCAATTTTGTTATCATAATTTCATGAAATTAACTCAATATTTTTATTAATTATAATTTATAACAATATTGACTACATTTTTTACCCAAACTATTAGTGAATAGAGTTAAATATATTTTTTCTGGTTAAGGAAATAAAAAGTTTACCATGCGATAAAACATAAAATAAAAGGTATAAAAAAGGACCCAAAACCTATCCAACACATATTGCATGGAATTATTTCAACCATTAACCTTTTTGTGTTAAATTATTTTCATTATAATGACCTATAATAATGTAAAAACGTTGGTACACATAACTCTCTTCAAACCATTACAAGTCTTCCACTCACCTGAATGATAAAATGCCATCACATATCCTCTATGCTTAACACCTTAAAGCCAATTTTGGTCAAAAAATAAAAACCAAAACTAGATAAAAAGTTCTATAAACTAATGTTATAGGCCTTATCTTGGTTATAAATACATCCTTGGAAGAAGTTTATGCAAACATTATGATGATACCCGAATGATAAGAAAGGTTTTTCAACTAGAGTCTTCATTTTATTTCCTTCTCTACCTCCTTAGTTTATTTTAAAACCTTGATGAAATAATAAAATAAGTATATTAAATATACCGAGTTGATTTATGTTAGTTTTAATACCTAAAACCACACACATATCAATCAAATGAGTTTTAAAATCATCATTCTTGTGTACAACATACTATTTCTTAATGAACTGACATCGTTTGTTTTTCCATTACCAAATCACTAGTTTGGGTTTAAGGATGGATCTAAAGTATATAAATTAAACATATAACATTATTATTCCTATTTATTCATTATTTAACATATAAATTAATACTTTAATATTTATTAAAGACACAATAATATCTCTCATGTGTATGACATACTATTTCCACATAAAGCGATGTGATTCGTCTTTCACTAACACATTATATAGATGGTGAAAATGAATAATGATATGTTGTGTAAATGATATAATTATTTTATTAATTAAATAATTATAATTATATAAATATAATATATCATTTTCTATTCTGTCTTCTTAACCTTATGAAAGACTATAACATCGTTTGTGTGCGTTTGGACTACCACCTTCAAGAAGAGATGTGACTCTCTTTTCATCCCCACACCACATGAATAATATATATATGTATAATAAATGAAAAAATTATATATATTTTATAATGGTCATTATGTATTGGTAAAATATTACTAACATATTTTTCATAATGATCATTTAAAAATATATTATGTTACTCATGTGTGCGACCTACCATCTCCATGATTGTAATGCAATTCATTTTTCCTAACCATAATTCATGATTGGTTATGAAGTGTAAATGATTTTAAACTATGATAAACATGTCATGATTAAAATTAACATGGAAATTAACACCCAAATCAAGGAAAATATTGAATTATTATTATCAAACAAGTAATAATATTTTATATAATAGTAAAATATTATATTATGAATATTAATATTGGTCTAGTTTATGTTAATGACAATTTTAAAACAATTATATCGGAGGTCAAAGAACATTCAACCATATAGAAGCATAAGGTATGGGATTTCATCTCAATTTCATATCATGAATGAAAATTCTAATATTATTCACCTAATTACTATTATATGGTGTGTATAATGACAATTTACATGTAATAAGAGGAATAATTTATTTTTAATCTCATTATAATTTTTTTTTAATTATTTCGTTGATTTTTTTAATTGGAAGTTACCAAGTGGTAAATAATTTAATAACTCACTAAATTTTTTTTAGGTTGTATTACATCCTTTTTTTCATTAGTATTGTATGATTATTACTATAATTTATTTTGACTATATTTTGATGTATTTATAATATTTTTATGTTGATTTAAATTTGATACACATGATTGATTCATCGATTAATTATTACATAAAATTTACGATCATTTTATTTGTTTATATCACAATCTAATTCTAATATATATTATTTATTATGGAATTTTCTTTAAAGGAAAACATAAGAAAATTATTTAGTATTATTTTTAATTTTTCCCACTATTTATTCATGATATTTTACAGGTGACAGTATGATTTTTCAGCTCTTTGGTACATAAACTCATGGATAAAAGGTTTTAAAAAAATACATCTTCATTTATCACTTCGATTGAAAATCCATTTTTATACAAAACAATATTTTCTAAAAATTATATCAAATTTTTTTTATTTAACCTTTTTAATTTTTTAATAAAAATGATTTTTACCATTTTTTCCATTTTATAATATTTTTAAATGGAATATTCTTTTCGATTTCTGAACAAGACTCTCTTTTATACTTTTTACCTAGAAAAATAAAGGTTTTATATATCATGTAAATAATTACATACCATAATTTCTTTGATTTATCATTTTAAATTTAAAAAGTTTATTTTTAAATAAAATTTTTTAAATAAAATTATTTTCTATAAATTTTTTTTTAAAAAGTTTGTTTAAAAATAAAAGACTTATTTTTCACAAACTTTTTTAATGTATCTTCTTAGAGAATTTATATTCCTCAAAGAAAAAATTACTTTATTCTTTCCCTAATGGTTATTTGTTTTATTTATACTATCAATATTCTTTCTATGGATGGTTTATAATAATTTAAATCAAATATTTTATTAACATTCAGTTCCTTGAATCATTTTAGTACAAATTAAATTACTTTTAAATATTCACTTTTATAATTCCTCGACCCGAGTTTCCCAGATCCATGCCTTATTTTAATACATTCAAATAGTTACAAGGAATAAAATCTTAAAGGACATATTAATTTAGATGTCTTGGAAAATAGATTACATAAATTAACATTACATTATAATTTCAAACATAAAATAATGAATAGATAATCCTATCAGAATTCCATTATTCCCTTAGCTTAACCATCCATACCAATCGTAAAAAACTTCTTGGAATCCTAGGAAACTAAAACATAAGAAAAGAGTGATCTCAGATACTAAGTATGGACAAACAATATAGAATAGTATGTCACAAATAGGTATAAAATTTTAATTCAAGGTACAAACTAAAACACAAGACTTTTAAACATATAATTGAAATAATATGTGACTAATAAATCAAAAATTACCGTATAAACTTGCATATGGATATTCTACTAGTATAATAATCACATATAATAACTAACCTTATAAATAGGGAATATATAATGTGGGACATCTTAAACACACCGTTAAAGCTTCCACTAAGAAACCATACATAATTGGGTAATACATTAGCCAAAACCCAAAAATAATTTTCTCATGAGACCAATTCATGCATCAATGGGATATAGCGGGCCTCTCCCACCACTTAAAAAGTCCCATTCATTATTATTTTAAAAGGGGTAAAACATAACCAACATTAACATTCATTATAAAAATAGCATACAAAATGTCAATACAAAATCCATACGCTTTGAATTATATCAAAGTATAACATCTATACTTCAACATATCTTGAAACCTTTAATACAATATGGAATATTTTATTATAATATATTAACCTTAATTAATCATAAATTCAATATAGAAGTTTACATAGATGAAAATGATCTAACAAAATCCTTAAAACACTTTTAAAAATATCCCCCTTTTACTTTGAAATCATCTGAAAGCCTACATAATTATAAAAGAGAAAATATTATTTAAAAATAGAAAATGAATATTATAAGGGAAGATTTAAAATTTTAAGGTGGCATAACAGATGAAAATATCAACTCACATCACATAAGTTAAAAAAACATTATTTCCTTAATTTGTTGAAAAGGTCCTATAGTACCTCATTTTGAAAACAATAGAATGATTCCATTCAAAACGTATTATAAAAATTCAAATATGGGTATAAATTACTTTCCAAAATATTATAGTACTAGAAATATTATTTTGAAATACATGTATAAGAAACATTAATGAGGATGATAAACATATCCCATTAGATACTTACATATAAAAAATCTCTGATAATAATGAGATTGCGAGATTAACCTTTAAATTGTACATTCCTTTAGTTGAGAGTGAATTAAACTCTTATATAGTGGTTAAATATTGTTAATAAATTATACAAGAACCATATAGAATTTTATTTTATCATATATTATCCTCTTATCTCATTTTGTTAATAATATTTCAGTTCTACCATTATTTTTGGTGTTAACTGCTTTGTTTTCCAATGCATATTTTTTTAAGTAAGTCCTCTTTCTTATGTATAGGATATATTTAATTCAAATCAATAACTATATTAAGTTCATAAATATTATACTTACTTATCATATGATGTTTATAATCATTCTTGAATGGTTAATGTGGATAATGAATCACATCACGTCGTGGATACGGTAGGCCCTACGCATGTAGGAGTGATGATAACATTCCTTTAATGGTTAAATGATATTGAAATGGATGGTATATTAATTATAAAAAATAATAATCATGTAATAATCATTATTTATTTCTATTATACTAATCATTATACCCATCAAAATAATGTAATGTGGAATAAAAAATTACATCATGATGTTGAGATGGTAAGTCGTATGTACACATCCATGATGATATTATTATTCATAGGATGGATAAAATGATGAATATGGTTGTACCATGATTATAATAACATATCAGTATATGGATGATATTGGATTTATTACTTTGGTATATAAACAACATAGAATGTGGAAGTATAATAAGAAAATAACTTTCAAAGATGAGATTAAATGTATGACCCAAGATCTTATTTTCAGGTATGTTTTCCTTTTCAGGTCATTGTTGAGAAAAAGAGGAAATTATGGAAATTTTTTAAGTACACGCCATGTAATTTTTGAGTGCACGTAGTGTACTTGGTTACCACGGGTATCTGGGTGCTGGTCGTGTAGCAGCAACGTACACGGCTGTGTGTGGTGACCTGGAGTCCCCTAAAAGTAGAGTATGGAAAGAGAAAGTACACCTTGTGTACTTACAAAGTACACTCCGTGTACTTTCTTTTTTTCATTAAACGGATAGGGGTTGCATATTTTTGACAGAAACATCTTCTTCTCTTGCGAACTCGACTGAGAGCATCTGTGCGGCATAGATCATCGCCAAGCCCCTGAGTGAGCATCCGTTATCTGAATCGAACTGCATCGGTGGTGTTGGAATCTCATCGGTGAGTTCTCTCTTCTTCTTGATCACCATATTCTTATTTCACCTCTCTGTTGAGATATCATGGGTTGAAATGTTTAGAAGTTTTTTTAGATCTACCATGTTCTAGGTTGATCCAAGTGCCGATGCCGTGGTATAACAATCCTACAATGTCGAGGTAGGTGTTTTGTACCTTTCTGTTGAAAGTCTTTGAGTTATATGTGAAAAATTTCCAATACCCATGAACGGGGTGTTGTGTGTTTACTATTTTAGCACTATTCTTTTAATGTTATACTTGTATGCATGAGTAGAGGATAATTGGATGCGAATAGGTTTTATTGATATGCTTTGGAAGTTTTTTCCCATGCATGTTCTATTTATAACCATTTGGTCATGTTTAGACGTTAGGATTCCTTGATGTTTTCCCATGACTAGTACTATAGGATGGAGTTTATATTTGATCTGACATGCTTGATATGTTGTAGACTATTTAGCCAAGTAGTTCTTGTGGTTTACCTTGGCCGTATTGCATTTCTATGCTCATTTGACTTACACAGGGCCGTGAGAACCCGGTGTAGTAGACTGGAAGGGGAATTCACCGTGTGAGCTTCCTCAGAGAGTCTTTATCACATATGAATATATGGTTAATTGACCATGTGTTCTGCCTCATAGTGTCTTTATCACTTTTGACTATATAGTTAATTGACCATTTGAGCTTCCTCGGAGTGTCTTTAGCACTTTTGACTATAAGGGTAATTAACCGTGTGAGCTTCCTCGGAGAGTCTTTGTTCTATCGTTGTAATTTAAACCAGAGGGGTAGACTGTGTATGCTTCCCAGAGGGTTGCTTTTGTTTCTAGGTAGAACCAGAGGATATAGGCTATGAGTAATTCCTAGAGGGTTACTTGTATATTTTCCCGCTTGATTAGATTTTTACTTGATATATGAAACTGAATTCTTTGAAACTATAGGATTGGAAACTGCTGAGTAACATTCTTGTTTACTGCCTTCTTTTGATTATTACCTTCAATATATTCACTAAGTATTAGGTACAGATCTCGTGGTGGTTTACTAATGGGATTTAGTATCACTCCTTATTTGGGTCATGCTTTTGGGCCCAAACAAATTATATTGCTGCAGGTATAGATAAGGGAAATATCCCTTCAACTATAGGTACTATAGTGCCGTGGAGCTGGAGAGCATGGGACCTAGCTATGCCCTGCGATGTTGAGGAGCTATCATCTATTTTTCTTTCATACTGTGGTTTAGTACTGTTTTTATTCAAACATTGTTATTTTTTGGCTTCATTCCTAGATATATGTAGCATGCATCATTCATATATATATGTGTGTGATCTAGTTTATAATTTCTAGTGTTCCGCTGTTCACTTTTTCAAGATTATACTATTTTGTTCTATTGAATATTTGTTTTACTTCTTCTGTGTTACTCTACCAATGAGGGAATAGTTTCCCCACTATCACACCCAAGACCCTCACTATTAGTCGGAAGCCTCTGGCGTTCTGGGAAATGCTCTTGATGCCATGTGACCAACCGGGTACGGGGCATCTTTAGGGTGGCTTTCGGAACCGGGACATTACAATCTGGTATTAGGGGAACTCTTTCTTCTTGACATACTATTTGGAGACTATATCTAGGGATATGAAGGAATAGGTACTTGGTAATAAGCTATGCCCGGGCATAGCTAACCCTTGCACAAGGAAAAGCCAAATACCCTCTTTTTTGTAATTTTTCTGATTTTAAAAATTTACAGTTGATTTTATTTCCACATTGGGTGATTCACCTATTTTGTGCTATTATCATTGATGTTATTGAGGTTCTATTTCTAATGCAACCCGATGAGATGAGGTATGTCATATCATGTATCATATATTCACTTGCTAGAAATCACATGTCATGCATTCTTGCAATGCATTTAGGGTGCATTAGTGATTGCATGCTATTGTGATAGATGTTGTGCATGATATGCATGTTTTTGTGATAGATTCTTGATATAATACATGTTGTTTGATAGGGAATTGTTTGCGTAAGGTTTTGTTTGAATGAACGTCAAACACTGGTTATTGAGATGTTATTGGCCATAAAGGACCGGAATTTGGTGGATCATTGCCTGTTATGTTTTTTTATAACATTTTTAAGATTACAAGTTTTGATTTGCGGGGAGTATGGTCTCTCACAGATCGTAATTAGGCACTTTCAATGTTCAAATTGTGTTTTTCTGGGCTACGGAGCAGTTTCTGAGACTTACTGTCTGGAAAAACATAGAATACATGCTGTGTAGTTTTGAATACACGCCATGTGTTCTTCTATTTGGGAAGGAACTATTTTTATGAAGCACATACCGTGTACCGTATTTACATTCCTTGTAGTATCTAACTGTGTCACTGGATGTGTGGCCTGAGACATGGCGTTGGGAAATCCTTTGGTACACGTCGTGTCTGTCTCGAACACTCCGTGTAGTGTATCTAGTGTAACCTGTTGTGTAACAAACAACACAGGTCGGCAGAATCTTTTTAGTACACGCCGTGTCCATCTAGAGCATGCCTAGTAGTGTGAGCTATGTAACTGGACATGTCACTAACAACATGGGTTAGTGAATCTTGTCCAGTACACGTCATGTAGTATTCTTCTAGGAGAACCGTGTGCGTTAGCTATGTAGAAGGACTCGTGCAGGGGAAGAGAAGTCAAGTACACATCTTGTTTTAGGACAACCTTCCATTTGTATGGGGTGTTACACGACATGGGTTGGAAGAAGTACACACCCATGTGAAAGGCTTAAGGGAACACTCCATGTAGTAATTTTACACACTATGTATCCATGTTTTAGAAACATGAATGCTTTCTTTCACTTGTACCCTTATTACACTTCTAGGAATCTGTCTCTTTCAATACTGATCTAATTTCTGCACTTGAAATTCTTGATTTATGCCACCGAGACATCCTCCAGTTGTATACCAGTTACAGGGTGGTGATCAGACACTAGATATTGCTTATTAGGGACTTCTGACAGATCCTCTAGTTGGGCTAGTCTTGGAACCAGCGGCTATACTTGACATAGGTGGCGATGCACAGATTAGGGAGGGCTTTCTGAGAATGACACAGACCTTCCAGGGAGCGGTGCCTCCTACACCGTCGATGGAAGAATTGACGCGGGTCTTTCTACAGCAGCATCTTCCCACTTTCTCAGAGGATAGTGGGCCCCAGGCTACAGAGTCATGGATAGAAGCCACTTTGATGATCTTTGAGCATCTGGAGATGCCTCCAGAGAGGAGGGTCAAGCTCACTACGTACCTTCTCAGAGACTCTTCCAAGAAGTGGTGGGATGTGTTCTCGCAGGTGGGAAGCCAGCAGAATATGGCTTGGGATGAGTTTTAGTGCATCTTCTATGATTAATTCTATCTGGAGTCCTTGAGGGCCGATCGAGCATAAGAGTTCATGAGTCTAGAGTAGGGTACTCTTTCTATTATGTAGTATTCTTCTCGCTTCAACGAGCTGTAGAGCTTTACACCCTTTTTAGAAAGAGATGAGTTGTTCCTTGCAAGGAAGTTTGTGGATGGTCTTAGGCAGGACATTTGATCCCAGGTGAACATCTTCAGGTTGACTTCAATATCCTCTATAGTCAAGTAGGTTCTAATCACGGAGCATAATCTGAGGGATTCTGGAGCAGTGGCCTAGGTCGGTTTAGCATCCATAGTTAGTGCTTCTCCAGATGACATCAAAAAAGCGCCGCAGGGAGACTACCCATAGAGATTTGAGTATGCAGGAAACCTCTTCTGGTAGCCAAGTGGTTTGCTACCAATTTGGAAGGGTCGGTCACACGAGGCCACATTTCCCGAGAGACCCAATGGTGTGCCAATATTCTAAAAAGATGGGGAATCTTCAGCATTTCTATCAGAAAGTTACAACATCAGCTGGTGACATAAGTTCTTCAATGACTCTGTGTTCAGGAGAAGCACCACCAATTTCTCATCAGCTTGGGAAATGGAGTTCATCCAGCCATTCAGGCTGAGGTGGAGGTCATGGCCATGGTAGTCAGTTACCATGCTTTCAATGAAAACATGGTGGTTCATCTCAGAGTGGTCAGGTAGGGTCACTGTTCCATGGTGTAGGTCACCCTTTTGCAGTGGACTAGACCTAGCATGAGAAGGATCCCAAACCTTCTATAATTTGAGGTACGATCTTAGTTACCTTGGATTATTTTCTTCACTTTTCAATACGGGGGGCTTCACATAGCTTTATTTCTATTGCTGTTGTGGAGATCCTTGGGTTTTCATCTATTCTTCTACTGAAATCATGATGCTAGAAACTCCCTTGGGGATAAGAACGACTAGTGTGTGTCAGTGTACAGAGTGCCCTCTAGAAGTTGGTGGGTGTCTCTTATTATGGGACCTCTATATCCTAGAGATGACAGGCTATGATGTCATTCTCTAAATGTACTAGTCAGTTCCCTTCCAGGCCGTTGTCGATTTCTATCGCCGTAGGGTGTGTTTTACGACACCAGAGGGAAGGTCTTTTCTTTACAAGGGGTAATGGGATGTCCAGACGCACAGAGCAGGACCCAAGAATCTTGGGTTGGGAGGAGTTACATCCCAGATTTGTAGTCTTTATCTAGATGACCAGGGGACATCACAGATGGACTTTCCTCTAGTTGTGGATTGTTTCAGGGATGTCTTTCCCTAGGACATTTCACATTTTCCTCGAGAGCGTGAGGTAGACTTTTCAATTGAGCTTGTGCCAGGAGCAGCACCCGTGTCCATTCATCCTTATAGGATGGCTACACCAGAGTTACAGGAGATCAAAAGGCAATTGGAGGAGTTGTAGTCAAAGGGTTTCATCTTACCCAGTACTTCTCTCTAGGGTTCGGCTATTCTATTTGTGAAGAAGGTAGACGGTACCCTCAGGCTTTGTGTAGATTAAAAGAATCTGAATCAGTTGACGGTCAAGAACGGATATCCCTTTCTGAGGATTGATGATCTCTTTGATTAGCTTCGAGGAGCCCGAGTGTTCTCAAGGATTGACATGAGATCCAGTTTTCATCAGTTGCACGTTAGACCATCGGATATACCTCTTACGGACTTTCAAAGAAGATATGGTCTATATGAGATTGTGGTTATGATTTTCGGTCTCACGAATGTGCATGTAGTCTTGATGTCAATGATGAACCTAGTGTTCCATCCATACATGGATTATTTCATGGTGGTCTTCGTGGACAATATCTTGGTGTACTCTCACACTCGAAACGACCATGCTACCCATCTTGAGATCATTCTAGTTACACTAAGAGAGTATTATTTATATGCTAAGATCTCAAAATGAAACTTTTGGATAGACGAGATTCACTTCTTGGGTCATGTTATCTCAGAGTGAGGAGTATAAGTCGACCCAGAGAAAGTGAGAGCCATAGTTTCTTGGGAGCATCCAAAGAACGTCTTTGAGGTATAGAGTTCTCTAGGGCTGGTTGGTCACTACAGACGTTTTATATAGGAATTTTCATGTTTAGCAGCACCACTGACGAGTTTGACTAAAAAGGATGAAATTTTCCTATTGTTATATCCTTATAAGTCAGCCTTTCAGGATCTGAAATGGAGATTTACTTCAGCATCGATCCTAGTCTTTCCAGAGCCGGGAAAGAGCTATACTGTTTACTATGATACTTCAAGGATTGGGCTGGGAGCTGTGCTTATGTAGGGGGAAGGAGTCATTTCATATAGGTCTCAGGAGTTGAGGCCACAAGAGAACAATTACATAATGCACAATCTTGAGTTGGTAGCTATTGTTCATGCCTTACATTGTTGGAGACATTATCTTCTGGGAGAACATTTTATGGTTTTCTCTGACCACAAAATCCTCAAATAGATATTAACTTAGTGTGACCTGAATCTGAGACAGCACGGGTGGGTTGAGTAGCTTCTGTCCTTTGACTTCGAGCTTGCCTATATACCTGGGAAAGGCAACACTGTGGCTGATGCGTTGAGCAGGAGGACTCAAATACAAGAAGTTTAGGAGGCCAGTATTGAGTGGAATCTTATGGCTCTGTTCTCTGAGATTCATTTGGAGGTGCATGAAAGACTTGGGAAAACATTTCTTAATTATGTATTTGTTACCTCTAATCATCTTGATCAAGTGAGAATGAGCCAACTATTTTATTCTGATGGACTAGTCCTATGGGAAAGTGTGTCAGGAGAGGACCCTATTCCTGGATGAACCGTAGGCGATGATGAGATCTTGCATTTCCAGGGGTGTGTATGGGTTCCAGCAGACATATCTGAGGAGATGATGTAAGAATTTCATTCCTCAGTTTGGGAAGTTCATCCTGGTGTCACCAAGATGTATCGTGATCTACACTGTCATTATTGTTGTCCAGGTATGAAGATAGATGCTTCTGGTTTCGTCATGAGGTGTTCCACCTGTCAGCTGGTGAAGGTGGGGCATTAATGACCATCATGGATTTTTTTTTGTAGTTACCCATTCCCGAGTGGAAGTGGAATGATGTCGCGATAGATTTCATGATAGGTTTTCTGAGGTCACCTCTATGAAATGATGCAATATGGTTTTTCATTGACAGACTCATGAAGTTTTCACACTTTTTTCCAATTAAAGAGGTCGTCGGTGTTGATGAGCTGGGAAGGTTGTACATCCGAGAGATTGTACGTCTACATGGGGTTCCACACACCATTATTTCAGAGAGGGATTCCCATTTTACTTCTCAGGTCTCGTAGGGGCTTCAGAAACATTGGGTACATAGGTACTTTTGAGTACAACTTACCACCCTCAGACAGATGGTCAGTCCGAGCGTACGATTCAGGTACTTGAGGACATGCTCCGAGCATGCATTGTAGATTTTGGAGGTTCTTGGGAGAATCAAATACCTCATGTGGTGTATTCCTACAATAATAGTTTTCACGAAACTATTCATATGGCATCTTATGAGGCTTTGTATGGTAGGCCATGCCGATGAACCTTATGTTGGCT
Source organism: Viscum album (assembly GCA_963277665.1). NCBI lineage: Eukaryota > Viridiplantae > Streptophyta > Magnoliopsida > Santalales > Viscaceae > Viscum > Viscum album. The sequence goes on from OY728161.1 coordinate 113,617,934, forward strand.
AGAGGCAGGAGAGGGATCTACGATGGGACCTCGTCTTGTCCATGAGACCATAGAGTAGATAGTGTTGATTAGAATGAGGATGGCTACTACATAGCCTCCAAAGAGAGTCTTATGCTAATTGCGGGAGATGACATCTAGAGTTCGAGGTCGGAGAACAGGTTTTCAAGAGTATCACACCGAGGATGGGACACAAAAAGATTAGGAGACAGGTTAAGCGTTCTCTAAGGTACGTTGGGCCATTGGAGGTGTTGGAGAGAGTTGGGATTTTTGACTATCAGTTGATGTTACCTTAGAGGTATCGTGATATGCATGACATTTTCCACGTTTCTCAACTTCGACGTTACTTTTCCGACCAACCTCATGCTTTCCAACTCGAGGAAGTTGAGTTAGAGGTGGATGCATTGTTGGAGGAGCATCATATTTGGATTAATGATCAATGTATGAAGGTTCTCCATGGCCGGTCTATTCCTCTAGTATGGGTGATATGGAAGCACGAGTGATTAAAGGACGGGACTTGTGAGAGGGAGGTCGATGTATGATCACAGTGCATGGAGCTGTTTGGGGGTTCTTCTTCTACACTACTTTGCTAGGAAAATTTGTGGTCGAATTTCTTAAAGGGAGAAAGTTTATAAGAAAAAAGATCTTCTTTTTAGGTATCTTTTTTGACCTGTACTATCACTGAAGTCACTCAATGTTTAAAATTTATATTCTTACTAACTACTGTATATGTGGAAAGCAGGTTCGAATCCACAGGGAAGGCAATTCTAACCACTATACTTCTAAAAAAACTTGGAAGCTCCACTTTTGTCAGCAATGGAGTGAATTTTCTACTCTTCACTTTTTTAATATTTATTATAAATAAATGAAGTGATAAAATATTTAAATCATGTATTTAAAATATATTGAGGCTAGATATAGTAGAAAATATGGAATAATAGAGATATAGAACACTCTTAAAAGGACAATCTGTTAACACGCTCCGGGAAAAATCATCACTCTACTAGTTTTAGAGGTGTTTAAATTAACTTAAAGGTTATTCCATAGTGCCATCATTATAGTACTAATAAACTCCCTCTCTAAGAGGTAATTCACACAAGCCAATCTATTCTAGAGTTTTCCACCCTAAAATAAATCAACTGTGAATAATTTGAAATTTAACATCAGGATGAACTCACCATAAATCCTGATGTCTTTAGAGTTTATCATCTTTTTAAAAGTGTTTACACAATAAATCTCACCAATTGATTATGAAATTTTGAAAATTATATTTAGCTGGCACAGTCAATCGAATGAACACAGTATCGATCTCATCGAACAATACTAAATACATTAAAATGATAAAGTGAAATGAGAATTAAATGATAACCAGAAGAACTTCGATATTTCCCTGAACTAAATACTTGGCTAGAAAACATGTATACTAACATAAAAGTAATTGTAAAAATTAAAAAAGAGTGTATGAGTTCAAATCCAAGGGAAATCAAGCACCCCGAAAAGTACTCTACTCCTACATTCCTCCAGCTCCAGGAAGTGGTTCCAAAGTCATCCTCTGGCCTTCCTCCATTCAGAACTGGATCCTTCAATGTGTTCAATCAATGTATGTCTAATGAATGTATCTCCCTAAATCTATTGCTTTCTATACTTAAGTATCCACTGTCTTCATCTGCTCGTCACCGACCACTACCACCGACTTCAAAAGTCCCTTAGTTTTGCACCGCACACGTGCGTTTTTTCATGACTGGCACGTCACTACAGTTTTTCTCATATAACTAACTCCAAATGAGATAGTTGAATGCTCCTAGAAATTTACCCATATCTTGAATGAACCAGTATAGTTAGAACATAAAAACCATGATTAAAACTGTTAAACAATATAGTGAATGAAAAGACACCAAAAGTTAAATTATATAACAAACATTAGTTGGATAATTTATTTATTTAATATAAAAAAATAATTAATTAATTATTAACTATTATTATCATGTAATTAATTAACATAATTAATTTAATATATTTACTAATGTCAATTTAGTTACGAATAAATAAATCCATTAGTTCTTTAATGAATTAAGTTATTTTATTTAAATTCATAAGTTGTCAAAATTTTAATTCTGAATATTATATTAAATACTTAAGTTGATATTTATGATTAATTATTATTAAAAATGCAAACTAACAAATTAATTATTGTTTTGAATATTGAATTTATAATTATTTACATTTTTTATTTAATTCTTATTTTATTTATAAATTATTGATTTTTTATTATAAATAATTTATTATAAAACCATTATTTAATATGAAAAATTAGATAATATTTTATTTAAATTATATTTAGAAGGATAGTTAATCTAGTTTAATAATGTTTTATTTAATTTAATTAAATTAGAAAATTATGTTTACAAATATTAAATATCTCCTATTTAATAAATGTTTATAAATAAATTTTTAGTTATTATGTTTTAATATTTTTATTTAGTGATGTTTAAATATATGATTTTGATTTAGTTTTATTTTAGTTCATCATTTTTTATCTTTATTAACTTCACCCCCTCCTAAATTGGCACAAAATGGGGAGAGGGGTAGGGTTCCTTACACGAAAACCCACCATAGTGGTTCGACTCCCCTCTGGTCCAGCGGTTCCGACGACAAAATCATTCTCCCTCCATCCACGGTGGTGTGCTTCCAGCAGCTGTTGCGGACTCCTAATCTGGTGGCAGGAAGCTTTCCGTAGCGATCAACAACACCGAATCTTGTGATAAGATCTAATTCAGTGAGTTCTTTATCCCTTCGACGACTCTGGTGTGACCTTGCTCTTCTCCATGATCAGCCTCGACAGTAAGTGACCTCACCATCTTCTAGCAGTGCACAACTACTCCATCACGATGACGCTTCCTAGCTCACCCTCCTCATTGGCTCGGACACCATCCGGTTGGTCTTCTTCAATACATCATGGGAGAAGCTTCGAACGGTGGTGGATCAGGCAGAACATGAGCAACACATTGACCCCCCTACTCGATTTCATATATTCTTTGGTGTTCAAAAAAATCATCAAAACATCAGTTCGGGATAGAGATTCTTCAAAATTTGTTGTTTGGTTTAAATTTTTTATATATGTTTCATCACAACTTTTATTGGGTTGAAGATTAGTTTCGGGTGTGGTGAAGCTTCAATAAGTCTTCATCGATGTCAGCTTGATCACAGGTTGTGGTGGAGGATGAGAATTGGTGGTTGACAGTGAGGTGAAAAGGAGAAATAGAAAAACCAACAGTGAGAAGCCCAAGGTCACTGTTAAGATAAAATTAAAGAAAAATTCACTGTTAGTATAAAAATGAAAAAGGAGCAGCGGTGTGGGTAGGGTCACTATTATATTAAGAAAAAGTCACCGGTGAGCTGGGTAATTGCGGGTTGGGGGATACTGTTACAACAAAGGGTCACAGTTAGTATAAAACTAAAAGGTCACCAGCTGAACAAATAGGGTCACCGATATCAAACATGAGGTTACTGATAAAAATAAAAATTAAGGTTACCGGTGCTGCGAAAAAAAGAGGGTCGCTGAAAGTTTAATTAAAATAGACAAGTCACAGTTAGTATATAATAAAGAACTAACAGTAACCTTAAAAAAATATATATGGATAAATTTTACTTAAAATTAAAACTTAAGAAAACTAAATAAAAAGTTTGAAAATAATAAATTAAAATAATTTTAGACATCATTAATTTACAACATGATTTTTGTTAAACTTAAAACTTTAAAGCTGCAACTACAATTTTAGCAAATAACACTTAAATTTAAAACTGAATAATTAATAAACTAAAATGATAAAAGACTTAAATTAAAATTACTATATAAATTAATTACAGGGTACCAGCGAATAATAAATATTAGGAACAGTGACCCAATAGGTCACCGGTGACACTTTTCTACCTCACTTGTAGACTAAAACAAGGTAATAGATAAATAATCTAAATGCATACATAAAATTAAACAATTAATATTTTAAAACTCTTAATTTATTATTTAAACAACTATTTGAGTAAATAGAATTAAAAGTGAACTAATTTTGTTAATTTAAACTAACATTACTTACTTAACTAGTTAGCAAGATAATTAATCAAATTAATTTATGAAATTAATATATTTTATTAAATCAATATTAATATATAGTCTAAGTTAATTAAAACTCAAATAAGAATATTAAAAGACTATTTATTATCATGGTAAATTTATTAAAAAGTGATCAGATTGGAATTAACACAACTAATAAACACAAAATAAATTTAGATAAGATTAGTGAGATTAAAATTATTAATTTAATGACTAAAAATACATAACTAATTAGAAAAATTTATTAACTAACTAAATTAATTATAAAAATAAAAAAGTACAATTATTTAGTAAAAAGATCTGAAATAATTAATTAAACCACTAAAAATTACGTAAAAATATTTTGCAAATTTGTGTAAAAATAGAGCCACAGAAAATTCTCCCACACTTAAGCACTGTTTGTCCTCAAACAGTCCTATGTTTTATTATCCTGGAAAACAATAAAATGTTTATTATTTTGTTCAAAATGTAAAATGTCCAGCACTCAAAAACAGAGGACAAAACATAACAACAGGCTTTTAGAAAATGAGTTACTCATATGAATCTTGCCTACAATAAATACTCACTTGTAGTCAGGAGAGCAATGAATCATCAAGCAATGAAAGTGTCGTGCCTCATAAGTGATACTGCTTTATGAATCACTTCAATCCAAGCTCAGGTTCTAATTTCAGATTTAAAAATAGGTAAAACAAATCAATGGAATTATGGCCTTAACAAAGGAACTTTGTACTTTTACAGAATCATAGGCTCTAAAAATAATTAATTTTTTTTCAATCACCTTATTGATACAACCTAAATGATTTCCATATAAACCAGTTGACCGCTTCTCCATCCAGTGTTCATCATTCCCCTCGCCTTAATGAACTTATTTTTGACCCTACAAACTTTATTTATTTTTTCCAGGCTATGTATCATGTTCTAAGCACTGTGAAATTCACTTATTCAAGGTGTACAGAGGGCCTATTGTTAACAAAAACGCACCAAGCATGTAGGGTCTCAGAGACTCACTGTGGGATACCAGATGCCTAGACTACTCCAGTTTAAAAATATTTATATCAAAAATAATTTATATTGGCTCATTAAGATGATTAATTTTCATAAATAAAAGAAAAATGAATCCTATAGGAACAATTCAAACTTCTTGTTCAAAGGGATATGATCATAACATCAAAAACATGAAACTTAAATCACTTTCAGAAGTAGTTCCTAAACCAAATTTCCAACAAATCACTAAGTAATATCACTCAAAAATCATCCAAACTCATTAATTTAATATTCAAAGTAGTTATTAACTATAGATAAAAACACTGCTCAAAGGAAAGACCCAATTGAGTACAGTGGACAACCTAAAATTAAGCAAGAATTTTGAAAAAATTTACACATTTTTAACAAAAATAATTATGTGGTAGTGGGAATTGATGGGATTATAATTAAGAACTGTTAAGCACAGTAAAGAATTGACCACCTCCCCCACACATACAACCCACTTTTTTCACCAAAGTTGACTTCCAGAGTAGAGAATAAAAATTAAACATTTAATGTTCAAAATGGATTTTCAATTAAGTAGATTTATAATATGTATCAAGGGTCTCTTTGAAGTTCAGTATAATGTTGATTTCCACAAAAATTAACTTATAGCACATTCATTAGAACATACATAGATTTTCATTTAAGTATAATAAAACAAGTTTTCAATATATCTCAAAAGTAAATGTGAAGTGTAAGTGAACTATGAATTGGGGTGAATGAAAGTTTAGCAGAATTAATTCAGTTGCGTAATCAACAGAGTAGACAAAGTTCAAGCTAAAAAACCCAACCCAAAAAAGATTCAAAAAACCAGCAGCATGTACCTCCCGAAACATAATTTCATAGAGTGAAAGATTATTTCAATATTTATCAAAGACTTAAAATTTCAGCAAGAGGAACAAGCATAATTTTTGAATTCAACTTAGTGACATGCAATAAAAGTTTGTTTTTTTTAATCTTCAATATGTGCAGTAAATTTACGGCAAATATGTATCAGAAAAAACAAAATAGAATCTAATGAATATAATACTTACTTGAATAGGTTTATCATTTGTCCTTAACTTGGGAATTACACTCAATTATTGTCCCAAGCAGCAGCCTCCAAAAAAATCACAATGTAGAAAGAGATAAAAATTTCTAGTAGAGACATAACAAACATAAGGCAACAAAGCAGAACATTTTTAAAAGTAAAACAAGAACAAAAACAAAATCAAACACCAATGAAAGAGAATGGGTTGACTCCCATGAAGCACTGAATTTAAAGTCCTTAGTTAGACTTTATCTAAAATAAGTTTTCAAGCATAGTGATGGCAGTCAATCCCTTTGGTCGTCCCTCAAAATAAAGTTTTACTCTATTCCCATTAACTAACATGGGTTTATTTTCTTCACCTATAGTTTCAATAGATCCATTCTTCAGAACTCTCGCTATAGTAAAGGGTCCAGACCATTTGGACTTCAGCTTTCCAGGAAAGAGTTTAAGTATAGATTTAAAAAGAAGGACCTTCTATCCATGTTTGAATTCTTTGGTTTGAATGATAGAATCATGAATGATTCTAGTAATATATTTAAAAATCCTTGAATTATCATAACTCTCTCTCCTAATCTCATCAAGTTCACTTTTCTCAAGTAATATCCTCTCACCAGCACTCTTAAAGTCAATGTTTAGAGCCTTAACTACCCAAATAAGACTTGTGTTTCCACTCCACGGGTAAATGAAATCATTTTCCAAACAACAGCCTGTAATGAGAAATACTTATTGGGGTCTCAAAAGCATTTCAATTTTCCCATAATGCTTCATCCAATTTAAGAGACTAGTCTTTCCTTGAATTTAACCCTGTTTTCTCAAGTATCTGTTTAAGTTCTCTGTTTGATATTTCCACCTATCCAATGGACTCTGGATGATAAAGAGTACCAATTTTATGAACACAGTCATATATATCCATTAATTCTTTAAACATATAGTTCTTAATGTGTGTTCTATTATCAGTGATGTAAGCTCTTGGGACTCCAAATATTGTAAATATGTTCTTATTAACAAATTTTATTATAGAATTGGCTTTATAGTTAGGCAGTGCCACGACGTCAACCCATTTCGAAACATAGTCAACACCAACAAGTATATACTCATTCCCATAAGATGATGGAAGTGGAAACCTGAAATCTAAACCCCAAACATCAAAAATCTCAACTTCCTGAATTCCATTTTCGGGTAACTCTTGCTTCCTACCCACATTTCCTAGCCTCTGACATCTATCACAGCCAACCACAAAGCTCTTAGCATCTTTAAAAAGAGTAGGCCAATAGAAACCAGATTGTAGGACCTTATGAGAAGTTCTTTCACCACCATGGTGACCTCCCCAAGGTGAAGAATGGAAAATTTCTACGACATGAAACATCTCTTCCTCAGGCACACACCATCTTAAAATACCATCAGCACACCTCCTAAACAGCAAGAGATCATCCCAAAAATATTACTTAATCTTAGAAATGAATTTTTTTCTTTGGTTATTAGACAAAATATTGGGAAAGAAAACTGATGCCAGGAAGTAAGAAAAATATTCAAACCAAGGAAATTTCCTGGTTGACACAGTGAGCAGCTTCACATTAAGAAATGACGAGTTTATCTCCCTCGGATCTTCAGATTCAGATTGAGTAAGAGGAAGCCTAGATAGGTGGTCAGCAACTAAATTTTCATCTCCCTGCATATCCCTAATCTCTAAATCAAATTCTTGTAACAATAGAATCCATATAATCAACATGGGTTTGGTTTCCTTTTTAGACATAAAGTACTTTAAAGCAGAATGATCAGTGAAAATGATGAATATGGAACCTAACGAGTACTGTCTAAACTTCTCTAGTGCAAACACAACAGCTAAAAATTCATTTTCAGTAGTGGTATAATTCTATTGGGATTCATATAGATGTATGCTAGCATAATACACCACATGTAGTTTCCTATCTTTCATATGTCCAAGGACTGAACCTATAACTATGTCACTAGCATCAGACATATGTTCAAAAGGTAGTTTCCAATCCGGTGTAGTGATAATGGGTGATGTAGTGAGTTTCTCTTTAAGTAAATTAACAGATTTCAAACAGTTTTCATCAAAATTGAAAGGTGTATCCTTGTCCAGAAAAGAATGCAATGGATTAATTATTTTTGAAATGTCTTTTATGAATCTCCAGCAGAAACAAGCATTCCCTAGAAAACCTATAATACCTTTGACATTTAAAGGCGGTGAATTTTTTTGAATAACATCAATCTTAGTAGTATCAACTTCTAGACCTCTATTGGACACCATATGACCAAAAACAATACCTTCTGTAACCCTGAATTGACATTTATCCCAATTATGAACATGGTTTGTTTTAATGGATCTCTCTATGACTAACTCAAGATTTCCATGATACATGTCAAAAGTATTTCCCACAATGGAGGAATCATCAATGAAAACCTCAATGATTATTTCAATAATATCAAAAAACATATCCATCATACACCTTTGAAAGGTAGCAGGATCTCCAAAAAACCCAAAGGGAATCCGCCTGTAGGAAAATGTCCCAAAGGGGCATGTGAAAGTGGGTTTTTCCTGATCCTCTGGTGCAATAAGAATCTGGTTGTAAGCAGAATAGCCATACAGAAAATAGAAAAAATCACATCTAGCAAGCCTCTCAAGCATTTGGTCCAAAAAAGGCATTGGAAAATGGTCATTCCTAGTGGCTGTATTAAGCTTCCTATAATCTATACATACTATCAATTTTATGTCTTTCTTAACATGGACTTCTTCTTCTTTTTTTCATTTTTGACTACAGTAAAACCTCCCTTCCAGGGGAAATCCTAGACAGGGCAGACCCAAGAACTATCAGAAATGAGATATATCATTACGGTGTCCAATAGTTCGATCACTTATTCTCTCACAACTTCTTTCATGTTTGGATTTATCCTTCTTTAACACTCTACACTTGTCTTATAATCAGGCTTCTTAGGTATTTTATGCATACAGAATGAGGGAATAATACCCTTGATATCAGCTATTTTCATACCTATTGTAGATATAATCTTTTTCAAAACTCTTAAGAGTCTTTCATCTGGATTTTTATTCAGTTCATCAGAAATTATTACTGGAAAAGTGGAGTTCTCACCAAAAATAAATATTTAATATGGGCAAGGATTAGTTTTAGTTCATGAGTGGGTGGTTCTACCCTCGAAGAAAGAATATTAGGACTAGGAGGACTAAGATCTTCAACATATTTCTTGAAAGGAATATTAAATGATGAAAGATTATCAATTTCCTACTCAAATTCAAGAAGTAATAGTGCTTCCGTCCAAATTGGGCAGTAAACTATCCAAATTTTCCAGATCCGATTTCAACAAGTTAATCAGAGCAGAATAATATAGTTGTCTATAAGTACTCCCTCAATATTATCAAAGTTTTCATCAAGGTTGTTATTAACAGAAATAACTTCAAATTCACTCAAAAAGCTACTATGTTCATAAATAGAGGACACTTCTCCTGCAGAAACTAGACAGTTCTTCAGTTCTGTAAACTTTTCTAGATTTGGAGTTCGAGAAGAATTTTCTCCTTTTAAAACATATTCAATAGGATCTTCAGCTTCAATATATATTTCTTCAACATAGAATGCATTTTTAGATTCTTCAAATTTTCCAATTGAGTTCTCATCTTCTAAGGACTCTAGAATTGAACAGTTTTTAGAAAAAGTTAGTTTTTTAACATTTTTAGACACATTGAACTCTTCTGGTTGTTCTCAAATTTTAATGATCAATTGACCCTTAGAGACATCAATAACAGCACCACCTGTAGCAAAGAAGGTCCTACCGAAGATGATGGGAACCTCTTGATCACACTCCATGTCCATGACTAAAAAGTTTGCAGGTATAAACCACTTCCCAACCCCAATTAGAAAATAATATACCAACCCACTAGATGAGTGAATGATCTACCAGCTAACTGTAGTATGACTGTGGTGGGTTGAAGGTCACCTAACCTCAAATGTTGAAATAGTGAGTATGGGAACAGATTAATTCTAGCACCTAAATCACACAAACAGTTCAGCTGATCAGAGTTTCTTAATGTGAATGGTATGAAAAAACGACAAGGGTCTTTCAGTTTAGGTGGTATTTTCTTTTGGAGTACATCACCACACTCTTTAGTGACGTTGTAAGTAGCAAATTCTTCCATGGTTTTTTTGTTTAAAACAATTTTCTTCAATGATTTCACGAAATATTGGATTTAAATTAAGGCTTGAATGAAAGGAATGTTTACTTGATGTTTAGAAAGGACACCAAGGAACTGAAGATGTTCAGCCTTGGGGTTACTTTGAGGTTCCAGCTTCTCAGGGAAAGGGATGGGTGGGGAAATATTTATAAGGACAGTAGGCATATCCCTCACCTCTTCTTCAAAATATTCTTTTCCATTATTTTTTTTATTTTTAGATGAAGTTTCATTATGTGTTTCAGATGAAAAATTCATGTTTTGATCATCTTAATTACTTTTCTGTGAATTTCTTGTAAGTGTACAAAGAAAAATTTTACTTCTGGATTGAAGTAGATTTTCATTTTGAACATTTTCAGGGTCTTTTCAGCTACAATTTATGTATTAATCCAACTTTTAGTGAAAAATCCATGGAATTCTCCCTAGATTTAATATTAGTGGTACTTGGAAGTATACCTTTTTCCCTAGATGAAAAATCCCAGGAAAGTTGGAAAATATGTGTTTCCATGTTTTGTATTCTAACATCAATTTTAATTTTATCAAAATCATATTTATTTTGATTTTCGGTTAGCTGAGTCATGCAACTTTCTTTTTTAGAGTTAATTTTGTTCAAAATAAAATCAAGATTAGAAGACATGTAACAATCATTATTTCCATGTACATTTAAAGACTCACCCCTTTGTTGATTTTGAAAGCTCGATCTTGGTTGGTTAGAGAAATTAGGGGTAGTGTATTTTTTAATTAAACCTTAATCTTTCCATGACAGAATATGGTGGTTCCTATAGCCTTGAATATAATTATATGAAAATAGATCTTTCTTAAGAGCGACTTAGGGCCATAGTTTACAAAGTTTTCATTTTCTTGTTGTTGGGATAACATATGAAAATTAGGACAGAAGTTTTCTGTATGCCCAAACATACAACACTAGACACACTGTTCCCTTAAATATTGGTTGGTATTTTGACATCCTAGTTGACTAATAGTTTACTTCGAATTTTGGTTCATTATATATTGAAGTTGGTTGGTGATTTCAGCCAGTTGAGCTTGAGTTTAATTCATTGAACCAGTGTTCGAATTAACATTTCTATTGTCTCTTTTCCTTCTTGAATTTCTATGTTGTGAATTTAGTGTAAGATTATTAAAAAAAATTCTAAGCTCTTCATCTATTTTTTCGTTGTAATTACCCCAGCAGCATGGTCTACTAAATTTTGTGCATAGGAGGAAATCCCTTCATATAATGTATCTATAAGAAGGTGTGATGGGAGTTGATGATGAAGACACAGCCAGAGAAAATCCATGAATCTATCCCAAGCTTCATGAAAAGATTCTCCATCCTCTTGGTAAAGTCTATTTATCTTAGTTCTAAGTTATCCTTTTAATATTTGGGGATATAATTTCATAATGAATGAGTTATACACTTGATCCCAGTTTTTGAAAATGTTCTCATCTAGAATCAAAAACCAATTTCTAGAATTCCCTTTAAGGAAAAAGGGAATGAATCTCATTAAAAGTTCATTTTCAATGAGTCCTAGAAGAGGCAATTGCAACATCATATTATATAAGTCTCTAATGAAGGCAAGGGAGTCCTCATTAGAGAGCACATTAAAAGCAGGTAATAAGGAAATATGTGACTGTTTCAATTCATAATTTCTCTCTATAGGAGATAACCTAATAGATGATGGATTGCTTGAATCTTGAGGAAGTTAAAACTCCCTCATCTTGGACCTTTCATTTTTATCTAAGAGTACTAGTTGATTTTGGAAGTTATTAGGTGCAGGAACTCTATTATCTAAGTTTTCCATTTCAGTTTTGTTCTTCTTTATTAGATCAGTGAGATGTTTGTCTATTTCTATATTTAGTGGCTCTAGACTAATATCAGAGTGTCTTGTGATCATACAAACAACAAAAGGTAGTACAGAGTAGTAACAATTCAGTAATAAGTGAAATGTATTTTTTTTTTAAAATTTTCAATTTATTTTTTAATTTTTTTTAATTTTTTATATGATTTTTTCTTAGTTTTTTTATAAGAAATGGCTCATTCCCTCCTCGAAAAAGAATCCAATAAACATGAACTGTACTGTCATTGAATTCGATCAATGTTTAAAATTTATATTCGTACTAACTATAGTATATGTGGTAGGCAGGGTAGAACCAACCGGGAAGAAAATTCTAAGCACTATACTTCTAAAAAACAAAACATGGAAGCTCCAATGTTGTCAACAATGGAGTGAATTTTCTATTTTTCACTTTTTTTAATATTATTAATAAAGAAATGAAGTGGCAGAATATTGAAAACTTGTATTTAAACTAGATTGAGGATAGAGACAGTAGAAAACATGGAATAACAGAGATATAGAACACTTATAAAAGGAAAATCTATGAAAACGCTCAGGGAAAAATCATTATTCTACTGGTTTTAGTGGTGTCTCAGTTCACATAATGGTTATTGAATATTTCCATTATAATAGTATAAATTACCTCCCTTTATAATAGTTTATTCAGACAAGCCAATCTTTTCTAGATTTCACCACCCTAAAATAAATCAACTATGAATAGTAAAAAATTTAACATCAGGATGAACTCAGCATAAATTTTGAAGACTTTAGAGTTTATTATATTTTTAAAAGTGTTTTCTTGATCAATCTTTCCAATCAATTGTGAAATTTTGAAAATTAAATTTAACTGGCACAAACAATCAAATGAACTCAGTATCGATCTCACCGATTAATACTAAATACATTAAAATGATAAAGTGAAATGATAATTTAATGATAAAAAGTGGAACTTCAATATTTCCCTGAAATAATGACTTAGTTATAAAAAATTTATACTTACATAACAATAATTACAAACATGATAAACAGAGTGTATGAGTTCAAACACAAGGGAAGTCCAACTCCCTGAAAAGTACTATGCTCCTACGCTCTTCCAGCTCGAGGAAGTGGTTCAAGAGTCATCCTCTGGTCTACCTCCATTTGGAAATGGATCCTTCAATGTGTTCAATAAATTTTAGTCTAACGAATGTCTCTCCCTCAATCTGCTGCTTTCTCTGCTTAAGTAGCCACTCTATTCTGTTGCACGTCACCATCCACTTCCATCGGCTTCAAAAGTCCCTCAGTTGTGCACCGCACACAGGCATTTTTTCTCTATTGGCACATCATGCTAGTTTTTCTCACATAACTAACTCCAAATGAGTTAGTTGAATACACCTAGACGTTTACTCATCTCTCGAATGAACCTATATAGTTATAACAAGTAAACAAAGGTTAAAATTGTTAAACAATATAGTGAATGAAAAGACAACAAAAGTTAAATTACGTAAAAAAAATTAGTTGGATAAATTATTTATTTAATATAAAAACATAATTAATTAATTATTAACTATTATTATCAAGTAATTAAGTAATTAAATTAATTAATTTAACATATTTACTAATTTCAATTTAGTTACGAATAAATAAATCCATTGGTTCATTAATGAATTATGTTATTTTATTTAAATTAATATGTTGTCAAAATTCTAATTCTAAACATTATATTAAATAATTATATTGATATTTATGATTAATTATTATTGAAAATGTAAACTACCAAATTAATTATTGTTTCGAATATTTAATTTCTAATTATTTTCATAGTTTATTTAATTCTAATTTTATTTACAAATTATTATCGAATTTTTATTTTAAATAATTTATTATAAAACAATTTTTAATATGTAAAATTAAATAATATTTTATTTAAAATAAATTTATAAGGTTAGTTAATCTAGTTTAATAATTTTTTATTTAAGTTCATTAAATTAGAAAATTCTATTTATAAATATAAAATATCTCATATTTAATAAATGTTTATAATTAAATTTATAATTATTAAGGTTTAATATTTTAATTTTGTGATGTTTAAATTTATGATTTGGATTTAGTTTTATTTTAGTTCATATTTTTTTATCTTTATTAACTCCTCCCCCCTCACAAATTGGTGCAAACAGGGGAGAGGAGTAGGGTTCCTTCTGCGAAAAGACACCATAGTGGTTTGGATACCCTCTGGTCCAACGCTTCCAACAAAAAACTCCTTGTCCTTTCATCCACGGTATTGTGCTTCCAACTGGTGCGGAGGACATCTTTTCGTAGTGATCAAAAATGGTGAATCTTGTGATCATATCCAATCCAGTGAGTTCCACATCCCTTCAGAGGCTCTGGTGTGACCTTGCTCTTCCCCATGATCGGCTTGAACAGAAAGTAGCCTCCCCATCTTCTAGTGGTGCACAACTACTCCATCACGACGACACTTCCCAACTCGCCCTTCTCCTCAGATCAAACACCAGGTGGTTCATCTTATTCAATCTCTCTTGGGTGAAGCTTCGAATGATGGTGGATTGGGAAGAACTTTAGCCACACACCGATCCCCCCGCTTGATTTTTGGACTTCTATAGTGTTAAAAAAAATTTCACAACATCAGTTCAGGATGGAGATTCTTCAAAATTCGGTGTTGGATTCAATATTTTTTCTATATGTTTCTTCAAAACATTGATTGGGTTTAAGATGAGGTTCGGGTGTGGTGAAGCTTCAATGAGTGTTCATCTTTTCTGGCTTGATCACTATTTGTGGAGGAAGATGAGAATTGGTGGTTGACGGTGAGGTTCAAATGAGAAATAGAAAAACCAACAGTGAAATGACCAAGGTCACCGTTCGGCTAAAATTAAATAAAAAGTAATTGTTAGTATAAAAAATGAAAAGGAGCAGCGGTGTGGGCATGGTCAGTCGATGTTTAAAAAAAAGTAACTGGTGAGATGGGTAGCTGCGGGTTGGGGGTCACTAATACAATAAAGGGGCAGATTTGGAATAAAATTAATAGTTCAATGGTTAAACAAAGAGGGTCACCGATAGTAAACATGTGGTTACCGATAAAAAAAATTAAGGTTACTAGTGCAGCGAAAAAAAAGAGGGTCACTAAAACTTTAAATAAAATAGCTAGGTCCCCGCTAGTATAAAATAATGAACAAACGTTATCTATAAAAAAACATAAATGCATAAATTGACCTTAAAATTAAAATGTAGTTAAACTAAATAAATAGATTGAAAATAATATATTAAAATAATTCTAAACATCAATAATTTACAACAGGATTTTTGTTAAACTTAAAACATTAAAGCCACAACTAAAATTTTAATAGATTACACTGAAATTAAAAACAGAATAATTAATAAAATAAACTGATAAAATAATTAAATTAAAATTACTATATAAATTAATTAAAGGGTAGCAGTGAATAATAAAGATTAGAATCAGTGACCCAATAGGTCACCAGTGACTCTTCTTTATATAACCGGTAGACTAAAAACAAAAGGTAGTACATAATTATTGTAACTGTATTCATAAAATTAAATTATTAATATTTATATACTCTTAATTAATTATTTAATCATCTATTTTAGTAAATAAAATTAAAAGAGAACTAATGTTTTTAATTTAAACTAATGTTATTTACTTAATTAGTTTGCAGGATAATTTAACAAATTAATTTATAAAATTAACTTCTTTTATTAAATCAATATTAAAATAATGTATAAGTTAATTAAAACTCAAATAAGAATATTAAAAGACTAGTTATTATCAATGTCAATTTACTAAAAAATGAGCATATAGGCATTAACACAACTAATAAACAAAAAATAAATTTAGATAAGATAAGTAAGATTCAAATTATTAATTTAAAGAGTAAAAATACATAATTAATTATAAAAATTGATTAACTTACTAAATTAATTATAAAAATGAAGTACAACTATTTAGTAAAAAGTTCTTAAATAATTAATTACATTATTAAAAATAATGTAAAAAGATGGAGCAAAACTATGTAAAAATAGTTCCACATAATTTTATTTTTCTGGTCATTTTTGAGAAAAAGAGGAAATTCTGGAAATTTTTGATGTACACACCTGATACATTCTGAGTAAACACCGTGTAATCAGCTACCACGGGTAATCTGGTGGTGGTCGTGTAGCGGCCATGAAAACAGACTCATGTGGTGAACTGGAGACCGCCTAAAGTAGAGTATGGAAACATAAAATACATAACTTGTACTCCCAAAGTACACGTCGTGTACTTTCTTTTTTTCATTAAACGGACTGGGGTCACGTCTTTTCGGAAGAAACTTCTTTTCTGTAGAAATGTCTTCTTCTCTGCCAAACTCAACCAGGAGCGTCCGGATGGCACAGATCTTCACCGAGCCCCTGATCGAGTGTCTGTTCTTCGAATTGAACTCTGTCAGTTGCATTGGAAACACATCGGTGAGTTCTATCTCCTTCTTGAACACCATCTTATGATTTCTCTTATATCATGAGATATCATGGGTTGAACATTTTATAATTTTTTGTAGATATACCACATTCTAGCTCGATCCCAGGGTCGTCACAAGACTATAATGATCCTAAAACACCGAGGTAGGTGGTTTGTGCCTTTCTGTTGAATGTCTTTGAGTTATATGTGCAAAATCACCAATACCCATGAAGAGGGTGTTGCGTTTTTACTATTTTAGCCCTATTTTTTTCCAAATATGATTGAATTCATGAGTATAGGATAATTGGATGCGAATAGGGTTAATTTTAATGCATTGGAAGTGTTTTCCCATGCATGTTCTGTTTACAACAGTATGGTCCTTTTTAGCCATTAGGCTTCCATGATGTTTTCCTAGGCCTAGTACTATAGGATGGAGTGAATATTTGATCTGACATGATTGATATGTTATAAACTATTTAGCCAAGTAGTTCTTGAGGTTTACCTTGGCTGTATTTCATTTCCATACTCTTTTGACTTACACAGGGCTGTGAGAACCTGGTTTTGTAGACTATAAGGGGAATTGGTCATGTGAGCTTCCTCAGAGAGTCTTTGACCACATTTGACTATAAGGGTAATTGACCGTGTGATCGTCCTCCGAGTGTCTTTATCACATTTGACTATAAGGGGAATTGATCGTTTGAGCTTTCATAGAGAGTCTTTATTACTTTTGACTATAAGGGGAATTGACCATGTGAGCTTCCCCAGAGAGTCTTCATCACTTTTGACTATAAGTGGAATTGACCTTGCGAGATTCATTAGAGAGTCTTTGTTATATACTTGTAATTTGAACCATAGGGGTAGACTGTGTGTGCTTCCTAGAGGGTTCCTTGTGTTGCTAGGTAGGACCAGAGGGTGTAGGCTGTGAGTACTTCACAGAGGGTTACCTGTTTTTGATTTCCTACTTCATTAGTTGTTTACTTGATATATGAAACTGAATGCTTTGAAACTGTAGGATTGGTTACTATAGAGTACATCCTTTTTTGCAGATATCTTTTTCTTATTAATTACCATATATTCCCGGACTGTTAGGCATAGATCTTGTGGTGATTTCCTACTGGGATTAAGTCTCATAACCTGTTTGGGCTAAGGTTTTGGGCCCAAACAGATTATATTGTTGCACGTATAGATAAGTGAAAGCACCCTTCTACATTAGGTTTTTGAGTTTTGTGGAGACGGAGTGCATGGGACTAAGAAGAGGCTTGCAATGCTGAGGAGATGGAATTTGTTTTTATTTTGTATTGTGGTTTAGTAATCTTTTTATTCCAGTATTGTGATTGGTTTGTATTCTTTCCTAAACATATGTATCTTGCATAATTCATATAAATATATGTGGTATATAGTTTATTATTTCTAGTCTTCCACTGTTCAATTTTTCATGATTATATTGTTTTTTCTATCGTATATCTGTTTTAATTCTGTTGTGTTACTCTTCCAATGAGGGCATAGTTTCCCCACTATCACACCTATGCCCCTCGTTGCTAGTTGGTAGCCTCTGGAAATTGGGGATATGTGCTTGAGGCCTTGTGACCAACCGGGTACTGGGTGCCTTTGGGTGGCTTCCAGAACCTGGATGTTTCATAAAAAAATTACCTCTTCTTTAGGTGTCTCCATTTTATTTGCACTAAAAAACTCTTTAAGTTGGTTTTCTACCCAAAGGGTGGACACTAAGATGAATTGAGGTATTTTGGAATGAAAATTGGGAAGGGGTTATCCCAGACAAATAGATTAGGAGGTGTGAATTAATGTTAAGGATAAGTTCTGTTTTATAAGGGAGGTGAGGTTAACTTTAGGAAAATCTTGAAATATTAATTTAATAAAAATTTATTTTTGGTTTCAAATAGCTCAAAAGTAATTCCATTAGAATCCAAGATATGTATTCGTCAAAATCCATTTAACCAATATGTTTTATACAAGTTTAGGTCACAAATTATAACCTTATCTTTTGGATTTCACCCTTAGTTAAATATGTTAACTCTTACGATGTCTTCTGGTATTTTTATACTATATGGTTAATGTAGTTACTATAAAATACCAATAGAACATAATGTGGATCATTATTGAAATTTTTAATACTATCTATGTCAGTTGGATGAATATTTTATTTTTATGACTGTTATATCATTTAATAAAATACTGTTTTTTTAAATACTCATTTTTGTCAATTTGACACTATTTAGTAATTGATGTTTTTTATAGTCTAACAACTTTATTACTTATTATAAGGAATTAAATCATCCATAACATGATAATGTTATCCAAAAAAATAATTTATGGCATTAAAAAGATCAATTTAAATTAATTTCAATATTTATAATATCATTTATTTAAATCATTCATTAATAAGTTAATCACTACATCATTATTGTGTCAAAAGTAAATTTATTTATTTAATGTCTAAAAATTATAACTATAATAACATAATTTTTTAAATATTTTATTCTTTATAATGACTATTTAGAGTCAAAAATATAAGTTATATAACCCCATAATAAAATTTTCCTATTAAAAACATACAAGTTTTTGTTATATTTCTATTTACTTTAAATTAATTATAATTACATGTCATTATAGCGCCAAAGTGGCTTCAAAATGAAAAAAAATTGGCATAATGATTTTTTGGTCACCCATGAATCATACAATAATATTAAGAAATGTGTTAAGCTAGTTTTATATTATTATAATATAATTTTTCCATTTATTCAATGAATTTACCCTTTAACTGTGGATAATAAAAACAATTAATGAAGTTAATATTCATAATTACAAAAAAAGAAAACTATATACATAATTAGGACCTTATGATTAAAAAAATGGAATCCATTTTTAAAAATTCAATACACAGAAATTTCAGTATTTTATTGAAAATTAATTCTCGTTATCAAAATGAGAATACATGTTTCTAAAAGTAAAAACAATCAAAAGATTGATACGTGTTTAGATCAAATTTCAATGTGAAATTACATCGAATGATGTTCATTATATTCAATTATAAAAATTTAATCTAATTATACATTAAAAAAACTGTAAGGATAATTTAATAATACAAATAATTTGAATGAAAAAGAATATTTGAATTAAAATGCAGTATTTTTCACTATTAATTAAAATATAAATGTTATTGAAAAAACACATAAAATTTTTCCAAATAAAATTTTTATGTTCCAATTATAAAATTTAATTTACTTTCATAAAATTGAATATATATATATAAGTTTAAAATATTGAATTTAGAATGGGTTCACTATTAAAAGGTGGAGAACTGCATTTTTTAAAAAATATTTCTTTTATATAAAAAATTGAAATTGTCCTTATATCATGTCTAAGAAACAAATAATATTAATGTTAAAATTATATTTTATATATAAAATAAAAAATGTGGTTAATAATATTCATAAACACTTTTTGAACAGCTAGTTTGATAGGCCACGGTGCATTCGAACTCATTTTTGCATGTTGCACAAGCTAGTGAATTATTTAAAAAGAAGTGTATCTTGGAAGCATTGGGTGTTAAATTCTTCCCAAATTAAATAAATTTCATCCTAAGAATTTTAAACTTGCGATTAAATACAAGGTTTTTGACATTTCAAAATATCATTTTTGAAATCCCATGTCAAAAATTGGATTAATGAGACCTCTATTTTAAAATATAAAAAGGGAAGTGTGAAGGATACCATAAATAACACATACTATGGTTCAATGTAAGAAAATATAGTCATGAAAAAAAATATAACCATCATGTTCTGATGGAGAGTGATAAATAACATTATTTAGAGAAGGATAACAACTAGAAAGCTATAAATATGTGATGATCTAATGGACCACTAGATTCATCACAAAAAGAATGTACAAGGAAAATATTTTTGGTTTTATGATCACTTAATTGGTGTTGTATAGTTAATTTAATTCATAGAATAATAATACAAGGTATTATACTTAATTTACATGTATAGTTTCATCCATTAACTAATTTCTACAAGAGACTCATCTTTGTCTTCAAAATAAAATAAAACTCAAAAATATTCTATTTATCTTAATTGTGTAAGGTTACAAATATAAATTTATACCATTTAAATTAATAAAACTATTTTATAATAACCAGGTAGTTATTTTAGGATAATTTTATGTGATAAATCATTTTTGTACTTCAGTTTTGGGCTGAATTCCCACATCCTTGTCTGACGCGACCGGTTGACACCCGACCTATAGATTTTCCTTTTTCTCAAATTATATTATTATAACATTTCATAAATAAAATTAAAAAAATTTATTGACCTAAAAAAATACTATATAATATAAAACATAATCCATTATATACATACGACATTTCCAAAATACTTCTGTCCATATTAAATTTCTAAAGAGATCCTTATATTTCCAAAATCAATTGTAACATCACATTCCCCAAACAACGTAATGTCTCTATTGTTGACAAATACCAATATAAAATCAAAATACATAATGAAGTAATTCATTTTTAAAAATTATTAAATAAGGAACAGTGTAGTACAATCCGAAATATAGTAACATAAATCTTGAATCCAAAAACATAAGTATATTAATTTTTCCACTTAGACTGTAGTGACAACATCAGCATTACTTTAATCCATTTGTTTATTGTGAGCCATGTTTTCTTGAAGCTTTGAAAAATCATTTTCATAATTCCCCATATCATCAAAATTCTATAATTTCACATTTATATCTTCTTTCATTCCCTTAAAATCATGAGCCTCGTGACCTTTTTCTCCACACATGTAACAAACTACAATTCCTTTCTAGAAGGTACTAGGGTGTTGCTTCCCACAATTATGACATAAGGTAAAATCATTCTTTCCCTTTTAGGATTTATCTCTATCTTGCACCATTATTCTCTTATTTTATTTATTTAATTTAATTTAATAAGACTCAAAGAATTTCTTTTCCATCCAGATAGTAGACGAGACTATATATTTGTATGATGAGAATTATTATGAGACTAGTTCTCATCAGAGGAATGGTTTAAACCCATCCAAGAATCGATCAATCTTACTTCTCCAGTTATGTATGTAGTATGTAGCATATCTTTTTAACATTATGAAGTTATCCTTATACATTCCAACATTCTCATCCTCCTTTTTCCATAGACTCAGATATTTTATATCCATATCAGCTCATTGTTCATGAGGAATTTATTTTTCTAGGAAAAGTTCTTTAAACTCCCTCCATTCTATATTTTCAACTTCTCAATCATCCTTAATGATTTGAATTAATAACCATTGTTGATCCAAAACTCCAAAGAGATGATAAATATCCATGACAACCTTTTACCTTTCTTAACAACCCAAAGAAATAAATATTTTCTCTAAGGTACTTATCCATTGTTCATCTATAAATGGACTTATATTACCATTGAATGTTGGATGTTGTTGTCTTATGAAGTGGTTGAACATTGATCCTCCACATTTTAGATCAAGATTATCTATAAGGGTAAGGTTATTATTTATAACCTAAGTCAGTTTTCCCAGTATGGTTATAAGTAATTTAGCACCAGCTGTCTCACCATTAACACTGTTATTATATTTCATAGCAGGTCAATCCCTATATGGATTACCTTCATTGATAAAATTTGCATTATTTCTACTTGGTTCCATTTATAAACAATGGAATACACCATATTAGGTTATGAATCAAAATGTATATTTTGAAACTAGTAAAACACTTGACATAAATTGAGAAATTTATGCATATCTAATCCATAGACATAAACCTGATTTATCTGAGGTCATAATTAATCATAAATGGTTTTTAAATAAAATATGAATTATTCTATGAATTTCACATGGGAGTGTCAAACCAGGTGCACAGTAAGTATGGTTGTCATGTACCAGGTTACCCCGAGTCAAGCCCTAAACACCTTGTCAGAGATTTCACCCCTAGGTACATCTGTGACGGAACCACATTCACTTCTAGTATCTAGACATGGATATAATTTATAGTAATACCCAGATAATCTATATATTTCCAAAATTATGATATTTTCTTTTATACATATCCTAAAAGTCTATCATAGGGTAATGTTCCCTAATAAAATTTTTTCCAAATCTAGTTTCCATGGTTTGTACTCTAATTCCTTTAATACCAATTATAATAACTGAACCCGAGTTTCCCAAATCCAGTGAATTATTTTAATACATTCACAAGATTAAAAGGAATAAAATCTTGAAGGAACTATTATGTTAGCAGTCATTGAAAATGTATTACATACATAAACTTTATATTCTAATTTCTAACATAAAATACATCATAGATAATCTGTTGAGAAATAAATTATTCCCCTAGCTTAACCATACATATCAATCATAAAACAATTCTTAGAATCCTAGTAAAATAAAACATATGATAGGGGTGAGCTCAGATGATAGGTAAATATATATAATATAGAAGAAGCTATCATAAATAAGCATAAACATTTAACGAAAGATACAAAACTAAAACACATGAATTTTAAACATAAACATGAAAATAATATAGAAATAATGAGTCAAAAATTACCATATAAACATGCACATTGATATTCTACTAGTCTAACAATCACATGTAATAACAAACGTTATGAATAAGGAATACATGATGCGGGACATCTTAAACACACCATCAAGGATTTTTCTAAGACATTGTACATAATTGGGTAAGACATTTGCCAAAACCCAAAAATAATTATCTCATGAGACCTACAAATGAATAGAGGGGATATAGTTGTCCCCACATGAAACTTAAAAAGTCTAGTGAATTTCTCTTATGAAAGTGTTGAAACATAAACAACATAAACATTAATATTAAAACTAGCATATGAAATGTCTATAGTTAGGCCAAAAGCTATTAATGATATCAAAATAGAACTTCCATATCCAAACATATCATAAAACCATAAATACAATATATAAGATTTTATCTTAACATATTAACCTTAATTAAGCCTAAAATCCATTATAGGATGTTGACATAGATGAAAGTGATCTAAAAAAGTCATTAAGACTCTTTTAGAAATATCACTTTTTCTTTGAAATCATTTAAAAGCCTGCATAATTATAAATGGAAAAAATTATTTTGAAAATAACCTAATAATCATGTCAGGGAATCTTCAAAATATTAATGCATTATAAAAGTGAAAAATAGCCGCTCATTCAGTATATGACCAAAAAACATTCTTTTCATATTTTGACAAAAATTTCATATAGTACCTCAATTTCAAAATGATAGAAAGAATCCTTTAATTTTTTTATAAAAATTAAAACATGGGTATAAATGGATTTAAATATTAATTTAAGAATATAAATATTATTTTTAAATACATGTATAAGAATTATGGATTTGGATGATAAATATGTACCAGTAGATACTTACATATAAACAATCTCGGATAATAATGAGATTGAAAAATTAACACTTACCTTGAAATTTCTTTTAGTTTAGGGTGTCTTAACCTCTTGTATAATGGATAAATATTATTAATAAATTATATTAGGACTATATACATATATATGATATCATTGATGGTCCTTTTATCTCATTTTGTTAATAATATTTCATTATTATCATTATTTCAGGTGTTAACTGCTTTGTTTTCCTATGATTGTTTTGTTATGTAAGTCCTATTTCTTAAGAATAGGATATATATTATTCAAATACATAATGATATTATGTTCATAAATATTATATTTACTTATCTTATCATGTTTATAATCATTCTAGAGTGGTTAATGTGGATAATGAATCTCATCGTGTCGTGGAGACGGTAGGTCGTATATATGCATGAGAGAAAATATCATTCTATTAATAATTAAATTATATGGAAATTGATTGTATTATAATTATAAAGAATAATAATAATTTCATATTCATTATTTATTTTTATTATACTCATCATTATACCCATCCAAATGAAGTATTTTGAATAACAAATTACACCCTGATGTCGAGACGGTTGGACGTATGTAGGAACACATGGTGATATTATAATATATTCGGTGGATAAAATGATGAATATGGTTATACCATGATTATAATAACATCTCAATATATGTATGATACTGGATTTATTACTTTGGTATGGAATCCACAAATAAAGAGGAATTAGAAGTAATAAAAAACATTGAAATAAGAGATAAAATGATTACCTCTTCTTTAGGTGTCTCCTTTTGATTTGAAAAAAAAAGACTCCTTAAATTGGTTTTCTACCCCAAGGGTGGACACTAGGATAACATGAGGGAATTTGGTAGCATAATTGGGATGGGGTTGGTCGTGCCAAGGGGCTTTGGAGGTGTGATTTAAATATAAGGATAATTTCCCTTTTATCTGATAGTTGAGGGGCACTTTAGGAAAAGATTGAAATATTAATTTATTAAATATTTATTTTCGGTTTATAATATCTCAAAAGTGATTTTTCATGAGGATAAGATGAGTATTGGTCGAAATAATCTCGTCCAAAATTTTTTAGATAAGTTTATGTTACAAATTTATCCTTATCTTTTGGCTTTCACCCATAGTCAAATAAGTTAACTCTTACCATGTCTTTTGTATTTTTTTACTTTATAGTTAATATAGTTACTATAAAATGATAAGAGAAACACATGTGGATCATTAATGAAATTATAAAAATTATATATTTTAGTAGTCTTAATCTTATATTTTTATGACTATTATATCATTTAATAAAATAGTTTTTGTTTTAAAAACTCATTTATGTCAACATTGACACTATTTACTAATTTTTTTTAAAAGTCAAATAAAATTTATTCCTTTGAAAAAGGAATTAACTCATCCATAAAATGTCAATTTTATCCATAAAATTCGCGTAAGACATAAAAATTCTCAAATTAGATTTATTTTAATATTTAAAATATCATTAATTTCAATCATTTATTAATAAGGAAATCACTGCATCATTATTGTGTCATAAATAAATTTATTTAGTTAATGTTTAAATAATATAAATAAATTAATAAGATTTAAGAAATATTTTTTCTTTATAACGACTATTTATAGTCAAAATTATCATTTATATAACCCCGCATTAATTTTTTTTTTGAAAAAAGATACACATTTATGTTATATTTCTATTTATGTTAATTTAATTATTATAACACGTCATTATCACACCCAATTGTCTCCCAAATGCCAAAAATTCGGCCTAAGGATTTTTTTGGTCGCCTATGAATCATCTAATATTCATAGGTCACATTTTAAGGTAGTTTTATATTATTATAATAATATTTTAACATTTATTCAATGAATTTACCCTTTAACCGTGAAAAATAATAATAATTACTAAATTAATTATTCATAATGCTCAAAAATAAAAGATACCTATTTAAATAATTTGGAGCATATTATTATAAATATTGAATACAGTTTTACAAATTCATAACATAAAAGCTTCAGTAATTAATTTAAAATTAATCCATGTTGTCAAAATGAGAAAATAAGTTTATAAAAGTAAAAACCATCAAAATATTGATACGTGTTTATATCAAATTTTAATGAAAATTTCCATAAAATTAATTAAAATTTATTAAATGATAAAAAATTAACCTATTTTACTTTAAAAACAACATAAAGGTTAATCTTATAATATAAATATATTAGATGAAAAAGCAGTTTTGTATTAAAATGTATTGTTTTCACTATTCATTAAAATATGAATGTTTTTAGAAAAACACTAAAAATTTATCCAAACTAAATATTAATGTCCTGATTCTAAAGATGAATTTCATTTTGTCATGTTGAATATAAAAAAGTGTCAAATATAGGTTTTTAAAAGGTTTCTCCATTAAAAGATTGAAAATCAACATGTTTTGAAAAATATTTCATTTGTCTGACAAAATTGGATTTGTCCTTATATTATGTCTAATAAACACATAATATAAATTAGGAAATTATATGGGATATATTAAATTCAATATGTGGTTAATACTATTCATAACCATTTTTTAAACATCCATTTTGATAGGTAGTAGGGAGCTCAAACTCATTGTTCTTTGTAGCGCTAGCTACTGAATTATTTAAATTGAAGCATACCCTGGAAGCTAGGTGTGTTAAAAAAATTTAGTGATCATTAGACATTAAATTTCCCCATATATCCATAATATTTGTCATTAATATTATTATTGATTGAATTGTATATAATTTCTACATATGATGTTTTACATTGAATGTTATTTGATTAAATGGGGAAATATTGAAAATATGTATCCATTACACAGTATTTATACCTTATGATAAGGCTCATTGTTTTATAATTACATAGATTATTCAATATATGAGGAATGCTTTGTGTAGGTATGAAATAGGTGAGACCTAGTAATATATTTCCCCTCAATGCATACGTAGCTTCAGGGGATGAATGAGTTTTATAACCATAGTTATGTAGGTTATTAACTAATATGTTTTATGATGTCTTGTGAAAGTGCTTGATAGTAATAGTATCATGTACATAGGAAAAATGACATTCACTAAGCACTGTCTTTAGTCAGTATTTAGCTATTTTTACCATGATATTTTCACTATGACTTTATCTATGGATTCCTTTAATTCTCAATTATTTAAATGGAATGTGTATCAGTTACTTAGCTTGAAATATAGATTATTCATTACCCAGTTATGATAGTTATGTTATTGATGAAATGGAATGCATTATCAGTTATTTCCCTTTTCCATATTTTTTATAAATTCCATCTCAGTTTATTGACGACATGGAATGTGTGTTTAGTTATTTACCATTCCATATTAATTATTATCATTGATACGTTATTTCATCCAATGTACTTAACCCTGAAAGTGAATTTGAGCTCAACACTTTTTTCCATTCCCCATCATTCCAAGAAATTAACAATGAATGATATAAAGGGAAATGAAATATTAAATAAATATATTCTAAAAAAATATTATAATTTTTTATTCAAATACAATATTTGAATCATATATGTCTCTAGCCTACCAAGACTAATAAAATATTATATCCTTTCAGGTGTGATTCCATGTATCTTATGCCAATTTAACAGTAGCAGACAATAGTTAAATGCTTACTGGTATAGGATTTTCTACATATATAAAACCACTTTATCTAGTAATATCTTTAATTTATTTATCCAAATGATATTTTATGTTCTATTTTCTGTTATTACATCATGGTGCTTACAATTCATTGCTTCCAAAATGGTAATCATTCTATGTTTCAATCAAATCATTTATTAGAAATTTGATTGAATGTTCTTCAGACGATAAAACATTATGATCAATCTTTTAATATACAATTTAATTTTATTCTCCACTGGTTATTCATGATATATTTAGGAAATAGTTCCATTATTTCCACTCATTGATACATAGTATAATTTGGGAAATGTTTTAAAAAACACGACTTTATTTAACTCTTCAGGCAGAAATCTGTTTTCCTCAAGAAACATGCTTTCTAAAAACATTCTAAAAAACATTCATTTATTTTTTTAAGATTTTATAAATATATGTCTATCCATTATTAATTTTGTTTAAAAAAATTGAATTTAATATTCATGCTTCATTCCAAACAATCTCATTTTTTACAAAACAATTTAATGGAATATTTTAACATATAAAACATGAAAAGAATTCTCATCTTCAGGACCAAGCATTGCATCAAAGCCTCCTTTATATATTTTCGGGATAATTTTAAAAGGAAAATATTTTCAATATTTTTTATTTTTTCTAATGTTTTTGTCAAAGATAAAAGTCCATTTTCCTCATGAATTGTTTTAAATTATCAATCAAATCCATTGTCCATCTATGATTACACCCATTATTGTTACCTATGACATACATGGGATATTATACAAGGATACTAATCTTATTCTTACTATGAATGTTTTTTGATAATAATGAAAAGTTTATTTATCAAACCTATTTCTCTTCCATGGGTTATACCATGATAAAATTTTTATGAAAACAACAAATTTCTATTAATTATGATACGATGAAACAAATAAATTATTATGAAATTGGTTTTCTCCCAAATTTTATGATAAGAATGAATGATTATGAAACCCATTTCATCTGATGGGTTATTATATGTTGGATTTAAAGGATTTTGTGGGACACATAAATATGGTTTTCTTTATCATATGGGTGGGCCCTATATTTCCCTCTAATGAATTAGCTAAAGATGTATATCTCTTGAGATAAAAAGGACTTGAACGAGGAGTGAAACCATTTCATAAATGGAATTTCCCTCCTATGATGGACTTTAGAATGAATGCTGGCTACTATGATTGTTTAGGGAGTGATCCTATTCTAATATAATATCCTTGGAATTGAGCTTGGACTGATATGTAAATTATTTCTCGTGATTATTTTTACAAAACAAATCTAGATCTTATACAAATGTTATGTTCACCTTACTCATGTTCTTTGATTATCTCATGATTCATGTATTATGAACTCCCAATATTTATTCCATTATTCAATACTATTATCTTTGATATACAATGTATTTTTTTTTCAAATTTTATGATCATGAAATCATAAACATATGTTTTTTTATTCTCATATATCTCCATTTTTATCTTAAATGAGAAACTAAGATCACCCTTACTTATGATTCCCTTCCTCGAGTTGTGATGAAATGTATTGCACATGATATTTCAAATAATGGTTCTAGTTCTGATGGTCATTGTGGGAGATTATGTAGTTTACCTACAGACCAGTTTTATGTTCCAATGTTTCTAAAGGCACTAAATGTTTATGGTCCTCACACATGTGTTTGTATAATTAAATGAATTTTCATAAAAAATGATTTAATATATATGTATGATATGATTGGGTCTCTATAATAACCACTAGATAATTAACATAATTTACATAAATTTTCCTAAAGAGAGATCTGATTTATGGGAATGATATTATATATTCCATTATTATTTATGTTTGTAGGATTATTATTATTTTTCATAAAAAGTGGAATGAAAATCATATGATGAGGGTTCAACTACTCAAACATACATTGAAATAAAATATTATTCTATTCATTTTGAATAAATAAATCACAAAATCTATAAGAATTATATTGTGACTAAATATGAGATTACCAAGTTAAAAATGATTTTTCAAGATTAAATTATAATTCAAATTATTAGAATGATAACCTTTCAAAATAAATTTTTGAGACAACTAAGATAAATAAAAGAATTTGGGAAATAACTACAAAGTTGGATGTCATGCCAACTAATAATACTACTGTAGATGGAAGTAAAACTATAAAGGTTAAATTACAAGATTATGATTTAAATATGTACACAACCAATTTCACCTCAAAAGTATGTATTATGATAATCAATATAAATAGTTTATAATGATGATAGTGACTTCCATATAAGGTCATAAAATTATTTAAATCACATAATTTGTGAAAAATAATTATTCCATGTAGTGAAAATATTTTCAGTAAATTATAGAGGGATTGGGATTGAATCAATACATGTTAATTTACCAATATTCAATCCTTTAGAACATAAAAATATTTTTTATCAATTAATCTTAATGTGAATGAGAAAAGAGTCATTGGAATAATTTCAGTACCTAATTTTTTCTTTTCAAACATCTCTAGATCATAGTAGATCTATATTCCGAGGACAAAATTTCCATTCAAGGTAATCTCATTGTGTACAAGTATCTAAATTTTTTTATTCGACTCCTAGTAAAATTATACTTCTATATATAATGTACTTACATTAATGTCTTAAATTCATACTCTTAATTTTTCATACTATATAAATTATTACACTCTTAAACATTGAGTATTTTACTGTTAAATTTTTATCTTTTAATCTTATATAAGTTTGTTATTAATTTTACATAAGTTTCTTATACATTGAAAATTATTCATTTAACAAAAACTACATAGATAAATTGGAATGTTTTTTTGGACAATTTACCAAAATATAATTTTTCATTCACTACAATATTTTATTTAATATAAGAACATGTTTCTAGATTCACTTCAAGAACCATTTTCTAAATAATATGATTATCCACTTCTGTAGATGATAACTTATAAGAGGTTCAATTGTCTTTATAATTATTTTAAGAGAATTATGGTTAAATATAACTTTAAAAGACGTTGTGAGATTTAGTATATTCTATTTTATTAATGTTATATATGGAGAATTTATTTTATTAAAATGTAATAAAATTATTTTTATGAAATTCTTAACATATTCTTTCAATGAGATTTGAAATCACTATTTTGGTTGTTATAAATCTATACTGTAAATCAAATAAAATCAATGACTAAGATGATTTCCAATATAAAGGCACGTGGAACCAATATTATTTTTTATTGTCAATTTAAAAGATTTGTATATATCATGTATTATCATCTATAATTGTATTTGTATTTTGGAATCATAATTGAGTCATCTACTGATATTTCTTAAAGACAGATAATTATTTAGATGATGATTGATTCTAATTTGTTTTATATAAATTTAAATTACTACTGAATAGAGATATATGATTTCATGGTATTTAGTGAATTTCTATACCACATTATAAAGTAAAATGACCATTCAAAAATTTGATGAATTTTCTATAGTATAGAAATAAATAAGTTCATATGTATTCATGAAGAATAAATTCATATTTCATGAAGTTCAATTCGGGAAATTAGTATGATATTTTTCAAAAGTGTTTGGAATCCCACTAGAAGAAGAAAAATTATTGTATAACATATTCAACCATAAATATATGAATCTTTGAATCAGGGGAAGGTGGTGGAAATTATTATTTTTTGAATGAGTTGGAATATAAGATGGATCATCTACATCCATAATTCAGAATTACTTTTAGTGGATTGAGGATTTTCTTTTACTGATAAATAAAGAAAGAGATACTACAAGAAATTAAGATATCTATATTTTAAAATTTATCATTGGGATAAATAAGATAAATATTATTAATTTTATATGGAAATTAATCAATGACGTTTGTACTAATAAAGTAAAACTAGAGAGGCTCAATTACTAAAGGGTCCAAAATAAGATTCTGATTAGGTATTTAGATAATGATGGAGTCAGGGACTTCAAAATTTTGAAAAGTTAAAACAAATTCGGAAGAGTGAGACCATTGCTCGGATTACGATGTCCCATGATCTAATATAAAATAAGATCATTAAAATCCTAATGTATGTCACACATATAATACTAAAATATTTTTTGAGGAATAGTGAAACTTAAAATAAGGATGTGATATAAAGGTTTCCAGATCTCTTACATTCGAAAACATTTATATAACCTCAAATGTAGCATAGTTGATATCATGGGTTTTCTTTGATGCATTTTTTCCCAGAGACTCAGTAAGTCATAAATTGGGCTGTTTACCATGATTTTTAAACATGGATTTAATAAGTGTTTTTTGTTTTGTTTTTTATATTTCAATAAAAGTATATTAGGAAAACAAAAAATTGGTGATAAACTGTGCATGGTCATAAAGTTAATTTAAATAGGTTCTATCATCATAAACATTTTTTTCTAAAACAAAAAATCCACTATGAATACGTGATAAAGTTTTCCTTCCCTTACCTTAGTTTTGAATATGTTAGAGATATGAGATCTACCTCAGAACCTAAAAACATATCATCAACTCATCTATTTGATGTTCAGCAAATGGAGTAATGCAATGTTAATGATTAGAGAGGGTTTTCTAATCATCGCATCCACTCAACTCAATCACCACCATACAAAACCATTGAATAGATTTTGGAATTTAATGAAGAACATCAGGATAATACAAAGTAATTCCTCTTGTATTACAAATAATTGATTAATTATATACGATTATTGAGTTTAGATTTCGTGAGTAGAATATATTAGTGGATAAAGACAAAGTAATTGGGTAATAAAATTACACACAGATGAGATTCGGGAAAAAATTAATTAAATTTTGTTATAAAAGGTACAATAATTTAAGATGATAAATTAGAATGTGGAAGAGGGAAAATGTTTGAACACCCATGATATTCATATCCTTTCCAACATGTACAACAATTAGTCACTATTGTACTCAATTGGGAATCTTAAATATTCTTATATTCTTATTATTCTCCCATGAACTCGATAATCTATATAATGTTATATGATATCTTCATGTTTGTAATGAAGAAGATCTATAGAATTGTTTCAAATAGTTTTAATGATGTATGATTTTTTATTTCATGTCAAGCTTAACCATTATGGATAATTTAAAGGTAAGCTTATATAGATTCTGATCCTCGGACATGGCCTTTATATAGTATACGTACAATGGTTGATAAGTTTAAAAAACTATTTTGTTACCTAAACACAACTTCATTAACCATGGAAATGACCTTTATATAGAACTCATAGTGGAAACAATACATTAATGCACAAACTTCTTACATGGAGAATTACCTTCATGTAGTGTACATAACAAATCATCAATCCTTATCTATCCTTTACAATACCTTGATCTAGCATCAACATTGGTTTCATTAATACCTAGATAAAAAGGACTGTTTACCCTAAAATATAATTTGGCGCACAAAATTACCATGATAAATAACTTTAAGACCACATTTTACATTGAAACAATTGATATATACCTTGAGGTAACACATGTATACCTTGGTGCAGCGGTTGGGAGGAGCATGGTACCTTTATCTTGCGTATTAACTACCCTACAAAAACACTCAAAACCCGGTATTTATCTTTATATAGCATATGGATATGTCTATGTACCATCATGCAGTGGTATTTAGGAAGTTATACACTGACATAACACCTTTTGACCTTTACACATTGTGTATTATCCACACACATGTTCACATTGGCCTTTACAAAGCTTATAACATCTATGGAGTACTATTACACAGTGTGTCAGGTGAACTGCAATGACCCAAACATTCATTAATAAAAATTCCTATTGATCTAATTAAATGTATCATTATGGATATATAAAACTTATGTACTTCCTTGGTTTTATGTTTTGGTATTTTAAAATACCAATAGGAATTGTGATCGTTTCTAATACAGATGTTGAACATTGATCACATGATTAGTATAAATATAGAGCTTTAAAACATCCAATTAACATTGAAAAAGGAAGTGATGGCCTCATCCAGTAGACTTGCCCTGTATGAAGCCCATTTTTTAGAGCTCAAAAAAGAGGTTGCATCATTGGGCTTCGCTCCTGACCAAGCCCAAGCTGGGATTCAACACGTTATGCTCGAACGGAACCGCCTGCGTGAGAAGTGGAAGTTGATAGAGATTACCACCTGAGCAATGTTATCTGAGCCACCATAAGAGTATGTCACCTAAGCACACCTTAACCTTCTGTATTATGTGGTTGTTATAAGGAGTTATGTAAAAAACCTTTTTACTGTGATTATGTTCATTATTTTTGTATATAAAAAAGAATATACATTCATTTTATTATTTTTACTTTGTAAATAGTTTTTAATGTTCAAATAGTATTTTCAATTAATATTCAGTTAAGAAATATATATTGATGTATTAATAGATTTTTGAATTAAATAATATTTTAATAAAATATTGTTACTAAATTACTTTTTATTAAATATAAATGATTTTATAATTTTTATGAATATAATTGTGATTTTTATTATGTTTTGAAATTCATTTTTATCAAAACCCATGAATTTTCAATAAATTTTGGTTTTTATTTTAAAAGTAAAAATTCACATATTTATAAGATTATTTAGATAAAATTAATATTATTTTTGGAATCAGGATGTTGAAATTATGCAATGGTGAAATTTTTATAATTTTCTTAGACAGTCGAATGTTTTGGTAAAAATTAAATACCGTTTAAATATATAATATGTTTTATGAAGTCATAATGACCCAATAGTGATGTAAAAAAATACTATAAACATTATGTTCGTTCAATATATGTTTTACCATTAAAATAATGTGATTTTAGGTTTCTTTGATTTATTTTACAATGTTTTAGTGGACCCTTAATGATTTCTAAAACATTTTAACTTTTTAAATTGATTTCCTTGAGAGTGACTCACATCCACATAAGAAAGCCGGAGATTTTAGGATTTTAGTAAATTTGAATCATAAAATAATTTTTTCCACTCCCCTTTGAAAAAAAACATGGTAAAAAACCATGGTATGGTTTGTGGTTGTTATTAGTTTAATGTGTGGTGTCCAAAACCAAGATAATAAAGAATTCCCTCTCTTTTCCTATATAAACCCACCCGAGCTCTAACTTCCTCTTCACTCAAATCATTTTAACCACGTCCAACCTCCTACCTCCTCACTATATAATCCTTCCAATGCACCCCAATCTCTTAATAAGCCTCTCTCAAGACTATCCCAAGCCTTTGGGGTCACACCTCCATGTAAGGGATTTCTTCCTCTTTCATTTGTGCCCAAATTTATTTATGTTTCTATACCCCTGTATTTTCAATTAAATATGTTGGGGGTATGATTTATAACCTCCCCCATATATCCCTACTTGTGTTTATGTTAGTATATAACCCTTTCCCTCTCATTAATGCCTCCAATTTACACCTGTTACCATGCTGAGATTCTGTAAGGAATTTCTCTCTTCTCATTTACATTCAAGGAATTATTTTCTGTTTTGCCTAAAATTCCATTACGTATGTCAGTGCATCTATATATATGACATCCTTACTTTCAATTTCATTTAAATATGATGATACATCCCTTTCTCTCTCATCCAAAATTTTTATGAATTCCTATGTCACGACGTTATGCAGCCAAAATTATACCGTGACTTTCCAAGCCAAATTCTTTGTGTAGTGAATACCATGACAATTTATCTATCAAGGGTATTCACATTTATTCAAATTTACTTAATTATTAGATAGTAATATGTATTTATTCCACATTCCTTTATCGTGGAATAAATTATGATGTTGAATTATTCCATGTCATATGATCCATTTGGCACACTTATGCATGAAACGTAATGATTAAGAAGAGTGCACCCTGATAGCGCTCCAATGCATTGGGTAAAGATTAGTATCATGATATTTCATGTTCAATGAGGTTTTAATCATGATAATTAAAGTGTAATGATGTTTTACTCATTCTCCAGGTGTAATTATCCTTGGTTCATGCTAATACAATGTTAAGTTTTGTTGCCACATTTCCATGTTATGATAATCATGCTATATAATTCTTTTATGTTCATGTTTCTTTTACACCCCATTGATATTACTATTGCCTAAAATTTATTTTATTCTTCATATTATGAATTTTTTACTACCTTACTTGGATTTATATGTCACCACTTTTCTTATGCATGTCCTCAGGTTATCCCATGCAATGCTAAGTATGAGGGAATGTAGTGGTCAAGTACAGGAAGTTTTTAATTAAGAAGTTTTGTTTTTATGTCCTATGTTGTTATATAATTTTACTAATTTTCTTTAGACACTATACCTCTCTATCCTGAGATTTGTATTAAGTGAAATTTTATGTAATAAATCATGTTTATGTGTGAAATAAAAAGTAGGGTTTTCATAGTTGGTATTAGAGGATAAGTTTAGTTATTTTTGGGATAAGGATTATAACACCCTAGAGAAGCCTTAAAGATAAAAATAAGTATAATAAAAACATCCCTAATTTTTGGTGATTATTGATTAAGTGGTTTATGAAGAAAATAAATCCCTGTCTAGATACAAACAGGTATAGGTGGCTCTAGAACAGATGTACCTAGTAGTGAGAACTCTAACAAGGAGTTTCGAGCTTAACTTTGGGTATCATGGTACATGACAATGGTCCTTGCTAAATTCTCATTTATGAAACTCCAAGGGAATATGATTTGGTAAATTTACAAGCTTAGTATGAACCATTGTAATGGGAATCAAATTCTCCTAAGTATAAATGTTGGTAAGTAGATCATGGATTACATATATTTAAGCCTATAGATTCATAAGTTAAGGAAATTAATGTTTTATATAAGTCATAAATTTTTTTCCTTGGAATAACTTTTATGTGTCACCCCTAACATTCCTTTTATTACAGCCAATAGCCAATAATAGGAGGACTCAGTCTAAAAACTGATGTGAATATCAATGAGCTGACTATTCTAATGGGATTCCCAATCCAATTGGAGAGAGAATCACAAATTTTGTCATGATAATCTCTTAGATAACTCAATCATTGAATATAAACATGGGTTAAGAGAAACATTAAATCCCCCTACATAAGAAAGAACAAGACACAATCGATATCTTCATGAGACAAAGTCCACCAACTTTTAATGGATCATTCAATCCCTCAATTTCTGAAAAATGAATCAAATCCATTGAAAAAATCATTTCCATCATTCAATGTTCCGAACAAGAGAATATTATTTTGGATGCTTATTTTATGGAGAGTGAGGCCAATCAATGTTGGAAATTGATCAAAAATATGAAGTCTGAGGAGGAGATCGAGGCATTGGAATGAAATAATTTCAAAAAAAATGTTTTTCGAGAAATATTTTCCCCGCACCCTCCGACATAAGATGGAAAGGGACCTACTTTCCCTCAAGCTAAAAATGATGAATCCATTAGAGAGTATGAGGAAAAAATCACAATGATTGTACGGTATGCCTCTAGAATTTTCATTACCCACGAATGTAAGGTTTATAGTTTCTTTTTTGGGATGAAACCTAGCTTACAGAAATCCCTGGAGATCTATGACTTAGATTTCTATGAAGAAATTACCCGATGTGCCCTGAAGGTTGAAATGGAGATCAATGAATCTCAGGGGTATCATGGGGATATAAAGCATAAGGTGGACTTAAATTATATATGTACGATGGATAAATCCAAAGGTGATATGAAAATACAGCACCATATTGAATTGTGAGGGAATTTTCCGAATTGTTTCCCAAGGAATTGTCTGGAATTACTACAAGAAGAGATGTTTAATTCTCAATTGACCTTATACTTGGGGTGTTTCCAATATCGAAGACTCCATATAGAATGGATGTTGTGGAGCATAAGGAGATGAACGAACAACTACATGAGAATCTAGATAAAGGGATTTTATGCCTATGTGCTTCACTATGGGGTGCACCAATCCTCTTAGTCTAGAAGAAGGATTCGTCAATGTGTCTTTTCATTGATTACTGTGAGCTCAAAAAAATAATGATAAAGAACAAGTATCCTCTACCATGAATTGATGACTTGTTTGATCTGCTATGTAGATCATAATACATGTCCATGGTGGATTATTGGTCGGGATATTTCCATGTAAGGGTGAGGATGGAGGATATCCCCAAGAATACTTTTCGTTCAAAGTGCGGGAACTATGATTTTATAGTAATACCTTTGGGAATCACTAATGAACCAATAATATTATAGGATTTGATTAATAGAGTCTTTGTAGATTACCTTGAAAAAAATTTCGTAGTCTTTATAGATTATATTCAAATATACTCCAAAACCACGAAGGAGAATGAGGAGTGTTTATGAACTGTACTAGAGACCTTGCGAAAGGAGAAGCTCTATGAAAAGTATAGCAAGTGTGAGTTCCGGTTGAAGGAGGTATCATTCTTGGTCATATCATCACATGAAATAGGATATCTATGGATCCCTCCAAGACAGATTCAATTGAGGAATGTTTGAGGCCAACATCAGTGACATATATCTGTAGCTTCTCACGGTTAGCTATATATTATCGTCAATTTGTGAGAAATTTATCATTATTTTCAAACTCTCTTACCAAGCTAACTATGAAGGGAGTAAAGTTTCCTTGGAGTGATGAATTCAAAGAGAGCTTCATGGAGTTGAAATGGAGGCTTATCACTATGCCTGTTCTCACACTCCCCATAAGTGGATAACTTTTTGTTCTATTTAGTGATGCTTTGAAGATGGTCCGAGGTTGTGTGTTGATGAAAAATTAAAAATTCATTGCATATTCTTCAAGGAAATTGAATGTTCATGAGATAAACTATCCAACCCATGATCTTCAGATAGATGCAATGATCTTCATATTAACAATTTGGCATAATTACCAATTTTGGGAGAAGTGTGAGATATATACGGACCAAAAAATCCTCAGGTATATATTCACATAGAAATATTTGAACATGCGCTAAAAAATATGGTTAGAGCAGATCAAAGACTATGATTTCTCAATCCATTACCAACCTGGGAACGTGAACAACGTGGTGGATTCTCTAAGTAAAAAGGACCCAATAATTATATCATTGATGAGAATTGAAAAGGATCCAATCTTATTAGATTTGATGAAGATGGGAATGGGAATCATAAATAGGGAAAATCATAAATCATTTCACAAATGATTACTCAACTGTCTCCTTTATAAAGGTTAAAGGATGCTCAAAATTATGATGTGGGAATTTAGAAGAGGAACGAAACTATTAGAAAAAAAATCCTCAGAGTACAATGTCAATGAAGAAGGAATTGTGAGATTTGGGTCAAGACTATATGTTCCATAAAATCCAGAGTTAAAAGAAGTAACTTTTTAATGATGCTCATCGTTCAAATTTCTTCATTCACCCAAAAAAAGATGTATCAAGATATCTGATAGAATTATTGGTGGGATAACATGAAGATGGAAATTGCTGAGTATATATCACAGTTCCTGGTATGTTCGTATGTGAAGGTTGAGAAGAAAAAGTCTAACAGGATTATGTAACTATTACCCATAACAGCATGGAAATTGGTGAACATCACCATGGACTATGTCACTAAACATATAAATAAATCCAAAGGAAAAATGCTATCTAGGTTTTTGTGGATCGTCTTACTAACACTGCACACTTCATTGAAATTTGGGATGATTTTTTATTGGATCAACTTTCACGAATATACATCAGAGACATGGTAAGTATACATGAGGTTCCAATATCCATTGTATCAGATCAAGATCCAAGATTAACTTCTTTGTTTTTAAAGATTCTTCAAAATTCTCTGAATACTGAGATGAACATAAGTACGACCAATTATCCTCAAAATTATGTCCAATCTGAACGAACTATCCAAACACATGAGGACATGTTAAGAGAATGCTCAATGGACTTCAAAGGATGATGGTATCAACATCTCCCTCTAGTTAACTTCTCTTACAATAACAGTTTCCACTCATGTATCCAAATGGCTCCTCATAAAGATCATTATGTGAAGAGGTGCATAACACCCGCATGTTGGGATGAATTTGGGGAGAGAAAACTCCTAGGTCTATAAATGGTCGAATAAATGGTGGAGAAGGTTAAGATCATCCAGCAACACATTAAATCTGCTCAAAGTCGACAAAAGATCTATGGTGATAATCATCAACAATACCCATAGTTTGATGTCAGAGATATGGTATTTATCTACATATCACCGTGGAAGAGAGGTATTAGATTTGGGACGAATGGAATTACTATTCCATTGTACATTGGCCCTTTTGAGATCTTCAATCGCATTGGAGTTGTGGCCTATGGACTACAACTCCCATCAAACCTATCTCAAGTACATTATGTATTCCATATATCACCCTTGAGGAAGTAAATACCTAACCTATCACATGTACTCAATCCAGAGGTGGTACTATGGGAGAATTACCTCACCTACTACGAGAATCCCGTGAAGATATTCAAATTGTAGAGAAAAAGTAATATAAAATAAGACAATGCCCCTCTTCAATGTGTTGTAGTGAAACCACGTGTTTGAAGAGGAAATGTGGGAATCAGAGGAAGTGATGAACCAGAGTAACCCGCAACTATTTTAGTGTGGGAAAAGTAAATTTTGAGGGAAAAATTTATTAAGGGGGGGAATATTGTAATGACCGAAAAATTCATTAATAAAAATTCCTCTTGATCTAATTAAATGTATATTATGGATATATAAAACTTATGTGCTTCCTTAGTTTTATGTTTTTGGATTTTAAAATACCTTTTATAATTGTTACTATTTCTCATATAGCCATTGAATTTTTTTCACATGATTAGTATAAATATAGGGCTTTAACAAATCCAATTTACTCAGACAAAGGAAGCGATGGCCTCATTCAATTTATTTCCCTCGTATGAATCCCATTTGTCATAGTTGGAAAATGAGGTTGCGTTTTCGGGATTCGTTCTTGACCAAGACCAAGATGAGCTTCAACGTGTTAAACTCGAACAAAACTGCCTACGTTAAAAGTGGATGTTGATAGAGATTACCACCCAAGAGATGTTATTTGAGCCACCCGAAGAGTCTGTCACCATCACACAGCTTAGCCTTTAGTCTTATGCAGTTGTTATAAGGGGATATGTAACAAGACCATAGGACAATGATTATGTGCGTTATTTTTGTACATAATAAATAATATACTTTCATTTTATTATTTTTACTTTGTAAATAGATTTTAATGTGAAAATAGTATTTTTTTTAATATTTAATTAGGAAATCTATTTTGATTAATTAAAGGATTTTTGAATTAAATAATTTTTTAGAAAAATATTGTTACTAAATGAAATTTTATTAAATGTAAATGATTATATAATTTTTATGAATACAATTGTGATTTTTTTTATGTTTTGAAATCCATTTTATCAAAACCCAGGAATTTTTTATAAATATCAGTTTTTATTTTAAAAGTAAAAATTCACATATTTATTAAATTATTTACATAAAATGAGTATTATTTTTGGAATAAAAATGTCGAAATTATAAAATGGTTAATTTTTCATAATTTTTGGAGACAGTCGAATTTTTGGGTAAAATTTAAATACCCTTTAAATATATAATATGTTTTATGAAATAATAATGAGGCAATAATGATGTAATAAAATAAAATAAACATTATGTTCAGAAATATATTTATTAAAATTAAAATATTGTGAATTTATATTTGTTTGATTTATTTTACACAGCTTTATTGGACCCTCCACGTCTTATAAAACATTTTAACTTTTCAAGTTGATTTCCATGGGAGTGTGACTCGCCTCCACGTAATCAAGCCTAATATTTTAAGAAGTTCGGACATTGGATTTATAAAATAATTTTTCCTCCCCCATTTGGAAGAATCCATGGGCATAAAAAATTGTATGGTTTGTGGTTTTTATTAGTTTAATGTGTAGGGTCCAAAACCTAAATAATAAAAAAATTCCTCTCCTTTCCTATATAAACCTATCCAAGCTCCCACTTTCTATTCACTCGAATCCTTTTTAGCTCGACTAACTTCTTCCCTCCTCTCTCTAGAATCCTCTCAAGGTGCCCCTAGATCTCAATAAGCCTCTCTCAGGCCTATCCCAATCCTTTGGGATCACACCTCAAGTAAGGGATTTCTTCCTCTTCCATTTGTGTTTGAATTTCTTTATGTTTATATTCCCTTGTATTTTAATTAAAAATGTTGGGGTATGATTTTTCAACTCCACGATACATCTATACTTGTGTTTTAATGAAGATATACCACTTTATCTCTCATTAAAGCCTCTCATGTAAACCTGTTACCATGCTGAAATTCCGCATAGAATTTCTCTCTTCTCATTTACATTCAAGGAATTATTTTCTATTTTGCGTATAAATTACATTACAGATGTTGGGACATGTATCTATATGACACCCTTACTATCCATTTCATGTAAATATTATGAGACACACATTTCTATCTTATCAAATAGTTTTATGAATTCTTATGTCAGGACGTTATGCTCCAAAAATTGCACCGTGTCATTCCAAGCCAAAGTCATTGTGTAGTGAATACCATTCCAATTTCTATATAAAGGGTATTCACCTTTAAGAAAAATTACTTATTTATTATAGAGTTTAATTTAATTATTCCACATTCAATTATTGTGGAATAAATGATGATGTTCAATGATTCCATGTTATCTGATCCATATGGCACACTTTTGCATGAAAAGAAACGATTAAGAAGGGTGCGCCCTGATAGCACTCAATGAATTGGGTAATTATTAGTATCATGATACATAAAGTAAAATGAGTTTATAATCATGCAATTTCATGTGCAATGAGGGTTTACTCATGCTCCATGCACAATGAGCCTTGTCTCAGGCTAATACCATGTTAAGTGTTGTCACCACATTTCCATGTTATGATAATCATGTTATATCATGCCTTTATTTTCATGTTTCTTTTATTCCTCATTGATATACCTATTTACTAACATGTATTGTAATCTTTATGTTATTACTTGTTTACTCCATTACTGGTTTTTATAGCTTACCCATTTTCTTATGCATGTCCTCCGGTTATCTCACACAACCACTACTGGAAAAATGGCATATACCCACGGTTTTGGGAAGCGTGGGCTGGAAAGGCATCGGTATAGGGGTCTTAGCCTATACCCATGGTTTTGGAGAACTGTGGGTATAGGGGGTGTAAAATGTGGCACACTGCTGTGCCACCGTGGCACACTGCTGTGCCACCGTGGCACACTGCTGTGCCACCGTGGCACACAATAGACCCCACGGTTTGAAAACCATGGGGTATTTAATTCAAAAAATTGGCACCCAGGAGGTTTCAAAACCGCACCTCCCACAGGGCCTCGCGGCCGCGCTCCACCATCGAACCAACCGGTCTATGAATTTTATCTGTAATTTATATATCTATCTTCTAATATATATTAATATAATCCATGCTAGGTTTTTAAATTCAAAAAAGGCTAATACGGGGTTTCGAACCCGTACCTCCTGCTACGCAGCGCGCCCGCACAGAACACTAGACCAACCGAGCTATTAACATGTTTTTGTTATTGCTACATATATCGGCATATATATATTAATATAATGAGGTATTTAAATACAAAAAGTGCGGCCATGGGAATTCAAACTCTCGTCTGTGAGTAAACCTAAAAGCCGCTTATGAGGTACCAACCGAGATAACATTATTACTTGTTATATATATATATATTCATATACCTATATATATTAAAACTGTCTGTGAAAAAATTTCTTCCCGCCAAATATTTTTTCGTGTCCTGCCTAATGTTTTTCCCCGCAAAAATGTGGGAAAGCTATACCCACGGTTCTCTAGAACCGTGGGTGCAGGTCTTCCAAAAAAATGAAATACCTACGGTTTTGAAGAACCGTCGGTATAGGTCTTCCGAAAATACCCTATACCAACGTTTTTCTACAAAATTTTAGGTATAGGTCTTATTAAAAAACAATAACCACGGTTCTAGGCACAATCGTGGGTATAGGTTCCCATACTATTCCTATACCCACAGTTTTGGAAAACCGTGGGTATAGTCTTATTTTCCAGTAGTGAATGCTAAGTACTAGGGAATGTAGTGGTCATGTAAAGGAAGTTTTCAGTTATGATGTTGTGTTTTTATTACCTAAGTTTTTATTTAATGTTCCAAATTTCCCAAGAAACTAGACATCTCGGTCCTCAATGTTGTCTTAAGTGGAAGTTTATGAAATAAATCATGTTTATAAGTGAAATAAAAAGAAGGGTTGTCATTTGAATGATATAAACCCTTATATAGTTTTTATTACATTTATATG
Organism: Viscum album; assembly: GCA_963277665.1. Lineage (NCBI taxonomy): Eukaryota > Viridiplantae > Streptophyta > Magnoliopsida > Santalales > Viscaceae > Viscum > Viscum album. The sequence goes on from OY728161.1 coordinate 113,662,115, forward strand.
TCCCAAAAAATGTATCCTTTAATGATTCCTATATATATAAAACCATGAACTATATAGACACAAAATTGTTGGAGTCATAGAGGTACATATAAGAATCAATCACCAATAGTCAAATTTATGGAAATATCTTGAATTCCTATGTTATGAGAAAGTTACACGATCCATTTGGGACATGGTCAAATGAAATTACTAATTTCATGAGAAAAAATAGCGTAATTCATAAATTCTCGTGTAACTCATATCTTTTCCATTTTTTCAGTAAGGTTAATTCATTAAAAATGAAATAAAAAGTTATAATTTCATTACCTTTTCCATTTAGAGACTTGGAACATGGAAAATACGTAGATTCTAGTGTATGATTTGAAATAATTGGTTAAAATGATTTAAACTATAAAAATAATAATTTAGTAATTTAAATAATTAAATTATATAATTATAAATCAAGGTATGGTTAACCAATAAATCCATAAAATGGGTTAAAAAATTATTAGATTATTCTATATATCATTTAATCTCTAGATTTCACAAATTTCATAAAAAGATACTAATTACCCTTGTCTTATCTAGATTTCTTTGTAAAATATCCTCAAAAAATAATATTTTTTAGGAAATATTTTTATCTCATCACTCCCCAACACTTATACTATTTCACTCCCATGTGATACATTGAATTGAATAATAAAAATATTTATCCTTCCAATGTTCAAATACAACTACAAATACTATAAATGATAAAAGAAAATATTCTACTACTATTTGAAATGTCATTCATCCTCCATGAATTAATACTACTACACAACTTAAATATATGTCAATGTTTTAGTAATAAGAGCGAAACATATTAATATTTAGTGAAATCAATTTATTTGAAGAGACCAATTTCAGTTGTCACACACTCATTGTTTCTATACACCAAAGGTTGATTCCCAACATCCTCAATAGTATTAAAATGATATCTGTATAAGTCAATTTCCACTTCGTCTTTTGGGTTGAATATTCTCCTCAACAAAATACATTAATTTTTTATAATTATGAACCTATTTAAAAATTTCCTAAAAATGAGTTGTGAAAACAACATTTTTCACTTACATTAGAATTTATTAGTCATATAATAAATACGTATATATAACAAAACGTATTTATGGAATCTAAATATTTGTTTTAATCGTGTTTTAAAGGGCTTATATGATTATCATTTGAGTTGGAATATTGATTTTTTTTCTTTTTCAAAAAGGATATGTAATATAGGTTAAAGTTAGAAAAAATTGTTCCCTCATGTTATAATTCCAATTCTATTTCATCCTTTTCGATATCATTCATTTTCCTATGTATAATAAATAAATTCCATGATAATAGTGTAAATAAACACATATTAATCATCGAATCAAATAAATTTAAAATTTAATTTAATCATCATAACTAGAATTTTTTCATTGTATAGGAAGGAAATCATTAGAGATAAATTTTGACTACAAATAATATAGTTAAAAGGTATACAATATAAAAATTACATTCAAAATAATATTTATAGACTGAAAACTAATTTATAAATATTGTAAAAATATTTACAAATAGTTTTGAGACCTCCCCCACACATGTTTAGCCCTATCTAGTTCATATAAAAAAATTATTTTGAGTGTAGTGGTAAGTCAATAAGATAACTTATAAATTTTTACGTTCCTTTATTTTTTGAAAATCAAAAACACATTTTCTGTAAATATTATTTTCTTTTCATATGGAAAGTTACTTGCTTAAACCATAACATTATTGTCTATTTTATGCATAATGTTCCTTATCTAAGCTTAACCATATTTTTCTTATGAAAAAATTACATTAAGAATAATGGGATCCTTATCCAAACCTCAAAATCCTACAGGTTTATAGAATCAGAGTACCACTATTTTTAGAGTCTGAATTCTTTGAAATCTGGGCTCTGAATTTTATAAAATTCATGCTCCAAATTCTTTGAAATTCAGACTCTAAATTCTCTAAAATCAAGACTATGATTTCTTTGAAAATTCATACTCTGAATTTTCATAAATTCAGTCTCTAAATTATTTGAAATTCATACTTTTAATTCATCAGAATTTAGACTCCAAATTCATTATAATTCAGACTCTAAATTCCTCAAAATTCAGACTTCGAATTCACCAAAATTTAGACTCTGATTTCCCCATAATTCAAACTCAGAATATCAGTTTTCTCAGAATCCAATTGTTCATATTTTTTGATTTCATTTATAAAATCTTTAAGAATCCAATTTTTTTCTTCATTTTCTCTTCCGGTTCCAAAGTAGCTTGTTCAAACTTATGGTTCCTCCACTACACTTTGACAAGGTGGGTTTTCTTGTTGTGTAGAACCTTATCTCTCTGGTCCAAAATATTTATTGGCTACTCCTCATAGGAGAGATCATCTTCCAACTATACCACCTCCGAGTTTAGTACATGTGAGAGATTTGGTATATACTTTATCAGGAGTGATAAGTGAAACACATCATAAACTTGAGCCATATTCGGTGGAAGTGCAAGACGATAGGCAAGAACTCTTATGCGGTCAAGGATCTCAAAGGGGTCAATGTACCTTGGTCTTAGCTTCCCTTTCTTTCCAAACTACATGAAGCTCTTCTATAGTGATATTTGAATGACTACTTTATCTCCAACATTGAACTAAAAGTTCTTTAGATAGTTTTCATCATATTTCTATTTCTGAATCTGAGAAAATTTGATGTGTTTCTGGATGACTTGAACCTTCTCTTTCATCTCTTCCACTAGATCAAGTCCATGTAGTTTTATTTCTCCAACTTCATCCCAACATGTTGGAGTTTTATGTTGAATTCCATAAAAAGATTAATATAGATTCATATGAATACTCGATTGGAAGATATTGTTGTATGGGAACTCAACCAATGGTAAATACAGATCACATCCACCTTTTAATTCTTAATATGAGGCTTTTAGAATGCCTTCAAATGTCTGAATAGTCCTTTCATATTGGCCATCATTTTGGGGGTGATAGATCGTGCTGAAATTTAATTATGTACTCAAAGCATGTTGAATGCTCTTCCAGAATTTAGATGCGAACCTTGGATCATGGTCAGAGACAATAGAGAGTGGAACGCCATGCAGTCTCAACACTTCCTTCAAACATAAATTTTCATGTTGTTTAAGAGAGAGATATTATCTAATAGTAATAAAATGGGATGTCATGTAGATTCGGTCAACCAAAACCCATATCACATTATTTCCCTTCGACGTATTCATGAGAACCATCACAAAGTCCATAGTGAAATTCTCTCATTTCTACTTGTATAGGCAATGAATGCATCATCCTGTTGGACCTTTGTCACTCTGTATTATCTTTCTGACATACCAAGCACCTTGATATATATTCTGCAATCTCCTTCTTCAGATTATCCCACTATAAGTGTTCTTGGATACCACGTTACATTGTTGTACTCCTAGGATGGATAGAGAATGATGAGATATGTGCATATTCCACTAGATACTTCTTTATCATAAGTGATGAAGGCACACAAATCTGAGTTCCAAACCAAATAACGCCATCATCATCAATATTGAACTCTTGCAGCTTCCCTTCCTTTACTGCATTCACTCTGTTTTGTAACTCCATATCATCCATTTGTTCCTCCTTAATCATCTATTGGATTGATGGTTGCACAATAATTTGGGTAGGGTAATATGTATCCCCTACCCTTATGATTTACAAAACCGTCCTTTTTATATCCAAGAAGATAGGATCTTTCTCAATCTATAACATGGATAGAGTATCAGGTTATTTTCTATGTATAGAATAATCTACCTTGTTTGTCTTTCTAGGATGATAGTGAATTGAGAAATCATAATACTTTATTAACTCTAACCATCTCCTTTGGCGCATGTTGAGCTCCTTTTGTGTGAATATACACTTTAATCTCTAGTGTTTAGTGTATATGTCACACTTATCATCATAAAGGTAGTGCCTCTATATTTTCATGGAAAATCACGACGGCCAGCTCTAGATCATGTGTCGGGTTGTTCTTCACATGGATCTCCAACTGCCGTGAGGCACATGCTTTCACATTATCATTTTTCATGTGTATGAAACCCAGGTATTTCTTTGAAGAATCATTGTATATCACAAAACTTTCTACACTTTTTGGTAGTGTGAGTATAGGTGTAGTGAGTATCCTTCACTTTATCTCCTTGAAGCTTCCCTCACATTCATATGTCCAACCATATTTTACCACATTCCTTGTTAACTTAGATACAGGTCTTGAAAATCATGAGACATTTCACAAAAATCGTCGGTATTACCCAGCTAATCTAAGAAAACTATGGATATCATTGACACTTCAGGGTATGGGCCATTCCTTAATGACATTTTTTTTGAAAGGTCCATAGAAATTCCCTCACATGTGATCACATGACTTATGAATGTGACTTTCTTCATCCAAAAGTTACACTTTATAATCTTGGCATACAAATTATCCTTTCTCAATGTCTCCAACACAAGTCATAGATGTTCTTCATGTTCCTCCATTCTCAAGGATTAGATGAGAATATCATCGATAAACACTACCAAAAATTTGTCCAGGTAATGTCTAAAGACAATATTCATAAAATCCATGAATATTGAATGGGAATTAGTATGTCTAAAAGGCATCATCAAAAACTCATAGTTCCCATGCCTTGTACAGAATGCAGTATTCTTAATATCTTTGTTTTTCACCTTTAGATGATGATATCCAGAATAAAGATCCGCATTTGAGAAGTATTGATCCCCTATTAACTAATAGAACATGTCCTAAATCCTTGGAAGAGGACACTTGTTCTTTATTTTGATCTTATTGATTTCTCGATAATCGATACATAGCCTTATAGTTCCATCATTCTTCTATTCACAAAGAGCATTGTTGCACGCCATGGTGATGCACTAGGTCGTATGAACCCTTTGTCCAAATTCTCTTACAAATGGTTATTTAACTCCTCCAGTTCGATAGGATCCATCCTATAGGGACACATTGAGATAGGAGTAGCTCTCGGTATGATTTCTATTGAGAACTCTACCACAAAATCTAGGGGATGTCTGGGTAACACTTCGGGAAATAAATAATAGTATTCCCTCACGATGGGCATTTCTACAAGGTTGGAACTTTCCTTTAACTCAGCCGTTTGGGAGATTTATGATTATTGATATAGAATCAACACCCATGCAATTGAAGGATTTTTAAAAGAAGATTCAAAATCTTCCATTAAATTTTTGAGGATCATGGGATGGTCGGAATATGAAAACATGTTTTATTTTTTCGATAGTTGATATGTGCTCTATAAAACGAGAGCCAATCCATTCCCATTGTAGGTTCAAATTCCACCAAGGGAATTATTTCGATATTTCTTAGAAGAATCATTTCACATATACCAACTGGAGAAGATTCAAACACAGGGTGACAATGATTGTACCACTTGGTGTTTTTTACAAATATCTATACTTCTAGGTTTTGGGTATTTGAATCTATAGTTCTATAAAACATCCAAGATATAAAGGAATACATCAAACCATAATCATACAATAATTTTTCCATTCATGAGTGAATAGGAAGTGTACCCTGTATGAATTCATTATCTTGATCCACTTCCACAGTAGTGATGTCATAATCCTTCCCTTGTTCCGTTGGCTTTGGTGGAAGCTGATGTGGATTACCCATGGGAAATCGAGGTTTACTGCACTGGATTGCATAGTTCTCTTTCTCCCTATAGTTGTAGCATTAGACCATGGGTGGTGCTACCCTTTCTTCTACTACATTATCTTTACTTTTCATGTCTTTTCAATACTCTTGAGCATGGTGGCCTTATTTCCCACACTTGAAGCACATCATTGTCTCTTTGAGGTATTCCCGTGATTCATCTTCCTACATTTATTGCATGTGGGTCATTGAGTTTTCTTTCCACCATTATCATTAGATCCGCCAGCTTGAAACCCATATTTCTTTACTTATCACAATAGTCATGGGAAAATTCTACAACCTCCATCTCCACTTTGAGATCACATCTAACAACATCTTCATAACACCCAATGTCTCTAATTTAAAGACCCTTTCAAAGGTATGTTTTTAATCCTCTAAAGAATCTATAAATTTTTCTATCATTTTTTATAACAAGACCCTATGTGTAACTTGAATGCCTTGTGAACCATTATTAGTAGGTTGTGATAGATTATCCTTCCTTTTTATGAGCTTTTTGAATTCTCTCTTTATCATTTTATAAAGAGTTATTGGGAAATACTTGTTAAATAACATGGTCTTAATGTCTTCCCATTCCATCTCAACAATTTCGTCACTAGGATTGGTGTTCTTTATCAAATCCCACCATTTATCAGCCTCTCCTTCTAGAAGATAAATGACTAGTGTCACTTTATCCATCTCAAAATAATGAAGCACAAAAATGTATTCTCCATGGATTTTACCCATTGTTCCGTAACTAGTGGATCGAAAGATCCACTAAACATCGGTGGTCATTGCCATATAAAACACTCAATAGCCAGTTTCTCCCCCTTTGGTGAAGAAGGGCGTTCCCCATTATTCAGTGTATTGTTCACAACCTTATATAGTTGGGTAAGAATCTACATGAAGTTTTGAACTCCACTTCCCAAGTCATTGTCGATGTCGTTTGGGAAATCATTGCACTGGCCCTCGCATGGGTTGTTGGCCTAGTTTCCCTGGTTCCAACCATTTTCTAAAATAGAAAAGGTTATAAAAAAACATAAGTCATAAAGTCATGATATATATGAATTATTCATTTTTACAATTCTCATTAAAATAATAACTTATGGTATCCCTATGAAATGCTTCTTGTGTGCATATTTTTACTTAGTCTCATACTAGAGGTTTTCTCTAGGGTTCACTAATCCTAGTCTCCAAATTAACTAAACCATACCTTTGATACCAACTATAAAGACCTAGACTTTTCATAAATTACTATTACATCATTATAAAGATAAAAAACTTAATAGTATTACCCCACGGGGATCCAAAGGATTAGTTTCGTGGGATAACTATGACCATACATTACATTTGAAACATCAATCATAAACATTTATCTAATTCCTTCTTCTCTATATTCTTATTGGAACTTGACCTCTCCTCCGAATATGTAGTCACCTGAGGATATACATCAAAAATGGTTGATCTAAAAGCCCAGCAAGAGGTTTTATTATAAAAATATAAAAATGGGTGAGCATAATCATAACATAGTCAAAGTATCATGAGCATGATAGGAATCATTAATAAAAGGCTAGAAATGTGGCAATGCATAAAAATGAAACATCATGTTTTTGTGGTTAACTACCACTCACAGTATTAAAAATGATTGAATGTTGTTAATGCATCATTTAGCTTTTATTCATGAGATTCATTACTTTACCAAATTCATTGGAGCGTTGTATAATTCTGGGCGCACCTGTTACATTCAAACATTCATATTGTGCTATATAATTCCGGGTGCACCCATCACATCATAACATATTAATTATCATGCATGAATCATAGAAAATATGTCAATAATAAACATGTAAAATAATGGTTTTAAATTCATAATAACACATTCATAAAATTTGGGTTCCCAAAAGAAAGTGGAAATAACATACTTCATACAAGAACAATCAACCTTGAGGTAGAAGTAAAAGGTTTTTTTTTGAAAGAAGTGTTATTTTGGAAAACATTGTGTCTGAAATAAAATCCATTGGATAAAATTTATATCCTATAATAGTTATGATAATTATGACCAAATCATTTTTAAGGAGTAACCATACCAAAATTAGACTAAAAGAGGGAGAACCTGATGAAAGAATGTTGGTTTCGAGAATTTCCCATTACATTGTATCTGAACGCATTCTTCACATTAATGTCATGTATAACCACTTAAAATTCATTAATTAATAATTAAAGATCCTTTAGTAAATTAATATGGTTTATTATGGTTTAATTAAGTTATTTTATAGTCCTTTTGATGTGTTATTGAGTTTAAATCCATTGTTTGGGAATATTCATTTTTATGGTTTTGTTGAACGATTCACTTGTATTCTTCAATGGAGATTCATGTAGAGCATGGAAAAACATCCAGAACATATATTACATGTTTTTAATGATATTAAAATATTTTAAATGATCTTATAATTAGTTATGTTATATACCATGTGTATGATTCTTTAGATAGGAATTTAATGATGATCGTTTGGGTAAATTTGTGCGGGTTTTCGTCTACAATGAACTTGTTTGTTTTAATAATTTAGTAATATGTAAAGAAGTTAGTTCCAAGACATTAAAGGCGATAAAAAATTAATTCTTTTTTAAACAATTTGATGGTTTTATTAGTAGCCTTGATGTATTTTATGGAAAAAGGAAGTGCATTACCCATGATTTTGGTAAATTAACACATCATGCGGAACGATTTCATTTTATTAACAAAGAGAGGGTGGAAAGAGTAGAATGATTAATATTCCATTAACATGATATCATACCATTATATCAAGCATACTAGATTTATCATGGAATTTGGATAAGATAATCCAAGGATAAGATAAGAAAATAAATGAAATTTAAAAGTAAAACGAAAGAGAAGAGAGAGAGGAATTACCTCTTGAATCCTCCTCTTGAGATCATCCTTATAAAGAATATTCATGGTATTTTAATCTGTAAAAGAGATCCTGGTCGTGGGGGAGCGTCTGGGTAAAAGCTCTGGGCAGAGTTTAGGCAACGATTGAATCGTGAGAGGTGTGAGGTAATGAGGGTTTGAATGGTGGTATTTATAGTGTAGGGGAGAGGGGCTTTCTCAATATAATATTCATTAATTTATTATTTCTCCACAAGACAAGTAATAGTGAGTCTTACATTACTAATTAAAATAATATTATAATTTTAATCCGAGGAAATTGTTCTTACATCAGTATAACATAATACATGACTATATAATTAGTGTTTTTAACTTATTTTGTAAATTATGGTATTTCACCATTCATCAAAATTCAAGTATTTCTGAAAAAAACAAAAAATTTACACTAACCATTGTTTGACGCGTAGAATCCAAAAATGAAGTCAAATTTTCATAAATAATTTTCTAAATAATATTAATTTAATTTTTATTAAAAAATATAATTTACTTGAAAAATACAGTTTTTATAATTAAAAATGGTTTTATAATGCTTTCAAAAATTACAAAAGGTTTTACAAAATTATCTTCAAAATAGATGACATAGAATTTTTTATTTATGAACACATTATAAGAAAATACATTTTATTTTAAATTAATTAATTAATTATAATTTATTATATATTACTTACAAATATACCAATACTTTTACTATGGTCAAATTGTCAAGTATAATATGCCTAAAATTTATTTAGTCAGTCATGGGTAAGGTTACTATTATTTTGTAAAATTTAATATTAATAAGGGTCATATTACTATTTATAAGGGTAGGTTAAGGGTATGTTACTTTTCCCAAAAAATTATGTTTGTTCAATTAAACTCCAAGAAATCATCCTAAACACAACCATGTATGTCATATTTTCAAAATTAAAACCATGGAAGTGGTAAACATATATTTAAAAGTCACATAATATTTAGTATAATTATATTTGATTGTGATTCATAATTTTATTATACTATAATGAATAATTATAATAAGGTAATTTCATTGATAAGACTTTGGGTCAGTACAGTTTTTTAATTGAACTTGTTAAACATAGATTTACTTTTATGCATAAAATGGAATATTTTTAAACCTTAAATTAACCTCCTTTTGTAATTGAGAATCTAAATCTGTTTTCTGATCCTACAATTGGTATCAGAGTACAAACTCTGAGATACTGATACCTACTATTGGTATCAAAGCAGGTCTCTAAAATACTTATACTTATATATAAAATTTTCATGCTCAACTTTTATTTCTTAACTTTAATTACTTATGTTTTTCTTAAATATTTTTATCATTGTTAATAAACTTGTACTACTGAAAAGTTTTTGGGAAATTATTTTTCTTATAAAATTGGAATGTATGAATGTTGGATCTATAGACAACCTAAATCCTCCCTCACCAACAATTTTTCATGGTAAGGATTATGAGTACTAGAGATATAGGATAAATAATTTTTTTATTAAGAAAAAAGAAGATAAAATTTTTATACTTACTGTAGAATAAAAGATTCATCAAAAATAAATTATAACATTCACAAATCTAGAAACACAAGAATATCAGCAAAACAACAATGTACCCAATACTCTTTTATCATCCATTACACGGAATATCTATAGTCAAATATTTTTTTTTGAAGATTACTAAAGTATTTGGAATAAAGATGATGTAACACACTTTGTAATGTAAATAGTGATAGAAACTAGAAGTGGTATGTTAAGTTCTAAATATCATGGTGTTTTATTTCCCTATGAAGAACCTGTTTTCAAAGTGAAACAACGATTTATCACCATTGTCAACAGTCTTAAATGTATGGGAGAAAAAGTTCATGATGATGAAGTTCTTTTGGACAAGATAATTGATATCATGCCCAATGAGTGGGAATCAAAAAGGACAACTATTGATGAGAATAAGAAAGTGTCTAACATTACTCTTGATGATTTATTTTGAAATCATATTCATCATCAACCAAGAATGAAGAGATATTTTGATTTTAATAAAAAGAAGAATGGTACTGGAAGAATTGATTTTACTAATACATCTAAAGCCAAGACTCTAGAAATGGTGACTAGATCTAAAGTTATGATTTTTTTTGTTATAATTGATTCAAGTGATAGTGATTAGTCAGAGAATGAATTAATCAATCCTTCCCAAAGTATGAACAAGATTGTGGGAATGAAATTTTTTTAGTACATATATAATAATATAGAATAAAAGGGAAAGAATTATTTCGATGTAACTTGTTATGAATATAAAAGGGATGGACATATTAGACCTGATTGTCCTTTGCTAAAGATAAAAGAAAAAAATGAAAATCATTCTAAAAGAAACATAAAAAAGTAAATCTAGTATGAGGGTAAGATAGTTCTCAAATCTAATGACACCTGGAGTGCCAGTGTTGGTGACTCTTCAGATGAATCCTCATTGTATGAATCTTATATTCCAAATAATATTTGTCTAATATCCACATTATCTATTAAAAACCATTGTCTTAAGCCTAAGGTAACCAATGCTGAATATTTAACAAATATTTATTTTAATGAAAATTTTATTAATGATGAATATTCAGATGAAGAATCGTCCTCATCAAAAGATAATACCTTACCTTTTTTGAATAAGTTTCTATATTTTCAGAATTAGTTGAGAATGAAAATTCTATGATAAAAAAGAAGTTCGCGAAAGAAAATTCTATAATTGTTGTTTTAACAAATGAAGTATCTTATCTTTCAAAAGATATTGATCAAAAACATTTTATCTTTAAAATATTTATAAAAACCAAAAGAAAGTTAATTATGAAATGGATAATCTTTCTAAGTATCATGAATTTGTTATTTATATGAAAAATAACTTATAGAATAACTCAAACTCTAAGACTACTGATTTTGAGGATAAAAATTTAGTCGTTAGATTAAATATGAAATATTTTACTTAAAAAACATTTATCAAATTTTACTATGGGACCAAAATAATTTGATAAAATGTATTCACAACTTCTTCCTGTGAGGAATAGTTCTGTATTTGGTTATAATCACTCAAACCCAGTTTTTAGGAATAACTATTTTGTTCTTCCAAGTTCTCCTTTTTGCACTAAGTGCCAATGTGGTGGACATTGGGAGAAAAATTGTTCTTTAAATAATACCTAGTCCACTGGTTTTCATAATGCTTATATTTATATGAAAATGTGGATACCTATACTTTTAGTTTCTAAAAATTGTAGATCCAAGAAATTTGGGTTTCAGAAATCCTAACTATTTTATTTTTATGAAAATAAAGGAAGTACCAACAAAAATACATGGTATATAGTTAGTGTATGTTCCTAGAACATGACTGGTAATAACAAAATTTAAAAAAAATTTCAAGATGAAAGGATAAGAATTAAATTTTGAAGATAATTATGTGGGTTAAATTATTGGAATATATAGCACTGTTCTTCTTGGAAAATCATTAATTTTGAATGTTTTATTTATAAAACGTCTTAACCACAACCCTATAATAATATGCCAATTAAGTGATGAAGGTTACCTTGTTAATTTTTTAAATGATAAATCCTTGGTACACAATTCCATGGAAGATTTCATCCTATATTCCCATAGGCATGATAATGTTTACACACATAACATAGAATACCCAATGAGCCAAGATCTACCTAGCCTTAGTGAAATGGAAGTTCAATTTTTATTATGGAAAAGAAGACTAGCACACTTTAATATTTGGAACATATGGAAAATATCAAATAAAATACTTGTTAAGGATCTACTAGAGCTTAGATTTTATTCTCCAAAAGTTTCTGATCCATGTCAATATGGAAAGAAACATATGTCAAGATTTAAAGCAATTGGAAAAGTCTCAATGTCTTATTCATTACAACTAGTTAATACGAATCTTTTTGGTCAAACAAAAATTGGAAGTATTATAGGAAAATAATTTGTATTTGTTTTAGTTGATGATTACAAAGGATATGCATTAGTCTATTTTCTAGAAAATAAATATGAAGCCTCTTCTTATTTTAATCCTTTTTCTGCCAAAGTTAAAAATGTGAAAAATCGTCCACTGGTAGATACTCTTAGTGATCATGGGGTAGAATTTCAAAATTCAGATTTTGAATCTTTTTTTAGTATAAAAGGAATTACTCATAACTTCTCAGCTCTATGAAATCCTCAACAAAATGGTGTTTTTGAAATAAGAAATCTAATTCCTAAATAAATAACTAGAACCATGCTGAGTGAATATTCTATTTCGAAAAATTTTTGGATGAAGTTGCAAGTTCTATTTTATAAACTATAAATCAAATTTTAATCAGACCATTACTTAATAAATCACCCAATTAATTGTGGACTAGATGAAATCCTAAATTTTCTTATTTCAAAGTATTTGGTTGAAATCTATTATTCTTGAATACTAAAGATAACTTATAATAATTGGTATCCAAATCCGATGAGGGAATTTTTTTGGGATATTCCACTACTTCTAAGTATTATAGTGTTTTTAACAAAAATTCCAATACTATTAAAGAAATATTGCATGTTTAATTTAATAAAACTGAACCTTTTTATAAAAAATACCTAACGTACATCTTCATATGTGCTTTAAAAAACAAATTATCAACCTTTGATATATAATTCTCCTAATAAATAAAAATAGTCAAGAAAATGTTTCTAACATATTTACCCCAGAATATTGTTTACCTTATGTTAATGAACTATTTTTACAAAACCCAAATAAGTAGTTTCATAATAATAATCCCAGTAATAGTATCATCGGTGATGTTAATAAACCTATAAGGACTAGAAGTTCTTTAATAAATGAAGTAGAACATCTAGAGTTTCTCTCCCAATTATAACCAAAAAGCATTGTTGAAGCTTTAGGAGATAATGATTGGGATAAAGTTATGAACGATGGAATAAATGAAATCCAAATGAACACAGCCTGGAACTTGGTTGAAAGACCTAAAAAAAATTTATAATTGGTGTAATGTTGGTTTTCAAAAATAAATGTGATGAAAATGGAATCATTTTAAGAAATAAATAAAGATTAGTTGTTAAATTCTACAATCAATAAGAAGGAATGAAATTTGAAGAAACCTACACTCTTGTACCTAGACTTGAATCTATTCGAATACTAATTAACTTTACAACATTTATTAATTTCAAACTTTTTTCAAATGGACGTGAAGTGTGATTTCTATAATGGATGTGTTCAAGAGGACGTTTATGTTAAAAAAACCTCCTTGTTTTGAAGACACAAAACATCCTAAACAAGTTTTAAAACTTACCAATGCTTTATATTGACTTAAACAAGCCCCTAGAGCCTGGTATGATAGACATAGAGGTTTTTTTACAAAATAATTATGTTAAGCGAAATGCTTATCCAAATAATTTAATAAATAAAGATATGAAAAATATTTTTATTGTTCAAATTTATGTTGATTAGATAATATTCAGATCAACTCAGAAATCATTAACTGATTCTTTTTCGAATCTTATGGAATCTGAGTTTGAAATGAGTATGATGAGTTAGTTAATATTTTTCCATGGTTTTCAAATATCTGAAAAACCATAATGAACTCATATATCTCTACATAAGTATATTAAATATCTTCTTAAAAAGTATGGATATGAAAAAATTTAAAAGTATATGTACTCCAATCGGTACCTCAAACTCTCTTGATCATGATGAAGCTGTAAAACTGGTAGATCAGACATATTTTAGAGGTATGAGAGGATTTGTTTTATACTTAACAGATATTCATCCATACATAATGTTTTCAATATTCCTATGTACTTGAGACCAATCTAATACAACGGAATCATAGTTTAAAGTAGTGAAATGTTTTCATTATTTAAAGGGATCTATGGATTTGTGAATTATCTATTCCTCTAAAAATGCTTTTATTTTAAAAAAAAATAGATTTTTATTATAGTGGATGTATAATGGATAAAGTGATTACATCTAGAACATTTCATTTCTTAAGTGATTAAATGGTTTCTTGGTCATGAAATAATTAACACTCCGTAACACTTTCCTATTTTGAAACTGAATATATAGCAGCTAGAAGTTTATATGATCAAGTGTTGTTGATGCAACACACACTCGTAGAATATGGAACAAGATTCACCAAAACATAGATATTGTGTGATAATACAGCTTCATTTCCCTAATATAAACCTTGCACATCACTGTCATGTAAAGAAAATATATATTAGGCATCACTATATTGAGGATCACACATTAAAAGAAGATATTATTTAACAAATTATCGGATCTCAATATCAACATGGAAACATTTTTATAAAATCAGTACCCTATGATAGATTTGAATATATTGAACAAATGTTTTGAATGATAAACAGACAATAATCTTCTATATTTACTTTCTCTTAAAACATACCTCCTAACATTAAGTTACTCCTTTTCATAGGGGGAGTATATATGTTCACAGTTTCCTAAAAAAAGTTTTCCTTAAGAAATTCTTTTCAGAACCTAAAATTTTCTGTCCATAAAATTTTTTTTTGGAACCTTAGAATATCCTTATCAATATTAATAACTCTTTTTAGAAAATCTGGAAGGTATGTTTCCTTACTTAAATATTTTCAATTGAATTTTTTACTTGTTGTTATTTCTATCTTGTTTTATTAAAACTATATAGGATTCAAATTCCTAAAATCCGATATGTCTTTGAAACCAAAAAAGTTTGGAATTTATAAAATTCTTTTTTGGCATTAATACCAACCATCAGATCAGATTGAGCTAATTTGAACCATTGGATCTATTTGAGATTTTGAACTATCACCGAGAAACCTATTTAATGGGACCCCAAATTCATATCACACATCAGTTTTCTTATATTTATGCACTAAATTACTACTTCTATTTATGTGTTCCATTCTATTTATTTAGTTTACTTACATTCTGAATGACTCTTTATGCTTATACTTAGCCTCTGACGCAGTCTCAATATATAAAGGAACCAAAGGACTAGTTAATGTTTCGTAAGAGGATAGTTGGTCATAATTTCATTGTCAAGTATAATTCTTTGATTGGAATGATTATCAATCTAAATAGAGGGGAATTTTTTTGTGTTTCTAATGAAAATAATAGAGATCTGGTCTACCCAAACCTTGTAGTGGAATTATACGGCACAATTAGATTCTATGTGAAAGGTGGAGGAGAGATGTTTATGTTCAAAATATTCAGAATAGGTTCAGATTATAGAATCTCTCCCGAATTAAGCTTCAATAACAGATCAGGTTCTTGAAGAGGAATAAATTCAATAATTACAAGAAGAAGAGGATGAAAGTGAAGAGTTGATAAAAACGGTGGAAGAGTATCATGAAGAGAAGAATACTTCTAATAAAATCTCAATATAAATTTCCCAAGACTCATCCACCGAAATAGTTTCAGATAATGAAAAGGAAGATGAAGAGGAAGTTAATAAAAGTCATTCTATTGAAGAGAGTGAGAACAATGATGACATTTTTCATAAATATATAGAGGAAGTTAATCTTTAATAAAAATATCTAGTGGCAGCTAGGGTTGTTGAAAAGGTTGTTGATAAAAAAATAGTTCTCCTTGATACTCCATAGAATGGTGATATAACTGAATCATCTAAGTCAAGATATTATGATGAAGCAAAAGATACCCATTTAGGGAAGGTTTCTTCAAGATCCTAGTCATCATCCATGGGACATTATTTTGAGGTCAAATCATTGATGAATCTTGTTAATTTAACTCGGTTTGTTCCAAATATTGAATCGTAATGTCAACTTATTCACCATTCAATGAACCTGAGATAGATTCTACAAATTTCATGATGGGGAATTTAATCATGTAAAAAACAGATTTCAAAACTTTCATGATCAACTACGAAGCTCACAGAATTTCTTGCAAGAAGATTACGAGTTTGTTGAAATTTTTAGTTTATGATCTTAAGATTTTTGTTTATTACATAGATTAAGCCAAAGAGAATTTCAACAACAGTGATTATAAGTTCAATAATAATTATAAAAAGACATATCAAGAGAAATATTCCCAGATTTAGGGGGATAGATATATATATAGCAATTATAATTCTATTTCCATTTCCCAAAAGAGAGTAATGAATACCACATATTAGTTAGCAGAAAGAATAAAATTTCTTGAAGAAGTTAACATTTTTCAAGAAGAAAGAATTTAATCTCTCTAGAAGAAGTACCAAGAGCAAGAAGAGTTACTCAAGAAGTACCACAAAGATCATAATAAGATAATGAAGTTTAAGGCCATCCTTGAGAATAAGCATCTAGAGAAAAATAAGGATGATAGATTTAAACTATGATCTTTTTTTTTGTTCTAATTTTTATCCCAAATATAATGAAATATCATTGGTTAAACTTTTTTTTCAATTACAATCTTTTTAATAACCTTTAATGTACCAAATTTGTTTCCGCTACATTAATTTTTGAAAATCACCAAGGATGAGAAATTTTTAAAAAGAATATCTTGTTAAGGGGGAGATAACCCCAAATAAGAAATTTCATAAGTAATGGGGAGCTTAATATTAAAGTAAAATTTCATAAGAAAAGGAAATTCAATTTGAAGGAAATTTCTTATACCAAAAAATATGACCCATAATTGACAAAACCTAATGGGGATTTAGTTGCATTAACTAATCCATGAATATAATAGAGTTAAGATTTTAATTTCATGACTTCCAACCTTAATATTCTTTTTCAAAAAGTGGTTTTTTTGTTTGAAAAGGGGGGAGATTATTATGTCAATAATCTATCTTATGACTTCTTTTATTCCTTTATTTTTTGAAATTTACAAAATAAATTCTCGTAATGATTATTTTCTTTACCTAAAAAAATTTACATTCTTGAACCTTAACTTACTAGTCTATGGTATGCTTAATGTTCTTTATATGAGATTAAACATATTTTTCTTATAACCAAATTACCTTAAGAATAATAATATTCTTATCTAAAACTTGGAATATTATAGGTTATTAGAATCTGAGTCTCACTATTTTTAGAATAAAAATTCTCAGAAATCTAGATTTCGAATTCTATGAAATTCATACTACAAATTCTTTGAAATTCAGACTTGAATTATTTAAAATATATACTCAAAATTCACTAAAATTTAGACTCCAAATTCTCCGAAATTCAAACTCTGCATTCTCTAAAATTCAGAATCCAAATTTATAGAATTTTAGACCTGGAATTCCTCATAATTCAAACTCTAAATTCCTCAGAATTCAAACTCCGAATTCCTCCAAATTCAGAATCCAAATATCCTTTTTTCAGATTTTGATTGTTTATATTTTTAGACTCTATTTCTCACTTCCTTAAGAATATGATTTATTGTTTTTCCTACAATTACCCCATTTCCATAAATATATCATTTCATTTTATTAGATCCTAAAAATGTAAATTTTTCTTATGTAAGTTTTTCTTACACTTGACATAGTCAATCATATACTCTTCTAAAAAAGGGTTTGGTGTATTCTGTTTTAAAATAATCTTTGCTTGAGTGACATGTGTACATGTCCATCTGAAATTAAAGGATAAATATGACCATTGAAGGAGGATTAAACCATTGAATTTTATACCTATAAATAGGATCTCATTTGACAAATCATAATATGGATCCTATAGATTACATGTTTTGATGATGTGAAGTAATTTCTAGAGAGATAAACTCTTGGGGCTTGTGCGATCTTTTACCATTTTGTTCAGCCATGAAAAACATTTTCATATTTCTTAGTGATAATCTGACTGTTGTTGTATAAAATCAAGGGATTTCAGGTGTAGAAAAGTAGAAGTGATGACTAACTTAAATTTCAAGGTCTTCTAGGGATATGAAGTTAGAGGTTATGACTACCTTATAGTTCGAGGGATTGTGGGGATATAAAGACAGACTCTAACACTCTTGTCAAGGGCTTACCATGGTGTGGGTAAGACAAACATTCTTGAAATAATAAATCGAGGGACATTTATCCATTGTTGCTAGATAACCTTATCTTCAGGTTAAAAAAAATTCTTATACATAGTTATTTTTTTATACAATTTTATTACCACTGTGTTAAGTTACAGTTAGAAAGTATAACATTCTTATACATTTTTATACCTGTACTTACTCCGATAAAAAATATTATATTTTCTTTAAGGTATAATCTTTATGTAAGATAAAAATTAATAATTTTCCTAAATATAAACTTGTTATGTTAATGTTTTTTATTATTAGACTCGGGCCCTTCTAATTATCACTTTGAATTAGAACAACATAATGTTTTTGAATTTATGTTGTTAAAAATAGATTTATTTTCAATCATAAAAGGGTATTTTTTAAACTTATAATTCACCACCATCTTGTAATTGAGAATCTATATATATTTATCGATCCTACATGTAGCAGTTAAAATTACATAGAATGATAAAAATAACATAGTTTTTTATTCTAAGAAGATTTGAGGTAATCTCTCCCCTAAGTTCTCTATTGATTGATTTTTTTAACCTCGTTGGTTTCTTTCCCCTTTATGAATCTAATAGAAAAAAAATTAAAACATAATTTTTTTTGAATAAGGAAAAATCGAAAATTATGTATGCCCCAAAGTTAGTTTTGAATTTTTACAGCATTCCATGTGAATATTAAATTATTAACCCCAATAAAAAAGGAGGTTTGGTTTCATTATTTGTTAACTCCAAATATTAATGTATCCATTTTTATTTATTACATGATCCTTATCTTGGAGTGGGATACTATTCTTAGTCATTTTATTTTCATACACATGTTAATTGAGTATTATACTACTTGAGGGATGGTGGGGGTGGAATCAAGAAGGTTTGTTACTCTACCTCCACCATATCTCCTATGGTTTCATCACCTAGTTGCATATTTACTAGTTATACATTACAATTTTATCTATGTAGCGATAAAAAATGAATTCAAATTTAGTATGGTAATATAATATTGTGTTTCAATTGAAATTATCCCCTTAATATATGGTGGCATATTTTATGTATCATCAATGGAGGCCACCAGAAACTTCTTTTCCTCTTCTCATACCTATATTAATTATTCATAGTAGTTTGAGGAGGCTATTCCCAAGTCACCACCAAAGGTGATTCCACATATTTCAATTTATATGTCTTTAATATAAAATCTTATTCAAACTATTCCAGATTAAATTTTATAAAATTTCTTTTGTACTTTTCATTTAGATCTGCTATATCTACCAAAACACATAACCATGCAACCATGTATATGAAAACTGATTATAGGTGTCTATTTACATATCGATTATCTTAAATGAATTATTAAGTGTATTGGTGAATGCATATTTCAAAACCCACTTAAATATATTTGGGTAAAAAAATTGGTTCTTCCATTACATCATTCACAACATCTTCTTCCTCTTATGTAAGACAAATAATTAGTGGTACTGTTTCTGAAAATTCAAATGAAGAGGGTCATGATTTTAAAAAAATTACATAAAATTAAATTTAAATGGGTTAAAAGTTGTATCAACTCTATAGATTACTCTATCTTGAAGAACTTTTTGTTTATGAAATACAATGAGGAAATCAATTATAATATCTATGTCCTGTGGATCTTCACATCTATCATCAACAAATAATTCTTCTAATTTTTCTTCATCATTATCCAATATAGAAATGGTTTGAGATGAATATTATCTTATAACTGGAGGGAGGTAATATTTTAATTAAATGTAAATAAAATTTTAATAAAAATAAACCATTTTATTCTCAAAAATATCTTCTGTTTTAGCATGTATTTCTTTCTATTCGTGTAAAAATTCTCAGATATCTTATACTATAGATAGAGGTAGTTGCTGAAATTCAATATTATCTTCAATTTTCTCTTTCAAATATTACATATTTGAATTTTTCATCTAATCATGAAATAATACATTGAATTTTTAATTTAAAAAATAAGAGATATTAACCAAGTTTGTCATTTTTGAATAACTAATGAAATACGTGTTCAATGTAAATGAGTCTTCTCAGTCATATCAACATTTAAATCCACTAAAATTTAACAAGACTTTGGGAAATTATTTTCTTAAGAAAATAGTGGAATGAATTTTTTCTTCAAGATCTTCCACCAACATCATTGTTGAGTAAATTATGGTTTCTACAGGATTTTGAAAAGTGGGTGTGAATTTATCAATAATTATTCATAGTTCATCAATGTTGAGTTTTTCTCTTCCCCAATGTTTCCTACAAGTGTGGACTAAATTGATTGTATTTTTCATTATCAAATGATTTCCTAACCATTTAAATAAGCTCACTAGACCTATCTAATTGGGAGTAATAATAGTATTCTATTATCAGGTTATGGATTATAATTTTTTTTGAACCCAACAAACAATGAAATAAATATATAAGACAAAACCAATAAGGGAAAAATAAATGTTGAAAACATTAAAAAAATTATTATTCATATAATTGAAAACCCATCTCAATACATAGAAATAAAACCAGTGATGTAAAGGTTATCATGGAACTTTCATTCTATAGAGTTTTTAATACATGGAATGCTTCCTAGTGGATGACTGGGTTCATACGTAAATAAGGTGATCCTAGGGGCTCAATATCCCAACACCTCTCTTAATTTAAATTTTTTTGTATTAATTTTTAATGAATAAGATATGTTGTTTTATTTTCAATAGGGATTATACTTTTAAAATAGTTGTAAGAAAAAAAATTATAATTCAGAAAATATAGATGTTTTAGGAGTGAATTCCAGTTGTTTCAAACATTTTTTACACTTGTTATAAAACAAATAATACAATAAGGAAGCTCAATATCATTTTCCTATATATCCCTCATCATTTAAATATATAATAGAATGAATATATTCTAGAATAACGTAAAAAAAACATATAATTTTTTTATTGTTTAATAGATGTTGGAATGTTGTAGTAGTGACGATAGATGGAGTGGTAATTAAATAATCCACACAATACAATTAGTACCACGCATAAGTAATAAAGGGAATTTTGGAAGTAAATGAATACTTTCAAGAGAAACAACTATAGTTCCCCACATATCACTTATAGTGGTAAATATCACCATGATAATGGAGTTTAGTGATCATGAGTACAACACATGAGTGGAGAACCACAAATAAATTGGGGACGAAAACTATACACAATCAAGAATGTGGGAAAAATTGAATTATAATTAACTAATTAAAATATAATAAATTTTTAAGAAAAATATTATTGATCCCAACTCCTGATTATGAATCCCTTGAAATTCCTAGGGTAAATATATTTATATTCATAAAAAATCCTCTTCATTATATCTCAATAAATTCAGTTCCAATAGAAAAAGTCACATGATTCTCATATTATTGTCCAAGATAACTACATAGGGGTACCAATGGATTTAGATGGACATCTCAAATATTCTATATTTCATAAAATTATCCCATAACCCCCATATTCACAATGTTATTAGATGATATCTATTTCCATGTGTTTGAGAAGCAGTTCCTACTTTGCATAAATAACATAAATTAATTTTTATTTTTATCTTTCATTGAGATAAATTTTTTATGGAATTTAGCTTCACAATTTCATAGATTCAAATCCATGGTGTTGACATGTATGGAGAATATGTTCTATGGTTTTTACCTTTATATAACTCCCTTGAATCCATGATATAGCTTCACAAGACATAGGATGACCTTTACATTTCCTTAAGAACAACAACAATAACATGAATGAAGGGTCTATTAGACGATGAAGTACAATTATGAAGTGCATAAAACATGAATTATAACCATCATTTGGGAAAATATTACCTTAATATAGATTCAAAATTATCTAGGGGAATACATAGATATAGGGGATTGGTTACACAAATGTATAATCGGTTTTACACAAATGAACATGGTGAAGTTCTTTATGAACACAAGTTTTTTAAACACACCACATTTTAAAAAATGTTGATCATATATATACATTGATGTAGTTGATGGGAGGATCATGGTATGTTTACAAAGTGTGTTGGATAATGTTACACAGCTCTCATAACCACAAGATTACATTACGGAGCCTATGGATCTATGGAAGTATCCTTACATAGTGGTTGTTTTTATTTTGAACCTTGAAGAATGCCTTTATATTTTTACAATGTTTTTTATTGGACACATAGGTTCAATAAAAATTTTAGGTGGACTTTAGTATATATTGAGTACCTTAAAAACATTTTTTTATCATTCAATATCTAAATTTCCATAATGATATATTACATTTACATATCCTCACTAGTGGATCATTTTCCCTTAGATGTAATGTTGAATCCTTGAGTTACTATGACATATAATCATTAGAGTCATAAGGGTAAGCATACATATCTCTCACCCGTGATCAAATGATTGGAAAATTCATGATTTCATTCGATGGGAGGATGTCATACGATCCTACTAAAATAATGTCATATGAAATGGAATAGGTCATATAAAGATACTAAGAAAATAATCTGTTTTATTATCACTCATTACCTTTCCATTTTTCTCATCCATATATATTTATAATAAATGAAATATAATGTCATACATTCTTCCATTTTTTCATTTGGTGTCCTAAAAGAGCAAAAATAATAATATTTTATTATATTATTCATTTAAATAGATCAAAATTAAATAAACTATGAAAATAAAAAATTAAGAATTTAATTTATTTAATTCAAAAATTCATAATAAAGGAACAAGTTTTAAAATTAATATAGAAATTGAATAAAACAATTAATGACTATAGAAAAAAATATATATCATTTCATATATATTGTTTAGCATGTAAAAAATATCAATTAATTACCAGGGGTTGATCCAGTTTAGGGGATTTATTATTGTATATAAGTAGTAATAATTTTTGGAAATATTTTTTCTTATAAAAAAGGAAATAACCAAAAATTATTCTAGTCGTTATGTCTCTTAGGATAAGAAATAAAATGGACGAATAACCAAGGATATAAAGTTAAAATTTTTTCTAACATTCATGTAGAGTACTGGTTAGATAAGACTAATATTTTTAGTGGAATATATAATAAATTGTTTTTGGAAAAACATCAGTAGGGGAAAAATAAAAAATAAAAAATCCAATGGGTGAAAATATTGTTGACAAAATTTCAATAAAGAATAAGAATATTTATCTAATGATAAATATTTATAAAGTACTAATTCCAAGAGATACAATGAGAGAGAATAGATTAAATCATAGGGACCTCTAGGAATGACATTAAAATTATCAAAAGCTAAATTTTTATGATTAAAAGTATTTTTAGAGGAAGTTAACGAAGAAATTTTTTCCAAATTTCATTAACCACTAGATTTGGAAAACTGTGAAGTTGAAATAATATCAGAAGAAGTGGATTCTAAATATCAGGTCCCTCTTATACTATAACAAACTAAATAATATTATCTTGATCATATTTTAAATGCTCAACTTCGTAATCTAATTCATTAAACTTAGTTATTTTTTTAGAAAATGAAAATCATAAGACTTGACCATATTATTTTTATAAATTATATAATATGAGGATATATTATAAGTAATATGCTCTTAACTAAGGAAAGATATTAGAGCAACTAAATTTTTAAAAGGTATACATTATATATCTATATAAGAAATGGAACCAACGATAAAAAATTAGGGGGGGATGAATTATCTCATCATATTTATACCATGATCGTTTGCACCATAGAGAAAAATTTATTATGAATTAAACCAAGTGAAAAATATTGTATAACCAAGATGGATAATTTTCTATAAGAGTGTTCTTTGTAAGATAACTAGAAAAAGAAAATAATAGTTAAACCAAAATTCATTATGAGAGAAGAACTTCCTAGGGTCTCCAATATCATATGGATTGTTCCTCAAATTTATTCCAAGATATTAATTCTATAAAATACTTGTTAGGGAAAAATCCCTCAACGTATCATTATAAAAATTTTGGGTTGATTTTGTTTGTTGATAAATTATGTTTCCAAGGTATTTTGTGTAGATATAAATACATTATTGACATGATATATTGGAAAAGATCCAAGAATAATGAAGGTATTCATTGGATGTGGTCCATAAAAGATCACAGATAAGGTGACACCATTTCTTAATGTTTTCCAAATATTTGTGTTCTAAATTTAGAGTTTAGAATGCATCTCAAAAAGGATATTTTATTAAATTCCATATTAAAATATGGTAAAGGAATGAATTTTTCAAATATGGGCTTCATGAAGAGTGTTTCAAAAAGGATCAAATAATTTTGACGGTGATATATGTGAATATCGATGAGCATCACAAATGGTGAAGGTGAGGTGCATTAAAAGTGGAAACTCGCGATGGTGAGAAGGTTTGACCAAAGGATCCAATATTATAATGAGCATCTGGAATAGGAAATTTTAGTGGAGCATTGTGTAATTGGGAGATTCATGGCAGAAATGAATGTGCTCTATGACATGGTGTTGAGGTGGCTAGAAGTTTCTGGAATTTGTGGGAAACGCCTAAAATATGCCTCTACCCCAATTAAAAAAGAAGCAAGAATCGGAAAATATCTTGAGCCTATGAAATCACAAAGGTGGTTCACAAAGGGTAGTTCGGGAAGGGTTGTTCATGAAGGTGATATGAAAATAAGTTTTAGAATGCTGTAAATTCCAACTGAAAATTTTGAATATCGTGAAAGTCAAGAAATTCGCAAAGGGTAATTAAGATTCACCAAAAGAGAGGAGGTTCATGAAGGATAGTTTAAGATTATGAAAGAGGTGTTCTCTATAAAGGATAGGTAACGTTTTCAAAAGGTAAGAGCTTCACGAAAGCAATTTGATCTTCGCTAAAGGAGGATCTTTGTGAAGGTAGTGTGCATCATGAAAGATTTTTAAAAGGGATTTCCCAGTATTACTATGGTAAAGTGGTATTCATCTATTGGATGAAAGTGGAACATAAAAATATCATCTACTTACAATTGAGGATGCAAGAATTCATGAATATTTTGTAACCTACATGTCCATAAACTATGATTGGATCCCTTATAAGAGTAGTGAGCGAATGAAGAGGATGATGGTGATCCTTTTCACCAGTAGTGAGCCAGAGAAAGATACATAGGGAGTGACCCAAGGTAATTTTGTGGGACATCTCTAAACATTGTAAAGGAAGTGATCTTGGTAATATGAGTGATCTATCATAAACATCATTATTATTAGTGTTCCTAAGTGAATTTGGTACTATCGAAATATTTTCATTCTATCCTCTTTGGATGTAGACTCACAAGGATGAGCGAAGTAAACAATCACTGCGTCCTTGTGCCTTATTTACATTCAAGTCATCGCCATCATATAAACAAGAAATTAATAAGATCAACATTTACATTAAATAGCATAAGAAGTGACCCATGTTATAATGAGGTCGTGATATAGTGGGGTAGCAAAAATTTTGAAAATAATATACATACCCTGATTCACCCCCACCCTCTCTGAGTATCTAGGACCATTTTGGACCTATAAATACTATATTTGATTCTCATACTTCTTGAATGTTAGATAAGATTATTAATCTTCCAGAGGAGATGAAACACAACACATTAAATTTCAATGAAAATTAAAATATTCTCATATAGAACATTAAAAAACTGGATAAATATGAACATTATTTGAATATTTAAATTCTTATTTTTCATGAAAAATATGTTTTCATAAGAATGGAACTAAAATATACCAACATTTTCTTTATTCATAAGGATTGAAATTAAAAATATGAATAAAACAAATAAAAGAACATGGCTATTTTAAGAAATAGAAATAAAATAGGTATTATAATTTTTAAGTTCTTTAGAATAGAATAAAAATAGGATGAAATGATAGTGAAAAAGGACTCCAAATAATTATAGAAACAATTGTATTAAACTGTATTCACTCTTGTAATTTTGTTAAAAAAATTTGTTATTTAAAATATTAAACAACTGGTGATTCATTTCTTCATTGATGAATGAATATTGTGAACATACTTTTCTTATTATGGTTATCCCAAAAGGAGTATATTTTTGTTGTTTCCATAATTTTTTGTGACTGGGGGAGATTAAATGAATTTATAAAGAATGAAAATTTATAAGTTATCATTAGTTGAAAATTTGAAAGGGTGGTTGTGGATCTGAAGGGGAAAATTAATGATAATGTAAGAGAGTTTATTTTTCCTCGTATTTTTTAAATAATCCTTAAAAAATAATCTTTCTTTAATTTTCCTCTAATTTGTTTTGAAAATCACCAATGGGAAATTTTTTTAGATGAATATGTTTAATGTAGATATGTGATTAATAAGTGTTAATTTGATTTATAATTTTTTACTTTTGAGTTTTTTTGAATTTTTTTTAATAGTGGATACATAATTTTTTTTTTGAAAAGATTAAATATTTCTTATTTTCATTTTTGAGGATATTTCATAAGAAGTTATATGGTGTTTAATTTTTAAAATATTTGTCAAAAAGTATTTTTTTTCTCAGCACAAGATTTTCGAAATGGAGGATTTTGTAATGGTGATTTTTTATTCAATTAACTACATTTGATTTTTTTTATTTTGAATATTAAAATACACATCATTTAATTAATTTTATTTTCATTTTTTGTTTTTTTATAGTATAATTTTTTTTGAATTTTTATGTTGTTGTGAACTATTTTTATACAAATAAATTTCATGACATTTAGAAACTACAATGAACTACTTCATGAAAAGTTAGAGTTTCATTCATTGAATGATAGAGTTTCAAAAACTACTTCCAATTATATTGGAACAAATTTAATTGTTACATATTACGATCATTGAAATTTTTTACAAACAATTCTATAAATTTTACTATGGCTTTGAGGAATGTAGGATACACTGATCCATTAAATCAATATATTTTTTATCAACTCACTATATTTGAGATATTTGAGAAATTTTTTTGGGTGGGACTTCCTTGATCTACTATTGTTATGTCATTAATTTTCAAGATATATGTTTTTAATATTTTAATTATTCTTCTTCTCTTCACGATGGATGGGATTCATTTGAGAAATCTCTCTCCTCCTAATAATAATTTTGATTAGATACCAATTTCGGAATCTATATCTTATTAACTATAGTTCCCATCAAAGTCTAAATAATATAAAATTTATATCGATAATTAAGATCCAGTATTTTATTGGGGATATTGGGAACTAATTTTTAAATTTTTATTGAAGAGGTAACTAATGAAGAACATGCTTCTATTGACTATATTATTCAATGATGTCCCAATTTTTACAACATTTTCATTCATTGGAATCACTTAACAAATTAACCATCCACTTTTAGTTATGAGTGAAGACTCTATAATAAAATAAGTTTCTTGTAATTATGTATATTAATGGGAATTCATATGGATATATGATACCCCCTAGATTGTATCTACTATTATGTGTTAATTTCTGAATGGTGTAATTTATTTTATTTTATTTGTTCTTTTACTACCAAATACTTGGTTTTTTTGTATACGTACTTCTTAGTTACATTTTTTACTTTGATTTAATATGTTTGATCATGTGGGATAATAATATTTTCTAGTTTTATCACTACAACTCCCCCCAAATGTATATATGAATGTTTCCACTTACCATGTCAATAATTATAGTGATCTATAATGATATCAATAGGAGGAAATATGATTTATAGTTTAATATGGGTTTTTTGTGTAAAGATATGGAATATATTTTTAAAAAATTATCAAGGAATAATTATAGAGAGTTTTTATGATAACAATTTAGTAGATATTGAGATTTTTTAATCATTACTAAATTTACCATGATGAAGGTTTTTGATAAAATAAATAATATATCTTTATATATATTTATTTGAATCTTAAAAATCTATCTCTCTGAGTTCCCTCCCATGTTGTCTTGTTAGGGACGGAGATATTTTTGGAAGGTAATCAGATGATGGGAATTGGTTGAAGGGTATTGGAATCTGGAATATGAATTCAATATAATTAATATGAATATTATTGATTGACTACAAATTATTTGAATACTTATTACAATTGTGTTTGATTTTCCCTTATTGGAATAATAAAAATTGGGGTTTTCAATATATGGAATACATCATTCCAAACTAGAACATGGGCCATGAACCTATTGAAAACATTTCTATTATACTCTTATTCCCTTATAAATCTATAAAAATAATCTAAATAGGATTATGAAACATGAAAATGGGGGTTTTTCTACTCTCTATATTTCATTCACTCTTATACATAGAGTTACATGGGGTCATTCTAGTTTTTTCTTGGGCATACCAAGCATCAATTATATTTGTATTTATTATTTTAGTTAAGGTTTGTTATTTAAAGACAAACCTTTATGATCGGTATTAGTGTTTTATTACATTAAAATTAACAAATGTGGACTTGTGAAAAATCCTTGGAAATTTCACATTGTTATGTCGTTCAAACTATCCCTTTCATGGAAAACAAATTATTTAAATTACTTTTTTACTATGAATTAATTATTATTAATAATCAAATTTTAGGTAATCCGTTAACTGAGGATTCATATAAATAATTGATAAAATCTATATTTTTTATAAAATGGGTGTTGATATCTATATTTCAAATTATCTAATCTATCATTTTTGAAAACATGTATTGAAATGTTTGTAATGAAGGATTTCTCAAATGATTTTTCATTTTCATATATATTTATTGAATTAATATTAAATAAATATTTTTGGATGTCAGTTTTTCTTGGATGTCTTAAGTAAAACTTCTAGGTTTGGTAATAACCATTGCAAACAGATTTATGATTTTTTCATAATCGTGAAATTATACCCCAATTATGAAACTATTATCAATATATTTTTTAGACTTTTATCACCTCATAATTGAGGGTTAGACCATGTATGATATCATCGAGGGATGAAAGTTTACAAAATTCATTTTTTATCATAGTGATCAGGTTTTATTGATTCATAGGGATCAGAGCACAAAAAATAATATCCTTAACGATTAAAGTGGAACAAAAAATTATGTAATTTATTTTTGTAACATTGATATAAAGATATCAAATATTTAATTTTATTATATTTTATTCATAAAGAATATGTTTTTGAAAAAAATATTATATTACTATTATTATTTTATGATTAATCTTAAAAGTGGTTTAATTTTACCATTTCCTTATTCCTGTTGTAATGAAGAGTTGTATATGAAAATGTGTTTATAATTTTTTTTAGTAAATAATTCATTAAAGTTATATATTTTTATTATTTATAGTTGAAGATATTTTTGAGGAATGGGGAAATTATAATGATTTTACACTCACCCACAACAAGATTACTCCAGTGGACATATAGATGTTCTGGGAGATGGTGAACGGAAAATGAATTCAACATTATTTTTAAGTTGAATGTATTAAATCCATCAGAAATATAATAAAATTTTAGTTTTTTATTTTTGAGGTTTGAATAATATTTAAATGTTACCTTTTCATTTATATTTCTTCTATAATAGTTAAATTTATTTATGTGGAGTTTATATTTTGATGTTTTTTAGAAAATATTTCTAAATTTATATTAATTTAATGTATTTTAGTTTATAAAATTGAGTTAAAATCATTCCCAAAATAATTTATTTAAATCCCTTGATAGTAATTACTAGTGAATTACATTCGGTGGGCAACATATGGATTTAGGGCAATCCAGTTTAGGCCTCAAGATCTGAGTTTCTATGTCATATCATTATACTAACAATACCCTTGAATATATGTGGTTTTTTATTAGATCACACAGTATTAAATCAAGTCCCTTATATTGTAATGTGTCAAATACTATATCCTATACCATATTCTCTATCCCGATAGACTAAAAAATAATTCGTATAACATAGTTCTGCTAGTTTTTCCAAAACAGATTATACCTCACATGTTATAAATTCTAGATTTTAACTTAAATCTCAAATTACGCATCGAAACACTAAAAAATAACTCATATCCATTGGTACCCCTCCCTAGATTAAAAAATAATAAATATGTACACTCATTCCCTCATTGAGTATAAAATTGGATAAATAATAATACCAAATGATTTAAAAACTAAAATAGAAGGAATTATCATATTGAGACAAAAAACAATTACTATTGTATTCCTCCTCAAGTTTTAATGCTCATAAATCATGGATAAGTATGTTACATCATGTTTCATTATGTTTATTCATGTTTAACTCTCATCTTAATATATTTTGTTATTGTTTCACCTTATAATATGGATTAAAATAATATCACTATGTATAAGACACCCTTATGTTTGAGTCACCATTGTGGTGAAATCAATGTTGGACATCTCACTATTGGAAGAAAACATCTATGTTTGAGTTTCTTTTGAAATGTACCTACTAATAAAATGTATTAGTGAAAACTATCTCACTAGTAACAAATACACTATTTTTTTTTGGAAATGGATGAGACCTTGTCAGTCAAGATATCGATACGCTAAGTCACCTTTGTTCAACCTTCCAAAAACTCAACTCAGAGTTTTTGAAAAGGAAATGTCACCATCACACTGAGCTACCAATATCTAAGTCACCATTTCATAAACCTACTAATAAATTCAATTACTTATGGTTTCATAATTCGTGCTAAGTATGAGTTACTAGTATAATCTTCCCAAGGAATCAGTCACCATAAAGCAGAACTACTGTAAGAGTTACTTACTATTCCTGATTCACCAACACATCTCACTGTTCTAGATTACAGAATGCTCTAAGTCTGAGACACCATTTCTAAGACACCGCTACTAGACATACCGTTCATGAGACACTGTCAACTTTTACTTTGTAATTTAAATTTAAAATTATTTTAATGGTCATATCTGTGAAACTTAGTGATATTATTTATTTTAATTTCCTTGTTTTCCTTTTGTAAACAAAATTAATATCGATTTAGGAGACCAGAATGAGTTATAAGGTACTAGATATCATTATTCTAGTCTACTGCGGTGTATAAAGGAATATCCAATCTAAAAGATGATGTTGTTGAAAAAGATTTCTGTTAAAATGAAATCGTGTGCTTGAGAAAAACCCAAGAAATACTGAGTGCTGAAAACATAACGATATTAAAAAGAACCTGAATAGAATAACTTATTGTAGAAACATTCTAAGAGATGAGAAAATATCATCCTACACATAAATTATCTCCCTAGAAATTGTATAATGAAGATCAAATGATAATTTTTTCGGCTATCTGTTTCCAAAATTCAACTTAATCCACATTCTAATACATATTCCAAGAGTCTCATACTACATTTCCAATAACAATAAACCTTATAAACGCTTTTATCTATACATTTATCTTCTTGATTATTTTTTCTAACCTTTGTGTAGTGTGTCTATTTTTTTCTTACAAACACACACTGAATCTTGTGAGAAACATTAAGATACATAGATATCTTCTAGAAACATCTTTTTTTCAATTACACTCTCACGATTAACAGTGGACGAGGTCCCAGTGTTGACCATTTGTTTTTTATCAATCCCATGAAAACTATGGAAGATATCTTGGTAACCTGGAAAGTGTGTATACTATTTTTTACCCTAATCCAAAGTGTGGAGCCTTATTTATATATATAAATTTCATAGTGGAATTTGATCACAAAGTGGATTGTACTACATCTGAGCACGAGAATGATCCTCCTTTTGTCAATTATGATGTGCCGTTCAATGTTATGTTTTTAATATTTTATTTTTTCATTGAAAACATTTCCTTACATTTATAGTTAATCTTAGATAGTGATTATATCAGAATTTTATTTATTATATTTATTTAAAAATATTAAATAACAATCCATGTTTTTTAAACTAAGAACTAGTCTATATTTGAAAAATATTTCAAACAAAAAGAAACATTTATAAATATGATACTTTCTTTAATTGGCACAGTTTATATTCAATTGTTGGAAACATTAGAATAAATTTTTTAGGCAAAATTTTTATAGAAACACAATTCACTCCCTATTGAGTGTCCTACTCAAACCAACAACTATAAAATTAATTAAACACAAAATAATTTTACAATAGATAATATAAAATAAATTGATATCAAAAATAATATAACATACCTAAATATCATGTAACACAATAAGTTAAATAATATAACCTATGGTAAATCGATAATTAACCCCAAAATTTTAGAAAAAATATTTTGCAGTAAGTATACCATAGTGGTATTTGAATCAATTATCAAACAAGAAGATCTTGTTATTAACCCCATGCATCAAGCTAAAAACACATTACAACCACAGTAATATAAACCTATAACCCATTTATAAAATTAGGGGTGATTATATCAACATGATCTATAGTTCATCCCAAAATATTGAACAACATGGTGACTATCATGTATAGAGAGAAATAAAAGTAAAAATTTCATAACCCTTATCCTTGACCTCTCCAAAAAAATCTTCCTAGTTTGATCTAGGTTAGATATCACCCATTTAAATATATCATCTTCAAAACTACCTAACATAATACACATGAGACTATCATTATTTATAAGTACGCAGATATTGTAAAAAAGAATAGATTATCAAATTATTACATTCTCAATATCATCAAAAGTATCACTCACCTACTAAGAAAAATTGTATAATATAATTAAAAACATTAAAATATTGAAAAAGAACCTACAAAACAATTGATTCCAACAAGCATCATTTCCCCTAACGTCTAACATCGTGCCACCGACCGACTATCATAACACCACCACATTTTCATCATTTACATGAACGGAACCATCATATATCCGAATCTACAATTTACTTGTCAATAATGGTTAGGAATAATAATAATCTAGTAATTTAGATAACCGTGAGAAAATTGAATGTTTGGTCTCACCCAAGAGAACTTACCTTAGGTTTTAATTTCATAAAGAATGGTACATTGATAATGGATATGAAATCCAATATAATAAAAAATACCACATTTTATAACATCCTAAAAAATGAGAAATAATTACTTGAAACCATTATACCATATATTTAAAAAATAAATAAATATATTGTCCAAATCATCATTATCATCACAATACCATCAAAATCATTATCATCGACCATCTCATAGCTATCATTAGTCCAAATACTCTTTATGAAGGGGTATCATGGTAATATTACATATCAGTGAGTATAAAACATATTAATTTCATGTAATCAAGAAAAATACTTCAACATCATTATAATAATGAATATAACATATAGTAGAACTGTCTTGGTCAATCTCTTATAAAATATATGTTTGTCAATGACACATTTAATTAGTGTTGTTTGTATCTAAACATTCCTATCATGGTAATGACAATATATTTTCGATTATCCCCCCTATAAAATAAAAAACCACTATATACACTACCCTACCATAATACATATTGAACAATAGAATTTTTTTAAAAAATCCACAATTTTATTACTCACAACCCCATGATGGTTTCCACCTTAAAAATATCATAAAATAATTCCAAATTGTCAATTTTTAAAGAAAATATATTCATCACTGCATAATTACCACATCAATTCCATGTGATATCTATATTTCAAATCATAATTGATATATAAGTTTTACAATATTTATTATCATGTATCATCACATTGAAAATTAAAAAAATCCATAACAACCATTTTTAGGTGATTATAATCAATGGGTTCATTGCCTATTTTTACCATGGGCAACATCATTAAAACCTCATCTCAAAAGGAATGATTGTTTTTAAATCATCTATGATATAATGATGATTATTTATCCTACTATAAGCTCCCTGAAAATGATAATCATTTTAAAAGTTAAGATGTTATCAATGGGCACACTCAAATCTTTTTTTTATCAATTTCATCATTTTAAGATATCCGAATAACCTAATTTTGTAATTTTATTATACTAAATAAAATGAAAAATATATTTCACTTCGAATATTGTTGATTTGAGTTGATAATTTCATTACTATTGTATAATTTAGAATTATCAAAAATATAATTAAATGGTATTTTCTGTTCTTGAAAATATCACTATTATAATTTAAATGGTCAAATGAAAAAGATTGAATATTTATTAATTAAACTGGAATATCAGTTAAAAATTTATAAGTTTTATAATATATAGAGTTATATAATAAGTGAACATGGAATTTAATGGTGACATTACATGGACCAATAGTGACCACCATTTTTATTGGTGGAGGAAGGAGAACATCTATATATGTAGAGGAGTTGTGTAAAACATGATGTGACTGAGTGAGAAGACCCACCTAACTATCTATCCAAGCTCATTTGTGGGAACTGGGTTGCATGTGCCGCTATTATTTTAATGCACGGTAGATATTGTTGATGAATAACACATAATCTATGAATGTGGACCACATGCCTCTTTCATTGAACTATGCATTTACCAACCATAATAAAATACACTTCCTCTACATAACTCAATTTATTTCAATACGAAATCTCTCAATTAACCAATTGAACTACTAATGTAATGGAATTAATAGTGACAAATGTAGAGACCCGAAGCTTAACGTACATGGACATTACATTACATTTGCGGAATACTTAGTACATAACAAAAACACACACACACAAGGATCGTAATAGTTTAGTGTCTTTGGAAACTCAGAACGTAATCTTCTAATCGTGGTGAAAGATCTTCAATATCTCCCATAAAGATCTTCCCTTTTTTTACCTAAAACCTTTCTTTATATCCTGGGGAAAAGAAAACATAAAAGGGTGAGCTCAAATGCTCATTAAGGGTATACAAAAGAAATAAAAATCATATCATATCTTTTTGAAAATCATAACCTGCAAAAGAGATCATAATATCTTAACATGGAACAAATCATAGAAGTGAAAATGAGATCCCCATAATCATAACATGAAACTTGAAACTTTGTGGCATGCACACATAATCATGGAAAATCATTTCGTGTTAGTCAAGACTCATTTCCAAGACTATCTTAGTGGACAAAGTCCCTTTCTGAATCGAGTAACCCTCGTTTCAGTCCTGTTTCACTGAACCGGTATAACCTACCATTTCAGCCATGTCTATCTCATGAGATATAAAATCTTTACCCAATGCATTGGAGGGAGATATAGGTCCCACCCATCTTATAATGAATACTTTCTTATGTGTGCCACATAATCATAAATCATACATCATCGCATAACACATGTAATAAAAATGGGATTCTTGAAACATCATGACATCATAAAACAAATCATATATGGTAAATGACTTCATAAAAATAATTCCCTCACAACATAATAAAATCAATGTAATAATAGGGATAAAAACAGAACCCTATATTATATTAGATGGAAAATAAT
Source organism: Viscum album (assembly GCA_963277665.1). Lineage (NCBI taxonomy): Eukaryota > Viridiplantae > Streptophyta > Magnoliopsida > Santalales > Viscaceae > Viscum > Viscum album. Next base: position 113,698,167 of record OY728161.1, read on the forward strand.
TTTGATAAAACATTTGAAATCTATTCTTGAGGAAAATATCCTTTCTTCTTCAAAAACACTTTTCTTTTCTTAACATGTCATACAATTATAAACTAAAAGAAGTTGATTAAAAATAAACTTGAAAAATTGTAAAGGAAGCTTTTTGTAATTAATTTTTTAAAAATAAATTCATGCCGTATAAGTTAAAAAAAACATTCTTCGTACTTTTGTCGGAAAAGTCAAAAAGTACCTCGTACGAAAAAAATGGCAAAAGATTCCTTTCATATTCTTTACTAAAAACTCGCCGAAGGGTCAAATTGGATTTAAACTATTTTAAGTGGATGGAAACAATATTACATATTGAGGGAACATGGATGTGGATGATAAAATAAACCCCAGTAAATACCAAAGTATAAACAATCTCGGATAAAAATGAGATTGTGATATTTCCCTTACCTTAGATCCGACTTTCTTTGTAAGTGTCCGAACCTCCTATTCTTTGGAATGCTTCTTTGAATCCTCTACTTAGGGAACTAAGATTGGTCTTTGAAGAAGGCCAGGACCTCTAGGATTATTCTAGGGAAGTGGAGAAGGGATTTTGGAAGGGGTTGGTCGAGCTTGAGTGCTCAAATTGGTGTGAGGAGGAGGGGGAGGAGGTACCCTTTTATAAGGGAGGAGAGGGGCACCTTAGGAATATCTCAAAATATTATTTTACATTAAAGTAAAAATCAGTTTATAATGGTTCCAAAGGGTCTTATTACGAAGATAAAGTGGGGATGGGTTGAAATCCTATCATACAATAGGATTTATACAAGTTTAGGGTATTATTTTAACCTTATCAATTAGATTTAACTCTAAGTTAAATAATTTAACTTTTACCGTGTCTTTTTGTTTTCTTTCACTATATGGTTAATAAACTTACTATAACATGCCAAACGAACCCCAAATTTTTTATTATTAATATATATATCCTTATCTAAGTCATTTGGCCGAACCTTAGATTTTTAGGAATAAAATAACAATTAATAATATAATATTTGATTTAAAAACTATTTTGTCTCAATTTTGACACTATTTGATATATGATTTTTGTGAAAGTCATAATAGAATTATATGTTCGAACCAAGTTGATTAAATACACACTAATATATCATAGTAACCTATAAAATTAGTGGAATTCATAAAAAGTCTCAAATTACATTTATTTTGGTGTTTATAACATCAATTATGTCAATATTTCATAAATTAGATAATTACTGAATCATAATTGTGTCATAAATAAATTAAATTATTTAATGTCTAAAAATTATAAATAAAATACCATCATGTAGGAAATATTTTTAGATTTCTAATGAATATTTATAGTCTAATTTATCTTATGTATAAACCCATATTAAAAATTATTTACTTATTAAACTTTGATTTTAACTATTTTAACCCTTCTTTAAATAAATTAATAATAAATGTCCTAATCTAACCCAAGTGGGCCTAAATGGTCATATGTTATTCCTAAGTTTGTTTTTGGTCGAATTACACTAATCTAATAGAATTAGGACATGTGTTAGGGTAATAGTAATATCATATTTACCCTTAGTTGCCCTATTTACTATTAATCGTGGTAAAAAAAAGTAAAAAGTTACTATTCACCAAAAATTATTTTCATCTCATTGAACCACATTTTAGTCCTTTATATTAACTGTGTCTGTCGGATTTTCGAAATTCCATTCACAGAAGCGGTAAAATTATGTTTTATGCAAAATTCAGTTTTTAACCTACCACTTAGTGGTTTCACTATTCATCAAGAATTGAAAATTTTCAGAAAAATGCCAAAATTTCATCCTAAGATATATTTCATATTCCGAATTCAAAAATGAATTCTATTTTACCAAATTCATAACATAGAAATTTCATTAATTAATTTTATAATTAAATCCCGTTGTTAAAACAAATAGCGTGTTTTTAAGAAACAATATCTATCAAAAGATTCACACTTGATTATGTCTGGTTTAAATGTGAAATTACATCCAATGACCAACATTGTATTAAATTGTAAAAATATATTCTAAATATACTTTAAAATCACTCAAATTAATGATTTATCACTATTAATTATTTCGATTAAAAAATTTGTTTTTAATTATAATTTAGTAATTTTCACTATTCATCAGAATATGAAAGTTATCCGAAAAGTAACAAAATTTCACCTTAGGCTAAATTCGATACTCCGAATCCAAAAATGAAGTCCATTTTGAGAGCTAAAATTTCTAAAATTTAAAAAGTGGTTATTACTATTCATAATGGCTAGTTTTAATAATATTTTAATAGCATATCGTTGTTTCGTGAAACTCAGTATTGCGTACTACACACGCTATCGAGGAAGGTTGCGATTGCGTGTAATGCAAGGCAAGTCAAGGATGCGTGTTGTGTAAGCTCCTTTTTGTGTTGCGTACAACACAAGACATTAGTGAAATTAAAAAGAATATTTTTCATAAAATCTTGGGCTGTTACATTCTACCCCCCTTAAAATGAATTTCTCCCTCAAAATTCTTCGGGGTTATAAATGGTTTACTATTCGAAAGTTTCTTTAATAGAAACCCACAACGTAAAAAGGAATACCAAAACCAATATTTTAAAACAAAAGTATGAAACTTAACGGTTACCCAAATAAACTAATCACTGGGTTTCCACATAGGTGAAAATATGGATATGGAAGAAAAATCTAACCATCATGTTCTGATGGAGAGTGGTAGAGAACATGGCTATGGAAAAGCCAACAATCACAAATCCATAAATTTGTGATGATATAAGGTACCATCCGATTAATCAGGTATAAGATCACTAGGACAACATTTTTTTTGGTTTTCAAGATCGTTTCCCTAAAGTTGAAGAATTTGAATTAGAATAAATACTTACTTTATTTTGGTACAATCGCACTATTGTTCGTGCCTTGAACAATTTTCACTTCATCTCTTAAATAAATGAAGTTGAATTTGTTATTCGTGAAGTGATAGCAGATCATGTGATAGAATGACGGGTCATTCCTTCTGTCTCAAACAAAAGGTTAGAAAAAATTATATACATAAGTCGATCTATAGTGAGATTAATCATATATGCTTCCTAAAATGGACTTATACTTCATATATCATACTGCTTAATATAATAAAACTAGTTTCTATTAAACAGGGACTTCCTGTAGGCCAGTGGTAGGCGATAAAGGCTAGTCGCACATCGGTTGTGGGTTCGATTCCCACAGCCTTGTCCGAAGCGATGGGATGTCGCCCGTCCTGCAGGTTGTCCTTTTTCTAAAACTATAATACTATAACATCCCATCAATAATATCGAAAAAAAAACATCAATCCTTAAACAATACTAACTTATGTCCAACAGAATCCATTCCAATCTTTAGGCTTATCCATAATACTGCAGTCCACTCTCATAACATAGTGAAAACGATTACCAGAGATTTAACACCATCATCGATCCCCATATATCATAAGATATGTTTTGTTGGTCACATTCCAAACATTCAAAGTCCTTAATAATGTATTCTCTTGAATACCCATTGCACCATATTGAAAACTTGAATGCAGTTAAAAGTTAACACTTTTCACATACCAAAATCCTCAAAATTCTATATACCCAAACCATGATATCACTTAGTCCTTATATCAATCATGAGCTCATGAATACTATCAAACATTTAATTTTCTCCTTATCCCTTCATTATGCGCATATCATCTACATTCCAAAAATATCTGAATAACCTTTCATGGATACTGGTAACATTAATCATACACTTTCAAAACACAAGGAAAGACAACAGTGTAACAATCCATAGATGTCTCTTTATTCCATAGTAGCATGAGATTACTTATACAAAATTACACATGATAAACATGTAATCATTCCACTACATTCTTAAACCATTGACCGAGCTTCAAAAATTCTTTCATCTCACATATCATTTGTAGTCTCTTCATCATCATCCACATAAATACTACCCATATGACCATACTGATTCTCTTCATGAGTCTTTCCCTTTGGGCATTTGTTTGCATAATGCCCATACATTCCACATTTAAAACACTTAACCATTTTTTATGTCGTAGCAATACCATTATCTTCATCCATGGTGTTAACCGACCCTTTTCCTTTGCACTTACTTGCTTTGTGTCATTCTTTTCCACACCCAAAGCATCTTCCAGTTCCCTTGAAACATTCTCCTTGATGCCTCTTCCCACATGATTTACATAGGGGAAATTGAACTTTCTTTCCTCTATGATCATCATGGAACTCCATCTTTCTCTTATTAGTCGAGTCAGGAAACTTACCAAATTTTACTTTATTGATCATATTATGAGATTTCTGATTCGACATAATAATGATGTTTGGACATCCAAATCCCATTTCATTTGTTTGCTCATGAAGAATATCATTCCATTGTCCATCATATCCTCCATTATTGTGAATCATCTTGTTTCGAGCCATTTTCTAAAACCCAAACAGAATAGTGTGAGAGGCAAAATAATGCTAGGAAAAAAAACAGAGTAAAGGGGGAGTACCCTCAATATCTAACATCTTAGGTTTAATTCTATGATCTTTAGCGTAATTTTAGTACTATAACCTATACATATACTTAACCTTAGGGACATCCCTAGACATACCTTAGAAATATCTCTAGGGATCTCACTAACGTTTTCGCATCCTAGTTTCCAAAGGTTGACTAAACCTTTCCTCTGATACCAACTGTAGAGTCCCGAAGCTTAACGTACATGGACATTACATTACATTTGCGGAATACTTAGTACATAAAAAAAACACACACACACAAGGATAATAATAGTTTAGTGTCTTTGGAAACTCGGAACGTAATCTTCTAATCGTGGTGAAAGATCTTCAATATCTCCCATAAAGATCTTCCCTTTTTTTTACCTAAAACCTTTCATTATATCCTGGGGAAAAGAAAACATAAAAGGGTGAGCTCAAATGCACAGTAAGGGTATACAAAAGAAATAAAAATCATATCATATCTTTTTGAAAATCATAACCTGCAAAAGAGATCATAATATCTTAACATGGAACAAATCATAGAAGTGAAAATGAGATCCCCATAATCATAACATGAAACTTGAAACTTTGTGGCATGCACACATAATCATGGAAAATCATTTCTTGTTAGTCGTGACTCATTGCCAAGACTATCTTAGTGGACAAAGTCCCTTTCTGAATCGAGTAACCCTCGTTTCAGTCCTGTTTCACTGAATCGGTATAACCTACCATTTCAGCCATGTCTATCTCATGAGATATAAAATCTTTACCCAATGCATTGGAGGGAGATATAGGTCCCACCCATCTTATAATGAATCCTTTCTTATGTGTGCCACATAATAATAAATCATACATCATCGCATAACACATGTAATAAAAATGGGATTCTTGAAACATCATGACATCATAAAACAAATCATATAAGGTAAATGACTTCATAAAAATAATTCCCTCACAACATAATCAAATCAATGTAATAATAGGGATAAAAACAGAACCCTATATTATATTAGATGGAAAATAACTTTGATAAAACATTTGAACTCTATTCTTGAGGAAAATATCCTTTCTTCTTCAAAAACACTTTTCTTTTCTTAACATGTCATACAATTATAAACTAAAAGAAGTTGATTAAAAATAAACTTGAAAACTTGTAAAGGAATATTCTTGTAATTAAAGTTTTAAAAATACATTCATGCCGTATAAGAGAAAAAAAACATTCTTCATACTTTTGTCGGAAAAGTCAAAAAGTACCTCGTACGAAAAAAATGGCGAAAGATTCCTTTCATATTCTTTACTAAAAACTCACCGAAGGGTCAAATTGGATTTAAACTATTTTAAGTGGATGGAAACAATATTACATATTGAGGGAACATGGATGTGGATGATAAAATAAACCCCAGTAAATACCAAAGTATAAAAAATCTCGGAGAAAAATGAGATTGTGATATTTCCCTTACCTTAGGTCCGACTTGCTTTGTAAGTGTCCGAACCTCCTCTTCTTTGGAACGCTTCTTTGAATCCTATACTTAGGGAACTAAGATTGGTCTTTGAAGAAGACCAAGACCTCTAGGATTATTCTAGGGAAGTGGAGAAGGGATTTTGGCAGGGGTTGGCCGAGATTGAGTGCTCAAATTGGTGTGAGGAGGAGGGGGGGGGGGAGGTACCCTTTTATAAGGGAGGAGAGGGGCACCTTAGGAATATCTCAAAATATTATTTTACATTAAAGTCAAAATCAGTTTATAATGGTTCCAAAGGGTCTTATTACAAAGATAAAGTGGGGATGGGTCAAAATCCTATCATCCAATAGGATTTAGACAAGTTTAGGGTATTATTTTAACCTTATCAATTAGATTTAACTCTAAGTTAAATAATTTAACTTTTACCGTGTCTTTTTGTTTTCTTTCACTATATGGTTAATAAACAAACTATAACATGCCAAACGAACCCCAAATTGTTTATTATTAATATATATATCCTTATATAAGTAATTTGGCCGAACCTTATATTTTTAGGAATAAAATAATAATTAATAATATAATATTTGATTTAAAAACTATTTTGTCTCAATTTTGACACTATTTGATATATGATTTTTGTGAAAGTCATAAAAGAATTATATGTTCAAACCAAGTTGCTTAAATACACACTAATATATCATAGTAACCTATAAAATTAGTGTAATTCATAAAAAGTCTCAAATTACATTTATTTTGGTGTTTATAACATCAATTATGTAAATATTTCATAAATAAGATAATTACTGAATCATAATTGTGTCATAAATAAATTAAATTATTTAATGTCTAAAATTATAAATAAAATACCATAATGTAGGAAATCTTTTTAGCTTTCTAATTAATATTTATAGTCGAATTTATCTTATGTATAACCCCATATTAAAAATTATTTACTTATTAAACTTTGATTTTAACTATTTTAACCCTTCTTTAAATAAATTAATAATAAATGTCCTAATCTAACCCAAGTGGGCCTAAATGGTCATATTTTATTCCTAAGTTTGTTTTTGGTCGAATTACACTAATCCAATAGAATTAGGACATGTGTTAGGGTAATAGTAATATCATATTTACCCTTAGTTACCCTATTAACTATTAACCGTGGTAAAAAACAGTAAAAATTTACTATTCACCAAAAAATATTTTCATCTCATTGAACCACATTTTAGTCCTTGATATTAACCGTGTCTGTCAGATTTTTGAAATTCCATTCACAGAAGTGGTAAAATTATGTTTTATGCAAAATTCAGTTTTTAACCTACCACTTAGTGGTTTCACTATTCATCAAAAATTGAAAATTTTCAGAAAAATGCCAAAATTTCATCCTAAGCTATATTTCATATTCCGAATTCAAAAATGAAGTCTATTTTACCAAATTCATAACATAGAAATTTCATTAATTAATTTTATAATTAAGTCCCGTTGTTAAAACAAATAGCGTGTTTTTAAGAAACAATATCTATCAAAAGATTGACACTTGATTATGTCTGGTTTAAATGTGAAATTACATCCAATGACCAACATTGTATTAAATTGTAAAAATATATTCTAAATATACTTTAAAATCACTCAAATTAATGATTTATCACTATTAATTATTTCAATTAAAAAATTTGTTTTTAATTATAATTTAGTAATTTTCACTATTCATCAGAATATGAAAGTTATCCGAAAAGTAACAAAATTTCACCTTAGGATAAATTCGATACTCCGAATCCAAAAATGAAGTCCATTTTGAGAGCTAAAATTTCTAAAATTTAAAAAGTGGTTATTACTATTCATAATGGCTAGTTTTAATAATATTTTAATAGCATATCGTTGTTTCGTGAAACTCAGTATTGCGTACTACACACGCTATCGAGGAAGGTTGCGATTGCGTGTAATGAAAGGCAAGTCAAGGATGCGTGTTGTGTAAGCTCCTTTTTGTGTTGTGTACAACACAAGACATTAGTGAAATTAAAAAGAATATTTTTCATAAAATCTTGGGTTGTTACAACAAAACCATTTTCACATTCAATGGGAGGGAACCCCCTATATCCCCAAAAATGAAACAATAGCCACCATACTAACTATATAAATTTCACATATCCTCCAATGAAATTTATTTCCATAATATCCAATGAAACAACTATTTCACAAATATTCCATCAAGACTTTTTCATTTCATTACATTAATTTATAATTATGGTTTTTCGGGCATACCAATAATAAAAAAAATTAATAACACCCAATGATGGAATCATTCCATTGATCCATGTAAATATCCCCTATTCTCCTTGAATTTATCATTGATCTAGTTACTAGATCAATTTATTTTTCAATATTTCAACAATTAAACCATAATTAATCCTTAGATGATCTTCTATAATATGATTTATATTTATATATATCACTATATGATACCATGAGTAGCGGTGGAACATTCACCTGATTTGATAGTCTGAATGAACCAGTACATAATTCATATATTATGTAGATTAGCTAGATAATTTTTTATTGTTGTATTCAAACCATAATTGAGGTATTTTGATGGTCCAAGACTTTCACTATAGGATTAGGGGCTAAAAACATACTGTATATTTTTTATAACTTATTTTACCGAAAAACATTCTAAATATGGAACCTCTATTTCTATAGATATATTTGACAATGCAACCATGATATAAATTGAAGTATTCAAAAGAATATAATAACATTTTTATAGATTCACTTGTTCTATACTGTAAATTATAACCATTCACCATTAATTATATACTCACCACCATACTTTTGAAAATCATCTTAAAACAAATATTGAGCATTTAATTTATCAGTAAAATGTTTTAAAATAATAGTTCAAATCCAAAACCATTAAAATTATTATAAAATATCATTATATGAAATTTAATTTTATGTAAAATATATATCATTTGACATAATAAATTAATTTTCCCAAAATAAATTTTTCAGGTATTCAAAATCATTAATAACATATAATTTTTACAACTTCATTAAAAAATTAATTAAAATGAAAACCATTTTATTTCAAAATATATATATATATATATGAAATAGATATAGTTTTACAAATTTTCAAACAACAAAATTTTATATTTGAAAATAATATTTCATTATGGAACATAATATTACTCAAAAAACTTTCAGAAACCCCTTGTGGTCCCTAGAACTATTAAACAACTAAATAAAACTTTTAGGATAAAGACCACTAGAGGTCATAAGTTCACTACCCATTCCTCATCATAATGATCATTATAAAAGTTCTAAAACATTATATAAATATTTTTTTATAATTTCTTTTTCTCATTATAGATCCTTTTAAAATGACTTTTAAAAAACAACACTTATATTTAATTTAATTTCAATGTGGAAAATAATTACATATCTAATAAAATATACAAAAATGTTTCGTACATAAAAATAATTTCTTTAAAAATATTGGAAATAATATAAATATTCAAAGGTAAAACATATAAATAATTTTTGGAAATAAAGTAAAATTTTTTTCATAACATATTTAGATAGTCAATAAAGAATAAATTAAATGGAAGAAAATTAAAAGTAATAATTAATTATATTTATAAAATTAAAAGTGAATTTCACTCAAAAAATAATATATTTAATACTTTAAAGCTTCCATGAAATTTAAAACATCCTATAAGGATTTATAAACATTAAAATGTGAATTTTAGGAATTAAATATCCCATAAAAGTGATATGTGAAAAAAAAATTAAATAAAATTATTAAATTAACCTCCTATAGTGGGGGGTTAATAAAATCACCTTTTTTCTTCATATGGTTCTCTAAATCATAAAATATAATTTTAAAATAATATATATTTTAAAAAATATTTTTTCAAAGATAAAAATAAAGTGAAAATAGTTTACCTTACAATTAGGTTATTCAAAAATTAATAGAATTTTAATATGATAATATTCCAAAACAATTATGTGATTCTGAAAAAATAATTGTTTAAAAAATATTACCTTACATGAAAAAGTGTTTTAAAAAATATGACTAGAATCTTTTTTCCTTACATCAAAAACAATAAATATTTTCATGTAGAACTATTTTTTCTTGTAGAAAGAATATAAGAACATAAACATTAACATTTCACAATCTTGAGTTCAAGTGAAGAATTTTCTATCTTTCATCTTAAGGATAATTTTAGTTAAAAAATTATATATAATCTGTATATAACATATACATTAGAAAACCATATAATAAAATGTAGAACTTCTGATCAGTATGTATTTTTCCACCATAAAAAACTTTCAAAAAACATTATTTCATTAATGAAAAATCTTCAATAATTAAAATGTGACTTCACTCTTTAACATACCCATCATGTGAAAAACATTTAGAAATGTTGGATGAGAAAAAAATTCTCAATAATGGTTATGAACGGAAAGGAAACTTATAGTGTACTGAAAACATGAAATATCATTTAAATTTTAATTTTCTCTTCAATGTTTTTTGGGTATATAAATCATTTTCACTTGAAATGCTCAAACTTTTTCTCAAAAAATAATTAAAACCTATAATAAGAAATTAAAACACCTTTTTAGTGATGTAGTGAATCATATTAATAGAATCATTTCAAAAAACATTTAATTAGAATAACTATATTTCCAACATACAATATAATCATTACCCATTAAATTTGAGATCTATCTAAGTTCATCCATTACATAAGAAATATTGGCCTCTCCCAACACTATCTGGGATGCCCGATCGTATAAGCTCTAATGGGCTAAGCTGACGCAATCTTCGAAGCCCAATCATAGAAGCTCCAATAGGATCACCTGACGCTCTCTAGGTGAAACCAATTCACATGAATTACACTCATGTATCATTACAATAATATAATATTCTTATTCTTTAGCATTCTCAAAAGAAATTTAAACTGAAAAAAATAACTTTTGAATACCAAAATAACATTTATTTTATAAATTATTTTTCAATACCAAAATACCCTTTTCTTTCGTAAACCTATTTTCATTACTAAAATATCCAAAAAAAGGAAAATATTTTTCATTAAAGGAAATAATAAATCTTGTAACAGAATCCATAAATCACATAACGGTCATGGTGGCAGAAACCTTCACTGTCCTTTTAAACATTAATAATTACATTATTCATTATTCAAAAACATTTGTATAATACACATTAAAATAATCCATTTGAGAACTATTTAAAATAATTCAAAGATTTTACTTTATTAATATTATAGAAAAATATTTAAACAATAATTTTAAAAAAATGAACATATAAGAGAACGATAGTTTGATGAATGATTTTAAAATTGGATTTATTTAAAAAGAAATCCCTTATCACTTATGAAATAAGTAAATAATAAGCCACTTTAAATAAAAAAGTTATAAAAAATTATATATCCTTGAAATAGATAAATTCAAGATATATAATTTCAATGGTTCAATATATTCTCCTCACAAAAAAATATAGGTTTATAAAATAATGATATTCATCAATGAGAGGAGAATGAGACAAAGTCCCTTACCTTGAGTCTGATTCATCATGTGTGTCTTTTTATTCCTGAATAATAATAATATGTTTATTATTTAAATTCATGATAACATTTTTAATGTTTATTATTAAATTTATTTAAACTATTAACTAGTTATATAAAATTAATTAATCTATTAATTTTATATCATATTTGGTGACCATGTCTGGTTAATATATCACACATGAATTTGGTAGGTCAACAATGGTCAAAGGGGTCATTATTTAAACATATCCAAAATATTAATCTTGAAAAAATTAGTATATTTATATGAAAATTAAACTTTAAAAACGAATCATGATGTTTGGTATTAAATATTAACTAACATTACGATCATGGAGATGGTAGGTCGTACATACACATGAGTAACAATTCCATTTTTCATTGATAATTATGGAAATAAGTTAAGAAACATTTAACATTTTAGAATGATAATTATATAATAAATTAATTATTATTTTATTATATATATTGTGATGTGGTGACTAAAAAAGGAATCACATCTCTTTGAGGAGGTGGTAGTCCACACATCCAGGAACGACAATTTTTTTCTAGTAAGTGAAAAGATAAAAATGATATATTATATTTATATAATGGTATATATGTCATGAATATCATAATATTTCATTTATATCACACATATTTATTATCATTACCCTTATTATCATCTATGTAACAAATTAGTGAAAAAAAATCACAACGCTTCATGTGGCGGTATTACGTCATACACATCAACAATGTTAATGTACCCCTTACATATTTGAATATAAAATGAGAATATTTGATATAATTATAATTTAATTATAATATTGTTATAAATATAATATATTAACTTTTTTATCAATTAGTATACATTACAATGATATATGGTAATGGAAATATGAATCACATCATCTTGTGATGTGGTAGTCCACCACACACACGAATGATAATTTTATAACCCCTTTTGCGAAAGTGATTATGGTTTTAGGTCGAAAAAATAACATAAAAATTTATATTTTTATGAAATATATTTATTTTATTATATTATAATGGTATAAGAATAATTTATTAGGGTGGATGATGAAATATAAAACGTTTGTTGATGAACATTTCCTCTTCTTCAGGTATCTGCTTTAGTCTGCCCCAAAGGAATTTATTCATTGGATTTCATCCCAATGTAAGGACTACCGGTGGACATGATAGATGTATCTAGTTATTTTTAGGTGTTGTAATAACCAATATTTTTTGTGATGAGCAGAGGTGAGGTGGGGGACTTTTTTAAGTGGGGTGAGTGACACACAAGTATTTTTTTGGAAGAGTGAATTCTCCTACATTTTTATCAAGTTATAACGCAACAATAAAGGTCTATTATCTATCATAGAAGGTAAAAGGTCGAAATATGAGACTAAAATTTGTTTTATACAATATTATAGGTCATTTAAACCCTTATTATTAATTATTATCCACTATATAGAATAATTTTTACCTTAATCACTATAATTAATTTTATTTTCAATAAGTAATATCTCTGTTAAAAAATGAATTTTAAATTATTATAAACTATAAATGATGATGAATAAAATACATATAAATCCATATTTAAAATTTTTATTCAGATATGTATAAAATTTTAATTTAATATTAAGCCTATAGGTGTGGGGCGATAACAGAGTTTTAAGAAGAGTATCTTTTGAAATATTTGATTCTACATTAACTACATGTATAATAATAATCATTGGATGAAACTAAATTTATATTTACAAATATATAATATATTGATTTCATTTAAAAAATAACTAATTAAGGATTATTTTTATTAATTAATAAGGATAAACATTATTCATTTTAAAAATGCTTTCAGAAAAAACACATTTATTAAATCAAAACACATAATTATAATTAAAACCGAAATTAACATTATTAAAAGTCTATTAAGCGTATTTTATATAAATAAATAGTAATCAAGTTATTTCGAAACATATTTGAAACATATTTATACTTTTAAATACATTAATTTACTAAATTGAATTGTTTTTTTACAAAAATCAAAGTGTCTCAATATTCACTGAAAAATGAATATTTCCTAAACAATACCAAAATATAACCCATAATAAATTTTGATATGATGATTTCAAAACTAATATTGATTTTATCAAATATAAATTATTCTATTTGGAAATTTATATTTTAAATAAAACATTATAATAAAAGTTTTCAATTAAAATAATTTCCTTTTTGATAAAAATATTTACTAAAGAAGAAATATGGAAAATGATTTACACTATCATTAACTGAATTGTTACGTCATTCCACATTATAAAAATTCAATCCTAAAAATATTATTCACATATTAATTAGGTGGATTTATCTTTCCCTCATTATATTTTCAAAATCCCATGTTGCATCTTCAACCATACGGGGTTTCCATAAAACATTAAGATGGTGAATCAAATTATTCCACAACACTTTCCCTCTATAGTCACCAAATGAACTCAAGTTTCCTCATAATAATGATTCTATATCAACTATTCTAATTCAAGGCTCTAAACATGATATGAAATAGGCATATATTTCATTAACAATAAAAAATTAAATATGTTGTATACATTATATATACTCATATGCAAAGCCACTCGATAGGAAAATGATCATAATTTATCCAAGATTTCATATGGTCCAAAAAACAATTAATATAGAATTTATTTTTACAAAAATTTAAAATCCTTTTACAAGTAGATACTTTAATGAAGACATAATTTCAAGAACTTGATTCTTCCTTTGAGTTATGAGCCTTTCCTTTACAGTTTTCTCTTTCAAAAATGGTAGAAAAAGAGGTCAAGGGTTGGCTTCAGGCCTATTACACGACGTGACTGGGGTCTACTCATTTTGTATCATTATTTAGACACTGTGTTTGTAGGTTTACACACCATGTAAACCAAGTACTCACCATGTAATGTCCTGTCCATGATTTGTATGGAAAGGATACATACATGGAATGTATTTTATAGTACACAATGTGTACTTTTTTTTGTTAAATTGGGCAGTAGCATCATTTTGTGTTAGACGAACTGAAACAACTCCTTTTAAACATACAACCTGCCTAGAACATATGAATGAGGTTTTGGGTCTTGATTTATTGTACGATATCTAATTTGAACACCGCTAGATCCATTGGAATCTTCTCAGTGATGGATCAATTCCTCTTGAGCTTTTCTTCATGATTTGTTCTATTCATGTAGTTATCGAGGGTTGAGTGTTTTTCTCATTTTTATAGATCTAATTTGATTTAGATCGATTTCAAATCCAACACTAGATTAGGGGAGTCATAAAAACATGAGGTAGGTGGTCTCATGCCTTTCACTAATTTTCAATTTGATTATATGTGCCAAAGTACCACACAGTAATTTTTGGGTGTCACCTAAATTGAATATTGACCAATGTTTCTACCTATTGTTTATTAGGTAATTATTTAATTGATTACAAAGCATGTTTGAGATTTTTAGCCTTGATTGAGGGCCACCCGGTGGGTGTGTTTTCCCTTGGATGACCATTGTTTTACTGTTTTTCCTATGATGTCTATGGGTATTTCTTTGAGCCCTTTTTATGGGTTGTTTAAAATGTAATTAGTTCATTTAATGATTTTCCCACAAGAGATAATAAATGGTTATGCCTTTTGATTGTTTGATTCACATGTTAGGCATGGGATATGATTTTCCCACGTTAGTTTATAATTGTTAACCATGGTAAGTGTTAGATTTATTGAATGTTTTGGAACATGTTTGATTCCCATGTTAGTTATTATTTTGTTAACCGTGTAATAGTATAAGTTTCATATGTAATTTTTATGAAGAAATTCTCATATACAAGTTTTTGACCCCAAAACATGGTAAAATGATTATATTTCATGTTTTGACCCTAACACGTGTGGAAATGGATATATACAGGGTTTCAACCATGATTGACTACTGAAATGATTATATAGTGGGGTTTGATCCAGTTTGGTGTTATGTTATGCCATGGTTATATGGTTTTGGTTAAATACAATAGGAGTGATACTTAAATTCCACTTTTGGATGTTAATACCATACTCAGTTATAAATTAAATTATGAAATGAAATGTATAATTTCATGTCTTCCAAGCAGAAGCACAACTATACTTAATTATATTGTCTTTTGAGACATCTTTTTTTCTTACTTTTGAGTACCTACTATTTACTGATTTCACTAGTTGAGTCTTCCTATTATATATATTCACTGATAAATTGGCACATTCCTTGGGTGGCTTCCTACTAGTATTTAGTCTCAAACCGTTTTTCGGTCAATATTTTCGGCCCAAACATATTATATAATTGAAGGTGTTGATTAGGGGAAGTACCCTTCTAATGGTACTTGATTTGCTGCTTAAGAGTAGGAGATCATGTGACCGAGCTGGGGATTGCGATGATTCCAAGATTCTTTGTTTTTTTTAGATTTTGTGATGTATATTGTGTGTTACTGAAATGTAGATTAATGTTATATTTTCATAGAATGTTTGACATGCTACATCATAGTTTGTTTGGATTGATTCTTGGTTATTTATCTATCAAAACATCCTTTGTTTATTTCACATTAATAGTATTATTAATTCTATTATTGGTTATTCTTTTTTCTATTGTTTTATATTATCATAATGAGGGTATATTCTCCCCTCTATCACTCTTAGGCCCTCGACGCTAGTCGGAAACCTCTGACATTTGGGGAGATGTGCTTGAGTCCATATGGCCAACCATGTATGGAGAACCTTTATGTGGTACCAGGATTCGAGACGTTACAAAGTGGTATCAGATCCTTTGTTTTTTTGGTTTGATTTATTTTTTGGTGGTGATCTATAGAGTTGTAAATGAAAGGGATTTGGTACTATGCTTTACCCAGGAGTAGAAACCCCACGAACAGGGTAAATGAAAATTGCCTCTAATTGATTAGTGGTTTTTGATTGGGAGTTGTTACAGTTGAATCAATTTCAGAATTAGGTTATGAACTTGTATTTTTGCGATTATTATTGATATCATTGTGTTTCTATATTTTTGCAACCCGATGAGATGTGGGTATTTCATCTCATTCATCATATAAAAACTTATTAGAATCACATGTCATGCATTCTTCCCATGTAATTTAGAGAGAATTATTGAATTTTATTTTTTAAATAGATGTTGTGTTATATATGCATTCTGTTGTGATAGGTACCATGATAGATATTAATTCGGTTGTGATAGGTGTATTGGTACGTGTTATGGTTCAATTGGATGGATGCCAAAATTTGGTCCCTACAATGTTTGGGCCCTATTAGATCAGAATTTGGTGGATTATAGTTCAAACATGGGATATAGATTTTGTTGTTTTATGCTCTATTTAGATGTGAATATTTCATTTACAGTGAGTATAGGCCCTGACGGATCATAATTTTCCACATAGTTACTTTATTCTGAAAAATGGGGGTTATGGGGATGTTGTTGATGCTTACTGTTTGGAAACCCAAACATAATGGTGTGTGGTCCGATGAACAAATTTTATGTGTTCATGAATTTGAGAAGAAAGAAAATATTTCATTTATATTCCATTTACCAATTATAAACGTTGTCTGGTAGCTGACTGTGTAACCAGCCATGTGAGAGAAAATGTAGGTTGTTGAGTTTTGATCAGAAAATGGCGTGTACCTTAAGTACACCCCATGTAGTTTTACATAGGCTGGCCCTATGTTTCTTTGTAATTGTAAAAGTAAATTTCTAGTAGGGAAGAATTTAGTACATGTCGTGAGTCTGCCTGACACGCCATGTACCTAAGACATTTACAAGTCCAAGAATGGTGGAATCAATCTCCCATGTGAGTATTTATGAGGACACACCACATTTAGTTTCTACACACAATGTACCGAACATTTGTGAACATTTGAGGCTTTTCATATCATTTTTAGTTCATGATCTCTTGAACTTCATACCTTGATGAATAATATTATACTAAGGTTTATGTGTTGGAACTTCTGGAGAAATGCCACCATATAAACCTCTAGTAGTTTTCCAGGAGAGTGGTGATGTGCATGCCTCGGAGGTGGAAGGCCTTGGACTACTAGTGGATCCTCCTATCGTGACAGATGAGGCATTGGTGGTTGTTCCAGACACAAGTGATGCAACACAGTTCCATGAAAACTTCTTGCACTTTGCGCAAACGTCTCAGGGAGCACCTCAGGCTTCCACTTCTGTGGCTGAGCTGACTAGAGTGTTCCATCCGCAACATCCTCCCACATTTTATATGGATGGGGGCCATAGGCTACAGAGTCATGGATAGAGTCCATGCTATCTATATTTTAGTATATATATATTCCTCTTGAGTGGATTGTTAAGCTCACGAATTATATACTATGTGATTCTGCTAATAGATGGTGGGGTGGTTTCTTAGACAAGGAATTTTCATGATATTCCTTGGGAAGATATCGAGAGAGTCTTCTTTGTGTATTTCCATCCTAAAATATTTGGGGCCAACAAAACCTTGATGTTCATGAATCTAGAGAAGGGCACTCTATCAGTTATTGATTAATTCTCTTGTTTGGATGAGCCCTAACACTTCACACCTTTCTAATGGGTGATGATCATTCACATGCTAGCTGATCTGGTGATGGTATCAGGTATGAAATCCTACCATAGGTGAAAGGTTTTTGTCTAACTATTGTATCTTAACTAGTGAACCAGGAACTGATTACCAAGAAGAATCAAATGGATCCTGGATCTGTGTGCATTGGCGGTTCAGCACCAAGATCTAGTACTGGCTTGACTGGTATCGAAAAGCGTCTTCAGAAGCTTAATCGCAGTGAATCTAGTAGTTAGAATGTTTTTTAGGTAACCGTGTGAGGTGCTACCAGTATAGAGAAGTTGGTCATATGAAACATTATTTCCCAATGGAACCTATTGAGTTTCAAGATTACTACAAGATGTGCCACCTACAATGCTTCTACAAGACGTTTCCACCGGTGGCTAATGAGAGAAGATCTGCACGAATTCTATATTCCAGAGCAGGACAAACATCTTCTCACATGTTGGGGAACTAGATTATGTCACACAACATAGGCTGTATAAGAGGTCATGGCCATGGTTTCTAGACTCCAGGTTTTTAGAGATAGCAGAGTAGACCAACTCAGGGAGCCATGTTGTGTCATAGGGCCAGAGTATATGCCAGACATCTGTAGTGAAACAGACCCAATTTGAGTAGGATCATTGACCTTCTACTATCAGTTGTACTATTATAATCACCGCTGATTTATCTTATGAACATTTTGATACATGGACTTCACATAGTTTCATATATTTCCCTATTGTGGAGAACCTTGGGCTTTGTGTTTTCACTTTTAATGATATTATTAAGGTAGAAACCGCATTAGGGATTAGAATGGTAGGTGTGCGGTAGTGCAAGGAGTACCCCATTATGGTTGGAAGGTGTCCCTTCGTATGGAATCTATATGTATTAGAGATGATAGGATTTTATGTTATCATTAGAATGGTTCAAGAATTTTTTAATTTATATCATCGTAGTGTGAGTTTCACACCACCAAAGGGGGGATCTTTTCTATATAAGGGGGAATGGGTTGTCCAGGCAAGCTAAGCTAGGCCTGAGAACTATTGGTGTGGAGAGATGACAACCTAAATTGATAGCTTATATCTATATGACCTGGGGACATATCCTATAGATTTCCCTACAGTGGTCGATCGTTTCAGGTATGTCTTTCCAGACAACTTTTTAGGTATACCTCTTGTGAGGGAGGTGTATTTCTTTATTGAGCTAGTGCCAAGAGATGCACCGGTATCCATTCCACCTTATATGATGGATATGATACATTTAAAAACGATCAAGTGGTAGGTATAGGACTTGGTGGTGAAGGGGTTTATTAGACCCAGTACTTCTCTTTGGGGTCCGGCGGTCCTTTTTGAGAGAAAGATGAATGGTACCCTTAGGGTATGTGTGTTATATCGGAAGATAAAGTAGTTTATGGTTAAAAAAATATATACCTTGCCAAGAATAGATGATTCTAATCATTTTTTTAAATTTATAATGGCCGGTTTAAGGGTTGCTGGTACCTGATACAGATCATCAACGCATCCAAAACACTTCAACCAAGCATCCAAAACATTCAAATTTCAAATTTCAAAAAAATCTAAGTAGAGATACATGTTTTCAAGCTGTGCACCATCCACCGTACCACCCCCTTTCCGATCATCTGACCGCGCACCAACAACTCCTGACACTACCGAAGCAGGGCATGAGTTATATGGTTTATTGTGATGATTCATGTATTGTACTGGGGGATGTGCTAATTCATGTGGATATATTCATTTCATATGGGTCTCATCAATATAGTCCCCTTGAGAGAAAATACCCTACACATGATCTAGAGTTAGATAGAGTTGTTCATGCTCTGCACTTTTGGAGACACTATTTGTTGGCAGAGCATTTTATGGAATTCACGGACTACAAAATCCTCAAGTACATCTATACTCAATTTGAAATAAATCCAAGGTATTGAAGTTTTGTGGAATATCATCAATCCTTTGATTTCGAGCTGGACAACATGCCTAGTAATGGAAATGTAGTGGCCGATGCACTTCTTAATAGGGCATAGATATAGGAGGTGCAGTAGGCTAGTAGCATATGGTAGCTGATGGAATTGATCTCTGAGATGCATATGGAGGTACACGATAGACAGGGGCAGACATATCCTAGATCCTCAACTATAAAATCATCTATGTAGTACATAGTTAGGATGAGACATCTATTTTATTCGTAGTGCATTTTTCTAGGTGTGTGTGGCAGGTGAGGACACTCCTCTTGGTTGGATAATGGGAGAGGATGTGACTCTTCAAAATCCATGGATGTGTTTTGGTTTCAATGGATATCTGTGAGGTGATTTTGAGGGAGTTTCATGATTCGAGTTGGGTAGTACACCTCAGGGTCACCAAGATGTATTATGACTTGCAATGTAAGTAACGATGGATGGGAATGAAAAAGATGGTGGAAAGTTTTTTTATGAGGTGCTCCACTTTTCAGAAGGTGAAGGAAGATCACCAGCGAACAACTAATCTATTACAACAGTTAACTATTCTAAAGTGGAAATGGGATGACATCACGATGGATTTTGTGACCAGTTTACCGAGGTCACCTCGAGGTAATGATGTTGTGTGGGTTGTTGTTTGTAGGATTATAAATGATTCTCATTTATTACTGATTAAGGAGACTTTCATTGTTGATGATCTCATAATGTTGTAGATCTAATAGGTGATACGTCTTCATGAGAACCTGTTCTCTATCATTTTGGATAGAGATTCCCACTTTATGTCTCATTTCTAGAAGATTTTTCATATGGAATTGGATGAACAACTACTTCTGAGCATATAATACCACCCTAAGATTGATGTATAGTCATATTGTATGATAAAGATTCTAGAGTACATGCTTCAATAATATGTATCATATATTTTGGAATCTTGGAAGAAGCACATTCCCCTGGCGGAGTTCTCTTATAACAACATTTATCTTGAAATTTAACATATGGAACCTTATGAGACATTAAACGGTAGGTTGTGTCATTCTTCCCTATGCTGGTTATAAGCAGGTAAGGTAACATTACTAGGACTGTGTCTCATGCAGGAGACTTATGGGAAATTTCAGATGATTCAAAATCAGATGGCTACTGCCCAGTATCACCATAAATCTTATTCCAACAACCAAATATGATTTATGGAGTTCAAGGTTGGGGATCAGGTATTTCAAAATATTTCACCAATGTTGGGACACATACGGATTAAGAGACATGGTAAGCCTTAACCACAATATATCGGGTCATTCGAGATTCTGGAGAGTGTTGGGTTGGTTTTCTATTGGTTGTAGTTACCTCAGAGGTATTGATACATGCCCAACGTCTTCCACGTATCTCAGAGACATCACTATCATTCAGACCCATCTCATGCCTTTCCACCAAATGATTTTGAGTTGCAAGATGATTCATCCTTTGATAGACATCCTATTCGTATTATGGATTGTAGTATGAAGGATCATTGTGTCATGTCTCTTCCTTTAGTATGGCTTCTATAAAGGCATGGTCGAGTGAAGGATGATACATAGGATAGTTAGGCAGACATACAATCCAAGTGGAAGGAGTTATTCACAGATGTATTGTTACCACCATTTGAAGGGATATCCATTGAAGAATTACATTAAGGGGGGATGTTTGAATGAACATGGTTCTTCTATTGAGGTACGAGCCTTTTTTCGAAGTTTTCACTTAAGAAAATGATCGAAAAATATGTCAAGGGATGGTTGTAGGCCTATTAAACAATATGACTAGGGTCTACATGTTGTGTACCTTTATGTATATGTCATGTATAGAGGGTTACATGACTTGTAAACCCAGTACAAACTATGTTATGACATTTCCAGTACTTTTATGGAATGAACACCTACACGACTTGTGTTTTCTAGTACACTCTATGTACTTTTTTTTATTAGATTAGAAAGTAGCATCATTTTGTGACTGATATACCACAACGAGTCCATTTTTATGTACTTTACACCCATAAAATCCAAATGTGGGTTTGGCTCTGGATTTGTTGTTCGCTCTCTGATTCGAACACCATCAGATCCTTCAGAATACTCTCGCTGAGTGATCAATTCCCCTTGATCCTTTCTTCCTCATTTATTCTATCAAACTAGTTATTGATGGTTGGGAGTTTTTTTTCTCATTTTAGTAGATCTAATCATATTTAGGTTGATTTTAAAGTTTAAACTGGATGAGGAGAGTCAAACGAACATGAGGTAGGTGGTCTCATGCCTTTTTTCTAATTGTCATGTTTATTATATGTTTGGTGGTGTCATGCACCCATTTTTTGGAATAACCTAAATTGAATATTGTCCTATGTTGTTACCTAATTTTGATTTGTTAATTCATTAATTGCTTATATGGCATGTTTGATATTGTTATCCTTGATTGAGGACCACCCCATGGGTGTGTTAACCCTTGGATTACAAATGTTTATCCATTTGTAATTGGATACATTTGGTAATGCATTTGGTTCCCTTTTATGGGGATTTTAAAATGTAATTGGTTAATTGAATGATTTTCCCATGTAATATAATTAATGGTAATGCCTGGAGATAGTTTAATTCATATGTCAGGCACGTGATATGATTTTTTGAATTGAGTTTATAATTGATAAGACTAGTAATGGTTATATTACCTAAAAGGTTTGTGACATGTTTGATTCCCATGTTAGTTATTAAATATTTAAACATATTTTAGTGTAATTTACACATGTTTTTTTTCTAAAATTCTTATATACCATGGTTTTACCCTGACACATAATGAAATTCTTATATACCTTGTTTTGACCCATACACATACTGAAATGATTATATATTGGGTTTCAACCCTAATTATATACTAAAATACTTATATAGAGGGTTTTAATCTAGTTTGGTGTTATGTTATTCCATGGTTATATGGTATTAGTAAAATACATGAGGAGTGATACTTGAATTCCACTTCAAGAAGTCATGATCGAACTCATTTATAAATTGAATAATGAAATGAAATGACTAATGACATGTCTATCATGCAAAATCAAAATCTAGGATTCAATCATCACCTATACATGATTACATTATAATCCGATACATTAGTGGTGCTTACTTTTGGTAATTTTTTTTTACTTCTTTCACTATAGTACACTACATGTTTTATATTTTAATTGATAGATAGGCACAGACCTTGGGTGGTTGCCTAATAGGATATATTATCACACCCTATTTGGGTGATGATTTTGGTCCCAAAAAAAATATATGACTGTAGGTGTGTATCTGAGAAAGCTCTCTTCTATTGGTAATTCATTTTCTACTTCAGACCATAAGAGCTTCAGACTGAGATGAGGATTGGGATGCTTCCTAGTTTCTTTGTTAGTTTTTTGATATTTTTGGGCATATATACCATATTACTAAAATGTACTTGTTTTGGATAATTTCATATAACATAAAACTTTTAGAATCGTCGTTTGTATGGATTGATTCTTGGATATTTATCTGTTCAATCTTCCACTATTTATTTATGTGAAATGGTATTATCGATTCCTCTATTTGTTATTCATATTGATGTTGTGTTGTACTCTGCCAATTATGGCATAGTCTCCCCTAAATAACTCATAAGCCCTCATTGGTAGTCAGCAGCCTCTACCATTTGGGGATGTGCGCTTGAGGGAGTGAGGTGAACTGGGTATGGGGCACCTTTAGGTGGCACCCAGATCTGGGATGTTACAATAATCACCTACCTCCAATGAAATATCCATCATCTAGTTATCTGTAAAACTTTTCCACCTTATATTGGTCATTGCTATATAATGATGAATCAAATTATAGAAATTATCTAATTTCCCTACAAATTCTTGTACCACAGATTTCAATTCTCTAAATTCATCTCATAAATATGGTCTTCTAAACAAATTTCCTTCTAATTCATCAAATGGTTCAATATGTATATTAGAATAAAAATTATAATGATAAGAAAAGTCAACCAAATAAATATGTTAATCTAATGTTTCTTGTTAATCCATTAAATAGGAGAGAATCATGTCTTCCATGGTCTGAATTTTCCACTCACACTATCCATCATATTATTGATGAAATGTTGTATAGAAATTTAATTCACAACCAATTGACTACTAAAACATTTTCAAAAGACTGGATTTGAACCTCAGATCACAGTCTGAAAAATAAAGTGAGTCACTCTATGTAACCCAACCATTTCTTTTAGCTATAGCTGATAAATCAGATCAAACAGCATTGTTTCCAAAATGGGAATGAAATGTGAATATCTAGTTAATCGATGAGTAATAATCCAAATCACATTATTACCTCTTCATTTCATTAGAAATCCCCCCTTGAAATTTATTGATACATTTTCCCAATTATGGAATATGAAAAGTTTGAAGCATCCCCAAATTTAATATTCATTTTGATTCAACAAATTTATAAGTAAAAATATCATGGAAAAGTCATTAATATCTATTTTTATTCATTCCATCAAATAATTCTCTTGAAATTCCTTATAAATCTTAGTACTACCTGGATGAATGTGAAATAGAGAACTATGTGCTTTATTTAACAACTCTTTCCTCAACTGGGAATCAATGAGAAACCATATCTCTTTTTCATGTTGTAAAACAAATTATTCATTAATATTTAATTTAGGATGATCTCCCTTCTTTGAAGATTCTACTTTTTCCTATAGTGATTGATCCTCCTTCTAAGACCTCTTAATTATCTCAGAAATTTTATCTGTACTAAAACCTAAAAAAACATAGGATGTCCCAGCATCCATAACATTACAGAAATTATTCATTAAATCATTATACAAGATTCACGATCCAAATATGACACGGTTAATGTATCATTAATTTTTTGACTAAATCTGGAATTTTTTTTCTTTTCCCTGATTGTAATGAATTGTGAAATCATAATACTTGATTATTTCTGGCCATATTCTCTATCTCATGATCAATTTATTCGACGTTAATATATAATTCATCATTTTGTGATCAATATATATTTCACACTTTAATCCATATAAATTGTACAACCAAATTATTAATAAAAAACAAACATCGAATTCGAAATCATGCGTAGGGTAATTTAACTCATGTGATCTCAAATGAAGTAAATCATAATCAATTATATAATAATTCTAAGTTATGATGATACCAAGTTATTTCAAGGAATAATTACTATTAATATTGAATTTAGAAATTCTAAACGGCATTGACAAAATAGGATAATTCACCAATGTTATTTTTGGTACTTGAAAATAACCAACACATTCTTTTTTCTAGATGAATTTAATTCGTTTTCGAGTAAACTTAGCTAGTGTTCTAGAAAACAAAATATAGTTTTCAAAAAGCTGATAGTAGTAACCTGATAATCAAAGAGATCTTTAAATATATATGTTATTATTGGGTATTTCCCATACTCACTTTTCCTTTTTAGAATTGTTAAAAATTATTCCATCTTCTGAAAAAAAAATATGACCATGGGATGACATTTTGTTTGCAACCAAAACTGTAACTTATTAAATTTCCCACACAATATCATTTATTTTAAGGTTATCAAATCATCCCTTAGTTTTCTTTAATGTTCCTAGTAAATAATAGAATATTCAAAAATGAAATTAATAAAAAAAACACAAAAATTGTCCTTGTACTAATGAAAAATTATATTCTTAAGGTGCATAAATACAATATGTGCATTAGATAAACCAAATGGAATAAATATAAAACCATAGTCCCCATATCTTATCTGAATGTAGTATTTAAAATGTATGATTCCATAACTTTAAATGAAAAGTCTCATTGATCAATATTTATTTTTAACAAACAAGATTTTAGAATCCAATATGAGGTTCTAGGTTATATGAATCATTTATCTAATAAATCCTAAAATTTATTTTTCAATTCAAAATGTTCCACTTGGTCTATTCAATAAGGCTGTTTTAAAATAAGATTCACAATAGGTACTAGTTCCAATGTAAACTCAACTTCCCGATAAGGAATAAAAATAGGAAATCATTAGAAAAAACGTTCATGTATTCATTTATTAAAAGAAAATCAATAATTTGGAAGGTTTTATTATTTTCAATAATGTCAGCTAGGTAATTTTCCTTTCACCTCTGATTAATTTCTTAGCTTCTCGGTATGTTTCCAAAAAATGAAATCCTTGAACACTACTTTCCAATAACTGCAATCAATCTTAAAAAGAAAAACTGAATGCCAATTCATACCATGAAAAATACCAAAATCGACTATGGCCAGTAAAATATAATTCTCTTGAAAGGTTATCCCATTGTTAACAACATTAATATTATTATAATGGTAGATTCATTAATACTTCCACCTGGAGTTTTCACAAAAAGTACTATGTTACCTTCAATAGGTGATATTTTTATTTTACTTTAAAATTTATAAAATTGAATAAATGTGAAGATATAGAGTCAAACATGGAATTTCCATATCTCAAATACACATGTAACATACATTTAACCAATTCACATTGATGACCCAACATCAATTTTAGTATTATAAAAGGACTTTTCTACACATTTATGTTTTTGATCATGATGATCTCCATCCTGTTAAACTATCTATTGAAACACATTAGAATAATGGCCCAACTCATTGCAACTAACTATCCTCACCATTTAATGGCTATTAGATTCCCCAATATTTGATTGTTTAGAACTAGTTTCTTTACAATCATGATCCCTACGACCAAACAGACCACACCGGAAACACTTAATAAATCTCACCAAACATTACTTGAAATTTCATTTTCCACACTTCGATATATTTGGGGGATTACATTCATAATTCTTAGATTCTTGTATATATTTTCCCAACAACCTCAATGTTATCTTACTATTTTTATCTTGAGGAACATACATATTGTTAAACTTGAAATATAATTTATCATAACAATAAACAACTTTTTAATAAAATTTAAATTATTGTGTGGCCAATTAACTTCATAAAATTTTTTTACCCCTAATTAAAAGCTATTAATGTTATTATAAGTGTCCTGAATAAAATCTGGTAGATACCTAGCCAATCCTATGATATTTTATTTATATGAAGCTATATGAACTTCATATTTCCATATTAATTTAAATAATTATTTTTTTATCCAAACATGAACAACCATTAGGAAAATATGTTTCAAGGAAAATATCATCGAATGTTTCCCATTCAATGATGTTAAAATATTATTTTTATCAAATATTATTAAAAAATACCACTGTCGATCAACATCACCTTTAAAATGATAAATTGAAAGTGATACCTTTTAATGGTCCAAACATCCAAGGACATCAAATATATTTTTCAATGAATTGAAATTTAATTATGTTATCTTGTGGTTAAATGATCCTTTGAGATATGAGGGATGATTCCTCCTTAATTCATATATAATATACATGTTCATTTATGTTATATTGGCTTCCTATTTTTCATTGATACCGCTAAAATGTTTAGCATGGGTCATCTGAGATATCACTACAAAGAACTATTGTTTTTTGATTAAAACCATCACAAGATATTGATTTGGAAGAACATTTTCCTATCAGTTCCTTCCCACAACATATTCCTTGTTTCCAATATAGGAAAAAATATCAATAACAATAGTTTATGTAGATATACATGTTAGTATTTAAATGATATATCATTTTAACACAACAATTTGTTAAAATATTTCATGTTTTTGTTTTTAAAACTATCCAAACCATTAATGTTATCTAAACAAAAATTTTACACCACCCTTAAGGACTTGACCTGAAACATTATAGAATATTTATTTTTAGTTAAGAATTTCATATCTTAAACATTGAAGATATTTCTTGGTTTATAGTTTTATAAAATTTTTCTAAAACATGTAAATTACAAAACCATATAGTACAGTGTGGAAACTTCGGATTAAAATTCTTTTTTTAACCTATAATATTCTTCAAAAGAAAACATTATTTCTTTTAGTAAAATATTTCTTAACATTAAACATGAATTTACTTTTTCCCATTCCCTTTATATAAATTCATTAAATTTTTTCGGATTATATCAAAAATATTAATAAGGGATAAAAAATGTAAATTGTTGGTCTATTATAATTTTTTTTTAATTTATAACTTTATATTTACAGTTCTATGAGAATATACATCATTTTCAGTTGAAAAACAAGCACATTTTATCTCAATTAAAATCATTAAAACCCATAATAAGTAATTAAAATCCCTTTTTAATGACTTAGAAGTTCATATTCATAGATCCCTTTCAAAAAACATCTAAATGGTCTATTTATATAATATAATTCAAATATACTCATTATCTAATTCATTGAATTTCTATCCAGGATATCCCATTATATAAACTATAATGGGATCACCCTGCATAATTTGGGACACCCCATTATATAAGTTATAATGGGATCACTCTATGTTATTTGAACCACCCAATTATATAATATGAAATAGTTTCAATTGATTATCTCTAGGTGTACCCAATTCTCATGTATAATTATAAAGTACCATGAAATTAATAATGTAATTTTATTGTTGTAATTTTTAAAATATCATTTGAAATAATTAAAAAAGTAGTTATAGATACCAAAATACCATTTTCATTTTAAAACCCGTTTTCAATACTAAAATATCATTTCTTTTGAAAATCCATTTTCAATATTAAAATACCCCCAATAAGGAATTTTGTTTGTTCAATGAAATGTGAAATCATGAAAAGGATTCCAGAAATCCCATAATGGTCATAGTGGTGGATGAGTTGTTATCACTGTCTAAATTAATAATTCTTTTTGATGTTTTTGAAAATGTTCAGTATAAAAAGGTTACAAAATTCCATTTTAAATTATTTAAATATAATTAATATAATATAATTTTTAATTATTTTATAAAAATATTTCAAATCACTTTTTATAACATAAATGTGGAAGATAAATAGAGTTAGACAAAAGATTTTATAAAAGGATTTATTTAAAATAAAAGTACCATATAATATTGAAATATTTGAATAATATTCCCCATGAATGAATAACTTTATAGAAAACATTATTTAACATTAAAATATATAAAGTCTTTATATATAATTTCAATGTTACTGTATATACACTTAATAATATCATACAGTTGTATGAATTTTTTATATTTCGCAATGAAAGGTTATTAGGATTATATCCCTAACAATGATTTGAATTCATTACTCATGTCTTTATCTTCTTGAATAATAATATAATATTAATTATATTGTTGTTTAAAAATATTTTTCAATTTTATAACTACATTTACTTCACATATTAATAGGTTATTTATAGTTAGAAAATTGATTATGTTTAAGGATGATGTTTTGACCATATTCAATTTATATGTAAAAACTAACTTCTGTAGCTTGACTATAGTCAACAGGATCCTTATTTAAATATATAAAGAATAATAATAACGAAATTATTATCATATTTATACCACCATTATTATTTTAAAACCCATTATGGAAAATTAGTATAAAAAAATGAACTAACATTTTGACCATGGAGATAGTAGGTCGTACACACGAATGAGTAAAGTTTCATTTTTCAAGGATCATTATAGATAGAAGGTAAATTAAATTTATCTTTCAATGATGATTATTATATACTAAATATAAAAAAAATAAATTTTATATATATATACATATATGTAAATCATTCTAAGGATATAGTGATGAAAAAAAGAATCACAATGCTTTGAGGAGGTGGTAGTCCACACACCGAGGAACGATGTTATCATTTTTCCAGTAAGTGAAGATGTAAAAATAAAATGATATATTATATTTAAATAATTATAAATAAGTCAAAAATTTCATAATATTTAATTTATATCACATATATTTATTACTTTTACCCTAATTTCATTCCTTATAATGGGTTAGTAAAAAATCAACCACATCGTTTTGAAACATAGTAGTCTGTCGTACACATGAATGACATTTTTTTATCGATTATATATTGGAATATAAAAAGGTTATATTTGATATAAGGATTAAAAATACATCACTAGGTTATATATATATTTTAAAAAAAATATATCCATAATTATACCAAACCTTGACAGGTGTTAACCGAAAAAATGACATTTTTTGTGTGGGAGAAGTCCACCGAACACACAAATGGTGATTTCATAACCAATTTGATGGATGTGTATGAGGTTTTATGTATATAACATAAAATAAAAATATATTATTATATTTAATATAATTTGGTTATTATATTATCATGGTATGAGAAGAATTGAATTAGGTGGAGTAAATAAAACAAAAACACTTATTGAGGAAAATTACCACTTCTTCTACTATCTCTTTTTGGAATAAACAAAAATAATTCCTTGGTTGGATATCCACCAAAATAAATAATTATATAATGGTAGGATTAAATTTTTTATTTTATTTCTATATTACTTTTCTGAACTGATTAGTTTTGAGGGTGCAAGTAGGGGAGGAGAGGAGGTTCCCTTTTATATGTTGGGTGACTAACACACTTTTAGTTTTTTGAAATAGTTATTTCCACCCATTTTTTTCATGTAACCATTTCACAATAATGAAACATTATATTTATAATATGTTATAAGGTCAAAATAAGGTCATAAAATGGGTTTTTGTAATTTTCTAGGTCATGTGTTCCCTCAATATTATTTTTTAACCACAAAGTAAACTCGCTTTTACCTTAATCAATATGATTAATTTTAATTGATTTCACTAATATTTTTGTCCAAAAATTATGTTCAACTTTTTAGAAATTATAAATTATTCTGATTTCAATTATGGAATCCATTTTTTCAAATTCAATTCACATAACTTGAATGATTTAATTTAATATTAATCTCATAGACGAAGCGATACATTGTGTTTTTATGAAGAGTATTTTTTTGAAAATAAATTAAAAATTAATGATATTGATTCTATAAATTCAATTTTAAAAACATTGGATTTGGGACTATTTTAATTTATAAAAAATTAGAAGCATTATTCATCTTAAAATTGATTTGGTAAAATCTATTTTTTGATCACAAAAAAACATATGCAAAAATACCAAATTATATTGATTAAAAAGTATTTTAGAAGACTGAATATAACTAAATAAAAATTAGTTCACTTGAAAAAAACTTTGAAAAATATTTATACTTTTAAAATCTTTATTTTATTAAAAAGTAATTATTTTCTTAAAAAAAATATGTATATATCACTATTCACTAAAAAATCCAAAATATGTGACAAATCCAAAAATTTCGCCTAAACTAAATTTTGATATGATGATTCGAAAAATGATATTCATATTGTAAAATTAAAATTAAAAAATTTAGATATTAATATTTTATATAATACCTTATTATAATAGTGTTTTATTAAAATAATTACCTTTTTGATTAAAAATTTACTTAATTTTAAATTTGAGAAATTATTTCCATTTCCATTACCTATATTGTCACGAGGACGCCTGAAATCAGACATTCCCTTTTTTTCTCACTTTATTTACCAATAACAAAACAATAAGGATATATCTAGGGGTAATAAAAAGGATTTATTTTATGAAGGTTAGATAATAATATTCCTTCAATGAATGCAATTGAAATAATTAAAAAATAGATTGTAAAATAAATTTATAAAACTTTGGTAACTATTAAATTAAAACAACAAGAAATATTAAACTGTAATTAGTAATTTTATAATAATTAATAAATATATACTCTTTATAAATACATGTAAAGGGTAGTATATACACCACATAAAAAAATATGAACATAGTACAAATGTTGTTTCGATGGATTTGAAATTGAGAAGAAATACTATAAAAGTGTATTCTAAGTAAACATTTGTTTACATCCAATTTAATGGTTTTAAGCTATTTAGTAATTTTTAACACAACCATATTCTTGTTCATCATATAATATATTACCTAGTTATTACATTTCATTACATATTTATTACTAATTAGTTGTCAAAATCATCTTTTCCAGATGATAGCTATTTCATTTTTCATGGGAATTTGAGTTTTTAGTTATGTTCCTTGTATATTAATTATGGTTACATAATCTCAAAATTATAATGAATATATTAGTATCATATTTATTCAAAAGATATATTTTTATAATCATTCTTCAATGGCGTAGTTTGAAAAAATAAATTACACTATTCACAAAGATGGTAGATTGTATATATGCGTGAATGATGCCTTCACCTTTCGATGGATTGAAAAAATTAAAGTTAACTAATAATTCACTTATGAATTAAAATTACCATATCAAACATTAAAGAAATAATCATTTAATCAATCCTTATTACCATCTATATGAATTGGAAATAAAAAATGTTTCACATCGCTTCATGGAGAGGACTATTCACACACCTACATGAGCGACATTTTTATTTTAAAATAGATTTAAAAGTAAGAAGGAAGATATGATATTATAAAACCATGAGTACAATGAAATACTAAATATCATAGATATTCATTATTTACATCTTTATAACCATTTAAGTAAAAACTTTTATCAAAAAAGAAATGCACCGCTATGTAGAGACGGTAAGCCAGACATATATACGAGTGATGTTTTAACATTTAGTTTTAGGTAAAATATTTTGAAAATGTAAATAAAATAATAATAAAAACATCTTAAAGTATTAATGATTATTTATTTATTATTTTATGACAGTTTAAATTGATTTATAGAAATTATAAGATGAAAAAAAAATTTAAAGAGCATGTAAAGACAATTACCTATTCTTTTGATGATATCCTTTAGATTCAATCATAAGACCTAAGGAATGAAATTTATAGAATAAAAACACCAATAATTTGTTAATCTGGTAGTTTAGAATATAAATTTTAAGTTATTCGTAATCCTATATGGACTAATGCTTTGTGATGAATTGGGGGGATAGGGTTCCATTCTATAAATGAGGGGAGAGGCACTCTGCAAATCATGTAAGGTATAAAGTTAATATAAATTATTTTTCCTAAAAAATGGATCCACATTTATCTTATTCAAATAAAATTTGATCACTTGTTGGGATATGATAATAAAATAATTTTTAAAAACTTTTGGTTATGTTTTTTCCCTTATGTTTTCATTTTAAACCCATGTCAACCCTTTTGAAAAATACAGTGCTATAAATGTTTTTATGCTCAGAGGTGGAAATAATAATAAAAAATAATATGTGAAATAAAAATGGACTATTTGTGAACAATCAGACCATATATCATTCACTGGGCCAAATATAGTTTTTTTTATTTTATGTCTTTTAAAAATTTATTATTTTTTTATAAAATTACCTAATATCATTTCTCAAAATAGATGAAATATTATAATGTAATATGCATCTAACTCATGTAATATTGTTCTAAAATAACAATTATTATAAAAAATGAATATATTTTCATATTATAATCGTACAATAAAATTTGTATATGTTTACATAAAATTTTAAACCTTAACGTCTTGTTTAACCCCTTAGTTAACCAATTTTAATCTAAACCATGTTTATGAATTTTTGAATATTAAAGTGCCATAATTATACATATAATAAAAATATGTGCTCATAAATGACTAAGGGATGAAAGTTTAGAGGATTTATAGTAATAATTTTCAATTCCATTATTTTTATGATTTTCAATTAATTTAATAAAATACAATTTAACATAAAATATCATTAATGTCTTTACAAAAACTATTCACATATTTTGACTTTTAAAAAAATGAAATAAATTCAATTAGAATATAAATCTTTAAAAAAATTTAATATGTTTATTTATCTTTGAATATAGTGGTACACATTAACAATACCATTAAATATTTATTTTTATGTTTTTAAAATCATTTACATATTTGTTTAGTCCTTGCACAATCACCAAGTCAGCGATGCATATGAATTAAAGCTAATTATTTCATCCCCAAAGATTATAAATTACTTAAGAAGAAAAAAAATAATTTATCTTTAAGGTAATTTTCTGTAAAAAAATAATTCATATTATCCTGATAAAAAATATTATAGATATGAAAAGTACAAAAAGTGACACTATTGAATTTATGGTTTACTTAATTACTATGAAGGTCAAAATCTAAGTTAAATGGAACAAAAGATCATGTTTCTAATATTTTTTATGATTTTGGAATACATATCATAGTTAAGTGATTAAATAGAATTTTTTATAATTATTTTGAAGCCTTAGTGCATTTGATTGGAACTGTAATTACTCAATCTACCCTTTATTAAGTTGATAAATATTACCATTATTACAGTTCATAATATAAAAAATAGAAGTATTATATTTTCAAAAAAATTAACCTCTTAATTCCAAATATTGTATCAATTTTTATCTAATTATGATTATAAAATTTTAATAAACTAAATTAAAAATAATCCCATAAAATGTGATGGAAAACATTTTTTTCAGACAAATTATTTTTGAACATAAATAGTGACTTTTATAAATATCTTGTAAATACATATTCTAATTTAATTAATTATATTATTTAAAATTTTAGGGATATTATATCACTTTAAATACAAAATATAATTTTAATTTTAAATTTCTTAAATTACTAAAATGATAATTATATTCTACAAAAATCTTTTTTTTATTATTAACAAAAAAATCAGTAATTTTAAGAAAATACCAAAATATCATTCAAAGATAATTTATGTATTATAGTTCAAAAATTAATGTTCTTTTTTCTATAAAAATTTCTATAAATGGTATAAAATTATTATAATTTCCACAAACAAAGAAAATCAAATCATTTTCAAACTAAATTTCGTTTCTGATGCATGACATGACGTCACTAAAAATTGAGGGCTTATTTACTAATAATTAATCAATAAATTTGTATAGAGTAGGGTCATTATAAATATATTCCATAGTGATATTTATAATATTCATATAAAAAAATTCAATTACTAGGTGAAATTTAAATAACAACATTTTCATTATATATCTGAATTCATATCAACCTTGGTGTTTTTTGTTATGAAAGCTATAAATATTATAATTAATTGAATCTTACTATTTATGGTGTTACAATTAAAAAACCCTTAAATAATTTTAAAATTTTAAATTCAATCTCACTCATTATAGGAACAAAATTTGAAAATTTATTTTTTGAAAATAAACATCATATAGATATTAAATAAAACATCTATTGAAAAGGTGTTGTCGAATAAATAAACGATAAAACATAATTGACTTCCTAGAAATATAATACATTGGTGTGAATAATAATTATAGACATGGAGGAAAAAAATTACATACGTGGACTAATATTGAGTGATATTGAACATTTTCTTGAGACAATTAATGAAAACAAAACCATAAACTTGTAAGGGGTGGAAAGACCATAAATTCATTAGAAATGAAGCTTAAAGGATTATATTTTTATTTGAAGAAAATTCTCATAAATTTGAGGGATTAGTTTACTAATGTGATAGATAGAACATGTGAAAACCAACTTTCATGATTTATTTTTATTTCATAAGAACAATGTCATGTTTTGGTTGTGCTTTAATGGGTTTTCACCGTATCTCTTACTTTATGAAATTGATAACCCAAATGAATTCTTCATGAAAATAATAGTAAAATTATGTTTTACTGAATCCTAAGATCTAAAAAATAACGAAAATTCATTCCTTATTTACCTAAATATTTTAAAAGATAATAATTTTTATCACAAGTTATCCAATATGAATAAATATGTTATTCTCTAAAACCTAAACAACAAAACTTCATCATAACCCATTGCATAAACATTTTACCTTATGACTCCTATAAAACATGTCTAACCAAATTCAGAACCAAAAAATTTAACATGATTATTTACAAATAACATTAATTAATTAATCACAAAATAACTTATCAATCTTTATTTACCTATACAATAAAACCCATGTTCTCAAATTACAAGAAAAAAATATGTAACTCAACTTCAAAGATATTATCAAGCCTTTAATTTACCAATACCGTTTAACATAATCTTCTATAAATAAAATTCTCTAACCCTTCCAAACAACTTAATTACATTAGATATCATTAAAATAGTCCTTATATGTCTAAATACAATCAATTAATACTAGTACATCATAATTTTGAAAGAGTAATAGATTGGTAAATCAATCATTAAACTTTATTGATAAACATCTGATAATATATTTGTGTATTATTCAACCATTCATTCTTCTAAAAATTAAAAACAATAACTGCATCTAAAATTTTCAAAATTATAATCTAATAATAGATTTAAAGAAAACTAATAAAATAAATAAAATAAATTATATATTACTTGAATATTCATCATCTATAGCTATATAGAATATAAAACTATCAATCCTTTATTTACATGAACTTACTGATCCTTCTCTTCATATTTTATACTCTGATCCATTAAATGGAATGTTTATTGAAAAAATACTTATTTATCTAGATATAAATCTTATTCACGGTCCTTTAATAAATTTCCCACAATTCATATTATATCATTGTTGAAATGTGGTGTCTTGAATTATCTTAATCTAATGGTTATTATGACCTGAATTTTCATGAATATCCATTTTTCTCTTGATATGTGGGTCTTAAAACTGACTAATGATGAGATTTTTAGTCATATAAATATATATATGACAAGGTATATGGAGGCCCAACATTTTCCTACATGGATATTATATAATTTTTATAAAAAGAAACATAATAGTTCTATATTCAATGATGGAAAGGATTAGTATCATGGGAAAATTATAACCTTACATAAATTATAAGTAACAAAAAATAAACAATATTAAAATCTGTCCTCTTCATCCACTTAAAATCTCAAATTATCTCATAAGTACTTGTAGTCACCTGAGTATATACATAAATGAAACATGTGGTATAAATGACCATTAAGGGTAATGAAAATATATTAGAAATAAGAGTTATGAATAAAAGTAAATGGATTAGAATAATCATCATAATTATGGGATCATTGTTATGGGAATGATAAATACATTTGAAAAGGATAGAAAATGTGGTGATGGATAAAACTAGAACACCATGTCATAGTTTTCAACTACCACACATGGTGATGAACAATGATAGAATCATGTTCACGTATAATATATGTGAATAAATCATATCATAATAGTTTTGAAGAAATATATTATCATGTTAATGAATAATTCACATATTATAATGAGATAAATCACATTAATAAAAACATTAGATGCCGGTATAATTTTGGGAACATCTATCACCTCATAATATTCAAATAATCACCACCAAGAAAATATAACAATCATAAACATGAAATAAACCATGGAATAAAATGGGTTTCATAAGGATTTAATAATTCATAATTTAATGAATAATCATTGGGGTTCCAAATTGGATACTGGATAATATATTTAAAATAACCATCATCATCATTGAGTATAAAAGAAAAAACTAAAGATGATCCAAATATGTGTTTTGGAAGGAAATATATTTTTGAAAAAACATTGTATTTGGATTAAAAATACTCATAAAAATGTGTATATCTCTAAATGTAAAAAAAGGAAGAGTAGTAAAAAAAATATTTTTGGAGCATTATTGTAATATCCATACCTAAGATGTCAATAAAGAGGGATAACCCATATAAAAGGACTTGGGTTTGAGATTCCCCTTACCTCGAATACCTATTAATTTTGTCTCTTTTCCATCACCTAAATAAAAAACATTGTTTTGTTAATGAAATTAAAAATTATTTATTTATGTTAATTTATGTGATTATTTATTAATTATAATTATTTTATTATTATTTTTAATAATTTTTGTTGATTCTAAATAATTTTAATATTATTATTTCCATAAAATCTATATGTTTTGCTAACATTTTTCTATTTTGTTCAAGGTCATTTTTTTCATAAGTAGAACTAATTAAATTAGATTAAAATACATGTATTTATATATTTATATATCATAAGTATCTAACTATAACTAGACCAAGGGTTAGTGATTTTAAAAGAATAGGAAACTTCTATGTTATTAGTTAAAATACTGTAAACATGACATTTTCAAAAGGGTGGGGATATAAAGTATGAAAATTTATTATGTTGTAAATATAATACTTTCAGTAGGTTAACATCATTAATATAATTTTAAAATACAATTTAAAAATCCTTATAATATTTTTTTTTTGAAATTAGCTCTGAAAAATAGAAATAGGAGAAGATAATGAGAGGAAAACAATGATAGAGCTTACCAACATCTCAATGTTTCTTCTTCTCTAGGGCTATAAAATCCATTTATTCAAGGATTTGGATGGATCCAAAATATTACTAGGTTTGATAAGGGGATTAAGGGATAGAATATCTATATATATATGTATATATTTGTGTTTCTTTTTAATGTGATGGTGTATTGGTTTTCCATGTGGCTGGTGAGGGGACAATTTTACACGATGAAGGGGTATTTTTAGAATAAAATATCAAATAATATACCATATCAAACTTAATTCATGTAATGGTGATTGTTTTGACATTATAGACCATATATGAATTAAATAAAATTGAATTTAATCATAACTATCACTTTATAATTCTAATTCATTAGTTTAATTAAATTAATTGGTGGAAAACGAGAACATATTATTTTAATGTAATACATTAGATTGCAGAGATTGGAAAGAAATTTTTTGGTTTTAAAATAACGTTTATATAATATTTTATGAATCATTTAAAAAATTAAATATGTTTTGGATGAGCCTCAATTTCAATAAAGTATTTTTTTCATTATTACATCATGAATGATGTAATTTAAGATATCACTGTTAAAAAATAGTATTTTTACTATTCACCTGAGAATTGATGTATTTTTAAAAATGACCAAAAATTATACCTTCAAAAATTTTGATATTCTAATTTAAAAAAATGATATTTATTATATAAAAATAATTTTATATCGTAATTAATTTTTTTAATATGAAAATAATGGTTTTTATGAAATAATTTAAAATTATGTTTATTCAAAATGTGCTTATATCTTGATTATGGGTTTTAATTTTTATATTTACATTCACTACTGGAAAACTACGCTATAGCCACATACCTATAGACATAGTTTTTAAAACTATGTATATAATTATTTATACCAAGTCTATAGCCACGGTTTACATAGGCTATATCCATATAGAAATACCATATGAGGTTTTACCAGAGTTTAAACGATGGAAATAGCCTCATATAACTGTGGAAATAGGGTTTTCTTAGGGATATTGAAATAGTTTTCCTAAACCATGGATATAGATATTGTTTTATTTTCTATAGCCACAGTTCATCAAAACCATGGCTATGTGTCTCCTGCCCTTTCCTGGGAAAAACATTTCTAGTGAAAAAAATTGTGGGAAGGTCTATAGCCACAATTTCATGCAAGAGCCACGGTTCATAATAATATATACAAAAAAAATATATATTTATAGACATAAAGGTGTCTGTGGAGTAGTGGTATGGTGATAGGTTCAGATAGCCGAGGTAGGGAGATCAAATCTTGATGGGAGTTATTTATTTTAAATCTATAGCCACTGTTTAAATGGGCTATAGCCACAACATTCAATTTTGTAAATATACACAATATCCATAATGGAATACCATTTGGTCTATACCCATAGTTTCCAAAAATCGATAAATAGACCCTATAACCAAGGTTGAGACTGTGTTTATAGCCTCTTAAACTATGGCTATCGATTTTTGTTATAGTCATGCCAATATGTGCCATGGAAAATAAAACCATGTCTATTGAAAAAATTTCTACTTATGATTTTGGAATTATAATATTTAAATTTCCTTAAATTAACTATATATATATTTATATAAAGATTAATTATTTGAGGATAAATTAATATTCCAGAAGTTACATTACATTTATCAATGGTTAGGTTAAAATTTGGATGGTAGATTACTATCCCAACAGCCATATTTCTTTTTTTATAACACCTATTAATTAAATAAATAATTATTCAACTCAATTTATATCATGGTTAATCATCTCATATTTCTATAATTTCAATTGGTTTATCAATAAATTATTTCATTACTATTGTGTTTTTTGTGGGAGGTATGATTCTAACTAATCAGGGTGATCCAAATTTTCCCATTTTATAACAAAATATTATATATTTTGAACCATGGTGATATTTAACATTTTAATATGTTTATTAATTAACTAATGTAATGATTTTTAATAATTAATTAATGTGTTTTCATGTTTCTCTATGTTCATTATTTATAAAATACTTATAAAATTTAATATAACTGATAAGTATTTAAAAAAAATTATCATTTAAAATGTCTTAGTGATTACATCATTCCCCCTATATATATATAATTAATAAAATTTAAACAATTATATTCCTTTGAGAATATTTGAGGGTTCATTTATTTAATTGTTTTATCTAGTCCGAGAGCCTTTCTACATATTTTTGGTTTGTCCATAACACTTTGATAAGGTGAGTAGTCTACTTGAATTTGACCTTTTATTTATGGGTTAATATCTTCACCATATTCACTTCACATGAGTGGTTATTCTATAGTTGTACCACCTATGGATTTATTACATTTGAGTATCCAGTATATAAATCCCCATGAGAGATATATGAAGCACATAATAAACATGATCCATAATTTGTAGGAGTTCAAGATGACATAAAAATGTTCTTATGAAATCATGGATCTCAAAGGGGACAATGTTCCAAAGTATAATATTAAATTTCTTTCCAAAACACAAAACACCCCTCACGGGTTATATATTACATAAATTTTTTCTCCAACATCAAAATAAAAAATATATTTAATGGTTCTCATCATAACCCTTTTTTCATATTTTAGTAGATTTTATATGTTGTTGTACTACTTGAAATATAATTTTTATCAATGGGCTTGGAACAATTCCATGTATCAATCCATCATTAACATCATCACAAAAATTATAAGTTGTATATAACCTCCCATATAAATATTTATATGGTTCCATTTAAATCTATGAGTGGAAGATTTTATTGTATGAGAACTTTTCTAATAGGATATGTTGATCTCATAATCCATTAAATTTTATTTAGTAGGCTCTCAGCATGTTATTAATTGTATGAATAGTCCATTCAGATTGTAAATAAGTTTATTATTGACAGGCCATACTAAAATTTAATTTACTATTAAAATAATGACAAATACCTCTTTAGAATTTAGAATTGAATCAAGGATCATGATCATAGATGATATAAATTAGTACCCCGTGTAGGATCGCCACTTACATTACATATATCTTTCTAATAATTTCAACTATGAAATATTCGAAAATAATGATTTATTTGGTAGTATTGGTGATTTGATCCACCAAAATCCATATCACATTGTTATGATGATGAGTTCTCATTTCCATGTACAATTAGTAAATGGTTGTATCATCCCATTGTTATTATAGCTCTCAATTTTAACGTTCTCACATTCCATGAATCTTGAGACATAGTCAAAAACATCTAACTTTTTTCCCCATGAGAGGTGTTCTTAACGAAAACTTTACATATTAGTACTTTAGAGTAGATGAAGAAATATGATCTCTGTGAATTGTCCAATAGGTCCTTATTTATTATAGGTTGCGAAGGCAAAAGATTCCATGTTCCAAATAGAATCACTATTTCTTCATTGAAATAGAATTCATGAAGCCTTTCTTCCTTAACTTCTTTTTACCTCATTTTCATCTTCATAACATCCCTTTGTTCTACATTGATCTAAACATAGATAGATGGTTTGGAAATCATTTGGAAAAGGTTATATTTCTTCCCTACTATTATTATTTAAAGATCTATTATTTATATACCCATATAAACTAGGAATTTCTCAATCCACATCAGGGATAGAGTAGAAAATTATTTTTCTCTATGAGAATCTTCTACCTTGTTCATGTTTATCGAATGGTAGGGAATAGTTAAATCGTAATCATTAATTATCTCTAACCATCTTTCGTGATGCATGTTAATATATTTTTGTATGAATATATATTATGTACTCATTTCCTTTGTATATATCTCATACTTATAAACATAGTTGTAATTCAACTAATTTATCAAGGAAAATATCATGTATTATATATCCTGATCATTCATCATTGCATATTTCCCGTAGTTCATCAGTTTTAAGGAGGAGTAAGATATCAATTTTCCATTTATCAATAGTACATAACTGAATACTTTTTTCAAATAATCACTAGAGATCCAAAAACCTTCTCTATTTATTGGTAGTGTGTGTACATGTACAACGATTAGACTCTTCATTAAGTTACTTAATGATTTATTCACAATTTTCTATCAAGATATAACATACTTATTTATATACGAACATAGTAAATGAACTGTAAATTTATGAAAAATTTCTCACGAAATATATTTAGTACCCTACCAAGCCATGTAAACAATATTTTTCATTGACACTCGAGGTTCTGATACATTCCTACACTACATTATTATTATATATATCCATATAAATTCCTTAAATTTTGATCACATTCCCCAATAATGTGAACTACAACATCCAAAAGAAATAAATTTTAAATATAGAATACATTTTCTTCTTCAATAATGTTTAATATTTAATCTTGATATGTTATTAATGTTCCTCTGTTATCTTAAAATAAATTAGTATATCATCAATAAAGGAAAAAAACATTGTTGAGGTAGACCCTAAAGACTATATTCATCAAATTCATGAATATATTAAGGGAATTATTATGAACTATGGGAACAAAAATGAAAAAATATTGTCCATACCATTTATGGAAAGATTTATTCTAAATATATTTCTTTTTCACCACCAGCCAATTTTATTCAAAATGATGATCTATGCTTGTGAAGTGTTGAGAATCTCGTAGTTGATCAATCAATTCATCAATCCTTTCTAGGGGATAAATTTTCT
This sequence comes from Viscum album, assembly GCA_963277665.1. Lineage (NCBI taxonomy): Eukaryota > Viridiplantae > Streptophyta > Magnoliopsida > Santalales > Viscaceae > Viscum > Viscum album. The sequence continues at coordinate 113,741,268 of OY728161.1, forward strand.
TTATAGTGACGATTCTATGCTCAAGGTAATCTATACACGACCAAATTGATCCATATCTATTTATTGAAATATACAACCCGAAAAAACCGAGGTGATACACTAGGGTGTAGGATCCCTTTTTCCAAATTATATTACATATTTTTCTTTAACTCTTCCAATTTTATTAGTACATCGTATATGATAATATTATGATATTAGTGGAATGATGTATATGTTTTATATAGAAATATACCTCATGATCCATTTTATGTTTAGGTAACCCCTTTAGAAATACATAATTTTATTACCTAAGAGTTCGAGTTTCTCCAAGGATGACATTAGCTTTCAGTATAACCATCTCGGTATAGTATTATTATTCATAGAATATCAACAATAAATCCATTTGGGATATTCTAAATGTGAGTAATGATATTTATTGTATTTTAAAAATATCATGTGATGGTTTAGTATATGAAAAAATATTTACATTACTTGACAGTTGATGTGTAATCTATTTAATTATGCCAATCCATGCCCATTATATTTTCAAATTAAACCAAGGTAAGGATTATGAGATTTAATAGAATAATATTAACACATTTTATAATCGGATGTGTTTCCAAAACATGTGTTTTGATGATTAAAAAAATATTTTATTAGATACCTATACTTTATGGTTTTGGGGCTTCAATTAAACTATTTTATAAAACAATGCAAGATATATAAGAATGTGTAGAATTGGAATCAAAAAAAATATTTTTCCATTTTTGAGGGAATAAGAATTGTGACTTTTCTAACTTCATTTTTAGGCCCCAGAACAGTAGAGGTGATGGAATAAGCTTTCTCTTTATCCTTTAGATTTAGTGGTTGCTGGAGCTGATTTCCCTCAAGCATCCATGGTTTAGTGCATTATCCTACATAGATTCCATGATCTATATAGTTGAATTATTTAACCATGGGTTGATAGTTTGATTTTTCTATCCTTTATTTCATCATAATAGAAATCTTGTTCATGTCTCCATGATAGAAACGATCTTGGTTTTGTTCTCTCCCACACTTTCACAATTTTCCTATCCCTTTTAGGCAATTCCAATAATGATTCTTCCCAAATTTTTAATATGTGGGTGGTTGTATCCTCTTTCCACCATTTACATTTGACCCATAGGCTTGAAACTCCATTATTCCCATCTTAACCTCATGTCTAAAGGACTAATATCCATACTATATTTCTACATTGTGACCACATCGAAAGACTTCTTCATTACTACTGAAGTATTAGATAGATATAGGCTTTCACAGGTGTGTTTTTAATCATATAACTAATCTATTCCTTCCTCAATCACTTTTATAACAAATTGTTAGCTATAACTTCCAAGCCTTGTTATGTTTTTATCATATATGGTAATAGAATCACCTTACTTTTTTCATCTCTAATAATTATCTCTCCATATTTTTCAAGTAGTTCTATGGAAATACTTATAAAGAATCATTATCCTAAATTCCTCCCACACTATCTATTAAATTTATTCATTATTCTTGGTATTATCTATCAACTCCCACCATTGATCTAATTATCTAGATATACAATAGTTCAGAATAGTCACCTTATAATTCTCATAACATTAGACCACATAATAAATGTTCTCTATTGAGTTAAACCACTATTCAATGATAAAGTTATTAGATGTTCCAATAAACATCGGTTTTCATTGCTGCATTAAGGGACCAATAACTAGTTATTCATTTATAAGACACTTGGTTGGAGATATTGATCATAGATTTATAAATATGGGTAAGAATCATAGTAAATTTTATAAATTCATCTCCCATTCCATTAGTTATGTCTTTTTGAAAATAATTTCATTATCACTTACATGTGTATTTTCCTTAGTTTCTTCTGGTTTCATCTATTTTCTAGAATATAAATGGTATGAATGAATTAAAAGTCAGCAATGGAAGAATAACTAATTTATTTATATGTTAAATTCATTTTTAGAATAATATATTATGCGATTACATTTTTTATACATGTTCTAAAAACATTCTTATAGGATATTTATCTATAATTATTCTTATCTTAACAGTTGCAAAAAACATTCTATAATCCTAATTCCCAAATTAACTAAACCATACCTTTTAATCTAACAATAATGACCCAAATTTTTCTTAAATTAGTATTAGATCATTTTAATGATAAAAAACATAATAGTAATACAATAATAGATTGAAAGGTTTATTATCTAGGGAATATTAGGATTGTATATCACTTATACAAAAGAAAAACTTTTTTTAAAATACTTCTCTATTATCCACTTAAAATATCCCACATTTTCCATAGTATATGTTTTCACATAAATATATACAAAAAAATGGGGTGGGGTAAAATCATAGTAAGGGGAAGGATATCCTCAAAAAAATAAGGGAGATGAATCAATAGTATATAACTGATAATAACCATAATAATCATACCATAATCCTGGGATCATCATCAGAATAAATATGAATACATTTGTAAAATTACTATAATTTGGAGATTGAAAAAATGAAAAATCATGTCATAGTTTTCAAATGAAACACATAGTTGAGTATAAGGATCACATTATGTTCACACATAAAATATGTGCATAAATAATTAAATAATAATTTCGTGAAAATATAGAATCATTTTCATGCATAATAAAAATAATATCATGACATAGAACACATTAAATTATACATTAGAGGGAAATAAAATACAAGTCAAAATAGATAGATGAAAATATTCAGGTAATCATTCATGACACATAAAACATATAAATATCATCGTATTGAAATTACACATCGAATGGAATTAGTTTTGGGATGATTTAATAAAATAAATTTCATTAAAAAAAGTGGGGGTTAAAAATGAATAACATAAATCACATATGGTATAAAAAATATCATTTTGAGTGAAGAAGAAACAACTCAAGTGGTGTGGATGATGTGTTTTGGTATGAATTTGTTTTGGAAAATTATTGTATTTTCCTTACAAATAAATATAAAAACATGAATGTACCCCCAAAAATGGTAAATATTGTGAAATTATTTATACAACATTATAGTAATTTTCATTATAAATATTCCATGAAATTTGGATAACTCAAATAAAATGAGTTGAGTTTAAGAATCTTCTTACCTTGGATCCTGATTTATTACATCTCCTTTATGACTCTGGAATAAAAATAACAGCTACATTGAAAATTTGTACCCTAATTTAATTATGGTAAATTATTTTAGTATTTATTAATGTTAACAATTTTATTATTTTTTAAATTTTTTTTGTTGATGTAGATACATTTTGATATCATGTTTTCCTTAAAAAGTTCTCATTTTGCATCGATTTCTCTATTTTGGTCATGGTCATTTTTACATAATTAGAAAAAAATTATTGAAAAATTAAATAATTAAATTTATAAACATATATATCCAAAATAATTTATCATTACCAGACAAAAGGATGGAGATAATAAAATAATTTTCAAAATCCTCTTTGGTGGTAAACCGACCATTAACGAGACATTAGAAAAAGTGTGGGAATGATTAGTATAAAAACCAAATATATTATAAATATAATGCATAAAGTAGGTTAAAATCAATAATATAATTTCAAAATAATACTTAATTATATTGATAACATTTGGGTTTATAAGTGGTGGATAATTATATAAAGAGGTCAGGAGAATGAGTGGAATAATTACCGAGAGGTTACCGTCTTCTCGGTGTTACTTCTTCACTATGGCTCTAAAATACTTCGATTCATGGAGTTTCATAGATCCAAAAAATCAAAATGCAGGATAATATTCCTAAGATTTTAGATTTTAGTACAATTTCTTTTTGAAATTATGGGAGGATTAGTTTTCAATGGGGATGGAGAGGGGGTTTTCAGAAGTTTGGTATTTTTTTAATAAAATAAAAACTAAAATACAATATCATTTGTAAAAATGGTAATAGTTATATTTTTAAAATTATAAACCATATTGAAATCATATAACAAGATTTCAAGTATTCGGATCACTTTATTATTTTAATTCATTAGTTTAATCAAATTGAATGATGGAAAAATTAGAAAATAATATTTTAATGTAATACTATAGATTTTCAACTTTGTAATGTACATTTAGGTATTGGAAATCTTGATCACTGTATTTTAATGAAAAATTATAAAATTAAATTTTATTTGATCGATCTTCATTTTTCATAAATTATTTTTTCCTTAGTACATCATGAATATTTTTATTCAAAATGCACTAGTTACAAAAAAATTGTATTTTTACTATTCTTCTAAAAATTGATGTGTTTTTTAAAATTACAAAAAAAACATCCATTTGAAAATTTATTTATGTTCATTTTAAAATTTATATTAATTTTATCAAAAGAAAATTCAGTATTAGGTAATTATATTTTTTAATTTTATTACATTGATTTTTTCTGAAATACATTCAAATAGAGTTTACAAAAATGTGCATATTATTTCAATGAATTTTTTAATCATGATATTTATTTTGAATTATCGTATTTAGATTTACATAAATTATTAATGGTGGATATTATTTATATCCTAATTTATTACTTTTTTATAAATAAAAATTCCATTGATCATGTTACTATTCCAAAAGGCTAGGTTTCTATTCCAATGGTCACATTACAATTCCAATAGTTACATTTAATCTTATAAATACCACATCATTCCATTATTCATTATTAATCTAAACTCACCTCATAGTTCTGCAAATATATTTTCTATATTGTCAATTGTTTTACTAAAATATTGTTTTAAATTTATAATTTTCTATGTGGAAGAGATGATTCTAACCTATCGAGGTGATTCCAAAATTCCCATTATATTATTTCTATATTATACATTCAGCCCTTTATAATATTTTGAAATATAATGGGTTTAGTAATTCACTAATTTAGTTATTTTCACTTATTAATTAAAGAGTATTTTGTTTCTCTATGTTCTCTATGTGTATAATATATATATTATATAATATATCACACATTTATTTTGTAAATAATTGTCACTTAAAATGTTTGGGATGTTATAATGAATAATCATATGGTTTAACATTACATATCCCATTTCTTTTAGTTTATTATTGGGGTAATAAATCTATTGTCAATCACATTTAATGTTAAATAGGTTTTTTATTGTTCCTTCCATTGACTAAAACCAAAAAAAAGTATGTGAAACAATAATCCTAGTGGGAAATCAAAAAAAAACATTAAAATAATATATAAAATATATATATCTTGATAGCATTTTTTAAATCTATGACCCCATATTTTCAAGCTATGTATTTGATTGTTAGTATCTATTGAAAGCCTCTATAATGGTTTATTACTAAATTTTGTATTAATCCAAGTACATCACCCAAGAGTTCCAAACATGGTGTGTATTAATGGATTATTCACCGTAGATAAATTCCAAAACCACACCCATTTTTAGTATCCAGAAAAAGACATATTTCTTAGAAACACACATAATCTATATCTTAATCTATCATTTACGACATTATCTTATAAATAGATATATCCTAAAGTTTTAAAATCATGTAAGGTTTTATGAACAAAATTTTTCCTAAATTTTGTTCCAAAGGATTTTAATAATCTTACTTTAAAAAAATATATGTTGTCCTAATAGACACTCTCCCGGCTATGGTGCTAAATGAATGATGTATTTATATTTTTAAACATATTTAATTGAGTGTTATTTATTATGAGGATCATTTTGATCAATATTTCTATAGGATTAGTAAATTTAATATATATCAAATGTTATACAGTATTCTATGAACTTTTATCTCATGTCACTCGGTCCAGAGACACAATCAAGAAAAATAATCATTGATCTTCTACTCAACACTATACCTAAAAATCATTTTAAAATGTTGGGTGAGTAAAAAATTCCTCATAAAGGTGTTCTAAAACAAGGGACACAATCTATCCTCATTCAAAATACAGTAAAAAATTTAAAGACAATTATCTTAATATAAATTATAAATAATTTTGTACACTAAATCTAATTTCCCTAAATATCAATTTATGGTATTAAAAATTCTTAATAGAATATCTTTTCACAACATCATTTAAGGATAATTAATTTGATGAACAACTTTAAAAACATAACAACCTTTGAAAAAAATTCGTATTTCTCATTTGAAAATGTGAAAACATTACTTTGGAAAATGACACTTCTTTGTAGAATATAATTATACTGAGATAATTTTTTTATTATGATTATGGTATGTCATTATATTTAAGGTCTAAACATAATTTTTTTAAAAAAATACCCTTTTAGGTTTTGGATTCACTCCCCATATATTTTCATCAAGATCTATACCCAATTACAAAAATTAAAAAAAAATCCTTCATTTCTTATGATAAATCTTTATAAAATAAAATTTAAAAAAATTCAATCATATATAATTTATTTTCAAAGATGAATTTAATTACATATATAATAAACATTAAAATAAAATTTAATAAAGGAAAATATATACCTTATAATGACTATAAAAAATCTAAAAATTCATATGAAACAAATTTAATTATTTATTGTAAATAAATGAAAATTATTTATATAACATATAGAAATGTTAGTGAATAATATAGTACATGGACATACATTACTAGAAAGAATAAATCAAAATAGTAAAATTATAAGTTTGTTTCATAAATAAAATAATATATTTAACACCTTAAAACATCCTTGAAAACAAAATTCTCTTATAAGGATTTGTACACTTTAAAACGGGATGTTTCGGAAATAAATATTTCATATAAGATATATTTGAAGAAATTACATTAAAAAAATTAAATAGAAAACTCTTATACAATGGTTGATTTAATAAAAATAATTTCTTAAATAAAAATGGTATTGAAATATTAAAATATCCTTCTAAAGTCATATCCCCTAAAAAAGAAGTTTTAAAGTAATATATATTTAATGAAAACTATTTTTCTATAAAATTAGGGTTTGGGAAAAAAATAATTTTAACAAAAAAATTACATGAAATTAAGAGTTTTTAAAACAAATGTGATTTAGAAAATTCCCATATACGAACAACTATTTTTTAAAATTGGGTAAAATCATTTTCTCCTTACCTCAACAAATGGAGTTCAACTTCTGCATATCAAATTTTCTCAATGTAAGACTCATAAGATTTGAATTCATTTTTTAACTTTTATTATAACTATAATATTATTATCTATATATCTATGTTACATGTAAATTTATAGTGTTTATGAAATAAATATTATAAGAATCATTCAATGAAAGAATGAAAACCCCTAGGAAAGGAATTATAAAATAAATTCATACTAAATTAGTAAATATTAAATAAATCCCCTTTAAAGGATAAATTTGATTTAGAACATCAAAAATAATGAATACATATATATTCATGTTAAATAAATCATTTCTGAATTACATAAACAATAATGAAAATTAATGTAGAATACCAAATATGTCTTAATGCAGTTAAAATTGAAATGAAATATCTTACAAAGATCATATCATCGACCCAAGAATTAATAATTAAAAATATTATGTGTCATAAATCTAAAAAACACATTAAAATTAGAAATAAACATTAAAACATTAATATTGCATATCACACATAATATTTTCATAATAGAATCTATGAAGAAGTGATATAATCCAATGAAAGTAAATTCACTTAAGAATCCCCTAACCCTAAGCTTCAGCATATTTTGATATTCATTAACATCATTTACAATGGTTTTAAACATGTAATTAGTTTAGACCATAATGATATTCATATTAATTATAACATATATTACCCACTTATAACACTTTAAATCATATTTATTAGTCATTTCATATTAAAAGTTTTTTTTGGGTGCTAACTCTTTCATTTTCAAAGAGAATTTCAGTTTTTTCATTCTTAAAGTTTTTACTTTTATTATATTCAAATAATCAATAGAGTTATATTATTGTTTAAAATATCATACTTATTCACTATATATAATTATATAATCATTATTATAAGGTGGATATAAAAAATGAATTACATCATTCCATGAGATAGTAGGCCATAAAAACTAATTAATGTAGTCTTCAATTTTTAATAGATGGATTGAAATAAAATTAAAAAACAATTAACCTTAAATAATCATTTTAATTATATATATACCATATATTTTGAAGTACCCCTGGTTTTCGTTATGTAACACTTACTTGATTCTTTTCATGGTTTTAATGTTAAGGTTGATGAATAGGAGAGTCGGGAGAACTTTGAATGAAGCTTTTAGGCAAAGGGGAAGTCACACGAACAGCGCACAGTTTTTCTTAACCGTGCCGCAAAAATGTGTGTAGTTGGTCTTGGAGGCAGTAGCTTACGCACGGGCAGCGCACGGTTTTTCTAACCTTGCAGAAAAACCGTGTGTGGAGAGTCTTCTAAGGCTGTGGCTAACGCACTGTTAGCGCACGGTTTGTCTAACCGTATTAGAAAACCATGTAGGCACTTGAATGAGATCCTTAAAAAGTGTATCTCACTCGTTTTTTGTCTCTAAGTTCCTTGTCTTTCATACTAAGTGACGATAACTCGAGATTTTTATTCTCCTAAGGTCAAAGATGGATCTCCCATCATTCTGGAGGTGATCCAGAGGCTTCTCTTGGTGAAACGAACCCAGATTTCCTGAGGTATGTGATCGTTCTCCATCGTTCTTGTTCGGTTTCATAGATCTAATTAGATATAATTCTCCTCTAATATCGGTTTCTTAGATCTATGCCCATTATGGTTAGATCTAAGTGTTTGGATTCCAAATATGATGAGATTTTGTCTTTTTCTTTCTAGGAGATATAATCTATGGCATGTTTTTGAAGAAGCAACCTGGTTTTCTTGTGCGTTCTTCGTTCGTTGTGGTTTTCGTCAAAACCCTAAAGGTAGGAGACCTCAATATCTTGTTATAATTGACTGTATTAGATTCAAATTTGTTTATTTGAATGGAATTGATTTTGAAAAGTATGGAATAAATATTTTTAGTAATGATTTATGTTTTTAATGAAATTGTGAAATATTGGTGATTTGTTGTGAAAGTGATTTGTCTTATTGAATTTTAACTAATGATTTTAAATTTATAATTTGCTGGAATTGTAAATGGTTTGATGAAAAATAGGTTTTCAATAAAAGGGGGTTTTTATTGAAATTGTTTGGTATTGAAATTACTGTGATGGAATTGGTTTTCAATAAAAATCGAGTTTTACTAAAGTGGTTCGGAATGGAAATGGGTTGGCATTTAAAGGGTTTTGTCGAAAATGGTTTTCAATAGAAAGGTGTTTTATTGAAAGGGTTGTTTTGGCATGATTTTTGGGAATATTTGGTGTGTGTTCATTTTGCATGTATGAGGCTTGGTTGAAATATGACCTTTTAATCGGTACAAAACATTTAATGGCACATAGTAACTATATGTGTGAGGCTTGGGTGAAATATGACCTTGTGCTCAGTGAAAAAGGAAAATGGCACATGGGAAACAATTACCTTGTGACGACTTGGTAGATCAATGAGAAACCTCTCATGAGTATGGAACAATCATAACGTAGCATGCATGGTTGGTAGCATGGGATTGTGAATTTGTTGGGTATGCCAAAAAGGGGATTTTGTGAAATGGATCTAAAGCCTGTTTAGTTATTTTTTTTGGAAAATTAACTTGTTGGAAAACATGGTTTTAATTTCCTTGTATTCTTTTGGTATAAATGGTTTGGAAACTTGTTTATATTTAGTTATAAATTGTTTTTTAGAAATTTTTTTATATAAAATATTTTATATAATTAGGGCTAAATTTTCTATCCTAGTGGCATGAGTAGGGAAGTCATTGGGGAAAACCTACTGTGTTTTATACTCACCCCTTCTTTGGAACATTGGTTCTTTTGCAGATGATATTTCCTGAGATAGGGGAGAAGGTAACATTTCCCATGTTTTAGTACTACCTTGTGATGATTGGGGTTGTTCGGTGATTGTGGAGCTTGGATCTTATGGAGAATAGAGTCTTGGTGTCTTTTTAGAGTCTTGAGTTTTTTATATGCTCTGTATTTTGATATTTGTTTCGGTCTTCATCTGTTGTTCACATTGATGTGGTTTGATATAAGTGAAATTATTTAGATGTATTTCTTTTGTTCATGCATCATATAGTGAATGTTGATTGGTTGTTTTATTAGTTTATTTCTTAAAAAGGTAAACCATCCCCCACAAGTATTTGAAACCCTTCGGAATTTATTTCCTACCTTTGGCATCTTGGGGATGTCCCTTAAGTCCAAGTAATGACTCGTTGTACTCTCAAGACAGTGAGAATTGGAAGGTCATTACAAATGGCATCAGATTTTTCGGTCCCTTCCTAACATGTAGTCGTCGATGTTCCTATCCTTGGATTTGAAATTCCTTCTTTCTATTCCATGGGTCGAAATATTAGATAGAAGTGGGATTTTTGGAACATGAAATGTATAGCATTAAGGGATGTAGCTAACATATTTATGCTGAACTTCAAGTTACCAGGGTGTTGGGTACATAAGTGTTTTGGATACACTTCTAGAATGTTGGTAATCTCATTTTCATGGGTTTAGCTAATGATATGAGCATGGAATGCATTGTAGAGTAATGATTTCCTACTAGAATGTAAAATATCATTGGGAAGAATGGCTTATGATTTCCTACAAGGTGCAAATTTTTGAAATAAATTCAGAAATTGTTTTTATGTGGATGATTTTGAAAACAGGATATTTGGTGTATTTTGAAAATGGGCTGATTTTCAAAAAGCATGTTGAATGTTTTCAAAAATATTTGAACACGGAAAAAATATGTTTTGGAAAAAAATGTTGTGATAGTTGATGTGATAGAATTTGAAATGGTAAGCCATTAGTTGCTAGAGAGTGAGATTGACGGAGGATGTTGTTGGTTTTGAAAATTGCACCTCGTAGGCGTCGTTGAAACGAACCTGAAGAAGCTGTGGAGAATGTTGTTTCACTTGAACCACGGGTGAACCAAGATCTGGTTCAGAGTATTGTCCAGGATTTTCATGCTATGGATACGGGAAACTAGAGGAATGAACCAAGGCATGTGGATCATACCATCCAGTTCATGATGCAGAATCCACCAATCTTTGAGGGTGATGTTGAACCCAAAAAGGCGGATTTGTAGCTAAATTGGATGAATCGTATCTTTGATTTAATCATCACACCATCAGAGCTCAATGTCAAGTTGGCAACATATATTCTTGATGATATTTCACGTTAATGGGGGGATTTATCGGTGCATACTAAATTTGATTAAGGCCTTACATGGGAGGATTTTGAAGAATTTTTCAACAAACAATTCTATCCTCACATGTTCAAAATATAGAAAACAACGAACTTTTTCAGCTTGAAATAGGAGAGCTTCTCTATCATAGAGTACGAGGTCATGTTCATGAATTTAGTCCTTTTTTCACCAGAGGTTGTGGCAAGTGTGTTCTTGAAGGAACACATCTTCAAATCAGGGCTAAGGAAAGAGATTTGATCGAAGATTGCGATGCTATGTATTACAAATTATAAAAAAACGGTGAACAGTGCAAATGTTGCTGAGAATGATATCTCAGGATCGATAAGAGGAGGAATTATGATACCTACAAGAAATGGTGGGAACTCTTCTACTGTGAACAAGAAGAAAAGGGACACCTATTTCCATGGTATAAGTGGAAATCAGAACCAGACGATGAGATCAGTGAACCTTCCTCCACGACCCTAGAGAAAAGAAGGTTGTTTTCAATGTGGTTCACAAGACCACATAAAGTGGGACTATCCGACACAACCTCGAGCATGTCACATTTGCAAGAAAATGGGGAATCTAAAGTGATATTGTAGGAATGCTCTGAGGTCGCATGCGTGTGACACTACCCAGGCGTCTCAAGCATCATATGCTTTGACAGGATGAGGACAGCAGAGTCAGTACCATCAGTATAACAGAGCTAGCCATGGTGATTCTCGAAATACCATGACTTCTCAACCAGGGAAACCTCAGCAAGGAAACAAGGGGAACAGTATAGTGAAGAAGCAATTGTGTGGAGATGATCAGATGATTGTCGATGATCAGGATAGACCATCTATAGTAAGAGGCACGATTCCTTTATATTCTACCTTTGTGAAAGTGTTGTTTGATACTGGTGCATCACATCCTTCATTACTTCTTGTGATGTTGACTTGCTTTGTTTAAAACTGGAAATTATTCCTTCTATTTTGAAACTGCAAACATCTTTTGCTGAAAGAGAATGTCAAGCCTTTGTGTGTAGAGAATGTGCTATAAATGTTGATATAGCTACAGTAAAATGGGACTTATCAATGTTGGAGATGGATTTCTATGATTTAATCCTAGGTATGGATTGGATGACAGTGTTCAAGGCTCAAATCAGCTGTTATAGGTTAACAGTGAGTTTCATGATGGAGGACAGCATCGAGTACATCTTTAGACGAGAATGGATTGCAATGAAGGGTGAAAAGAGCTTCTTGGAACCAATGGTGGGAATGATATCTTAGCAATTGGCAGCATCTACTTTGGAATCAATGGAAGAGATCAAGGAAAATATTTTTATAGCTGTCGTAGATCAATTTCCAAATTTCATTCCCAAGAACTTCTAAGGGTTACCACCTCTAAGGGAAGTGGAGTTTACGATTGATCTCCTTCCGGGGACTAGTCCTATTTATCTTCCATCTTATAGGATCGCACCAATAGAGTTATGGGAATTGAAATTGAAATTAGAGGATTTGGAGAGTAAGGGTTTCATTCAACCAAGTACCACTACAACAAAAACACCTTTTAGCGGCAGTTGTTTAGCAGCCGTTCAGGGAACTACCGCTAAATATTTTTTTAAAAAGTTTTTCCAGCGGTTTATAATTAACCACCATGAATCTTTTGTTTTGTTTTACAGCACCAACCCTTCCCCCCCACCCCGACCCCTCTTCTCACCTCGTGACCCCCGCTTCCCCCGCAACCCTATCCCCCTGTGACCCCGACGACCCCGTGACCCTAGGGACTTCGTGACCTCAGGGACCCCAGCCCCCCACGACCCCAGTGACCCCACGACCCCGTGACCCTGACGACACCGCGACCCCGACGACCTATACGAACCCTAAGGGTTGAATTTTAGTAATTTTCATGTAGGTTGAGTTAAAAAAATTCAAGAACTTGTATAGAGTAGGCGCCCGAATCATCATTCGTTGTTGTGTTCAATTCTATTTCAACTAATTTAAGTGTTTTTCATGTTTCTTTGTCTTAGCCATTTGCAGTCTTTTTTTTTGTTTTCGAGTCCACAACTGCTTCTATTTTGTTGCAGCATATCATGTAATGGTGAAATTTTATTTTTAAATTGTTGATTTATGATTTCCAATAAGTAATGAATTTTATTTATCAAAGCTATGGCCTGAAAGAAAGAATTTTTTGGTCAAAACATGATTATTTAATGAATTTCCATTTTGCAGTAAATGATTATGTCTAGTAAAATTATATTCATTTGTTGTAACATCTATTTTTTATACAATTTATATTTTGGATTGTGGACCTTATTTTCTATAAGGGATCATTTAATGTATTTGAATTATGTTTTAGTTATGTTTAGGATATATAATATAAGGGCTTTCGTATTTACTATTGTGATAAAAATTATATTAAGGGATGATTTCATTTTTATAATTTATGCCTTATGTAAATGTTTCACTAAATCATTTTTTGAGAACTAGAAGATATGGTTTAGTTTTTACTTAAAAATTTATCTTCTTTTAATTGAGTTCTATTTTGGGAATTATATTTTGTCATGTTTTGATGTTCCAATGTAAGTGATTACTTTTATTTTAAAAACATTAATTCATGAATTTATTATTTTGTTAGAGGAAGTTAATATATATATATATATATATATATATATTCATCTCAAATTCTATGTTTTATACATAAGTGATTCCCAAATTTATTTTTTTATAATTTAAATTCATATAAATATATGCATGTGATTTCATGTTTGTCATACATAAACATATATAAGTATATTTAAGTATTAAATTTAAAACTCTATGAATAATTTCTTTTAGTGATGTAAGTGGGTGCAACATATATATATATATATATATTATACAAGTTATGTAATTCATATATATATATGTGTGTATATATATATATAAATGAAGTTTGTAAATGGGTGTGTATGGGTGTATTATATATATGTATATTAGGGATAAAATGTTTATTGACATGTTATGATGTTCACTACAACAGTAATAATGAGATGAAGAAGACCCCAAAATCAGGTCTCCCCCTCTATCAATCTCCACTCATTATGTAATGACACTACACCAAGGTGGACACCACATACTTTCATCCATAAATATTCATCATCATCCTCTAATTGTATCCTCACATACACCTAACAATAATCCACTATGCCTATCGGTCCCTCTTGTCTGGTTCATGACCCCTAACCAATAACCCAATGCCTCACACCTCCTCTTCTATAGGTTTTCTCTTATCCATGGTGTTTTAATCATGATTTGACCTTGATTATTGTATATTCATTCATATTAGGCCCTCTTATTCCTTCACAATTACCTCTTCCTCTATTTTCTCCTTTTCATCATTGTAATTTGGTTTGGAAAAATACTAGGTAGAGTTCTATCAAAAATAAGTATTTTTGAATCTTTTTTATAAAATTAATTACAAATAATCTATGGTGAAATATTTCTAGGACTATTTATATCACACTTTTAATACACATTCATGTGTGTGTGTAACTTCTATCTTTTCATCCTAATTCCAAGATTGTGATTTCTAGTCATTTGTTTCCTCTTGTTCCATTAATGGACATTAGAATGTTGTGACTTTTCATGGATCACATGCAGATGTTTTGAGACGTGAATATGGTTGTGATTTTTTTTGGGAAATTTTATTGTGAGATATTTAAACTAGGTTTATTTTGTATATAAATTTTATTTGTATTTTCCTTTTCTATATTTTATCCAAACTAAATGATTTTTCATTAATATGTTTAGTCTTGGATTAAATTAATCACTTTCATTGAATATGTATCTTTGTATTTTTCATTATTTTTTGAAATGGATAACCTATTTATTTATAAGGCCTACATGACTATAATGAATTATGACACTTAGGTATGGAGTTCCTTATACTATTGATACACGATCATGGAGTCCATCAAACATGTGTTACTCAAGAATAACATCCCTTTACTTTGCATAAATTTATTTTCTGTGTTGAAGTGAATGGTATTGAATTCATTCTAACTTATTGTAGTGGTTTGGATGAATATAATTCTTCCACATTCCCTAAAATAATGTTTTGAGAGAATTCCTTCTGGGATCTATTTCCACCTATGTGATTTTGATTATCTTATTATGTTGTCCTAGATGATAGTACCAACACCTCACATTTCATCTCCAAATTCCCAACATGATTCTTCTCTGAAACTCCAAACACCAAGCCCATACACATCAACTATTCTTCAAATAACCTTGTTTGATCCCCAAACCACATCAGCCGCATCTTGAACGCCCATAGTTATTTACAGCGCATGGTGCACAACGGTGACAAGATCCCCCGGCACAAAATCACACGGCGCGGCGCACGACGCATGGAAATATAAACTTACGGTGCACAAAAGAGGTGTATACATATATCAACAATAAAAAATAATAAATTATACAATTTATATATAAAAAACAAAGATATTTGTCAATAATTCATATTTCATACATCAAAAAACAAATGAAGTCAACAATTAAACCTATAATTAAATATTAAAAACTATATATCTCAAAAAATCATATATATCAATTCCTGAAATATATTAAAAAACATATTTATCAAAAAAGAAAGACGGGAGTAAAAAACCATATATCTCAAAAAAACAACATGAGTAATTCGAAAAAAATAAGGGGCGAGCAACATAAATAAAATTGAATTAAAAACATAAAAATGTTACTGATTCTCATAGAAGGTGTGTCTACTCTGGACAACATTGCGTATCTAAGTCGCAGTGGTTGAGGGATCTCAGCTATGTCGTGGTCTACTGGGTCACGACAGTTGAGGGAACTCAGTTTCGTCATGGCATTCAATGTGGTCCAACACCAGTTGGGTCGTTACGCTCACGGGAAGAGTGTTGTGAAGAGTCGAAAGGGGAGTTCATTGTTTGACCTCAAAAGAGGTATTTTCAATTGGGGCGTAAGAGTTGGCAGGTTAAAAAAATAGAAAAAAATCAAAATGGCTGAATGGTGCGCACCATTGGCACAACATGGAGTGCACCATTGCGCAATATGGCGCACGCCATAATGAGCCATCTTAAATGAGCCATGGCGATGCCATGGCACAGCACACCACTCCATGGCGCTAACCATGGCTTAATGGGGCACCATGGCCTGCACCATTAATAACTATGTGAAAACCATTTCTGATGTGGTCTCCACCTTACCACATCAATTTTTATGCAACAACACTAGTAAGCCCTTCTCTGGAGGAATTATACCAAAGGCACTCAATCCCACCCACCAATGCGCTATCATATCCTGACCACGATGCCTTAAAACTCAAGGAATAGAAAAAATGTTCAATGCCCACACTGAAGTCTGAATCTGAATCTTAGTTCAAATCCATGGTTAGATCCTTGATCTTCCCATTTAACCATAATTCTTTACTCATGATCACTAACACATATATGATCCAGATCACCATCAAGTCGCACCGCCAATCTTTTCTATGTGAATACACCAAATAGAGGCCTAGGAATTCAATCAACACAAGGTTTGTAGAACCTCAAAAACAAATCTCCCATGTTATTTCATCATGCATTTCCATGAACACCACCACTTATCTAACTCAGGGGATCATCTTTATTATATTATGTTTCTGTAATCTTATATTATCGTATATATGGATCTCTTTCTCTATTTATTAGTAACTATTTGTTTTAATTTTTTTTATTGTGTAGGTACATTTTGATATACATGGATAAATGCCAGATCACATTACCGAGGAACACACCTTAGTATGTTATGGGATTGAATGAGTTTTTAGATTTTTCAATTTCTAATCGATCTGTTGAAGGGAGAATAAAATTTCCATGTCCTAAATGTAAATTTAGAACATGGTTGAAGAGAGAAAAAGTTGATGAACATTTAATTCTGAAGCAATTCCCTGGTCAATATTTTTGTTGGATTTGGTGTGGAGAATCGAATGTTACAGAAATATTGAGCACCAATGTTAATCCATAGAATGAGGTCCCAAGTTCATTGAAAATGGAAAATGAAATAAAAAACCTTATAAATGATGCATTCAGCACTACAAGACACCACTATCAGCATCAAAACATATCATAACAACCAAGAGAGGGTGCTATAAATTGGAATTTGACAAGTGATGTTGTAGAGACCCTGAGCTTGACGTACATGGACATTACATTACTTTTGCGGAATACTTAGTACATAACAAAAACACACACACAAGTACCGTAATAGATTATTGTCTTTGGAAACTTGGAACGTAATCTTCTAATCATGGTGAAAGATCTTCAACATCTCCCATAATGATCTTCCTTTTTTTCTTACCTAACACCTTTCTTTATATCCTGGGGAAAAGAAAACATAAAAGGGTGAGCTCAAATGCTCAGTAAGGGTAAACAAAAAAAATACGAATCACATCATATTCATAAGAACATATCTTTTGAAAATCTTAACCTGCAAAAGAGATCATAATTTCATAACATGGGATAAATCATAGTAGTGAAATGCAGTCCCAATAATCATAACTTAAAACATGAAACATTGTGTCATACATAGATAATCATAAAGATTCATTTCTTATTAGTCAAGACTCATTGCCAAGACTATCTTAGTGGACAAAGTCCCTTTCTAAACCGAGTTCACTCCTCATTTCAGTCCTGTTTCACTGAACCGGTATAACCTACCATTCTAGCCATGTCTATATCATGAGATATAAAATCTTTACCCAATGCATTGGAGGGAGATATAGGTCCCACCCATCTCATAATGATACCATTCTTATGTGTGCCACAAAATCATAAATCATACATCATTCCATAACCCATGCAATAAAAATGGGAATCGTAAACATCATCATGACATCATAAAACAATTCATATAGGATAAAGGAATTCAAAAAAATATTTCCATCACAACATAATCAAATCCATGTAATAATAGGGTTAGAAATATAACCCTTTATTATCTTATATGGAAAATATTTTTGATAAAACACTTGAACTCCATTCTTGAGGAAAATATCCTTTCTACTTCAAAAACATTTTCCTTTCTTAACATGTCATACAATTTTAAACTAAAAGGAGTTGATTAAAAATAAACTTGAAAACTTGTAAAGGAATATTATTAGAAATAACGTTTTAAAAATAAATTCATGCCGTATAAGTTAAAAAACATTCTTCATACTTTTGTCGGAAAAGTCAAAAAGTACCTCGTATGAAAAATGACAAAAGATTCCTTTCATATCTTTTACTAAAAACTCACCGAAGGATAAAATTGGATTTAAACAATTGTAGGTGGATATAAACAATATTACCTATTGAGGAAACATGTATGTGGATGATAAAATACACCCTAGTAAATTTCAATGTATAAACAATCTAGGATAAAAATGAGATTGTGATATTTCCCGTACCTTAGGTCTGATTTGCCTCGTATGTGTCTAAACCTCATCTTTTTGGCGCGCCGTCACTTAACCTCCACTTAAAAAACTAAGGATGGTATTTGAAGAAGACCAGGACCTTTAGGATGATACTAGGGAAGTGGAGAAGAGGTTTTGGTAGGCATTGGCCGAGCTTTAATGCTCAAATTGGTGTAAGGAGGAGAGGGAGGAGGTGCCCTTTTATAAGGGAGGAGAGGGGCACCTTAGGAAAAACTCAAAATATTATTTTATATTAAGGTCAAATTCGGTTTATAATGGTTCCAAAGGGTCTTTTTTGAAGATAAAGTGGGTATGGGTCGAAATCCTCTCATACAATAGGATTTAGACATGTTTAGGTTATTATTTTAACCTTATCAATTAGATTTAACTCTAAGTTAAATAATTTAACTTTTACCGTGTCTTTTTGTTTTCTTACACTATATGGTTAATAAACTTATCATAACAAACCAAAAGAACCCCAAGATGTTTTCTATTAATATATCTATCCTTATCTAAGTCATTTGGACGAACCTTAGATTTTTAGGAATTAAATAACAATTAATAATATAATATTTGTTTTAAAAATTAATTTATGTCAATTTTGACACTATTTGGTAAATGATTTTTATGAAATTCATAACATAATGATAAGTTATAACAAAGTTACTTATATCAGCAATAACATGTCATATTAACCTAGAAAATTAATTTAAGTCATAAGAAGTCTCAAATTACATTTATTTGGTCATTTATATAATCAATTATGTCAATATTTCATTAATAAGACAATTACTGCATCATCTTTGTGTCATAATAAATGATAATTATTTAATCCCTAAAAATTATAAATAAATTCCTATGATGTAGATAATTGTATTAGATTTCTGTAGACTATTCATTTTGGAAGTTTCATGAAGTTTATCACTAAATTAAAATTATTATACTTATAAGATTTAAGAAAGTGACATGTTGTCACATTCTTTGGTTTTAATAATAATTAAATTATTTTCATGGAAAAAGTCCATAAAATGAATCTAATCCGACCCTTAGGTTATATGGGTCTACGTTTAGCCATTCAATTAGATTTTTCCAAGTGTTAGGGTAATTTTATAATCTTATATTTACCCGTAATTACCCGATTTACCTTTAACTATAGTAAATAAAATTTACCGTAGTTACTATTCACAATGCCAAAAAAAAAGTAGCTTATTAACATAATTTGGACCCACTGATTCCAAATATGGAATCCATTTTTCCAAATTCAATACACAAAAGATGCATAAATTAAATTAAAATTAATCCCTTTGTCGAAAGAAAACGGGTTTTCTTTAAATCATTGCAAAAGATTGAATTGATTTAACCTACGAATTCAAGGTAAAATCAATGCTAATGACATAAATTATATTAAATGGTAAAATATATTCTATTTATAGTTTAAAACCATTAAATATTATAATTTAACCACATAAGATATAACGATGAAAAAAGTTGTTTTTAATTAAAATATAGCGTGTTTTTACTATTCATTAAAATATGAAAGTTATCAGAAAAATATCAAAACTTTATCTAATGTAAATTTTTATATCCTGATTCAAAAGAAGAATTTTATTTTGTCAAATTAAACATATAAACATTTCAAAACTAGATTTACAGTGGGTGCGCCATCAAAAGGGGGCAAAACTGCATTTTTTGAAAAATACTTATTTTACCCGAAAAATTTATTTTTTTCTTATACCATGTTCTAGAAATGTGTAAGATGAATAATAATGTTATAAAATTCAAAATTTATTTAACACTATTCATAGAAGCTAGTTCATAACAATATTATAATAATATATCATTGTTTAGTAAAACCCGGTATTATGTACAACACACGCTATCGAGGAAGGTCGTGATTGCATGTAATGCAAGCTAAGTCAGGGTTGCGTGTACTGCACAAATCCGTTGTTGTTGCGTATAACAGAATCCAACCATATTTTATGTATACATTGAATATATATATATATATATAAACTCAATGTTGCGTAGAATAACTTCTATCAAACAAACATGAAATTGTGTGTAACAAGAGCCAAGAAAAGTGTGGCGTATACTGCAAGCTAATACAGTGTTGCGTATAGCGCAAGGTAATCTTGGTGTAGCATACAACACAATACATTAATGAAATTTAAAGAATATTTTTCACAAAATCTCTGGGTGTTACAGATGTTTTTGAGACTGTAACATAGGCAGATAAAGATTATAACATATCATTGGATCCTTCTCTTGATTCCGTGGAGCCAAATGTAAGAGAAAACTTCACTGAGGAAAATTAGTTTCATGATTTAGTTGACGATGGAAATCAAGAGTTGTATAGTAGGTGTTTGAAGTATTCAAAGCTTTAATTTCTTCTGAAGTTGTACCATATCAAATTTCTATGTGGAATTACAAATAAGGCAATGTCCCTGATATTGGAATTGATTTGTGATGCATTTCCGGAAGAAGAAATCCGAGAATCTTATTATGATATGAAAAAAGTTGTTAAAAACCTTGGTCTGAATTATACAAAAATACATGCATGTCCCAATGATTGTATGCTTTATTGGGGATAGGATTCTTGTAGAAAAAATTGCAAGAAATTTTCTTCTTCTAGATTTCAGGAAAAGGGTGATGTTGGAAGTCTGAATGAACATAATTTCATGGAGAAGAAGAAGAAAAGGAACACACCTGCAAAGGATTTGCGTTACTTTCCTTTGAAGCCTCGATTGCAAAGATTATTCATGTCATAGAAAACCACTGAATACATGAAGTGTTATAACACCCCAATCTTCTATGGTATGCTTCACTTTGAATAATACAGTAGTGTGTGTTGTACGCAACTTCGAGTTCTAACACACACCACGACCAATCAAAGTAGCCGTTAAGAATTGTAACACCCACTTTTTGAAATTTTATAAATTTTATCTCTCAAAATGGACTTCATTTTTGGATTTGGAATATTGAAATTATCCTAGGGTGAAATTTTGGGACTTTTCGGATAACTTTCATATTTGGATGAATAGTGAAAATTAATAAATTTTAATTAAAAAGAACTTTTTTAATCGAAATAATTAATAGTGATAAATTATGAAATTTAGTGGTTTTAAAGTATATTTAGTATATATTTTTACCATTTAATACATATTTGGTCATTTGACATATTTTCACATTTAAACCAGACATAAACAAGTGTCAATCTTTTGATAGTTATTATCTCTTAAAAACACACCTTTTGTTTTAACAATGGGAATTTATTTTAATTTATTTTTTTTTCACTTATTTGTTTTGAATTTGGAAAAATCGATTCCATATTTGGAATCAGGATGTCCAAATTGTGTAAATAGGTAACTTTTTTATACATTTTGAGTAATTACTTCGGTAAATATTTTATTTACCATGGTTAAAGGGTAAATTCGGTAAATAAGAGTTAAAAAATAATATTATAATAAAATGAAACTACCATAAAACGTGTCCTAACCATATTTGTGGATACATGTCCGACCTTGGGCATCTTTGGGTCGATTTTGGGACCCCATGGAACCACTTGTAGGTGATAGGGACACTTTATATTAATTAAGTTAAAGTGAATACAAAAATGACAGAAGCTTATATCTTGTAGAAAAACAATTTTTACATAGGGTTATATATGTTGGATTTTCGATTATAAATATTAATTATAAAGATAAAAATATTTACTACATAATGATAGTTTATTTATAATTTTTAGACATTATGTAATATAATTTGTTTATGACACAATGATGAAGCATTAATTACGATAATAGTGAAAATTTAAAATAATTTATATTATAAACGCCCAAATAAATATAATTTGAGACTTTTTATGAATTAACCTATTTTTCTTGGTTAATATGACATGTTAGGATTGACATAATTAACTTTTTGAGAAGTAATAATTCTGTTCTGAGTTTCAAAAAAATAAATTCTTGAACAGTGTCCAAATAGACATAAAAGAGTTTTTAAAACAAATATTATATTATTAATTTATATTAAATTCCTAAAAATAAAAGGTTTGGCCGAGAGACTTATATCATGATAGTTTTATCATTAATGGACCACTTGGGGGTATCTTGTAGGTATATAGTATGTTTATCAACTATATAATATAAAAATACAAAGTGACATGGTAAGTGACAAACTAATTAACTAAGAGTTAAAACTTAATGATAAGGTTAATAAAGTAACCCAAACCTGTCTAAATCCTTTTGGTTGAGTGGTTGTAGACCTATCCCGACCATAAACTTTAAATAATACACTTTGGAGCCATTAGAAACCGAATATGAATTTATTATAAAATAATATTTCCAGCTTTTCCAAAGGTGCCCATCACCCCTCTTATAAAAGGGAACTCACCCTTCTCATTAATTCACACCTTAAAAGCCTTTTGGTTCGGCCAAACCCTGCCCAAATACTCTCTAAACTTCCCTCAATACAACCTGGAGGCCTTAGTTTGATCAGAAATCCTACCTAAGGATCCCTTTTGATCAAATCAAAAGGAAGAACCCGAAGAAGAGGTAATGTTTTCACCACACTTTTTCAAGTTCCTTTCCTCTTCAACTTATTATTTCATTATTATTTTCATTATAAAATAATCACTCCAGTATATTATATATACGTTGATGTTATTATAAATATTTTACAACCATATTCAGTATTCTATCCATCCTTTGAATTACATGTCACCATCCACGTGCGTACGTACGGCTTACCATCTCTACGTCGTGGTGTAATTGTTATTCAATATATATTTTTATTTGGATGGGTATAATAATGATGTGTAATTCATGTAAATAATAAATATAACATGATAATGATTCTTTATATATGGTATATAATCCAATTATATATTATATTAATATCAAAACAATGATATTTTCGGTCGTGCGTACGTACAGATTACCATCTCCAAGACGCGATGAGATTCATTATCCAAGTTCACCATTCATCGATGATTATAAAAATATATATTACTAATAAGTATGTAATATATGACATAATAATGCTAATGGAAATATATATATTTATATATATAAGTATTTCTATACTTACATATATCTTATTCACTTACTTCCGTTCAATACTATATGAAAACGGAAACAACGTTTGTGCGTACGTACGAACTACCGTCTCCATAAACAGTGTTTTCCATTTCATATATACGTCTATTATAATTTTTTATATTCTAAATATATATGATAAATAAATCATGTTTTATATTCTGGACGTATTTGAATCAGGATCTATGTGATACAATCAAGAGTAACAAGTTAAAACACGTACGATAAAGAAAGCGATTATTACCCAAAATATTGATATAACATAGAAATTATTATTAAATGGGTAGTATAAAGTCATAAATGAATAATGTACGATATCATAAATATTAATATGGTTCTGTTATAATTTAATAACATACTATAGTCTTCATACAGGAGGCTAAACGTACCCTCGACTAAAGGAATCTGCAAGGTATGGGGTTTTCATCTCACTCCTTATTTACGTGAGATTCATGACATATTTCCACTATTACCTTTTGTGTGGTGTATGTACTGCCGATAATTTTATTCTTTGTGTAATACACTAAAATTTATGTGTATTTACATATTCATTGTATGATACCTCTTTCATGGGTTGTATGTTTCGTAAGTTACCAAATTGGTAAGGGTTAATTTCACAACCTCTTTATTATCCGAGGTTGTTTTTACGTAAGTATCTACTGGGACATATTTATTATCCATATCCATGTTTTATGAATGAGTTTTCAAAGGGATTCATTTAAGGGAATTTTTACTAGAACATCATTTCAAACGTTTTAAATATTTATTCCTCTAAATATTTCTCATTAATGTCCATTTCTTCAAAATGGTTTTTAAGGAATTATTTATATGGACATGAATGTTTTTAAAAAGTTAATTCATTTCAAAAGTTTTAAAGTGGTATGAGACACTTAGATTCAAAAATGCCTTTAAATGAATTCTTTTCCAAATTGTGTGACATTTAAATGTTTTCATGCAAAAGAGATATTTCTCTCAAATAGTTTTGATTTAATCTATGTCAACATCCTATGATAAATTTTACACTTGTTTGAAGTTGATTTATTATGATAAAAATCATACATATTGTAGTTAAGGTTTTGTGATATGTTTGACTATGGATGAGTTATCTTTATTCCATTAATGGTTTATGATTAATTTTTGGCATTTCTTATTCTAGTTTTAATACGAATGTTTAGGTTATATTTCATCCTATTTTTAAGATTAATGTGTTGGACTAGTATGTTCTGGGTTGGGGACCGGTAAAAGTAAGCCCTCCAGGTTGGGGTCTGGTTACAGCAGACCCTCCGGGTTGGTGTCCGGTTATTAGAGCCACTCTGGGTTCGTGTCTGGTTATTAGAGACACTTCAGGTTGGTGTCCGGTTATTAGAGGCACTCCGGGTTGGTGTCCGGTTATTAGAGGCACTCCGGGTTGGTGTCCGGTTATTAGAGGCACTCCAGGTTGGTGTCCAGATATTAGGGGCACTCTGGTTGTTTTCCGGTTATTAGATTCACTCCGGGTTGGTGTCTGGTTATTATAGGCACTCCGAGTTGGTGTCCGGTTATTAGAGGCACTCCGGGTTGGTGTCTGGTTTTTAGAGGCACTCCAAGATAAAGTTTGGTTACAGAGGCTCTCCGGGTTGGGTTCCGGTTACAGTTATACCTTAGGTCTTGGCACGAGGACTTGACGTAGAAATTAAAGTTTGGCATTATGCATTCCATCATTATTAAATTGGCTTGTGATATTGAATGTGATTATTCGACTAGTAGAATAACTATGTGAATATGTAAATGGCATTACTTCCTTTTATTTTTTCCATATTATGTTGAAGTTCCAGTTTAAAAGGATTTTGTTTTAGTTATACATTTCCTTAAATGTTTATGCTTATTTATGAAAGTTTCCTCTGTATTGTTATCCTTATTGAGCATTTGAGCTCACCCTTTTCTATTTTTTATTTTTCCAGGGATTCCAAGAAGTGTATAGTGATTTATATACAGGGTTAATCCAAGGGAATAATGGCGTTCGTGAAGGATTATTTATGTTGTTTTGTATGTTATAAAGTGTAATGTAACATTCATGTATGTAATCTATTTTTCAAGACTATTAAACTGATCGGTCCTTCAGGATTTGATTCCTTGTAATCATGCCAATGTATTAAAGTAATGCACCGACTCTGGGTAACTGGGGTCGGGGAATTACAATTAGTATCAGAGGAAGTTTAGCAATAACCTTGAAAACTAGATTTAGATAAACTCTGATTAGAGCACATAGACCTATGATGAACTTTGGGGATTAGTGTAGAATAACTTCCTATAATTTTGGTATTGTAGAGATTTTGTGAGCTTTCCGAGCAATACATCCCAGTCTGGATACGAGCAGGTAGGGGCAGCTCTAGCACATATGTACCTAGGGGTAAAACCTGAAAACACCGCTTTGAGCTAGACTCGAACGAGAACTAGTGCACGACAACAGGTCTTGCTGCACTCTTGGTTATGACACTCCAAGGGGATATGCTTAGGATAATTATCATTTTCTTTACGAACCATTATGAAGGGTTTATGAGTATATACTTCCTCAACAAATTTTTTTTTATGATTATGGATTATATCCATAAACTGTTCAATTTGCGTTAGGTATTTTACAAGTTTTGAATTATTCATTTCAATTCATAAATTGCCCTAGTTTATGCTATTTTATAGAAATGGCACCAAGTAGAAGGAATGTGAACTCCGGTAATACATATGATCCAAAGAGTTAGAAGGATCATATCTTTCATGGTACTAAGCCAACATTTAGAAGGGAAATAGTCTCCCACATATTATCATCTTATGAAGAAATAGTATCATGTGTTGATAAGATAAGTAAATAATTCTCGGAGTCCTATGGCCTTGAAGGGAAGCCAAAGAAGGAAATGATGGTAGAGAGAAGAATAGTTAAAGGGAATATGGTAAAAAGTATTTTTCCCATATGTGATAACTGTAGAAAGAATCACCTTGGAAATGCATGAAGGGAATGTGAGTATGTTATAAGTGTGGAGAAAAAGAACACCAAGTACCTGACTGCAAGGGTAAGAAAAAGGTTTGAAATGTACAATTCTTCATCTGCAAGGAGTTTGGACGCTACACAAACCAATGTCCAAGTCATCAGACTATGACACAAATGATGCTATTAGATAATAATCAAGTTATGATACTACCACAAATGAAGCGGAATGACTAGTGTTCTTATGTTGTTATTTAGGAATTATTTCAATAAAGTGTCGTATCAATGATGATCTGTAAATAAATAAGGATTGTACTATAGTACTATTTCATTGAGGATTTTAGATTTTATAGTACTAAGAAAAGTGACTCTACAACGAGTCAAACTTTTTGGATATTACATGGAAAAAAGGATCTTCATTGTGTTCAACTTCCTTATAAATTTTGGACTGTGAGTTTGGACAGTATTATTTTGGATAATTCTATAGGTTGGAATGGATTAAGTTTGAAAGGTTATTTTTGGATTTTTGTAAAAGAACAACACGCAGACCGTGTGACAACCCGTCACGTCGGACAAAGCTGCGGGAGTTGATCCCACAACTATAGTGCGATTGGGATTTATCACCTACCACTGGACTACGGAAATTCCCTGTATTTTATAATGTAGTTTTCTTTTTTAATGGGTATGATATGTGAATTATACATTCATTATATTTGGAACCCTATATGATTAGGATAAATAGAGTATTTTTTAGTTGTCTTATGTTTTGTAGTGAAAGATGAGTTTGTGGTAGAAATTTATTAATGGATAAAACTCAAATAATAAAGTAAGTATATCTCATTATGATTTTATCCAATCTCATAAATAAATTCTCAACATTAAGAAAAGAAACATAGAATAAAAATGTTGTCCTGGATGGTACCTTAGATAATCATAAATTTATGGCTTTGGGATTGTTGGTTTTTTCATAGACATGTTCTCTACCACTCTCCATCAGATATTAATGGTCAGATTTCTCTTCCATATCTATATTTTTTTACATGGAACCCTAGTATGTGTTATTTTCTGTAACCATCATACTTACCACTCTTTATTTTCAATAGAGGCCTCATTAATCCATTTTTCGATGTGGGATTTCAACTAAGATATTTTGAATTGTCAACCCCAAGTTTCCAATCCCAAGTATAAATTGTGAGGACGCAATTTATTGAAGGAGGGGAGAATGTAACACCCAAAGCTTCTATGGTACACTTCTTTTTGAATAATACAGTAGCCTGTGTTGTACGCAACTTTGAGTTTTAACACACACCATGACCAATCAAAGTAGCCGTTATGAATTGTAATACCCACTTTTTGAAATTTTATAAATTTTACCTCTCAAAATGGACTTCATTTTTGGATTCGGAATATTTAAATTAGCCTGGGTGAAATTTTGGAACTTTTCAGATAACTTTCATATTTTGATGAATAGTGAAATTTACTAAATTTTAATTAAAAAAAATTTTAATTGAAATATTTAATAGTGATGAAATTTTAATTTTAGTGGATTTAAAGTATATTTAGAATATATTTTTACCATTTAATACAACTTTGGTCATTGGACATATTTTCACATTTAAACCAGACATAAACAAGTGTCAATCTTTTGATAGTTATTATCTCTTAAAAACACATCTTTTGTTTTAACAATGGGAATTAATTTTAAATTATTTTATGCCAATTCTGTGTTTTGAATTTGGAAAAATGGATTCCATATTTGGAATCAGGATGTCCAAATTGTGTAAATAGGTATCTTTTTTTAGACATTTTGAGTAATTACTTCGGTAAATATTTTATTTACCATGGTTAAAGGGTTAAAAAATAATATTATAATAATAATAAATTACCCTAAAACGTGTCCTAACCTTATTGGTGGATACATGTACGACCATGGGCATCTTTGGGTCGATTTTGGGACCCCATGGAGCCACTTTTAGGTGATAGGGACACTTTATATTAATTAAGTTAAAGTGAATACAAAAATTAAATAAGCTTATATCTTTTAGAAATTTTTTTTTAAATACGGTTATATATGTTTTATTTTTTATTATAAATATCAATTAGAAATATAAAACGATTTCCTACATAATTATATTTTATTTATAATTTTTAGACATTATATAATATAATTTATTTATGACACAATGATGAGGTAGTAATTACCATAATATTGAAAAATTAAAATAATTTATATTATAAACACCCAAAGAAATATAATTTGAGACTTTTTATGAATTAAACTAATTTTATTGGTTACTATGACATGTTAGTATTGATTTAATTAAATTTTTTCGAAGTAATAATTCTGTTATGAGTTTTACAAAAATCAATTATTGAATAGTGTCAAAATAGACATAAAAGAGTTTCTAAAACAAATATTTTATTATTAATTGATATTAAATTACTAAAAATATAAGGTTTGGCCGAGAGACTTATATAATAATAGGTGTATCATTAATGGTCCACTTGGTTGTAGCTTGGAGGTATATAGTAAGTTTAACAACAATATAATATAAAAATACAAAGTGACATGGTAACTGTCAATCTAATTAACTAAGAGTTAAAACATAATGATAAGGTTAATATAGTAACCCAAACCTATCTAAATCCTATTGGTTGAGTGGTTTTAGAACTATCCCCACCATAAACTTTAAATAATACACTTTGGATCCATTAGAAACGGAATATGAATTTATTATAAAATAATATTTCTAGCTTTTCCAAAGGTTCCCATCACCCCTCTTATAAAAGGGAACTCCCCCTTCTCATTAATTCACACCATAAAATCCTTTTGGTTCGGCCAAACCCTGCCCAAATACTCTCTAAAATTCCCTAAATACGACCTAGAGGCCTTAGTTTGATCATAAATTCAACCTAAGGATCCCTTTTGATCAAATCAAAAGGAAGAACCCGAAAAAGAGGTAACGTTATCACCACCCTTTTTCAAGTTCCTTTCGTCTTCAACTTCTTATTTCATTATTATTTCCATTCTAAAATAATAACTCCAGTATATTATATATAATTTGATGTTATTATAAATATGGTGCAACCATATTAAGTATTCTATCCATCCATTGAATGACATGTCACCATACGTGCATACGTAAGGCTTACCGTCTCTACGTAATGGTGTAATTGTTATTCAATATATATTATTATTTGGATGGGTATAATAATGATGTGTAATTCATGTAAATATAAATATAACATGATATGTATTCTTTATATATGATATATAATCCAATTATATATTATATTAATATCAAAAGAATGATATTTTCGCTCGTGCGTACGTATGGATTACCGTCTCCACGACGCGATGAGATTCATTTCCAAGTTCACCATTCGTCGACGATTATAAAAATATATATTACTAATAATTATGTAATATATGACATAATAATGCTAATGGAAATATATATATTTATATATATAAGTATTTCTGTACTTACATATATCTTATTCACTTACTTCCGTTCAATACTATATGAAAACGGAAACAACGTTTATGCGTACATACGGACTACCGTCTCCATAAACAGTGTTTTCCATTTCATATATACGTCAATTATAAATTTTTATATTATAAATATATATTATAAATAAATCATGTTTTATATTATGGATGTATTTAAATAAGGATCTATGCGATACAATCAAGAGTAACAAGTTAAAACACGTACGATAAAGAAAGTGATTATTACCCGAAATATTGATATAACATGGAAATTATTATTAAATGGGTAGTATAAAGTCATAAATGAATAATATATGATATAATAAATATTAATATGGTTCTGGTATAATTTAATAACATAATATATAATTCATACAGGAGGCTAAACGTACCATCGACTAAAGGAATGTGCAAGGTAAGGGGTTTTCATCTCACTCCTTATTTCTGCGAGATTCATGCCATATTGACATTATTACCTTTTGTGTGGTGTATGTACTGCCCATAATTGTATTCTTTGTGTAATACACTTTAATTTATGTGTATTTACATATTCATTGTATGGTACCTCTTTCATGGGTTGTATGTTTCGTAAGTTACCAAATTGGTAATGGTTAATTTCACAACCTCTTTATTATCCGAGGTTGTTTTTACATAAGTATCGACTGGGACATATTTATTATCCATATATATGTTTTATGAACGATTTTTCAAATGGATTATTTTAAGGGACTTTTTACTAAAACATCATTTCAAATGTTTTAAATATTTATTCTTCTAAATCATTCTCATTAATGTCCATGCCTTCAAAATGGTTTTTACAGATTCATTTATATGGACATGAATGATTTTAAAATGTTAATTCATTTCAAAAGTTTCAAAGTGGTATGAGACACTTAGATTCAAAAGTTTCTTTTAAGGAATTCTTTTCCAAATTATGTGACATTTAAATGTTTTCATGAAAAAGAGATATTTCTCACAAATAGTTTTGATTTCATCTATGTCAACATCCTTTGATAAATTGTACACCTGTTTGAAGTTGATTTATTATGATACAAATCTTCCATATTGTATTTAATATTTTGTGATAAGTTTGACTATGGATGAGTTATCATTATTCCATTAATGGTTTATGATTAATTTTTTGGCATTTCTTATGCTAGTTTTAACACGAATGTTTATGTTATATTTCATCCTCTTTTTAAGATGAATGTGTTGGACTAGTATGTTCTGGGATGGGGATCGGTAAAAGTAAACCCTCCAGGTTGGGGTCCGGTTACAGCAGACCCTCCGGGTTGGTGTCCGATTATTAGTGGCACTCCGGGTTGGTGTCTGGTTATTAGAGGCACTCCGGGTTGGTGTCCCGTTATTAGAGGCACTCCGGGTTGGTGTGAGGTTATTAGAGGCACTCCGAGTTGGTGTCCGGTTATTAGAGGAACTCCGGGTTGGTGTCCAGTTATAAGAGGCACTTAGGGTTGGTGTCTGGTTATTAGAGGCACTCCGGGTTGGTGTTCGGTTATTAGAGGCACTTCAGGTTGGTGTCTGGTTATTAGCGACACTCCGGTTGGTTTCCGGTTATTAGAGGCACTCCGGGTTGCAGTCTGGTTACAGAGGCTCTCCAGGTTGGGTTCCGGTTATAGTTATACCTTAGGTCTTGGCACGAGGCCTTGAAACCGAAATTAACGTTCGGCATTATTCATTCCATAATTATGAAAGTGGTTAGTGATATTGCATGAGATTATTCAACTAGTATAATATCCATGTGAATAAGTAAATGGAATTACATCATTTTATTTTTTTCATATTATGTTGAAGTTCCAGTTTAAAAGGATTTTGTTTTAGTTATACATTTCCTTAAATGTTTATGAATATTTATGCAAGTTTCCACTATATTGTTATCCTTAAAAGGCATCTAAGATAACCCCATTCTATGATTTATTTTTCCTAGGATTCCAAGAAGTGTATAGTGATTGATATTCAGGGTTAAGACAAGGGAATAATGGCGTTCGTGAAGGATTATTTATGTTGTTTTGTATGTTATGAAGTGTAATGTAACATTCATGTATGTAATTTATTTTCCAAGACTGCTAAACCGATTGGTCCTTCGGGACTTGATTCCTTGTAATCATTCCAATGTATTAAAGTAATGCACGGACTCTGGGTAACTGGGGTAAGGGCGTTACAAGTGGCATTCTGTAGATAATAACAATGATGGGTTAATGAGACATCCATGATATTTCCAATCGTGGAAGACATTTGATTAATTACATCTTTATTTCTCAGACCATCCTAGGAATATTCTATTGGGATTGGTTGCCAATGGATTTAACCCATTTGGGACATTGAGTACCAATTATAGAATTTGTCCAGTTGTTTTGATCCCTTATAATCTGCCTCCTTGGATGTGTATGCAACAAACATCTTTTATCCTTTCGATGATTATTCCTGTAAAAAAATTCCTAGAAATGATATTGATGTATACTTTCAGCCTTTGATTGATGAATTGCCGGAGTTATGGAGAAACGGTGTTGAGACATTTGATGCTTCTTCTAAAACAATGTTTAAAATGCATGTTGCTTTAATGTGGACCATTAGTGACTTCCCAGGGCTTGGGAATTTATCTGGTTGGAACACTTACACGGGTTTGGCTTGTCCCATTTGTAACTTTTATTTTGAACCCAAACGGCTACCTCAAAGTAGAAAATGGTGCTTCTTTTGTCATTAAATATTTCTCGATGCATCTCATAGATATCAGGTGAACATATCAAAATTTAATGGTTCCATTTATCGTATTCCACCTCCAAAGTTGTTAACTGGTTCTGAAATATTGACATAGCTTGAAAATGTTGAAACAGAATTTGGGAAGGGTCATCATTTGAATGATAGTGGAAAACGGGTCCGAAATGCATCATCAAACAAAATTGGAATGCAACAATGGAAGAAAAAAATATATTTTTCAATCTTCTATATTGGGAATTTAATTTGTTGTGGCAGAATCTTGATGTGATGCATACTGAGAATAATTTCTGTGAAAATTTTATTTTCACATTGCTTAATGAGCATGGAAAGTCGAAGGATCATCTCAATGCTCGCAAAGAGTTACAAGAAATTAACATAAAACTTGATCTCTGGCCAGAGGAGAATGAAAAGTATCCTCCAGAAATTTTTGCAATGAAAAATAGGGATAAAGATACATTCCTTAGAATTTTAAATAATGTTAAGGTATCTGATGGGTATTCAAGTAACATCTCAAGGTGTGTAAACTTGAAGAATCGCAAGTTACAAGGACTGAAAAGTCACGATTCACATATTTTGTTACAACAGTTACTACCATTGGAATTTCGTACATTATTACCTAAAAAATTACTACTGTTGTACTCCAATTCTACACATTTTCCAGACAACTATGTGAGAAATCTCTACATCCATTTCAGCTTCACAACCTCCCGGAGAGGTTTGTATTGACCCTTTGTGTAATGGAGATGATCTTTCCTCCATCATTTTTTACTATAATGAGGCATTTAACTATGCATTTGGTTGAAGAAGATAAATTAGGAGATCCCGTTCATTATCGATGGATGTATCCAATTGAGAGGTACTTTATTTATATGTTTTTCAGTTAAGTAAACAGTTTTTTTTACTTAATTAAATGCATAATTATGTTTATTTTATTTCACATATATCTTGGGCATTTGAAATCATACGTGAGAAATAAAGATAAACCAGAAGGCTCTATTGCTGAAGGATATTTGGCTAAGGATTGTCTTACCTTTTGTTCTCGATACGTGGATGATATTGAGAAAATATTTAATCAAGTTGGACGTGTTGACGACACATCGACTCAATCTCAAATACATCAGAAATCCAAAATATTTCCTCCTATTGGCCGATCGGTTGGGAGGACCTCAAATGTGACACTAACTGAATTGGAGTTATTACAGGCACATAGATATGTGATGCTGAATAGTGAAATTGCAGATCCATTTATTGAAGATTTGAGCATACAAACAAAGAGACGAATGATAGGCTGAACACGAAATGAGAAAGATATAATGAATGTTGTTAATAAAGATCTTGTAGAATGGTTTGTACGACGTATAAGTTCATAAATATTGCAATAAGTACAAATATTAGTTTGACACATACATTTTGTAAATCTAATAAAGTATATTTCTTTTCTCAGATCATGAATACTGATACATGAGCAGATGTGTCAGATGATTTGAATTTTCTTGCTCGATGTCCTCTAAAACATGTTAGAAAGTTTGATTCTTATAATGTGAATGTCTTTAGATTTCATACAGTCGATCGAGAAGTGGGTTTGAAAACATTGAATAGTTGTATATTTACATTTTCTGAAGTGGAATACTACGGAAAGCTTCATGATATTATTCAATTAAACTACCATGGACATGTTTCTACTATTTTATTCAAATACAAATGGGTAGATATTATTAGAGGTATTAAAAGAGATTCCCTGCAATTTACTTCTGTGAACTTCTCTCTCTTGATGGATGTTGGTGATCATGAACTGCATGATCCATATATCATAGATTCGCAAGAAAAAATGGTATATTATGTTAATGATTTTGTCGATGAAGGGTGGAGTGTAGTTTCTCAAATAATACAAAGAGATTTGTATGTTATGGGTGATGAAGTGGATAATTTGACCTCTAAAATTAAATTTAATCAACAAAAAGCAGCAGAATTATTTGTCCATCATGATATTGAAAATATTAGTATAGCAAGGGTGAATGAAGTGGATGAAGCAATGGAGTAGGAAACCAACATGATTGAAGGGGAAAATGATTTTATGTACAATTATTTATTTATTCAGTAACAACTTATTTCATTTCTACAGTCATTCATTATCATTGTTATATATATTTTGTCTGTTAGTACTGGGCTTCTGTTATCTTTTTTAAATTTTTTTCAGCAATTTTTTTTGAAACGTATATTTTTAACTTAATTTTATTTGATTAACTGACATGAATGACAAGGAATAAGAGGTATACTATTTTATCTAGTTCTGCGACAAATGACGATCCATCTGGCTCCCTCCCCATGACATCTAAGGCACAAGCTGCCTACACTCCTGCACCATCTCCCACTGAACCATCTCTCACACCATCATTGGATTTCCCGTTAGAGGGTGAGTCGTCAACTCCCCCTTCAGGAGCCTCAGCAGTGGGGCAGTGACATGCCCATTCCAGTTCATCACGGGCGTACTGGAGTGTTACTGTTATAGGTACAAATTTTAATTAAATAAATTTATTGCATTTTTTATACTAATTTTTTGCTCATTGAAGATGACAAAAAATAAAACCATGGAGAAAAACATAAAAAGTGAAGATGTTTGGAATATGAATGGAGAAAAGATAGTTGTGTCGTTTGATTCTTATGGGGTCCCGACAGATGACCCCATGGGGTTACTTGGCCAGATTCTAGGCCAGCTGGCAGCGGAGCCCATTTCCCTTCCTATTTCATATGATGATTGGATACATATGCCTCCAAGCTATAAAAATGAAGTTTTTGATTCTCAAATAAAGGAAAATTAATTACATTATGGTTTAATTGAATGTCATGTTACTAATATGTTCAAAATGAATTTTTGTATACAGATGTTCTTCCACTTCACAGTTTTTGATGTGATAACACGGAAGATGACGTTGAAAAATCTAGGTAAAAAATGGAAATATTTAAAATGGAGATTGTGGTGGGATGTCAATGATACCCCGTTGACATTGCAACAAATGTATGAGAAGCTACCAAGTGGGGTACCGAAAGAACAGTGGAATGTTTTTGTTGACAGACATCGTGATGAGAAGTGGATGGTATTGAAATATATATTATTATATTATCCACATTTTAAATTTATACTTCTATATTTATAGGATATTACATTGAATAAATTACTATTAAATTGAATTTTATTTATTTCAGGATCTCTCAAGAAAGAATGCTTCAAAACAAGCTAAGCAAGTCATCCCTCACACTTCAGGCTCAAAAAGATTTTCTATATTCCGAACGTCATTGGTAATATTTTAATTAGATTAAATATTTATAAGAAAGTATTATATGTTTAATATATTGAATTTTTTATTTAGCTTTTCTTAATGCAGTCACAGAGTTTAGGGCACGAAGCATCCTGAACTGAACTATGGTTGGATGTTCACAAGAAATCAGATGGAAGTTTTGTTAATGATCCTGCTGAAGAAGTTGGGGTATGAAGTCAATTTTTTATTATAATAACATATTATCAGTTTTTACTATGTTAATATACATTGATATTTGATTTATAGGTAAAAATGAAAGAAATATGGGATGCCAATCCTGCGCAGTCCTACTCAGTCTCCCAGGATGACCCGGTTGCAATAGTCCATGGGAAGGAGCATCCTGGTAGAGTGTGTGGGAGGGGTATGGGACCCATACCATCTGAGTTTTTTAGCTGGCCACCGGGGATGGAAGCTGCATATACTCCTGGATTTAGTCAGCCCATACCCGAAGATGCTCAGAAAGAAATTTTTTCTCCATGAAACACAGTTCACCAGCAGGGGGATCAGATATCTGCTTTGTAGAAAGAGTTGATTGAAATACGTTAGCATATGATCAGATATGCCCCCAGTGGTAGTGCATCAACTGTTGGTATGCAGGTAAATCACAAAAAATAAAAATTATTTAGTTTTCTAACTTTCATTGGTTTTATGTTTTAATATAAATATGCAACCGTGTTTCATTTTCAATATAATGTTCTTACAGGTGACAGCAGAAAATAGTGATGAAGGTGGCGAGGGTGATGATGCATCATTGGACCATGAGTAGTTGTATTTTTCATGTGTTCAGAAAATATGGGAATAGTTTCTTTGAATATATTACATTTGTGGCACATAGTTGCCACCAAACATTTTCATGTCCTAAAATTTCCTTGATTTCTCATGTTTCCTTTTATACGTTTTATTTATTTCTAATGTTTCTTTTTATGTCTTGATTTCTCAAGTGTGGTATACATCATTCCATTTAGGCCATTTTTTGAATTGGTAGTCGAGATTTTGGATGACTAGGAGTTAAACCCATTGTTGATGTGTTGAACAAATTAGGTCATTTCAGATGTTATACTATTTTTAAATTTGAACTATGTAATATTCTCTCATGTAGAGATAGTTTTACTATTTTTTAGTGGTGAGGGGGTAGTGGATTCATCCAAACCTCTTTCATACTCAATAGAATCATGTTTCCCAACATCAATTGGGTTAACATTGAAGAAATATATTAATGTGTTGCCACCAATAGGAAACACGTATTTAAATTGTAAGAGGGATATCATTAATTCGGGTGTGATCCCATAGGATGAATGATACTGGAGATGACCATGATGAAAAATGATAAAAAATTCCACCACCCATGTGGGTTATGTTTTCCATTGTAATGTTATAGTCACAAACGCCACTTCGGATAGATTCTGATGCTTTTAGATATTAGAGCATTATAACCATCCCTAGTATGTTATCAAGATATTCTAATGGGCCTCAAGGGTGTTTAAAATAGTAGGGGTATAAATATACGCTTGAGTGTCAGTGGTTGGATATCCCCAGTTGGATCAACTTTTAGATGCTTGAGTATAGAAAATAGGGAAAAACACCCTATATATCTTCTTGAGTACTCAAGGTCACATGTTAATAAAAATGAATATACTGAACATGATACTCATAATGAAGTTCTATGGTGATTTATACATTATGGTGGACATATTTATCCAAATCAATATGATATGAGAAGAACTTGTTCTCATGATCTATTGAAAGGATACAAAATGGTTGGATGTGAAATTATGGACCAATGGTTTTGCCATGGAATATTTTTAGTTGGACAACCTGTGGGGAATTATTCCCTATAGATTACCACGAGTGTCATATAATGGCAGGATAGATCCATTTAGATTTTATTCCTGAAATAAGGTGTGAACCATCATGGACACATTTTACAAGGGTTAGAGACAATGTATGTTAGGGTATGTGGAACATATATTCATAGAAATTGAGTCCTATATAGGATATAACAATTGTTTTCATGCCTCACCATTGTGTTCCTTATGGGTAATATCATCTTGTATTTGGTCTTGAGCATAATTGGTGCATTTGGTGATTCAATTTTAATTGAAGGATGTGATGAAGGTATTGAAAAGGAAACACAATGACGAAACCCATCAATACATCATTCAATGTAAGAGTTCATAGTTTATCAATCAAATTCCATGTTAATGGATTCACATTAGGTTATCCATTTTTTGATGAGAACCTCCAATGGGATTCCATGTATATCAATATATGGCATGGATGTCCTTTTAGAACTAAATTACAGTGAAAGGTGTTCAATAGTGATTCATATACTATAGATTTTTCAAAATAGGTATTAGTAAAAGCTGTGAGATTTTGGGATCATTAAATATTTTTTGGGTGGAGTCATTTGAATTATTCAATCTCCTTGTAGATTTATGATTTTTTAAGGAATAATATCAAAATACTAGTGTTTAACAAGTTACCCCTATTCCTATGAACTCTCTAAATATATGTAGATATGAAAATATATGATTTTTAGGTTAATCATACATATAATACATGTTTATGATTTCTTTGTTTAAGGGCACATAGTTAAGAAATTATTCATTTTTCGCCATGTGAAGAGGTCATAGGAGTTTAAATTGTTGGGATCAGGCCCATGCGATGAGCGTCATATGAATGTCTATAAATAGAATCATAACACACATAGTTTATTAATGATTAGTGGGATACATCTTACCATTTATGCACAATTTAAATAGAAATATTTCAATAATCTTAACTTTTTTTGAAGGGAAGACTTTGTGAAAGGTACCTAGAAATAGATAGTATTTGAATTTATCATGAGTTTCAATTTCAGTTTCATCTTGGTCTTCAATGACTAATTTGGAGAAGGTATGGTTGTAGATTACAACTATTAGAGGGCCCGTATATTGTTTTCAATATCATATATGTTAGTATGATGATAATGGATGAATGCTTAAGAGGATGTGGCATAAAACTTGACACTGGATACAATATTAATTACTGGTTTGATTTGTCTTGTAGGGCAGGGGTGCAGTAGAAACAATTTTTTTTATGGACAGATTTTAACGGTAGTTTAAACTGCCACGAAATGTACATTGGAGGCGTTTTAAACCGCAGATAAACTATGAAAACCACCGTGAAATGTTAAAAAAAATTAAGTTTCGTGGTGGTTTTTACCGCCGCTACATAGTGGCATCATAGGTGCTCATTCTGCGGTGGTTCACATTACTTCAGCAGTTGTTTTACGGCCGCTGGATTTGAGTTTATTCACGGAGGTTATAAACGCCATGAATAAACTGATGTCTAGGGCTCGTAAAAACTACCACCAAACTCAGTAAAACCTCCGTGAAATGAGGCAACTACGACACTTTCCTCAAACCGCCGTGAAATGGATATAACCGCCGCTAATAGATTGGCGACGCCGTATTAGGCGGTGGTTTACAAAAATCGCTGCCAAACCATGTAGCGGTGGTTTAAACTTCCACAAAATGCAATAAAAACTTCTGTTAAATGACGATTCTCTTGTAGTGTACATCTCCGTGGGCAGTACCGGTGTTGTTTGTGAAGAAGGCAGATGGAACTCTTCAGCTGTGTGTTGATTATCGTAAGCTTAGCCATGTTACAATAATGAATAGATATCCACTTCCACGCATTGATGATCTATTCGATCAATTAAAGGGAGCTCAGTTGTTTTCCAATATTGACTTGCGATCAGGATATCACCAATTGCGAGTTTGGAAGGAGGATATTCCAAAGATAGCTTTCAGAAGTAGATATGGCCACAATGAATATGTAGTCATGCCTTTCGGTCTATCAAATTCACCAGCAGTCATCATGGCATTGATGAATCTGATATTTCAACAATTTCTGGATTCTATTGATGTGGTGTTTTTGGATGACATTTTGGTCTATTTAAAGAAAAGGTCTAATCATGAGGTGCACCTGGAAATAGTGTTACAAATATTGAGAGATCATCACATGTATGACACATTATCAAAGTGTGATTTTTGGATAGAGGAAGTACGTTTACTTGGCCATGTAATTTCTGATCAAGGCGTTTCTGTTGATCCTGAAATGATAGAAGCTGTTATCTCTTAGAAACCACCGAATAATGTGTTCGAGATATGAAGTTGTCATGGTCTATCGGGTTACTACCAATGATTTGTTTGTGATTTATCATGCCTAGATTCACAAATGAACGCTATGAAAAAGAATAATTCTCCATTACAATGGACAGATGAATGTCAGAATTATTTCCAGAAACTGAAAGTTCGGCTTACATCAGCACCTATCCTGATTTTACCAAAATTAGGATAGGGGTATGTGGTGTATTTTTATTCTTTGGGATCATGGTTGGCTTGTATTCTCATGCAAGGAGACCATGTGGTTTCTTATGTTTCAAGGAAGTTGAGGGTTTATAAGAATAATTACCCAACACATGATTTGGAGTTAATTGTAGTCGTCCATTCTTTGAAAACATAGAGACTTGATCACTTTGGTGTAAAATTTATTGTGTTTAGAAATCAAGAAATCATGAAATACATTTTCTCAAAGAGATATTTGAATCTTAAGAAAAGGATATGGATGGATTATCTCCAAATATTTGACTTTGACTTGATGTACACCCCGGGGAATGGCAATTCGGTGGGAGATGCATTGACTAGGAAGTCATATGCTCAGTTGGAGAAGCAAGCATCAGATTAACGGAAGTTTATGTCAGTCATAGCCAACATGCATGTGGAATGTAAAGACTGAGGTGATGTTAAAGTTTTCTTTTCAACTATGCTTGTTCTTGATCTAGTAAAAATGATCAAAGAAGCACAAACATCTTATGCAGAATGTTTTTTTGTAAGTTCAAAACTCAATAGTGGGGAGACCATTGAGGGCAGAAAACATGATGGGGGATCAGTTTTGTGTTTTAGAGATCGGATGGTTGTACCTAGATTTTTTCAAAAACAACTCCTTCATGCTTACCACTATTCATGATGGGTTGTACATCCAGGTACACAGAAGACGTATAAGGTGTTGAAAGCACAGTTTTGGTGAAGCAGCATAAAAAGGAACGTGGCCGAGTTTGCCTTGTGGTGGTTAACTTTTCAGCAGGTTAAATCAAAACATCAGAGACTATCTAGTATGTTACAATCTTTCTCCATCCCATTGTGGAAATGGGATCAGATAGCAGTTGATTTTGTTACAGGTCTTCCAAGAATGGTCTGGAAACACGGTACCATTTGGGTGATAGTGGATTATCTAACGAAAGCCGGCCCATTTCATCCCTATCCGTGAAACTCATATGGTGAATGATCTTTCAAATATATATATCTGTGAAGTGATAAAGATTCATTGTGTACCAGTGTATATAGTCTCATATAGAGATCTGATGTTCACATATTGTTTCTGTAAATCATTACAGAAAGACCTTGGAACTCGGTTGACTATGAGCACAGCATATCATCCTCAGATGGATGGGAAATCCGAGAGCACGATACAAATATTGGAAGAAATGTTGTGGGCTTGTGTAATGGATTTCTGTGGCTCATTATTGGAGCATATATCCTTAGTGTAGTTATCATAAAATAACTTCTATCAATCCTTGATATGCGTGGCTCTGTTTGAAGCATTGTATGGGCGTCCTTGTCGTTCTCCACTATGCTGGGTGGAAACAGGTGAACTTCAATAGTCAGGCCAAGCCATGTCCAAGAAATAACAGTGAAGATCAAGTTGATTATAAAAAAGATGGAGATAGCTCTGAGTCGTTAGAAATATTTTGCAGATCACAGTCGAAGACCGTTGTCGTTCGTTGTGGGTGATCATGTCTTCTAGGGGATCTCTCCAAGGCTTGGACATCGTCGTTTTGGGAAGCAGGGAAAGTTATCTCCAAGGAACATTGGCCCTTTTGAGATACTGGAATGGGTTGGAGAGGTGGAATATTGGTTGGCATTACCACCATAGTTTAGTTCGGTGCATAATGTGTTCCCTGTATCTCAGTTGAAAAAGTATCAGCCATATCCTGACCATGTGATCAGATGGGATCACGTTGACCTAGATCCAGATTATTCATTAAAACATATCCCGATACGGATTGTGGATAAGCAAGAGAATGTATTGCGTGGAAAAATCATTAGTCTAGTGTGGGTTTTATGGAAGCATGGTCAGATTCAGGAAGAGATTTGGGAATGTGAAAACGAAATGAAAGAGATGTGGCCGGAACTCTTTCAGTTGGGTGAAGGTTTTCTACATTCTGAGGATGGAAAGACCAATGGTGGGGAGAATATAGTACCCCCAGTTTTAATTATGTAAAAATTACATGATTCTTTTCATATATTTAATGTTATGTTTGATGAATGGGAGATTCGGGAGAACATTGAATGATGTTTTGAGGCAATGGGGAAGTCGTACGGACGACGCACAGGTTGTCTAAACCGTGCGGAAAAATTGTGCGTAGTTGGTCTTGGAGGTAGTAGCTTCCGCACGGGAGGCACACAATTTTTCTAACCATGCGGCCAAACCATGTGTGGAGGGTCTACCGGGGTAGTGGCTAATGCACGGTTAGCACTCTGTTTTTCTAACCGTGTGAGATTACTGTGCGGGCACTTAAATGAGATTCTTAAAAAGGGGATCTCACTCCTTTTTTCCTCTAATTGTTTCATTTTTCCTCCTAGGCAGCCATAACTCAGTACTTTTCTTCTCCTAAGGTCAAAGAGGGTTCTCCCATCAATCCATAGGTGATCCAAAGGCTTCTCTTGGCAAATCGAAGCCGAATTCTTGAGTTATGTGATCGTTCTTCATCGTTCTTGTTTGGTTTCATAGATCTACTTAGATCTACCTCTACTCTTCTCTCATTTTCTTAGATCTATGCCCGTTATGGGTAGATATAAGTGTGTGGATTCCAAATATGATGATATTTTGTCTTATTCTTTCTAGGAGAAGAGATATAAGGCATGTTTTTGAAGAAGCAACCCGGTTTTCTTGTGCATTCTTAACTCGTTGTGGTTTTCATCAAAACCCTAATGGTATGAGGCTTCACTCTAGACTCCTCTTGTTATAATTCATTGGCCTAGATTCAAATTTGTTTATTTGAATGGAATTAATTGGGAAAATCATGGAATAAATCTTCTTTAGTGATAATTTATGGTTTTAATGAAATTGTGAAATCATGGTGATTTGTTGTGCAAAGTGATTTGGCTTCCTGAAGTTAAAATGATGATTTTAAATTTTTTATTTTCTATAATTGTAAATGGTTTGATGAAAAATAGGTTTTCAATAAAAGGGGTGTTTTATTGAAATTTTTTGGTATTTAAATTACTGTGATTGAATTGGTTTTCAATTAAAATGGAGTTTTATTGAACTAGTTTGGAATGGAAATCGGTTGGCATTTAAATGGTTTTGACAGAAATGGTTTGAATAAAAAGGTGTTTCATTGAAAGGGTTGTTTTGGCATGATTTTTGGGAATAGGTGGTGTGTGTTCATGTATCATGTATGAGGCTTGGATGAAATATGACCTTGTGCTCGATGCCGAATGTTTAATGGAACATGGTAACTATATGTACAAGGCTTGGTTGAAATATGACCTTGTGCTCGGTGCCAAAGGAGTAATGGCACTTGGGAAACCATTACCTTGTAATGACTTGGTAGATTGACGAGAAACTGATCATGAGTATGGAACTGTCATAACATAGCATGCATAGTTGGTTTCATGGTTTTGTGAATCGGTTGGGTATGGGAAAAAGGGGATTTTGTGAAATGGATCTAAAGCATGTTTAGTTATTTTTCTGGAAAAATAACTTCTTGGAAAACATGGTTTCAATTTCACTTGTATGCTTTTGGTATAAATGGTTTTTCAACTTGTTTATATTTAGTTATCAATTGTTTTTGATAAATTGTTTTATATAAATATTTTTATATAATTTTGGATAACTTTTTTATCCTAATGGCGTGAGTAGGGAAGTCATTGGGGGAAAACCTACTGAGTTTTTACTCACCCCTACTTTGGCACTATGGGGATTTTGCAGATTCTATTTTTCGAGACAGGGGAAAAGGTAATGTTTCCAATGTTTTTATTACTACCTCGTGATGATTGGGGCTATTCAGTGATTGTGGAGCTTGTAGATTTTATACCATGGATTCTTGGTGTCTTTTGAGAGTCTTGAGTTGTTCATCCACTATGTACTTTGATATTTTGTTTGGTCTTCCTCTATTGTGAACTTTGATGTGGTTTGGCATAAATGAAATTTTTTAGCTATCTTTATTTTGTTCATTCATCATATAGTGAATGTAGGTTGGTTGGATTATTGGTTTATTTCTTTAAAGGGTAAATCGTCCCCCACATGTATTTGAAACTCTTCGGCATTTATTCCCAGCCTCTGGCGTCTTGGGGATGTCGCTTAAGGCCAAGTAATGACTCATTGTACTCTCAATACAATGATAATTGGTGGGTCATTACATATTTATTTATCAAATCAATCCATATTAGAATTCAAGTAAATACAAAAATAAAAATGAATCACATCACTTGATAGAGGTGATTGACCACAGACAAACACCAGAATCTTTATTT
Organism: Viscum album; assembly: GCA_963277665.1. Classification (NCBI taxonomy): domain Eukaryota; kingdom Viridiplantae; phylum Streptophyta; class Magnoliopsida; order Santalales; family Viscaceae; genus Viscum; species Viscum album. Next base: position 113,786,149 of record OY728161.1, read on the forward strand.
TTTCCAAATGGATTTAAAGATAATAAGGAATATATGATATTTTAATTCATGAATAATAATTTAGTGATAGTTAAAATATATGTCCATTTATTATATATTTATAAACATATAGTTGAAATACTAATTAAAAATGAATACACCACTATGTGGATACAGTAGGCCATACGAATGCACTAAAATAGTTTTATCTTTTTTTGGATGAAAAGATAATTGAGAATTGTTATACGACAATCAAAATAATATCGTAACATATTAATGAAAAGAAATAATAGAAATAAAATTTTTAATAATTTTTTTAAAAATAATAATAATAAAGTAATTTTTTGAAAAATAAAATTCACATGATAACATTAATAAAATAGTGGAAAAAACAAAAAAAAATAAAGATGTTGATGAAACTAAAAATATTAAAAATTATGATACAACGCAAAAAGGAAACACCAATAAAAAAATTTATAAAAGAAATAAACACATTGAAAACCTAGGAAATATAGGTAACAATAGATAATTGAAGGTGCTAGATACTCCTAATTTTGATAACATAGAAAACTTATTAATATACCCAGAAATATAAAATGGATTCCAATATAGATCAGGATTGATCCACAAATTTTCAGTGTTTCATGGTTTTCCAGATGAGGATCCACAAAATAATATTTAATAATTTCACATGGTACGATTGAACAAGTAACCTCATAGAGTGAGAAAAGATTATATAAAGATTAATTTAATTCTTATTTCATTAGAAGTTCTAGATAAGGAGTGGTTTTTCTACATCTTGTGCACCTAAACATAGAGTTAGCTCCAAATTAATAAGATCCTTTTAAAGAAATTTTTAGCAGTTTCTTGGACTGTATCATTGAGTAATTTTATTTTTGGTATTAGAATGATCCATAGGGAGATATTACATGAATTTACGTAGAGAAATAAAACATATTGTTATTGCTACCCTCATCACTACATTTATGATAAACACTTGACCTAATGTTTTTTGAGGACCTAGTTTTGATGGATAGAATAATTATTTATATTGTTGTTAGAGGAGAATTTTTAGATTAGAGTTCTATAGAAGCTATAAATAACATTTAAAATATAAACTAAAATTCATTGAATTTTAGTACTAGGGGATTTATCCATGTTAAACTAGATATAAGAGTATCTAGTTTGAATTTTATGAATAGTAAAATTGGGAGAGAACTGAGTGATGTTAGGAGAATGATGAGACATATGTTGATACACTATATAAATTGACAATTTAAACTAAAACTTGTCTATCAAATTAAATTGAACTATAGCCTTTTTCTACCATTGAACGATTTAATGACTGATTCCCCCAACATCAATAATTTCATGAATCTTATAATGGATAATGACATATAAAAATGTTCCCAAACAACCCAAATAACCAATTTCCCAAATATAATTTTCATAGTAGGCCCCTTTTATCAAATCTTAATTTCATCCAAGGATAGAGAAACAAAAAACCAATAGTTTTAGGCCTAATGATCATCACAATTGGAATTTAAAGCCTCAAAAATCCAATAACTATCCTAGGTATAATCATAATCTACATGGAAACCAATCAAATGAGGATTTTTCAAACTTTTAGAGTCCATGAGAAAAAATAAAATTTAATCAATGAAATGAATCAAAAAAATAACGAATTTTTTTAAACTAGACTGATTTGACTCTATAACTACAACTATTTCTATGAAATACTATCACCCATAAAGAAACTGAAAAAATTATATTGAAAAATAAATGAAGGGAATAATTTTCCATTATAATATAAAGTAAACCCAATAGGAACAAAATTTTTAATGAAATACATTTATGAAGTGGAACTAAAATCAAATACCACAAAGATAAACCCAATTAATAATAACCTGAATAAGAAGGTTCTACTTTTTATACTGATGACTAATTACATAAAGAAGATATGAAAACACAAATTGAAAATATTTTACCACCTACTAAAACTATTAAAGAGTATTCATCCACATAATAGTTGAAAAATAAAAATTAAATGATAAGAAATAAATATATCATTAAATAACCAAATGGATTTTACGAACCTAATGATATTTTATAAAGGGAATGGAATTTTTGATGATGAACAGAGAATTTATAAGGTGCCACTGCATTATACTTTCGGCAGCTATCCAGTCTTAACCACAGTCAAACTGAAATAGACAAAGAATTGTCTGGATCTTTTAGGAAGGCCCTTGATAATATCCCATTGTTGATATTGTGTATTAAATCCCTCATTTCTATAAATTTATTAGGGATTAGTGCACCCAAAAATTGAATTTCAAAGGATATGATAAATTTTATTTTGGAAGAAGTATTTCTTCAATGATCGAACATTAAATCTATTAAAATCACATATTGAGGTACGTTTACTACCCCATGTGTCATTGGTAAAAAACAATTTTAAATTCTATTTTGGATTAAAGATAATAAATAAATGTTATGCCTTATTATTTATTTTCATCTATATAGGATGGAGAGCTTAAATATATTAGTGTTATCATCCAGCTAGATAATAATGGTTTGTCTAAGACATATTAGGTAATATAAGATGTTTTTAAGGTCTAAATACTTTTTTTACATGCTAATTTTTACATGATAGATATCGTGGATGGTAGATTTAGTCCACATGCACCATTAATTCCTCAAATACCATTCTTGAAAACTAATAAATCAATAAATAATTTTTATAATGGGAGCCTCTATTTTGTGTCTATATGAAATTTGGATAATTATCATATATTTTAATCAATGAAACAATATAGGAAATACCATTCTACATAATAATATATCATGACTGAGTTGTTTTTTCACATTTTTTAATTTAATTCAAGATAAAATATATCTTAATTATTAATTAAAAGAATTTTTTTTAAAATGAATGTACATGGACTATATGTTTCAACATCTTCAATAATGTTTAATCTAAAAAAAATTGTTTTTCAAAAATTCATTTGAAACATTTAAATTTTTGTACATGAAAGGGATAATATTTTTACTAATTGTTATAATGAAAGAATGATTTTTTTAGAATCTATGGGTTCATGAAATACTACTGAAACTAATGAATTTATATGTGTAATTTAAAATATATTATTAATTTTATCATTATTTATTATAAAATTTCCAATATAGAATTACGTCATGTATGTGAACTTGAATATAAAAATATCTATTAATGATGAAATATATTTGCATCCTGAAAATAAATTTACTACTTATTTTGAAATTATTAATTATTCTATTCATGGGGTTGTTTTAATATAATAATATGAAATCAAAAATCCATAGAACCTTTTTTTTCTATAGGTGAAAAAAACCCACTCTTGAACATAAATATTTTCCTAAAAATTATAAATACTCCTACACAAAAGATAAAAATAAACATTAATAATTATCAGTGGGATGTCCAATGAGAAATGGATAAAAGTTTTAGAGGTCTGTTGGGATAATAGGAAGTCCATTTGAAAGTCATTAGAATATTTACTAGGTATTATCCCACTGATGTTCATATACTGGGTTGTTTTAGAGAAAAATAAATTTTTTTTGACAATTTCCAAGGAGAATAGATACTTTCATTCTATAAGTTGTTAAAAATAAAGTGATTACCTTGTTGGATATGAGATTAATATACCCCATTTCTGATATTCAGTGGGTAATTCAATTTCTGATTGTTTATATAATGGGTGGATTTTCAATTGATAATAATTTATTTGATGTGTTGTTTTCTACTAGGTTACCCAATAAGTGGAGGGTTTCCATTGATTATAGGAGGTTAAACATGGTAATTAATAAGAATTACTTTCCCTATAATTTTATTGATCAAATACATTAATTAATAGTTAGTTAGTGTAATTATTTATTCTTGGATGGTTTTTCATTCTTCTTACATATTCACATAGCTTGAGAGGATGAGGTAAAGAACTTTTTTCATTCCTTTATGTACTATTACATAACAACAAATTCTATTTTGATTATTTAATTCCCCTCCCTCCTTCCTAAGATTCATTATGAGTAATTTTTCATTATTTATTGTGGAATATATTGAGAGGTTTAAATGTAATTTTATATTTTTCGGTCTATCTATATAGAGTTTTGAAAGGAGTTTAGGTGATGTTATGAGAATTTTTATTCAAAGTAACCTTGTTCTAAAAATTTATTAATTCTTTTTTTATTAAGAGTGTAATTTTTATTGGTCATTAAGTGACTCTAAAGTTTAATTGGGTATACAATTATATATTTGATATTAACTATTTATTACCTTTACCAAATAATGTAAAGGATATGACATATTTTATTGGAAACACTACACTTTATCTATGGTTCATAAAATAATTTAACCAAAATGTTATACCTTTGAGAATATGTCTTCAAAAATAAAATCATTTTTCAATGATGAGAAGTGTAAGGAAGCTCTTAATGAACTCAAACATATTCTAGTGTCACCAACTATGGTTCAAACACATAATTGGAAATTTCATTTTGAGTAGAGATTCTTCATAATTATCATTTTCTCTTGTTCATGGGAAAATATTGGAGGTGAAATAACATGTCATTACCTGTTATTCTAGGACTCTAGATGGTTCCCAATATAAATAATCTACAATATATAAGGATTTATATACCAGTTTTCTTTCTTTAATACGTTTAGAAGATATATTTTGGGATATATGGTAGTGGTTGTCACTAGTAATTGTTCTATTTGATTCCACCTAAAAAAGTAAAAAATGAAAACCATGTATGGATATATGGATCTTATTACTTCAGTAATAGAACATAGTGTTCCAATATAGGAAATGAATTGATAACACTTTGATGGATCATTTTATTAGGATACATACTAAATTTTGTTATGATAGTTCATTTTTTGAACCTATTAAAGAGTGTTTTTGTGGGTAGAATCTTTATTTTAATGTTATTGACAAGATATCATGTGTTTAAAACATTTTTAATTATATTGGTTCTAAAACCTTTAGTTAAATTATTTCTATGAAATAGGTTGCCAAAATGATTTGTGAATCTAGGAATTATTTTTTCATAATATTTATATGTAGAATCATGGAATTGATCAAATTGTTAGGATATTTATTATAAATTATGAAATGTATATAGTTAAAAAAAAATTATGTATTTAGAACTATGGATTTCCCTTTAGATCACAAATAATAGCTAGGAATGTGATATTTTCAGGTCTATTTTGGCGTACCATCTTCAATCATTTTTATGAGTATTTCTGGGCTTGTAAAAATTGTAAATTATAAAGAGACATTTCTCAAAGACATTAGGTGAAAAAAACCATAATTTTTTTGATGTATTTATTATTTGGGGAATTGATTTTATGGTAACATTTCCCAATTCCCTTATGTTTTTGTACATATTATTTATGGTGGACTATGTGTCCATGTGGATTGAAGTTGTTCCAACTAAAAAAAATGATACTTTAGTGGTTTCCCAATTTGTTAAAATCAATATGATATATATATTTGGGATACCATGGGTTATTCTCAAATAATAAGGAACCACTTTTTATATTAGGAATTTTTAGGCTTTAAAAAAAAGATATGCGGTTATTAATAATTTTCCCACACCTTATCACCCTAAAATGAATTGTATGAATGATGTTTCAAATAGAGAGATAAAAATAATCTTGATAAATTATTAATACAAATAGAAAATATTGTAGTTTAATTATTGAGGATTCCCTATGTTTGTATAGGGTGGAAAATAAGACCCCAAGAGGAATTTCACCACATATGACAATTTTTTGATGATCTTGTCATTTTACTATAGCATTGTACAGTAAGTATTTTTGGATTTCAAATATTTTCATTTGAATCTTCCTGAAGCTTGAAGACATAAGAGGATGAGGGTGAAAGATTTAAAAGAAATAAATATAAATTCTAATGAAATTTCATGGAATTTTAAGGAGAAAATGAAGGCTATTCATGAAAAAATGTCCTTAAAATAAGAGTTTCAGAGTTGAGATAATGTGACAGTATATAATTCTATTCTAATTATTTTCCATTTAATTTTCATTCAAGTTGGGACTATCCTTTTATTGTAAATATTTTTTTAAAATTTTCTTCTATATTAATTAATGTTTTTTATAAGTAGGATTAATTCACTAATAATGAAAATTAGTTCAGTTGTTTTGGAAAATGTAATAAGGAATCTATAGGAGAGGGGTTCCTATTATTTGAAGCTATGTGTCAATAAATAATATAGGTTATATTTTCCCTTTTTTGTTTCATTTGGAAAATTTTTTTTGGAAGGTACTAACCTTATATAGTGTTAGGTTATTAATATTTTTTTTTCTATTTTGGTATTTAGAGTAAAAAATGATCATGTTCATGATAGAAAATCTACTTTGGGGTACTCTAAACATTACAGATAAAATACTTTATATTCTACATTGATTAAGAGAGGCTACCAACTTAATAATATTATAACACATCCCTCTTACAATTGAAGTTTCTAAATAGAGGAACATTGTCGAGGTAAATTAGGGAAGGATATCATTGTATTTAAATAAGAATATAGATTCTTATTCAAGGAAGTAATAAGAAAAATATCAGCTCTTTTTGGAAAATTATAAATTCTCCATGATTCTGCTACTCCATTGAAATTCTTTTGAATGAAATGTTAAAAGGAATTTTTTTGTGCGATAAATTTTGTGAAGAGGCCAATAGGTTATTGTTTTTAGTTTAGTACTTATTGATTTTTTATTAATAATAAATTTTATTTTGAATTAATGAAACCATTATACACACTTCATTAAAAATGAAACAATTTGAAAATTTTATTTTGTAGTTGTTGATGTAACAACCAGTAAGAAATATTTGGGTGACTTGGTAATTATTTTTTGTGGAAAAATACATTGAACATTTTTATAAAACATCATACATAATAGAAATATTTTTAATTTAACAATTTGTTATGAACATTAAGATGTATAAAAAATATTCGACAACATAGATTTAACATTTATTACAATGTTAGTATAAGTTTGGGGGATTTGATTTCATTATGATAAACTATACCACACTCTTAATCCTTTAAAAACATCCATAATTTTTAAAATTTGAATATTTTTAAAGTTTAAATTAATTAGTTACTTTAGTTTGAAATTTTTACAAAGTTTGAGTTTTGTGTAGCCAATTATAGGTGGATAATAATATTATATCCCTTTGATTATGTTGAGAAAATAAATTTTCATTACCCACTTGATCAATATTTAACTATAGAATAATTGTATGAATTTTATAAACTATAATTTATATAAAAACATGTATTTAAATTCAATATCCTAAAAAATTATTTCTAATGAATTACAAAAATAATATCCTAATCTTGGTTGAACTCATTATTTTATTGTTTATGGTGAAGGATGTATATTTTATTATTTCCTTTTAAATTAATAAATTCTCTCTTACAAATATAGACTTATAAATAATATTTATTCCTATTTTTGTGAGTCTTTTCCCCAAAATTTAAAGATAAGTATAGTGTTTCAATGAAATGAAAATTAATTTTAGTTCAATATATATTTATGTTTTTAAGTGAAATAAAATTTATAAATCGGAATTATTTTTGTACAAAATAATATTTTATTCTTTGGGGATAAATTTTTTAACTATTTGATGAAAATATAAGGTGTGAAATCATTTTGTAAAATACTTTTTTGTGGAAATCCTATAATTTAAACATAAGAATCATTTATTTAAAATTTTTTTTGATAATTTTATTTAGTAAAAGAAAAGTATTTGTGTCGTGGAATTTGGTGTGGTCTTATCTAATGCATGTTTCCCATATCAATTATAGTAAAGTAATGTGTTTTTTGTAGAAATATTTTTTTAATAGAGTATTTTTTATTACATGATTTTTTTGATGTTTATTTTCATAAAAATATCTAAAAATGAGATTAGTTTTGAATTGTTTGACTTTTTTTTGTTTGAATATTTTTTATCTTTCAATTATATGCTCTATCCTTTATTTTTCTATCTGAATTACTTATTATTTTATTCATTAAATATTTTATTAAAAATATTCATTTAAAATTATTATTATATGTTTCTAAATATATTTTAGGTGGATTATAATTTAAATTGATTGATAGTTATATTTTAAAAAAAGTCATTCATTTTTTCGTTTTTTATTTCTAATTATTATATATTTTTTATTTTGAAATTTTGTTTTATTGTCTTATACAAATTTTATTTTATCATGTATATATTGATTTATTTTATATTCCTTACATGATAATTTTTATTTATGGATAAGAGCTTAATATTTAAATTGAAGTCACCACATAATAGATATTTTCAAATACATTCACATAAAAGAACACTACTTAAACGATCTATTATTTTTTCATAAGACAGTTTTTTAAAAACATTAGTCAAAAAAACTTACCACCATTAACATATGGGAAATTCATGTGTATGTTAATTTTTAGAAAATTCTAGAAAAAAAATGGATAATTATTTTTGGAATTTGATACTTGATGAATTCTAAAAAACCTCTAAAGTTACTTTTCAGGAATTCCACACAAGATAACTTGAGTTATAATGTTTGGATTACCATTATATATTCATTGATGGTGGGCTTCAGAGAATAACTGTATAAGAAAATTTATCTCATGAATTTATGTTTAAAAATTTATATATATATATTTAATCCAAACTGAACTGGCACATGAACAAAGAAACAATATTTAATGGGTAGAAAGAGAAGAGACACCCAAGCCATTCCATTTCATTATATTATTCTTAATGGGCTAAATAATAGAAATAGGGGCATCTTAACACTTAATAAAACCAGTTCCCCCCCCATGGAATTACATGACTTTGGATGATATTGAAGATCTCAACCATGTTTGGGGAAAACCTAGTGGGCCATTGTGAATTATCCTGATCAGTACTGAAGAAAATAAGATCAAAATCCACCTACCATTCAATAAATAACATTATCCAATACATCATTTTTCTTTTATCTAAATAAATATAGGGATTTCATGAGTTAGATTTACTTATTGATGTAATCTAATATTGGTCTAGAACTGTAGTAGTGACTATTTCATGTAGAAATGATATGAAAATGCCAAGATATGATTATAGGTTTTAACTCTATTTGGATTTCCGATGATGGATGATTTGGATGTTTTATCCCCTTTGTGTCTATGATAGAATCTTTGAGAACATGGGTTTTATTAATCTTGAATGGGGGTTTTGGTAGAAGCTAATGTTAATTCCAAATCATTGTTGACATAAGTAAATTGTGTATGAGTTGAGGATGATAATGTGAATATATCCCTTAAATATTATTTGGCTTTTCCATGAATCCCCACATACTGATAAATTATATTTCGTTTCCTGGATTTTTTTTGATTGAGAGTTATATGGAGGTGGAGAAATTACATTCGCCAACGTAACTGATCGGTATTTCACATTGGTTTCAAAATTAATGGTTATAGTAACACCTAGATGTTAAAACAAATGATATATTTCTTCTCTAGTGTCATTTTTGGAGGTTGATGATGTTCTCAAATGTTATCATCCTGAACTAGATGAATAGAAGTTGTAAACTGCTGATATGTGGCCATCAGAATTGAGAAATAACATATTATTTTTTAGAAAAGTAAAATTACTTAAAAATTAATACTAAATTATTATGTAATTCTCAAGTTCATGTGGTGTGAGGACATTTTGGATATTCTATAAGAATATTTGTACAGTGCTAGAAAAATGGAGAATTAATTATTTAATGTTCATATCCCCTAATGAAGGTGGTGTTGAGTGGTTGTGATATAAACATAATTTAAATTTATAAAATATGGATTTCATAGGGGAATAAATCAAATATTCAGGGTTGGATAATAAATTTTTTTATTTGAATACTTTTGATTTTATATCTATAGATCATGGGAGTGAAATAAGAGATCTTTTGTAGGAATTATACTATATTCTAGGCCAAACAAGATAGAGGTAGAAGCTCACATCAACACCTCAGTGATGTCTATTTATGTTTCTAGTGGTAATATCTATTATATTCCTATGGTTAATTTTTTAAATGATTTTATCTCTTATATTTTATAATTTAAATTCTCAATATAATTTTTATCTTTGAAATAGAATCACTTATTGATGATTTCACATTTTATCAATTTGTTATGAATTTTTCTTCCATTCTTAGTATGTCACTTTTCCAATTAAACTATGAAGATTTCTTAAATAAGTTTGTTAGTTCAAGGTCATAGTGAGATTAAATTTTATTCTCCCTTTTTAAATTTCTCAATCCTAGATCAAGGATTTATAGTACATTGGGTGTTGACAATGTCATTGTACATGGATATCCTTTAATGCATTGATTGTCTCTTTTAGAAATGGAATATTCAGATGAGATATAGTTGTAGAATTAAATTTGATGAACATAATTTGATCATATATTATATATTTAAATCTATTCATAGAGATTTATAGTATTTAAATTATATTAAAATGGTGAAGAAATATTGATCCATTATAATTAATAGCTAGGATGTTCGGTATTCCTCATGTTCAATTAACCATTACTTGTTTAAATTTTTTTAATGATATTATTTATAATTTAAATATAGTATTTTTTAATGATATTAATTCCCTTTCATGTCTTTGTTTTCACCTTAGAGAAATTAAAATTCTAAAAGTATAAAATAATAAAACAATAATGATATAAAACTCTTATAGGGAAGCCTCATTGATAGAAAAACATGGTTGCTAACAGAATATAGTACCTTGGTTAAAAAAACATACTTTTCTAGAAAGAGAGTATAAATTATTTTATTCTCATATATAACTATATAAATATCATTTTTATTTATAGGTTTATACATTCTTTTAATTACATTCAAAATTATAACTTTTATCTAAACCTGATTTATAGGAACATTCCTATTTCTTATCACATGTCCTGAATTACTCCCTTAATTTTTTTAAACCATTCATATCCTCCAAAATCTTGTATTAATTTCTTTATAAACTTATTGGTAAAATTATTGTTTCATTTGAAACAATATTCTATTTTCATTTATAAAAATATAAATACTTTTTTTAAACAACTGAAGTGGTTTCTTATTTATTATTATTTTAAACAATTATCATGGATTTTATAAATTAGAACTCATTATGTCATAATTATGCCCATTATTCAATTATGGATGTTAAAAATTATTAAATTCCTACTATATTGGTAATCCATATGATTTGTCCTTTTATTAAGCATCAAATCATAATTACGAATCCAACATACTTATCTTTTGTCTGATCATTTTTATTATTTATGTATTTTTTATTTTCTTTATGTGACATACATGTATATGAATTTCATTATGTTATGGGTGATCTTGGAATTATATATCCCTCTAACTAATTATGTGATTCATAATAACTTATTAGATTTTTTGTATTGGATTATATTGTAAACCTAATCCACTAGGGGAAATTTTCCACAAGGTATTGTGCACAAGTAGCTAGCCTAATAACACTATGTTATATGATGGGTGGGTATAGAGTCATAAATACCTCCAATTGATTGACTAAATAATTATTTCTCATGAGATGTTATGTATGGTATCATGAAGTTTACATAATCTACTATGGGACTTTTTTCACTATATGATGATAGTATTGGGGGTCACCCTTGAATTTTTTAGGATTTCAAATATTATATTGTTTCCACATAAACCAAGATTCCATGATATTTTGATTTCATCCACATATAAAAAATTTATTTTAATAATATTGTTCTTTATATGGAATCATATTATGAATCCTTAATATCATGTTATGTTTCATTTCTATGATTATTCTCATAATGATAATTCTATCACAAAATTTATCATATTCATTCCACCATGAAAAACCATGATGTTTTAAAAATATATGGTATTTAGAGAAAATATATGAAGTTTTTTAAAAAATCATTTTTTAATGATTATTATTATTTATTTGTATATCTAATCCTCAAAATACATTTGAAATATTGATCCTCGAGTTTATTTTATTGTAATGTAATTTATGGATTATGAAATAATATGGGATTGAGGTCTATTTGTATAATTATTATGATATAATGTTTTAGTTAATTCTTATTCATTAGTATGACTGAACCCTGGTGAAAACCTTATGGATAAGTCAAAGGGTAATATTAAGTATTGTATAAAATTTTAAAATTTTTTATAATTAGAGATTATGTGTTTTTCCAATAAAATGTATTTTTGTCTGTATGATGGAATATAGGTCTAAGCTCTTCCATAATTATACCTTGGACAATAACTCCTGATATGGTGTGTTGGGTATTAAGTCAACCAGGAACTAGTGAATGAAAAATATACCTGAAAACAAAAAATGGATTGACACTTATTGTGAATATTATTCTGTAAATCATATTATCTCTAATAACTATTATGAAGGATTTCAACATTTGTCCTTATTAGATATAATTAGGTTAGAGATTCTATTAGAAAATGAGCATGAAAAATATAGAATGATACATAAGGATTCGTAAGTCATGTTCTGTATATCATGTATTATTTAATTCTTAAAATGTTGTGTTTACCTTTTTTACATGTATTAATCATTTTGTTTCCATGTAACATCCCCTCTCATCCCATTGTATTTGGATGGGTTAGATGTTCCACTAAACTTACCTAATGCCCCTAAGACACTAAATACAAGATATAAATTACAAGAGATTAGTAAAATGTTAGGGGATTATTTTTCATAAATATGAAATTTATCGAAAAAAATATACAACAATAAAACCCAAAAAACTACATGAGGTGTATGACCCAACACTTTTATAAGTACATAACTCCTAAAGTTAAATTTTTAACCCCATTTAAATTCTATAAAAAATCCTTTCCCCCAGTTAACATGCTATTTTCTATGTGCTCGGGGGTTTAAATTTGTTCAACATGTAGTCGACAGTAGTGGAATGGAACTGAAGGAATGATGAGGCATCACTGAGTAGAATGTGGATGGGTATTTTATATGATAAGATTATAAAAATTTCATTAGACTACTAGTGAGACATATTTCCCCACCAGTGGTATTTCTATGGGTGTATATGTTCTTTATGAAACCAGGAGATTTCTAGTGGCATCCATCAGCTAGTTGGTGGAACTATTATGAGATGGTTAATTCATGGTACAGGTATTCTTTTCTCCACATAAAATCTCCATTTAACTATATAATATTCCTCATTTGACATTAATTTTGGATTAGTTTTTGGAATGGGCTCTCTAGGTCATTCTCATCTTCTCTAATTCCACCTAGTGTAACAATGATTTTTTTATCTAGATATCTAGATTCTATAATATTTTACTAGAATTAAAACATTGTAGTATTTTTACAAGAATATTATTCTAACTAACCATCTATGGTGAATAAATTTCTATCCATATGGATTCATGGTGTCTCACATTGATCTATATGTATGATCCTTGGATAATTCTTCACTTCCATTAGGTAGGTCGTATAAATATCTCCCTATGAGATGTTTTTTATTTAATGTATGTGAAACATCTGGATCATGTGGTCACACCATACATATAACAACTTCTAATAACCCTCAAATAGAGTTTTTAAAATCATCATGCATATAATTCCCTTGGATCCTACTGATTTTGATGGTGTTTGAGATCCTGAACTTTTGACCACATGAGGGGTGTTTTCAATATTTATAGTATGTTGTAATATATAGTGTACAAAACTAGTTATATATAATTTATTTGGGAATATGATTATATAAATTTCATAACTTATGAATTGGAACCTAATTGACATATTAGCATGAAACTAATAATCCAAATTGGTCATAATTGACATGTGAAATATTAAATGGGAACAAAAGGTATGGGAATTTGAATTCTGATAATTGATATATTAATTGGTAACATAATATGTATGTAAAACATGATTTAATGGAATATTTTTATGTAATGTGAGTTGGTATGATAATTTGTATTCACTATTTAAATAATTAAAATTCAATATACATAACATGTTTTTGCACTTTTTTATTTGTGTAATAATTATCTATTTCTTTATTTTGATACATGGAATGTGTAATTGGCCCAAACCTAGGAATTCAATTTGGATCTGATGTAGCTGAATTTATAAATGGCCATATCATGTGAATTAGAAATGGGACTACTGTAAATTTAATTTATAAGAAAACCATAGTGTGGGAATCTTCCTTGGGTCAAATGGGAAAAATGAGTAGTTAGTCATTGGTATGGGAATCCACTTGAACTTAGTGGTGAGTATGGAAATAGACATATATCGTCATCCTGAAGTAGGTCTTGTTGACCTTACATTCCATCATGGTGAAAAATGTTCAACATAATTATTTAGATATTATTATTTTAAATTATTGTTAACAACTATTTATATCACATTGTTCCATACACTATTATTAGAAATAGAATTTTTGAGATACAGTTTTTGGGGCCTACTGAGATTTTCTCAAAAACTATTATAGATTTCATTTGGTTCCCAAGAAAAATTCATAGACATATGTCTGGAAAATGACAACAGACCTTGCCCATGATAATATTATTTTCCGGAAAAGAATGGATTTTAGTGGTAAAAATAATCATGGAATTCATGATTGATTATTGGAGTATATGTTTTTTTTCTTTCTTTTAGTTTTCTATTTTCATGTCATTAGTGCGACATTATTGTCTGAAATTGAATGGATTTACTATATTAGGATGTCTATCACATATCTATTTATCTTATGGGGTTGACTTATATTTTATATTTTACTGTGTTTCCACTGTGATTACTTATTTTTACCATAGTTAATAGTCTCGCTACTTGATTTATGAGATGATCATCATAAGATGAAAGCCGTTAGAATATAGGGAGGTGTTCTTGAGGACTCTTGGTGACCTATTTTATTCACGTAATGAAGAAACAATCCATGGAAATTAAAAGGTGGGGTCAAATGAGATTTTTACGATTTTTTCATTACAATTTATGAAAGGTAGATAAGAAAATATGATGTTTTATGGGTTGGTAATGAGATTATTCATACTAGTAGATAAATAAGGTATAAGGGAAAATCCAAATGTATTTTGATGGGATTAATGTTCATAGTTTTTTCCTATCATATTTGTGCTATTTTTTACCTTTGGGGATGCACTTGTTGTGTGATTTTACTAATTCATTATATTTTTTTCATGGTCTAATAGGGAACATGGTGAGTATGCATGAATCATAATTGAAATATTAGGAAATATTTGATCCTAAATAATCCATTATAGAGATATATTGTTGTATAAGGACTACAAAAAAACATAAATTTTTCCTAAATTCTTTAGAATACATGAATAAAGGAAATTCAATTAATATGTTAAAATAAGATTAATTTAACTTTTTTTAACTAATATATGATGTGACCATGTATCTATTGTTATATATATTACCTTTTTTCCTTATAGAATTGATAACGTTATGATCCTTATGATCCAAGACGTTTTTTTGACACTTTTATATATATACATCTGAGTAATACAATAGTGGAATGTTATGATAATGTTAATGAAAAAACATAACCAAGTAAAATAAGAAATTCCCACAACATTGAAGTATATAATGAATGATAAGATCTATTCTAGTATTCTTATGGCGATCTGATCATAGATGAGGGAGAATAATTGAGAAATATATTCCATGACTATGATTAATAGGGAGTTCCATCTATAGTACAAACACATGTTCTCTAGGGTAAGAGGCCCTCAAGAGGTAGAGTTATAGAATGATTTCATCCAGATGATCTTTAGTCACATAGAGGCACCTATGGAGAGGACATGGATGTTTTCTAATTAGATGATATGAAGACCAACCTAGTATTTTTGAGACATCAAAGTACATGATAGAGAACATGATTATCTAATATAGAAGTGCTTAAAGGAGAAGTTATCAAGACACTTGTACCCAAAGATGTTTGGGTGTGAAAGGGATTAAAATTTTATACCACTATATAGAGTAGTTTGTCTGTAATGGTCTACATTGGTCAGTTTATCAGCCTACATAATTTATCTCATTAAATGGATTGATATGGGATATATAGTGTTAAGTGATTTTAGGATGGGATTCGATAAGAAATCAAGTCCTAGGTGAAATAATACCTCATGAAATCATTTATGATGTCATGATTAAATCTCTCATCACTAAATGGAACATGAAAAGGCCCAAAGTGGGGGATAGATAATTCCAACATGATGAAAAAGGACTTAATATTTAGGAACCAAGAAACACTACATT
This sequence comes from Viscum album, assembly GCA_963277665.1. Lineage (NCBI taxonomy): Eukaryota > Viridiplantae > Streptophyta > Magnoliopsida > Santalales > Viscaceae > Viscum > Viscum album. Next base: position 113,802,489 of record OY728161.1, read on the forward strand.
AAGAATTTATTCCATGGAATTAGTGGGATGCTAATCCTTGGATGTGGACAACCATCTCTGGACCACAACTTGAAGTAGTGTTATCATTGTGTCAATGCTAACTACAAGCACTGGTAGTTTCTATTATGTTGGATTTTGTGTCGAGGTTGTGGTAGGATGAGAAACCAATGGAGTTTTTTAAGATATCTATATAGTTTAATGGTGAAAGAGTAATATGGAAGACACTGCAGTGTTTTAGGGTCTTAACTAACTCTCAGAATATATTTTTATGTTGTTTAAATGGTCATTTGAGCAAGGGTATAAGGCATGGTGCCCTAATATAGGAGAATAAGTGTTAGTATGAAGGATTATTCAAAGGGATCTAGGATATATACCGTAATAGTGGGGATAAACCATTACACACTATGTATACTACTCATACCAGTAAGTCTATAGGACATTCCATAGGTAATGGTACAATTCCTATGGAATCTATAATTTCATGTTTTTTATTTGATACATGAGAATCACAATATTTTATATATTCTTAATTTATAAGTGACTTTCATTTGGCTATGGAAATCAAGGATGGGGTTATGACCATTGACACACAACTAGGGGTGTGTTCATAGGGTATCAAAGATAGTGAGAAGTTTTTTCTTTATATTGGAGTTCATCTGTCTCATCCGGATTTATTTCTTCTAAAAATAAAATGATTTGATTTGATTATGGGGTTGTATCATTTAGTTACGCACCAATTTCATATTGATTTTTATCAGAAGAGGTAGAATTTCTACCTCCATAAGGGGGACCTATATCTATATTGTTGAATGTGATCTTCAATATGGTCATGTTAGATGAAATCTATGAAAATTGGGTTGGATCATGGAATAGGTATTGAGATTTATTCTAAATGATGATGAGTCATTGTAGAATACCAATCGATAAGTGGTAAATGTTTATTAGGATGCATATCTGGATGATTTTTATAGATTATCACCGAAGAAATAGATTGATCTCACAATGAATTTGGCACCACGATTCGATCATGTATGCATTCCACCCTAAAATATGGGAAAAAGGGATCTTAGAGTGTTTAAATTGAAGTTATAAGATCTAGGAAAAAATGGATTTATATAGACAAGAACTTTTCGATGGGGTTCCCTCCTGCTATTCACCATGATTATTTATAGGAATTTGAATTTATGTTTGGAATATAGGTTGATGAGGTAGATGATGTTTGAGAACTGATATCCCCTTCGCTATGTCAACGATGTCTTTGATAAGATGAGAGGTTCCAATAAATTTTCAAAGATTTCATTGAGGTTAATGTACCATAAATTTAGAGTGATTCCATCAGATAAACCTTGTACATATTTTATGATTAGGTATGGATTATATGAATCTATGGTAATTTTTTTTGTCTGATGAACACACCAATGATATTCATGGACATGGTGAATTAAATATTTTATCCACATATATAACAGTGAGTGATGGTTTTATAAATGAAATATTGATATATTACTAATGTATATATTATCATTCCTAATATCTTGAAATCATCATGAGTATGCTAAGATAGTATATTCTATAGGATAATGTATCTAAGCATTATTTCATGATGGAAAAAGGTCACTTCATGGGTAAAATCATCATATAGGATTGTTTGTTAGAAGACATATTGAATATGGGAGCTGTAGTATATTGAGAGAAACCTATGAATGTCCTTATTTTTTTGTGTTTTTGGGGTTTCTTATACTATCATAGGTGACTCATTCAGTATTTCAACCATATATACATGTCAATGTCTAGTATAATAATAAAAAGTGTGTGGTTTGATTGAATAAATGATTATGAGGAGGATTTGATGGATTTGATGAGAATAAATACCTCAGTACAGATCCTAAAATTACTTAATCCAGTTGAAGAGTATATCGTGCACTATGACACATTGGGATTTGGGATATGAGTTTTTTTTATGAAGGTGGATCAAGTTTATTCATATGGATCATAGTAGTTCTCGTATAATGAGTGAAATTATCCTACTCACAACCTATAGTTATATTCCATGGTATATGCCCCAATATACTCAATATATTATCTTTTGGTCAACAGATTCATGGTCTATACATAACGAAAAATCTTGAAGTATATATTTTTGTTGATGGACCTGATCATTCAATAGTGGCGGTGGGTCAAATATCTCTAGGTTTTCCTCTTCGAGTATGAAATTTTAAATGTTTTTGTTGATTCCTTGTTTATGAAAAAATATTATGTAAGTTCACAAATGTTGTGTAAAGAAATGACTTATGTCACTTTTTATGGATATGCATCTAGATGCTTAGCAGTCTTAGTATAGTGAAACTCTGACTTCAACCACTATTTTCATATCTATTATAAATCAGATAATGAGGTTGTAATTATCTATTCAAGAGTGTTTATCCCATATAAAAAAATATATATTATGGGGACCAACCATTATGATGGTTATTTGATTGTTATTATGTTTTTTATGTCCATGGTCACATCAATGTTTATACAGGCATGCCCAAGGAGATTTTAAGAGAATTTCCTTCTTTGAATTGGGTAGTACACTAGGGTTTGAAAATGTAGTTTCATTACTCATATAAGTATTATTGGGGTAAATTGATCAAGGAAGAGATATCAAGCATTGTGGAATGAAACTACACCAATTATAAGGTTAAGGAAGAGAATTAATGACCAGCTAGGTTATTGAAGCTCTTACACAGTCTAGAATTCAAGTGGGTATATATCACCACTAAATTCATCATAGGATTTCCCAGGTCTCTGCAGATGAATTATTCAGTGTGGTTGATCATTTATCCACTAATCAAGTCATCCCATTTATTTATTACAAGGGTGACCATAAACATTTATTAAATGGGTAACCAATATTTATAAGAGATCATTTGATTGAATGGTGTTAAAAATGTATCTTTTTGGATTGATATACCCATTATAAATCATGGTGATGAAAGGGTATTAAAAAATTGTGTATTAAAACCATGTCAACATCATGGTTTTAGAAAAAATAATGCATGTCACATGGTTTGGATGCAAGGTTTAAGAAAACAAGGGCTAATTGTGTGAACAATAATGCCTCCAACCCACCCCTCACAGTTCTGGCACACAAGGGATGAAAAACCATGATAAAATATATTTTTTCACATACCAAAATTTTCAAAATTTCACATGGAACCTAAATTTTTTTGATAAACCAATCTCCCACTATGAACCTACCCATAAACTCCATGAATCTCTTGTACAATTTTTTGGGGAAGTTTTATGGTTTTCTTTTAAACATGATCAAATCATGCACTAATAAAAATCCTTCCAAAGAACCTATAAACCATATAGAAACTCTTAAAAATATATTCATGTATTATATATCTCTAAAATTAAAAAATAAATGTTTAATTTACCAAAAACTGTGGGTTTTAAATCTTCCCCACCATTTGGATTTTCGTTCAATGAAATACGGATATTTCTAGTGATTTGGAAAATCATTGTCCATTTATCCAGTATAATGGATTATTTTTATAATTTACCTTCCTAAATAAAACCATTAATATATTACACCCACACCAAAGGGATACTGTTTCCCTATAATAAATACTTATTTCTTTCCATAATCCTTATTAGTACATGTTGAAAAATAATATATAGGGAAAATCAATGTGTCCCGTTGAATCAAAATTTTAGGGTATGGATGGTACATATCCAATTTAGATTTGTGAAATACATTATATAATAATCTAATGGTAGTGTTAAATCTAATTAATAATCCATATCACCAATATTATCTAGTTTTCCAAAAGGGAAGATATACTGAGGAGAGAATTTACCTTTCCTACCTAAACATCAATTCCCTAGATTTGGAGGGACATTCAAGAACACATGATCACCGATGTAAAATGATAAAATTCAAATAATATGATTGGTATAACATTAATATTAAATTAGAGACAACACTATAAATTTCTAGATCATCTGATTTTTCGTACATATTTTTCTGAACAAGACTAGCCCCAAATAGTTAAGATTCTCCGGTATCATCCCAATAAAGTGGATTCCAACATATATGACTATAAAATGATTAAATTAGAAAATATATATAAATTAATAATATATAAGTTTGTATGAGAACTCTAAAATAGGTGTATGATATTCTCATGAGCCTATGAAATCTATAACACAATTTTGGATCATGGTTTTAAATTTTTAGATCATCCGTTCTGATTTTTTATCAATTTAAGTATGATTTTCCATGTGCAACGATAAATGGGTATTAAAATAATATGATAAATATTACTAAATACAATAGGTAAAATGATTTTCTTGGTTATAGTTGATAAAATTTTGATTTCCATACATCATTATGACCTCCCAAATATAGATTTTTTCGAAGACTTCAACCATATAGGATTAACAAATGGGGATGATGTCAGCCGACAATGTGAGCTGATAAACAATAAATAAAATATAATCACGTTCAAGAAAAATTCATGGTAAAATATTAAAAAAATGTTATGTTCTCCCATTTAAAAACAAGTATTTGTAAATGTCACCTCATAATAGTTGATCATGTTTTCTCAAACATTACCATCAATCATGTGAAGAAACTCGAGACGTACTCCTCTATATCCCTATTCATGTAATTCCACCAAAAATTAGCTACAAATACCTTACACATCATCTAAAATTCAGGATGAATATCCTATTTCATATGGGGTTATGCTAAATAGAGATTTTCTTGAAAATGTATCCGAAAAACTATTCGATCATAAAAATAAAGCATAGAGTTCCTATCTAATTTCCATCCATCAATTGTCACCCCACCACTATTTTTTGAAATTATAGTTAAGAAGTAAAGATATATTTTTAAATAATCATCAATATGTTAAGCCTTGCAAGTAAATTGATTTACCAAAAAGAACATTTAAATGCCTTAATTATAAGTGTAATTCATGTTCATATAAAATATCACAATCATAAAATTACACTGATCATGATATTTTTATCAAATTTATTTCTTGACTTCTGATTCAAAGAACATGTCATAAAGTAAAATTTTCATATTGTATAAACCAATTCATAGTCGAACATCTAATATTATTTCATCCATCCCCTATTCCTTAGGTTTAAATCTATATCTAAAAAGGTATTTTTTTGTCTCTTTTTATCAGTAATCATAATGAACATCTCAACAAAGAGTAAATAATACCACTTTTTCAATGTTTTGTCTATATAATCTAATTATAATTCATATGATAGATAATTTTTTTTTATGAATCAATAATTTTCATGATTCATATTCTGCCACATGATATTTAAACATGAGAACACAACCAATTATAGATCTAAATGAATCTTAATAAACCACATATCCATTCCTAGGATCTGGAAAATCACAAATTAGTGTAAAAGTTAACCATATATTTTGATTAAAAGGATCATTTGTAATATAAACTCCAATAGAATAGAGTATCCTTTTTTTAACTTACATTGAAAATGTGAGTTCTATTAGGTCTTAAATAAATTGATTATAAAAACATGTTATTCATTGAATTCCTGAAATCTGAAATTAAATTTTTAGTGTTTTCAAAAAGACACAAACGTTTTTCTTTTTAGGACTTTTTAATGGACAATTTTCAAAAATATCATTGACAAGGAAATGAACATATTGAATCCAAAAATCACATTTAGATAATTTTTCATATAACTAAATATCATTCCAAATACTCGAAAAAATATATTCATGTAATTTTTTAGTTTGAGAATACACTAGAATTTCATCCATGAATATACCAATGAAAGATTATTTGTAACATTAAAAAACATGGTTCATCCATTACATGAACACCACTGGATAATTTGTATGAACAAGGGAAATAATTAATAATTACTTTAATGATTTTGGAATGACATTTGAAGAATATACTCCTTTTTAACTTAGGGATAATGTTACCAAGAGAATAGATTAATTTTAGAGAACAATTAGGATCCCTTAAATTGATATGAAAAGTTTGTCAATATATGGTAGTTTAAATCTAATATTTTTTATAACCTAATGAAATTTACAATAATCAACATAGATTCATAAGGAATAATTAGCCTTCCTGAAAAATTTAGTTGGATTAACCAATAAGATTTACTCAGTCTTATGAACTATTTAAATTCTAATTATTCTTATCTGGTGATCAACTACATTAATTATATTGTTTCCATTATATAAAATTGATGTGAAATTTAGTTTTTCACTCAATTGATTTTGATAAAAAAAATTCTTCTTCCATTATAAGTAAGAAACAAATGAAATCATCAAGAAATAATACTTAATACTGATTCACCATGGTAAGAAAATTTTTAGTATCAATTATTTCATTGGTCAACATTATCTTGGATAGCTAAATACTACCATTCGAATGAAATATCCTCCAACTTTATACCACTATATCCTTTACTGTAGATTAACTCATTTCCCTAGGAAATCTGATATCTGATTCATTCAATTAATCTATAGTTACACATATTTAGGTTTTGAATGCACCCAAATATTTGATGTTTCAGTTTATAAAATTTCATATAGTAGTCTAATTGATATGGATTATCACTAAAATTTCCCTTTTTAGTTTCATAAAATGTTTGAATGATTCTCTAAAAAAGATATTGATTCACTAGTTTCATAGGTGAAATCAAATTTTCAGTTTCCCCTTTTTGTGAATTTCTACATCGTCTAATCGGTGCTCATTTTCTATTACCATAAAAGGTACCACTTAGTCATCATGCATTCGAAACTGAATTCTTAGAATATTTAAAATCATCAAATGAAATAATAATTATAATAATTTTCCAAAAAATAGACAAAAAATAAGATCAATGATTTCATAGTGGGAATCCCCTTTACTAATTCCAGAAATTCTACACAAATCAGCTAAAACCACGACGATGATATGTAATAACACATAAAACAGTCTTCGAACATTTTTTTTGTACCCGAACGAATATGGTTACATGAAGATCATAAAAAAAAATTAGCCACATTATTTCATGTTATTCATGTTAAGATTTGACATACCTATTTTGTAACACCCTAAAATTTTATTTTATCATTACCTATAATAAAGTCAATGTGTTCGATAGCATTCCCCACAAACAACAACGATGTTAAAAAACAATGATATATTAATTATTACTATTAAAAAACTTCCATTGAAATGCTAGGATTGATTAGGAATAACTAATTTATTAGTTATTCATATATAGAAAATAAATTTGACTTCAAATATAAATGAAATTAAATTAGTTTTGCTGAAAAATAACAATAAGATCATTTATTGATTAGAAATTTATTTTTCTAAAAAATATTTTTTTTATACAATATGTTTTCAAATTTTAGTAAACCTATTATTAATGACAAATTATGTTTTATTTTAATAATTGGTAACCACTAATTTATTATTTAATTGATATGAAATAACAATAAAAATAGTTAATATTCTAAAAATTCATTTTATAATAATATTGTTTTTCAATATATGTTAAAAATTTGGGTGTCGTAATGGAATGAAAATTTAGATTGATTATTTTAATGACTCAGATTTTATAAATTATTATTTCATGAATAAATTTGTGTTATATTATTTAGATTATACACAAATACTACCATGAGAAACAAAAAACACTTTACTTCATTAATGGGTATCTCTACATTTATTAGAAATCAATCTTATGAAAATGGAAAATACTATAATGGAAAAAATTAAAATATAAAAGTTAGAATTGGAAAATATGATCAGTAAAATGAGCACCTGAGTCTGATATGATAATACATAGAAATTCCATGATGGTGAATAAGCTCTCATACATATGGACTGTCATGTTCATCAACTAAAATTGCCTCCCTAATATGCAAGATATGGGTGAATTTCTTATCTTTATTTATGATCGCCCAAATCACATCACTTCATTGAGGGTACATTAAGAATCCATTCATAAAATCCATAGTGAATTTAAACTAATTACATTATATAATTAATAACATATTTAAAAGGAAATAAGAACACTAATGTTTCACATTCACAAGCTGATAGGTGGAACAATGAAAAAAAAGTGTTATGACTTTCTTTATAGCATGCCACCACTGCTGGCAGCATAAGTCATTGTACTTCTTTGTATATCTAAGATGAACTTCAACAACTAAAAATAAACGATGTGAAAATGATGGTCCTTATCAGTGAATTCTTTCCAGATATGATAAAATTCACCCTTTATCTGTGTATTTTTTAGCACTAATATATTGAAACCTTTGTCGTTTCATTTTTTAGAACTGATAAAGGGTGTCCTTTAATAGAGATATATGATTATTTCTAGTAATGGATACCCTTTAACAACACTTTTTTTAGTTCCCACAAATTAATAGTTTATCAGCGCTTTTTTAATACTAATAAAAGTATGAATAAAATGAAATGATTAAATAAATAAAACTAAAAATGATTTTATTAAAATACCATTAAATATTTTAGTAATTAAATAATTATTGATAAAAATGAATAATTTGATTATATTCTATATAAATTATAAATAGTATATGTTAGACATATAGATATATGTATGATAAAAATTAAACAAATTAAAATTAAAAATAAGTAAATTGAGAAAAATATTAAACATTTTAGAAATTAAATAATTATTGATATTGTTATTACATTATATATATTAAATATATAGTTATATATTAATGTATATTAATATGATTTCTAAAATACAAAATATTTTTTATGATTTACATTAAATAGTAATATATTTAGTAAATAAGATTTTATAATTAAAATTTAATATGCATTAAATATATAGGCTAATTTCATCGAGTAATAGAAATAATTTAATGTCATTTTATTTTTCAATTTAACATAGATAAAACATATTATATTGATTTTACATATACATAATTAGTGCATTTATATATATATACACACATAAAAATATTTTTTTTGGAATTTAATAAATTTATTTTATTTATTTTAAATTTAATTATTTATATCTTTTTGCTATTTGTAATTTGAATAAATCATTATTTTAATATATATTCATTTTCAAAGACTTACATTAACCAAAAGTATCCAAATTTTCAATATTTTGCCCATTTTTAATTAATTTTTTCGACTCATTTTTAACATGTGGGCAGTTAATATTTAATATTCATTAAAAATGTTTAAAATAATTTTTTTTAAAAAAATTAAATATATATATATATAGAAATGTATATTTAAATTTTTACATATTTATAAATGTGAATGAATAAATAATATTAGTTTAAAATTTATTTATATAATTGTAAATAAATAATTACATAATTATAATAAATTTAATATAATAATGAATATATTTACTATATATATAATTATTTAAGTATATATAATGATATAATTATTATTTTTTAAAAAAAATTGTTTATATAATTATATATAAATATATAAATATTCAAATAATAATAATATTAAAATATTATAAAAGTGTTTTTATAAGTATTATAATTATATTTAATAAATATAATTTTTTTTAAAAAGTAATATTTTCAAAAAATATTATAAGTATTTATCATCGCTTTTTTTAGCACTGATAAACCTATCAATTTATCAACGCTAAAAATGCACTGATAAAAATTAATTTTATCTACAGTTTTTTTCTTAGCGCTCATAAAATGTATTTTTATCTGTTCGTTTTTGGAAGTGTAGATAAAAGTTTCACGCTCTATTATTAGAACTGTAACCATCCCGAACCCATCCGCGATATCCAAATATCTTTAGAAAAGCACCCTGCTACTGACTCTCCTCATTCTTGAACCAATGCTTGGATCTAGGATAGAATCAAAGATCCAACTATTCTAAGGGTTGAATCTGAGGCTCAAGTGATTCAATGGATGAATGAAACCAAAGCTCAAGTGAAATGCAGGTCTTTCAATATCAATAATTTCCCTCAGTTATCCACTAAACCTTCTCATCCCACATCTATGTATCCCAAAAATTCCAATTTCACTTTCCTATAATAAAAGAACAAAAAAATTATTTTCTAGATATATTGATGTATTGTCTTCCCTGATGACATGTGGCTCTCCTTGTGGAAAAATTTGTATTGTGCGACATGAAATATACCAAACCCAATGTTGGGTCATGTTGTTTTGAGGTATAATAGTTTCCCAGTACCTATATTCCATGACATCTACTTCCTTTCAATCGTCAAATTTTTAAAAAATAATCTATATAGCGATTGATGTTTTCATTGGTTTCGTATATTCCATTTCAAATCATTTTGGATCCATTTTTTCCAAATTTTGCTAGAGAAATTAATGTGTTTTGATTTATGTGATTTCCCTATAAACCAAGTAAAATGTTTCACCAATCATAGATATATCAATATCATACCTCATATGACCGAGAAAAAAATCATTGTTCTTTATCCAATCAAATTTTTTTTTGAATTCAATGTATAAGAGTACCAATATCCATTTATCATTATCCATATTTATCTTGTGGGTGTGATCAAATCTACATTTCTAAAAACCAATCTTTCTAAAATATTGATCCAATCTTAAATACATGGTCCTTAGTGATTTTATTATATTATACGAAGAATTGTTTAAGTGTCATATATTTCTCTCATTTTCATCCATCATAAAACAGTCTAGTTTATCAATGTGTAATCCACATTTAATAATTCCACTATGGAACATTGATCTTACATCCATTTTATAAACTTTTCACTACATTTTCACTAAATAAAAAAAATAAAATTTTCTAACCACGATATGCGAGTAAATTTATCAAAAATATAATTTCCTTTGATCTCAGAGTTCCCCTTTCACACAATACATTATTTATTTTGATCCACTTTTCATTAGTCAAAGAGTTTATTACTAAACACCTACTTGGTTCTGATAACATTTTTTTCTTCTATCTTTGGAAAAATTTCCCTTGTCACATTTTTTTATTCGGATCAAACTCTTTCTTCATTTATTTTATCCAATTATCATTATTATCATCCTCTAAAAAATTGTAGTATCTACATGGGAAAAAATAGGGTTTTAGGTTGAGTCTTACTCCATTAATTTTTCATCGAAACATTCTAATCATCATTGAAATCTTATTCATCGATTTCATATTTTCGTTTATTTCATGCAGTTAATAAAAATATAGTCAACTTTTAAATGATAACGCAATCACTAATACTTCTAAAACACCACTTCATTTCTTTCCTCACATATCTAATAAATACTTTATATGTTTTACTATAATCCATATAATAATATATCATTATTTAATATTTAAATTTTGGTTCCACCATTAGGAATTTATGATTTCTATCCATGTAATTCTCACAAATGGGAGGCATTTCCTCTTTTAAAGAATATAATAGAGTACAACTGTCATCCATGTCATTTTTATATCCTAAAAAATTAGTATTGTAATTTTTTTTGGGACTCATCCCTCATCTCTTATATGTTTCTTATACTATTCTGATAATTATTCATCATATGGATGAATACTTCTTTGTGTATTTCAAGGAACATAGGTGAATGTCCACATGGGATGGTGGATAAGTTCCCAACAACAAAATTCAATGATAAAAATTTAGCAGATGAGCTGATGAGGATGAAAATTATCTATAATTTTCAACATAGATGAATTCATAGGATAAAACCTACTATAATGGAGTAATTATTTTCTTAAATTCAACTACCCATTTTCATCAAGAAATACTAAAATTATTTGAAATAATAAATTGTTGAGTTTCCCTTATTATAATTAATGATAAAATTCACCTTTGAAATTTAATATCTTATTTTTATTTTTTATGTAAAAAATGAATTATTCAGGAACCCAATAGCATATCATTACTTTCTCTTAGACAATTCAATGATTCAATCAATTGTACCTTTTTTACTCATCTTTCTCCTCACTCATTGATTGAATGTTTAGTGAGATCTATTTTTATTTTAATCATAATTATTTCTTTACTGTCAGTATATCTATGTGGTCCACAATGTTTTAACTGTAAAATAATTAACCACATAATTAATTTATTGTTTCCTATTTATGTTTAGTTTATTTATTTTTAGTATTCAAAATATAATATTTTTTATCATACAATTGGATTTCTTATTTTAGAGTTGGGGTGGTTTGATCGAAGCTACTCATGCTTGTGATGGATTGTAAATTGAGCCTATAACTGAGATAATGATAAGGAAATGTGTCAAGAATTCACTAAACCATTAGTAAAAGGTGAAGTTATACTAATTTAATTATTTTTTGTCATTATTTTATATAATATTTTTATGTTTATATCCTTATCATTTTTATCTAATACTTATTCGGTTTTTTAATAGAACTTTTGGGAAGTTATTATTTTATTTAAACTATATACATAAATCCAAAAAACAGATAAAATGATTATTTCTTCCAATGTATGCTCATTTTCCATTTTATTTCCTTTCATTATCGAACTGCCAACGCTGCATATTGATTCAATGTTATTAGCTGAAAAAAGATTCTTGTTATTAAATGATATAAGAGTATAGGAATATCATGTGAACATTTTGGTGACTTCTTGTGATGTAATGGGAAAATGAACTTCCTCTTCTCTTCTGGCCTTTAAAAATGAGAAATGTTTCTCAACCAAGAACATCAATTCAATATAATGATATAGAAATTATATATAGAATGAAAATGAAAACGTTCCTACATTGGTTTTCAGGATTATTTTTATACTTTGGAATGTGTATTAATGAACCTCACCTCAATCTGACACATGGTGTGACCGACGTGACTCTAAGTGCTTATTTTTATTTTAAATTGCAATTAATTTTAATAAGAAAGGAAAACTGACTTACTCAAAATAAAGAAAACATATTCCATTGATTTTGATACTTTATAGAAATTATCCAAAAGTCATTTGGGATAGGTAAGAATCATTTTTACCTCAAATGAACTCACAATGTGACCACTATGACTCGATATGTCTGTTATTAGTTTAAAATTGATAATTTATTTCAAAAATATTTTACATGGTAAAAAAAAGGAAAACACTCTTGTATTTTCTTGATAATTTATTACATTGTTTCATAAGTCATTTTATATGTGTAGGAATTAGTCACACATCAAACCGATACATGATGTGATCGGTATGGGTCAGAGTGTGTGTTTCATGAAAAAAATGTAATTTTTGTAAAAAAAACTAGTGACATTCTGAAAATATTGAAAATTCTATAATATTATTTGGATACATTATTTCAATGATACATAAGTAATTTTATATGTTCAATAATTTTTTATACCTCACTATGATGCATAGTGTGAATTTTAAGACTCAAAGTGCGTCTTTTTATTTAAAAATGACATCAATTTTAGTCAAAAGGAAACTTTTCCTACTCAAAACTAGAAAAATGCATTCAGATTGTTTTTCTAATTTAGGTAAATGAGAAATAATTCATTTTTTATGTTTAGGATTTTTTATCACCTCAATCTGATATAGGATGTGCCAGCTATGTCTCAATGTGTCTGTAATCAGTTTAAAATTGACAATTTAGTTTAAAATATTTCACTCACATAATATTAAGAAAAAATGCATGGATTTTATTGAAAATTTATTAAATTTATTAATAAGTCATTTATAACATGTAGGAATTTTTATCAAGTAAAAAATGATACCTGATTTGACCGATATGAGTCAAAGTGTGTGATTCCAGTGTAAGATTACATTTTAGTAACAAAGACAAGTGATGTACTCAAAATTGAGTAAAAAGATTCTTATTTTTTGGATACTTTTTGGAAAAGATCTATATGACATTTGGGACATGTAATAATTAGCCACACCTCAATTAGGAACCTGATGTAACCTATATGACTCCTTGTGTATATTTTTATTTAAAATTGACATTAATTTTATTAAAAAGGAAAAATAATCTAATCAAAACTGAGAAAATACATTTATATTGTTTTGATACTTTAGGAAAATGATATATATATATATATAATTTTTGATGTGTAGGAATCATCAAAACCTAAATATGACGAAGAGTGTGACCTGTATGACAACATGTGTGTCTTTTTATTTAAAATTGACATTATTTTTATTAAAAAGGACAACTACCTTACTCAAAACCAAGAAAAACATTCAGATTGTATTGATACCTTAGTTAAGTGATCAATAAGTCTTTTTTGTTGTAAATGAATCACATGTAGACCAATAAAATATAGGATTTGATCAGAATGACTCAATGTGTCCGTTATCAGTTTAAAATTGAAAAATTGGTGCAAAAAATGTCACTCCCTTAAAAATCAGTGAACACAGTTAGATTTTCTTAATAATTTAGGACATTGATGAATAATTTATTTTTAAGATGTATTAATTTTCATCATATCAAACCAAAACATGATGTGACCAGTAAGACTCAATGTGAATGTTTCCAGTTTAAAATGACATTTTAGTAAAAAAGAAAATTGATGTACTCAAAACCAATTAAACACATTCATATTTGTTTATATACATCATTACAATGATAAAAAATCCATCTAGGAAAAGAAAATATTATCCACACTGAAATCCACTGTACTGTGTGGTAGATATGATTCCTAGTGTGTCTTTTTATTTAAAAATGACATAAATTTTAATAAAAAGGCAAATAAGCTACTAAAAACCAAGAAAATGTTGAGATAGTTTTAATACATTAGGTAAATAATCCATAATTTATTCTAGATGTGTAGAAATCATACACACCTCAATCTAACAAACAATGTTCCTATTATGACTCAATGTGTCCAGTATTAGTTGAAACTAGATTGTTTAGTTCAAAAAAATCACTAACTGAAACCCATGAAAAATTACTTTGATTTTCTTGATAATTTAGGGTGTTGATTCATAAGTCAATTTTAATGTGTAGGAATTAGTTTCATGTCATTCCTATATACATTGTGATCTATATGATCCAAAGTGTGTGTTTCCAATTTTAAATGAAATTTTAGTAAAACAAATGTGATATACTCAAAACCAACTAAACAAATTCGAATTATATTAATACATTATGAAAATGATCCATCATACCTTTAAGATGTTTAAGAATTTGTTACACCTAAATCCGATGCATGGTGTGACTGATATGAATCCAAGTGTCTCTTTTTATTTAAAATTGACATCAATTTTAGTAAAAATGAAAACCAACCTACTCAAAACCAAGGAAACACATTAGTATTGTTTTTCAACGTTAATAAAATGACCCATAAGTCATTTTTCATGTGTAGGAATCATCCACCTCAATATGATACATATTGTGTCTGCTATGACTCAATGTGTTTTCTATTAGTTTAAAATTAACATTTTAGTTGAAAGTGTCAGTTACTAAAACTTGTACGACCATGATTGGATTGAATTAATAATTTATGACAATTATTTATTAGTTAGTTGTGACATGAAGGAATCAGTACCTCATCAACCCGACATACAATGTTACCAGTTTGAGTCAAATTTCATGTTTCTAGTGTAAAATGACATTTATTAAAAAAGACATGTGACACACTCAAAACCAATAAAACACATTTGGATGGTTCTGGTACTATAGGAAAATTATTCATAATCCATTGAAGATGTTTAAGAATCAGTTCCACCTCAATCCATTCCACGGTGTGACCGATATGACTCCAAGTGCATATTTTAAATATTTAATTATCATTTTAGTTTAAAATGAACATCACATTTCAAAACCTAGCCAAACATTCTTGATGGTTTTCTCATCATTCTATTTACTATTAATTAATTAATTTCCTATTAATTTTTACCTTTAATTAATTTATTTAATTTTCCTATAGATAATTCTTTAATATGAATATGAAATGGTGGGACTTGCAAGAATCAACCACAACTCATTTTGATACACATATATCCCTGTATGAATCAAATATTAGTTTAAAATTTACATTTTATGTTAATAGATTTATTTATAGTATTACTAATATAATAATTATTTTCTTACAATGGTGATTTTTTTCTCGATCAGGGGTTAGGATAAAAATACAAAGGAAAAAAGATGTTTACGAATGTATGTAATAATTTGTACTTATGTAATTATATAAATAAATGTCTGAAATGTCTATAATATAGTGTTTTATTTTATTGTTTTTGTGATGTAAATTGTATTACATTTAAATTATATATTCTAACATTCTTTTTTTAATTTCATGTTGTTTTTTGTGTTACGGTATGGTAGTATAACATACTACACTAGTGTTGTAGTTTGCTATTATAGCATAGTGCAATATTTCCCTTTATCAGTGCTTTTTAAAATCACTCATAAAGGATCCCTTTTGTAGTTCATTATTAACTCTGATAAAATACTAGGGATTTTAATCTTTATATATTACTCAGCGCTTCTCTAGTGCAGATAAAGTCCATTTTTAGCACCATTAAAGGCCTATTTTGTAGTATTGTTCCCATTTATTAGAATGGTATTACCATATCAATTCATCTCATATGTATATAGGTACCGAGTCTAATCCATTAATTCATAATATCTCATCTATATCAATGACCCAACAAGGTTGTGGGTCCTCACTTAAAATAATTTCCCTAACGACTAAGAAATTATGATCAGAATTTTTTCTCATCTTCACTAGGTTCAGAAGTGATGATTTTATTTCAAAATCCATAAGAATAGGCTCCCTATATATAAAAACCCTACTATTTATTACACACATAAACATGATTTCTTACATAAAAATTCACTTAAGACAACTCTGAGGATTGAGATTTCAAGATTCTTGGGAAATTAGGAACATTACATAAGAACATAGAATATAAAACCCAACATCTTTATTGAAAACTTCTTTTACATATCCACAACATTCCTTCGTACATAGCATTTCATGGGATAACCTAAGTAAATTCATAAGAAAAGGGTGAGATATAAATCTTAGTAAGGTATTAAATAGAGAATAACTTGATGAATATTGTACATGTTAGAAAATAGGTATATCAATGGATCAAAAGAGAAACATGAACATAAAGGCATGATATAGAATGATTATCATCACATGGAAATGTGGTAACAAAGTTTAACATGGTATTAGCATGATAAAAGTATCATTTCACATAGAGCATGATTAAACCCTATTTTTAATTGAATTATCATGAAGAAAACCTCATTTAACTTGACGTATCATGATACTAATCTTTACCCAATGCATTGGAGTGCTCTTAGGGCTTACCATTCTTAATCACTCCATTTCAAGCATAAGTGTTCCACATAGATCATACAACATGGATTCATTAGTCATCATCACTTATTCAACAATAAAATAATTTTGAATTCATACATAAAACTATATAATGAATAAGTAAATTTTAATAAAAGTGAATACCTTTGATTGAGAAATGGGCATGGTATTCACTACACAATTACTTTGGCTTGTAAAATTGCGATGCAATTTTGGGAGCATAACGTTCTGCCATAAGATTTCATAAAAATGTTTGATGAGAGGTAAAGGGGTATAATATCATATGTACATGAAATGGAAAGTAAGGGGGGTTATATAGATACATTTCCCAACATATGTAATGGAATTTAGATTCATAATATAAATAATTGCTTGATTTTAAATGAGGAGAGAGAAATCCCTTATGGGATTTCGGCATGGTAACAGGTGTACATGAGAAGCATCAATGAGAGATAAAGAGATATTTAATCATTAAAAAATAAGGATGGAAGTATAGGAGAGGTGAAAAATCATACCCAAACATTTTTAATTGAAAAGACAAGGGTATAACAACATAAATGAACATGGACAAAAATGAGAGAGGAAGAAATCTCTTACATAGAAGTGTGATCCCAAAGGCTTGGGAGAGGCTTCAGAGGGGTTTCATGGGATATTGGGGAAACGTTGAAGGATTATAGATATAGGAGGTAGAAGGGTTTTTAGATATAAACATGGTTTTAGTGAATAGGAATGGGATATTGAGTGGGTTTATACAGGGAAAGAGAGGGAATTCTTTATTATTTTTGTTTTTGACACCACACATTAAACTAATAAAAAACACAACCCATACCACGGTTTTTTACCATGGTTTTCCCAAATTGGAGTGTAAAACTTATTTTATAAGGTAAATGGGCAAACATATTAAAATATTAGGCTTTCTTATGTGTAGGTGAGTCACACTCTCAATGAAATCATTATAAAATGTTGTAATGTTTTATAAGTCATGGAGGGTCCACTAAGCCTTTGTAAAATAAATAAAACAAACCTAAAATCACATTATTTTAAATATAAAACATATGTTGGCTGAAAATCGCATTTATATTATTTTATTACATCACTATTTGGTCAATATGATGTCATAAAACACATTATATACATAATCGGTATTTAACTTTTACCCCAAAATATTACTGTCTCAGAAAATTATGAAAACTTCACAGTTGGATAATTTTGACATGCTGATTCCAAAAATAATATTCATTTCATCAAAATAATTATCTAACTATGTTAATTTTTTAATTTTAAAATAAAAACCATCATTTATCGAAAATTCATCGGTTTTAAAAAAATAGCTTTCAAACCTTAATAAAAATAACAATTGTATTCATAAAAATTATACTATAATTTATATTTAATAAAAAGTAATTTAGTAATAATATTTTATCAGAATATTATTTAATTTAAAAATACATCAATGTATCAATATATAATTCTTAAATAAATATTAACTAAAAATATTATGTTTTCGTTAAAAACTATTTACAAAGTAACAGTAATAAAATGAATGTATATTCATTATTCTATAAAAAATAATTCATATAATCATAGTGCTAATGTCTTGTTACATAACCCCTTATAAAACATATATAACCTAAGGGTAAAGTGTTTGATGGTGACAAACCCTTGGGGTGGCTCAGATAACATCGCTCAATTGGTAATATCTATCAACATTCACTTCACCCATAGGTGATTCCATTCAAGCTTAACGTGTTGAACCTCGTCTTGTGCTTAGTCATGAACGAAGCCCATTGACACCACCTCCTTTCCATGGTCTGAAAAATGGGCTTTGTAAGGAGAAATTATACTGGATGATGCCATCACTTCCTTTGTATAAGTAAATTGGATGTGTTAAAGCCTTATATCTATACTAATCAAGTGATCACGTTCAACAACTATATTAGCAACGATAACCATTATTAACTACACCTTAAAATCCAAAAACATAAAACCAAAGAAGTGACTATTCTTTTTATAACCATTTTACATAATAATACATTTCATCCACTCAAGAAGAATTTTCATTAGCTAATGTTTGGTTCAAAACAATCTTCCCCCTTTAAAGAATTTTTCCCTTGAAATTTCCTTTTCCCACTGTAAAACAGATGAGGGTAACCTTGATTCATCACTTCCTTTGATTCCCACATTTCTTCTTCAAACTTGTGGTTTCTCCACAACACCTTGACGAGGGGAATTGTCTTATTTCATAGAACTATTTCTCTACGATCTAAGATCATCATCGTATTCTCTTTATAAGAGAGGTCATTTTCAAATGAATCCACCTCTGGATTGAGTACATCTGTTGGGTTAGTTATGTTCATTAAGAGTGATACATTGAATACATCATGCACTTAAGATAGGATCGGTGGGAGTACTAGTTGATAGGCCACTGCTCCAATGTGATCAAGGATCTCAAAAGGGCCGATGTACCTTGGACTAATCTTTACCTTCTTCCCAAATCTCATTACTCTCTTCTACAATGATATGTGGAGGAATACCATGTCTCCAACATCAAACATGAGGTCTCATCTATGATTATCAACATAGATCATTTGTTGAATCTGAGAAGCTTTAATGTGCTAATGAATGGTCTTAACTTTCTCCCATGTTTCTTCAACCATTTCTAGAACTAGGAGTTTCCACTCCCCAAATTCAACCCAACATGCCAGTGTTCTACACCTCTTCCCAGAAAGGGCTTCATATAGAGAAATTTGGATTCTTGAGTGGAAACTGTTATTTTAAGAGAACTCAACAAGATGAATATACTGATCCCATCCTTATTTAATGTCCATTGATCATGCTCTCAACATGACCTCAAGTATATGGATAGTCTGCTAAGATTGGACTTCAGTTTGAGGATTATAAGTTGTACTGAAGTACATCTCAGTATTCATAGCTTGTTCAAGACTCTTCCAGAACATAGAGGTGAATCATGGATCTCGATCATATACAAAAGAGAGTGGTACTCCATACATCCTTACCACTTCTATGATATATATCCTTAAAATTTGATCTATTGAGAAACCCTGTCAAATTGCAATAAAGTTTGGAGTCTTTGTAAGACTATCCACAACAACTCAGATTGCCTTGTTACCTTTGGATTTCTTCGGATGTCCGATGAAAAATTCCATGGTTATGTTCTCCCATTTCCATGTTGGTATAGGTAATGGTTGAATCATCCCCTTAGACTTCTGCCTCTCAACCTTCACCTGCGGACATACCAAGAACATTAATGTATACGTAGTGATCTCCTTCATCATGTTATCCCACCAATAATGCTCTCGGAGATCTCGATGCATCTTTTTGTTTCCTGGGTGAATGGAGAAATTCAAACTATGTGCATCATCAAAAAGTTATTTCTTTAAAAATGGATTTGATGGAACACATAGTCGTGACCCAAATCTCACAATTAATTCTTCATTAACATTGAACTTTGAGGATTTCCCTTTTCTGATAGTTTCCTATTTATTCTGAATTCCCACATCATCCTTTTGAGCATCCATTAACCATTTCAAAGAGATGGTTGGGTAATTATTTGTGAAAGGATTGATGATGTTACCTTATTTTTCATTCCCATATCTATCTTCATCAAATATAAGAAGATTGGATCCTTTTCAATTCTCATCAATGATAGAATCATTGGGTCCTTTATACTTAGAGAATCTTCCACCTTGTTCGCTCTCCTAGGGTGGTAATGGATTGAGAAGTCATAGTCTTTGATCAACTCTAACCATCTTCATTGCTGCATGTTAAACTCTTTCTATGTGAATCTATACATGAGGATTTTGTGATACATGTATTATTCACAATTCTCCCCAAATAGGAAATGTCACGAAATTTTCAAACAGAAGATTACTACAACCAACTCCAAATCATGTGATGGAAATTTTTTCTCGTGAAATTTCAATTTCATGAATAATAGGTAATGAATATTTCATTTTGCAACAACACACTTCCTAGAACCTTCTTCAAAGCATCACTAAATACCACAAAAGTTCTCCACTTATGGGTAGTGTGGGCACAGGCGTAGTGATAAGCCTCATTTCCAACTCATTGAAGCTATCTTCACATTCATCACTCCAAGAATACTCGACTCCCTTCTGGGTTATATTAGTAAGAGGGTTGGACAAACATGATAAATTTATCACAAATTGGTGATAATATCCAGCTAACCCCTCAATGCTACGTATATCCATCACTGATGTTGGCCTCATCCATCCCTCAATTGCAACTATCTTGGAGGGATCCACAGATATCCCATTACCTGGGATGATATGATCCAAGAATGATATGTCCTTCAACCAGAACTCACACTTTCTATACTTTTCATAGAACATATCCATTTGAAAGGTCTCTAGTATAGTGTATAGATACTCCTTATTCTCCTCTTTATTTTTGGATTATATTAGAATATCGTCTATAAATACTGCCACAAGTTTTTGAGGTAATTTCTAAAGACTCTATTAATCAAGTCCAAGAAGATTTCTAGGGAATTGGTGAGTCCGAAATGAATTAATATGAATTCATAGTGGACGTACCTTTTATGAATAGAATTCTTGGGGATATCCTCTTTTTTCACCCTTACATTGTAATATCCGGACTGAAAATATACCTTGGAGATGTATTGTTCTCCATGTAGCTGATCGAACAAGTCATCAATCAGGGAAAATGGATACTTGATCTATCTCGTGATTTTTTTTAAGTTCACAATAATCAAAGAAAAGGCGCTTTGACTCGCCCTTTTTCTTGATGATGAGGATTGGTTAACCCCGTGGTGAATCACTTGGAAGTATAATCCATTTATCTATATTCTTCTGTAGTTGTTTATTTAGATCCTAAAGCTCTAGAATATAAATTCTATACGATGTCTTTAATATTGGAAATTACCCAGGTATAAGATCAATCGATAATTTAACATCTCTTCTATGAGAAAGACCAGTAAAGACATTGGGAAACGCTTCGGTGAATTCCCTCACAATAGGCATGTATTCAAGGATGGAAGCTTCTATAGAATCAATCATCTAATAATGATAGACATACTCATAAGGAAGTAATATCCATTCTTGGGATGATGGTTCTAAAGAAGATTCATCCTCCTCCTTGCACTTGTACAGAATCGGGGGTTGGTTCCTAATATAGAGAGTAATTTCCCTCCCACGTAAATTAATGTTGGATTTATATAGGGAAATTCAATCCATGCCAAAAATTTCATCAATTTCTACCAGAGGGTGTATAACGAGGTTCTCCAGGAAGTTCAATTAGAAAATTGTGATAGCATAGGAGTTATATTCATAGGTTGTAATGATTTCCCCATTTGACGTTCTCTCCAACATCTCTAATTCCATGATTTATGGTGATGATGGGATTTTTCTACAAAAATTTAGAGATATAAAAGAATTTGTGGAACCAGAATCAAAAAGTACATTCTCTATTCTTGAATTAATAACTAGCGTACTTATCACCACTTCATTTTTGGGGTTCGCTTCAATGATAGTGATGGAAAAATCACTCCCTTGCTTCCATGGAGGTTGTTGGTTGCCTCCGAAAACCCGTTTTTTGTCCCACTAGTTCTCAAAGTGCCATGGTTCTTTGTAGTTGAAGCAATGAACCATGAGTTGAGGGTAGAACAGAGCATTCCTAACCTCTATCTCAACAATGGGTTTTTCTTGTCGGAAATTAATAGCTAGGTTCCATTCTCTTCCACACCTAAATCATTTTCTCATCCCCTTCAGGAATTTTCTTTGGTGCTTTTTTCCGCAACTTTGGCATGTGGGGTTCTATAATTTTATAGCAATGTTGGATTTATCCATTAGACAACCAAAATTAAATTCTACTGTCCGCTTTATAACCCCCTGATACCCTTGAGGTTCTAAAATCTCTATTTAGACTTCGAGGGCACATCAGACAATTTACTCATAGATATCGAAGTCACAGATCACTAGGGCTTTCATAGGTTAGGATTTATCACACTAAACATGCAGTCGACCATGAATTCTGGGGTAATGACAAAGACTGAGTAATATTTTTCAATCCTTGTGTTGTTTTTCTCATACCCTTCAATGGTTTCATAATCTTTTTGATTGAGGGAAATGAAGTCCCTTTCCATATTATGTTGGAGAGTGTGAGGAAAATATTTATTGAAACACATTTTTTGGAAATCCTTCCTTTCCAACGCCTAAATATCCTCCTCAGGATTCGTATTTTTTATTTATTTACACCATTGATCAGCTTCACCCACCATATGATAAGCATCCAGAATTACGTTCTCTTGTTCATAACATTGAATTATGAAGAAGATCATCTCAATGGATTTTATCCATTTTTTGAAGATTGAGGGATCAAATGATCCATTAAAAGTATTAGTCCTTGTAACACCCCAAGATTTTATGAAAAATATTATTTTAATTTCATTAATGTCTTGTGTTTTATGCTACACCAATATTACCTTGCACTATACGCAACACCATATTATCTTGCTGTATACGCAACACTTTTCTTGGCTCCTGTTACACACAATTTCAAGTTCATTTGATAGAAGTTATTCTACGCAAAATTGAGTGTATATACATATATACATTCAATGTATAAATAAAATATGGTTGGATTCTGTTATATGCAACAACAAAGGAGTTTTCCACTACACACAACCCTGACTTGGCTTGCATTATATGCAATCGCGACCTTCCTCGATAGCGTGTGTTGTACGCATTACCGGGTTTTACTAAACAACGATATATTATTATAGTATGGTTATGAACTCATCGTTATGAATAGTGTTAACTAATTTTTGAATTTTATAACATTATTATTCATCTTACATATTTCTAGAACATGGTATAAGAACAAAATAAATTTTTCTGGTAAAATAAGTATTTTTAAAAAAATGCAGTTTTGCCGCCTTTTGATGGAGCACCCACTATAAATCTAGTTTTTGACATTTTTATAAGTTAAATTTGACAAAATAAAATTCTTCTTTTGAATCAGGATATAAAAATTTACATTAGATAAAGTCTTGATATTTTTCCGATAACTTTCATATTTTAATGAATAGTAAAAACACGCTATATTTTAATTAAAAACAACTTTTTTCATCGTAATATCTTATGTGGTTAAATTATAATATTTAATGGTGTTAAAGTATAAATAGAATATATTTTAACCATTTAATATAATTTATGTCATTAGCATTGATTTTACCATGAATTCGTAGGTTAAATCAATTCAATCTTTTGCAATGTTTTAAAGAAAAACCCGTTTTCTTTCGACAACGGGATTAATTTTAATTTAATTTATGCATCTTTTTTGTATTGAATTTGAAAAAATGGATTCCATATTTGGAGTCATTGGGTCCAAATTATGTTAATAAGCTACTTTTTATTTGTGGGCATTGTGAATAGTAACTACGGTAAATTTTATTTACTATAGTTAAAGATAAATCGGGTAATTAAGGGTAAATATAAGATTATAAAATTACCCTAATACTTGTAAAAAGCTTATTGGATGGATAAAAGTAGACCCATATAACCTAAGGGTCGGATTAGATTCATTTTATGGACTTTTGTCGATGAAAATAATTTAATTATTATTAAAACCAAAGAATGTGACAACATGTCACTTTCTTAAATCTTATAAGTATAATAATTTTAATTTAGTGATAAACATCATGAAACTTCGAACATGAATAGTATACAGAAATATAATACAATTATATACATCATAGGAATTTATTTAGAATTTCTAGGTATTAAATAATTATCATTTATTATGACACAAAGACGATACAGTAATTGTCTTATTAATGAAATATTGACATAATTGATGTTATAAATACCCAAATAAATGTAATTTGAGACTTTTTATCACTTAAATTAATTTTCTTGGTTAATATTTCATGTTATTGCTGATATAAGTAACTTGGTTCGAACTTATCATTCTGTTATGAATTTCATAAAAATCATGTACCAAATAGTGTCAAAATTGACATAAATTAGTTTTTAAAACAAATATTATATTATTAATTGTTATTTAATTCCTAAAAATCTAAGGTTCGGCCAAATGACTTAGATAAGGATAGATATATTAATAATAAACATCAGGGGTTCGTTTGGCTTGTTATGGTATGTTTATTAACCATATAGTGTAAGAAAACAAAAAAGACACGATAAAAGGTAAATTATTTAACTTAAGAGTTAAATCTAATTGATAAGGTTAAAATAACAACCTAAACATGTCTAAATCCTATTGGATGAGAGTATATCGACCCATCCCCACTTTATCTTCAAAATAATACCCTTCGGAACCATTATAAACCGAATTTGACCTTAATATAAAATAATATTTTGAGATTTTCCTAAGGTGCCCCTCTCCTCCCTTATAAAAGGGCACCTCCTCCCTCTCCTCATCACACCAATTTGAACATTCAAGCTCAGACAACCCCTGCCAAAATCTCTTCTACACTTCCCTAGTATCATCCTAGAGGTCCTGGTCTTATTCAATGACCATCCTTAGTTCTTTAAGTGGAGGTTAAGTGAAGGCGCGCCAAAAAGAGGCAATATCCATTTCCGATCTATTTCAATTTCTTTCTTCTTCAACTTTTTCTTATTTAGTTGTTTCAGGATAAAGTAATAACATCAGTATTTATTATATACTGATATGTTATTATAAATATGAAACAACTCTAATTAACCTTCTATCCATCCTACGAAAAAAGGAAATCACCGCGCGTGCGTACGTACGGAATACCGTCTCCACACCGTGGTGTAATCTATTTTCAACCACCACCTTACATGGATGAGTATAATGGTGTAAATAATGACAATATATAACTATTATAAAGTCATATTGATTCTGAAATAGTATACATACACTCCAATACAATTCCATGATCATAGAAACGATATCATCACTCGTGCGTACGTACGGAATACCGTCTCCACGGTGTGATGCGACTCATTCTACATGATCTTCATTTCACAATGATTATATAAATGAATTGAATAAATGAATATGATATATGTTACACTAATACCATTCTGTAAATGAGGTATCTATAACCTAAAGAGAATAATAAGAATTTATTCGACAAACACGCATAAGAACGAAAAGTAATAAACACCCAAATAACAAGTAGTAATGAAATATTACTAATAAGAAGCTAAAAATATGACCATATATGATATCATAACAATAAGTTTGATTCTAGAATAAGTCAATGACATTATTTAAATCATTATACACGAGGTTTGGACACATACGAAGAAAATCGGACCTAAGGTAAGCGAAATATCACAATCTCATTTTTATCTGAGATTGTTTATACTTTGGTATTTACTGGGGTGTATTCTATCATCTACATCCATGTTTCCTCAATATGTAATATTTATATCCTTCTACAATAGTTTATATCCAATTTTACCCTTCGGCGAGTTTTTAGTAAAAGATATGAAAGGAATCTTTTGTCATTTTTCATACGAGGTACTTTTTGACTTTTCTGACAAAAGTACGAAGAATGTTTTTTTAACTTATACGGCATGAATGGATTTTTAAAACATTATTTCCAATAATATTTCTTTACAAGTTTTCATGTTTATATTTGATCAACTCCTTTTAGTTTAAAATTGTATGACATGTTAAGAAAGGAAAATGGTTTTGAAGTAGAAAGGATATTTTCCTCAAGAATGGAGTTCAAGTGTTTTATCAAAATTATTTTCCATCTAAGATAATAAAGGATTCTGTTTCTATCCCTAATATTACATGGATTTGATTATGTTGTGATGGAAATATTTTTATGAATTCCTTTATCCTATATGAATTGT
Organism: Viscum album; assembly: GCA_963277665.1. Taxonomy (NCBI): domain Eukaryota; kingdom Viridiplantae; phylum Streptophyta; class Magnoliopsida; order Santalales; family Viscaceae; genus Viscum; species Viscum album. The sequence goes on from OY728161.1 coordinate 113,829,607, forward strand.
TTTATGATGTCATGATGATGTTTAAGATTCCCATTTTTATTACATGGGTTATGGAATGATGTATGATTTATGATTTTGTGGCACACATTAGAATGGTATCTTTATGAGATGGGTGGGACCTATATCTCCCTCCAATGCATTGGGTAAAGATTTTATATCTCATGAGATAGACATGGCTGGAATGGTAGGTTATACCGGTTCAGTGAAACATGACTGAAATGAGGAGTGAACTCGGTTCAGAAAGGGACTTTGTCCACTAAGATAGTCTTGGAAATGAGTCTTGACTAATAAGAAATGATTCTCTATGATTATGTGTGTATGCCACAATGTTTCATGTTTTATGTTATGATTATTGGGATTACATTTCACTACTATGATTTATCCCATGTTATGAAATTATGATCTCTTTTGCAGGTTATGATTTTCAAAAGATATGTTCTTATAAATATGATGTGATTGATATTTCTTTTGTTTACCCTTACTGAGAATTTGAGCTCACCCTTTTATGTTTTCTTTTCCCCAGGATATAAAGAAAGGTTTTAGGTAAGAAAAAAAAGGAAGAACTTTATGGGAGATGTTGAAGATCTTTCATCATGATTAGAAGATTACGTTCCAAGTTTCCAAAGACACTAAACTATTACGGTCCTTGTGTGTGTGTTTTTGTTATGTACTAAGTATTCCACAAAAGTAATGTAATGTCCATGTACGTCAATCTTAGGGTCTCTATAGTTGGTATCAGAGGAAAGGTTTAGTCAACCTTTGGAAACTAGGATGTGAGAACATTAGTGAGATCCCTAGAGATATTTCTAAGGTATGTCTAGGGATTTCCCTAAGGTTAAGTATACGTATAGGATATAGTCCTAGAACTACGGTAACGATCTTAGAATTTAACATAAGATGTTAGATATTAAGGGTACTCCCCCTTTACTATGTTGTTTTCCCTAGCATTATTTTTGCCTCTCACACTATTCTTTTTGGGTTTTAGACGATGGTTGGAACCCGAAGGAACCATGTTGATCACTGTAACGGACAATGTAATGATTGTCCTCCTGAACAAAAAAATGTTATGGGAGATGGAGTGAAAAATCTTATTTCTATACTTACACAAGATATGAATCATTCTGGACCTCCAAATGAGCAGAGAAGGGAACAATATTCTATTCAGTCCATCATGAGGCAACGTCCACCTTCTTTCAGTGGTTCTTCTGATCCACTTGTTTCTGAACAATGGATCAGTACCACTGAAATGATATTTTCTGTTCTTCAATGTTCTGAACATGATAATGTCATCTTAGCAGTATATCGTTTGGAAGGTGAAGATGATCAATGGTGGAATCTTATCAAGAATACGAGGCCAAGAGATGAATTTGAGTCCATGGAATGGGACGAGTTCAAGAACTTGTTTTTCAGTAAGTACTTCCCTCATATTTTTTGAACAAAGATGGAAAAGGAGTTTCTTGAGCTAAAGCAGAAGGATGATGAATCTGTTGGTATATACGAAGCGAATTTTACAAGACTTGCAAGGTATACATCTGGAATTATCATCCAACCTGAAAGTAAAGTTGATCGATTTTTCAGTGGCTTAAACCAATACTTCGAAGGGTATTAGATATATGAGACTCCAGTAGCTATGAAGAAATTGTGCGTTGTGCTATCAAGGTAGAAATGGAAGTTGGTGTTACATATCCATCTCATGGTTTTGACAAGAAACGAAAGATGGAGTTCAAGGAGAAATATCAGGATAATGATGAAAAGAAGATGAATGTTTCCTTATGCTCAATGTGTGGAAAGAAGCACGGTGGAGATTGTCTTAAAGGGACAAGTAAATGTTTCAAATGTGGAAAGGAAGGTCATCGGGCATTTGAATGCCGCAATAATGGGATGAAGATTCCTAATGATGAAAACAAAAGGAAGGGATACACAGAATGAACCTACTACACTTCAATGCTTCATGTGCAAGGAAATGGGGCATTATGCTAATAAATTCCCTAATACAAGTGTTAGTGATGATAAAAATGAGCAACCGCTTAAGGAAAAGGACAAAGGTAAGTCACGTGCGATCACTATTGGCGATGTTGAATATGACAACGATGTGGTGGAATGATTAAGTTTTTATGTAATGGGATTCCAAAATAATTTTATATCATGGAGTATTTGAATATTTATGTATTGGTCTAATGTGGTATTCAAAGTGATTGAGATATTTTTGGAAATAAGATGATATGCGCATAATGAAGGGAAAACGATAAAATGAAATGTTTAACATTATTCATGAGCTCATGATTGATATAAGGACTAAGTGATATCATGGTTTGAGTATATAGAATTTTGAGGATTTTGGTATGTGGAAAGTGTTAACTTTTAACTGCATTCATGTTTTCACTATGGTTTATTGGGTATTCATTTTTTCAAGAGAATACATGATTAAGGTATTCACATGATTGGAATGTGACCAACAATATATATATATATGGGGGATAAATGATGGTATTCACATGCTTGGTTGATGACATTTCAAGTAATCGTTTTCTTTATACTATGAGCTTGGACAGAAGTATTTTAGATAAGCCTAAATATTGGAATGGATTATGTTGTACATATGCTATGTATTGTTTAAGGATAGAACTTTTTTCGATATTACTGATGGGATTTTATAGTAATGTAGTTTTAGAAAAAGGACAACCTGCAGGACGGGCGACAGCCCATCACGTCGGCAAGGCTGTGGGAATCGAACCCACAACCGAAGTGCGACTGGCCTTTTTCGCCTACCACTGGCCTACAGGAAGTCCCTGTTTAGTAGAAACTAGTTTTATTATATTAATCAGTATTATATATGAAGTATAAGTCCATTTTAGGAACCATATATGATTAATCTCACTATATATGGACTTTTGTATTTTTTGATAACTTTTCTAACCATTTGTTTGAGACAGATGGAATGACCCATCATTCTATCACATGATCTACTAACACATCACGAATGATAAATTCAACTTCATTTCTTTAAGAGATGAAGTGGAAATTGTCCAAAGAATGACAAACGGTGAGACTATACCAAAATCACGAAAGTATTTCTTCTAATTCCAATTTCATCAACTTTAGGGAAATTATCTTGAAAACCAAAAATGTTGTCCTAATGCTCTTATATCTGATGAATAATATGGTACCTTAGATCGTCACAAATTTATGGCTTTGTGATTGCTGGATTTTCCATAGCCATGTTCTCTACCACTCTCCATCAGAACATAATGGTTAGATTTCTCTTCCTTATCCATATTTTCACCTATGTGGAAACCCAGTGATTAGTTTATTTGGGTAACCATTACATTTCATACTTTTGTTTTTAAATATTGGTTTTGGTATTCCTTTTTACTATGTGGGTTTCTATTAAAGAAACTTTCAAATAGTAAACTATTTATAACCCCGACGAATTTCGAGGGCGAAATTCATTTTAAGGGGGGTAGAATGTAACACCCCGATATTTTATGAAAAATATTCTTTTAATTTCATTAATGTCTTGTGTTGTATGCTACACCAAGATTACCTTCCACTATACGCAACACCGTATTATCTTTCAGTATACGCAACACTTTTCTTGGCTCTTGTTACACACAATTTCAAGATCGTTTGATAGAAGTTATTCTACGCAACATTGAGTATATATATATATATATATTCACTGTATAAATAAAATATGGTTGTATTCTGTTATACGCAACAACAAAGGAGTTGTGCACTACACGCAACCCTGACATGGCTTGCATTACACACAATTGCGACCTTCCTCAATAGCGTGTGTTGTACGCAATACCGGGTTTTACTAAACAACGATATATTATTATAAAATTGTTATGAACTAGCCGTTATAAATAGTGTTAACTAAATTTTGACTTTTATAACATTATTATTCATCTTACACATTTCTATAACATGGTATAAGAACAAAATAAAATTTTCAGGTAAAATAAGTATTTTTCAAAAAATGCAGTTTTGCCACCTTTTGATGGATCACCCACTTTAAATCTAGTTTTTGACATGTTTATAAGTTCAATTTGACAAAATAAAATTCTTATTTTGAATCAGGATATAAAAATTTACATTATATAAAGTTTGGATATTTTTTCCGATAACTTTCATATTTTAATGAATAGTAAAAACGCGCTATATTTTAATTAAAAACAACTTTTTTCATCGTAATATCTTCTGTGGTTAAATTATAATATTGAATGGTTTTAAAGTATAAATAGAATATATTTTTACCATTTAATATAATATATGTCATTAGCATTGATTTTACCTTGAATTCGTAGGTTAAATCAATTCAATCTTTTGAAATGTTTTAAAGAAAAACCCGTTTTATTTCGACAACGGGATTAATTTTAATTTAATTTATGCATATTTTGTGTATTGAATTTGGAAAAATGGATTCCATATTTGGAATCAGTGGGTCCAAATTATGTTAATAAGCTACTTTTTATTTTTGGGCATTGTGAATAGTAACTACGGTAAATTTTATTTACTATAGTTAAAGGTAAATCGGGTAATTAAGGGTAAATATAAGATTATAAAATTACCCTAACACTTGGAAAAATTTTATTGGATGGATAAAAGTATACCCATATAACCTAAGAGTCGGATTAGATTCATTTTATGGACTTTTGTCCATGAAAATAATTTAATTATTATTAAAACCAAAGAATGTGACAACATGTCACTTTCTTAAATCTTATAAGTATAATAATTTTAATTTAGTGATAAACATCATGCAACTTCGAACATGAATAGTCTCCAGAAGTATAATACAATTATATACATCATAGGAATTTATTTAGAATTTTTAGGGATTGAATAATTATCATTTATTATGACACAAAGATGATGTAGTAATTGTCTTATTAATGAAATATTGGCATAATTGATGTTATAAATGCCCAAATAAATGTAATTTGAGACTTTTTATGACTTACATTAATATTATTGGTTAATATGACATGTTATTTCGGATATAAGTAACTTGTTTTGAACTTATCATTCTGTTATGAATTTCATAAAAATCATGTACCAAATAGTGTCAAAATTGACATAAATTAGTTTTTAAAACAAATAATATATTATTAATTGTTATTTAATTCTTAAAAATCTAATGTTCGGCCAAATGACTTAGATAAGGATATATATATTAATAATAAACATCATGGGGTTCTTTTGGCTTGTTATGGAAAGTTTATTAACCATATAGTGTAAGAAAACAAAAAGAGACGGTAAAAGTTAAATTATTTAACTTAGAGTTAAATCTAATTGATAGGGTTAAAATAATAACCTAAACTTGTCTAAATCCTATTATATGAGAGTATTTCGACCCATACCCAATTTATCTTCTAAATAAGACCCTTTGTAACCATTATAAACCGAATTTTACCTTAATATAAAATAATATTTTGAGATTTTTCTAAGGTGCCCCTCCCCTCCCTTATAAAAGGGAACCTCCTCCCTCTCCTCCTCACACCAATTTGAGCTTTCAAGCTCGGCCAACCCCGGCCAAAATCTCTTCTCCACTTCCCTAGTATTATCCTAGAGGTCCTGGTCTTCTTCAAAGACCATATTTAGTTCTTTAAGTGGATGTTAAGTGAAGGCGCGCCAAAAAGAGGTAATATCCATTACCGATCTTTTTCAATTTATTTCTTCTTAAACTTCTTCTTCTTTAGTTGTTTCATGATAATGTAATAAAATCAGTATTTCTTATATAATGATATGTTATTATAAATATGAAAAAACTCTAATTAACCTTCTATCCATCCTACGGAAAAAGGAAATCACCGCGCGTGCATACGTACGGAATACCGTCTCCACGTCGTGGTGTAATCTATTTTCCACCACCAACATACTTGGATGGGTATAATGGTGTAAATAATGACTATATATGACTATTATAAAGTGATATTGATTCTAAAATATTATACATACACTCCAATACAATTCCACGATCATAGGAACGATATCATCACTCGTGTGTACGTACGGAATACCGTCTCCACGATGTGATGCCACTCGTCCTACATGATATTCATTTCATAATGATTATATAAATGAATTGAATGAATTAATATGATATATTTTACACTAATACAATTCTGGAAATGAGGTATCTATAACCTAAAGAGAAGAATAAGAATTTATTCGACAAACACGCATAAGAACAAAAAGTAATAAACACCCGAATAACAAGTAGTAATGAAATATTACTAATAAGAAGCTAAGAATATGACCATATATGATATCATAACAATAAGTATGATTCTGGAATAAGTCAATGACATTATTTAAATCATTATACAGGAGGTTCGGACACATACAAAGCAAATCGGACCTAAGGTTAGGGAAATATCACAATCTCATTTTTATCTGAGATTGTTTATACTTTGGTATTTACTGGGGTGTATTTTATCATCCACATCCATGTTTCCTAAATATGTAATATTTATATCCTTATACAATATTTTATATCCAATTTTACCCTTCGGTGAGCTTTTAATAAAATATATTAAAGGAATCTTTTGTCATTTTTCATACGAGGTACTTTTTGACTTTTCCGACAAAAGTACGAAGAATGTTTTTTTTAACTTATACGGCATGAATGGATTTTTAAAACATTATTTGCAAAAATATTCCTTTACAAGTTTTAAAGTTTATTTTTAATCAAATCCTTTTATTTTAAAATTGTATGACATGTTAAGAAAGGAAAATTTTTTTGAATTAGAAAGGATATTTTCCTCAAGAATGGAGTTCATGTGTTTTATCAAAATTATTTTCCATCTATGATAATAAAATGTTCTGTTTCTATCCCTATTATTACATGGATTTTATTATGTTGTGATGAAAATATTTTTATGAATTCCTTTATCCTATATGAATTGTTTTATGATGTCATGATGATGTTTAAGATTCCCATTTTTATTACATGGGTTATGGAATGATGTTTGATTTATGATTTTGTGGCACACATAAAAATGGTATCATTATGAGATGGGTGAGACCTATATCTCCCTCCAATGCATTGGGTAAAGATTTTATATCTCATGAGATAGACATGGCTGGAATGGTAGGTTATACCGGTTCAGTGAAACATGACTGAAACGAGGAGTTAACTCGGTTCAGAAAGGGACTTTGTCCACTAAGATAGTCTTGGCAATGAGTCTTGACTAATAAGAAATGATTCTCTATGATTATGTGTGTATGACACAAAGTTTCATGTTTTATGTTATGATTATTGGGATTACATTTCACTACTATGATTTATCCCATGTTATGAAATTATGATCTCTTTTGCAGGTTAAGATTTTCAAAAGATATGTTCTTATGAATATGATGTGATTGATATTTTTTTTGTTTACCCTTAATGAGCATTTGAGCTCACCCTTTTATGTTTTCTTTTCCCCAGGATATAAAGAAAGGTTTTAGGTAAGAAAAAAAAGGATGAACTTTATGGGAGATGTTGAAGATCTTTCACCATGATTAGAAGATTACGTTCCGAGTTTCCAAAGACACTAAACCATTACGGTCTTTGTGTGTGTGTTTTTGTTATGTACTAAGTATTCCACAAAAGTAATGTAATGTCCATGTATGTCAAGCTTAGGGTCTCTACAAGTTTAGTAGCCTTGGGAAGTACTAGATACATTCATAAGGTTTACAATACATCCTAAAATAGAAAACCACATCAACATTTTTTCAATAGACAACACTAAGAACCCGTAGAATATCCCTATAGGTCAGTCATAATATACATATTCACATACTAGGAAAAATAAAACATAGAAATGGGTGAGCTCATATGCTCAGTAAGGATAACAATACAGCAGAAGCTTGCATAAATAAGAATAATCATTTAAGGCAATGTATAAAACTAAAACAAAAGCCTTTTCAAAATAAAATGCTTCATAATATGGAAAATATAAATCAAAATAAAATTTCATTTACATACTCACATGATTATTCTACTAGTCAAATAATCACATGCAATATCAATAGCCACTTTCACAAAGATGGAATTCATAATGCTAGACATTCATAACCACATAGTTAACATTTTGTCAAGGCCTTGTGCCAAGACACTAATTTGTCTAATGATACCTACCAATGCATCGAGGAGCTATTGCAGGCTCCACCCATCACATACTAAGTCCAATGCATTCCTCATATGAAACGGTTTAATCATAACATAAACATTTTTATTAAAAATAGCCTACGAAATGTCAATTCATTATCCATGAACCATGAATGATATAAAAATTACACATCCACAATCAAACATATCACAACACCTTCAATAAAATATGGAAGTTTAGTATCATAATAAATCAACTTCATACAATTTTAAAATCCATCAAGGGATGTTGATATAGATGAAAATTATTTGAAAAAATCTTTGAGAGAAATAACCCTTTTTCATAAAATCAATTAAAAGTCACACAATTTAGAATGTAATACATTTAAAAAAAAATTTGAATCAAAGTGTCCCATTCCAATTTGAATCTATTGAATGGAATTAACACATTAAAATCATTCATGTACATATAAATAAATCCATAAAACACATTTTGAAAACATGGACATTAATGACAATGATTTAGAAGAATAAATATTTAAAACATTTAAAATGATGCTTTAGTAAATAAGTCCCTTAAATAGAATCCCTTTGAAAAATCTTTTATGAAACATGGACATGGATAATAAATATGTCCTAGTAGATACTTACACATAAAAAATATAGGATAATAATGAGATTTAGCAATTAACCCTTACCTTATACTTTTAATTGGTCAATGGTAGGTTAACCTCCTATATAATGGTGAAATAATTGTAATTAAATTATATAATAATCATATAAATTAATATGATATCATATATGATCATTTAACATTGCTTTATTAATAATACCTTAGTATTATCGTCGTTTTGGGTGTTTACAGATTCGTTTTCTATTATATGCTTTGATACGTAAGTAATGTTTGACATGGATAGGATGTATCTTATTCATATTAAGAATGATACTAAGTCTTTAAAAATTATTTTTAATCATCTAAAAAAATTAGTCTTCAATGGATACGATGGGGAATGAATCTCATCACGTTCGTGGTGACGGTAATATGTACGTACGCACAAGGAACAATATCACTCTTTTGATATTAAAATAATATTTAATTGGATGGTATATCATATATACATAATCATTATCATGTTATATTTATTATTTACATCAATTACACATCATTATTATAACAATCCAAAAAATAATGTATTGAATAACAATTATACCACGACGTGGAGATGGTAAGCCGTACGTATGCACGTATGGTGACATGTCAATCAAAGGATGGATAAAATAATGAATATGGTTGTACCATATTTAAAATAACATCACAGTATATAGAAGATATTGGAGTTATTATTTTATAATGGAAACAACAATTAAAGATGAAGTGGAAGAAGAAAGGAACTTTAATGTGGTGATGAAATATTTACCTCTTCTTCGGGTTCTTCTTTTTCATTTAATCAAAAGGGATCCTTATTTTGGCTTTCTGACTAAAGTATGGCCTCTAGGATGAATTGAATAGTGTTGATAGGGTTTTTGGGTAGGGGTTTCTCGAGCCAAATGGCTTTTAATGTGTGAATTTAAGAGAAGGGGAGTTCCCTTTTATTAGAGGGGTGACGGGCACCTTAGGAAAAGCTAGAAATATTATTTTATAATAACATCATTTTCGATTTCTAATGGCTCCAAAATGTATTATTTAATGTATAAGGTGGGTATGGGTCTAAAAACACTCAACCAAATGGTTTTATACTTGTTTGGATCACTATACATACTTTATATTTTAGATTTAACTCTTAATTAATTAGTTTGACATTTACCATCTCTCTTTGTATATTTATATTATATGGTTAATAAACATAATATAAAATGACAATACAAGCCCAAGTGGTTCATTAAGGAAACAACTATCATTATATAATTCTTTTCTCTAAACCTTATATTTTTATGAATAGAATATAAATTAATAATTTTATATTTGTTTTGAAAACTCTTTTATGTCAATTTTGACACTATTTGGTATTTTGTTTTTGCTAAAATCATAAAATAATTGTTACTTCAAAAGAAATGCATCTAGACAACCATAACATGTCATATTAACATAAAAAATTACTGTGATTCATAAAAATTATCAAATTACATTTATTTGGAAATTTATAATTGCAATTATTTTAATATATTATTAAAGATGTAATTATAGAATCATCATTGTGTCATAAATAAATTAAATTATTTAATTTCTAAAAAATTTAATTAAAATAAAATTATGTAAGAAATCTCTCTAACTTTCGAATTACTATTTATAGCCTAATTTATGTTATGTGTAACCCCATATTAAAAATGGTTTAGTTAATAAACATTTATTTTAACTCTTTTATCTCTTCTTTGAATTAAATATTTATTAATATCCTAATAAAATCCAAGTGGATCTAAAGGATCATGTTTTATTCCTAAGGTAATTTTTTGTCAAATTACACTTATCCAAAAGAATTAGGACATGAGTTAGGGTAATAATAATATAATTTTTAACCTTAATTACCCTATTTACTTTAAACTGTGGTAAATAAAAGAAAAAAGGTACTATTCAACAAAAAATATTTTCATCTTATTGAACAACATTTTACTTTCTAATATCAACCGTGTCTCTCTGATTTTTTAAATTCACGTCACAGAAGCGGCAAAATTATGTTTTATGTAAATTTGCAAATTTTCATAGGAGGTGGGTAAAAGACAGTAATCAATTCAATAAAAATTTTATATATCTAAACATATTATTAAATGACTCAAATGAATTATATTGAACTTATATGGGTATTATTTATGTATTTTTAAATAAAATAATTGTAAATAAAATAAATAATTACATAAATAAAAAGTCTGTTTTAACCAATTACTTAGTGTTTTCACTATTCATAAAAAGTTGAATGTTTTCAGAAAAATGCCAAAATTTCACCCTAATGTAATTATGATATTCCGAATTCAAAAATTAATTCTCTTTTTCCAAATTAATAACATAGAACTTTCATTTATTAATTTAAAATTAATTCCTATTGTCAAAACCAAAAAGCGTGTTTTTATAAATAATAACTCACATAAGATTGATACTTGTTTTTGTTCAATTTCAAAGTGAAATTATTTCCAATGAATAAAATTGGATTAAATGGTAAAAATATAATATATTTATACTTCCAAACCATTAAAATTTATAATTTAACACTACAAATTATTTTGATTAAAAATAATGTTATTAGGTAAAATATACTAATTTTTCACTATTCACCCAAATATGAAAGTTATTAGAAAAACATCAAAAATTTATTGAAACTAAATTTTTATGTCTTGATTTTAAAGAAGAATTATATTCTGTAAAATTGAATATATAAAAGTTTAAAATATAGGATTTAAAAAGAATTCTCCATTAAAAGGTGGAAAAATTTCATTTTTTTAAAAAATACTTCTTTTATCTTAAAAAATGCTTTTTTTCCTAATGCCTAAGAAACAAATAATATGGATTCTAAAATTATAAATATTATATAATGTTCAAAATTATGTTAATACTATTCATAACTTCTTTTGAACAGCTAGTTTGGTAAGTCATGGTGCGCTGCAACATGGTGTTGCGTGTAGTGAAAGTTAATGAATTACTTTGAAGAAATAGCGTACTATGAAATATTGCGGTGTTACAGTTATCTTGGGTGTTGGTTGGCGTGGTCGTGGCACGGCCTCCTCGGGTGGATGCAGTTTTCACAGGGGAGGCGATTGCAATCCATTGTGTCGATCTTTCTCATATAAAAAAATTGAAGAACATTTTGTGGTGGGGTCTCGAGGGATTCTCTATTATGTTGCATGAATCTATAGATTTTACTTTTTTATACCACTTGATCACAATGGAATTGATATAAAAAATAATTAAAATGGATAAATAAATTGGTATCGATCATATGTTATTGCATATTGTTTTGATGGATTGAGTGATATATATGGTTTCCTTGTTTATCAGGTAGTTCTTAACAGAAATTGGTAAAGAAAATAGAGTTGGATTAATTATAATTTTTTTTCTTAGTTAAAAGTGGAATGTAAATGAATCTGGTTGTTGTTGTTGTTGTAATGTGATGTTAGTCAAATTGGTGTAGTCAACATGTTTAATTATTTGTGATATATTACAGTTTAGGATGCCTATAGTTGGAACCTAAAAATAATAAATTGGTTAATTCCAAATGGATTAAGAACCAGATGATTGATAAAAAGATAGTGCTTGGTAGGGTTCTGAGTTACCCTATTGATTTTAAGGTCAAGTAACTTCTGATTTAGATCTATTAGTGCTCATTATATGTGAAGGATGGATGCCTTGATTAAGGGCCAAGAGGCTAGTTAATTTGATGTTTGTTTCATGCTTCTTGTGTTGTCATTTGATCCTTGATGGCTGTTGTGATATGTGGGGGAAGGGAGGCCCACTGGTCATGGCATCAGTGGATGCCTAGGGTGGCGAGATGCATCGGATTATGCATTTGGGTGTCAGGGAGGACACCAGAGATGATGAAATGGGTTGGATGTGAATGATTGAATTTTTTCTGAATCTTGTTGGTTGTTTATCATCTTTACATTCCCCTCTAATCAATACCATTGGTATATCTTACCAACCTCTCAAAAGGGGTGAAGACACACGATGTATTCCACATGATTTCCATGTATAGCTTCTCGAGGAAGGATGGGTCTATGCTCTTACTAGAGGTGGAAAATACTTGATGGGTATTTCATCGACTCATTGGGTTGATCCCTCTTATGTTTAGTATCATAGAATTTTTTTATAGAATTCCTATGAATATAGTAAATTAATATCAATTTTAATAATTATTGAATAAATTATGTTAACCCATGTGATTTGACTATTCTGGGATGCAATGCGGTGGTAATATTTCTAAGAAGCTATGGACATTGTTTGGTTATGCCTAGAGGACACAAAACATTGGTGTGAGGGTAATGAAATATAATGTGGGATTCATAATAGTTAATTAATATTTAAAAAATTAGTTAACATAATTTGAATCTAATAAAAACAGAATTTTACAATGTAATAAATCTCTTTAAATGGTTGTGTGCTTATAGGATACGTAGTCTTAGCTATGGTAGTCAGTAGTCTGAGAGACATTTTCTATAGTTGAGTCTATGAGTAGTTTTTTCCTATTGTGTGGGTGTGATCTATTGTATATTCTGTACATTTTTTTGTTTATATATTCTACTCCACCCCTTCAGTTTGGGAAACTGACACCCTAGGGATTTTTTAGCAATGGGTGGGGGTGTTTTTCCCAACATTTCTAGGGGAGGGTGGATGGATGACTACTCTATTTGGCCCCGCTCTATTCTCTTGGTAGTTACTTTTACTGGTCAGCACATTGGATACATTTCCCCATATATGTGTGTTGAGGGATTTAATGGCTTTTGGTTATTCACACACACCTATTATAGATATAGTTTCTTATGGACAACTATTTGTGTAAAATGTATAGGATATGATGGTTTGAGGATCCTTACTCGGTGTATGGGCTGTAATGGATTTTATTATAATGATCACCATATGATACATTTTATATGAGCTTTTGGTGGCTTTTGGAAACTACCTAGTTACTTTGGTTATGTGGATGTTGTAGTTTTGTTTCAAAAGGTTCATATTGTTGTGCTTCGCCCATGTGTCTGAGGGAAATCCTTTTTAGAGAGATATGGCATAGGACGTGCAAAATTGGGGAAAGGCGGCAAACCAATAGGGAAGTGGTAGTAGGGTAACCTTAATACTATTAATTATATTATATAATCTTCTATACGATATTTTGTGATAGTATCCATAGTGAGGCTGGGAACATAGTATACCTATTTAGGTGACGAGTTAGTTTCACTTGTTATTCACTATGATTTAGCATTCCTTCTCCACTTTTTCACAAGATTCTCTAGGGGGAATCCTACTCAGTATATATTTATACTCACCCTATGTATATATAAACTATTTTTAGGTCACATGGAACATGTTTTAGATCATGATAGTTACTACAAGATTGGGGTTGCAGGAGCTGTTCGGTCTTCATGGTCACTATTTTTTACTTATTTGTGGAAATTATAGTTTTCTATTTCAGTTTTAGTAGTTTTATCATGATATGGCATATGTGTACTTTGGTTTTATTTTATATTTTAGTCTGAGTTGGAGTTGGTTGGTTTCTATCTTATATCACTCTTTTGCATATTGTCTCTTAGAGAGTAAGGCCTCCCATTTGTGCATTTACTATACATTTGATTCTAGTCCCCAACCTGAGGCCTACTAGAGGTAAGACTCAGGGCTCAATATCTCGCTTCTCACATTACCGGACCAGGAGGGGTATTCCTTGTGGGGAGGGGTTGTGACAGAGTTGTATCAAATGTATGGTAGAGGGATAAGATAGAGTTTCCTATTATTCACAAGTCAGGTTTCATGGGTTGGTAGAGAAAAGGTGTCAGTTAAGTTTAGAAAGTGATGTAAACACTGGATCCCAACTAAGACATAGGTTTTTTGGTCTCCCTATGATCTGATGCAGGGAACTTTATGATTGAAGTGTCAACAAGATGACATGATACTGGTTTTAGGGTAGAGACCTTGGAAAGGATCATGCATAATTTTTTATTTTGGTTGTGTTTGAATGGGTACACCATGGGATATGTTAACATAAATTGAATAAAAGAAAAAATAATTAATTAATTAATGGTGTGCCTTCCATTTTATAGGTTTAGCAGCTCTAAAGGTTTATTATTTTGAAGGTATGAGTCCAGGTCAATGTCCTCATCCTATTTTCATATAAGATGACCACCCGGTTGTGTCATATGGTATAATTTGACGACAACAAAAATTACAGGAGGACACTCCAAGAGTTTCAGAGCTAGTGTCTATAGAAGTAAGAGGGATTCATTTCAAATGCATCCACGAAAGACTGTTGCGGGAATTTGAGAGTGCATTCAGTTTGATCCATGCTCAGAAAGAACACTATGTGTATTTGGTTGTGAAGATGTTATGTGGGGAAATGAGGCAGTGTTGGTTCATGTTCCTCAGGGATTGAGAGTAGTCAGTGATCTCGTTGGGGGAGTTCTGAGTCATTTTAAGAGTCCACTTTATTTTTTCAGCCTTGACAGTGTCCAGTCTCCAGGAGCTGTTTACCCTTCGATAGGGGAGCTCGAGTGTGTGGGAGTTTTTAAATTATATCTAGAACCTTTAAAGATATCTCTTGGAACTATTTCCAGATGAGGAGGATAAAGATAGGAATTTTGGGGTGGCTTTGTGTCCATATATGCAACACTAGTTATCCATTTTATACTGAAGACTTTTCTTGAGGTGCTGGAAAGCATAGAGGTCATTGAGAGAACATTAGACCGAATATGATATTTATAAGAGGGGATTTGTCGGGATGCCTAACTAAGTAGGTTTGTTGTTCGGTGTTCCTGGTTTTTAGTGTAGAAGAGTTTTCATTCGATTGGGGTTAGGTCCAATCCCTCAGAATCCAATTTCAATGGGGGAAGCGGATCTCATGCCTATTCCAAGGGATCATCCTATTGTTTTTTCTTGTAGAGGCTGAGGTCATCAGTAGTGAGAGTGCCCAAAACTTTAGAGCAATCATCGTGCACTCGGTGTTCTTCTCCAGGTTCCTTTGTTGAGGCAGTTCTAGCCAAGTCCACTACAGTATGTTGCACAAGACTTGGATTAGTAGATAGCATATGGGGAAGGAAGAGGACAACCACATGTTGTTCTCCATCCTCAATGAGTATCTCACAACCATGGTGGTGGTCATCATCAGGGTCAGAGAGGATGTGGAGAAGGCCTTGTTTAGCTTCATGCTTTACCATTCCCAATGCAATGTGGGGTTGACATCATTTGGGGTACACATTTCATGTTTATACTTTTGTGAATTCCTTGTTTTATTCAAGATAGAAACACTCATTCAAATTGAATATCCTAGTCCATTCTTTAGTACTTGGGGTAGAGAGGATTCCAGTGCCCTTGGCATTGACAATGTCAGTTAGAGGTCTAACTGGATTATTTGATGTACGTAGAGACTGTGAGCTAGTGATGGCGCAACCAAAATCTTCATTATATTTCCTTGGTTTGTGAATAAAACCATATGATTTTATCCTCGGCATGGATTAGTTGTATTCAGTGTAATATATCATTGATTTCTTTATGAGGCAGGTGGAATTATTTGATTCTAATGTACAGCCAGTAGTGTTTCTTTGTGAGTGAGACCCTCAGATGGTTTAGAGACATGTTTTGTCATTTTAATCCTTGATGGATGAACTAATGATGTTTTATTCAGAGTTTCAATAGTTGGGAATTCCCAAGGTCATAGAAGAGTACTCTGATGTCTTTCCAGAAGAGGTTGTAACATTACCCCCTCGATGAGAGATCGATTTTTGGATAGATATACAACCAAGAGCATCTCCTATAATTATGTATCAATATAGGATCTCCTATTATGAGCTATAGGAGCTGCATATATTTCTCAATAGTCTGTTACAGTGTGGTTTATTTGGGAGAGTGTGTCAATTTTGTTTGTGAAGAAGGATGATGATAGTTTGAGGTTTTTTATCGATTATTGTCTCTTAAACAATGTGAAACTAAAGAATCCCAATCTTGTTCCATGGATCGATAATTTATTCGATCAAATGAACTGTGAAAGATGGTTCTCGAAGATCAACTTGTGGTCAAGATATCATCAGATTCATGTGAAGGAATAAAATATACTGAAGACCACTTATTGTTGTCACCTGAGGAATTATGGGTTCATTGTAATGATGTTCATTGTGTTCAATGATCGATAAATGTTTATGCGGTTGATGGAATTGGTGTTCCATTAGTCCCTATATAAGTTTGTGGCATTTTTCATCAATGAAATCCATGTGTACTATGTGTTTTAGGAGGATCATGCAGAGAATATGTGTGCCATTTTGGTTGTTCTTTGTCAACAGAATCTATTTGGGATGTTTTTGAAGTGTTTTTTTTGGGCTCGAGAAGGCCATTTCTTGGGGGATGTTGAATCCCAGTTGGGAGTAGTCATGGATCCGTCAAAGATAGAAGCGACTATGTCTTGGGAAGCCCCAAAGATATTTTTAGAGGTGTAATGTTTCCTTAGTCTCGAAAAATACTACAGGAGGTTCATATCTAATTTCTCTCAGGTTACGAATCTTCTAACAGTATTTACCATAAAGTATCAGACATTCATGTGGATTGATCAATGGAAGAAGGCTTTTGACTATCTAAATGTGATGTTGGTAAGTGCTCAAGTTCTTTTCCTTCCAGCAGAGGGAGTTTTGTTTGATGTTTTCTACATTTCTTCGCATCTGGGGTTATGTAGTGTTCTGATGCAGTAGTGGTCAATTTTTTATGGGACTTAGCAGTGACATCCTCATGAGCATAATCTATGGTGTTTTTTTTGAAGTTGTGGATATATTTCCACGCTAGAGAGAGATTTGTTGTTTTCACTGATCATCAGATCCCGATGTATGCTTCCTCCCAGCGTGACTTGAACTTGCAAGAGCATCTGTGGATGGATTTCTTATAGGAATAATACTTTCAAATATCTTATTCACATGGAAATGGGAAGTTTTTAGCTGTTTCACTAACTAGAAAGTCATTTAGTGATGTAATAAGTGAATTTGGTTATTTGTGGATAGTGATGGAAAAACATTCAGCAATGCTTCTCGATATGGGAGATGTTGGGGGAAGAGGTTTTCTTTTTCAGATGAAGATGCAGTCATCCTAGTGCAATAGATGGAAGATCCCCAATTGGGAGTTCTAGGGGTGGAGGTCTAGAGAGACCGAGATGTTTGTGGCGAGGCCATCGATGGATGGTTTTAGGACGAACAACATCGAGTTCTATATCAGCAACGATGTTTAGTTACTTTGAAGATGAATTATTTGGTTCTTAAATAGTTACATAGTTCTCCCTTAGTAGTATATACCAGTGTGATAATTATGTATTGATCCTTAAGGAGTCATTTTTGGTGGCCTAGGCTGAAGCATTCAGTTACAGTGTTTGTGTCTCATTTTTCTGGTCTGCCCAAAAGTGAATTTTTCAAATCGTGTCCCCAATGGGTTTCTCGAGCTTTTAGATATTCCTTTGTGGAATTTAGAGGAATTCACAGTGGACTTTGTTACTAGTTTACCCCGAGATCAGGGGGGCATTGACTCTTCAAGGGTGGTAGTGGATCGTTTCATGAAATCGACCCACTTCATAATGACCAATGGGTAAAAATAAGGGGATGTTTTTTCGAGGAAGTATCTTGAGGAGGTGGTGAGACTTTATCTAGTCCTGAGGATGATAATTTATGATCGAGATCCTTGTTTTACCTCTATGGTGTAGAGAGGCATACAACATGATTTTGGTGCTCAACTATTCCTTTGAACTTCTTTTCAACCGTAGGAGGACGGTCAGACAGAGCAGACCATCCAGACTCTTGAAGACATGTTCCGCTCTTGGGTCTTGGATTTTGGAGGTTCATGGATAAGGAACATACCCTTGGTAGAGTTCTCCTATAATAATAGTTTTCACTCCACCATCGGTATGGAACCATTTGATGCCTCTTAAGGCCAAACTTTCCATTCTCAATTATGATGGACTAGGGTCAGAGAGTCAGGAATTCTCAGGCTAGAACTAGTACAGAATACAATAGAGATGGTTCAGGTGATTTGATAGAGAATGAAGGTAGTGTAGGATTGGTAGAAATCATATTCTATTCAATGAAAGATACCTTTGTAGTTTTATTTTGGGGATCACATGTTTCTGAAGGTGATTCATCATCATGGGAAATGAATTTTTGTTCTTGTGAGAATACTCTATCCCAAGTTTTTTGGGCCTTTCAATGTGTCGCCTCATGCTGGAGTCATTGCTTATCGGGTATCTCTTCCCCCATAGATGATCAAGGTACATGATGTTTTTATGTGTCACAACTCTACCATTATCTTTCTGATAACTATCACATCAATGATTGTAGTGAGATCGGGTTTGATGATGATGCGGCCTTTATGGAGAAACCTATAGAGATCCAGGACTACAAGGAGAAGGGGTTTCATGGGTGTGATTTCCCATTGGTTTGTGTCTTTTGGAGACACAATGGCATAGTGGTGACTATACGGGAACGTGAGTCGCTGATATGCGGTCAGTACCATTATTTTTTTGATGTTTAACTTATTTTATGTAACAATGATCACTTTTTAGTTGTAGAAAATTCCTTTTTATAATATGACTTTTTTTTTCTTTTTTGGCTGGATCTCTTTTGAGTGGTATCACCATGGTTGGTTGTTCAAACCCCTTTTCGGTTTACATTTATGTGGGATTTGAATTATCAAGGAAGAGAATGTTTTTGTGTTTTATTTAATGTAATGGATATTACCTCTCTACTCCATTTCATTGTTTAAATATGGTGTCTTCTATCTTCTAGTAGGTCAAGGTGGATTATCCCCAACACATTTCCAAATTTCTTATTCTGTGAATAGAGTTTCATGTTTTGTGTACAGTGATTATAGTCATCCATAGGTGTAGAGTGTTTCCAGAAGTAAGTAGGTGTACTGTGTTTCCAGATGTCAGACGGTGTATAGTGATTCTAAACATCTGTAGGTGTACAATGTTTCCAAATGTCGGTAGGTGTATATTTATTCTAGATATCGGTAGGTGTACAATGCTTGTAGGCATTGGTAAAGGTTGATGTATAGTGTTTCCAGGTGTCCGTAGGTGTACAGTTATTCCAAGCATCAGTAGGTTTACAGTGTTTCTAGGAATTAGTAGGTGTATATTTATTCTAGACATTGGTTGGTGTACAGAGTTTCTAGCCGTCGGTAGTTGTACAGTGTTTCCAAATATCGTTAGGTTTATAGTATTCCCAGACATCGGTAGGTGTATAGTGTTTCCATACATCGGTAGGTGTACAATGTTTCCAGCTTCTTACAGTTTCATCCATTTCACATTTTCTTTGATGACAAATGCATTCCAATAATTTTTTATGGGATATAAGGCTGATTCAAAAAACATAACTCCTAAATTAAATTTCCAATGGATTGGGATGAATTCACTTGGTCAACTCACGTGGTTTAATGCGATCCCCTTTTAATATAAAATGCAGTGTATCATAAACTGATGATCTGTTAAATATTAGAAAGGGACGAGATATCTTCCTCCCTTGTTCTACCAACTTGTTCCCTTATGAAAGATTCTATAACCTTTCCTTCCTCCAATTAGATTGGTGTGATCATACATTTATCCTTGGATCATTTCCCCTTCAATATTTTTCTAGCTACATGTGTACCCCCTGTTTTGGTGCAGGCAGTAAGTGTCGATCCATCCTAAATAAAAGGTATGATCTACCTCTATTATTTTGTTTTATTAGATCATTCTTACCCCTTTTCTCCTTGACATTTAATGGAATGTGACCTCCATTCTTTTAATGGTGTTTTCTTGGGTGTATGATGGTGCAGTCGTGCCATGATGTCCTCCAGTGGATGCAGTTTTCATGTGAAAGGCGATTGTAATCTGTTGTGTGGATCGTTCTTGTATAAAGAATGTCAAGAGCCTTTTTAGGCAGGGGATTTGTGGCTTCTCTATTATTTTTCGTGAAAGTCTATATTTTTCATGTTTTATAGAACTGGATTAAATTTTAATTGACATAACAAATATTTGAAGCAGATAATTAAATTTGTATGGATATTATGTTATTATCTCTTGTTTTGAAAGATATTGTTATATCTATTCTTTCCTCGATTATAATTTCTTTAATAACAGAAATTGGTAATGAAAAAAAAATATAATTCAAATTATTTGACTAATATTAAAGAGGCATGTAAATGAATGAAGTTATTGTTTTTTTAATTTGATGTTTGTAAAATTGTTGCAATAAATATGATTAACTATTTTTGATAGCATTCTATTTAGGTTACATATAGTTGGAAACTAAAAATAATGAATTTGTTAATTACATATGGTATAAGAACTAGCGGTTTTATAAAAATATAATACCACATAGGGTTCTAAGATACCATATTTCTTGTCAGGTCATGTAACTTATGCTTTGGAGGCATGAGAGATCATTATGTTTGAAGGTTGGATGCATATTTTAAGGGCTAAGAGACCATTTAATATGATGTTTGTTTCATGCTGCTTTTATTGTGATGTGAACCTGGATGGCTATTGTGATATATGGGGGTTGGGAGGCCCAATGGTTTTTGTAGCAGCTAACGGCTTAGGTGGAGAGATTAATAGATTTAAGCATGTGGGTCTCGAGGATTACATATAAGATAATGAAATGGATTAGATGTGAATTATTTGATGTTTTTTGAATCTCGTTGGATGTTTGTCTTCTTTAATTTCCCCAGTTCTCCAGGTAGTTGGTATTTCATGCCCTTCTTTCAAAAGTGGTGAAGATGCACACGGTATTCCACTTTCTTTCCTTGTTTAGATTCTTGAGGGAGTATTTTTCAATGCTCCTTCTATAGATGGAAATGACTCATTGGGTAGTTCATCTACTCCTCGGGTTGAGCACCCCTGTATTTAATAGCATATAATTTTTTTATATAATTCCTAGGAATATAGGAAATTAACAATGGAATAAATAAATGATTGAATAAATGATGTTACCCCATGGGGTATGAGCTTGCTGGGATGCAATGCGGAGGTAATATTTTTGAGAAGCTGTCGACTTGGATTGTTTATTTGTAGAGGGCATGAAACATTGGTGTAATTATAATGAAATAAAATGGGTAATTGTTAATGGTTAATTAATATTTGAAGAAATAATCAATATAAAGGGAAACTGATAAAAAGGTAATGATGTAATCTAATAATCATCTTCAAATTGTTGTGTGCTTTTAGGATACTAAGTCTTAGTTGTTGAAATCTATAGTCCGAGAGACTTTAGTTGCAGTTGAGTCTAAGAGAAGGTTATGACTATAGTGAGGTTGTGAGAAAATTATATTCTATACCTTTTGTATCACTATAGGTTACTCCACCACATCAGTCAGGTAAACTGAAACCCCGTAGATTTTGAGCACTAGGGGTGTTTCCCCAACATTGCTATGAGAGGATGGATTGATGACTACACCCTTTGCACCCACTCTCTTCAATTGGTAGTTACTTTTTCTTATAGGCACAGTATATAGTTTCCCCATATAAGTGTGTAGAGAGTATTAATGGATTGTGGTTATTCACACACACATATTCTAGATATAGATTCGTATAGACTATTATAGGTGTAACATGTATAGGTTGTGCTGGCTTGATGATTCTTACTCATTGTATGGGTTGTAATGGCTTGCGGTATAATGACACACATATGATAAATGTTATATGTGTTGTTGAAGCTATGAAGAACTATCTGATTACAATAGAAACATTTACATAGTGGTTGTGTTGCACGAGGTGGGTATTGTGGTGCTTCGCCCAGGTGTCTGCTAGAAAACCTTTTTGGAGAGAGATGGCATAGAACCTGCAACGTTGGGGAAAAGAGGAAAACTAGTGAGGAAGTGGTAGCAGGGTTCCCTTGATATTATTAAATATAGTATATACTCTTGGGTGGAATATTTTGTGAGATTAGCCATGGTTTGGATTAGAACATATTATACCTATTTAGATGATGAGTTAGTTTCACCTGTTGTTCATTGTGCTTCAACATTCTTTTGTTACTTTTGCATGAGAGGCTCTCGGGAAGATGCTATTGAGTATATTTTTATAATCACCCCAGCTAAATATATACTGTTTTTCAGATCACTTGGAGTAGGTTGGTGATCATGATGGTTACTACTAGATTGGGTTGTAGAAACTATCCAGGTCTCATGGTCTCTGTTGTTTTTACTTTCTTTTGGTACATGTATTTTTTATTTTCAATTGTAGTAGTTTATGCATAAAATTACATATGTTTTATTGGTTTTTCATTCATATCATAGTCTGATTTTGAGTTGTTTGGTGTATATATTATCTATATCTTTCTCATATGTTCATTTAGAGGGTAATGCCTCCCATTTTTGTGTTTACAATACCATGGGTGATAGTCACCAACCCAAGGCCTACTGAAGGTGGGACTCGGGGGTAACTATCTCCCTTCTGTCATGTCCGGACCAAGGGGGTACACATTGTGGGGAGGGGTTTGTGAAATAATAATATATATATATATATATATATATATAATTTACTTTTCCTTCCTTCAATATAATAACAAAATGGTAACATCGTTCCTGCATACATATGGCCCACCCCCTCCATGAACTGTGTATTTCATTTATAATTTATATATTTTATAGATTATTTTAAATACATATATAATAAATATATATGATATTTATATCAGTTATTAAATTCATGAAAAGGGTAATTCCTGATTAATGTAAGAAGGATAAAGTAAAAATCAAAACATATACTAAAAACAAACCGGTTATTACCTGAAATATTACATTATCATGGAATTTTTAATAAAAAAGTAATTAAAAAGTAATAATAAAAACATATATGATATGATATATATCATTAGTTTTATATGTTTGATGTATACTAATCTTATTTTTATCATATAGGACACTTAAATGTGTACTAAGGATGTCCTGACATAGTGTAAAAGTATTTCTAGTCTCACCCTTATTTCTGTGAGACTTAGTCATATTCACCACTTATTTCTGTTGTGTGGTGTATATAAATCCCTTTGAAATTTTAAATAAATAATTTATTTTATTTTATTATATTTAATGTTTTAATTTATGTTATTCTTTCATGGAGCTAATGATTCAAATGTAACATAACTAGTAAGGGATTTATGTCTCACATTTTACTTTTGAGATATTCATTCTATATTCACCACCTATTTATTCTATGTGGTGTATATATATACCAAGATTGGTTTTTAATATTATTTTAATGTAATTTGATATTATTTTCATGTCAATTTAAGGATCTCTATTTCATGTGTTTTCTATTAAAAAGTTGCAAAATCGGAAAAAGAATTTTGTCTCAATTTTAATTCGTTTATAATCTTGTTATGCTATGAGCTGATAATATTGTATGGGGTTTATAAACATTCTATTTGACATGTTGTGTCATTAATATATTTTTTTAATGCAATTGTATGATTAATTTATATATATTATTTTGGGGGCATTAAGATTCAATGTAATCAAATTGGTAAGAGTTTATTACATCAGTCTAACTATTTATTGGTATTATTTATGATTGTTCATATATTAATGAAATATTAAGACCCATATATAAAAAATCATCAATTTTAATCTTCTATTTTTATTAATGATATATTCAGGTATCAATAACACTTTCTACCCTTTTTACTTATGATAATTAAGAAAATAATTTATAAGAATCTCACATTATGTATATCTCTTTGGTTGGAAATTGATGTTCTCTAAAAAAACTAAAAATATTTTTAGAATGATTTTAAATGATTTTTTAATATAATTTTCCATTATAGTGATTATTAAAATAATTATGTTTTAAAAGTTTTTTTTTCAAAGAGTAAAATATATTTTCCACAAGCAATATTTTAAATGACCGTTTTAAAATATTTTCAAAATAAGAATGCATCATATGATATAATTTACGTTTTAATGGAGATGTGTTCTACGTATTCCATTCATATTCTTCCTCTATGTGGTCATGTTTTGAAGGAATGATGTTTAGGGAACTCATTTCATTCACATTGATCAATTATATTCCAAAGAGATTTATATGAAACCCATTTATTTTCCATGTGATGAATAGTTTATGATTGAATAATTGTTTTTTTTTGATTTTTTATAATGATATAAATTATATTCTATCCTTATTAATGTGGTGTTTAATGGATATAACTTATACAATTTTGTGCACCAGATAACATTTGGTAATCCCATTATAGATTATATGATGGGGTGGCTGAGATAACATTAGGTTAGATCATTATAACTTATATGATGGGGTAACCCATATAACACCAGGTACACCAATTATGGATTATACGATAGAGTTTCCTATATATAATATGGTGATTCCATTATAGTATACATTAGGGGTACACCCAGATAACACTCCAATGAATTTGGTAATGATTTATATATCATGAAATTGACATTATTCGAATAGAGATTGAAATTGGTACAGTAATATAGGTATTGAATGAGATGTTAAATTTGTTCAGTAATCGATGATGGAATAGTTTATGAATCCAATCTATTAGTATACTTTGTCTGCTATGATGATAATTGTAGCAATCCATTACTAAAATAGAAATTATCTTCAATGATTATGTGTATATCAAAAATTATATACTGTATTATTATGTTATGATCTCATGGATTATTCTATTGATTTCCTTGGGACATAGGTTTTTTGATCTTTCAATCATTATTTAGGGAATCGTTTGCATGGTCTTAGAAATTAAAGTTATGTTTTTCAAATATTTGGATAATTGTTTTATACCCTTATATCCATGTTATTCTTGTAAGTCTCCATTATTTAGCCTTACTGGGAATATGATCTCAACCATTATTATGTTTAATTTCCCACGGTTTTTAATGAAATTTTTTATAATATTTACTAAATGGAATGATTTATGTGGGAAACATTGAATATCTTTCATCAAGATAGAATATTGTGTTCCATGTTCAAACAGACACTAAAATATTATAGTCTAGGACATTAAATTCAATAATGATTATTATATTCATCTCAAATTATCTATTATCCATGAATGAGATGCTTAGGTCACTATACCCACCATATGATAAATTTGGAACATCCTAATTAACCTTACTAATAGATTAATTCCCTAACATAAC
Source organism: Viscum album (assembly GCA_963277665.1). Taxonomy (NCBI): domain Eukaryota; kingdom Viridiplantae; phylum Streptophyta; class Magnoliopsida; order Santalales; family Viscaceae; genus Viscum; species Viscum album. Next base: position 113,855,502 of record OY728161.1, read on the forward strand.
CTTTTAAAACTATATCAATATGAGATATTCTAGAAAACAAGGTCTCCCTATTCAAAATCCATATTCCTATTCATCAGTTTGTGTAATAATTATGATATCTTTGTGATATCATCATATCCTACCAGATTACCTACACATTCTCCGACATCAACCACACCAAAAATGTTCTCATCATTGATAACTCTCTAATCAATTTTCAGCATAATTATGGAAACCACGATCCCCTAAATATTGTATCAAAAGGTCACATGTTGGTGTTAGAGTTTTATTGGTTTATCAGTGAAATATCTAAAAAGGGTATGTAATCACCCCATTTTGGGACAAAATATGACACAAAATATCTCAAAATATCATCAAAAACCTGATTTTCCCTCATTATCCTCCACTATCTAAGGATGAAATGCCACGATTAACCTTGAACACATCATGAATACATACAACAACTTTCTCTGGGATTGATATGTGAAATGAGCATCTTGATCTGAAACTATCATAAAAGTTACACCATGTAGGAAACTAATGGCATCTAAGTACAAGATTCCAAAGCATTCCAGCGAACTCTTCACAAAAATAAAAAAGGAAGTTGGATAATATATATAATTGGTTCGTGATCAGAAAAATATAATGTGTCCCTAAACTGGAAATGTATGTTTCATCATAAATTACTTTGACAAACCATCCCTCTTTTATTTTTAACATCTAACTGTTAATCAAATTCTATTTAAACCAGGTTCTCATCCTTTTCCATCTAACTAGTGAGTTGTTATGAGACAAACTCACAAATCACCCTCTTTATGCCTATTCATCAAAATTGATATCTTTGGCCATGATATAACTTCATCACTCTCATATATACCACTATAGGGGAAATATGGAACTCCATAATTACCTCTACTAATAGCCCAACTAATAACTCTGACTATCCTATAAAGAGTATGATGTGATCGCCACCTTGAAGAAGATTCATCTTGTTTATCACTTTGGAAAATAAGATCATGTGGAACATTTTAATCAATTTCTCCCTAATAGGCCACCCTCTCATAATATAAATGTAGTGGGGTTACCACTATCGATATAATATATTGCACCTCTCCCTTATCCACCAAGGATTACTACATCACATCCAACTTCATAGACACTTACACCATCAACTGAGGTTAATATTTCTAAATATGGGAATTATAAATCCTATTCCCCAATAGAATAGAATAGATGATCTTGGTGTCATTTTCATATTAAAAATTCAACCAATGAATCTTCGTCAAGATTATATATCTATAAAAAGAATGTTTCTAAGGATTCCATGGTCCATTTTGACTATGAACCATAAAGTAATAAGAAACATTCTCTATGAATTTAAGGATAACATTACCCCAACCAACTCAAAATCAGGGGTCATATAGTTTTACAGATGAGGTCTCAACTATTGAGACCCTTTTTTGATTATCACATAACTATGATTTAGTAAACAAACATTCCCAACATTATTGGTGTCCTAGAACACCAAATACTCAACAAATTCATTTTAAAACCTCAAAATAAGATCCATCATAAATCTATGATTCAAATCCATATAGACTCTCTAGCATCACATAGTCCAAATAAAGGGTTACATCTTTGCAGTAAAGGATATCTATGAAAAATAAAATCATGATAAGTCTTCCATAATTATTTTATATTATCCCAATTTCTCAAGAAAACTCAACAATTCCACAAATCTATTTAGTGTGACCCATGAAACAACTGCCACAGTATTCACAAGTTTCACAACTAAACTACCCAATGCTATGAAGTTCCAAAAGAAGTGGAGCTCTCAAATAAAAAACTAACACTTTGAGAGATTGGTGTAGATTGGGTTATCCAAAAGAATATCTAGGATATCTCATAGATTCTTAACAAGTTTATTATTTAGAGTTGACTAGAAGGGGATATCTTCAATGAAGATAACCATAAATCAATCCCAGATTGGATAAAATTCCTACTTCATTTGTTCCATGAATGTAACTAGGTATAAATAATGTTTAATCAATTCACAAAAAATTCATAATCCCTTTAAAGACAAATAAATTCTATCTTTGGTATATCTTATACATGAACCCAATGTCGATGATAGAAAAACATATTATTTTTCATTGAGAACCACATAATTCCATTAAACTAATCAAATAGTTCATCAATCCTCAATATAGGGTATTTTATATTGAATGAAACATAATTCCGGTAGCAATAGTCAAAAATAATCCTTAATATCTCATCTGGAATATTGTTTAAGAACAAAAAAACTATAGAGGGCGCAAAATAGTTCTAAAAAAATAACCATAAGTTCAACCAACTGCTCTTGTACTCCATGATCTCGCTAGGGGCCAAACAATATTCTTCAGTTTATATTATATTGGTCACAAGTTGAATCTCAAAATATATGTAAATCTATCAACAAGAGGATAGTACTAGAATATAACAAAGAAAAACATTTATGTGATCATAAATAATTTTATAAATCATATCATTTAAACTTTCCTTCAAAAATATATCCAAACTATCAAATATATTTATTATTAGCTAAAAAATCCCATGCATGGTCCATACTCTTCGTTAATAAAGGTACCACTCACCCACAATAGAATATAATAATCCATTATCATGGAAACACCTCATTCTTATATTCTTGTAGTCTACCTAGACATGAAGTGATTATAACTAATATATATCAAATTTTAAATTATACAGCTTCACATATCAACAATTATGTTCAAGAGAACCTCTATCCACTAGGAACTTTTTCATATCACTGATAGATGTGGGTGAACATGTGATCACTTCATGTAGAATCCCCTAACACATTTGTATGGCAGGTATCTACAATAATGTCACCAATTTTTGATCTTGGGGTTAAGTAATAAAGGAATGGATAATACTAGTGTCTATGATGATGTGTTCTTATATTAGGAAGACACATATCATATCACAGATCATGTTAAACACTACTATTTCATAAGACTCTATCACTTACATCTAGTCATCTCCTTGGAAACTAGCTCCATAAGCCTAGTTTATAGAAACTTAGGGTGGTCGTGGTGGAAGAATATCATAAATATTTATAACTCTATCTCCTCCTCTTAGGGATCCACTAGTTCCTCAACCATAGTTTCATCAATTAAGACAATCCATCCCATATTATGGAGGTACCTGATCACATCATTTCGACTAATATCTAGGTATATCTACCACATGACATCGGTAAACAACATGTTTAGTTGGTCAACCATGATCCTAGAGAACACATCATCTATAGGTATAGGAAAAATCCCTTTTTCTACTCCTAATTTGTTGAGGCTTGGGTCTAGGACCACAAAATAGTATGTCATTGATGAAGTTACTCTAATGCATGTTGATGGTTAGTTTTAACTATTGACTTCTCTCTTAGATAACCACCACGAGCACCAACTACCTTATTTTCCACTTCCATGATGTTAATTATCACTGTTACCCTCTCAAAAACCCCTTATAATATGTTCGTATGTAAATGGGGAACAACGTTGTATCATATATCCCTTTGAATGCCATTTTTAAACTTCCAAACATATAATATATTTACAATGAATCTTGAAAATTGTGTGCTTTTATAGTTTAGTGAATAGAAATGTATACTTTTAAATGGATAGGCTACCCTACTATTTATTTAATGGCTCCTGGAATCATACATAACTCAATTATGCATGTAATACTCCTTATAAAATAGGTGTTAAATCATTATAAATGGGACATATTTTCCAACATGGGGTAGATTATCATTTTACACAAGTGTATCAATATATCACGTATAAGGATAGATACCAAAACCACCATATGATTAAATATTTTCTAGGAAAAAACACCTACATCACCTGCTTGATCCAATCCACCATTGGTAGAGGGTCTAGCTCACAAATGATCCTGGTTAGTCAATAATGATTGAACTCTTGAAGGGATCTTATCTTATGAACATCCTCATCTTAACTCATTGGGATCTCCCATAACCCAATAGGTGGAGGGAGTTTCACCTCATATATAGGTTGTAAGTCAAGTCATTGCACTACGGGTAGAGAAATTTCTCCCCACTATCCTAGTGGGAACATTTGAAGTTATTTTCTATAAATAAATTCATCATCACTTAGTTGGTCCACATCATGAGTATCAATTAATATAACTATAATATTATGACAATACCGCAATATCCCTATTAGTTTTCAATATGGAGGTATCTTATATTTGAAAAAATCAACCATATTTATTAACTTATGTCTATGGATATGAATGATTTATTATATTAAAATTAATAATATATCCAAATAAATTTATATATCATTTATCTATTTTTCAGAATGTGTTCATTGGGAATTTAGTTGATAAAATGGTTGTCATAGTTATGGTGAATGGGTATGTTAGATATTGTAGTAGCATTTGGTTACCTGTGTTGATGTTTGGACCCAATTACCCTTTAAACCATTTCTCGATGTCCCCAATCCATCATCAGATAGACCTTACTCCAAACACCATCTATTAGATAATTCCACTCTAGTACTACTCAAACATGACTCGACCACATTTTTCTTACATGGGTCAGTTGTAAGATGAGTGTGTTATACCAATCCATCCTTTAATAGGCTATAAGATCATTAACATCACCGACTAGGTATAGAACACATGATATGATTCCATATAATAATGAACATTTATATGAAAAATAACCTCAAAATGTATAAAAATAATTATGTTTGGGAAATAAAAACCCAATGTAATACATATTTCCTGTGAAAACCACTATGATCCAATAAAGAGTAACAATGCATAAACAACATGGAAAAGGGGTAAATATACTCCAAAAATATTTAAAATGGTAAACTAAACTAATGAAATCAAGGAAAGAGATCTCAATGATGAAAAAATACCATATAATTTTTTTTTCTCTACATCTCCTTTGGGTACCATTGGATTGTTACTCTACCGAAACCATATCCTCTAAGGTAACCAAATAACTATATCTTATCATAAAAAGACAAAATTTGATTTGGAAAAACACCCATGAAAGGGGGAGTATATACATAACTAGAAGGAGACCCCAAAAACCAAAATATAATAAATAAATAAACTCCCAATTTAGAACCCCCATGGTATAAGGTAAGACAATCATGAAAAAAAACATGAATAATATAGAAACATGTATATTATTACACATTAGATGAATCGGTATAATGAGTCCCACTCATCAAAAATCTATATTGTCATGAAATCCATCACCTTGAGAAAACCATGAATCATAAATACAATTAAAATAAAACTAGCATCATCACAGTAAATATAATGGGGGAATCATTCCTTAAAAAGATAAGTGCTCATTGAGGGATTATTTTAATATTGAGAGACGAGATGATCCATTAAAAACATGGTCTTCAAATGAGGGAATAATTAAATCCATTAAAAGTCTACTAGATCCCAAATTAATCATGGGACATTGTACATGGGTGAAGGACACTACATTTAACTTATAAAGAAACATTCATTTATAAGTGTAAGGGATTACTGAATCCATGTCATAAATATTGGGGACTCACAACTTGTGAATGGGGGAAGGGTTATAAAACTCTAAAACCCTATGGGTGACCCATTACGTGTCTTTAACATGAATATAGGTTAATATAAATCATTGATGCACACTCTTCTCATCATGCACAAACCCTTTCATCTACCATTTGTATATAAATCCTAGACCTACACAAAAATCTATTTAAATGGCCTTGGGTAGCCTAGTGTATCATTATATCATCCTATACACTGGAAATGATTATGATAGGACATATCATTTCCCTATTCCAACATACAGATGAAAAAATATTTAATTTCCCACCAAAGGCACATGCTTAAACATGATGAAATTGTTTGAAATGTTTTCTTTTTTAATTAACCTATTTTTTTATATTTTTAATTTCCCTAAAAACTGGATATTTCTTTTTTTACGAAAGCACTATGTTTGAATTACATTACCCGAAACACCAAGATAAGAATTCATGAAACACAAAAATTATATTATATTTCAGTATTTACTGTACTGTAATTGGGTTGTTTTATGCACAGTGTTGAGTTCCTACTATAACATGTGTTCCATGCAAGGCCATGGTTTATCGAACCAAAATGTATATTTAATACTGTTATACAAATATTATTATAGATACCACTTAAATTTTGGATTGGATGTTATGAATAATATTAACTAATTTTTGAAAATATTATTTATGCATATATATAAAATGATTACTATGGATATCAATTATCTTAAAATAATTTAAGAACTATTTTAAAATAAATGAATTCCTTTTGTAAGAAAATTATTTTTATATGTACCTACAACATTATATCTGAATAAATTAAAAAACACTTCAAATTATGATTTTTAGTTAAATATATATAAAATATATTTATTCAAAATGTTTACACTCATCCAATATATTTTATATTCATATGATAATAATAAATCCAATTATACGATTGAAAATACGTATTTCTCAAAAATGTAATTTTACCAACATTTAATAGAGAAAATAAATTATTTATAATTTTAGAAAATTTTATAATTTCTATTTGAAAAATAAAAATAATTTTTTATTTATTAATATCAATATTTATTTTGGAGTATTGTTTGACTATTTTGAGAAGTTTCATTTTCTGATGAATACTGAAAAGCACTTAGTTTTAATTGACAACTGATTTTCATATAATTTATTTTCATAGTTAAATTATATTTTTAAATTGGATATAAATTATATTTAAATCAAAAATACTTTTTTATATAATTTTGTTAATTTTAATCAATGTGGTAATGAAATTGGATATCAAAATAACTCAAACGTTTAAACATTTTCACTTTAGAAACTCGATTTTGCAACACATCCATGGGATTATTTTTAAATTAATTTATACAACATCTATGTTTGAAATTTGAAAAATGGATTAAATATATTTATTTATCCTAATTTATAATTTATAGTGTGGCCAAATTAGTTTTGGAAAAAAATATTAGTCACATTTATTGAAATTATTTACAATGTTAAAGGTAAAAATAGACATAATTTTTGAATAAACCTGAAATATAAGGTTTAGAAATGACCGCACAATTTCCTAAAAATTATTTATTTTCCATATTTAGACCATTGAAAAAATAAGAATCTATAATGGCCTTTTTTCACCCTTTTGGGACAAGTAAAACGTGGAGAGTACATAATTATTTTCAAAAATACCATGTGTGTCATTTCCCCCCCTTATAAACAACCACCACTTATTAATATCTCTTCACACCAATAAAGCCTTTTCCCTATACTTAACTCTACCCATATATACATGGATATTCCCTTAAATATTCCTATATTCCTCAACTTGGTCATAAATATTACCAACGAATCCCTTTGGTGAAAACCAAAAGGAGTAACCTAAAGAAGTGGTAATATTTTTCGATAAGAAACTTTGTTTTATTTTTTCAATCAACCCTTAAATAATTCTTAATACATTGATATATAATAACCTATATATCCTATATATTTTGATAATTTTTTATGACATGGTTGTGACATTCTCTCACACGCACATCAATCCTATGGGATACACAATCATCATTCTTGTGTACAGCGGACTACTGCCTCATGAACCACTGTCTTTCATTCTTCCATTACCACGTCTAAATGATGAAATATATAATGTAGTTTCTGTTTTTATTATATATATATGATATAAATTATGTATTTATACTTATTTAATTATTATATTTAACATAACTTCATGTTTTCAATTTTTTGGTAATACGATAAATTTTTTGGGGGACATGTCAACTATCATCTGCTCATAGTGATGTGATTCCTTCACACATTACATTGATTGTTTTAAGGATGATATTAGTAAAATTATATGATATTAATGAAACAATAGTGATAAGTTAATTAATATATATATATATATTTCATTTACTTTCTTTCTTACATGATGATAAGAAAATAGAAACATCGTTCATATGTACGTATGGCCTACCATCTCCATAAACAATATATTATATTTCAAATTTAAATAATTAATATATTATAATAAATTAATATATACTGAATATTCATTATATTTATATCATTTTTACAATATTTGAATAAAAAAATCATGATAAAAGTAACCTGATCAATAATAACAAGTCAAAACAGTTACAAAAAACAAAGTAGTTGTTTGCCAAAACATAACATTTACACTGAATTGTTAATAAATTTTTAATAAAGGTCATAAAAAATTTACATATGGTATGATATATAGTAATATGGTTACATGTTATATTAATAATAAAATTATATTTATTATAAATATTTTTTTAATGTGTACAAATAGTGTCAAGACTTAATGTAAGAGTGTTCTAATCTATCTTTTATCTCATTGAGATATTTTATATGTCCACAACTTATTATTATTTTTCCATTTATATCACACCCTATGAAAAAATATATCTTGGATTTAATTAATTTAATTATATAAAAGAAAAAAATTTATTTTATTCATTCAAGAATCTCAAAATTCAGTAGTTAATACAATAGTCAAGGAATTTCATCTCACATTTTATATCCATGAGATATATTCCATATCCACAACATGTGACTTTTTTGTGGATTATATAATGAACATGAATTAATTATATGTTTATTTTAGTTAAATATATGTGTAATTACATTCCCACTTGACGATCTCAATTTCATTTGGTTTTATGGCTCAAATGTTACCAAATTGGTAAAGTAGTTTTCTGTCAATTTTCTATCATTAAGATAGATGTTTGTTATAAACCTATATTATATTTTGAGGTGTATAAATTTATATTTGAAATTTCATATTATGAATATTCTAATTTTAATGATTTTTTAAGATTCATGTCTTTTCATTATCTCATAGGGTCTATTATTTAACGTTAAAAACTTTGTGCCAGTTTGTTTGGGCAATCTCATGGTTTATCGGTATTATTAAGGATTATGATTCCATTGATGAAATATTATTGTCCATATCTCAATAAACTCCATGATTTATATTTTAATATATCTTTTGATGATATATTAATGTAATGTTATCATTTTACGAATCTTTGGTACTTAATATAATTAACATTTTTTTAAAATAATCACACATTCTTTCTCTCATCAGGCAGTTATTGTTTTACTCCCAAAACCATTTTTTTAGAGATGGATTTCAAAAATTTCATATTAGTATCCAATACATTTTAAAAGAAAATTTTACACATGTTATAATTTTTTACAAAATTGTTCTTAAAATGAATCTTCTTGTCATTTTAAAATCATCGATCTTTTCTAAAAATTTTATAATGAAAAAGGAATGTTAGATATGTACAAATTTACCCATTATCACTGCCATATTCTATTTGAGGATTAATTTTAATGGATAAATTTTTATAATTAATAATATTATTTTTCTGATATTCTATATATTATTTATTTTGAATATTTTTTCATTAATTTTTTTTTCAAAAAAATAATAATTAAAAAGTGTTTCAAATAGTTGTTAATTATTTTTTTATATGTTTTCAAAAGTATTTCCAATGAAAATGGTTTGAAAAAAAATTATTAATTTTTTGAAAGTGGAGTGGTTTTTTCATTACTAAATGTTTTTAAATTAAATTTCAAATCGTCATTATTTGAAAAAAATTATTAAAAATGTTTTATGAAAAGGATTACTAATTACGGGCTATTTTCCTTAATGAAATGTTCCACGTGATATTTCAAATTACATTCCCATATAAGATGAAATCCTTTGATTTTGTGTATTCATTTCAGGGGATATTATCCAAGGATACCATTAAAATTATTTATTTGGATGGTTTTTTTATTTATTTCATGATTTTTATGAAACATATTTCACATAAATAGTTTGTACCATGATAAATGTTTATGAATCCCACTTCCATTCACAAGTTATTCTATGAATAAATGAGTATGAAACATATCTCTTACCCATAGGATATTATATAACTATATTTTTATGATACCCAATTCATTTCATTGGCTATGATATTATTTTTATAAAACCCATATATTTTAATGGGTCATGATATGGTGATTGTTTATTATCATATGGAACACATATGTACTATTTCATTGTGTGATGGATGGGACCTATATCTCATTCCAATAAATTGCGTAAGGATTTATATATCATGATATAATTAAGGGAACAATTATATGGTATTGATCCACTATGTGAAGAAGGTGAAACCTAATCCATTGTGGTAATATTGGAAAACCAAATATACTATGGGTAGAAGGGGAAACCCTATCCACAATGGGAAGAAGGAGAAACCTGATCCACTATGGGATGAAGGTGAAAACTGATATACTCAATGGAATCTACTTCGACTGGGGATGTTGGTTTTTCAAACCTAGTATGTCTATCCCTAATGAAGTAGCCTCAAATATATTTTAAATGGACATTTAGTTATAGGTAATGATTTTTTATGCTTATGTGTATTAGACCGATTATATGTCATACTCCTGTGTTTTTATTTAATGTCTTATTATTCATATTACATTATGATTCATGTCTCAAAAACAACATATATTTATTCCATGACACTTTATCATGATATTGGACATGTAGGGTATGATTTTATATTGTTATTATCATGTTATCATAACCTTATGATCATGTTATGCTTATATATATATATATCCCTTTTTTACTCTTACTGAGCATCTGAGATCACCCATTTCATATTTTTTCATTCCTGTTTTATAAATAATGGTTTTATGTAGGATCACTAAAATAGAATATTGTTAAATGAGATATTGAATATCATTCACCAATATTGAGGATTATTTCTCTAATTTTCTAATAACACTAAACTATTACTTTCCATGGGTGTGAACTTTTTTATTTTGATAAATATTCCTCTAAAATGACATAATATAAATGTTTGTTAAAAATGGGATTCTATAGTTGGAATAAAAGGAATGGTTTATTCAATAATTGAAAACTAAGATGAGAAAACTATAGTAATATCTCTAGGGATATGTCTAAGGATATTGATAGGTATTTATCTATGGATTATCCAATGATTTAATAGATTTAAAATAATGTTTCTAGATTTAGGCATCATATATGTAATTATTCATTATTATGTGGGGTTTTTCAATGATAAGTGTATTTTACACTATGGTTTATTGTCTTATTTAATATATTTGAATAAATGGAATTGTATTAACAATAAATATTTCAGATATGAAACGTATATGAATTATTAAAATCAAGGTCCTATGTGGAAATATTATGATGTGAATTATGATAGGGGCACAAGTATTGGTTATACTGTTGAAGGTAAAGTGATTGTAAATGACATTGGATGTTATGGGATGTTCCAAAAATATTATTTACATTAAGAATTATATGATTAATTAAATTTATGTTTATAAACGGTAAGACATGATTCATATTTCATAATATTTTAAAGGTGTATTAAGAAATAAGATGATAAATCCTAATTAATTGTTTAAGAATAAATTAGGATGACTGAAGTGTATATGTATATAAATTCAAGAGTTATGTTATATTTATCATGAATTATATGTTTTCAATTAAGGATTTTTAAAAATATATTTAATGGTGCTGATAACCTAGAAATTTTATTTAATGTAAGGTGATATTTTGATTAAGGTAGGGTGAACCATAATGTGTTCCTAATGCTGGAAAAAATATTTTTTTCTTAGATAAAGAGATAATTTATATGGAAAAATTAAATTTGGATGTTTAGATTAACATGTAATATATTATGGATTTTTTAATAGTGTTCTATGTTATTATGGATGAGTTTTATCTTTTTGGATTAATGGTATATATCACATTATATTTGGAACAAGAAAGAATGTATATTTTCAATGATTATTTATGGTCATTATTGTTATTAAAGTGTTTCAAGAGAAAAAATGATAAATATATTACCATTTTTGGTAGGTTAGTATATAAGGCTACTTTATAATATATGGGTGGTCAATTTAGAACTGATTTTTAGAATTTTAGTGGCCTTATTTCTAAATTGTTTTATTTTATTCTTTTAGAAGAGTTATACATTTTGAAATTTACAGAATATTTTATGTTAAAATTCATATTTCGTATTAGAGTTTAATGTATTGTCTCACCACATGAGGATTTACTCATTTTGGAAAACTTTTTCTACCCATCTTTCTATGTGGATAAATAAAGACATGTGAAATTAATTATCAACCTATATGGATCTTGTGACCTGTTTGTGATTTAGGCATAACAAATTCACCTTCCATTTACTAATTAGAGATTATGTTAAAATTTGTCAAGGCACAACTCAAGAGGGGTATTATGATGAAAACAAGTAATTATATATTCTTGAGAATGTTAATAAACATTAGTATATCTTCACTTGAATTTTAATCAAAATTATGTATATGATCCTAAAGAAATTTTTTTTATCATATTAATATAATTTTTTATGAATCAAATGGTCCCAAAAATCATCATAAATTTATCGATATGTCATTGTTATATTTCTCCTGAATGAGTTTTATATATCTCTCCATAAAAACATCATATATAGGTTTATCAACCAAGTTTATTTTTTCACATCCAACCTATATTATCCTATATGGAAAACTATTTATGAGTTACTGTGGGTAACTAATCTGTTTACAACATTCCATTTTCAAATGAAGTTTTAGTATTCATTTTCATGATGTGGGTTTTTATGAAGTGAACCATAGTGTATCAAACCATTAATGACGCAGATTAATTTTCAAGGTAAAATTTAATTTTATGGAGGGTATAATATTACACCTTGATATTTTTTGAAATATATATTATTGAATTAATTTAAACATTTAAATGTTTTTTATTTCTTACAACACCAAATAGGGGTTTCGTTATATGAAAGTAGTAAGTTTTTATTGTATTAAACATGAAACTAAGACATGATTTCACTTATAGAAGCACGCATATATTTCATATGAAAAATTCTGCTCTATGATTGGATTTTGATACAGATAATGATGATATTATTATATATCTTTTGATTAACCCAAGGCCGAGATTTACCGAACAATAATTTAATATAAATATTTTTATTAACATATTATTATAGTTAGAACCTATCATTTGGAATTGATGTAATGAATATAATTAAATAATTTTTTAAAATATTATTTAGAGGGGAATATAAAATTAGTCCTTTGGTTTTCAGTTAGATATAAAATAAATTATGAACTATTTAAAGTAATGAAATCATTTTTTATGAAATCTATTTCTCTATATACAAAAAAAATCGTGGCTAAATAAATTAAACAAAAATATTTGGATGATTTCTTTAAATAAATTTATTATATCTTATATTCAATCAAATTTTTGAAAATAATCATTATATTTTATCGGAATAATATAGGAATAAATCCAATTATATGAAGAAAAAAAATTATTTTCTAAAAGGAAATTTTATCCCCTTTTAATGGAGAACATATATGAAATATAATATTTGAAAATTTTATAATTTTTTTAAAAAAACATTATATTTGAAAAATTAATATAAAAAATTAATTTAAGTTATTTGTTTCTATTTTTATGAGAAGTTTTATGTTATGATGAATAGAGTAAAACATTTAAATTTAATGGAAACCTAATTTTTCAGTAAGTTTAATTATATAGTTACGATATCTAATAAATAGTTTTAATATATTTATATCAATTATAAATATATTTATATAATTTGTTCAATTTTAATCAAATTTCAATTTGAAATTGGATATAAAAAGAGTTAAATCTTTTTAACATTTTCACTTTTAACCCTCGCTTTCATGACACATTTGCAGGATTACTTTTAAATAAATTTTAAATAAATTTCAACAGATTTTATGATTAGTATTTGGAAAAATATATATTATATTTTAAATAATAATAATTTTATATTAGTTTTTTAGTAGATTTATTATTGTATTTAACTAAAAATAATTACGGTAATTGATGTAAAACATGCCTAATTAATAAAACAACCACAAATATAAGGGGTAAAGATGATTGAAAATTTGTCTAAATTTTTTTGTATAGATATATTTCAACCATGAACCTATACTTATATATAATATTTAAAATTTGGAAACATGGGGGGACAATTAAAATGTGGGGATCAAACAATTATTTCCAAAAATAACAATTTTATCCTATCACCCACTTGTAAAAGGGTATCGCCTCTTCCTCACTCTTTATACTTCTAATTAAATATTTCTTGGTCAAAAACTAATCAAATATCCTCCATAATTCCCTTAATAAATCCTAGAGGCCTAACTTTGGGAAAAAAACAATAAAGGAATCCATATGGTGCAAACCAAAAGCAGTTACCAAAAGAAGAGGCATGATCCCTCAACTTGAACTTCTGTTTTATTTATTTATCCACAACATATATTATTATTATTACATGATTATATAATAAAAAATATCCTTAATATATTTATATTTTTTTATTCTATGGTTACAACCTAAATTGACACACACATCCATCAAATGGGATACACAATCATTGTTCGTGTGTATGGTTGACTACAACATCACAAATCGATGTCCTTTGTTTTCCCATACCAACTCTCATGGATGTAAATAATGATTGTATTTATATGTTATATAATATATATGATATTTATTCTCTATTTATAAATATTTTATTTTCATATAACAGATTACATCATGATATCCAATATATGGGGTTGCGATAACTTCATTTGGGGATTTGTGAACTACCTCCTCCTCAAAGGGATGCGATCCATTCACACGTTACATGTAATGTATTAAGGATGTGTTTATTATACTTTTATAACATTTATTACATAGTAATTAAAAGGTAATTAAAAAATATATAGATACACATATATTTGATTTTCCATTTTTCTTTTAATACGATAAGAAAACATAGACAACGTTTATGCGTACGTATGACCTAACGTCTCCATGAATAGTGATTCCATTTGAAATTTTTATCATTTATTGATTATTATATATACATATATAATGAATTTATATTATTTTTATATCAATTTGTAAATAATTTAATAAATTAAATCATGATATAAATAATAGGATTAAATAGAACAAGTCAAAAAATTAACAAAAAACAAAGCTAGCATTACACGAAATATAACATTAACGTGGAGTTTTAATAAACAGGTAATAAAGTCTCAATACCAAATCATACATGGTATGATATATAAATGTTTGTTTTAATATAATATTTATAATAAACTTTTATTTATTATAAAGATTTCTTGAATGCATACAAAGAAAGACAAGACTAATGTTAATGGTTTTCTCGTCTAATTATTATTTATGGGAAATATATGATATATTAACAACGTATTATTTTTTTGGGGTGTATTTAATTCAATATGAAATATTATTTCATGAAATTTATTTATTTATTTAAATCCAATATTTAAATTTAATTTATTCTATCATGGATATCACTAGTCAACATTTACTCAAGTAGTAAGGGATTTTCATATAACTTTTTACATCTATGAGATACATTTCATATCCACCACTAGTTTATTTAGTGTAGTATATATTTTAATACAGAAATAATTATATGATAATTATCCTTAAATTTATTTTTATTTAAAAATGCATTTTAATATCTTTATTTTATACGGATTTAGGGTTTAAATGTTACAAAATCTGTAAGGTAGTTTTGACTCATTTTATCTTCTTTCAGACACATGTTTTGTTATGAACCTATATTCACTTAAAAGGTATATATAATACCATTTGAAATGTTATATAATGCATATACTTATATTCATGATATTCTAATCTTCATTTAAGGTCACTATCTCAAGGGTATTATGATTCAACGTTACTAAAGTGGAAAGACTTTATTGTTAGTGTCGCATAATTTATCAGGATTGTTTATGATTATGATTCAATAGATGATATATTACGATCCATATCTCAATAACTCTAAATAATATTATTATATTATTTTTAATAATGACATATTCATGTAATAGTAAAATGTTAACACTCTTTTATACTTAAGATAATTATTGACTTTTTTAAGTAAATCGGACGGTATTTATCTCTTCGATAGCAAATCTATTTTTTCAAAAATAGATGTTTTCTAAAAATTATTTCCAAAATTGATATATTAGTATCCATTTTTTTTAAATGAAATTTTACACATGTATTATTTAAAAATAAATAAAATGAATATTATTTTAATTTTCTGATCCTGGAATTTGTCTATACATTATATTGTGCAAATAAATGTTTGGCTTGTGTGGATTTACCCACCATCATGATATTAATATCCTTAATGTAACATTTAATAGTTTACAAGGTTAATTTTAAAGATAAAATTTATATAATATTTTCTAAATGTTTTTTTAAAAGTTTTTTTGAAATAAAATGGATTTTAAAAATGATCTATATTTAAAAATTTATATAAATTATTTTAAAGCTTCCTTTATAAGTTTTCAAATATATTTTCAAAGAAAATTATTTTCAAAATGATTAATTATTTTAAAAGTATATTTTTATGTAGAAAAGATATTTTACACAATAAATGTTTACAAATTAAATTTCAAATCATTATTTATAAGAAAAAATAGTTTTTTAAATTATTTATGAAATGTATTTTCAATGACAGGTTATTTTATTAAGAAATATTCCTTGTGATCTTTCAAAATACTTTTCCATACATGATGACATCCTTTGATATAGTTTATAATTTACTATGTACATTTTCCAAGGATACAAATCATATTATTATTTTTAATTGTTTATAATATGATTGTAAGATGTTTATGAAACTGGATTCACTTCAATGTTTCATATAATGACAAATGATTATGAAAATAGATTCATTTTAGGGGTTATTCTAAGATTAAATTACTAAAAAACATCTCTATTTTTCATATGTTATGATAAGATGACAATTCTTTATACTGATTTCATTTTAGGGGTTATTATAAGATGTTTATGAAACCCATCTATTTTTAGGGTTCATGATATAATGAATGTTTATTATTTAATGGAACATATATGTATTATCTTATTTTGTGACAGAACATACCGGTATATAACACCAATTAATTGGAAAATTATTTATATCCCATGAGATAATAATGTGAAAATATTTTCTAGGATTCATCAACTATTTTAGGAATGGGAGATCTAATCCACTATGAGAAGAAGGGGACAACCAATCCACTATAGAAAGAAGGGAAAACTGTGATACATTATGGAAAGAAGTGGAAACCCGATCCTCTATGGGAATATTGTGTAACATAATTCACTATAAGGAAGAGAGTATGAATATGGATGTTGTTGTGTCCCAATTAGTATTAGAAACCCCATAATATTCCTTGATAAGTTTTGGAAATGAGCCTAGACATATAGGGAATGATCTTATATGCTAACGTGTCTCCCAAAAATTCCTTTTTTACTATAATGTTATGATTTTATGGATAATTATCTTAATTACATTAAGATTCATGTCTTACTAACATCTAATATTTTTTTATTCCATAAGATTATGATATTTGATATGCAGGGTAGGATTTTATAATTTTATTATCATGTTATCATACACATATGCTCATGTTACTCTTATATATATCCCTTATTTACCATTATTGAGCATCTTATCTGAACTATTTATTTTTTCCATTCGCCAGGTTTTAAATAAATGTTTTCACTATGGGTACAAAAGGGGGAGATATGTAAGGGGACTGTTTAAGATGATTCACCAAGGGAGAGGATTATGTTTCCATGTTTCTAATGGAATTTAACTATTATGGTCCTCATGAATATACTTGTCTAGTGTGTTGAATATTCATCAAAAATGATGTAATATACACTTATGTTAATCTTAGGTATCTATACATGTCAATTCATTATATCTGGGAATCAATTTAGCCACAAAATTAGAAACATAGTGACACAATAATAATTGACTTATTGGATTCATGTCGAAATTCAAACACATCATAATATAGTCAGTGGTTACTTTTATGATCCCTATGTCATAAAAAATATATTCCAATTGTTTTTTCCACCTCCAAATTACACCCAATCATATCACACAATAGTACTCCTTTCATGATATTAACACAAAAAAACATAGTATCTACATAATGTTAACACAAAATTCTTTAACAGAATTAAATGCATTTCAGTACATTACTTTTTTTGTGGTGTGATATTTACTATTTAAGGATATGGTGTTTTTTCTTAACACTTCATCATGTTGTGGAATAACTTTTCCCAAATTAACGAGTCACCATATATCATAATCCCCCAGTAACTCCCTGAGATATTAGTATATATTTCTTCTCTTCTAAATATGATTTTTTCGATGACATGTAAAGAACACAATGATGAAACTATATTAATAATTTTTATACATTAGAAAATGGTGAAAATTATATTATATTCTAATTAAATTTAATTTTAAGAAATAATATCTAATTCACATAGGGAATAATAGTTATCCAGAAGTTATTTTTTTTAAATGTATTATTTAATAGAATTATATTTATTTTATATCATTCTTATATTTTTTTAAAAGTATTGAAATTATGAAAAATAATTCTTATACATGTTTAAATTGAATAAATTTATTACCAATTAGTTATAAATAAAAATAAAATCATTTTAATATAAAAACAATTACTTTTGTGAAAAATTAATTGTATACAAGAAATGTGTTTCTTTTATGATATGTTAAAAAAATAACTACTGATGAATGATTTTAGTAAAATTAATATATATTATATTCAATAAAATATCACCATTTAATGGGTTCTACTAGTCAATACATGATAATATATTCATTTTTATGCTCAAAAATGCAGTTTTCAAAATGCTTGTCACTATGTTTTGTGAACTTATTTAAAAATAGATTTATAAAACTTATAGGAATTTAATTTTATAAAATGGATTACATATTTTTAATTATTATGTATAACATTTCAAGGTATTTGAATTTCATTTTTCATTGTAATGAATTTTAAAATAGGTAAAAATATATTGTTATGGTTAAGGTTAAAAGGGGTTAATAGTGGGGTAATGCTAAAAGAAAAGTCCTGAAATATCACATCAAATTGTATAAATTTTATTTTATGAGTATATTTCAACATAATATTATCTTTTATTTGATCCTTTGTAAAATGATTTCCATTTCACTTCAATTTGACTCTATTATATTTTAATGTTTTATATATTTTCAATAGTGTCACCAACATCTCTTCTAAAATAATTCCTCACACATTCCCATATTCACACACTTGAATCACTATATATATCAAAATATTAAAATAAATATCCTAATAAGAAATATTAAAACATCTTTCTTCTTATTTCCATTTCATAATAACATCCATTTATAGTTTATGGTCTAATCCCAATCGGGTCCCCCAAAAAATGGTTAATTTCCAATACCAGAATATTTTGACTCTATTTATTCTGTAAACATGTAAAAATATTATATAACCATCTTAAAATGATGAAATAAGTATGAATAATATATTATAAAAAATTAATTTAATGGTATAACCATTTTCTATCTCCCTTCCATCATGTGAGGAAAGATATTTTTCTTCACATGTACGTGTGTACCACCACCACCGCCAATTTGTGTGGTTTTTTATCATGTCATTCACACATAGATTTTAATATAGTTATATTAAATTTATAAATTTTATATTTATGAAATTATTATTAATATTTATGTATAAATTATTATTTACCTTTCATTATTTACATTCATTGAAATATTAAAATAGTACTCATGAATAAGTATGAACTACCATCACCATTAAGTAATGTAAACATTTTTTCATCGCCACATTATTTAAGTGGTGGTAAAAAAATTATAATGAATAAATATTAAACATATAATAATAATTTTATTATAAAAATTATTAAACCATAAACAATGTGTAAGTAATGGAATCTTCAATCTAAAATATTTATGGGAAACATAACATTTAACACCCAAATATTGATTTAAATAAAGAATTAATAATAAATGGCTAAATATAAATTTCAAGGTATTGTTATATTTCTTTTAATTTATGAATATTTGTTCTATTATTTTTGTATAGTAAATAAAATTTAATTATATTAGAGATTCAGGCCATGTAGGATCAATGTTAGGATATAAGGTAGGGATTATGTTACAGTCTCATTTATTATCAGAATTGTCTATGTTAAACTTATGATGCGGGAAATTATATGATCCCTTTCATCTAAACCCAATATATTATATTCTAAAAAACTTATTTATGTGGTTTTCATTTTTTTTCTTTCATTCTCCACCCTATAGAAATTGATAATTTTGTGACTTCTTTTAGTAAATACAACCTCAATTCCTCTTTTCTTGGAAAAAAATTTCTTCCATGTTTATGTTCATTTAAATTATTACAAGAATATTCTTTTATATGATCCCATGATTATTTAAATTCAATTTTAACTATATTTTTATTTTATTTTTGGAATAAAATTTATTTTTTACATTTTTTCATAATTATCTATTTATTATTTTTTACCAATATGGAATATATGTTTTAATGTTTAAATATGAATATATTTCCACACCATCAAGATCTATTAGTGATTTGAAAAATACTATGAACGTTAACATGGTTATTTTAAAATAAAGTCAATTTTTATTATTCTAATCATTTTTATTTAAAATGCAATCAAAATAAAAGGGTAATTTTCACATGATTTCAAATTTTAGTTTAACTATGATTTTAATGTTTTTTTATATATGTCAACATCCATTGATGTTTATTATAATTTAATGGTGGTATGACATAATTTTACAAACTATGTTTTTTTTGTGATGGTATATGATTATGTGATGTTAAAATATTCATGAAACCCATTTATTTTCCATGTGTTATTCTATAATGTGTTGTTGAATGTTCTTATGATCTTGTGGAACACATATTTATGGTTTCAATTATGTAATGGGTGGGCCCATATATATCTCTTAAATTCATTTCATAATTATTTATATCACATGCTATAATATAAAAGTGGATAGGGTGTGTACCAATTCTATGAATGAAAAAAGATGGGGAGTAAACCCTATCCATTGTAGAACATTATCCAGTATGTACAGAGGTTATGGTCATGAACCATGACTAATGAAATGATTTTCCATTATTATTATTGTTCCATAGTTCTTATGACATGTTCTTATGCTTATGATACACTCTCATAGATCATTATTGATTAATTATTATTCCTCACTACTACGATTAACACATGTTGAAATTATATAACATCATTACATGACTCATAATTTATTAACTAAAACTAAGTGGGAAAAAAATTCATATGTTTTGATTATGTTATTATCAGATTATTATTTTCTTACACATTCATATGATCTTGGATTAATATCTTCTATGTTTACCCTTACTTATCATCTCAGGTAACCACATATTATGTTTCTATTTACCCATATTATTAATCAAGGTTCTATGTCAGATATGTTTAAGAAGGGTATATTTATTGAAGAAATTTTTGCTATTTGTGGAATATATTTCATAAAATGAATATATATACATTATTCAAATACACATACCCTTTATGGTTTAGGCTTGTGAATTATTATGCAATATAGTTTCTTTTCATTTAAAATAATCATATATGTATCTATGTTTTTATTAGGTATTTTAATGTTATTATCAAATTAGTGATAAGTAATTATTAATGATTAGTTTATGATTAATATGAGAGTAGAACGTAAAAAATACTATGAATAACACACATTTATATTGAGTGAACCAAAATGTTTCATAGGTTTATCGGAAGGTTTCTTAATTCAGGACATGTCAGGAATGATTTTCATGATTATATGTGTTTTAACTTTGTTTGTTGTATCCCGATTATTATACTATTCATTTTGGTTTGAGTTAATTAATATAATAGCGAGGAATCATTTTTAAAAATAACATGGAGGACAATGCAATAATTTTTCTTTTGAGCATCTAAATAGCATTGGATCTTGAATAAAAAAACATTTTAATTTTCTCATGCAACTCAGTCAATCCATGAATCATATTAACCTTACATATGATAAAAGGGTGGGCCAATACACCATTTATAATTTCATGAGTCCACATCAACCATATTTTCGTGGATCCTCTAATACAATAGTGTCTAAACAATGGACCAGTACCACTAAAAGTATATTTTTGTAGCATAATTTTTTTCCATGCGATGCATCATTAGGATGGAAAAGAAAATTAATTGTGGAATGATATTAAAAATACTAGGAAGGAGGTCGAAATTGACTCCATTGAATGTAATGTGTTTTAAAATGTATTTTCTATTTAGCATTTTTCTAAAATTCATTAGATGAAAATGGAATGTAAATTAATTGAGTTTAAATATAATATTGATAAATCTATTATAAGAATTTATTAGAACTATATATGAGCTTTTAGGTAATCTTCTGGCTTTATGGTTGACCCTAAATGAAAAGTGAATTGGGTTTTTGTTGTGTCAAAAAAATGAATTTGAAAGGCATTGGACACAAAGTAATTTAGTATCGAAAAATAAATAATTTTATTTTATCTCAATGAATAAATGGAGAATGTATATTCTCATCATTATATTGGTTTTATCATGAAAAGAAATATGGAATTT
This sequence comes from Viscum album, assembly GCA_963277665.1. NCBI lineage: Eukaryota > Viridiplantae > Streptophyta > Magnoliopsida > Santalales > Viscaceae > Viscum > Viscum album. Next base: position 113,878,227 of record OY728161.1, read on the forward strand.
TAATGAAATTAACAAAATAAAAATGATGGAGTAATGAAAATGAATCTTCTATTATATCATAAGTGTGGAAAGAATATTGGGAGAAGTTTTTTCTGAGGTAACCTTATATATTTTAAGTTGGTAATGGAAGGACATCATGAAACTGGATGGTAAAGATATGTAAAGACACAAGACAATCAAAAAAATTGTGACGAATCTCAGATAAATACACCACACACACTATAATTATATAACTATATAGGGAATGGGAATTATTCCAACCAGTGCATGATTCAAATGGTTAATGATGAAAATTGATGTAAATATCATTTTATTCCAGGATAAAAAGGGAATCCTAATGGATTCACAATAGATAATGTGGTAAATTTTAATGAAGTGGGTTAAGGTGCACTAATGATCAACCATTGAACTAAAAATATCATATTTGAATCTAGTTATACTCACTCTTCTATATCTAATAAATTTTTATGGGTATCACATCACCACATAAATTATTTGATATTGAGTTATCAGTTAAAAATAATAATGGTATGATGATTAAATATCAATTATGATTCTCCCCATTAATGGGATTTTATAGAAATGTACTTCCTTTAAATATTTTGATTCTCCCTATAATGAAATTTGATATATTTTTTCAAATGGATTAGACTTATTTATATAGATCACATATCAATTGTAAATAATTGTAAGTCATGTTTTATATTTATTATCATCCTATGATTTTTGTATTTCTGTGAGTATGTATATATACTTATAATGATAACTACTTCCATTATATAGGTCTCGATAATACCTAATCATGATGTGTGTATATCTATAATGGTTTTGGAGAAATGTACTATTTAATAATTGTATATTATGTAGGAATAATCTAATGTATTTCATAATTATATTCATAGTCTTTCCCCACATCATCTTGTTTTATTTTTAATAGAACTCATTCATGGTTTTGAACCTATTTATAAGACTCCTTATTGAATGTCTCTAATTGGGTCGTAGGATTTGAACAATTAATTACTAGATAACTATGATAATGGATTAATTTAGAAAGCTTCATCACCACTAGGTGTAGCTATTAGTTTCTTATGAATAATGATGGGCAGATATGAAATTTAAATTATTATCGAGAAATTAAAAATATTATTATCAAAAAAGTGTATCATATATAAGGTATATAGGATTTTTATGATCTAATTATAGAGTTTAATATAATTAAAATACACTTTTTTATATAAAAATCAATTTTTAGGGTAAAAAAGGAGGATATATTTAATACATCATTCCGTATGAGGTATTAATATGATGATTTTATAGTGATTCCATTTGGAAATATCAATTACAGTATTATCTTGATGAATCTAATAAATAAGGTCTTTATAAATTACCTTTATTGTTTTTTATTAGCCTTTATAAATGATATTATTAAATATTTTCAGCTAAAGGAAGAGCATGGAGATAATTTTAGGACCCTGTTTAATAACTTTAAAAAAGAGATATTGTATTCCAAATTTATTAAATGGAAATTTTGGCTATAAAGGGTATCATTATTAGTTCATATGATCATAATCGAGGGGATATCAATGGATCCCTCAAAGACTAAAGGTATTAAACAATGTCCAAGAAGAGCTATTATGAAAACATGATACAATTGTCATGGGTTAGATGGATACTACTGATGATTTGTGAAAACTTTATCATGAATAACAAATTAAGTGACTATGTTAACATGTTAGGGATCCATGCTCCTCTTCATATATTAATTCGTAGAAAATTTCATGAAACTAATGTGAAGGTACATTAGTGCAACTATTATCACATTCTCCTATAGTAGGGATGGGTTTATGTCCTATAATGATGCATAAACAGAATAAATGGGATATTTTCTCATGTAGAATGATTTTTTAGTATATTATACCTAACCAAAACTGAATGTTCAGAAGGAAAAGTACCCAACACTAAATTTGGAACTCGAATCAGTGATTTTTTATTTGAAGATATGGAGGTATTATAATTATAGTTAAAGGTGTTCAATATGTAATGATCTTAAAAAGATATATTGTATACATATATATTAATATATGAATATGTTTCAGAGGAGATTTTTTTAACTGGTTAATTATTATGAATTCACAATAAATTACAACCCATGAACGGTGAATAGAGTGGTTGAGGATTTGATTAGGAAAGACCATTCTACTTTTTTCACGTTGAGATTGAAAGAGATCCAACACATTTGGATTTACTAATAATGGGCCTTAGAAAATTAATTACAAGAGAAAGATAATATTTTTACCAAAATAATTTATAACCCTCAATTTATATAGAGATTAAAGATGCTCAAAAGGAGGATTTGATGAATCAAAATAAGGTATGTACTATTATAATGATTAATCTTGACCATGATGGATTGATTAGATTCTTGAAATTAGTTTGGGTCCTATTAATATTTTAATAGAAGGATCTGTTGGATGAATCTGTTTTTATATCATTATCTATTCATTCTAAAAGTATGAAGATGTATAAAGGTGATAAATATCTTTTCTAGCAAGACATCATGAACAAAGAAATTTTGGTCTATGTGTCCTTGTGCTTGGTATTTCATAACATAATATATATCCAATATAATTATAAAGTCAGGTTATAAATTTTAACCCCACCAGATTCAAAATTGGAAAACATCATAATAGACATTCTTGTAGGACTCCCAAACATATGTAATCACTACAATGATATTTGTATTGTTATTAATCTCTTATGAAATCTTGAAATTTTAGTTCTATTAGAGAATACGTTTTTATTGATAAATTTATCATGATAATCTTTATGTGGTATGGTTTTATGGATACGTTCTATAAATCAGATCAGATAAATATTTGAAGTTTAACTTGATGTTCTAGAAAATAATTCAACAATATTTGAATATGGAGTTGATAATTTGTACTATATATCACCCTTAAAATTATATTTTAGATGGATCTTTACGTACCTTCTATGGAAATAAGTAAATGAATCTGATATTCCTTGTTAAATTTGGGGAATAAAAATTATTTATACTAGAGCTAGTTGACGAAATGTAAGTGGAGGTTAGATATATTAAGTAACAAATCAGGTAAACTTATAGTCTATATAAAATTTACGTTGATGTTCAATGTTCACATATAGAGTTCAATGCTAGTGATAAATTCTTCATATTGATATCTCCTTGTAATAATGTTATAAAATTTATAAATAAGGGAAAATTAATCACTTGATAAATAAAACATTACATGATTTTGGATCATATTATGGTGGTATTTTATTATTTGGATATTTCTATTAAACACCCCCATGTTAACAATGTTTTCAATATATCTATTTTGGTAATATACAAAACTAGGTCCTTCACATGTTCTAAACTTAAATGACGCACCACTGTTTCATGATCATTCTTTACATGAGAAACTATTATAAATATTGTATAATAGATATAAAGTTCCAAAAACAATAATGATAACATATATATTATTCCCTAGAGATTTTAAAATTTTCATAATGAAATTTTGGAACATGATGATTTTACAAGGCACATGTATCCTCATATATCAATATTCTAGTGATAGAATTTTGAAGGGGAAATTCTTATAAGGTGGTAGAATGTAACACCCTGATATTTTTGGATATGTTTTCTCTTTAATAAATTTTATGTTTCCAATAGATAGTAATGAATAGAACCAGAAACATATTTGAATAATGTTTATACATTAGAAAATGAATAAAATCATATGATGTTTAAATTAATTGATTTAAGAAAAATAATTTCTAAATCACTTTTCAAAAAAACTAATGACCCTAAAGAACTATTTTCTAATATTTTGTTCATGAGAATTTTTTTCAGATATGTTTTAAAGAAAATATTATTTGTAGTATTTAACCATATTAAAATGTATTTTATAAAAATTTACAAAATTAATTGTTTGGATAACAATGGGTGATAAATGAAAAAATAATTCGTAACTAAAAAATATATATTTTTTCTGAAAAATTACTTTTAGATATGAAATGTATTTTAATCATAATAATAAAATAAATATATATTGAGTAATTTTTTAAATGAAATTTTTATATAATATATTTAGTTAATTATTTTAAAATTAATTTAATAAATCTTATTAAAAATGTAATGAGAATAAATGAAGTGCGTTGCAAAAAATGCATTTTTTCTTAAAACGGTTTTGATTACATTTTCTGCATTTATTTTAAAATGAACTTATAAAAGTTATAAGAAAAAAATTAAAGAAAAAAATAACATAACTTAAATCAATATTTAAAAAATATTAAATATGTGAATTTAGTTTTTTTATAATGAATTGTCACTGGTGTAAAGATTTATTTCTATAGTTATGGTTAAAAAGGGTTATGAGGGGGTTGAACTAAAAGATATGGTTAAAAATATCACATAAACTTGTATAATTTGATATAATGAATATATTTATAACATAAAATAGCATATATTTTACAATTTTTCCTCATGGTTCAACTTCCAATTTAATATGACTTTGTTATAGCTTAATTTATTATTTATTTACAAGAGTTCAAGCCACATTACTTATAAAAGGGAACCCTCTATTATAACTTACTAACAAACAATAATCCCAATATTTCATATAATAAAATACCAAAGATATTCAAAAAATAAATTTTTTTAAAATAATTATTTATTTATTACCCAAAGACTAACCTCTAGGGGATTAAGGTGTACCCAAAAGAGGTTTCCCTAATTAAGAGGTAATTATCTTTACCAAAATATTTCTAGTTTGTTTCTTAATTGACCTCCTAAAAATATTCAGAAAACAAATTAATATAATGAAAACAGTATCATTAATAAAATATTTTTTTTGTGTTAATGGTAAAACCATTTTCTTTCTCATTTACATCCAATGATAAATGATAAGTTCATTCACGTGTACATATGGAATATCACCACCACAAATCTTTTTAGTTTTTTCATGAATTCCATATATGGATGGTCTTATATATGAATTTAATGAATTTATATGATATTTATGACATTATTAATATTCCTTAATGAAAATTTATTAATTACCTTTCTTTTCTTCAATTTATTAGAAAATTAATTCATTACTTAAGTGTATATACGGACTACCACCTCCACAAGCTAATGTAGTAAATTTTCCATCAACACCTTATATGAATGGTTACAAAAGGTTATATATATAATATATATATATAATATATATGAAATAATTAATATTCAATAGATTATGAATCTATGGCCAAGGTTAAAGGACCAGTACCATAAAACCGAAACATGCATTGTAAATGGAATAGTTCCCACATGAATATTAATTTTGAAAAGAATTGTTAATAAATAAGACTTTGAAAGTATAAGGTAATGTTATACTATAGTATAATTATTAATATTTTTTATTATATATGTATAATAAATCATAAAAGTGCTTATAAACATGTACAAATAAGTTCCATACTAGAGGTAAGAATTTATGTCACAATATCATTTATTTTTTATATTATCAATGTTAAACATACAATGGGAAGAATTATATGATATATTTCCTAAAAACCCAATATATTTTATTCTTATCTATAATATTATGATATTTCTTGTTTTTATATCATTATCATCAACTTGATAATTAAAATTATTAGGAAAATATTTTTGAAAAAAAAACTTATATCCTCATTATCTAGAAATGTTTTTTCTTTTGTTTCCATGTTCATTAAAATATTTTTAAAAATAATATTTATATAATCTCTTTATTATTTAAATTCATTTTAAATAACATTTTAATTTCTTTTGAAAGGATTAAAAATTATTTTTTACATATTTTTTCCAAACAAACTATTCATGACTATTTAAAAAATGTATACAAGGAATCACTATTTTGACATTTACTACAGGGAAGAGTTTCCAAATACGGTGGTTGTTATTTTAATTCAATTTTAATTTATAATTTTTCATGTTTATTTTGATAAAAAAAAATTTCTCAAAATTTTGTGAATTTTAATTTTTTTAATGTTATCAAAATAAAATGATATTTTCTCATTTTTTCAATGAAATATTTTAATGAAATTTTACTTATATTTTAATCTAAATCAAAAAACTTATAAACATATTATTATTAATTGGATATATTACCAAATCAATCCACACAAGTTATTTCTCAAGATATCTTGTGATTATCTAACACTGAAATATTTGTGTTGTTTCTTTTCAATAGGTTATACAATGATGAATTGGAAAATGTTGATATTACATTGTGGAACATGTACGTAGGGTTTTCATTAGTTTATTAGTGGGACTGAAATTATACATACCTCCAATGAATTTAGTAATGGGTGATATCTCTTTATATTATATAAATGATGATAAGTTCAAATCCTATTCTAAAAATTAAATTTGATTTGTGAGTAAACACAATATAATATGGAACGTTTTACACTCAATAACAAATTTCATAGCAGTGATCCTTTACTAATGACATGATTTAATATGACTATTAATGATCCTCAATTATTATGACATGTTATTATTCTTATGATGTACTCTAATCGATAATTTTTTATTAGTGATGATTCCACACTCTTATGATTTCTATCTGTTTAAATGGAAATGCTCTTATCCATGAGTCATGGTGTACTATTAATGAATAATTCAGTATGATATTCATATTTTATAATTATTATCCTTTACCCTTATGCTTATAATATCCTTTCATATGATCATCAGTAGAAATCTACCATGTTTACCCTTATTGGCCATCTGAACCCACCATTTATTATCTTTCCATGTCCCTTTGATATGATGAATTGTTTTTATGTATGATATATTTTAGAATGGTATATTGAGATGAATGTTTTTGTAGATGTAAATAATATTTCATGAAATAATATTATTATATGCCAATTCGTAGAATATTGTAATCATTTAAAATTCTAGGACATTAATTATTCTGAAATATATAATTTCGTCATCTAATATATTAAAATATGTATCAAGATTTTTCTTTGGTCGCCTCACTCACTGCTCTCATTAATTCCATTAAATATTATGGTCATCATTATGCACATTGTTTCACATATTGATGTCATAAAACATTATCATATGGTTCATTAGCTTCATCTAAATCAAAATATAAGAAAAATAAGGTATTACCTATGATGATTTATCAAGATGATATCAAATATGGGGGAACTAATAAAAAATAGTTTGTTTCAAAAGGGAAATTAGTATAACAATCACAATGGAATTACATCAGAAATATTATATTTATAATATGTGGAATGAGATATATTTTCATCCCTATTTCATTTGATAATAGATGATGATATGATGAAGTGGACCTCCTTTAGATATTGTTCTTCGATGATGCGTGAATCCACAAACTAGGAATTCCAAGGGATCACAATGTGTTCACCATTGGTTGAGGGGTCATCCAAGACATCAAGGGATCCAAAAATGAACCACTATAAGATGGGAGTTTGAGTAAGTATGCTTAAATACATTGGAAATGGGGTACATCCAATATTTATAATAAATTCCCAATTCCTTCATATCACTTAATAGTTTAAATAGATGCATGGAAATTCCTCAAATCTGAACTGAAATCTTGAGCGAGAGGAACCATAAATATATAATAGACCATGGGCAATCTAAAAATTTAAAAATATATCATGATTAAATATATTAATTACTCACCAAAAAACTCAATCAATACTCATAACATCACATTGCTAACCCCTATTATTGTTTAACAAATGGGGTCATGCTGAAATTTATTATATGTCATATTAATAAAGAAGTATCATTTTTAACATGGTATGTTCCCTTCATAATGATGAAATTCATATTATATGATATTAATAAAATGTTTCATAATTATTAAGGTACCAAACTATAAAAATATAGTGTATGTATTAGAATCTCAATTGAAAACACAACACCTCAAAGAGACCATCAAACTCAAGAATTTTAATTGATTCAATAGAAAACCGCTACTGTGTTATAGTTAGTTTCAAAAAAAATGTTTAATTCATGGAGTATCCATATTTCATATACCATTAATTTTTTTAGTGGAAAGATACATTAAAACCCCATTTATCCATTTCAAGTACAATATCATCAAATTCTATATTGCAGGTTTACTAGATTTAAATATGTTTTTATGGAATTGTATTCTATGTTAAACCAACCAACCTTTTTCCCCTCGAGGAATCAAAATGTTTCTTTTTATGTTAATAAAATTGATGAAATTTTGATTATAACATAGTACTTTGGGAATATAATTAATTTCCTATCAATAGAATAAGATATATCTCAAATTATGAGATACAATTAATATTGTTCATGTTATATGTGAAAAGTAATTTCTTAATAATACCCATAAATCATATAAACTGATATGAATAATCATAAATCCACGATGTATGAAACATCGATAATATTGTTGGTGATAAAAAAATGTATCAGTTTAAATAGTCATCCTTATTTTCATTTCTTACATATATTTTAAAAAAATATTGAATACCAATTACTCAAAAAATAAAACATTGTATATATTATTTAAATAATGATTTTGAAACTCAAAGTAGTCAATAAGAATTCATTTATATTTTTATATTTAAAACGTTTATATGTATGACCTTTTTGATTTATGATATTATTAAAGATGTATTTTACTCTAATAAATAATAATGACCATAACACAATCATATAATAAGAACTATTATTGCGAGAAACCATCATAAATTTTCTTACATTGTCATAGGGTTCTACTCATGTTACCAGAATCATTAAAAATTTAAATTATATAATTTTTGAATATTAAATAATATATTATATCACAACCAACATTATGATAATAAGATATTATATGGTTATAAATATAGATAAAAAACTCAATTAAATACATAAAAATATGTATGAACACAAATATTAAAAAATACTTATTATTAAAAAAATATTATTTGAATTAAATATCCAAATTAAAGGTATAAAATGTTTATATGAAAAGTAAGTATTATAATTTTTCATCATTAAAATTACACTTTTGAGCTAATATATGCATATTTAAAAAATTTAGAAAATATTCAGAAAATATATTCATAGAAACCATACACTAATATTAATTTTTTCATTATAATGATGAATTTTACAATAAAAATAATCTCATATAAATTGGTATAATTTATAATTAATTTATAATTAATTAAATATTATTATTACGAGATTGATCTATTTACATTCCCAATAATTTTTAATGACTATAAAGAAAATTCATTCTTTATTAATTTATTTTTTTAATTTTAATTCCACTATAAAAATATGTAACTTATTGTGTTGATGAGTTATTTAAATGAATATCTCAACCTATTGGAAATGGATATATGTAATAATAAAAATAAGAATCACATAATAGTTAAAAATCAAATTTAATATAATTAAATTAATTTATATATATCCTATATTATATCATCTTTTTACATGTATTATAATTGTTTTTTATGAATAAAGGATATATAGTAAAACATAGAATTACATACATCTAATATAAGTATGTCTCCCATAATTATACAAATTTTATTAAATTATATAGGTTCATGGTAATAAAATGTTTCCAAAATGGCTTATCTCTCGCAGTACATCCACTTCAGGGCATCAAGGGATTTATTGTGCATAATATTATTTCTTATATTAATCAAAATGTTAGTCATAAACCTTCATATAACATCCCAATAAGAACTTATATTTTATAATGTTTTATAATTGTAAAAAATCAATGTTTCAATTAAAATAAAAATCATACAAGCAATGACTTTTATAGCTCCAAGTTTATATGGAAAATAGATTGAAAGAAAAAAAACACAAAGATAAAATATGGTTTGGACCTCATTTTTACTATTCCATGTAATTAACACCAACGTATACCTATATTTTATTATTTTTTATTTAAATGGGAATAATAAAAAATACTAGCATGAAATAACATACAACGACTAGATCTCATAGTGAAAAAACAAAAAACAAAATACACACATGAAAATCAAGAAAAGAATCTCACGGAAGAGTTATCCTTTCTAATGAATATGTCTATATTGTAGAATAACCCTATTTTTGAATTGGTATATATTAATGGTCTAAAAATTACTAATCATAACTAAAATAATTCCCCTAACCATTATTAATTTTTTTCTCCACCAGACGATCACTCTATGATGAGTTTGGTATAACAACAACTATGATAATGATGCCTCTGGAAGGGATGGTAGCTTCTCTTGTACTGATATCTCCACTCTCTCGATCTCACATCGTTTATAGGATTTAATAAATTGAAAAAATAAAAAAATCCCCCTTTAATCATATATTATAGGGTAATCATGAAGGATTGAGAGGCACATCTCGATGTAACAACCTAGAATATGTGGATGATAGTGAATAGTGTAGTTATAACAAACCCACATACGATTAAGTGATCCTCTAACTAGTAAAAACATATGGTATCCACGAGAATAATGATCTTGGATGATCTTGGTATAATGAATATAGGGTTGAAGTTGTCTGGAAGGGATGATAGCTCTACCTCTATAGATATCACATATATCAATAACTATCTTCTCCTCTAGGATTTAATTGCATTAAAAATAAAAAATCTCAATTTAATCTTATCATATATGTTAATAACTTATCAGAATAAAAAAATGATCCCCTTAAAAGTACCAAATTTTAGTCTCCGCTATATAATAGCTACAAGTTGATCTTGGTACAATGAATATAGGACAGAAGGTGTGTCTGAATCAGATAGATGCTCTTTCTATAGTGATATGTCATCTCTCAAGATATCTATTCATCTCTAGCATGTAATATACCAACCCAAACATTTATTACATTAATATTACATCATTTTAAATATAAAAAACATAATATTATTAAAAATATAGGTTCCAAAGGATTAGGGTCATGGGAAAACTAGGACAGTACATAACAATTAAAACATCAAGCATAAACATTTATTTAATTTCTTCTTCTCTAGATTCTTATTGGCACTTTTCCTCTCCTTAGTACATGTAGCCACTTGAGGTTATACGAAAAAGGGGTGGGAAAAAATCCTTGTAAGAGGATAGATTAGAAGAATATAGCTTTGGTGTGCATTATCAAGACTTAGGCAAAAGATCATGAACATGAGCGGATCATAAATAAAAGACTTGAAATGTGGCAATTCATAAAAATGAAACATCATGTCTTAGTGGGTAAATAACACAAATACTTTTGAACCAATCTAGAATCTTGTTAACACATAATTTCACATTTACTTTTTAGATCCATCGCTTTACCCAATGCATTGGAGCGCTGTATAATTCTGGGCACACCCGTCACATTGAAACATTCATATTGCGCTATATGATTTCGGGCACACCCGTCACCACATAATATTATCATTATCATGCATGAAACATAGAACATATATCAATAATGAATATAACTAACACTTTTAAAGGAATGGTTTTCATCTCATAATAATACATTAATAATCTTTGGGTTCCCAAAAGAAAGAGGGAACAACATACATGATACAAGAACCATCAACCAAGAATGAGACATAAGAGTTGAGTTCTTAAAAGAAGAGTGATTTTGGAAAGCATTTGGATTGACATAAACTTCATTAGAAAACACGTATATCCAGGAAAATTAAATAAAATGATGAAAAAATAATCATTAAACAGTGTCCACATCAAAAATGCAGTGGAAGAGGGAGAACCCAAAGGATAAATGTTGGGTTCGAAAATTTCCCCTTAACTTGTATCTGAATGAATCTTTCTCTTTAATGTCCTTTATAATGAAAATATATTCATTAATTATAAATCCAGAATTTTTTAAAATTAATATGGTTCATTATGGTTTCATTATGTGATTTTATTTTCCTTTGGTTGAGTTATAGATTTTAAAGACATTATTCGGGAATGCTTGTTTTTATGGTATTCCTGAGTGGTTCATTTGTATTCTAAAATTGAGGTTCGGTTAGAACATGGGTAAACATCTAGAACTAATAAAACATGTTATTAATTATATTACATGAGTTTTAATTATCTTATAATGAATCATATTATATCCATGTGGATGAATCATTAGATAAGAAATAAATGATGATTGTTTTGGTTAATTTGGGCTATTTATTGATCACAATGAACTTCTTTTATATTATCACTTTATTATATGTAGCTAAGTTATTTTAAAAAAAATACATATAACATATTCTAGTTCAACCATTAAAATGGTTTCATGACCCGATCTGAAGGTAGAAATGGAAGAAGAAAACATGTCGTTCTTAAAGGTGATAAATTAACTCCTCACAAGCAACATTCTCTTTAATAAAATAAAAGGAAGTGGGAAATGGGGTTGTCTGATATAATAACCCATTAGAATCATACAATTACATTACATGTATAATACTGGATTTAAAATACACTTTGGATGAAGATAGGTGGGGAGAGAATAAGAAAAGAACTTGAAATTGAAAGGGAATTAATGGAGAAGAGGGAGAGAAATTACCTCTTGATTCCTCCTATTGAGACCCTCCTTAAGGGAATATGATTTGTATTTTGATGAGACCATAAGCTCATGGAAGTGGGTGAGGGGCTAGGGAAGTTTTTTGGGAAAAGTTTAGAGAAGGCTTGGAGCTTGAGAGGTTTGAGGAAATGAGGGTGTGAAGGGTGGTTTTTATAGTGGAGGGGAGATGGGTTTCCTTAATATAAAATTCATTAGTTTATTAATTTTCCCATAAGACAATGAATAGTGAGTCTTGAATGACCAAGAATAGTAATTTTATCATGTGATCCCGAACCAAGTGGGCTTACATCAGTAGAACATCACACATGACACTTTAATTAGCTTATTTAGCTTATTTTGTAAATTACTGTATTTCACTATTCATCAAAAATTCAAGTATTTCAGAAAAATCCCAAAATATTACCCCACCAATTTTTTGACATGTAGAATCCAAAAATGAAGTCCATTTTTTTTTAAAAAAAAATTATTAATATGTTTAATTTAATATATAACTAAAATCATAATTTATTATAAAAAATAGTTTTAAAACATTTATTTACTTATTCTAGAATATAGGTACATCATTCTTTCACTTGAATGTTATTTTTATACTATCATAGGCAGGGTTACTATTCATTAGGGTATATAAAAATTCATAAGGGTATGTTACTATTCATAATGGTAGGTTACTATTCAAAAAATATTATTTTTGTTTTACTAGACTCCTAAAATCATCTTGAACACAACCGTGTATGTCAGATTTTCAAAATTCCAAACACAGAAGTGACAAAATTATGTTTAAAGGACACCTAGAACGTTGTAGTTCATTATATTGTGTTTTCATGGGATATTATTACATGGTTATAATAATGTAATTTCCATTTAAAAACATTGGGTCGTTACATTTTTCTCCCCTAAAGAAATTTCACCCCCAAAGTTTCACTTTACCCAAACAGGTGAGGGTACCTCTCCTTCATAGCCTCTTCCGGTTCACAAGTTGCTTCCTCAAACTTATGGTTCCTCCACAACACCTTAACAAGATTATTTTTCCGGTTGCGTTGAACCAGAATCAAATAATACTTTTTCCATTCTTGAGTGAATTGGAAGTGTACCTTGTACGACTTCATTATCATGCTCCACCTCTACAGTAGAGATGGATTAAGCCTTCCCTAGTTCCTTTGTCTTTGGTGGTTACTGATGTTGATTACCCTCTAGAACTACATGTTTAGTGCACTTACTTGCATAGAGCCCTAGCTCCCTATAGTTTTAGAATTGACTCTTCTTTCTTCTACCACGTTTTCATTCATTTTCGTGTCATTTAGACACTCTTGAGCATGGTGTCCTTCTTTACCACACTTGAAGCACTTCCCCGTCCCTTTGAGGCTATTCATGTGGTGAAACTTCCCACATTTTTGGTATGTGGGTCATTGAGGATTCATCCCTCTTTTGTCATTAGATCCTCTAGCTTGAAAATCCATCTTTCGTTTCTTATCTACATTGCCATGGAACCATTCTCCAAACTCCATCCCCACTTTGAGAGCACATAGAACAAATTCTTCATAACTACAAATGTCTCTAATTGCAATATCATTTCAAAGGTTTGGTTTTAATCCACTAAAGAATCAATCAATTTTTCTATCATTGTTGATAAAAAACCTGAAGCGTACCTTAAAAGCCTTGTGAACTCGCTTCATAGGATGTGACAGATTTTCCTTCTTTTTGCTTGATCTCTTTGAATTCGCTCTCCATCTTCGTATGAGGATTTCTTGGGAAATAGTTATTAAGAAAAAATCTCTTAATGTCTTCCCATTACATCTCTTCAATTTCCCCCCTTTGCATTGTGTTCTTAATCAAATCCCACCATTGATTGGTTTCTCCATCTAGAAGATAAATGGATAGGGTCACCTTCTCCATCTCAAAATAGTGAAGAACAGAAAATATCATCTCCACAAAGATGACCCACTATTATGTAGCTAGTTGATCAGAACATCCATTAAACATCGGTGGCCATTGCTGTATAAAACATTTGATAGCCAATTTCTCCCTCTTTAGTGAAGGAGGACATTCCCCATTATTATGGTTATTGTTCATCACTTAAGATAATCAGGTAATCATCACCATTATGTTCTAAACTCCACCTCCCAAATAATTGGGGATGTTTTTCGGGAAATCATTGCATTGTCCCTCACATGATTTGCTGGCCTGATTTCTCCAGGTTACCGCCATTTTCTAAAATAGAAAATGTTAGAACAAAACTTATGTAAACATGTCATGAATAACATATTCATTTAAACAATTTATAGCAATAAAATAACATATATGTTCCCTATGTAAATATTCTTATGTACATATTTCTACTTAGTCTCATGCTATAGGTTTTCTCTAGGGTTCACTAATCCTAATTCCCATATTTACTAAACCTTTCCTCTAATACCAACTATAGCGACCCAACATTTTCATACATTACTATTACATCATTTTAAATATAAAAAACATTATAGTATTACACATAGAGTATCCAATGGTTTATTGTATTGGGAAAACTAGGACAGTACATAACAATTACAACATCAATCATATACATTTATTTAATTTCTGCTTCTCTAGAATGTTACTGGAACATTTCCTCTCCTTAGTACATGTAGCCACAGGAGGATATACATAAAAATGGGTGATCTAAAAACATAGTAAGAGAATAGATAATAATAATATAGCATGGGGTGACTATAATCATGAAACAGGAAAAAGATCATAAACATGAGAGGATCATAAGTAAAAGACTTGAAATGTGGAAATGCATAAAAATGAAACATTATTTCTTAGTGGATAACTACCCTACATACTTTTGAACCAAGATAAAATCTTTTTCACACATCATTTCACATTTACTCATGAGATTTTCACTTTACCCAATGCATTGGTGTGCGGTATAATTCTGGGTGCACCCGTCACATTGAAACATTCATATTGCGCTAAATAATTCTGGGTGCACCTATCACCTCATAATATTTTCATTATCATGCATGACACATAGAACATATATCATTAATGAACATAACTAACCCATGGTAATGAATGTGTTTCATCTCAAAATAATACATTCATATGTTTGGGTTCCCAAAATAAAGAGGGAACAACATACTTGATACAAGAACGATCAAACATGAATGATAGGTAAGATTTGAGTTATTAAATGAATAGGTCATTTGGAAAACATTTGGATTGACATAAACATCATTAGAAAACATTTATATCCCAGAAAAAGAAAGAAAATTATGAAAAAATGATCTTTAAGGAGTGACCATATAAAAAATGGAGTGAAAGTGGGAGAACCTGATGGATGAAAGTTGGGTTCAAGAATTTCCCCTTACTATGTATTAGAATGCTTCCTTCTCTTTAATGTCCTGTAAAATGATATTATATTTATTAATTAGAAATATGGAACCTTTAATATATTAAAATGGTTCATTATGGTTTCATTAAGTGATTTTATGTGCCTTTGGATGAGTTATAGAATTTAAGAACATTATTCTGGAATATTTGTTTTTATGGTTTTCTTGAGTGGATCACTTGTATTCTTAAACTGAAGTTTGGTTAGAACAAAAATAATCATATAGATGTATTAATACATGTTATTAATGATATTACAGGAGTTTGAAAGATCTTATAATGAATCATATTATATCCATGTGGACGAATCAATAGATAATAATTAAATGATGATTTTTTCTGTTAATTTGGGCGGTTTTTCGATCACAATGAACTTGTTTTATGTTATCACTTAGTAATATGTACAAAAGTTAGTTTCAAAACATAATACATATAAAATATTCTGGTTCAAACATAAAAATGGTTTCATGACCATATCTGAAGGTAGAAATGGATGAAGTTAACATGTTGTTCTTAAAGGAGGTAAATTAACACCTCACGAGAAATGTTCTCTTTAATAAAACAAAAGGAAGAGGGATATGGGGTTGGATAATATAATATCCCATTAGAATCATAACATTATAGTAAATGTATAATACTATATTTACAATAACAATTGGTTGAATATATTTGGGGAGAGAATAAGAAACGAACTAGAAATTAAAAGGGAATTAAAGGAGAAGAGGTAGAGAAATTACCTCTTGAATCCTCCACTTGAGATCCTCTTTAATGGCCTAAGAATGGTATTTTGATGAGACCAATGGCTATTGGACATTGGGGAGGGGCTAGGGATTATGTTTGGGTAGAGTTTAGAGAAGTCTTGGAGCTTGAGAGGTGTGAGGAAATGAGGGTGTAAGGGGTGGGTTTTATAGTGGAGGGGAGAGGGGTTTCCTTAGTATAAAATTCATTAGTTTATTAATTTTCCCTAAGACAAGGAATACTTAGTCCTGAATGACCACGAATAGTAATTTTATCATGTGATCCCGAACTAAGTGGACTTACATCAGAATAACATCACAAATGACCCTATAATTATCTTATTTAGCTTATTTTGTAAATTACGGTATATCACTATTCAAACAAAATTCATGTATTTCAGAAAAAACCCAAAAATTACTCCAACCATTTATCGACATGTAGAACCCTAAAATGAAGTCCATTTTACAAAAATAAATTTCTAAATATTTTTAATTTAATATTTAATTAAAATCATTGGTTATTATAAAAAAACTAGTTTTAAAACGTTCATATACTTATTCTAGAATGTAGCAACATCATACTTTCACTTGAAGGTTATTTTTCTACTATCATAGGTAAGTTTACTATTCATTAGGGTATATCACTATTCATAAGGGTAAGTTACTATTCATTAAAAAAATTATTTGTTTTATTAGACTTCAAAAATCATCTTGAACACAGTTTTGTATGTCATCTTTTTTAAATTCCAAACACAAAAGTGAGAAAATTATGTTTAGAGGTCACATCGCACTTATTAGTTCATTATGATGTGTTTTCATGTGATTTTATGACATGATTATATGAAGGGAATTTCCATTGAAAAGCATTGGGTCATTACATAAAATATAATAAAAAAATAAAATTATCCTTTTGATCTAACCTTCATGGGTATTCATGATGGGTTGAGTGTTATGGATCGATGTAGCAACCTCAAATAAGAATATGGTTGTCAACATCTTAGTTGTAGAAAACCCACTTGTGATTTGGTGATCCATAATGTAATAATTACTTCCTCTTGAAATATTTATCAAAATATGAACCCTAAAAAATTTGATACGCCTTCTACATTGTATTTAATTATCTATGTTTTAAGAATTAATATAACTATATACCCATATTATGTATAAATAAACATCCAAGTACAATGGATCATATCAAGAGAAATTGAATGCTCATGTCATTTGAAAAATGTTATTAGCTAAGAATATCAATATTAAGATAGAATGATATAATATTATGTAATGTTATAATTAAGACACCATATCATGTGAAATAAAAAAACATCCCATGAATCAATATGCATAAAACTATAAAAGGTGAGACAAAAATTAAAGGTATCATGTAAGAATTAACGAGAGTAACATAATAAGGTAATTATAATTTCAGATATGATTAAAATAACATTCACATAAGTATAATAGGAATTAGTAAAAAAATCAATGTAAAAATATAATAAAGTAACATGGAATATTAGATAATGATCATATAAATCATGAAAAAAAAACATAAAACAAACAAGAGTTTTGTTTCATATTTAATGGAAAAAATCATGACAATTCAACAAATATCCCCCATTTAAAAATATAATTCTGATTTACATTCACATAATGTTATTAATGTGTAAATATAAATAAAATTTTAAAAAAATATTGAACCTAGATAAATACACTATAACGAACTAACCAAAATACCCTCTAATAAATGGTATACTACCTGGTCTTCATCATACATAGTGTGCATTCATGATCTCCATGAGAAGGAGACTAGAACACATGAATCAAATAAAGGATAGGGACTTATTTTTTCCATCAAGATGAAAAAGACATCACAGAAATACATATATTAGTGTAAAAATGGAAGATAAAAGATATATTCCATAACATATATGGAATAGTAGAAGAAATATAACTTAAAAAGGTAGAAAAAAATCTTTAAGAGACTATTCAAAAGGTAAAGGATGAAAAATACTCAATTAGATCCATGTGATAGTGTGAAAAAAAAGTCCCACTGTCTCACCACAAACTACCAAAATCCTAGCTAATAGAAAACCAATCCACCTCACGTTGTCTCCTTGTATTTACCCATATTTAATGATATAACTAGGTCTATGCATCGCCAATACAGTGCATAGGGAGTGAGATGAAAATATAAATAGGGTATCACCCATGAGTTCCGTAAAAATTATCAATACATTAATCCAAGCATTCTCATCTATAATGAAAATAATGAATGATAGATAGTTTATCAATCTGATATCAAAAGCATGGAAAAAATTTGAATTTCACCCTTTTAAAATATCCATATAATTAAGGAAATTGAGTCTAATATAATTTCATATAAATATATCAAAATAGATTATCAAATCAATGAAACTAATGCTTCATATCTCATTTAAAAGACACAACTTTTAAAGATAAAACACAAAAACCCAAAACATCCCAAATCATCCAAAACACAGGTAGAATCAAACCAAGCATCAATCAAGGTTTGGATATCAAGGAAATTAAAACTTAACAATAAACGTCACCCACATATCATGAGCCTAGACATATTTATTGACTATTGAGAGTATAAAAACACCCCAAAAAGTGAATACCCCACCAGCTCTAACATGTTTCTAAAACAACAGGCCTAAGAAGCAGAGGAAACCCCATATGAAAACCACTTGATATTGGATGAATCCTATTACGAGACATTGTTCGTATGTAACCAAGGAATACCATGTGTTCTATTTTCCAAATCAATTTATTAAACAACATTCATTAACCCACTCCATGAAAAACATTTCACAAACTATTTCACAATTCTTTGAAGACCCTTTCCTGTTTACGAAAACCATGATAAAATAATCTTTTATAAAAACCATTTCCATAAACAAAAATACAATTAGTAAATAATGATATTTTACTTACAAAATAATTTATAAAATAACTAGAGAAATGGAGGCCACCAACACATATAGATATCGAACCATCTACCTTAAAACATGGGTTACACACACCCAAAACGTTATCCACCAATTCAAAGAAAACAGTAACAAAAATACAGGCCCTAGAAAAAATAATAGAAATCTCAAAATTGGTTTAATTTAAAAAAAAGGGACTCTCGAGATGAAGAACCAACCCATAACTCAAGAAAACAGAATTTTCAAAACACAACGACAAAGGAATCATCCCCTATAATAGGATCACATAATAGATCTTAAAAGAAATACAAAATAATATTCAATACAAATTAGTTCATCTAATAAGTCAACACAACAGTCCTTTAATGATCAAAGGAAATAGAAAACCATAAATAATTACTCACCTAGAGAATTTTACTACAACCTCAATAATTATTAATCATGGAATTAAATTATCTGGAAGGGTTGGTGTTATTCAAAATCATTGTAGATGATCGCTATGTCAATAGAAAGGAGGCCCAAAAATCAATGGCCCAAAAAATCACTCATAGGATGCCCTAAATAGATTTCTATTATATTTACATGGAATTTAGTTCCTTTGGAAGTAATATAATTTTCTATATCCACGTACGTTAAAAATACAATAACCATTTTAGAAAAAAACCCAATTTTTAACATTACATGTATTGAGACCATTACACTATTTGTACTCTTTTAATGTTGTGTACCAGTATCATGACATATTCTAAAATAATTACACAACATGACCTCCTATTACAAGTGTTTATTTCTCTTATAGACTATAGAAGGACAATCTTATAGTAGAAAACTCAAAATTTCCTCGGACATTTAGAAATCTTGGGGATAACGTTTTTAATCATTCACATATTTAAACCCAAACTCCATTAATTCAAAAAATATTACATCCATTTGAATTTTTTCATTTTCCAGAGAAATTATTTTCCATACATGGGAGTCCAAAGATGCACCTAATTTTAAGGAGAAATAATTAAGGATATGGGAATTACCTGAAAGTGGGTAAATGGTTGTTACAATCTCCCCATCATATGTAATTCCTTCCCTAAAAAGTCATGTCGATAAATGAGGTTTGGTAATGAGGTGAATACACTACTCTCTCATCAATGAATGGGGATACCATGTATCATTAGTATATAATCCATTCCACCATATCACATTGACCGATGAAATCAAATTCCAATGGAATAATTTCACTTGAGAGTTGACGATCTCTTCTGGTTTCCCCATAATAGAAACATATGTCGTTATATCAACATCATCCCAAAATAGAATGTTAGATGGATCAGAACAATATTTTATGAGCTTTAAAATGTTGAAAAAAATCCGTAAATCCCATAATCTAAAGAAAAAATAAAAACTGATAAGAAACCATATATAGATTATCAGTGGCCTCAATAGGTACTACATATCTCAGAGCCAACATTTCTTGTTTTCTAATTATAACGACCCAACCAAGTTGAAAAATCCAATAAAACCCAATCAAAAATGTAAAATATCATAGTAAAACATTGTTGATCTACATATTATTTCTTTAAAACATGACTATATCCAAATAGTAGTGTATTTCTTGGAACCACACCGACATCTTCAAAACCAATCTCGATCCCAACAAAGAAGCTTCACCCACCTCTTCCAAAAAAAGAGGTGACCTCAACGAGTAACCATAAAAATCATCAAAAATAGCCATTATGAATAAAAGAATGATAAATTGTTTTTGATGAAAACTAAACCCATCCTAAATGACAATCCAATGATCCACATAAATCCAAGACATAACCTTTTAGTATATCCTCCATGATTCAAATAGCACTCTGTTTCTGATCATATTTCTCCAGAATATTAGTTGTACTTGACCTGACCTGAGTTTGTATTACCTCACTAAGACTCCTCCAAATCATCAAAGTAAAATTTGGATCCCTGTAAAAATTAATGTAAGAAGGAACCCCAAGTAAGCACACAATTTTCTACATTTACAACTTACCCCAATATTCAACTTTAGTAGTGTCCCTAACTAGTGTGATACGATCCAACATTGTCAACCAATCATTCATCAACCAAATAATATTCCACCCTTAGGGACTCCATGGTAATAAAAAATGACATGGAAACATAATCCCATTTACAAACAAGAACATGAAGAGTTTTTAGAAATACATAAGGTTTTAGATGGTCTATATTTATCTGTTGGCTGGTGTAATAGTGCGATACATAATCAACAATGTCATTATTCATTCATGGCCACCATAATCTATGTATCACATCATAATACATATTTATAGTTAATGTATGATAGGCCATGAATAACAATGAAAATAAAAAAAAACTAATCTCTTCATTGATGCAAGTATGAAAAACAAATCCATATAACTATGAATACATCATGAAGAGATACGCCAACTAGACACGATCTCCCCTCCATTTTGGGTTTCTTGAATTCTACTAAACATGAAATCTGAATTCTATATATATAAAATACACCCAAATAGTGATGATGATAAAAATACAATCTGCACAACCATTTTGGAAACTTCCGCATGATTAACCAGATGAAAATGAGAAAAAAACAAAATAAGGATTCAATCTTCCTTCGATTCAAAAACTGATTTTAATTAAATATTCCATCTAAGGGAAAATAAAGCAACATTATCATTTATTAGGATGTTAGTGATATCAAATTCAATTTTAGAAATGAATTCCATGCACTTCCTCTATCCGAAATTAAAGTCTTTATGAGAAAAGATGATGTTCAAACCCATATGTTTAAATACAAATTTGAACAATTAACCAATGTTATAGTGCCTCCCACACCTATGTGCATTCATAAATGAGGAAAGAAGTAATTCATGAGTGGGATTATTCTTCAACATCATTATATGTTAATAGAAAATGTAATCTACGACATTATCATCCTACATGATTAAAAACCCCTAAAAAGTTTCAGAAGTATCATTGAAAAACCACATACGCTTTATTGGGCTCTGGTAAGATCATAATAAGAGTTAATGTTATAATTTGATTCAAAGCGTAAATAGAATAAATAAATTTTACATCATAAGTAAAATTCAACCCTTTCTAGTATGATCAGTCAAATGTGTCACTAACTTTGATAAATACATAGTGAATTGTTGATAATATAGATAAATCCCTAATATTCTATGAGTCTCACAAAAATTCCAATGTTTCTTCCCCTGAGAATAAAACATTCACCCTTTGGGATCAACTGGTAGTCCATGCTTATAAATCACATACTGAAATAACATCATTGTTTAGAAAAGTATGTTTTATTTTGTAATATTTCAATACAAATTAGGAGTCTTTAGAATTTAAAAAACTATATTCAGATGGTTCTCAGGCCCATGTTGAGATATCAAATAAACCAAAATATAACCCTCGAAAAAAACCACAAATATTTGTGATGTTGTTGGATTATTCAGTTCATAAAATCCATAAGACCTATAAAAGTGTAAGTCATTACTAATGGTGTCACAAGATATACATAATTTTGATGTCTTAGACCTAGATGCTACTTAACGGGTGCCCCAATCCTAGTGGGCACATGGTCTCAAGTGCATCTCCCTGAATGCTAGAGGATTCCGACTAGGGGTTATGGCCTAGGGTGCGTCTGAAGGAAGACTATGCCCTCATTAGCAGAGTGTAGCACAATGGAAGGAATATAAAGTAATAGTAAAAAAAAGAAGCAATATAAAGAATACAAATAAAAAGTGTAATAAAACTTATGAAATTGATAAACATGAAGAATAATAATTATATCAATTGGAACAATTATTATGTAATGTCATGTCACTAGAAAACTGGAAAACATGGATACAAGATAATAGGCATAACTTGTTCCAAAAAGTAAAAAAAGGCTACTCCAAGCATCTTAAGATCCAACTCAGTCATCTTCTACCACGATCCATCATACCAGAAAGAAAAATAGTTGTCAAAGTTGTATGCTTCCATTTTTCAACACCTTCTGTCATGTAATCTACTCCGGGTAACAAACGCGGCATAGAGAGGGTGTGAGATAAATTTCATTGGGCCACCACCAATGTTTTCAAAAAACATTCGGCCCGTGTAATGGAATATATCATTGTACAAGCATGTATATATATAGTAGAGAAAGAAGTACAATATAACTAAATACAAAAATACCTACTTCATCCCTAGGCTAGTGTTTGAACATGTAACCAGTTCATTAATTAGGTAATTACCATTAATGTTAATAGGTCACATGAGGTGTAGCTAACAATGGTATCACCACATGATAGTATATGAAGTGAAGGTCCCAATCCATAATAAGGAAACATGAAAATGATATTCAGTGAGGGATTTCTTGGGTAATAACGAAGGTAAAATAGATCACAAAGAATTCTAAATCAATAGTATTTGAGTCTATCTAAGGGCTAAGAGTGTAATATGAGGAGCGTAATCCAAGGTATTCATCAAAAAGGATTCAACCGTTTCCAAGGTGATCAACCAGGGTAAAACATGGGTAAGATAAGAAAGGGCCCTATGGGCTATCACTGTGGCTCCTACAATCCAATGATGGATCCTTGGAGTGTATCCAAATTCTCCTATAATAAATTAAAAGAACATATGATAGTATATCGGGAATTCAAGGAATAGATGAGAACCAGAGTCTAGGTGGGTATCAACATATGAAAAATGTATCCTTGAATCAAAATAGGGTTCCCATGTCCCAAGGTATTCTCCTCTTAGAATCCAAGGATATCCCAAGTCGGTGAATTCATATTTGATATTATAATCATGTAATCATTTATTAGGTTAAATCCTTGTGTTCCGTAAGATTTGATTGTCCATTTAGCATTGGAACAATTTAATCAAATCTTAATTAACCATTAAGGAATATTCAATTATAGTGGTTTAGTATGCTACCTTCCATTAACATGGAAAGGGGTTCTACAAACCTATAACCTTTATTTAATCCCATTTGTTAAGGACAAGTCATATAGTTAGTATATATTAAATTTCACATTTTACATTTAATAATCATTTGGAAGCACTTACCTTTGGTAGTTAAAGTTGTGAGAAAACATGTTAGATTACATTATTCAATTCTCATTAATAATAATCCAATTATTAAAATAAGACTCATGTATATAGAGTTCAAGTAAGGGAGCACCTGAATGGTGGCTCAAATATTCTAAAACACTAAATCCCAATTGTGGAATAACCTTATACATGATGTGGATTGACTTTTGGGTGTAACCAATAACAACTAATCACATAATTATAAATATCATAGACATACAATTCTAAGAAGTATAATTATGGCATGTAAATTTAAGAAATTTCTTCCGAGGAAATAGGTGGGACCCACATGAATATTAAAAAATGAACAAACATTACGGATGAGTTATAGACCACCCACCTTAGGGTTGTACAATCCTTCTCCTCTAGTATCAGTCCTTGATTTTCTATAGATCGGAGTAGATATATGAAATGGTGAAAAAATATAACATGATGATACCTAGGTTTAGAGAAATATAGAAGAATAATGGATAAATTGGACTCAAGCACTTACTTTTGCACATCCAATGTGATGAATAAAAGCTCGATCGGATATCGGACGAAGGAGATCTATTGATACCTTTCATTGGCCTGCAAAAAGCTCCAACATTATAGTTAAAGAGTTCAATCCTGCTAGTTATGATATTAGGGAGGAAGGGTTTACATAATAGATCATTAAGGTAATTTTGGACATTTTACACCATATTTTATCCTATGCATGGTTTCTCCGCACAGTTTTTCAAACCATGTGAAAATATTGCAAGATAGATCCTCCAGAAAAAACATCCCCTACATGGTTTGATCAGTCCATGTGCAAGCCATGCACAGGTAATAAGGGAAAATGGGGTGTTTGCATGGTATGTCCAGACAGACGTGCGCCCACCTTGAACTATGGTTCTCTTTGAAAAAACTCCATTAGCATGGTTAGGAAAACCGTGCATAAATCAAACATGTTTAACTCGAATCCATGATCCAAGCTAATTTCCTCCAAAAACACGGGCTCTGAGATATTTATAGGCCTCGGGAACACTCGTTACCTTTACGAATTCATTATGAATCCATATAAAGTCCAAAGAAGATATTTATACAAAAAATAAATTGATCCATACTTGAATGAAAAATCTGGTTCTTATAGTCTTTCAACCTTAAAATAACTTTCCCTTTGAGATCTCCTTCCAATGGAAAAGAAACATTTTCAGAGAACAACACTTTCCATTGTGTATGTACTTCAGAATCCCTCTCAAAAGTCTCATAATTTACTCAGTCGTTCTGCCATAGAACCCATATGGGAGGGATAAACAATCCTTGGAGAGCCTTATTTCTTTGGTCAACGATGCATACTGAATATTCTTTAAAGGTAGCATTGGAATCCAACTCAAATTCCTCTTGATAATATGTATGAGACGGGTCGGCATGATATTTGTGAAGCTGTGAGACATGAAATACATTGGTCATGGCACGATACCTCTGAGGTAGTAGCAACTGATAGGCTATCCGCCCGACTCTCTCTATAATTTCAAATGGCCTGATGCAATGAGGTGACAACTTTCCCTGCTTCCTTAACCATATATGCCCAATCCCATGTGATATAAAAATAATAACATGTTCCCCAACATCGAACTCAGGAGGTCATCAACGGTGATCAGTATAAAATTCTTTCTACACTGAGCAGTAGTAAAATTCTTTCTGGTCAGATGAACATGTACTAAAGTCCCCAGAATGAGTTGAGTTCCTAGTAGGGCTACCTCACCTACCTCTAGCCAGAACAAGGTTGAACATAATGACCTACCATATAAGGCCTCAAAATGATCCATCTGGATCATTTTATAAAAACTATTATTATAAGAAAAAATTGATGGGAGGTACATGCTTCTACCAAGAACCCATAAAATCAAGGACACATGCTTAGAGAATATCCTCTAGAACTTGTGTTGTCTGTTCCGATTTTCTAGTAGTCATAGGGTGAAAAGTTGTACATAGAATAACCAATGTTCCCATAGATTTTAGCAATCCATGCCATAAGTATTATGTGAAATGAGAATCCCTATCTGAAATGATAGTACTTGGAACCCCAAGTAGTCATATCAACCCACAAACATATTGTCTTCCCAACTCATCAAATAATAAATTCTCCCATATCGGAATAAAGTGTGATGATTTCATTAGTCGGTAAATGACAAACCAGATAGAATATATACCCCCTGTAGACCTAGGTAATATATCTAAGAAAACAATCAAAATGTCTTAACATTTCCATTCCAAGACTATATGCACTTGTAAGAAGTCTGCAGGTCTCTAGAGATCCGCTTTCACCTGCAGACAGGTGGAACAACTAGTGATGAAGACTTCAATATGACATTTCATCCCATGCCACAAATACTGGAATCACATATATCAATACGTATTTGATATTCATGGATGAACTACCCACTGAGAAGTGTGGGACTCTTTCGTCAAATCCTCTCTCATAAATACAAGAAACCAAATACGTCCATGTAGACGTGGAACGTTGTCTATTTCCACTGACCAATACAAAGGTGGGTTCTCTGGTGATATACTTTCATAGGAAACCATACCATCTAGATTTGAAAACTACTTAATCATTACCTTCTCAATGAGGGAAGAGGTAACTGTTAGGGATGTTGGGTAAGGCTTCTCGTTATAGAAATGAAACTCCAGATGATGTTCAGAAATGAAGACAATTAACTTCCATTCACCATTGTCTTCCTGTATTTCACATGTTTCAGTTTTACAACTCAGTGCATCAATGACCACATTTCCCTTTCCAGGCATAGGGGAAATCTCAAAATCCATGAATTATATATATTAAACCAATATTCATATTCTGATGTTCAATTCACACTGATAGTAGATATACTTGAAGCTATTGTGATATGTATACTCCAAAAAGTACACACCCAACAAATAATGTCTCTTGCAATGTAAGTCATGGAAAATTGCTACTAGATCATGTTCATGTTTCAGATAATTTCATTCATGATGCGCTAAATGCTATGATTCGTACGCAATTACATTCTATTCTTGTGTCAACACTACTTCAAGGATAATGCATGATGCACTGCAGAACACGAATTAACCTTTTCTAGTTTCTGTTAGAATCATAATCGGTGCCAAGACAAGCCTCCCTTTCAGGTCCGGAATGGCTTTCTCACATGCTTCAGACCATTGGAACATAACACCATTTTTTATGTCTAGTAAGATGTGATGAAAGATGTGATAATTCTTTTATGAAATTCTTGTAATATATAGTGACTCCTAATAAACTCTTGATATCAAACATGTTCTTGGGATTCTCTCAAGGAACTACTGCACTAGCCTTTTCTTGGTCAATAGATACTCTTGGTTCTAAAATAATATGACCCATGAAGTGGAACATTACGAACTAAAAGTCAGGTTTAGAAATCATGGCATTAATCTTATGATCTATTAGTGTACTCAGAATGATTTCAAGATATCTATCATGGTTTTTATGAGTGAAAGAAAACACCAAGATGCCATCCACGAAGACTACAACAAAATTGTCCAGTAGGGGTGGAAACCAAATTCATCAAATCCATCAAAATGGTAGGCATTTTCTTTAGAGTGAACAACATAAAAAGATAATCATACATACCATACCAACTATAGAAAGCTGTAAAAGGTATGTATGATGGTTTGTCTTCAACATAATGTTAACCATATCTCTAGTCGATCTTAGAGAATAATTTTTCTCCTTAGAGCTAGTCAAATTGATCATCTATTTGAGGTAGTGGATACCAATTCTTGATCGTAAACAAGTTAATATTTTGTAATCCATGCATATATGTAAGTTTACATCGGCCTCCTTTGAGAAATGAATGGGTGAACCCCAAGAGTATGTAATAGTATATATAAAACCTTTGGCCTCTATGTCCTCTATATGTTGCATGAACTCCCAAAGCTCAGTGGGGGTCATTCTATATAGAGGAATGGACACTGGAGGTGCTCCTCAAATAATCTCTACTATAAACTCTACCACTCTATTAAGCGGTAAGATAGAAAAGTCATTTGGAAATACATCCCTGAAAGAATCAAATACTGGAGGGAAAGAAGATTGATGAAAACCATGATCCTCCTTGAAAAGAATAGAAATCTGGGAAGTCACTTCACCTAGCCCATGATGCTTCAGCCTAGCTCTCCTATCCTGGACATCCCACACAGCTTTGAAAGGATAACTAAATCCATTTAGTGATTTAAAAGGAACACTACAATGATAAAAATATATAATGCCCTGATAGTGGGCTAACCAGTCCATCCCGAGAAGGGAATTGATGCCCGTCATCTGAAAAAAAAGATTTTTCAAGAAAGGGTAACTACCAACCTTAAGGGGAAGTCCTCGCAATGTCATATTCCCTCCATCTGTATTCCTAATGGGGTATCAAGGGTCATTACACAATATTCATACTATATCACTAGCCTGAGACGTTCCACAATAGATATAGATATAAAAGTGAATGATGAACTGGTATCAAACAAAGAAGAGATAAGAGTGGAGGCCACTAGAATAGTACCTCGTACTGTAGATTGTCCGCAGCCTGATCATTGGGTATTAGCTACAATGCATGCAACTGATCTGCTCCACAGCCCTATGTAATAGATGGACTACCATAATCATGACTGCTCTAATGGAACTGCTGGTAATTAGTATTTGGAATACCATGGACACTCCCTCCTCCTTGGGAAGACCTACCAGTGCTATTCCAACTCCCAGCCTAACACGGTGCAAAACAAATCACTCCTATAGGTGGAGATGATGTTGATCCATTTCCACTTGAAGCTGGTGGAATGGTCCTATAGAAATTCTAATGTTGACCTATACAGCTTCAAAACCATCAATCCATAGGGTTTATATCACATTGGTGCTTCTTAGGCCCTGGTCTTCCACAATTATGACACACCACAGAGATATCAAACTAGATACTTTGGATGCCACTTCCCTTACAACAAACCTCAATGGAACATTTCAATCCACTGGAAGAACTATTGGTCTAACGTGGCACTAATTCTATAATCCTAGTACTTGTACAATCCATAAGGTTTTATTCAGGGATATGGTTTTGATCCAATATATCAGAAATTGTAAGAAGGAAAAATCCATTCACTTGAGTTTAGATGGCGTGTTAGATCACATCCTAAAAATGTCCATCACGCAAAACCACATCCCTGTATAGAAGAGTTGAAAAGAAATTTAAATTACTGAAACTTTATGAATATTTTATAAGTTACATAGAACCCTAATAAAGATGATTTAACTCTCTGGC
The DNA here is from genome assembly GCA_963277665.1 of Viscum album. NCBI lineage: Eukaryota > Viridiplantae > Streptophyta > Magnoliopsida > Santalales > Viscaceae > Viscum > Viscum album. The sequence continues at coordinate 113,908,237 of OY728161.1, forward strand.
TCTGTCAGCTCTTAGTTCCTGAGGAAAGAACTGATCATATAAGGTAGTCTTAAAATCAATCCCTAAATGTATTGATAGCGACTGGCCTAAGTAACCACATCCCACAAATTCTTGGATGTATCCTTAATCATGTAGGAAGAAAGAATGACTCTCATCTCTAGATGAGTTTCTAGATTCTCAATAATAGACAGGGTGGCCTCTATCCAAGATTCAGTAGCTTGAGAAAAACCATCCCTTGAAAATGTAGGAAGATGATGTTACTAGAACTCACATGTCAGATCATCCATCATAGGTGCTTCCCATGGAGCACCAATAATGGACTTCATCAGATATAGAAAACAATCCTAGACATGGGAATCATTTCTCAGATCCATTACATTAGGTAGTTCCCCAAGTGGCACTCCTCGAGGAATGACTGGCAGCTCGAGGCCCACCATGTCAGGAGCATGATCGTCACCACATTCTTAGAGAACAACACAAGGGAGTTGTGGAAGAATTGGTCCACCGATTCCAATAACATGCCTAAGAAAAAGAAAATAATAAAGGAGACAACATCACTAATAGAATCTAAATTTAATAAAACTCACTACCCATGGAATACTACCCAAACTACCTAGTTAGACAGCTATGTATCGATAAGTCCTCAAGTATAAGTTTCATGTCATTTTGTAGATAATTTATATTTCCACTCCTTTAGATTTCATAAATATGACATGGTGGAATAAGGATGTGCAACCAATTAATTTTATATTTTAGGATTCTTTTTATAATGGATAGCCATTTCCGATAAATCTGAATCCATACACATATCACACGAAACAACAACCACTTACTTTTATCCTAAAGGCTCGGCTTGGTAAATTACTCATCCTAGCCCATGAAGGCCCATACACCACAAGAATTGAGACAAGAAATCACTTAATCATAACCAATAGTAGTACATTTACAATAAACATTCAAAACATCACTCAACAATCACAAGCATGTTAAACAATATAAAGCAGTGATATACACCTATATGGCATGGAAATATGAATGAAATGTGAATTATAGGTTCCTATATTGAGACGTGTAGAAATTCTCCCTACCATCATGTCATTGGGCTAAGCATAAATAAGATCCTCAAATAGAGTAATAATCAACAACACCACATAGCATGTGTATCACCCAATAATGAAATAATATCAACTGTAATAAGCAATAGAATAATAAAAATTATAATTTAGGAAACATGGATTTTACCCTAAAAATGGGTTCACAATGACAAAGGACGTATTATTACCAAGTCCCAAGAGTTTCAATTCTCTAATATATTGTCTCTAAATTTATAATCAAGAAAAGAAACAACCTTTTATACAAAACAGTGATGTCCCAGACTCGGATGTCACATAACAGGTTCCCTATGCTCGGTGGGACACATGGCCTCAAACGCATCTCCCCAAATGACAGAGGCTTTTCACTAGCAGCAAGGGCCTAGGGTGTGTCATTGGAAAGACTATTCCCTTATTAGCATAGTGTTTCATATCGTAAGGAATATAAAAGAATAGTAAATTGTATAAGCAATGTTAATAATATAAATAAATAGCAGAAGAAAAATGATTCAATATATAATTAAGAATAATAATAACTGTATCAAGTGGAACATTGGTGATGTAATTTCATGTCACTATAAAACTAGAAAACATGGTTACAAGGAAATAGGAAAAACATGTTCCTCAATTTAAAATGAAACAAATGCTACTCCAAGAATCCTGAGATCCAACAAGTTCATCAACTACCAAGATCCATCCTACTAGAATGAAACAATGTTCTCTAAGCTTTATGGTTCCATTTTTCAGCACCTGTAGTTATGTAATCTATGTTGGGTACCAAACGGTGCCCAAAGATGGTTTTAGATAAATCTCAGTGGGCCACCACCAACAATTTCAATAATATCCATCATGTGTAATGGAATATAGTATTTTCTATTCATGTATATATAAATTAAATAAAGTAATACAATATAACTAAATACCCCATTACCTACTTCATCCCTCAGATGGTTTCCAAACATGTAACCAATTAATTAATTATGTAAGTGCCATTTAATGTTAATAGGTAACATGAGGCATATCCAACACCGTCATCACCAAGTGATAGGATAAGTAGTGGAGGTCCTGAGACACAACAATGAAATATTAAAATGATATCCAGTGACGGAGTTCCTATATAATAACCAAGGTAACATAGATCTCATAAAATGATAACTCAATAGTATCTGAGTCTATCTAAGGGGTAATATTATAATCTATGGAGTGTAATACATGGTATTACACAATAAGGTACATACTCAATCCAAGGAGATTGAAAAATATAAAATGGGGCTACGAAAATATAGGGCCTGATTGGCTTTCACCATTGCACCAACTAGTGAATGCTGGATCCAAAGAGTGTATCCAAATTATCCTATAATAATGTAATGGATCCTATGGTAGCACAACACGCATCTGAGGAAAATGAAAGAGCCAGATTATATGTGTTTATCATCCTATGAAAATCGTATCCTTGGATCAAAATAGGGTTGTTATGCCCTGAGGTATTCTCCTATCAGAATCCAAGGTGGTACCGATCCAGTCCATTCCTGTTTGATATTTTAATCATTTAATCATTCATTTGGTTCAATCCTTGTCTTCCATAAGTTTGGATAGGCCATGTAGTGTTGAAACAATTTAATCAAGTATAAATTAACTATTAAGGCATATTCAATTAGATAAGTTCACACCGATACGTTCCATTAACATGGAAATGGGTGCTAGTAAAATGTAACCATTATTCAATATCATTTTCTAAGGCCATGTTATATACTTATTATACTTTCAATTTCTCATTTAAAATTTTATATTTATTCTGAAGCACTTACCTATGGCTTGTCAAGTGGTGAGAATACATGGTACATTCCATTATGAAATTCTCATTAATAACAAGCCATTTATTATATAATGTATTTCCCTTAGAAATGTCATGCATGGGAACACCCGAACGGTGGCTCAAATGTGCCTAAAGACTAAAACACATTTTTGGAATAACATTATACATGAGAAATATATAGTTTTGGATGTTCCCACTATGAACTAATCACATATTTTTAGAGATCATAACCTTATGATTCTAAAAAGTATAATCATAGCATGAAAATTTATGAAATGGCTTCTAATGAAATAATTGGGGCCCTCAGGAATATTATAATATCAACAAAAATTAGGAATTAGTTATTAACCACCCACCTTAGGGTTGTACAATCCTTCTCCTCTGGTGATGATCCTTAATTTTCCTCATATTGGAGTAAATCTAAGAAAAGGTAAAAACCGCTCAAATGATGATACATAGGTTGATAGAAAGAGAGAAGAAGAATTACTAATGAGGACATGACTATGTATCAATTCACATCTAATGTGAAAAAAAGAATGATTGGTTGGATGTTGAACGGAGGAGATATCTTGATTCATAACTTTGGCCTTCAAAATCCTCTAAAATTAAAGGAAAAGAGGTTAATACTTCTAGTTATTGGATTAGGGAAGAAGGGATGGATTAATAGATCATGAAAGGAATTTTAGACATTTTACATAGGATTTTAGCCTATGCATGGTCTATCTGCATGGTTTGTCAAACTATGCCAAAACCGTGTGACACAACTCTGCCCAACAAAACATCCTCCACATGGTTTGATCAAAATGTGCACAATCCATGCAGAGGTACCTAGGAAAATGAAGGAATTTTCATGGTTAGGTTGGACATCCATGTGCCAGGTGAGTGATATGGATATGTCTGAAAAAACACCATATTCATGGTTAGGTAAATCGTGTGCCAAACCAGTTTTCCCAAAAAAAGATGTGTTCTTGCCTCCAAAAAATTCTTAGACACACCCAATAACTTTACTAACTCATTATGCATCCATCTTAGGTCCAAATAAATGATATAAACATAAAATTAAGTAAGTCATTCTTGAGTAAAAAACTGGGTTCTAATATTAATGCCCATACCATCTCCTAACAACCATTTTTTGTATATCCCAAATCCAAAAAATGAGCTGATGATAACCTGACTGAAGGTTAATCAATAAAAAATTCATTACCCCCATTAATTAATCAATAAAATAACCTTCATGGGGAACAGATTCATATTATTAAAAGTTACATGATTCATCTTCCAGTAGTCAACAATCAAATTGTGTGAATCATCTGTGATATTGGAAAATAGAACTTGGGATACCCATGGTGAAACAATAGGGTGAAAAAAACCCTTCACCACTAGATCATCGAGCTAAATCCTAACCTCTATTATCACCATTGTTTCAATATGATTTGAAGATGTTGAAATAAGAAATGTTTCTGGAACTAGTTCAATGATAAAATCTACCTATATCTATAGAAGAATCTAATTTAAATCTTCTAAGATAATATCATAGGAATCCTAGAAAATATCTAGAAGATCAATAAAAGAATAAAATTCATTTCTCATAATTACAATAGTAGAAAAACAAATCACGATCTCTGGGTGGGAAGTTACTTCACAAAAACACCTTGAAACCCACCCTCCATAAAACATCTCTGAGATCCCATCAGAAAAATTGAGAGACACCGATGATAAAAAACCCCAGTAGAATGAGAAATAAGACAATCCATACCTATTATTAAATCAAATATATCAAGTTTGTGAATGGGAAAATCTCATACAAACTCCACATCTGCTATTGAAAAAAGACCAATAGTACATCAGAACCCACGCTCTTTCCTTTTTCCAAGAGGTGACGCTAACTCAATAACAAAAAAATGAGATCCACTAGATGGTTAAGAATATCAATGAAACTGCTAGATATAAATGAGTGGGATACACCAGTATAAAATAAAGCATCAACTATTGAATATAAAATAAATATGGTATCTCTCAATTTAACTAGACAGATGTCAACCTCTATAGGAAATTTTTCTACTACATGATGGTTCATTACTCTTGAGGCCTATAGCAGGATCCATATAGTCTATGAATCACCTAACTACATCATTGGATCCATTGAATAAAATTATTCCTGACCATATAGAGGAATATTCATTTCTTGATAGAAAAATTTTAGATGGCCATAATTTCCACAACTGTTTCTCACCATAGGATTTGAAGGAAAAGAATATTGGGTGTATTCGACCTTTACACACTAATATAATGTTAAAAAAAATTTATAACTTCAACATGAGGTGATGAAGATGCCTACTACTGAGAACTAAATCCATCACTTTTGTGATGATATTTACATATTCTTTTTTCCCCTAGAATACCACTAAAGTTTCCACTAGACGAAAGAGAAGGGGGGTAATATACATCCTCTCCTTCCATATTCATCATATCCATCATATCATTATATACTATCTCTTAATAGGATGAAATATTATGAAAAATTTCATAAGATCATATATCTTATTTCAAACCATTAATGTACTTCAGAATTTTCATCTAGACATTCATCATAACCATTGATGAAAACAAACTATCTCAAAAATCCAATAGGGTTATGATGACACCAAACACTCTCCCTTCTACAATGTGTGAACTCTAGAGACAGAACCATCATATCTGATTGTTGACAAAACATCTGGAGGATTCTAGTTTTAAAAACCTCTAGTCCAAGCCAAAATGACAATTTTCCTATATCATGGAATCAATCCCAAAGTTGTTGAGACCCATAAGTGTGAAAATTTTTCACTTCAAATTGATTATCTCATGTGTATCAAGGAATTAAAAAATATGATAAATTCCTTTAATCCAATCCTCCACCTCTTAAGGTTCATTGATACCCTTAAAAGATGGTTTCGTATCATGAAAGAACTCTCATTATTGATTTCTTTCTCCCCCAAATCCTTGTTTTACCTACAACACTCTCTTCTGGACATGCGGTATGTTTTGGTGTACAAGAAAAAATTACCATAAAATAATATTTGTAAAATTATGATCCATATGAGTATTTTCTTGAGGATAATCAGTTCCATATTCTAAAGGAACTCACATAACAAGTCTCATTGGAAAATTACTACAAACCAGAACAAAAAATGAAAAATATAAAATAATATCAGTTCAAACCAGAAAACCCCATAAGAAAATTTGATATTTACACAATGAACTCAAAAGGGGAGACATAAATAAAAACATACCATGGTAACTAGTGTTTCTTCACAGTAATATATAGCTAGTAATGCATCATAAATTTCCAATAATGTTATGAAAATCCTATATATGGTCTTTTAAATGTCAAAAAATAATGACTCTTAAGGAAAACATTCTCATTAATGAAATTTTTAACAAACCGAACTGAATACCCACTCAAAACATGTAGTTGACCCTATCCTCCAAATGCCCAAGGGGCATTCCCAATTCCCTTAGGCTGGCGACTAGAACCCAAGAATCAAAAAACAAGAATGGGGTTTGATTTCACCCAACATGAATAAACAACATGGAATATATATGCATATCAAATACAGATAGTGGAAGATAAAATATATATTCCATAATAGATTAGGGGAAATGTAAGTAATAAAAGTTAAAAAGGTATAAAAAATATCTTAGATACATGTCGAACTATAAAGGATGAAAAAACTCAAATAGCTCTGTGTGGTAGCATGGGGAAACTCCCTTAATCTCAGCACTGGCTACCCAATTCCCAAATGAGAGAAAAACATATTTCCTCACCATTAAACCTTGCCATTCCTTTTATGTAATTACATAACTAGGTATATGAAAATATGAAGGGGTGAACAAGGTATGAGATAACTTTCTCAATAGGTTCTCACACAAGGGTTTCATAACAAGACTCTTTTAAAATAATTAAATAATTCTCATATTTAAAAAATTTAATGAATAATATAGATTTTAGTAATTTTCATATCAACATCCTGGAAAAACATTTTAAAGTCCCCTTTTTCCATTTCCAAATAAAGAATGTAAATCAGTTTCAAATCATTTCACATACATATATCTAGTCAAATCAGAGTGTGTGTCACATCCCATATCAAATATATGGAAGTGAAAGTAAAAATAGTACAATCAAAAATATCCCAAATCATCCAATATCAAACATAACATCATTCCCAGGTTCACACTAGGCCATGATAGCTAAGAATTTCATACTTAACATGGAAAATTAAACCCAGATCAAGGAATAAGAAAAATGCATCAATATCAGAGAGTAAAGTAAAACCTCAAAAAAGTAACCTCCCCAAACAGATTTAACAAATCCCATGAAAAAAATTCTAGGGAGTAAAGGAAATACCCATGAGAAAGCCCCATGATAGACGAATAGGACTTTTACAAAAACTTCTACATAAGTGCCCACAGATTAACAGGTGCTTTATTTTCCAATTCAATTCATAAACCCATTCTTTTAAATCCATTTCAAAAACAATTTTACAAAACATTAAAATCCATTTTCTATTTACTGAAACTATGGGAAACCATCTTCTATAAAAATACATTACCACACAAAAAAACAATTTACTAAATCATTTCATTTCAATTATAAAACAATTTTTCAAATAATCATAAAATTGAATTTCACCGACACATGCTAGATATGGTACCACATATCTCAAATTTTAGGTTGCACACACTGACATTGGGATCCACCAACAATAAGAATACAAAAATGAAAAGAAATATACTATAACCATTCTTCAAACCTCATAATTGGATCAATTTAACAAAAGGGTTGGTATAGATGAGGAAACTAAACATACCTCAAGAACACACACACCACACCACAACCACAATGGAATAAACATATAAAATAATATGGGATAATAGATCAAGAATGGAAGAAAAAAGAATCGTCAACAAAATTAAATGTATCTGATAACACAACACAACAGTGCTACTGTGATCAATGGTAATTAGGAATCATAAATTATTCGTCACCAAACGAAACAGACCACAACCACAACATCGATCAATCACTGAATGAAATGAAGTTGAAGGGTTGGTGGTCTAAAAAATAACCAGAGAGGATTAATATGTCACGTTCTAGGATGTGTATAAACAAATGTATCTGAAAAAATAAAATATCACCCTAAAACCATTGTTCATGGAATTTACATAGAATGTTATAACTCAGCAGATCATGTAGTCCTCAGGGTCTATATACTAAGAAAAAATCCCTCGCCTTTTTTAAACACTTTTCATACATTACATGTTGTGTAACATTTGAACAACATGTACTACCTTCACAATGTATACCAGGTTCATGTCATATTCCCTAAAACATTAACTTTAATGTACTCTAATTACACAACATGTATTTTTTTTCTACCGACTGTAAAAAGTACAGTTTGCAGCATAAAATACAAAACCACCTAAGGAATAATTCCAAATTAGGGAGAATCCTATTAATCCATTGAACATTTATTACCACACTCCCTCAATTCAAAAAACATACATTCTGGAATATTATTAATATTTCTCAAGAAAAATTCTTTATCATTGGGAGTCCAAAGATGCACCCCATTAAATAGTGGAAAAAGTAAATAGAAAGGAATAACCAAAAAGCTGTTAACTTGATGTCAAAGACATAGATTTATTCAAGATAAATACTATATTGTCATTGAATTTTATCATACTAACTAAATTCATTAACTTTTATTATAATTTATAAATATATTTAATAATATTATATATATAGACCTACCATGGAAACTCGATTTCTTATAAAAATGTAATGATGAATGATAATCTTAGTAAAATTTTACACCTTAAGTACGTAAATATAACTCAAAAATAATTATTTTATGCCGAATGGATTCATAAAATTTTTATGTTATAGAAATATATTCAGAATAAATGGAGATAAAGCTACATACAAGTATATATTGAATTTCCAATAATTGGGGAATCCATAGGAAATAAATACATAATTATTTATAGATTTCATAGTTTCAATATCTATATAATAATATAAATCCACAAATATAGTCACAAGTTAATCCAAATAAAATTTTTTATCATAAAAATTTAATAATGAAAATATTGAAGAGATATACCTTAATATCCACATAAGGACATTTTTTGTGTATTTAATAGATTTCCTATGACTCTGTATAGAGTAAAAATAGAAAAAAAAGTCTACCGTAATACATATTATAATATGAATTATTTACAAAGCCACATCAGTATGTAGAGTTATAATGATAATATCAATATCAATATTATTATAACGATCCATGTAATAGGATAAATAAAAATTATTCTAGAAGAGATACAAACATGATTTTAATAATCATAATGGTATATTTTAATAACATTAAGAACATTATCATTTTTTGATTAGTAGTTTATAATTTCAGTATGAAAATATTTCTACACCAAATATATTTATGAGATTACCTAAATCCTTCATTTGAAATTATAATTTAAATTTAATTTTAATATTTTTGATCAATCCCATGTTAATAAAAATTACTAGAATACCATTAACATAAATCAATAAGTGTGTCGTGTAGTTTATTTATTTAAAATAAATACATGCATAAAAAATACATCAATATAATTTGTGTCAAAACATATATGAATTAGATTTCAAATACGACTATATAGAGGCCTTTTTTAAACCCTAATGGATTTTTTAGGAATAAAGTTTGATTGGGATTAAATTTTTTAGAAAAAAAATTTAAGCCTTATTATATATCATCTCCTTAATTTCATCAAGTAATAAATGAATTTTAATATATAACTATTAAATATGAAGATCAAAGTATGAATCAAAAGACAATGGAGATATAATATATTAGTATTTAAACACGTGAGTTAAATTTTTTGAATAATATATCCCTTTTAATTAAGGTAATCCCTTGAAAAAAAGTCTATTATTATACTAGAATTTATTTTTTCCAGATGTATTTTACTGCATTTTGAAAATTCATTTGAATCCAATGACCTCTTTATTATATGGATTGTTCAAAATAGACAAGATATGATTTATATTAATATAATAAATATCATGTTTCTGAGAAGTAATCCAATTATTGGAGTCACTGGAATTAATAAACTATTTACATGTTTGGGGTCTTCACTATTAAAATCCTAGGTAACGTGGAATGAAAAATTAGACATATGAACATGGTTATACCTAGACAGAAGTTGAGTCACTCTTCTTTGAATATATATGGGGATATGGAAAACCAAAATATCATTAATAGGTTCACTATACGTATAACTAATAAAAACAATCTCAATACATAGATTGGGTTGACCATCAGGATGTGGATTCTCAAATGGGGACTAAATTTTGATAGAGGGGTAACCCTAACATCTCTAATTTTGGAAGTATCTCAACTATCACAGTGGGTAGTTTCTTATTTAGACCACCTTAATAATGAAAAATAACCTATTAGATTTTATTTTATTTTTTAAAATTAGGTTTTTCAACCCACATTTTTCAAAATTTGTCCCCCTAATGGAATCCTATGAAAACAAACATAACATCTCTTAGTCTTATCTTTTCATTCAAAATATTTTTAAAGGAAATGTATCCAAAAACCCTAAGATATATTTTTTATAGATGTGAGATACAATAAAGTTTTTATTGACAGTGTAACACATTATAATATGATGGGAACCAATATATAAAATAGACTATAAGAGTGGAAGCCTTTGCACAATAAAATTTGTACAATTTAGCATGAAAGAATGCTACAAACATATTCTATAATAGTTTGATTCATTAAATCTTGCAACACATTTTTTGAAGAGTTTTGTTAATTTTTTTGTGCCTAAAAATAACCTCACTCTGGAAAAACTATTTAAACTTAGTTAATAGATATTCTAACACATTTTTGGCCCCCATTGCCTTAATAGTTCTCCCATTTTCTATATTTATATTGAATATCCATGTTTTAAATACCTCAAAGAAATAATACTTATTTCAAGTAATATAAATCTCAATGATCATAATATATTATCTATAAAAGTGAAAACGTATGACCCTCTAATATAGGAAGTTGCTCTGAAAGGATCAGATAATTCTTAATGGCATATTCTAAAAGGAAATTGGAATTCAATTTCGACTCATGGAAACCAACTATCTGATACATAAATAGAAAAAAAAATCCCCATATAATTTTATTTTAATTTATGTAACCTAACATAAAAAACAATGTTTACAAAACTCCTCAATACCATTAACAATCATATTCCAAATCCTCCAATTCAAAATCATATTTTTCACTAATAAAATCAAATGTACTTACTAATTACTTGGTATGGGTTTTTATTTTAAAATAATCCATCTTTTTAATAATATATCCATTATTTGTCAAACTATAACTTTTGGATATATTAATGGAACCATATTTTACTTAAATTTGAATACATTTTGATATAGAACAACAAAAAATGATGTTACCAAATAGTTCATGGGACCCCCTTACATCAGGTAATCTAATAATTGAGCACCCATCAATCTCTTATAAAATTGGACATATCTGAATGACCCTAAATCTATTATAATATACTAAAATAGTCCACCTTCATCTACCTTGGTCAAATAAGAAAAATAATATATATATATGGGTGAAAATGTAATTATAAACATGAGTCAATAACCCATTAATTACTCATGCAATGATTATAAAAAGATATGACCCTGATGCTATCGCAATCAATGTCCGAATAAAGGTAATGGTTATGTAATTATTTTGAATTATCATCAAATTTATTCATTAGACACTTTGGTCAAACAATTATAGGTTTCATACAATGATAGAAAGCAACATCTCTAAACATATATCTAGGTTTTTCTTTAGAATGACTCTGGTTATTTCCATTCTTTATAACTTCACCTTTTGTACTTACTCAAAACTCATAATATATATTAATAATAAGAATATAATATGTGGGAATAAAAATATAATTATAGATATATTCTCATCAAATATAGGTTGGATAAAATTTCTATAAATAAAAGTATGTTATACCATACATCATGTAATAAGAAAAAGTTTCATATGATCTATGGAATGAGGAAAAATTTTTTATCATGGTATTTATCATTTACAATGTCATTAATATTAGTTCGGTTAAGCATTGTTTTTTAAATTATAATGATTTTCCCCAATTATAATCCCATGATTCATCTTGAACCATACATCCTATGTTTTTTTTCTAGATGACCAACTAAGTAAGTATTCATATATAATTTTTTTAGTATAAACTAGATAGAAGTATAAAATGTTTCGAATGAAATATAATGTAGGATCTTATCTCCAAAATTAAAACAATTGATAAATAAAAATTAATAAAAATAAAAGTAAAGACATCAAAAAAGGTGTTATAATGTTATCCAGTAGGGGAGTGGTTGACCATTGGTTTCTCAGGCCCCTAAAGTGCATTCAAAAACCTTTATTAGACTTAGAAAACTATTATCTTGATTATAAAAAGAATGAAATCAATTTATCTGTCAAAAAATCATACATTTAATTTGAATTTATAAAATTCTTGAGTGTTATATAATAATATTTTATGAAAAAGTTAGTCATATGACCGCATGTGACTACTTAGGAAGCATCGATTTTTCATTAGATCTTAAAAACACAGATTTAAAAGTGTGAAGAAAATAAATGATTTATTAGTTAGGAAATTTAAATGATAATAAGTTAATATAGAAGATAGTGAAATAAAAAAATAAAATTCCTCCAGATTTCATAGGGTTTGGGACACTTTTCTTCCTATATCATAAAAAAGACATGAATTTAAAAATAAAATTTATTTATTCTAAAAAATTATACTTGAATATGAGAGAATAATATATAGAAAATATAATTTTTAAATATCATAGATAAAATAACATAAACTAAAAATTGAAATTAAATCGAGGAAAGAACTCATAGACCAATTATCGTTTCTACCAACTAGTTTTTTGATGTAGAAGATAATTGTAAAAAAAATTTCCAATTGAATGGTCAAGAAATAACCATTCAAAACTAAATAGGTTCCCCTTAAAAATACCATATTCTAATCTCCACTAAATTATAACTATTGGATGATATTTTTACAATAAAATCATAGATGAAGGAGAACCAAGCTAGGATTCTAACTGAAACTGAGCCTATTTACACATTTTTTTAGCTCTCACATTCTATTTATGTTTGAACGAGATAATAAAATCAAAAATATTCATTTGATATGAGATTATCAGTTCATAATGAAGACGAATGTGGTGTGTCTTTATGTAACACCATTTGTCAAGTTGATAGTTGCGAATGGCATAACTGTAACATGCCCTTGTGTGATTAAGAAATCAGCAACATAAGAATTGATTCACCCTCTATATATGAGGTGGAATCCAGAGACCCACATATGGTGAGTAATTTATAATGTAAGATTATGGTACCTCCAACATAATAATAAACCACATAAAATATGTGTAGTGGATAAGAAAAAATATCCAGACACAATTTCCCATGTTAGGTGAAACTGTATGCTTTCCTTAGATTAAATCTATTATCGGTTGAGATAATAATTCTAGCATAAGAACGAATTAATATCACGTTAGATGATAATTATGAATATAAATAATTTAAAATAAATGAAGAACATATCACATATTAATAAGAATAAATTCATGAAAGTTGGGAAACTGGATAAAGGAATCATGTACGAGTCAATAAAAGAACTCATATAAGGTGATTAGAATCTCACATCTGATCAAAACAATGTTCAGGTATGAATTAGAGGGATGATAAAAAATAATAACAGAAATACATGAATAATTGACCAAGTTAGGTTATATTATGAATATATATAAAAAATACAAACTAAACCCAGAAAAATGGTTATTTTTATTTGTAAATCATGAAAAACATGCTAATTAAACATCTTCTATGGAGTTTTTTCTCTACAACTACCTTCCAATATTTTATCATATTCTTTCCCTATTAGTTATATATTAATGAATCTTGTATAATTCCTTTTTTTCCTTATTTGGATTCTCATCCTTGGTAATTATCCATTGGGTGTTTACTTTTAGGTTTCCTTCCCACATATTAATCTATTTCATTGTGTTATATTCAATAGTTTTGAGTACTTCTACTAATTCTCTTCAGGGGATTAACATTATGAAAAATAATCCTATATTTAATCTTCTAACCCTATATTTAATATTCTCTAAGGTTTTGGAACATGAATCATTCCTTTTTTCGGTTTCACTCTATAGTAAACATTTCTAGGGACCCATCACCTTTTATTATCATTATCACTTCTCCTATTTTCAAATTTTAAGGTTTCTATGTGTAAATGGTTAAAAGTTGGAAAAAATTTCCTATTGGGTATATTTTGGGTCAATATTTATATAAATTAATAAAATGGGATAGAATAGTATGAAATTATTTAATATTCTTGTATCCTACAACATGACCATGAAATTTTTTCATGCCCTTATTTCATTTGATTTTTTATATTGTTTTATATACGTATAATCAACATTAATGAAATATATTTCTATCAATTAATTCATTAATAGTGAGATAAATAAAAAATTAGAAGCATGAAACCATTTTCAGAATAACTTATAAATATATAATATATTTCCTAAAGAATAATATAAAACTGTTAAACTATATAAAAATATATATCTTATAATATATATATATATATATTTGTTAGTATTATATATTAATTAAGAAAATGATAAAATTAAAAATACATTACATTAAATAAGGTTATAAAGTTGAAATTTAATATGAAAATATACGTTAATTTCTTATAAAAAATAAAATTTTCTTAATATGTCAATTGTGTTAATAAAAATAATCATATAAACAATGATTTATTCATTTTTATTTAATAAATTTTTATAAAATAGATATTTTACCTATTAAAATTTATCAATTAAATAAAATTATAGTTGTTATGTTATTATATATATATTTTTAAAAATGTATAATATAAAATGACATTTAATAAGTTTAGAAGTTAGATATTTTTAAATGTAAAATGATTTATGATAGAAAATATCAATGGAATATTCTCTTTGTTTAATAACACAATGTGTAAAAACTATTCCCACTACGGGTCTAATGTTTAGGATATGATAATGTGAGGGCTACAAGAATGATTTATTCTTCTTCACTTCCCATACCTCAATATGGTCCACATGAAGTAATTAATTTGTTACCACTCCCGTTATAACCTCATAATGTTGTGTTGTTATTGGAGCCTCAAACTACTATGTTACCACTACCTCCTTATGTGGAAGACTAGATTAACCACCAATATACAATGTAAAGGGATCCCAAAAAAATATATAGTTATATGTAAAAATGTATCTATTACCAGTATAATCTCTTAAAGATGATAATTTTAATGAGACATCAAACATGTCATTGAAGGGAATCCCTTTTGATTACTATGAAAACTATGATTAAATAACCATTTCCAACCCTTCTAGAACTCCATGAACATATTATAATAACCTATTATATAAAACTAGGATATATCAAATTAATGAGTAAATTTATATGATGAAGGATCCTCCCACTTTTGTGAAGTATCCTCTTGGTAAAATATTGGATCATCACTCTTATGTGTAGGATCCTCTATCAGCTATGTTTGTCCTTATTTTCTTCTTTACCATCATCTCTGACATCATCATTGTCTATGTGGTGGT
Source organism: Viscum album (assembly GCA_963277665.1). Lineage (NCBI taxonomy): Eukaryota > Viridiplantae > Streptophyta > Magnoliopsida > Santalales > Viscaceae > Viscum > Viscum album. Next base: position 113,923,910 of record OY728161.1, read on the forward strand.
GGTGGTGGTGGTGGTAGAGATGGTAGTTAATCATCCATATAGGGCTCTACAAGCACAACAATATACTTTACTTCCTCAATTGGTGTTCCTGGATTGGGAAATATCAATGCCTCTTCATCATTGATATTCTCATGTATAGAATAATGAGCATCCCGATGAGCCACCGTATCACTATAAAAAAATCATGACTTATAAGATCCAAATTCTATAGATCTAATATGCTTATAATAATCAATATCCCCTATAACTATAAATCAAATAATATTAAAGTTAATACCAAATATAAAATGAAAATATCTAATAAATGGTCTTAAACACAGAAAATCATTAAGAACTATCCCATGCCACTAAAATAATATAATATTGTTACTTTAGTACCAATATGTATATTTACCTTTATAACATAGATGTGGTCTTTTTTGGGATATTTGTTCTATAAGATACAATATTGGGCCTACATATCCCAAAACAATATCTAAAAACATGATATAGGACATCCAAGAAACCATATGGATACCTTTAAAAGTAAAATTATGCATTTTAGAAAATTTCCATTATGTTGTGGGGATATAATATAAGAATAAAATCTATCCAATTACTCAATATAGCTAGTTCCATTCAATGATGTGGAAGTGGATCATGTCGTGAATGATATTTTCCATAATGTTATTTTATTAGTTTGTAAGGTACTTATCATTTTTTTAAAATTTTGTGTCTCTAGTTACAAAATACTACATTGACGTTTCACTACAACAGAGGTTGTGAAAAATATAACTAGTTCTAAAGATACATGATACACATAAAGAGGAAGAATGATGTGTGATGAGAAACACTTTAACATATTTCAATGGAACTTTAAACTATAACATCAGACTGGGAATAAAATATTGTACTACAATGAAGAAAAAACTATGTCACGACCATTGTCTGAGTAAATATTAGAGATACATGAATTTTGGAAGAAATAATATGATTGGAAGTAGATTCAAGTGTGAAATATGAATCATTATTTCACACCATGACCTATTTAGATGTTAAAATAGGTTATAGGAGAAACCAACATATCATGAAACAAGGGAAGTTGTCATGATGTTATTTATGATTTCTATATGATTTGGACATAATTAAAGATGAAAAAATATCATGATGTACTGGTGGTTAGTTTCTATTTTGATATCTAACTATATGAATTTATATGGAGGATATGAATTTGGAAAAGATCCAGGGGTGGTATTTAAAGAGTAATATTCTAGAAATTGATTAAATATTCAATTTAAATTTGAAATTAAAATAGTCTCTACAAATAGAAAATCTTTTAGTAAATAATGAATTATCACCCACTGACTTACACCAAGACAATAAGGGGATAACTCATGAATATTTGATAATTAAGGGTTGATAATGAAGTACAATTAATATAAGGTAAAAATTTATGTGAGATCAGTCAGAGTAGAATTGATGTTCAAGATTTTATTATTAACTAGTTTTTCATTCCACTAATATATCTATAAGTGAATAGTATAAAAACTTATAGGTCACCTTTATTGTATAGTCTTGATTCGATTAATTTTTTATCTATTTATATCAACCCATTTTTTAGATATTTACATATATACATCATAAAATTAGTTAGTGTAAGAGATTAATATGTATTGTCACTATTTATAAAACATATAGTCACATATAAGTGAAGTTGTTGTTAATTTCAACATTAATAAATCATAGATATGTGCTCCTGGGATTTATCCTTTTACAGGTGAACCAATAAAAAATCATGTGTTCATACACTTTATTATTTTATATCTGATTGCAATTATTGTGGATAATAAATGGCAATTTTTCAACATCAGGGCAGTATCTCATTACTGTAACGAAAATAAGAAATTTACAGAAACAATAATTTACACCTCACTCATCCCTTATTATGGGTTTTAATTTTTTATTCCTATAAACTATTAATGGAATGTCTTTTTCTTGGACAATATTCAAAACAATAAGGGATTAACTTTTTTTGGGTCTATAAAGAATAGGATGAGATAAAATTTATGATCTATTGGACTATATGTTTATATTCTATTGGTACACGGAATCCAAGTCATGGATCCCACAAAACTATTAGTGATGGAAAGTGACCATAAGTTATTGAATGAAGGTTTTAAGGCTGAAAATAATATATCAAAATATTTACCTAATCAAATATATATGAAAGTGATGGATTTTTTAAAAGAAAATATTATATGGGATAAAATTTAAAACATATAAAAGTGTTATGTTTTTGGTGAAATATGAGGACCCATACATTTGTTCAAGAATTATAATATTATAAATAAAATCATTACAAGGATACCACAAATGCTAAACATAAATGTTTTGTCACTTGAAAAAATAAACCTTTGGGATTTATCACTTGATGAATTACATATCAATTTGGTTTCATTTGAAATTAGGGGGATGTGGGAGAGATATTGAATGTAATATTATTAAGATATATCATTTTGGGATATGGTAAAAACATGAGTTTTAGGATGATGAAATTGATGAATACATAAGGAATGATTTCTTATCCGTTATAAAAATTAATTCAAAAATAGGAAAAGTAATGTTTTAAGGTAAGTTACCTTTATATTTATTTAATAATATAAAATATGGGAGAATCATTACTTGATTTCTAAAGAAGAATGATTAATAGTATAATGTGGTTTGATTCTCACCAAAATAAAAGAGTATATTTAACTCTATAATTAATTTAAATTATTTGAAATTCACATGGAAATAAATTTTAGATGAAATTTTTCTTTATAAAAGAAGAAAAGGATGTTAAGGTAAATCCACTAATAGACATAGATGTTTATTTTATCTTAGACGTGTTAGATTATATAATTAAATAAAAAAATAGAAATGTGTAGTTGAAAGAATTTTGATAAACTAGAGGGAGTTATAGATTTCAAAAAGGAATTTAAAGGGAATATTGACGATGTTGATCCACATATAATGAAGAATAATAGAATTTTATGATTCTTAATATATATTTTAATCAATATTGACTATCATGATGTATATGTGACCATCACAAAAATTTATAGCAAAAATGTGAGAATAATCATATGAAATAATAGGAGGCTGTGAATTAAATATTGAATATTAAAGAGTAGACCGAAATCATTTATAATATTAATATATATGTTAAGGATAAAATTATATAAATAAAACTAGTTGGTATAGACGTTGTGCACTTTAGAAATATGGTTTAATAAAATGTTAAAAAGTATGGATCAATAAAAAAACATTTGTTTGGGAATTTATCAAATTATTTTTTAAATAAATAGAATATCATGGAATTAAACTATTCCAAAAATATTTAGTTCTCAAATACAAAGTTATATGGTTAAAATGTGTTGAGATATGATGGTGAAAAACAAAAAAAATATCTAATTGTGAAGAGAACTAGGAACCATAATAAAGGGGAATGTTTGTGATCATCACGATCTTATTAATAAACAAGGAGGTATTAGAAAATAGTAAATTTATGGAGAAATGATAAAAATGGGATATTTCAATTAATGATAGTTATGTTTTTTGGTATTATTTTTTATGTTATGTCATATTGTGGAAACTAAAAAGCTTATTTACGAGGTGAAGTTCTTGGAAGTTGAAAAATTATACTTGAATCATAATTAATATCTAATAATAAATCATTCAATGGTAACTATTTTTATTTCCTGAATTTTAGAAATAAAATAGTATATTTTCTTATTATAAATATAATTTTATCTTATATAATTTTATGAAAAAATTGAAACAAGACATTATAGATTTTCAAATTTTAATAATTAGTGTTTACCATCTTAAAAAAGATGATTTCAATATAATGGATACTACTGAATAAAAAAGAGAGAATAGATCAACACTTCTCTCAAATTAATTTTTTAGAACTTATAAAGAGAGAGAAAACATTTAGAAGGAAATTTTGGAAGAAATTTCCTTGATCGCATCAAATAATAATAGAACATATGTTTTTTATAATAGGATTTAATCCCCTTAGATAGGTAACTTGAATATTTTAAAATAATATGATTGGGAACTTGATAGATCAATAATTTATAGAAATTATTGATAATTAAATATTTATATAATTTTAAAAACTTTGATAGCTAGTGATGAATTGTAAAATATTATTTTATTCAAGGTTTATGATCATTATAAAAGCTTATTGACTGTTAGTCAACTTCCTAACACATGTCTGGATGCCATATTCAATTTAAAGGTAGATGTATCAAAGGGAATTCTATATTTATTTTATGAATGACTAGATGATGAATTAATATATATATATTAGCTAGACAGAAAATTGAATAAAAATATTATAATAGTGTAAAAATAAAATGGTTTATAGAAAAATAGGATTGGTATTCATGTGAAAATAATGGAACGTTTATGAAGGTTAATTTTTTTTTGTGATATTCCTTTGTTGAATATAAGAAGAGGTAAATTTTTAATTCTTACTGGAGAGGAAAATGGTAAAAATTATCATCATCATAATAATAACAGAGAATAAGGTTTACTAAATTCTCTCAATAGTGATTTATGTGGTATAATCTATCAGGGTGTAACATATAATCAAAGGTACTTATTTTTATTTATTAATTATTATAGTTGAATTTGATATTACATGATTTTTCAACCAAAAATAGATGTTGTTTATTGTCTAAAATGATTATTTTGAATAGTAAAAAATTAAATTTGAAGAACTATTATGGTTTAAATGTTAGGTAATAGAATAGAGTAAACAACATACGAGGATGAAAATTAACCTGAATAATTGGTATTAAATATTAAGAATCATTGGTGACTACAAGACATAATAATGTGGATATGGAAAGAATAAATTACTTGGTAAATAACATAGAATGAAAAATTTTAAAATAAAGAAAATATCACGTCACTACTAGAAAAAAACATTCCATGTGATTCAGTATACATTGAATAGAGCTTTACATGGTCTAAAATTATAAAATATTCTGTATTAAATATATTATGGAAGGAAGCTATCACTAAAGTATCTTAATGAATTTTTAAGGAAATGGTTCATTTGAAATAAAGAAGGAATTTCAAGATAATGTAGTGATATTTTAGATGATGGAATATTCCTAGGCTACTCTCAAAATATTAATTCACATAAATGTTTAAATAAAATACTCAACAAAATTATTGGGATTAGTGATTTTGAAGGATGTTTAGAATGAGTATAAATTATATTATTGAAGCATGTTTTTAAATTAAAGATTTCATAATATGATAATATAAATATATATTCACACAAATCAAAAAAAGTAGTCTGATTTCTAATAAATACAATTATGAATTAGTTGAAAGAAAAAATTGAATAACATGAGTAAAAATATGACTAAACCATGGAAGAAAATCATTCAAATTGATTTTATAGAGAAAAACATACTCTAAAGCTTACTCGAATGATGAGAATAATACAGAACAATACTCTATTATATGAGATAGAAACCAAATAATTTTAATAATATACAAAATTATATTCATTAGTAATATCCTTTAATGAATAATTATACTATATGTATAAAACATAAACGTAGGAGATTTTGGAAATAACAAATTACCATAATGTGATTTTTATGAGGTGGATCTTTAGGAACAAAATGGATTTGTATGAACCTATATTTTCTATGTGGAAAAAAATAATTTTATTCAGGTTTCAATTCCTTAATTTTGTCATAATGGAACCACCTGATGAGGTCACGAGGATTATAGGAGTTTCTAGGACTTTTTTAGAGCATGAATCCTTGTATTTGGGATAGAGAAGTTGGGACACCTGATAAGCATAAACTACACTAAAAAATACTCATGGTTTAGTTTTACAATTTGGGGTGGTCGAAGGCTCTTCCTCGGGCCACACAGTTCATTGTAACCACAAATCACATGTTTCACAACATTCCTAGTGAAAAATACCTCTTTGTAGATGGATATTTCATAGGTTGTGTATGTATAGTCAAATATTGAACCTATATTGTGTTTGGGGTTTCATTGTGTCGTTATTGGTACATATTTGGTGCATGGTTGGGCCAATAATGTGGCCACACCATGAGACACTTTTAAAGGGTAAAATTATTCTTTCTCTAATAATTTCGTACTGACTCCAACCTATTCATCTTTTCTCTTCAACACACAATAAACCTCTCTCAGTTATTATTCTTCCTATATCACTAAATCTTGGAATTGAGGTATCTCATTCATCCATAATAAATCGATGCCTCTTTCTGCTCTTTGGATTCATACCTGTAATTTCCCCCTTCCTTTTACATCTTTTACCATTTATCCCATGATCGACAGAGTTATTTTATTCTAAGATAACATGACCTATTTTTAAAGGATTGGTATATTTAATCTATTTATTCCACTATGTCCTAAAATAGAGGCCAATTATGGACTTGGTGTCAAGTTAAAATGATAATGTAGGTTGTCTTGTTCTTTTCCTTTAATGTCTTGGTGTTTATGTATTATGTTATCTTTCCAGGTACAAGATTTTTGAAGTGATTCTTGTCAATTAAAATTGATCAAAATTAAATTAATAGCAATGATTTATATAACCCAAAGAACCCATTAATGTATTTTTGGAGGTTACATTACATGAATTGAACTACACATTGATTGTGTTAGTAAATTGGATAAAAACACAATGGGAGTCCTATTAATTTAATTCACCTCTTATGTTTCACTATTTTACCCCTTGATTTTAAATGAAAAATGAGTTTATTTAGATATAATTTGAATTAGAAGAAACAAGTAATGGAATACAATTTACCTATCCTTGTTCCATCATCCCTTCTATCTTAGGCATGTGATGTCATTAATAAGTGAAATGGCCAATTGATATAACCTTATATTACAAGATGGTATACTTATACTATAGCCCCATGATCGACAATGTAAATCATTCTAAGTGTGATACATGAGTTTGGACATAGAAAATCATGGACAAAACGATTTTTCATATTTAATTAAATGAATTATATATGAATTATCTTGCATCATGGGTGGCACATGGGTTCTCATATACACTCCATGGATGGAATCACTTGTTAGTTTTACTACATTTTTAAAAAGGTGATATATGGGATCCATTTGTATAATTTGAAGGATAGACTAAGAGGGAAGATCATTATATATTCTATAATTGATACTTGGGATCCTTATGTGGAATTACAAGGACAAACTCAGAGGGAAATGTCAATATACAGCAGCTATAGAGAAACCCATGTCCAAATGAGAAATTCCAGGGATGGGTCTGTAAGGTGATGGGTTCTGAGATACACCTAGAACAATATCTAGGTTCTCTATGTCGAATTCCATAGATGGTAAATGTTTTACTATCATCACAAATTGATTATACTATAGTCTTTGAATTAAAAGAAAATTATTGATTCGGTGGGTGATTTACATTTTTGATAGCCTTATATACCCCTAATACATAAAAGTGATGAAGTGGGACATACATATCATTTATTCGAGTGTCAAAAATGGTGGAATCCTAGAATATTATCCGAGTCTCAATAATTTATTAGAAATTAAATAAACACTAGCTATTTAGTCAGATATATACAAACTTAGGATGAATTAGGTTGCATAGGACAATCATTCCATGGGAACCTGGACCTATGTGGGTTGCTTGTTTATTATATTTCATAAAAATATATTATTATTAAAAATAAACTTCATATTATATTCTATAAAGATGGATGGAATTAGAGACTTTTGGTAGTGCCATATTTAGTATATCACACACACTATTTGGGCCACAATTGGGTACTCAGAAAGACATCTGAGATGTATGTAGAGACAAGTGAAATCTACTAGCTATGGGTGATTGATCACCATTTTATGATAATGTATGATAGGATGAGGACTGAGCCTTTTCTATAAATGATACTAGAGGTAGACTTGGACCATTTCCCATGTTTTATAGAATATTATAAATGAATATTTCATTAACACCTTTGTGTTTACTTTTTTATGGCTTTTTGTGATCACAATTTTTTTATATGACATTGGTGGATCTGATTTAAATAGTTATTTATATGATGGATGATTACTCTTCCAATTTTTTGTTAACATTTATTCTTACTCTATTAATTAATATTGATATAGAATTGTGTTATGATCTAATCATGAGTTATAGTCTCCCCATAGATCCACCAAATACCCTCACTATTAGTCATCAAACTCTATCATTTGGGGTTGTTAACATGAGGACATGTTGAAAACTAGGTTTAGTTACTTATAAGTGAACCGAGGAGAGGAAATCAGAAGGTGGTATGAGGCAGTTTATTTAATTTTATTTTCCAAGCCTTACTAATTCAGATGGTAGAAAAGAGAAATATGATGTGTTCATATTTTTTTGGGAGTGTGTTCCTTGTTGTAACTAACCCACGTATAGTGAAAAATCATTTTACCTTGGAAGGAACATGTTGTTTTATATTTTACTTATTGTTGTCTTGATTTCTCTATTCAATTATGCACTTGATTCTGATGATCCTTATGAAAATGGGTGTTTACCATTGGAACTGTATGGAATAGATGTATTTCATCATGCATCATTATAATAACATGATGGTTTATCTGTCATGAATATTCCTTAACAAGATTATATGACTATGTGCATTTCCTAAAACATGTTTTAGTCCCTTTATTGTTAATTATTCTACTAATTCTTGAAGGGATATGAAAAAATTGGTTTTATTTTAAAGAATTTAATTTGAAATTTATAATGTGTATGGGACTTTATACATTTGGAATAGAAACCTATATAATTGGACCTAGATATATATATATATATATATATATGTGTTTTTGTGTGTGTTTGAATGTATGATTATAAAATTCTGATTTTAATTTCATTTTATAGAATAGTTTCCATTAAATGGGGATATAAAGTAAAACATAAGGATTTTCATCCTCCCTAACTTGAAATGGATCTCCTATATACCGGGACATTTTCATAGTAAATGAAATTTACCATGACTTGCCCATAGTAGTGTGATGTATGCAGTATCTCTTATATTTCTTTATGAGCCAAATGAAACACAGAACTAGCTTTATCCTCAATAGGAGGGGTGTGTATCTTATTTATGATTGTCGATAACTATCATATTCTTATACCTATGATTCTAAGAGTTATAAATTATTATATTGAGGCATGTATTGAAAATTTATATACACATTCCAATATGGTGGCCTTGATTCATGCACTAAAAATGTGGTGAATATGATAGTTTAGAGTAGTTGGGGCCTAGGCCACTAGTAGAACCTCTTGTAGAGAAATATGATGCACCACTAGGTATACCTGATATGATAATTGATTCCCATATTATGTAGGGTTTCTTATGCATTATACATACTTTTCACATATCATTACGACCATCTTCGACTATGGAAATGTTGACTCATTAGTTTTAGCATCATCATTTTCCCACATTTTTTGGGGATGGTGGTCCATGATCAACAGATTCATTACTACAGACTATGCTGTCGATATTCAAGCATCTTGATACATGACTCAATAGGATAAGGTGGCTAGCTACGTATGTGATTATGTATTCCACAAATAGATGGTGGGAGGTTATTACCTAGATGGATTTTCATTAGGATATGTATTGGAGAGATTTTATTTTGGACATTTGAAATTATTTTTATTCGGAGATGTTGATGGCCGATATTGAAAGAGTCAAAATGAACTTAGAGTAGGGTAATTTATTATTCATGTAATATTATACCAATTTCATTGATATCCAATGCTTTTATCCAATTATATTAGGTGATGAGTTAACCCGAGGTTGGTGATTTGTGGATGGGATCATGTAAGACATCTAATCAAAGGACAATTTTGTTGTACTTATTACCCAATTTGCGAAAGTATACTAGGCTCTTATCACAAAGAATAACCATAGAGATGATGGGGATTTGAGCTTGGTCATTTCAAAACCCAGGTCTAAAACTACATCGACCAATGGTAGGAAGAATTTTTTATATCTTCAACCTAGTGAAATATGTGCTTAGGGTGTGAACTCTAGTAGCCATGTGCGGTTCCATCACTGTGGTAGGATAGGACATATGAAACCCTATATACAATGGACCAATTAGAATACTATTCTTCACAAAATATGGGCCATCTATATAACTTCTTTAAATCTTTTTCGATAGTATCCTATGAGATAGGATCTGCACCAGCTCCACATTCAAGAGTGGGGTCAAAAGCATCTAATTATGTTTGGAACTATAGTGCGATTAGCCAATCAGACTAATTTGGTGTTCATGTACATGGTAGCCAAACAATAGACTTACATCACCAGTCGATTGAGCTAGTTTATATTATCTAATATATATCTTAAGGCCATGGATCTACCAAAATATATAAAGTGAAACTGATTCTATATGGGAAGAGTTCTTGACCATATATGGTATAAGGTTCTATTATAGTAGCCTATACTTTAGAATATTCATATTTAGATATAGGTGATTCCTATTCATTAATATTTTCAACTATTGTGGAGACCCTTAGGAATTATGTTAAATTTTCCTATTGTGTGATGAAACATGATACTCCATTGGGATTATATTAGATAATGTATTCTAGAAAACGGAGTGGACATTTTACATAATTGGGTTTTACTTCATATGGAACATCACTGCCCTTGAGATGACAAGGTTTGACATCATTATCGAGATGGACTTGTTGGTTCACTATCATTCTTACAATGATTTATATCCCCGAATTCTGGTTTTCACATCACTAGAGGGAATTAATTTTATTCATAAGGGTGAAACAAATTTCTAGAAAATCCTATCTAGACCGTAGAATCATGGGACATGCAGAATGAAAAACCAGATTGATATTTTTTATATAGATGATCTGGGAACACAAGTTGTGGATTTATCTCATGTAGTAGATCACTTTTTGGGATGTTCTACCAGATGAACTTCTTAGACTACCTCCCAGGATAGGAATAGAGATAGTTTTCAATCAATTTGGTGTCAATATGTGAACCAATATCTATTTCTAATAAAATGATACATACCATTGGGTTGAAGTAACATAATAGGATGCGAGAGGATTTTGAATCTAATGGTTTCAAATGACCCATTTCTTCAACATTGGTTTCACTAGTCCTTTTTTCACAAATGTGGATAGTTCCCTCAAAAATTTCATGGATTACTTTCAGCTGATGATTCCTATGGTCAAAAATTGTTATTCATTTCCTCATATATAATACCTCATTTACCAGCTCTAAGGGGAAACAGTTTTATCTAAAAAATTTCTGATATCAAGTTATCATCTAGTGTTTGTTAGACTATATGATATACCGCATAAAATATTTCATAATATATTTGGCCTATAATAATAATTGGTTATGTAGTTTGGCCTAATGAACAAGCCAACATTTTTCATCGAATTGATAAGTTTAGTTTTTTAAAGTATTTAGATTCATTTTTCGTTCTATGCATGTGTGATATCACAGTATATTCTCAAACTCAGCACAACTATTACAAACATCTTGATATCATGTTGAATACAATGATAGAGAATCCATTATACGATACAGCCACAAAGATCCAATTTCGAATTCTTGAAGTCCACATCCTGGGTCACATTATGTTAAATAAAAGAGTATTAGTTGACTGATATAAGGTGAGAGATATAGTTTCCAGGGAGTATCCTAATAAAATCATTGATATATGGAGTTTTTTGGGGATAAAAAGTTATTATAGGTGCTTAATTTCATATTTATCAAAAATTAAAAAACCATTAAACATTTAATAATAAATTGTTCATGTTTACATGTTATATAGTGTATAAGTATTACTTTCAGGATTTGATGTTAAGAATGAAATAAATAATAATTTTGATAAAACATGAGCCTGTATAATGTTAGAATGATAATTATGATATGTTAGGAATCATTCTAAGAATTGTTAAAATGTGAGAGGAGCCAGTAATGGTGTATGGGTCTTTTTAGTTGAGGCATTATGAATGGAGCTAACTAATTTAGGATCTCTTGTTAGCCACTCATGTTAGATCCTTACATTTTTAGTGGCATGAATTTCTAGAATATATTTTGATGGTGTATACAGACCATAAATTCCTCACTTTCTTATTTATGAACCATTATTTGAATCTCAGGAAATGAATGGGGGGTCATATACCTCCAGTCATTTGATTTTAATGTTTCCTATACACATGGAAAGGGAAATGATTTTGTTGATGCTTTGAGATTGGATACTCAATAACAGTTAGTTTAGGAGGCCAATAGTGATTGGAAAATGATGGCCTTGTTTTTTGATATGAATTTGGTGCTTCAGTTCCATCATGGATAGTTTGCAATTACATCATTATCAGTGACATAATAACTCCTAAAGAGGGTGACGAAAAAGTGGCTATCAGATTCAGAGGACTTGGTCTGATGGAAGTGCATAGTATGTGATGACCCACTTTCTAGTGGCGTAGTTGACAGTGATGAGGTTATACCAATTCATTGATGTGTATGGGTTCCTAAAATCATCCATAAGGACTTGATAGAAAAGTCTCATTATACTAAGTGGGATGTGCATCCTGGTCTTATTGGTATTTATAAATACTTACACAACTAATAATGGTGGTTAGTGATGAATAATGAAATAGCTAAGATTTTCACATAGTGTTCCACCTATCAGTATGTAAAGGTCAAACACTAGAAACCATCATGAAATTTACAACCGTAACCTATTCTTTAGTGGAAGTGGGAGGAAATCAAAATCTATTTTGGGATGATATTGACTAGATCACATTGGCGAGTCGATGTAGTATGGGTTATCATTGAAAGATAAAAAAAATTCCCACCTTTGGGCGTATATGGGAGTCATTTTTAATGGATGATCATGAGAGGCTCTAGGTATAAGGCCCCGGCCTTAAACCTCACTTAATATTGAATTAAATGAATAATTCACGTTGAGGATCTTTTCAGGTTTAGAGTTTTAGAGAATTAGAACATAACTATTACATCTCAAAATATTACAAAGTAGTCACTCCTAATAAGTTTCCATAATAAAAAAAAAGCTCTTCAAAAGAAACGTGTCTAGTTCCATGTTTCATATAGGATGACATTCCCTTGAACCCATCCATGACCTTATTCCACATTAAGTCCTGTGAAAACATTTCAAAAAAACTTGGGGTGAGCATAAAATTCTCAGTAAGGGATACAGAAAGAATGAAAACTGTTAGTTTTTCAAACATCAAGTAAACCATATATACTCTATCAAAGTAATACCTTCACCTTCATGAAGTAGTAAAAAATATTCACTGAATAAAGTATCATTACATACCTTTTTGTAACCAAAGGATTACCATAAAACCCATAAAAAGAACACATAACTTATATAAAGGTAACTTGGGACATAAACATACTTAAGTGGAATAACCATACAGTCGACTTCCACACATATCACTTAATAGAATATCCATACGGCCAATTTCCATACATACTTAATGGAATAGCCATACGGCCGACTTCCATACCTAATGCATTGGAGGTTATAATGTAACCACCTGTCCTGGTATTCACGGAACCACCCGTCATATGGTTTATAACGTAACCACCCGTTAAAATGTCCAACTACCAATATAAAATCATAAACCATAAAACCAATATAAAGGAATGATAACATTTCCACATTTCAATCACAATATATCATAAATATATTGACATAATAGAATCATTTATCAAAACCATTTTCAATACCAAAATACATAAAAGAGTATATGGTATTTATTTTATTTTAAAAACATTACGGCTTGTTGAGGAAGCCAAAGACCAAATAATACTCGCGGCGGTGGAAAAGGTCGTTGTCGCCGCGTACGTTAAAAGAAACATTCGTTTTTGCCGTTTTGTAAAAATCTTCGTAGAAAAATATTCCTTTTGAATAAAAGTAAAATTCAAAGGGTTTTATACACTGTATAAAAGAAAGTTGTGTATAAAACGAAATATGCCTCAATGAAAGGAGATTGAGACGAAGTCCCTTACCTCGGGTCCGACTTGACTCGATCGTTCTTTAACGTCCTGAATAATAAACTAGAGTTAATTTATAATTGATTAAGAACCTTTTTAAAGTTCATTATTCCTTTTATATCACTTATTTCCATGTTATAAGCATTATGTAACCATTTATGTTAATAATGTTTGTTTTGTCAATATTTGGTTCTTAAGTCGAAAGTGGACTTCTTACAATTACATGTTGTTCGTGTGGTCAAAGGTTCTTTATATCCAGAATGAAATTCCCGATTCGGATATAATATGTATCATATATATCCAGCATATACATGTATTTATAATATTACATAATCATTTAGAGGTAAGATATGAAATGCACCGTTCATGGAGACGGTAAGCCGTACGTACGCATGAACGCTACTTTCATTTCTTTGTCATATTAATGGAATTAAAACTAAATGAGAGGTATGTATATTTTAAATTTCAGAATTATATTCATCATTTAGATATATAATTAATTATATATATCCATTATATACATGTACTTTTAATAGTACATTACATTTGGGGATATGAAATGAAATGCACCGTTCATGGAGACGGTAAGCCGTACGTACGCATGAACGCTACTTTCATTTCTATCTCATACTTTAATGGAAAGAAATAATAATTATATATAGGTATATTATAATTCCAGTATAAACTCATATATAATAACTTTAAATCCATCCTTTACACGTCCCACATATGGAATTAACGAATCACATCACCTTGAGGGGGCGGTAGTCCGCACTTCCTTAAATGAAGATATCGTGTTTACCCATAATGGAAAACCATAAAGGTATGCCCAAAATCAAAAATACAGAAGATTAAAGAAAAAATAAACATATTATATATCATATATAAAAATAGTGACATCATAATGGCCACCTTTGAAGGTGTTAAATGAGTATTGAACAATCATCGTTTCGGGAGGCAGAATTTCGCCATCCACGGAAACCGTATATTCTTTAACCATTTTATGTATTTGTGTGAGAGTGTAGCTCAAATAAATCTTATAACAACATCCTAGTATATTTAAGATACTGTTTTTGTTACAAAAGAAGTAAATAAAAAGATTTTAGAGGGTTGGAGAAGCAAAATAAAACAAATGAACAAGAGAGAATGATTTACCTTTAAAAGTGTAACTACTTTTGATTTGAGCCTAAATGCTTCCATTGAAAGGATTCTGACCAAAGGAAATCCTCTAGGATGAGTAGAGGGATGTGGAGAGAGTAAATGGGCAGGGGTTGGCCGAGCCAAATGCTTGAGAAGTGTGTGAAATGAGGTAGAGGTGGGGGCCTTTTATAAGAGGAGAGGAGGGGCACTTTTGGAAAGTAAAGAAATATTACATTATTTGAAAATGTATTTCGGTTTTAAAAGGTCCCACATTGTTATAATCAGTGTATAAGGTGATAAGGGTTCTAAATCCACTCATCCAATTGGTTTTGGACATGTTTAGTTCATATATTTTACATTATCTTTCCATTTTAATTAAATCATCAAATAATGATGTCATCACTGCATCATTATTATGACATAAATAATTTAATTTATTTAATGTATAAAAATTAAAAAACAAATACTATGATGTAGGAATTTTTTTTATCTTTCCAATGACTATTTATAATCAAAAATCTGATCTTTATAACCCCATGTAAAAATTGTTTTCGTAAAACATATTATGTTTGTGTCATTTTTACTTTTACATTAAATAAAAAGTTATTTATGTCATTTCCCAACCAAAGTGTCTCTATGGGGTCCCCAAGTTGACCCATGGCTTGTCTTGGTCTGCCATGACACAACCAATGAGGGTAGGACATGTTTCAATATCATCTTATTTTATTAAAGCATTATTTTTACCTTAAACTACACTAATTACCACTAATCGCGATTAAGAACTTAATAAGTTACTATTCACCAAAAAATTTATTATAATCTCATTGAACCACATTTTACTTATTAATGACAACCATTTATGTCGGATTTTTGAAATTCAAATCACAATGACGGAAAAATTTCATTTAAACGGAAAATCAATTTTTATAAGTACCACTTAGTGGTTTCACTATTCATCAAAAATTGAAGTTTTTCAGAAAATTACCAAAAATTCACTCGAAGCTATATTTGATATTCCGAATTCAAAAATGAAGTCTATTTTACAAAATTAAATACATATAAGTCACATTAATTAAATTAATAATTAATTCCCGTTGTCAGAGCAAATAGCGTGTTTTTATGAAACAATAATTATCAAAAGATTGACACTAGTTTAAGTCCGATTTCAAAGTGAAATTAATTCCAACGACCACTATTGGTAAAAATATTTTCTAATTTCACTTTAAACCCAATTCAAAAGATAATCTAATCTTATAAATAAATTATATTAAAAAGGGGTTTTGAATTAAAATACCACATTTTACACTATTCATTGAAAAAAATGAACTTTATCGGAAAGATACCAAAAAATTACACAAAGTAAATTTTGATGTCCCGATTCTAAAGAAGAGTTATATTTGGTCCAATAGAATTTATAAGATCGATCAAAACTATATTTAATGACGGTTCTCCGTCAAAAGGTGATAAGTGGACCTTTCGTGAAAATTAGGGTAAAAATGCCTAAAATTGAACTCTTTCCGTATTTTAAGCCTTTATATTTCATTGGGTAAATGTCAAAACATTTAAAAACATATATAATCATATTTTAGTTATTTCTATCCATTCCCTCCAGTACAACAGCTACTCGTTAACAAACATTTAAAATAATATTATTTTATTACTTGTGTGCAACATAAGTTTTCAAAGAAACTCATCGTTGCGTACCGAGTACGCTATCGAACGTAGAAACCCATTTTAATTAAAATTAATATATAATTTGTAAATATTAATAAATATGAAAATTCTTTATTCTTTAATTACCTGGGATGTTACATCCTTCCCCCTTTTGGGAATTGCGTCCTCGCAATTTTATTCACTTATCAAAATAAGTGGGGGTATTTATCCCTCATAGCATTTTCAGATTCCCACGTTGCCTCTTCAATCACATGGTTTTTCCACAAAACCTTTACCTGATGAATCACCTTATTCCGTAACACCTGCTCCCTGTGGTCAAGAATCTGGACCGGTTGTTCCTCATAAGACATGTTCTCTTCCAGCGGAACTACCTCTGGACTCAAAACATGAGATGGATCTGGCATATACTTTCTCAACATTGAAACATGAAAAACATTGTGTACCTGAGATAAACTCGGAGGTAAAGCCACCCGGTATGAAACTGATCCAACTCTCTCCAGAATTTCATATTGTCCAATAAACCTTGGACTCATCTTTCCTTTCTTACCAAATCTCGTCACACTTTTCCAAGGATAAACTTTATGAAAAACATGATCAACTACCTCAAAAGATAGATCCTTCCTCCGGTTATCCGCATAACTCTTCTGCCTACTCTGAGCTGTTCTCATGTGCCTCTGAATCAACTGAACTTTTTCTGCCATCTCTTCTACCAATTCTGGTCCCATCAGCTTCCTTTCACCCACTTCATTCCAAAATGATGGAGTTTGACACCGCTTCCTATATAATGCCTCAAATGGTGCCATCTGTATACTAGAATGAAAACTGTTATTATTTGAAAACTCAACCAAAGAAAGATGTTGGTCCCAACTTCCCTGATAATCTATAGAACAAGCTCGTAGCATATCCTCAAATGTCTGGATTGTTCGTTCTGACTGCCCATCTGATTGAGGATAAAAAGCTGTACTAAAATTTAATTCAGTACCCAACGTCTTCTGAAGGCCTTTCCAAAAGTTAGAAGTAAACATGGGATCACGATCCGATACAATGGAGAGAGGAACTCCATGTAACCTGACTATCTCTTTAAGATACAAACGGGAAAGTTGATCAAGAGAGAAAGTATCTCGTATAGAAAGGAAATCAGCAGATTTGGTCAAGTGATCTACAATATCCCAGATTGAATTATTACCTCGAGATGTCCTTGTTAATCCCACAACAAAGTCCATGGATATGTTTTCCCATTTCCACTCTGGCACGGGTAAAGGATGAAGCATCCCTTTCGGTAACTTCCGCTCTGCTTTAACCTGTTGACATGTCAAACACTTCACAATAAAATCAGTAATATCTCTTTTCATTCCATCCCACCAGTAATACTCCCGCAGATCTCTGTACATCTTAGTACTGCCAGGATGAACTGAAAATGGGGAACTATGAGACTCACATACCACTCATTCTTCAACTGTGAATCACAAGGCACACATAACCTCTTCCCAAACCTCAAAACACAAACACAAACTTATCCAAGAACTCATGGAAAATTTTATTCATAATGTCCATGAATACAGCAGGTGCATTGGTTAACCCAAAAGGCATAACTACAAATTCATAATGGTCATATCTAGTACGGAACGCAGTTTCAGAACGTCTGCTTCTTTTACTTTCAACTGATGGTACCCCGACCTCAAGTCAATCTTCGAAAAATACTGAGCTCCCTGGAGCTGATACCACTTCATTCGATGGCCCAACATCTGCTGAAGTTGTTGCAAAGGATTTCACCACCCCTTTCTGCTTGTAGTCTAACTTCTTCCCATCACTCAAGATCTTTGCCGGACACTTGTTTGCATAATGACCCATTTCATTACACTTAAAACATCTTACCGTTGGATTTTTATTTCCTGCTTGATCATCTTCCTTACAGTTACGAGCAATATGACTAGACTTACCACACCGAAAGCACTTACCAGACTTGGATAAACATTCTCCAGGATGCATTTTACCACACTTCTCACAGGATGGATATTTGGTTTTCTTACCTCCATGCTTCTTTGATGAATTCTTCCCCTTTTCCTGCCAACTAGACCTCTTATTCTGTTGTTTGTCATAGAACACCTGATCATCGGCAAACTCCATTTCCACCTTCTCCGCACATCGAACAAGTTTTTCATAACTTTTGAACTCACGAGAAGCTAAAGTCCTTCGATACTTTGGCTTTAACCCTGAGTAAAAACGGTTTATTTTACTATCAAGATCTCGTATGATGTTTGGAGCATACCTTGCCAATCGAGTGAACTTTTCTTCATAAGCAGCCACTGAATCATCCTCCTGCCTCAATTCTAGGAACTGTTTTTCCATCCTAAGACGAACCACCTTAGGAAAATATTTCTCAAGAAACATACCTTTGAATTCGTCCCAGTGAAGATCCTTAATCTCATCATTATCCCTTATATTTTTCACCATCGACCACCACTGATCAGCTTCACCTTCAAAACGGTAAACAGTAAGACTAACCTTTTGATGTTCTGAACACCCCATGGCATCAAAAATCTTCTCCAGTGATTTAATCCACCCTTCAGCTTGCACAGGGTAAGATGATCCTCTGAATGATGGGGGATTTTTCCTCATGAAATATTCCACCACTGACATGTTCCTCTGCGGTTGATCTGGCTGATCTCATGCATGGATACCACCACCATTTATAGCCTGATTCAACTGTGCCATCACTGCAACAAACTGTTTAGTTCCGATTCTGACCATCTCAGGTTGCTGATTTGGAAGGTTATCTTCCTCCTGATGTCGTCCCAACATAGCTCCTTTGTTTCCTCTGTGGAATACCATTCTGAACACAAAAATATCTTAGGCGAAGCAACATGGTAATCCGTAAATGCTGTATCATTTCAATCATATTATAATTTTACACTTCTCTAACTCCTAAAGTTGTCTAAACCAACCTTTTATACCTACTATAAGGCCCCAGCCTTAAACCTTACTTAATATTGAATTAAATGAATAATTCACATTGAGGATCTTTTCAGGTTTAGAGTTTTAGAGAATTAGAACATAACTATTACATCTCAAAAGATTACAAAGTAGTCACTTCTAATAAGTTTCCATAATAAAAAAAAGCTCTTCAAAAGAAACGTGTCTTGTTCCATGTTTCATATAGGATGACATTCCCTTGAACCCATCCATGACCTTATTCCACATTAAGTCCTGTGAAAACATTTCAAAAAAAACGTGGGGTGAGCATAAAATGCTCAGTAAGGGACACAGAAAGAATGAAAACTGTTAGTTTTTCAAACATCAAGTAAACCATATATACTCTATCAAAGTAATACCTTCACCTTCATGAAGTAGTAAAAACTCTTCACTGAATAAAGTATCATTACTTACCTTTTTGTAACAAAAGGATTACCATAAAACCCATAAAAAGAACACATAACATATATAAAGGTAACTTGGGACATAAACATACTTATGTGGAATAACTATACAGTCGACTTCCACACATATCACTTAATAGAATAGCCATACGGCCAATTTCCATACATACTTAATGGAATAGCCATACGGACGACTTCCATACTCAATGCATTGGAGGTTATAACGTAACCACCCGTCCTGGTATTCACGGCACCACCCGTCATATGGTTTATAACGTAACCACCCGTTAAAATGTCCAAGTACCAATATAAAATCATAAACCATAAAACCAATATAAAGGAATGATAACATTTCTACATTTCAATCACAATATATCATAAATATATTGACATAATAGAATCATTTATCAAGACCATTTTCAATACCAAAATACATAAAAGAGTATATGGTATTTATTTTATTTTAAAAACATTACGGCTTGTTGAGGAAGCCAAAGACCAAATAATACTCGCGGCGGTGGAAAAGGTCGTTGTCGCCGCGTACGTTAAAAGAAACATTCCTTTTTTTCGTTTTGTAAAACTCTTCGTAGAAAAATATTCCTTTTGTATAAAAGTAAAATTAAAAGGGGTTTATACACCGTATAAAAGAAATTTGTGTATAAAACGAAATATGCCTCAATGAAAGGAGATTGAGACGAAGTCCCTTACCTCGGGTCCGACTTGACTCGATCGTTCTTTAACGTCCTGAATAATAAACTCGAGTTAATTTATAATTGATTAAGAACCTTTTTAAAGTTCATTATTCCTTTTATATCACTTATTGCCATGTTATAAACATTATGTAACCATTTAATTTAATAATTTTTGTTTTGTCAATATTTGGTTCTTAAGTCGATAGTGGACTTCTTACAATTACATGTTGTTCGTGTGGTCAAAGGTTCTTTATATCCAGAATGAAATTCCCGATTCGGATATAATATGTATAATATATATCCAGCATATACATGTATTTATAATATTACAGAATCATTTAGAGGTAAGAAATGAAATGCACCGTTCATGGAGACGGAAAGTCGTACGTACGCATGAACGCTACTTTCATTTCGTTGTCATATTAATGGAATTAAAACTAAATGAGAGGTATGTATATTTTAAATTCCAGAATTATATTCATCATTTAGATATATCATTAATTATATATATCCATTATATATATGTACTTTTAATAGTACATTACATTTGGGGAAAAGAAATGAAATGCACCGTTCATGGAGACGGTAAGCCGTACGTACGCATGAACGCTACTTTCATTTCTATCTCATACTTTAATGGAAAGAAATAATAATGATATAGAGGTATATTATAATTCCAGTATAAAATCATATATAATAACTTTAAATCCATCCTTTACATGTCCCACAGATGGCATTAACGAATCACATCACCTTGAGGGGGCGGTAGTCCGCACTTCCTTAAATGAAGATATCGTGTTTACCCATAATGGAAACCATAAAGGTATTCCCAAAATCAAAAATGCAGAAGATTAATGAAAAAATAAACATATTATATATCATATAAAAAAATAGTGACATCATAATGTCCACCTTTGAAGGTGTTAAATGAGTATTGAACAATCATCGTTTCGGGAGGCAGAATTTCGCCATCCAAGGAAACCGTATGTTATTTAACCATTTGATGTAGTTGTGTGAGAGTTTAGCTCAAATAAATCTTATAAAAACATCCTAGTATATTGGGGATACTGTTTTTGTTACAAAATAAGTAAATAAAATGAGTTTAGAGGGTTGTAGAAGCAAAATAAAACAAATGAACAAGAGAGAATGATTTACCTTTAAAAGTGTAACTACTTTTGATTTGAGCCTAAAGGCTTCCTTTGAACGGATTCTGCCCAAAGGAAATCCTATAGGATGAGGAGAGGGATGTGGAGAGAGTAAATGGGCAGGGGTTGGCCGAGCCAAAGGCTTGAGAAGTGTGTGAAATGAGGTAGAGGTGGGGGCCTTTTATAAGAGGAGAGGAGGGGCACTTTTGGAAAGTAATGAAATATTACTTTATATGAAAATGTATTTCGGTTTTAAAAGGTACCACATTGATATAATCCGTGTATAAGGTGATAAGGGTTCGAAATCCACTCATCCAATTGGTTTTGGACATGTTTAGTTCATATATTTTACATTATCTTTCCATTTTATTTAAATCGTCAAATAATGATGTCATCGCTGCATCATTATTATTTCATAAATAATTTAATTTATTTAATGTCTAAAAATTATAAAAAAAAATACTATGATGTAGGAAGTCTTTTTAGATTTCCAATGACTATTTATAATAAAAAATCTTATCTTTATAACCCCATGTAAAAAATGTTTTCGTAAAACATATTATGTTTGTGTCATTTTTACTTTTACATTAAATAAAAAGTTATTTATGTCATTTCCCAACCAAAGTGTCTCCATGGGGTCCCCAAGTTGACCCATGGCTTGTCTTGGCCGGCCATGACACAAACAATGAGGGTAGGACATGTTTCAATCTCATCTTATTTTATTAAAGCATTATTTTTACCTTAAACTACACTAATTACCACTAATCGCGATTAAGAACTTAATAAGTTACTATTCACCAAAAAAATTATTATAATCTCATTGAACCACATTTTACTTCTTAATGACAACCATATATGTCGGATTTTTTAAATTCAAATCACAATGATGGAAAAATTTCATTTAAATGGAAAATCAATTTTTATAAGTACCACTTAGTGGTTTCACTATTCATCAAAAATTGAAGTTTTTCAGAAAATTACCAAAAAATCACCCGAATATATATTTGATATTCCGAATTCCAAAATGAAGTCTATTTTACAAAATTAAATACATATAAGTCACATTAATTAATTTAATAATTAATTCCCGCTGTCAGAGCAAATAGCGTGTTTTTATGAAACAATAGGTATCAAAAGATTGACACTAGTTTAAGTCCGATTTCAATGTGAAATTAATTCCAACGACCACTATTGGATTTAATCATAAAAATATTTTCTAATTTCACTTTAAAACCAATTCAAAAGATAATCTAATCATATAAATAAATTAGATTAAAATGGGGTTTTGAATTAAAATACCACATTTTACACTATTCATTGAAAAAATGAACTTTATCGGAAAGATACCAAAAATTTACACAAAGTAAATTTTGATGTCCCGATTCTAAAGAAGAGTTATATTTGGTCCAATAGAATTTATAAGATCGATCGAAACTATATTTAATGACGGTTCTCCGTCAAAAGGTGATAAGTGGTCCTTTCGTGAAAATTAGGGTAAAAATGCCTAAAATTGAACTCTTTCCGTATTTTAAGCCTTTATCTTTTATTGGGTAAATGTAAAAACATTTAAAAACATATATAATCATATTTTAGTTATTTCTATCCATTCTCTCCAGTACAACGGCTATTCGTTAACTAACATTTAAAATAATATTATTTTATTACTTGTGTGCAATGTAAGTTTTCAAAGAAACTCATCGTTGCATACCAAGTACGCTATCGAACGTAGAAACCCATTTTAATTAAAATTAATATTTAATTCGTAAATATTAATAAATATGAAAATTCTTTATTCTTTAATTACCTGGGATGTTACATCCTTCCCCCCTTTTGGGAATTGCGTCCTCGCAATTTTATTCACTTATCAAAATAAGTGGGGGTATTTATCCCTCATAGCATTTTCAGATTCCCACGTTGCCTCTTCAATCACATGGTTTTTCCACAAAACCTTTACCTGATGAATCACCTTATTCCGTAACACCTGCTCCCTGTGGTTAAGAATCTAGACCGGTTGTTCCTCATAAGATAGGTTCTCTTCCAGCGGAACTACCTCTGGACTCAAAACATGAGATGGATCTGGCATATACTTTCTCAACATTGAAACATGAAAAACATTGTGTACCTAAGATAAACTCGGAGGTAAAGCCACCCGGTATGAAACTGATCCAACTCTCTCCAGAATTTCATATGGTCCAATAAAACTTGGACTCATCTTTCCTTTCATACCAAATCTCGTCACACTTTTCCAAGGAGAATCCTTGAGAAAAACATGATCACCTACCTCGAAAGATAGATCCTTCCTCCAGTTATCCGCATAACTCTTCTGCCTGCTCTGAGCTGTTCTCATGTGCTTCTGAATCAACTGAACTTTTTCTGCCATCTCTTCTACCAATTCTGGTCCCATCATCTTCCTTTCACCCACTTCATTCCAAAATGCTGGAGTTCGACACCGCTTCCCATATAATACCTCAAATGGTGCCATCTGTATACTAGAATGAAAACTGTTATTATAAGAAAACTCAACCAAAGAAAGATGTTGGTCCCAACTTCCCTGATAATCTATAGAACAAGCTCGTAGCATATCCTCCAATGTCTGGATTGTTCGTTCTGACTGCCCATCTGATTGAGGATAAAAAGATGTACTAAAATTTAATTCAGTACCCAACGTCTTCTGAAGGCCTTTCCAAAAGTTAGAAGTAAACCTGGGATCATGATCCGATACAATGGAGAGAGGAACTCCATGTAACCTGACTATCTCTTTAATATACAAACGGAAAAGTTGATCAAGAGATAAAGTATCTCATATAAAAAGGAAATGAGCAGATTTGGACAAGTGATCTAAAATATCCCAGATTACATTATTACCTCGATATTTCCTTGGTAATCCCACAACAAAGTCCATGGATATGTTTTCCCATTTCCACTCTGGCACTGGTAAAGGATGAAGCATCCCTTTCGGTAACTTCCGCTCTGCTTTAACCTGTTGACATGTCAAACACTTCACAGTAAAATCAGCAATATCTCTTTTAATTCCATCCCACCAATAATACTCCCGCAGATCTCTGTACATCTTAGTACTGCCAGGATGAACTGAAAACGGGGAACTATGAGCCTCACATAACAACTCATTCTTCAACTGTGAATCACAAGGCACACATAACCTCTTCCCAAACCTCAAAACACAAACAAAAACTTATCCAAGAACTCATGGAAAATTTTATTCATAAGGTCCATGAATATAGCATGTGCATTGGTTAACCCAAAAGGCATAACTACAAATTCATAATGGCCATATCTAGTACGGAACGCAGTTTCGGAACGTCTGCTTCTTTTACTTTCATCTGATGGTACCCCGACCTCAAGTCAATCTTCGAAAAATACTGAGCTCCCTGGAGCTGATACCACTTCATTCGATGGCCCAACATCTGCTGAAGTTTTTGCAAAGGATTTCACCACCCCTTTCTGCTTGTAGTCTAACTGCTTCCCATCACTCAAGCTCTTTGCCGGACACTCGTTTTCATAATGACCCATTTCATTACACTTAAAACATCTTACCGTTGTCTTTTCATTTCCTGCTTGATCATCTTCCTTACAGTTACGAGCAATATGACTAGACTTACCACACCGAAAGCACTTACCAGACTTGGATAAACATTCTCCAGGATGCATTTTACCACACTTCTCACAGGATGGATATTTGGTTTTCTTACCTCCTTGCTTCTTTGATGAATTCTTCCCCTTTTCCTGCCAACTAGACCGCTTATTCTGTTGTTTGTCATAGAACACCTGATCATCGGCAAACTCCATTTCCACCTTCTCCGCACATCGAACAAGTTTTTCATAACTTTTGAACTCACGAGAAGCTAAAGTCCTTCGATACATTGGCTTTAACCCTGAGTAAAAACGGTTTATTTTACTATCAAGATCTTGTATGATGTTTGGAGCATACCTTGCCAATCGAGTGAACTTTTCTTCATAAGTAGCCACTGAATCATCCTCCTGCCTCAATTCTAGGAACTGTTTTTCCATCCTAAGACGAACCACCTTAGGAAAATATTTTTCAAGAAACATACCTTTGAATTTGTCCCAGTGAATATCCTCAATCTCATCATTATCCCTTATATTTTTCACCATCGACCACCACTGATCAGCTTCACCTTCAAAACGGTAAACAGCAAGACTAACCTTTTGATGTTCTGAACACCCCATGACATCAAAAATCTTATCCAGTGCTTTAATCCACCCTTCAGCTTGCACAGGGTCAGATGATCCTCTGAATGATGGGGGATGTTTCCTCATGAAATATTCCACCACTGACATGTTCCTCTGCGGTTGATCTGGCTGATCTCGTGAATGGATACCACCACCATTTATACCCTGAGTCAACTGTGCCATCACTGCAACAAACTGTTTAGTTCCGATTCCGACCATCTCAGGTTGCTGATTTGGAAGGTTATCTTCCTTCTGATGTCGTCCCAACATATCTGCTTTGTTTCCTCTGCGGAAAACCATTCTGAACACAAAAATATCTTAGGCTAAGCAACATGGTAATCCGTAAATGCTATATCATTTCAATAATATTATAATTTAACACTTCTCTAACTCCTAAAGTTGTCTAAACCGACCTTTGATACCAACTATAAGGCCACGGACTTAAACCTTACTTAATATTGAATTAAATGAATAATTCACGTTGAGGATCTTTTCAGGTTTGGAGTTTTAGAGAATTAGAACATAACTATTACATCTCAAAAGATTACAAAGTAGTCACTTCTAATAAGTTTCCATAATAAAAAAAAATCTCTTCAAAAGAAACGTGTCTAGTTCCATGTTTCATATAGGATGACATTCCCTTGAACCCATCCATGACCTTATTCCACATTAAGTCCTGTGAAAACATTTCAAAAAAAACTTGGGGTGAGCATAAAATGCTCAGTAAGGGATACAGAAAGAATGAAAACTGTTAGTTTTTCAAACATCAAGTAAACCATATATACTCTATCAAAGTAATACCTTCACCTTCATGAAGTAGTAAAAACTCTTCACTGAATAAAGTATCATTACTTACCTTTTTGTAACCAAAGTATTACCATAAAACCCATAAAAAGAACACATAACATATATAAAGGTAACTTGGGACATAAACATACTTAAGTGGAATAACCATACGGTCGACTTCCACACATATCACCTAATGGAATAGCCATACGGCCAATTTCCATACATACTTAATGGAATAGCCAAACGACCGACTTCTATACCCAATGCATTGGAGGTTATAACGTAACCACCCATCCTGGTATTCACGACACCACCCGTCATATGGTTTATAACGTAACCACCCGTTAAAATGTCCAAGTACCAATATAAAATCATAAAACATAAAACCAATATAAAGGAATGATAACATTTCCACATTTCAATCACAATATATCATAAATATATTGACATAATAGAATCATTTATCAAAACCATTTTCAATACCAAAATACATAAAATAGTATATGGTATTTATTTTATTTTAAAAACATTACGGCTTGTTGAGGAAGCCAAAGACCAAATAATACTCGCGGCGGTGGAAAAGGTCGTTGTCGCCGCGTACGTTAAAAGAAACATTCCTTTTTGTCGTTTTGTACAACTCTTCATAGAAAAATATTCCTTTTGTATAAAATTAAAAGTCAAAGGGGTTTATACACCGTATAAAATAAAGTTGTGTATAAAACTAAATATTCCTCAATGAAAGGAGATTGAGACGAAGTCCCTTACCTCGGGTCCGACTTGACTCGATCATTCTTTAACATCCTGAATAATAAACTCGAGTTAATTTATAATTGATTAAGAACCTTTTTAAAGTTCATTATTCCTTTTATATCACTTATTTCCATGTTATAAACATTATGTAACCATTTAAGTTAATAATGTTTGTTTTGTCAATATTTGGTTCTTAAGTCGAAAGTGGACTTCTTACAATTACATGTTGTTCGTGTGGTCAAAGGTTCTTTATATCCAGAATGAAATTCCCGATTCGGATATAATATGTATCATATATATCCAGCATATACATGTATTTATAATATTACATAATCATTTAGAGGTAAGAAATGAAATGCACCGTTCATGGAGACGGTAAGCCGTACGTACGCATGAACGCTACATTCATTTCTTTGTCATATTAATGGAATTAAAACTAAATGAAAGGTATGTATATTTTAAATTCCAGAATTATATTCATAATTTAGATATATCATTAATTATATATATCCATTATACACATGTACTTTTAATAGTACATTACATTTGGGGATAAGAAATGAAATGCATCGTTCATGGAGACGGTAAGCCGTACGTACGCATGAACGCTACTTCCATTTCTTTCTCATACTTTAATGGAAGGAAATAATAATGATATAGAGGTATAATATAATTACAGTATAAAATATTATATAATAACTTTAAATCCATCCTTTACACGTCCCACATATGGCATTAACGAATCACATCACCTTGAGGGGGCGGTAGTCCGCACTTCCTTAAATGAAGATATCGTGCTTACCTATAATGGAAACCATAAAGGTATGACCAAAATCAAAAATACAGAATCTTAAAGAAAAAATAAACATATTATATATCATCTATAAAAATAGTGACATCATAATGGCCACCTTTGAAGGTGTTAAATGAGTATTGAACAATCATCGTTTCGGGAGGCAGAATTTCGCCATCCACGAAAACCGTATGTTCTTTAACCATTTGATGTAGTTGTGTGAGAGTGTAGCTCAAATAAATCTTATAAAAACATCCTAGTATATTGAAGATACTGTTTTTGTTACAAAAGAAGTAAATAAAAAGAGTTTAGAGGTTTGGAGAAGAAAAATAAAACAAATGAACAAGAGATAATGATTTACCTTTAAAAGTGTAACTACTTTTGATTTGTGCCTAAAGGCTTCCTTTGAAAGGATTATTCCCAAAGGAAATCCTCTAGGATGAGGAGAGGTATGTGGAGAGAGTAAATGGGCAGGGGTTGGCCGAGCCAAAGGCTTGAGAAGTGTGTGAAATGAGGTAGAGGTGGGGGCCTTTTATAAGAGGAGAGGATGGGCACTTTTGGAAAGTAAGGAAATATTACTTTATTTGAAAATGTATTTAGGTTTTAAAATGTCCCACATTGATATAATCCGTTTATAAGGTGATAAGGGTTCGAAATCCACCCATCCAATTGGTTTTGGACATGTTTAGTTCATATATTTTACATTATCTTTCCATTTTATTTAAATCGTCAAATAATGATGTCATCGCTGCATCATTATTATGTCATAAATAATTTAATTTATTTAATGTCTAAAAATTATAAAAAAATACTATGATGTAGGAAGTCTTTTTAGATTTCCAATGACTATTTATAATCAAAAATCTGATCTTTATAACCCCATGTAAAATTTTTTTTGTAAAACATATTATGTTTGTGGCATTTTTACTTTTACATTAAATAAAAAGTTATTTATGTAATTTCCCAACCAAGGTGTCTCCATGGGGTCCCCAAGTTGACCCATGGCTTATCTTGGTCGGCCATGACACAAAAAATGAGGGTAGGACATGTTTCAATCTCATCTTATTTTATTAAAGCATTATTTTTACCTTAAACTACACTAATTACCACTAATCGCGATTAAGAACTTAATAAGTTACTATTCACCAAAAAATTATTATAATCTCATTGAACCACATTTTACTTCTTAATGACAACCATGTATGTCTGATTTTTGAAATTCAAATCACAGTGATGGAAAAATTTCATTTAAACGGAAAATCAATTTTTATAAGTACCACTTAGTGGTTTCACTATTCATCAAAAATTGAAGTTTTTCAGAAAATTACCAAAACTTCACCTAAAGCTATATTTGATATTCCAAATTCAGAAATGAAGTCTATTTTACAAAATTAAATACATATAAGTCACATTAATTAATTTAATAGTTAATTTCCGCTGTCAGAGCAAATAGCGTGTTTTTATGAAACAATAAGTATCAAAAGATTCACACTAGTTTAAGTCCGATTTCAAAGTGAAATTAATTCCAACGACCACTATTGGATTTAATGGTAAATATATTTTCTAATTTCACTTTAAAAACAATTCAAAAGATAATATAATCATATAAATAAATTAGATTAAAAAGGGGTTTTGAATTAAAATACCACATTTTACACTATTCATTGAAAAAAATGAACTTTATCGGAAAGATACCAAAAATTTACACAAAGTAAATTTTGATGTCCTGATTCTAAAGAAGAGTTATATTTGGTCCAATAGAATTTATCAGATCAATCAAAACTATATTTAATGACATTTCTCCGTCAAAAGGTGATAAGTGGACCTTTCGTGAAAATTAGGGTAAAAATGCCTAAAATTGAAATCTTTCCGTATTTTAAGCCTTTATCTTTTATTGGGTAAATGTGAAAACATTTAAAAACACATATAATCATATTTTAGTTATTTCTATCCATTACCGCCAGTACAACGGCTACTCGTTAACTAACATTTAAAATAATATTATTTTATTACTTGTGTGCAACGTAAGTTTTCAAAGAAACTCATCGTTGCGTACCGAGTACGCTATCGAACGTAGAAACCCATTTTAATTAAAATTAATATTTAATTCATAAATATTAATAAATATGAAAATTATTTATTCTTTAATTACCTGGGATGTTACACTATGTTCATGGGTTAATGAAAATTCTTGGAGTTCAACATTATATCATATTGAAAAGACCTTCCAGATTCACATCATGGTTCTATAAGGGTTAGAGATAGAACTAGGTTCACATTTACTACTGATTATATCATATCTCCCATATACTAACGGTTAGTTTGAGCATATGATATAATAATTGATGACATTCATTGAGAACGAGTCCTTGATTTTGGAGGTTCTTGGCGGAAGCACTTACCTCTTGATGAGTTCTCATAAAATAAAATTTTTGAGGTGACTATACAAATTGATCATTATGTGGACCCATATGGTAGTTCATGCCATTCACAGGTATGCTTTTAATAGCTTGAAAATATAGAACTAAGGGGTTATCATCTTATTCAGGATATGCCCTAGCAATTTCCTCGTATTTTGAAACAGGCATGTAAAACGTAGTATAGGAACAATTCATACACTGCTCGTCATCGTCAAGCACTACAGTTTGAGTTGAGTAGTCAGGGTTTCTTATGTTATTTTTCATGACTAGGGAATAAACAGAATCATAAAAATGGATGATCCCACCCCCATGGTGTTGGGACCTTAATTTTTTTATGATTTTGGACATTACCATATATATTTCTGTTACATTAGAGGTATCGTTCCCTGAATGAAGTTGTCCATGTATCTCAACCTCACATATTTCATTCTGATCGATCTCATGTTATTCAACATCGGAAGGTTGAATTGGTGGTTAATTCATACATTGTGGTTCCCCTATACATATTGTAGATCTAGGAATGAAGGTTCTCAAAGGTAGTCCAGTTCCTATGAGATGGGTGTTATGGATGAATGATTATGTACATGATTAGTATTTGGAGTGGGAGGCTAACGTACAAGCCCAGTGGCCTCAGTTATTCATAGATGATAATTTACCGTCATTGGATGGTTAATTATGGGATGAGTTGTTTTATTGGGTATGAATTTATGAACTCTTTTTTCATTGAGGTATGGAGGATTTTTATTTTGGTATATTGTTTTAATTTAATCCTTATCAAAGTGTGTAATAAGGTCACATGGGTTATAGGGGGTGTCTAAGGCTTTATTTGGATCCAAGATCCCTGGCTATTGGAAGGAATGAGGGGGTTGATTTATTTCTAAAATTATTTTGTCCCAGTATAAATACTTTATTGAAACTATGAGGTGTAGTACAGTTCCCTACCTAGGTCTTCATAGTTCTTCCTTGCCATGCCCCCCAGGCCGTACAGTTGTATCACTGCTTCATACATAGTTGAAGATTTATTTTTCATGGCATATGCATGGTTTGTAAAACCATGTGCCAAACCCATGTGAGGGGTTCCTTGGGGTAGTTATTGGAAAACATATAGTGTATGGTTTGTACAACCATTTATACAATCTATGCTTCCCTTTTTAAAGGGTGAAATTGTGTTCTCCGCACTTACAAAACTCATCCCTCTTTTTGTTTTCTCTTCCACACACGACATGTCTCTCCCATTGAATTTTTATTCTCCCCAAATAAAGCTAGTCATTGAGGTATCCCCTCCATCCAAAATATTATTGATCCACCATCCCTTTCATTGGATGTGTACCCGAAATATTTTCATCCCCCCACCATTCATCAGTTGTCATAGTCCCAAAGAAGATATTTTGGTGCGATCTAATATTCCCAATTTTCAGGAAAATATTCTATTTACATTATTTCTTCCATTATAACCATGATTGTATCCCATAACAGATGATGTATCTAAAAACAATATAATATTTGTGGTCTCATTCCCTTACCAAAAAATATTGCGTTTTATATATTATGACATTGTATCATGGACCAGATTTTCTTACTGTATCTTATTAAATTTAATTTTCCATAAATACATTTACAAATAATTTCTTTTATAACTCATGGAAACCATTTATGTCTAACTTTAGGTCAATGACCATTAATTAAATGACCATCATGGGAATGTTTCTAAATTAGATAAATTATTTTGGTGGGAATTGAATTTGATTCAACTCTATATGTGTTCTCTTTTACAACACGATTTTGAATGTGAAATGAGTTGATTGATTTTTAATTTGAATTAAATTAAAGAGGTAATGGAAGACCATGTCCTTATACCTTGGTCTTCATCACCTCTTGCATAGGCTTGAGATTTCCTTAATAACATAAATGGAAAATTGATCTAGTTTTATATTAAAATATTTTATGTTTAGACTTTTGGGTAATGAACATCTTTTTACATTATTCCAAGGGTGATACATTGTTTCTGAATCAAAATCAAATGAACATAGTCATTTGGGTTATTGAATTAACTATATTCTAAATGAATTATCTTTCACTATAGGGAATCATGGGTTATCATATAAACTCTGAATATAGACTCACTTGGTTATTTCAATACATCATACCAAGGTTTATACTTGGGCTCACATTATGGAATACCAAGGAAAGACTAGGAGGGATGAAATTTATATATGCTATTGGTGATACTTGGCCCCCTTACCTGGAAAATTAATAAAAAAATTAAAGTGATATATTAGTGTTATTATTTCCAGGAACAACTTGAATCATGTAGTGGTTAGAGATAGGTTAAAATTTATTTTAGTATTCATTTCAATAATCCTTGAGTAAGGGTATTTAAATAAAATTTGTTGTTAATTTATTTAATATTTGAGGAACTAAATTATTTGGAATAGAAACATTTTTGTTGATGAATGTTGATCTTCCAAAAAGACTGCTTTAGTTTTCCTTCATTGCACTGTGAGTATCCATGGATATAATCCCTCTAGAGGGGATACACACATGTTCATATGATCTATGAGAAACCACAATAATCTACGTGTCATATCATGGAGAATAAAATGTATTAAATTGTTCATTATTGATCTATCATTCATTGGACTTTATGAAATCTATCATTCATTTCTCATTCCTTAGATAAAGAGAGGAGTAGTCAACAGATAATTTTATATGTTCATCAATTCTCAATTCTCAATTTTTGGATTCAAAACACAATATATATTTTCATATATATATATATTGTTAGTATATATGTTAGAATTTTATTTAATTTAATATCTCCCATTAAATAACACTTATAAATTTAAATAACCCCATGCCAAATAATAATAATAATATTTTTTTCCACGTAATGAAAAACTTGAGAAATAGTATTTATCATCTTGTAAATAATTATTTTATCACAAAAAATAGTCTTGTCCCATTTGACCTCCTTGGTAATTAATAAACATCTAGGAAAATATTTTATTCATTAAAAAAATTTCATTCACGTAATGATGAATAAATATTTATTATATATTAAATAATATATGTATTTATTTATTTATTTTCATTCACATGATGGAAAAAAACATTTATTTAATTCATATGGTTAATATAAAAAAAGAAAATTATTCCATTATCTTGAGAATAATATTTATTCCATTAATTAAATTCGATTATAATTTAATTGAGATTGAAAAAATTATCTAGTGTGTGACCTTATAGGATTATTTCTCATTGGCATTAGGTATGCTAACCTAATGTCTAAAATTAATTTCCAGAAATATGTCATGGAACCCAATAAAATTAACTTAATGTCTCAATGAAAAAAACTTCATATGAACGCTCACTCTATAAAATAATCCCTTTTTCAGAATATCTCTTCATATAAGATTCTTGACAGTGTCATCAACTAATTTTATCGATATTTATTTACTGGAATATCTGAAATAATTATGTTGTTACACCGTGGACATATAATTTAGTTGAAAATTAGATTCCTAAAATTGGACAAAATATCAACTCCCTTAAATATGTAGTGGAAAATTCCTTACTCAACTTATCATTTAAGGACATGCTAATAATTGGAAACCCAACATACCATAATTCCCACTAACAAGTGGCATGACCGTTCTCATCAGTAAATATATGTGTGAAATTCATGAAATTAATCAATGATAATCATAAAGTCTAAGTATAATTACACACACTTTTAAATATGAATTTCCAATGAAGCCAAAACATGTGAAATTCCTAATGGTGGGTATGTTCTCATAATCTCCCAACTTTGAGATTACCAAGTGAGATCTTCATAATAAGATTCCCCATCCACTTATGAGTACACACACATAAAAGTATAAATACCTTGTGTCCCATAATAGTACATTATCAAAAAGTAGATCTATATTAAAAATATTATCAGAGAACACCATGGTTCTCATCAAATTATAGAACTGATAAGACCTTATCAGTAGAAGAAATAATCTAGGATATATCAACGAATTAAAAATATTAAATCTGTAATAGGGTTCTTAATTAATATTGAAGACATATAATACTCATTTAATCAATGTAAAATCAGTTTTACTTAAGAAATGAACTCTAAAAAACTCCCACATGGACTAGAGACAACTGCATAGGACTTTCAGTGCACTATACCTCACAAGATGATCATGTTTCAACTGATTCAACGCTTTAGTCAAGGGGTCCACCACATTTTACTCTATAAAAATAATACTCACTAAAACCTTGACTCCATATGAATAATCCCTCAATAGATTATACCCTGAAATTATGTTCTTCATCCACATATGTGACATTGGATATTTTGGGAGAGACACAACTACAATATTATCACAATTGATTGTGACAGTATCTTTACTTGTAGGTACCAAATCAATATATAGGATGATGTTTTTAAAATATATGGATTAATTATCTTCCTTACAACTCGGAATATATAAAGTCTCTGTTGTATAATATATTACCATATCATTCTTTGAGCTCTTTCAGCTAAGATCAACTTCATTAATAGTGAATATCTATCCCATTTGTGACTTCTTGTCATCTTTATAATTTATAAAACCATCATATGCATATCAAATGATGACTATCTCCTCATATCCTCCATATACCAGTGAAATATCATTTGTATGACAATTATATATAAGGAGAGTCTTTATTTCCTTCCAATAGTGGTCACTTGAATCAGTTTTATTTCTTCGTACTCCACTCAATGCGTAGGAATCATCTACCAAGTACATTGTATAGAATACATGGATGATCTAATTGCTACCATGTATGGAATCCATTCCATTTTTTTTCTATGATCAAGTGTCTACGGACACATTTTCATGGAATGATGAATTCCATGTGATGTTAGAAAATAATACCCCTCTTGGAATGTTCCATACTGAATTTCATTAGTATTTTGTCAATGTATGTAGTTTTACATAGACCAAGAATCAAATTGGATCAGCTATGAAGGATATTGATCCCATGAATAAGGGTTTCCCCACCCATGTCCTTCATTGATAAGCATTTAATAGACCACATCTTAGCATACTGTATGACTGGTATTTCATTTAATATGATTAATATTTAATCAACATATAAAATTACGAAAAAACTACATTTCCACTAACTTATATATATACACATTGATAAAATTAATTATTTATGAATCCAGTTTCTCTTATTGATTCATCAAAATGAATGTTCCATCACTCAAATGATTTTTTAATCCATAAATGGATTTGATTCTACTATTTTCCAATATTATAACCCCAAGGATTTGTAAACCATTTGGGTTGTGTCATATCAAAATCAGATGAAAGAAAACTATTAGGGAAGGCAAATTTGAAATAGATTTTACAAATATCATAGTCATGGTATGTCGTAATGGATAGTATAATTATAATGATTTTCATATTTTCATCTGTAAAAATGTTCCATCGTAGTCAATGCCTTGACATATTTTAAAAAATTTTACAAACAGTCATTGACATGTATGTACTGAATTTTCCTTCCATGTCTAGTTTTATCTTGAATACCCATTTTTAACCAATGTGATTTACATATACTATAGGTTCTACCAATATCCAGAGATGGTTTTGGAGTATAGAATCCAATTTGTAATTCATGTATTCTTGCCAATTAGAAACTATTATTCCATATAATACATCCTTTTATTTTAGAGGATCATTATAATAACCTAATAATGAGTCACCATTGTCAGTGATTATAAAAGTAGAACACTATATTTTTCAATCCTCGGTTGTACTCTTACAATGTAGTTATGTCTTTGGAATAGTTTCTTCTTCCATGGGGCCCTATAGAATATGTTCATGAACCAACTATTATTTTCCTTGAGACTTCACATCATCAATGTCTATGTCACTCCCACTATAAATTTTAGATATTTTTTCTCTCCCAAGTAATATAGTGTCAATTGGCACTATAACCTTTTTAAGTGTTTTATATTAAATATACAATAATTTAATTGGGGTATACTATAATGGTACACCTTATTCCTTGGGAGTGAATGTTTGATACCTAAAGATGGATGAAAAAACACTTCATCTCCCAAGAAAATAAAATTTGATTACATGGTTCTTATTTTATGTTAAAATTTATATGGAATACAAGTTGAATAGTTAGTTGGTACTTTTTTTAGTATGCATTAGGTTGTTTTTAACATTTATTCCCAAAAGGGTTGTAACACCCCGAGATTTTATGAAAAATATTCTTTTTAATTTCATTAATGTCTTGTGTTGTACGCTACACCAAACGAAGCTTGCAAAACACGCATCCTTGACTTGCCTTGAATTACATGTAAGTGCGACCTTCCGCGATAGCATGTGTTGTACGCAATACTGAGTTTCGCTAAACAATGATATACTACTAAAATATTATTAAAACTAGCCATTATGAATAGTAATAACCACTTTTTGAAATCTTGTAAATTTTATTTTTCAAAATGGACTTCATTTTTGGATTCGTAATATCGAAATTAGCTTAGGGTGAAATTTGGTACTTTTCAGATAACTTTCATTTTCTGATGAATAGTGAAAATTACTAAATTTTAATTAAAAACAACCTTTTTAATCGAAATAATTAATAGTGATAAATTATTAATTTTAGTGGTTTTAAAGTATATTTAGAATATATTTTTATAATTTAATACAATTTTGGTCATTGGATGTAATTTCACATTTAAACAAGACATAAACAAATGTCAATCTTTTGATAGTTATTATCTCTTAAGAACACGCTATTTGTTATGACGACGGGAATTAATTTTTAAATTAATTAATGCAACTGATATGTTTTGAATTTGGTAAAATAGACATCATTTTTGAATTCATAATATCAAATATAGCTTAGGCCTAATTTTTTGTATTTTTCTGGAAACATTCATTTTTTATGAATAGTGAAACCACTAAGTGGTAGTTAAAAAAATGAATTTATCATAAAACATAATTTTACCGCTTCTGTGAGTGGAATTTCAAAAATACGAGTGACATAGTTGATGTCAGTAAGTAAAATGTGGTTCAATGAGATGAAAATAATTTTTGGTGAATTTTAACTTTTTACTTTTTTTTACCATGGTTAAAAGTAAATAGGGTAATTAAGGGTAAAAATGATATTATTATTACCCTAACACATGTGATAATTCTATTGGATAAGTTTAATTCGACCAAAAAACAACCTTAGTAATAAAATATTACCATTTCGGCCCCCTTGGATTAGATTAGGACATTTATTATTATTTAATTCAAAGAAGAGTTAAAAGAGTTAAAATCAAAGTTTATTTACTACAACATTTTTAATATAGGGTTATACATAAGATAAATTTGATTGTAAATATTTATTAGAAAGATAGTAAGATTTCCTACATAATGATATTTTATTTATAATTTTTAGACATTAAATAAATTAATTTATTTATGACACAATGATGATGCAGTAATTACCATAAAAGTGAAAAATTAGAGTAATTGATATTATAAATACCCAAATAAATATAATTTGAGACTTTTTATGAATTCCACAAATTTTCTAGGTTAATATGACATGTTATTATTGATTTAAACAACTTTTTTCGAACTAATCATTCTGTTATGATTTTCGCAAAAATCAATTACTAAATAGTGTCAAAATTGACATAAAATAGTTTTTAAAACAAATATTATATTCCTAAAAATCTATGGTTCGGCCAAATTACATATATAAGGTTATATATATTAATAATAAACAACTTGGGGTTATTTTTTCTGCTTATAGTAAGTTTATTAACCTTATAGTATAAAAACACAAGAAGACACGGTAAAAGTAAAATTATTTTACTTAATGTTAAAACTAAATTATAAGGATAAAATAGGAACCTAAACTTGTCTAAATTCTATTGGATGAGAGGATTTCGACCCATACCCACCTTATCTTCGAAATAAATCAATTTGGAGCTATTTAAAACCGATTTTGTTTTTATAATAAAATAATATTTTTAGTTTTTCCAAAGGATCCCCTCTCCTCCCTTATAAAAGGGCACCTCATCCCTCTCTTCCTCACACCACTATGAGCCTTCAAGCTCGGAAAATCCCTGCAAAATTACATTCTCCACTTCCATAGCAACATCCTAGAGGTTCTGGTCTTCCTCAAAGACCAATTTTGGTGCCCTAAAAGGAGATCTCAAAGAGGCGCTTCAAAGAAGAGGTAAAGTTCGTTACCGATTCTTTCAACTTTATTTCTTCTTCCACTTCTTCTTCTTAGATTGTTTGATTATGATGTAATAACATCATTATCACTCATATACTGATATGTTATTATAATTATGAAACAACGCTATTTCACCATCTATCCATCCTACGGAAAACGAAATCACCGTGCGTGCGTACGTATGGAATACCGTCTCCACGCCGTGGTGTAATCTATTTTCCACCACCACCTTACTTGGATGGGTATAATGGTGTACATAATAACTATATATGATTATTGTAAAGTGTTATTGATTCTAATATAGTATACATACACTCCAATACAATTCCACGACCATGAGAACGATATCATCGCTCCTACGTACGTACGGACTACCGTCTCCACGACGTGATGAGATACATTCTCCACGTTAACCATTCATGAATTATTATAAAGTATATATAATAAGTAATCATGAAATATATGACATAATAATGATACTGGATTTATTTTTATATATATGTATGTCATCTACTTAATTCCATCCAACTCAATAACACTACTGGAATGTGGGTTTTCCCCACAGTTACATACCAACGGTTTCATAGAACCGTTGGTAAAGGAGGTTTTTCCCAACGGTTCTAATGAACCGTTGGCATAGATGTTCCCTGGGTGGTTTTTTCCCAACGGTTCATGAGAACCGTTGGGATAGATGGCTTTTACCAGGTTTTTCCAAACGGTTCATGAGAACCGTTGGGATAGAGGTATGCTTTGGGGAGGTTTTTCCCAACGGTTCTATAGAACCGTTGGGATAGATATGAATATGCCAACGGTTTTTAAAAACCGTTGGCAATGGTTCTCCCCAAATTCCCAGCCGCCTGTTCTCTCCCCCATTCGCGATACACAACCCTAAAATGGGAGCAGCAGCCG
The DNA here is from genome assembly GCA_963277665.1 of Viscum album. Taxonomy (NCBI): domain Eukaryota; kingdom Viridiplantae; phylum Streptophyta; class Magnoliopsida; order Santalales; family Viscaceae; genus Viscum; species Viscum album. The sequence continues at coordinate 113,964,115 of OY728161.1, forward strand.
ATTTAGGCGATTTTGGAGGAACTGACAGCCGGACCTTGAATCTTCCAGCTCTTCTTCAGGTTATTCTTCTTCTTTATCTGAAAACGTATTCAAATGTTTGGATAGTATTTAAACGTATTTTCATTTTTCCCATCAGTTTAGGCGATTTTGGAGCTACTACCGGCCGGACCTGCCTAAGGGTGAGTTTTCTTGAAAATTTCTTTTTGGATTTTACCCCTTGAACATGGGATGTAATTTGTGAAAGGTTATATAAATCTAATTGATTGTCGATTTATGAATTGAATTGTAAATTAAATTAATTAAGGGTATTTTATGGTTTGCATTCCCCTTTTAACACATGAATGCCAATTATTTTTTAACACGTGTTTTAATTGTATTGCCTTGCCAATGTGAGTAAAGTAGAGACTATGCTATGAATCTATGAAATTCGATTGAATTTATCTTATATTTTATGTTACCATGTTAGATATATTATAACTAATTCATGTGATATCTTTATAGTCTTGTTAGGAGTGTTCTATTAAAAATTCCCATGTGAGTGCTTGAATTTTCATTGAATTGCTAGCCATTATGAGTTATGTTGAGACCATGATATGGAATTGATTGATTAAGAAAGGGAATCTCATTATCTTGTCATTACAACATGAGTAAATGAAGCTTCATTCTTTTCAGGTTATTATTTGATTGAGTCTCCATTTTGAGGTGAGTTGTGTTAAATACCTTTGTTTTTGACCTTGGTATGTTTAATGAATTGTTTAAATGAAATGGAATTCATTAAATGATTAATAGTAAATAGTGATACATGGATTCTATTAGGATGTCAGGTATATAATCTTGTTTCTATTAACTTATACGCTTTATGTGATAAATTAATTCACAGTGGAATTCCACGGATAGACTCATTTATTTGAATATTGATTAAGCCATGGGTGATACATGGATCCAAGGGAGGGATTCCATAGATAGACTTATTGAATGTAGAATTATATTCCAATTGATACATGGATTCTTATGATAATTCCATAGATAGACTTATTGAATGTAGAATTATATTCCAATGCTATGCGTCTTGTGTGGTGGTGTTGTGGTTTATGTGTTTTATGGTAGTAGTGAAGTGTGTGATTATGTAGTTAATGTGAACCCATAGGTTGAGTATTTTGTGCTATCTATATATCATGTATTTTTATGTTATTTTTACACATTCCCAACCAGAGTTGGATAAACATACCAACGATCAGAGGTTTTGAGTTATGAGTATTTTTTATAATATCTAGGATGGTGGTTATATGTTTGGATAGCTACCATGTCTTCCCTACTCTTCCTTCAAAAGTGATTGACCATTTGTTTTTAGGCAAGATGCGATGTGATTGTCCATGTGTCTTCAGGTGAGATGTACTATGATTTCCCTAGTGTTTTTCGGTGAGGTGTGATGTGATAAGGCTATAATAAGATGTGGCATGTGGTTGGGGTCATGTAGGGTAGGAGGATGGCACAAGGTTGATGTTATTAATGTTCATGATACCCTACTAATATGGTTATGGGATGAGTCATGCTGTTATGTGATATAACACATTAAGTTCTTGTTGGTTTTACATTTTTTCAATAACACGTTTGTATGTTTTTTTGACATGTGTAGTTGATACCTTGATTATTTTCTTCCTTTATCGTTTACTTAAATTTATTTTCTATTATAGTTAATTCCTATTGATTTGTTTATGACAAAATGACTTATATAAATTCTTTTTACAGAATGGACAGAAGTTGGATGTATGAAACCGATCGGATCTCAGACGATTTTCAAAACAATTTGGACAGCTTTATAGATTTTGCATTTCACAATGCCTCAGATAGTGGTCGCATACACTGCCCATGTTCTAATTGTGTTGGTAGACCTTGGTTGAGCCGTGAAGAAGTCAGCTACCACATAACCAAAAATGGGTTTCAAGCAAACTACTTTCTGTGGTATCACAATGGGGAGAAAACGAAATCTCAAATTGCTGATGATCGAAATGAAAAGACTAGAATGGAGAATTTGTTAGATGATCGGTTTCCGTTTATTCGTCATCATGAAAAAGAAAGGATTTCAACTCAAGAAGACTTTGATATGAGGACAGCTGATGCATCTAGTGAAAATGATGATATTGATAGGGTGAAAAAATTGAATGATGCTGCCACGACTCCAATATATCGACAATGCGATAAAACGAAAAAGCTGGAATTTTTAATCCGATTATTTCATGGGAAAACTATGTATGGGATTTCTAATACAGAAATCGATTACATTCTTACCCTCTTGAAGGATTTACTTCCGATTGACGTGCCGTCTGCACATACACGTCATGAATAATAATTAGAATGTTTCTCGGTGGTTTCAGCTCAATCCGAGGTCGTCTGCTATGAATTCGACTGTTGGACGCCCGTTTTGGCCGTTTATGACACCAGAACTGTGTTGTCGGTCACCGCGGGCACATGGCACGTCCGATTGACGTTCCGTCTGCTCGACCACTTCAGAAATCACTCACCCGTATTTTTCGTCTGATTTCATGTCATTCCGACTTCGTTCGTCCCGTTTGGACCCACCTCACGCGCGTTTACGAAGCGCGTGCATCACTTAAAACATGAATATTGAGCCGTACCTCTCAAACCGCACGTCCGATTGACGTGCCGTATGCACGTACACGTCATGAATAATAATTAGAATGTTTCACGATGGTTTCATCTCAATCCGAAGATGCGGTGTGGTCGGCACCACTCATAGTGTCCATCTTTTGTTTCAAAAGGACGTCATTTTAAGTGAAAAGCATCAACTGGCATACGGAAAACCGACCAAACGCATTCCGAATATGTTTATAATTTATCCCAACAATCCATGGGTCATATGTGACGTGTACGAGCCAACCCAGGATGAATCCGAGTCGCTGTGTGGCCAGGATAAGTCTAAGTGGCTCTCTTTTGTTTAAAATGAACACCATTTTAAGTACATACGGAAAAATGACCAAACGGATTCGGTTTCCGTTGAAACATTAGGAGAACGATCCATGGGTCATATGTGACGTGTACGAATCAACCCCGCCACAATCGAAGACGCGGAGTGGCCGACACCACTCAAAGTGTCGGTCATTTGTTTCAAAAAGACGTCATTTTAAGTGAAAATCATCAAGTGACATACGAAAAACCGACCAAAGGCATTCGGACTGTGTCGATAATTTAGCACAAGGATCCATGGGTCGTATGTGACGTTTACGAGTCAATCCCGCCTCAATCCGAGGAGCGGTGTGGCCGACACCGTTCTAACTGTGTATCTTTTGTTTAAAATGGACAGGATTATAAGTGAAAAGAACAACTGGCATACGCAAAACCGACCAAACGCATTCCGAATCTATTGATAATTTATCACAATGATCCATCAGTCATATGTGACTTGTACGAGCCCACTCTGGCTCAATCCGAGTCGCGGTGTGGCCGGGATCAATCTAAGTGGCTCTCTTTTGATTAAAATGGACATCATTTTAAGTACATACGGAAAACCGACCAAACGCATTCAGTTTCCGTTGAAACTTTAGGAGAACGATACATGGGTCATATGTGAGGTGTATGAATCATCCCTGCCTCAATCCAAGGCGCGGTGTGGCCAACACCGCTCTAACTGTGTCTGTTTTGTTTAAAATGCGTAGGATTATAAGTGAAAAGAACTGGCATACGCAAAACCGACCAAACGCATTCGGTTTCCATTGAAACTTTAGGAGAACGGTCCATGGGTCATATGTGACGTGTACCAATCATCCCCGCCTCAATCCGAGGCACGGTGTGGTCAGAACAACTCAATGTGTATGTCTTTTGTATCAAAAGGACATCATTTTAAGTGAAAAACATCAACTGGCATACGGAAAACCGGCCAAACGCATTCGGATTGTGTTGATACTTTAAGACAACAATTCATGGGTCATTTGAGACGTGTACGAGTCAACCCCGCCTCAATATGAGGTCGTCCTCTATGAATTTGACCGTTTGACGCCCGTTTTGGCCGTTAATGACACCAGAACTGCGTTGTCGGTCACCGCGCACACACGGAACGTCCGATTGACGTGCCGTCTGCTCGACCACTTCATAAATCACTCACCCGTATTTGTCGTCTGATTTCAGGCCATTCTGAAATCGTTCGGCCCGTTTGGACCCCCCTCACGCGCGTTTACGAAGCGCGCGCATCACTTAAAACACGAATATTGATCCGTACCGCGCAAACCGCACGTCCTATTGACGTGCCGTCTGTGCGTACACGTCACGAATAATAATTATAATGTTTCTCGGTGGTTTCAGGTCAATCCGAGGTCGGCCACTATGAATTTGACCGTTGGACGCCCGTTTTGGCCGTTCATGACACCAGAACTGCGTTGTCGGTCACCGCGTGCACACGGCACGTCTGATTGACGTGCTGTCTGCTCGAACACTTCAGAAATAACTGTCCTGTATTTTGTCGTCTGATTTCAGGCCATTCCGACTTCGTTCGGCCCGTTTGGACCCCACTCACGCGCGTTTACGAAGCGCGCGCATCACTTAAAACACGAATATTGAGCCGTACCGCGCAAACCGCACGTCCGATTGACTTTCCATATGCGTGTACACATCACGAATAATAATTAGAATGTTTCTCGGTGGTTTCAGCTCAATCTGAGGTCGTCCGCTATGAATTTGACCGTTGGACGCCCGTTTTAGCCGTTTATGACACCAGAACTGCGTTGTCGGTCACCGCGGGCACACGGCACGTCCGATTGACGTGCCGTCTGCTCGACCACTTCAGAAATCACTCAACCGTATTTTTCGTCTGATTTCATGTCATTCCGACTTCGTTCGTCCCGTTTGGACCCACCTCACGCGCGTTTACGAAGCGCGCGCATCACTTCAAACACGAATACTGAGCTGTACCGCTCAAACCGCACGTCCGATTGACGTGCCGTATGCGCGTACACGTCACGAATAATAATTAGAATGTTGCACGGTGGTTTCATCTCAATCCGGAGACACGGTGTGGCCAGCACCACTCAAAGTGTCCGTCTTTTGCTTCAAAAGGACGTCATTTTAAGTGAAAAGCATCAACTGGCATACGGAAAACCGACCAAACGCTTTCCGAATCTGTTGATAATTTATCCCAACAATACATGGGTCATATGTGACGTGTACGAGCCAACCCGGGTTGAATCCGAGTCGCGGTGTGGTCGGGATAAGTCTAAGTGGCTCTCTTTTGTTTAAAATGAACACCATTTTAAGTACATACGGAAAAACGACCAAACGGATTCGGTTTCCGTTGAAACTTTAGGAGAACGATCCATGGGTCATATGTGACGTGTACGAATCAACCCCGCCATAATCGGAGACGCGTTGTGGATGACACCACTCAATGTGTCGGTCATTTGTTTCAAAAAGACGTCATTTTAAGTGAAAATCATCAAGTGGCATACGAAAAACCGACCAAAGGCATTCGGACTGTGTCGATACTTTAGCACAAGGATCCATGGTTCGTATGTGACGTGTACGAGTCAATCCCGCCTCAATCTGAGGAGCGGTGTGGCCGACACCATTCTAACTGTGTATCTTTTGTTTAAAATGGACAGGATTATAAGTGAAAAGAACAACTAGCATACGCAAAACCGACCAAACGCATTCCGAATCTGTTGATAATTTGTCACAACGATCCATCAGTCATATGTGACATGTACGAGCCCACATGGGCTCAATCCGAGTCGCGGTGTGGCCGGGATTAGTCTAAGTGGCTCTCTTTTGATTAAAATGGACATCATTTTAAGTACATACGGAAAACCGACCAAACGCATTCGGTTTCAGTTGAAACTTTCGAAGAACGATCCATGGGTCATATGTGAGGTGTACGAATCATCCCCGCCTCAATCCGAGGCGCGGTGAGGCCAACACCACTCTAACTGTGTCTGTTTTGTTTAAAATGGGTAGGATTATAAGTGAAAAGAACTGGCATACTCAAAACCGACCAAACGCATTCGGTTTCCATTGAAACATTAGGAGAACGATCCATGGGTCATATGTGTCATGTACCAATCATCCCCGCCTCAATCGGATTCCACATATAATTGTCATCTAAATTTTAAATTGAATTATATATGAATTATGTATGTTTATGAATTGTAATTTAATTATGGATGTGTATAGTTTCAGGATCCATTATATGTTAAATGTGTATGAATTTGTTCGTAATTGTATATGTATGTTTTATTTTATTACAGGTACAATAGTTGGATCAAAAATGTGGTGAAAATGAGGCCTGATGAGATGAGAGGTGACTGATGTACAGGGGAGAGGGTCTGTGCAAATTGCAGGCTGCTGCAATTTGCAGCATAGGGTATGCCAATGGTTTTAAACCATTGGCATATAATCCTAAATAAGTTTTTACCAACGGTTCAATGAACCGTTGGTAAATATCTCTTTTCCCAACGGTTCTAAACTGTTGGGAAAGATTTCACCCATGGAAAACTATCCCAACAGTTTTGAAGAACTGTTGGGATAGTTAAGGTATATTTGGTTTTCCCAACGGTTTGGGAGAAACCGTTGGGAAAAACTATCCCAACGGTTCACCAAACCGTTGGGGTAGAGTGCCTTCTGTCAGCCTACCCCAACGGTTTCCAGTAAACCGTTGGGAAAGGTTTTCCCCACGGCTTGCTTCCCTATGGTTGGGGGAACCGTTGGTATATGATATACCAACGGTTTGAGGGGCTTTCCCAACGGTTGTGAACCTTTCGGAAATAGTGTATTTCCAGTAGTGTAAGGAAATGAAAACAGCGTTCATGCGTACGTACGACCTACCGTCTCCATGAACAGTGTATTTCTTTCCATTTACTAATATATTATATATATGTATATTATGAATATATATTATATATAAATCATGTTTTATATTCTGGAATTAAGTAATCATGATCTAAGTAATCATATGATGTTAAAACACGGTCGAAAAATGAAACGATTTTACCCAAAACGGACTTTAACATGGAATTTACAAAAGAACGGGTATTATAAAGTCATAATTGAACCATATATGATATCATAACGATGAGTATGATTCTGGAATAAGTCAATGACATTATTTAAATCATTATACAGGAGGTTCGGACACTTACAAAGAAAATCAGACCTAAGGTAAGGGAAAATATCACAATCTCATTTTTATCTGAGATTGTTTATACATTGAAATTTACTGGGGTGTATTTTATCATCCACATCTATGTTTCCTCAATATGTAATATTATTTACATCCACCTACAAATTTTTTAAATCCAATTTTACACTTCGGTGAGTTTTTAGTAAAGGATATGAAAGGAATCTTTTTTCGTTTTTTGTACGAGGTACTTTTTGACTTTTTCGAAAAAAGTACGAAGAATGTTTTTTTACCTTATACGACATTAATGTATTTTTAAAACATTATTTCCATGAATCTTCCTTTACAAGTTTTCAAGTTTATTTTTAATCAACTTCTTTTAGTTTAGAATTGTACGACATGTTAAGAAAGGAAAAGTGTTTTTGAAGCAGAAAGGATATTTTCCTCAAGAATGGAGTTCAAGTGTTTTATCAAAATTATTTTCCATCTAAGATAAAAAAGGGTTATATTTCTATCACTATTATTACATTGATTTGATTATGTTGTGATGGAATTATATTTATGAATTCCTGTATCTTATATGAATTGTTTTATGATGTCACGATGTTTAAGATTCCCATTTTTATTACATGGGTTATGCTATGATGTATGGTTTATGATTTTGTGGCACACATAAGAATGGTATCATTATGAGAGTGGTGGGACCTATATCTCCCTCCAATTCATTGGGTAAAGATTTTATATCTCATGAGATAGACATGTCTGGAACGGCAGTTTAAACCGGTTCAGTGAAACGGGACTGAAACGAGGAGTGATCTCAGTTCAGAAATGGACTTTGTCCACTAAGATAGTCTTGGAAATGAGTCTTGACTGACAAGAAATGATTATCTATGATTATGTGTGTATTCCACAATGTTTCATGTTTTATGTTATGATTATCGGGATTACATTTCACTACTATGATTTATCCCATGTTATGATATTATGATCTCTTTAGCAGGTTAAGATTTCCAAAATTTTGGTTCTTATGAATATGATGTGTTTGATATTTCTTTTGTTTACCCTTACTGGGCATTTGAGCTCACCCTTTTCTGTTTTATTTTCCCCAGGATATAAAGAATGTTTTTAGGTATTAAGAAAACGAAGATCTTTATGGGAGATGTTGAAGATCTTTCACCATGATTAGAAGATTATATTCCGAGTTTCCAAAGTCACTAAACTGTTACGGTCCTTGCGTGTGTGTTTTTGTTATGTACTATGTATTCCACAAAAGTATTGTAATGTCAATGTACATTAAGCTTAGGGTCTCTAAAGTTGGTATAAGAGGAAAGGTTTAGTCAACCTTTGGAAACTAGGATTCAAGAACTTTAGTGATATCCCTAGAGATATTTCTAAGGTATGTCTAGGGATGTCCCTAAGGATAAGTATACATATAGGATATAGTCCTAGAACTATGGTAACGATATTAGATTAAACCGAAGATGTTAGATATTGAAGTTACTCCCCCTTTATTATAATTTTTACCTCTCACACTATTCTTTTTGGGTTTTAGACGATGGCTGGAACTCGAAGGAACCATGATGATCAATGTAATGGACAATGTAATTATTTCCCTCCTGAACAAACAAATGTTATGGGAGATGGAGTGAAAAATCTCATTGTTATACTTACACAAGCTAGGAATCATTCTGGACTTCCAAATAAGTAGAGAAGGGAAAAATATTCTATTGAGTCCTTCATGAGGAAACATCTAACTTCCTTCAGTGGGTCTTCTGATTCACTTGTTGCTGAACAATGGATCAGTACTACTGAAAAGATATTTTCAGTTCTTCAATGTTCTGAACATGATAATGGCATCTTAGCAGTGTATCGTTTGGAAGGTGATGCTGATCAATGGTGGAATCTTATCAAGAATACGAGTCCAATAGATGAAATTGAGTCCATGGAATGGGAAAAGTTCAAGAACTTATTTTTCAATAAGTACTTCTCTCGTATTCTTCGAGCAAAGATGGAGAAGGAGTTTCTTGAACTAAAGAAACAGGATGATGAATCTTTTGGTATATACAAAGTGAATTTTACAAGTCTTGCAAGGTATGCATCTGGATTTATCATCCAACCTGAATGTAAAGTTGATCGATTTTTCAGTGGCTAAAAACCAAATCTTCGAAGGGCATTGGCTATAAGAGACTTCCGTAGCTATGAAGAAATTATGCGTTGTGCTATCAAGGTAGAAATGGAAGTTGTTGTTACTTATCCATCTCATAGTTTTGACAAGAAACGAAAGATGGAGTTCAAGGAGAAATCTCAGAATAATGGTGAAAAGAAGATGAATGTTTCCTTATGCTCAAAGTGTGGAAATAAGCATGGTGGAGATTGTCTTAAAGGGACTAGAAAATGTTTTAAGTGTGGAAAAGAAGGTCATCGAGCAGTTGAGTGTCCAAGTAATGGAAAAAGGGTTTCTAATGATGTGAATAAAGAAAAGACTGCAGATAACGCACCACCAACACTTCAATGCTTCAAGTGCAAGGAAATGGGGCATTATGCTAATAAATGACCTAATCCAAGGGTTAGTGATGATCGACCTCAGCAACCACTTAAGGCAAAGGACAAAGGAAAGTCACATGCGATCACTATTGGAGATGTTGAATATGAAAATGATGTGGTTGAATGATTAAGTGTTTATGTAATGGGATTCCAAGATAATGTTGTATATAGTATCGTGGAATATTGGAATATTTATGTATTGGTCTATTGTGGTTTTCAATGGTACCGATAACCATAGAATGTGATTGAGATATTTTTGGAAAAGAAAGATGATATGCGTATAATGAAAGGAAAAAGAGAAAATGAAATGTTTGACCGTATTCATGAGCTCATGACTGATATAAGGAGAAGGTTATATCATGGTTTGAGTATATAGAATTTTTGGATTTTGGTATGTGGAAAGAGTTAACTTTTGACTGCGTTCATGTTTTCACTATGGTTCAATTAATGGGTATTCATTCTTCAAGATAATACATGATTAAGGTATTCACATGTTTGTAATTTGACCAACATGATATATCTTATGATATATGGGGGATAAATGATGGAATTCACGTGATTGTTATGTGACATTTCATGTAATCATTTTGTTTATACTATGAGCTTGGACTGAAGTATTTTAGATAATCCAAAAGATTGGAATGGATTATGTTAGACATATGTTAGGATAGAATTTTTTTTAGATATTATTGATGGGATGTTATAGTAATATAGATTTAGAAAAAGGACAACATGCCGGACGGGCGACAGCCCATCACGTCGGACAAGGCTGTGGGAATCGAACCCACAACCGAAGTGCGACTGGCCTTTATCGCCTACCACTGGCCTACAGGAAGTCCCTGGTTAGTAGAAACTAGTTTTATTTTATTAAGCGGTATGATATATGAATTATAAGTTCAATTTCGGAATTGTATACGATTAAACTCACCATAGATGGACTTATGTATATTTGATAACTTTTGCTAACCTTTTGTTTGAAGCAGATGGAATGACCCATCATTCTATCGCATGATCTATTAACACTTCATGAATAACAAATTCAAATTAATTTCATTAAGAGATGAAGTGGAAATTGTTCAAAGCACGAACAATAGTGAAATTGTACCAAAATCATGTAAGTATTTCTCTTAATTCACCAACTTTGGGGAAATGATCTTGAAAACCAAAAATGTTGTCCTAGTGCCCTTATATCTGAAGAATCAGATGGTACCTTAAATCATCGCAAATCTATGGCATTGTGATTTTTGGCTATTTCATAGCCATGTTCTCTACCACTCTCCATCAGAACTTGATGGTTAGATTTTTCTTCCATATCCATATTTTGACCTATGTTCTCCTACGTGGAAACCCAGTGATGAGTTAATTTGGGTAACCGTTACATTTCATACTTTAGTTTTTAAAGCCAAGTTTGGGTATTCCTTTTTATGATGTGGTTTTCTATTAAACAAACTTTCGAGTAGTAAACCATTTATAACCCCGACGAATTTCAAGGGAGAAATTCATTTTAAGGGGGGTAGAATGTAACACCCCGAGATTTTATGAAAAATATTTTTTTAAATATCATTAATGTCTTGTGTTGTATGCTGCACCAAAAAAATCTTGCACAACACGCATCCCTGACTTGCCTTGCATTACACGCAAGCGCGACCTTCCGCGATAGCGTGTGTTGTACGCAATACCGAGTTTCGCTAAACAATGACATGCTACTAAAATATTATTAGAACTAGCCCTTATGAATAGTAATAACTACTTTTTGAAATTTTGTAACTTTTATTTTTCAAAATGGGCTTCATTTTTAGTTTCAGAATATCGAAATTAGATTACGGTAAAATTTTGGTACTTTTCGGATAACTTTCATTTTCTGATGAATAGTGAAAATTACTAAATTTTAATTAAAAACAACCTTTTTAATCGAAATAATTCATAGTGATAAATTATTAATTTGAGTGGGTTTAAAGTATATTTAGAATATATTTTTACAATTTAATACAATGTTGGTAATTGGATGTAATTTCACATTTAAACAAGACATAAACAAATGTCAATCTTTTGATAGTTATTATCTCTTAAGAACGCACTATTTGTTTTGACGACGGGAATTAATTTTTAAATTAATTAATTAAAATGATATGTTTTGAATTTGGTAAAATAGACATCATTTTTTAATTCATAATATCAAATATAGCTTCGGCCTAATTTTTGGTATTTTTCTGGAAACTTTCATTTTTTGATGAATAGTGAAACCACTCAGTGGTAGTTAAAAAAAATGAATTTTTCATAAAACTTAATTTTACCGCTTCTGTGAGTGGAATTTCAAAACTCCGAGAGACACGGTTGATGTCAATAAGTAAAATGTGGTTCAATGAGATGAAAATAATTTTCGGTGAATAGTAACTTTTTACTTTTTTACCACGATTAAAAGTAAATAGGGTAATTAAGGGTTAAAATGATATTATTATTACCTTAACACATGTCTTAATTCTATTGGATAAGTGTAATTCGATCAAAAACAACCATAGGAATAAAATATGACCATTTTGGCCAACTTGGATTAGATTAGGACATTTATTATTATTTAATTCAAATAAGAGTTAAAAGAGTTAAAATAAAAGTTTATTTACTACAACATTTTTAATATATGGATATACATAAGATAAATTCGATTGTAAATATTCACTAGAAAGATAATAAGATTTCCTATATAATGATATTTTATTTATAATTTTTAGACATTAAATAAATTAATTTATTTATGACACAATGATGATGCAGCAATTACCATAATAGTGAAAAATTAGAATAATTGGTACTATAAATACCCAAATAAATATAATTTGAGACTTTTTATGAATTCCACTAATTTTCTAGGTTAATATGACATGTTAGTGTTGATTTAATTAACTTTGTTCGAACTAATTATTCTGTTATTATTTTCACAAAAATCAATTACTAAATAGTGTCAAAATTGACATAAAATAGTTTTTAAAACAAATATTATATTCCTAAAAATCTAAGGTTTGGCCAAATGACTTAGATAAGGTCATATATATTAATAATAAACAACTTGGGGTTCTTTTGTCTGCTTATAGTAAGTTGATTAACCTTATAGTATAAGAACACAAGAAGACACGGTAAAAGTAAAATTATTTTACTTAATGTTAAATCTAAATGATAAGGTTAAAATAGGAACCTAAACTTGTATAAATTCTATTTGATGAGAGTATTTAGACCCATCCCCACCTTATCTTTTAAATAAATCAATTTGGAGCTATTTAAAACCGAATATGTCTTTATAATAAAATAATAGTTTTAGTTTTTCCAAAGGAGCCCCTCTCCTCCCTTATAAAAGGGCACCTCCCCCCTCTCTTCCTCACACCACTTTGAGCCTTCAAGCTCGGCCAAACCCTGATAAATTCCATTCTACACTTCCATAGCAACATCCTAGAGGTTCTGTTCTTCCTAAAAGACCAATTTTAGAGCCCTAAAAGGAGATCTCAAAGAGGCGCTTCAAATAAGAGGTAATGTTCGTTACCGATTCTTTCAACTTTATTTCTTCTTACACTTCTTCTTATTAGGTTGTTTAATTATGAAGTAATAACATCAGTATAAATAATATAATGATATGTTATTATAATTATTAAACAACTCTATTTCAAAATCTATCCATCCTACGGAAAACGAAATCACCACGCGTGCGTACGTACAGAATACCATCTCCACGCCATGGTGTAATCTATTTTCCACCACCACCATACTTGGATGGGTATAATGGCGTACATAATAACTATATATGATTATTGTAAATTGATATTGATTATGATATAGTATACACACTCTCCAATACAATTCCACGATCATGAGAACGATATCATCGCTCGTGCGTACGTACGGACTACCGTCTCCACGACGCGATGAGATACATTCTCCACGTTAACCATTCATGAATGATTATAAAGTATATATAATAAGTAATCATGAAATATATGACATAATAATGATACCGGATTTATGTGTATATATATGTATGTCATCTACTTAATTCCATTCAACTGAATAAGAAAATGAAAACAACGTTCATGCGTACGTACGGCCTACCATCTCCATGAACATTGTATTTCTTTCCATTTACTAATCTATTATATATATGTAAATTCTGAATATATATTATATATAAATCATGTTTTATATTCTGGAATTAAGTAATAATTATCTAATTAATCATGATCTAAGTAATCATATGAAGTTAAAACACGGAAGAAAAATGAATCGATTTTACCCAAAACGCACTTTAACATGGAATTTACAAAAAAACGGGTAATATAAAGTCATAAGTTAACCATATATGATATCACAACAATGAGTATGATTCTGGAATAATTCAATGACGTTATTTAAATCATTATACAGGAGGTTTGGACACTTACGAAGCAAATCAGACCTAAGGTAAGGGAAAATATCACAATCTCATTTTTATCTGAGATTGTTTATACTTTGAAATTTACTGGGGTGTATTTTATCATCCAAATCCATGTTTCCTCAATATGTAATATTATTTCCATCCACTTACAAATTGTTTAAATCCAATTTTACCCTTCGGTGAGTTTTTAGTAAAGGATATGAAAGGAATCTTTTGTCGTTTTTCGTACGAGGTACTTTTTGACTTTTCCGACAAAAGTACGAAGAATGTTTTTTTAACTTATACGACGTGAATGGATTTTTAAAACATTATTTACAAAAATCTTCCTTTACAAGTTTTCATGTTTATTTTTAATCAACTTCTTTTAGTTTAGAATTGTACGACATGTTAAGAAAGGAAAAGTGTTTTTGAATCAGAAAGGATATTTTCCTCAAGAATGGAGTTGAAGTGTTTTATCAAAATTATTTTCCATCTAAGATAATAAAGGGTTCTATTTCTATCCCTATTATTACATTGATTTTATTATGTTGTGATGGAATTATATTTATGAATTCCTATATCTTATATGAATTTTTTTATGATGTCACGATGTTTAAGATTCCCATTTTTATTACATGGGTTATGCTATGATGTATGGTTTATGATTTTGTGGAACACATAAGAATGGTATCATTATGAGATGGGTGGGACCTATATCTCCCTCCAATGCATTGGGTAAAGATTTTATATCTCATGAGATAGACATGGCTGGAACGGCAGGTTAAACTGGTTCAGTGAAACAGGACTGAAACGGGGAGTGAACTCGGTTCAGAAATGGACTTTGTCCACTAAGATAGTCTTGGAAATGAGTCTTGACTAACAAGAAAGGATTCTCTATGATTATGTGTGTATGCCACAAAGTTTCATGTTTTATGTTCTGATTATTGGGATTACATTTCACTACTATGATATGTCCCATGTTATGATATTATGATCTCTTTTGTAGGTTAAGATTTCCAAAAGTTATGTTCTTATGAATATGATGTGTTTGATATTTCTTTTTTTTACCCTTACTGAGCATTTGAGCTCACCCTTTTATGTTTTCTTTTCCCCAGGATATAAAGAATGGTTTTAGGTATAAAAGAAAGGACGATTTTTATGGGATATGTTGAAGATCTTTCACCATGATTAGAAGATTATATTCCGAGTTTCCAAAGACACTAAACTATTACGGTCCTTGCATGTGTGTTTTTGTTATGTACTATGTATTCCACAAAAGTAATGTAATGTCAATTTACGTTATGCTTAGGGTCTCTACAAGGGTAATGGAACAATAGAATACCTCATCACTGATCTCACAATGTCAAAAATTGTGTGGTTCCTCTTTTCTCTTTTACCATTACACTATGGTGTGTAAGGAGGAGTGAGTTGGGATAGGATCCTAAAATCCAATAAGAAATAAATTATTTTATTATTAAGATATACTCCACCATAGCCTAGCTGAATTTTCATAGTATTCCATCAAAGCTGGATCTTAAATTTATTCTTTTATTCATTCAATTGATCACAAAAATCATACTTATAACTAATTAAGTAGACATATCGATATCAACTAAAATCAAAAATAATGTTATGATGTATTAGGAAACACCCTTTCTTCAATAAGAAATATAACACACACATTAGTATGAAATAATTCATGAATAACTTTAACCCTTTTACCATTATTACTAAACTTGGATTTAGTTATATTTCCTTATAATCATTTGTGACATACACCATGTATTTTTAAATCAAAAGAAAAAAAGAACCCAAATTGATGTAATTTAGTCATGAAATTTTTATTTACATGACCTAGTCTGTGATTCTAATGTTGGGTGTGGTATGATTCATGTGGATTAATTTCATTATTGATTTCCACTATTTTTTCTATTAATATAACACATAAACACCATTATTTAAATGTGTCTTATTATATTATTTTTAATCTCTATAAAAATTTGTTTATTCCCAAATTTGAAACTAAATCCATCTATATCCAGCCGAGATACAGAAAAAATGTTTTTGGTAACTGATGTCACGTAATAAAAAATACTTTAAAACTAAGATCATTCCATTCAGAAATGTGAGCTGGTAGTCCTTGATAGTTATAGAAGCAAGTTTATCACTATTTGAATCTCATTGATCTACCTCCCCTCAGTAAATGTTTCTGAATCTATTTAGTTCATATATTTTAATACATATATTAGCACCACAAGATGTATCTAATACACAATTTTTAGAAACATATAAATTTAACTTAATAAAAAATAAACCTCAAGCTTTCCGTATCCAATTTGGATGGGTGTATTTTTTCTTTAATTGGCCCCTATTTCCACATGTGAAATAAACATCACCCTTTTCTCTGACATGAATAATGATTTTCCTCAAATTTGAAGGGAATTGGGAATCATTGCAGTTAAATATATATGAATTCCCATTCCATTATTTAACCATATGGATGAACGGATATTCAAGATTCATAACCTTGTTTACATATTGAATAAGGATGAGAATATTTTGTAGATACTTCTTAATGTTTTTCATATTAAAATTAAAAACAATGCTATAGAAGCTCTGAGTGAGGGATGTCAGAATGAGATCAGTGCCTAGTTTTACTTGGATTTTAATCCATAAAACTTATAGAAAAAAAATATAGCTACTCATCTTGAATTTGTGGTGTCCAACTAGGATACCCAATCCAAACATTCTCTAAAATAACACTGTGGAAATCTCAAACCATTCCTATCTAGCTCTCTCCTAGTGAAGACCAGGGAGGTGTTCAATAATTCTATAAGAATCCTTGTTTTCATGAGGCATATCTAGATTTATAGAAATATATGAATGAAATCAACATTAAACATTAACTGTTTCATTGATATGTTTCTCATATACTAGTTACTCTTTATCACTCTCCTCCATATATGGAATAATAAGAATTGGTGATTTTCGCATGTAATAATTATGTTTAGGGAGTAGGACAACCCTAACGCATCTATACCATTCTTGGAAGTTACTACTAGTTAAGAGGTTGTCTTTAACCAATATTGATCATGTGGATAATATGTATGACAATAATTCCATTTTATTCTCTAATTAAAAGATAAGACAATTAGTACTTTTATTTATTACAAATTCGGGAAGATATTTATAAACTTATTTTTTATTAAATCACCAACTATTTTATCAATTTTCAGTAGCACTCACTATTAGACTCAAAATGTAAAGCTTATCTGAAATACTAATGGAAAGGATCCATATTCCCCTTCTTAAAACCCAAAAACAGATTGTAAAGCTTTGTAATGGTATTTATTTATGTACGCCATGGCCAACTATGGGTTTTTAACTCCATGATCCATTTAGTGGAAAACCCTATCCTGAAATCCTTACTTGGATTTCCTCAACACATGCCTCGAAATTGCAACAATTGTTGCACAAGATACACCTCTTAATGAAAAATGGTTAATTGCACCAAAAAACATGAAAATATCATCCCTTAAAATGTTAGTTTCCAAAAAAGGGTTGGTCAACCACATAGTTCTATTGATTTTCATTCCCTATAATTAATGAATGGCGACTTCTGAAATAAGTTTTGGTTGTCGTTTTTGATTAATTATACAAAAATTTTAAACTGTTTAATCCTTTATATATCTTCTAAGTATTAAGTGTAATTTATGTAATTAAATAACCATGTATGATAATAAAATTATGGATAATTCATTATTTTAGTTTATTATGCATGAGTTTTATATTTATTTTATCATTTACCTATCTTATTTATATCAAGAGAATGTAACTTAATTAATTAAACATGCATGGAAAAAAAATTACACAGAATAATTTTATTTAAATTCCAACATTTCATATTAATCTGTTTATTTTTGTGTTTATGTTCACTCATTCATATAATAAATAATTTCATATACATAAATAATTAATTAATTATATGAAAATTCATGAGAAATAAGTAATGGTTGATTTAATGTGATGACATTAAATCAACCTAATACCTAAGGGAAATAACTTCTTCTTTCAGTCTTGGAATTATTTATATCATTTCATCTTTACCCTAACATATTTCCTACCTTGAAATAATAATGGTTCCATCTTGAACTGCCTCCACATGCCTTGGGATACTCCATTAATTACATTTATTTGTGACTAAAATGTCAGTGAGAGGAACCAAAGGGTTAGTTAAAAGAGGATGATATTAATATCCTTGGTGATGTAGGTCCTACATAATAACAGAGGGTACGATGAAATGCATCACATCATCTTTAATTTTATAATAAATATTTGTAATCCTATGAAATAAATTAAATTTCAGTATCCAACACATATAAATGTCTTCTTCATGCTCTTGAATGGTCATAAATGCAACGAATACACAAAACTAACTACCATGAATTCATTTCATTATTCGTTCATTATTATTAAGATAAATATGTTTTAATTAATTAATTAATTGAAATTTTAATTCAATTTCAATGGTATTTATGATCGTTCAAAATTAATAGGATATACCTATCATTTATGGAATTCATGATAAATAAATTGAAGACAAAATAATGACATCTTTATTTCAGTAAACTAACTGATCATTTAAAAGTCATTAAAATGATTATTAAAATTAAAAACACACAATAGGTGTTAATAAATTAATCACCATTTTATGGTTTCAATTTTCAATTTTATGTAATTTAATTCGACCATTAATTAGAATACTACGTGGCATGTAAAACCCCACTACTCAACATGTTCCTTGATTTTATGTATCTGAGCAACATGCGTGGGGATTGAACATGTTAACATGGTCTGATTACATGGAACGTACAAGAAACCTATAGGATATGTATATGCTTTCTGTGTTCCATACTGGAGAGATCAAAATTTGGTGTGTAATAAATGAACCACATGTAATTAATTTATCAATGCATCCATGCACCATGCTCTTGGGAACATGGAATGTGCTCCAACTACATATCTTGTAACCCAGTTTTAACAGTCAATGGTTTTTCACTTCATTATGGAATATTCAGTCATTAGTACTTTGTTCTTAAACATTTTATAAAATGACACACTGGACCAACATGATTATGAGGTTCATAACATGTTAAATAAATTAAAATTAAATAAAAAATACATGAAATGAAAATCAAACCAAAATTGTAAAAAGGTCATGAATAAAATAAATAATTATAACATTAAGCATAAACACTATAATATCTCTTATTGGGTCATGGAACAATAGAGGCTTGTGTGGGTGGGTGATATATTAGAAGTTAATTTAACAATCGCATCCTAAAACCATGATCAAGGATCTTACATGTCAATCTTATAAATAATTTTTATAATATCTAAAGAAAAATGTAACTCGGATAAGAATCATTCTTCATTGATGAAAGTTGATATTCTAAATAAACCCTTTGAAGATTCCATTTTTTCAAAGTAAGGATCCCTAGACAAAATCCCACTAGTGGTGATCCACATGTGCTCCAATGATTTTCATGAAACATCGCTCATTCTTCATGTTCTTGCATAGTGAATGGATTTTATTTTGTTGTTCATTCTTGATCACAAATTTTTTTATCTTGAATAAAGATATCATTAATTTTTCATTATTTTGAGGGAGAGAGAAGTATGTGTTAAGATAGAATTTGTTGTGCACAATAATTCATTATTCTCAAATTTTGGATAAAAACATAATAGACATAGCTATCTTTTTATGGAGTTAGGATTAAGGTTAAAATGTAATTTAATTGGATATCAGCCATTAAATAACATTTATTGCCATTAATATACAACATTCCACATAATAATAATATTATTATCTTTCATTTCAACACATTATGGAAATTATTAAATAATATTAACTACCTAAATAAATATTATTATATCACCAGATGCGGTCTTGGTCTATCAAAACTCATCAGTTTTTATTTAATATTTCAATCAATATTTTGTTCATAAAAAATTATTTCATTTAAAAACTATAGAATATGTATTTATTACACTAAAAAAATTAACATGAATATTTTTATTCACAAGATCGTGAATAAATATTTATTTAATATATGTGAAAAAAATAACAAGATAATAATTGTTCCTCGGTCTTGAGAATAATGTTTATTCAATTAATTAAAATAAAATAGGATTTTTATTTAAATATTTTTCTAAAAAATATTTTATAAAAAATTCCTAGGTTAAAACAATTAAATATAAGCCCTAAATCTGGCAGCCCAGGTACCGCCTTTCAGGTTAAGTAGAATGGCGGCAACCTTGTTGCATCCTTTCTTCTAAAAAAATTCTGCTTTTAATTTTAAAATTTTTTATTTTTATTTTTACTTTGTTGTGTTTTGTTTATATATATTTATATATATATATAAAGAAGATTCAGCAGAATTTATCAACAATTTAAAAACAAGTAGCACTTCCATTACAGTAGTCAGGATTCTGATAGATGCTCTCAAACATGGCTCCCTTTTATAAGAGTGCATACCCTGGAAATCATTCTGCATTTCCGATGTGGGATTCTAGTTTTTCCTTTCCTGCACAAAATATTCTGAATTTCTGACATGGAATTCGGTTTCAAGTATGTGATTTTTAATGACTCTAAAATATAAAATATAAGACCAATATAACTGAAACATAAAACATGTATTAAAAATATAAAAAATAGTTGAAAAAATAATAATTTCATAAAAAATGATGATAAAAAACAATTTATAAGACTTCAAAACCACCTACTTGAAACTTAAAAATGTTTCAAGTATGTGACTTTGAAATCCTATAAAATATAAAATACAAGACCAATATAAATTAAACAGAATACATGGATTAAAAATATAACAAATAGTTGAAAATAAATAAAATTTTGTAAAAAATGATGATGGAAAATAATTTATATGTTTTCTATGACAGTTACATGAATCTTAAAAATGATTCAAGAACATGGCTTTTAAAGCCTACCTAATATAAACTATAAGACTGATATAAATTAATGTTAATATATGGATTAAACATATAATAAATAGTTGAAAATAAACAAACAAAAATTGTAAAAAATGTTGATGAAAAATAATTTATAAGCATTGAAAGACACCTACTTGAAACTTAAAAATGTTTCATGTATGTTGCTTTAAAAGAAAATAAAATATAAATTATTAGACCGATATAATTTAATGTTAAAATTTGGATTAAACATATATTAATTTATTCAATTATTTAATTAATAATAAATAATTAGTTAATTAATTAATAATAATTAATAATTAATTATATTATATTTAACGAATTAATTATTAATATAATTATTATGTATATAATAGTTAATTAGTTAATTAGTAATGTAATTATAAAATTTATTTAATAATTATAATTAATAATTAGTAATTATTAAAAATTATTATATAATAAATAATTAGTGAAATTGTAATATAATTATTAATTATATAATATTTAATTAGTTAATTATTAATATAATTATAAATTATTATTATTTGTTATAATTATTCATTATAATTATTCATTATTAATATATAATAACTAATTAGTTAATTAGTAATATTATTAGTAATTATATAACTATTAATTGTATAATAATTATTTAGTTAATTAGTAATTATTAATAATTAATTATATAATAATTAATTAGTTAATTATTAATATAATTGGGTTATTAGTAACATAATTATTAATTATTAAATAATTAATTAGATATATAATAATATAATTATTAATTATATAATAATTAATAAGTTAAATTGTAAAATAATTATTAATTATATAATTTTGTAGTCAGTTAATTTGGAATTATTAATCACTAAATATATAACAACTAATTAGTTAATTATTAATATAATTATTAAATATATAATATTTTATTAATTATGTTTTTGAGAAAGATAGAGTTGAGGGCCTTTTATAATTACTTAATTAGTAATATAATTATAAATTAAAATTATTCATTGTAATTATTAATTTGTTTTTATTAAAAAAAATATAATAATCAATTAGCTAGTTCGTAATATAATTATTAATTATATAATAGTTAATTAGTAATATAAGTATTCATTATAATTATTAATTTGTAATTTTTAAAAATTATTATATATTCATTAATTAGTTAATTAGTAATCTAATTATTCATTATAATTATTAATTATAATTATTAATTATTTTTTATTAATTATTAATTATATTACTATTAATTGTATAATAATCAGTATGATAAATATAATTATTATTAATTAATTATATAATAATTAGTTAGTTAATTAGTAATATAATTTTTTTAAATAATTAATAATTATATTACTAATTAACTAATTATATTACTAATTATCTAATTAATTATTGTATAATTAATTATTAATAATTATTAATTAAGGAACCAATTATTATAAAATTAATAGTTATATAATTAATAATTATATCACTACTTAACTATTTAATAATTAATAATTAATAATACAAACATAATACTGAATAATTAATAATTAATAATTAATAATTAATAATTAATAATTAATAATTAATAATTAATAATTAATAATTAATAATTATATTGAATAATTATAATGAATAATTATAAATAAATATTATATTACCAATTAACTAATTAACTATTAGATATTAATTTTTAATAATTACTTATTATAATTATAATAAATAATTATATTATTAAATAAAAAATTAACTATTATATAATTAATTATTATTTTACAAATTAAGTAATTAATTATTATACAATATTTTTTAATAAATACTAATTATTATTTATAATAAATAATTATAATTTATATTTATATTAGAAATTTATAAATTATAAAAAGGGCATCGACTCTATCTTTCTCAGAAAAATGACAAATTAACTATTATATAATTAATAATTATATTACTAATTTACTAATTATTTATTATATAACAAATTATTAATACTTATTAATTAACTAATTATTAATTATATAATTAATAATTATATTACTAATTAACAACTTAATTATTATATAATTAATAATTATATTACTATGTAACATATTAATTATTAAAAAAATAATAATTATATTACTTATTAACCAATTATATTACTAATTAACTAAGTGATTATTATACAATTAATAATTATTTAATTAATAATTGTATTAATAAATAACTAATTAGTTAATATATAATTAATTATTAATAATTAGTGGTTAGGTAATTACTAATTATAATATTAATAATTATATTATTAGTTAAGTAATTAATTATTAACTAATTAAAAATTATATTACTAAATAACTAATTAATTTTTAAATAATTGACATTTATATTACTAATTAACTAATTATATTACTAGTTAACTAATTAATTATTAATAATTACAAATTAACTAAGTAATTATTATACAATTAAAATTTATATAATTAATAATTATATTACTGATTAACTATTTAGTTATTAAATAATTAATAATGAATAATTATAATTAATATTTATAATTAATAATTATATTACTAGTTAACTAATTTACTATTATATAATTAATAATTATATTACCAATTCACTAATTAATAATTATATAATAATTTATAATAATTACAAGTTATTAATAATAACGAATAAATATAAGTTACATTTAAATTACTAATTAAATAATTCACTGTTATATATTGAATAATTATATAATAAGTAATTAGTTAACTATTATATAATTGATTATCAGTAATTACTAATTATCTAAACGATTATTTTATAATAAATTATTAATAATATTAATTAAATAATTAAATAAGTTATTATATGTTTAACACATGTTTTAGCTTTAAATTATATATGTCTTATAGTTTATATTTTATAATCTTTCAAATCCACACAGTTGAATCATTTTTATGTTTCACGTAGGTGGTTTTGAAAGATATTAAATTATTTTTCATGAACATTATTTACGAAAAAATTTTATTTCCATATATTTTTTATATGTTAAATCCATGTTTTAAGTTTCATTTATATCGGTCATATAGTTTATATTTTATAGTTTTTCGAAGTCACGTTCTTGAAATATTTTTATATTTCATGTATGTGTCTTTGAAAACATATAAATTATTTTCCATAAACATTTTTTAAGAAATTCTATTTATTTTCAACTATTTTTTATATGTTTAAGACATGTATTAATTTTATTTATGTTGGTATCGTATTTTATATTTTATAGGCTTTAAAAGTCAAGTACGTGACACATTTTTAGGTTTCATGTATGTGTCATTATAAACTTATATATTATTTTCCATCAAGATTTTTTATGAAATTCATTTTTTCAACTATTTCATATATGTTTTATCCATGTTTTACGTTTCATTTATATTGGTCTTATGCATTATATTTTATATTCTTTCAAAGTCATGTACTTGAAACAGAATCCCACATCGGAAATGCAGAATGTTCTGCATAGGAAAGGGAGAACCAGAATCCCACATCGAATATGCAGAATGATTTCAGGGTAAGCCCTCCAATAAAAGGGATCCATGGGTGATAAATTCTGTCAGAATCCAGACTACTATAACAGCATTACTGCTTGATTTCAAATAGCAGATAAATTCACCTACAAATTATATTTTTATTTTTATTTTTATTTTGTTTTGATTATTTATATATAAAAATAAAATAATAAAAAAATTATAATAATAATTTTAAAAAATGATTGTTTTTTGTTTTAGTGGAAAGGAGGCATCCGTGATGACACCTTTCACCCGACGCCAAAGGCGGCATCCAAGTTGTCGTCATTGAGGCATAGTTTTAAAAAAATTAAACTGAGTCTTTTTTAAAGAAATATATTATTTTAAAATGTATTAAAAAACTCACATAAAATATAATTTAATCAAAATAAAAAACTGTAACACCCCAAGCCTCCACGATACGCTTCTCTTTCAATAATGCAATAGCTTGCATTGTACGCAAGTTCGAGATTCTAACACACTACGACCAACCAAAGTAGTCATTATGAATAGTAATACCCACTTTTTGAAATTATATAAATTTTATATTATAAAAATGGACTTCATTTTTGGATTCGGAATATCGAAATTAGCCTATGTTAAAATTTTGGTATTTTTCTGAGAGCATCCAATTTTCGATGAATAGTAAAAAATACATAAAAAAATACTTTTTTAATCAAAATAAATTATAGTGATAAATTATACTATTGAGTGGTTTTAAAGTATAATTAGATTATATTTTTACCATTTTATACAATGGTGGTTATTATAATTAATTTAACTTTGAAATTGGACATAAACAATTGTCAATCTTTTGATTGATATTATTTCATAAAAACACGCTATTTGTTTTGACAACGAGAATTAATTATAAAATTAATTAAAGAAAATTATATTTTTGGAATTTTTTAAAATAGACACCGTTTTTGAATTCAAAATATCAATTATATCTTAGGGTGAATTTTTGGCATTGTTCTGAAAAACTTGAATTTTCGATGAATAGTGAAACCACTAAGTGATAGTTAAAAACTGATTTTTCATTTAAATGAAACATTACCACTACTGTGATTTGATTTTCAAAAATCCGACATACATGGTTGTCATTATGATGTAAAATGTGGTTCAATGGGATTAAAATAATTTTTTGGTGAATAGTAACTTTTACGTTTAATTAATCGCAATTAAATGTAATTAGTTAAATTTTAGGTAAAAATGATATTATAAAAATATGAAAGTACCTTTACACTTGTCTTACCCTTTTTGGATGATTAATGGCTGACCAAGACAATCCGTGGGTCAACTTGGGGACCCCATGGTGCCACATGGGTAAGAAAATGACATTAATAACTATTTATTTAAAGTAAAAATAAAATTGTCACAAACATGTGTTGTTTTACTAAAACAATTTTTAGAAGGGGTTATGCAAGTCATATTTTTGACCATAAATATTCATTGGAAATCTAAAACGATTTCCTATATCATGGTAACTTTTTTATAATTTTTATACATTAAATATATTAAATTTTTATGACACCATGATGATGGAGCGATTACCTCATTAATTAACGATTTTAATAAAATTGAAGGATAATGTAAACTATAAGACTTACACATGTTCAAAGCCTATTGGATGGGTGGATTTAGAACCCTTATCACCTTATCCTCGAAATATATCATTGTGGGACCTTTAGAATCCGAAAAACATTTCATAATAAAGGAACATTTCAATCCTCCCAAGAGTGCCCTCCTCTCCTCTTATAAAAGGCCCCCAACACTACCACCTTATTCACACCTTCCAAGCCATTTGGCTCGGCCAAACTCTACCCAAATACTCACTCAACATCCCTATATTACTCCTTGTAGCCTCACTTTGGGCATAATTCTTCCCAAGGAAGCCTTTGGCTCAAATCAAAATGAGTTACCCGATTTTAAGGCAATGTCTTCTCTTATGTTATTTTGTTTTATTTTGCTTCTCCAACCCCATAAAATATTTTTATTCCATTATTTTGTAACTAAAAAAGTATCTTCAATATACTAGGATGTTTTTATGAGAAGGATTTGATTTACACTTACAAAAACCTTCGTCGAATGATTAAAGAACATATTGTTTCCGTGGTTGGCGAATTTCTGCCTCACAATACGATGATTGTTCAATCATCTTTTAACACCTATCATGGTGGCCATTAAGAGGTCACTGTATTAATATATGATATATATTATGTTTATGTTTTCCTTATTCTTCTTTATATCTCATTAATTTCATACCTTTATGATTTTTATTATGGGCAAACACGATAATTTCATTTTAGGAAGTGCGGATTACTGCCCCCTCAAAGTGATATGAATCGTTAATGCCATATGTGGGATGTATAAAGGATGGATTAAATGATAATATATATTATATTATACTAGAATTATAATATACCATTATATAATTATTATTTCATTCCATTAAATACAAAATTGAAATGAAAGTTGTGTTCATGCGTACGTACGACTTACCGTCTCCATAAACGGTGCATTTCATTTCTTACCTATAAATGTTATGTAATATTATAAATGAATGTATCTACTGGATATATATGATATATATGATATCTACATCATGAATATAATTTGGGAGATAATGGATATTCTACCACATAATCAACTTTTATTATAATAAGTTTATTGTTGAATCAAGTACCAAAGATCGATAAAACGACTATTATTAACTTAAATGACTGCATAATTTTCGTAACCTGGTAATAAGTGATATAAAAGGGATAATGAACTTGAAAATGGTTCCTAATAAAGTATATATTAACTCTAGTTTATTATTCAGGAGATTGAAGAATGATCGAGTCAAGTCAGACACGAGGTAAGGAAACTTCTTAACCCAATTTCCATTCTCTGGGTTAATATCCTATATTCAAATTATGTCATGATATTATTATGTCCTATCTTGTATTTTCACATTCTTTATGTGTACTTATAGTTAATTCACATAATTGATCTATTTTATTTAAAAAATGACTTCTGTAAGGGACTTCGTCTCAATCTCCTTTCATTGAGGCAGATTTTGTTTTATACACAACATTATTTTATACGGTGTATAAACCCCTTTGACTTTTACTTTTATTCAAAATGAATATTTTTTACAAAGAATTTTACTAAATGACAAAAGGAATTTTTTTGTCTTACGCATGCGGCGACAACGACTTCTCCGCCGCCGCGACCATTATTTGTGTTTCAGATTCCTTTAGAAGCCATAACTTTTTTTAAATGAAAAATAAATACCAAGTTTTAATT
The DNA here is from genome assembly GCA_963277665.1 of Viscum album. NCBI lineage: Eukaryota > Viridiplantae > Streptophyta > Magnoliopsida > Santalales > Viscaceae > Viscum > Viscum album. The sequence goes on from OY728161.1 coordinate 113,991,980, forward strand.
TTCTTTTATTTTGGTATTGAAAATGGTTTTGATAATGTTTTTATTATATCAATGTGTTGAATTGTTATCATGTGATTGAAATGTGGAAATGTTATGTTTCCTTTATGCATTTTTTATGTGATACGATTATGTTATGGTTTATGATATGTTTAAACTTGTTCATATGAGGAATGCATTGGACTTAATAATTGACGAGTGGAGCCCGCTAAAGATCCTAGATTCATCAACAGGTCTCATGATTCAAACTAGTGTCTTGGAACGAGGCCTTGACAAAATCTTATTTGTAGTATTGGCACGAGGCCTTGGCTACATGGTTATGATATTATGGCATTATGCATTCCATCATTATGAAAGTGGTTATTGATATTTCATGTGATTATTCGACTATTAGAATATCCATGTGAATAAGTAAATGACATTATTTCATTTTATTTTGGCCATATTATGCTAAAGTTCATGTTTAAAAGGCTTTTGTTTTAGTTATACATTGCCTTAAATGTTAATGTTTATTTATGAAAGCTTCCACTATATTGTTATCCTTACTAAGCATCTGAGCTCACCCTTTCAATGTTTTAATTTTTCCAGGATGTGAAGAAGTATTTTAGGAATGACCTGCAGGGATAGTCTGAAGGGGATATGAGTTTGGAAAATGGATACTATGTTATTGTAGTTTTTCACTTTATGATGTAATGTAACATTTATGAATGTATCTAGTGGTTCCAAGGCTACTAAACTAATCGGTCTTTCGAGACTTGATCTTTTGTGATCATGCCAGTGTTACGTAATAACGCACCGACTCTGGGTAACTGGGTTCAGGGCGTTACATATGGTATCAAAGGCAGTTTAGTACTAACCTTGGAAGCTAGATTTAGATAAACTCTGATTAGATAAAATAACCCTAAGATATACTTTGACGATTAGTATAGAAGAACCTACAATAATTTTGGTATTATAGAGATTTTTTCAGTTTTCCGAGCAATACATACCTGTCTGGATACGGGCATGTAGAGGCGGCTCTGGCACAGAAGTACCTAGGGGTAAAACCCGAAAACAAGGTGTTGAGCTAGACTCGAACGGGAACTGGTGCCCGAAAATGGGTCTTGCTGCACTCTTGGGTACAACACTCCCAGGGGATATGCTTAGGATAATTCTCATTTTCATTACAAACCCTTATGAAGGGTTTATGAGTATATACTTCCTCAAAGAAAACATTTTTATGATTATGGATTACATCCATAAACCGTTCAATTTTTGTTAAGTATTTTACATGTTTGGAATTATTCATTGCAATTCATAAACTAACATAGTTTATTCCATTGTATAGAAATTGCACCCAGTAGAAGGAATGTGAACTCCAGCAATACGTATGATCCAAGATGTAAGAAGGATCATATATTTCATGGTATTAAGCCAACATTTAGAAGTGAAATAGTATCCCATGTCTTCTCAACATATGAAGAAATGGTATCATGTGTTAATAAGATATGTAAATAATTCTCTGAGTCCTATGGCTTTGAATCGAAGCATGAAAAGGAAAGGATGGATGAGAGAATGATGGATAAAGGGACAAGGGGAAAGAAGAATTTTTCAATATGTGATAATTGTGGAAAGAAACAACTTGGATATTTCTTGAAGGGAATGAGAGTTTTTTATAATTTTGGAGAAAAAGGACACCAAGTGTGGGACTGCAAGGGTAAGAAAAAGGTTTCAAATGTACAATGCTTTATCTGCAAGGAGTGGGGACACTATGCAAACCAATGTCCAAATCATAAAAATATGCCCCAAATGATGTTATTGGATAATAATAAAGTTATGATACTACTACAGATGAGGAGGAATGATTAGAGTTCTTATGTTGTTATTAAGATTTTTTGACATTTTAGTGTTGTATCAATGATATACTGGTTATAATAATTATGGAGTATATAATGATTATACTGCAGTACTATTTCATCAAGGACTTGAGATTGTGTGGAACCAAGAAATGTGACTCCACAGCAGGTTAAATTTTTGGAAAATATATGGTTGAGAGAAAGATAAACCATAATATGTTTCTGATACCGAGATAGTGATTTTGGAATAATACATGAATGATTTGGATAAATTATATTGGATATTCGTAACTTCCTTGAAACTGATTAATGATTTGTATACATTTTTGGATAGAATGAGTATATCTAGTATTATATAAGGAATAAGGGATCATGAATGTAATCAATAAGGATTTATGGTAATTCAAAATGGTGCAGTATTTTAAAAGAATACATGATGAAGGTGTTCACATGTTGTTACGTGGAAAAAAAGATCTTCATTATGTTTACCTTCCCCATATAATTTGGATTGTCAGTTCGACAGAAGTATTTTGGATAGCTATAAAGGTTGGAATGGATTAAGTTGAACTTTGGATAGTATTATTTAAGGTCAAAACATTTCTGAAGATTATTTTTGGAATATCAAAATACTATAGTTTTAGTAAAAGGACAACCTGTAGGTTGGGGGATAACTCATCGCGTCGGACAAAGCTGTAGGAATCGAACCCACAACCATAGTGTGACATGCCTTTATTACCTATCACTAGAATACATGAAGTACATGGTTATTAAAAATAGTTTTCCTAATCTAAATGGTATGTGTTAATATTTGGAACCTTATACAATTATGATAAATAGAATATTTTGAGTTCTATTACCTTTTGGAGTGAATGATGGGTTAGTGGTAAAAATTTATTAAAGAATGAAAGTCTACACGACAAGAAAGTATATTTCATTACGTTCTTAGTAAATCTCCTAAATAAATTTCTCAACTTTATGAATGGTAACTTAAAACAAAGAAAAAGTTGTCAGTTAACTTTTCTAATTGGGGAATCAATGACTGTTTAACCAATCACAAGTTTGTGATTTTCATGTAGTTAACTTTCTCTTAATCATGTTTTATACAACTCTCCATCAAAACTCGATGGTTCTTTTCCTCCATATCCATATTTTCATAGAATCCTAGCTTGGGCTATCTCGGGTGACCTTTGTACTTCTCTTTCTTTCTTCTAAAGTTATATTTTTATTAACATTATTTCCGATGTGGGTTTTCCACAAAGGTATTTTCTATTTTAACACTTTTATTTTTGAAGAAAATTTTCAAATTGTGAGGACACAATTTATTGAAGGAGGATATAATGTAACACCCCAAGCTTCCACGATATGCTTCTCTTTGAATAATGCAATAGCTTGCATTGTATGCAAGTTCGAGATTCTAACACACCGCGACCAACCAAAGTAGCCATTATAAATAGTAATACACACCTTTTGAAATTATATAAATTTTATATTTCAAAAATATACTTATTTTTTTGATTAGGAAAATCGAAATTAGCATATGTTGAAATTTTTGTATTTTTCTGAGACCTTCCAATTTTCGATGAATAGTAAAAAATTCATAAAAACAACTTTTTTAATCAAAATAAATTATAGTGATAAATTTTACTATTGAGTGGTTTTAAAGTATAATTAGAATATATTTTTACCATTTTATCCAATGGTGGTTATTATAATTAATTTCACTTTGAAATTGGACATAAACAATTGTCAATCTTTTGATTGACATTGTTTCGTAAAAACACGCTATTTGTTTTGACAACGAGAATTAATTATAAAATTAATTAATTCAACTTATATGTTTGGAATTTTGTAAAATAGCCACCATTTTTGAATTCAGAATATCAATTATAGATTAGGGTGAATTTTTTGCATTGTTCTGAAAAACTTCAATTTTTGATGAATAGTGAAACCACTAAGTGATAGTTAAAAACTGATTTTTCGTTTTAATGAAACATTACCACTTTTGTGATTTAATTTTCAAAAATCCGACATACATGGTTGTAATTAAGATGTAAAATGTGGTTCAATGGGATTAAAATAACTTTTTTGTGAATAATAACTTTTATGTTTAATTAATCGCGATTAAAGGTAATTAGTGAAATTTAAGGTAAAAATGATATTATATAAATATGAAAATACCTTTACACTTTTCCTACCCTTATTGGATGAGTCCTGGACGACCACAAAAATCCATGGGTCAACTTGGGGACCCCATGGAGCCACATGGGTAAGAAAATGACATTAATAACTTCTTATTTAAAGTAAAAATAAAATTATCACAAACATGTGTTGTTTTACTAAAACAATTTTTAGAAGGGGTTATAAAAGTCATATTTTTGACCATAAATATTAATTGGAAATCGAAAAAGATTTTCTACATCATGGTAAATTTTATATAATTTTTAGACATTAAATAAATTAAATTATTTATGACACCATGATTTTGCAGTGATTACCGCATTAATTAATGATTTTAATAAGATGGTAGGATAATGTTAAATATAAGACATAAACTTGTCCAAAGCCTATTTTATGGGTGTATTTATAACCCCTATCACCTTATCATCAAAATATATCATTTTGGGACCTTTAGAATCTGAAAACATTTCATAATAAAGTAACATTTCAATCCTTCCAAGAGTGCCCTGCTCTCCTCTTATAAAAAGCCCCCAACACTACCACCTTATTCACACCTTCCAAGCCATTTGGATCGGCCAAACTCTATCCAAATACTCACTCAACTTCCATCTCTTACTCCTAGTAGCCTCACTTTGGGCAGAATTCATCCCAAGGAAGCCTTTGGCTCAAATCAAAAAGAGTTACCCGATTTTAAGGCAATGTCTTCACTTATGTTATTTTGTTTTATTTTTCTTCTCCAACCCCTTAAAATATTTTTATTCCATTATTTTGTAACAACACCAGTATCTTTAATATACTAGGATGTTTTTATGAGAAGTATTTGATTTAAACTTATACACACCTTCATCTAATTGTTAAAGAACATATTGTTTCTGTGGTTGGCGAATTTTTGGCTCACGAAACGATGATTGTTCAATCTTCTTTTAACACCTCTCATGGTGGCTATTAAGATGTATCTATATTTATATGTGATATATATTATGTTTATTTTTTCCTTATGCTTCTGTATTTCTAATTTATGTCATACCTTTATGATTTCCATTATGGGCAAACACGATAATTTCGTTTAGGAAGTGCGGACTACCGCCCCCTCAAAGTGATTTGAATCGTTAATGAAATATGTGGGATGTATAAAGGATGGAGTAAATGATATTATATATGATATAATACTGTAATTATAATATACCTTTATAAAATTATGATTTCATTCCATTAAATACGAAATAAAAAATGAAATTAGCGTTCAAGCGTTTGTACGGCTTACCGTCTCCATGAACGGTGCATTTCATTTCTTACCTATAAATGTTATGTAATATTATAAATGCATATATATACTGGATATATATGATATATATGATATCTACATAATGAATATAATTTTGGAGATAATGGATATTATACCACATAAACAACCTGTAATTATATGAAGTTTATTGTTGACTCAAGTAACAATGATCGACAAAATGACCATTATTGACTTAAATGACTACATAATTGTTGTAACATGGTAATAAATGATATAAAAGGGATAATGAACTAGAAAAGGTTCCTAATAAATTATATATTAACTCTAGTTTATTATTCATGATATTAAAGAACGATCGAGTCATGTCAGACATGAGGTAAGGGAACTTCATAACCAAATATCCATTCTCTCGGTTAATATCCTACTTTAAAATTATGTCATGATATTATTATGTCCTATCTTGTATTTTTACTTTATTTATGTGTAATTCTAGTGAATACACATAATAGATCTATTTTATTTTAAAAATGATCTCTGTAAGGGACTTCGTCTCAATCTCCTTTCATTGAGTCATATTTTGTCTTATACACAACTTTATTTTATACGGTGTATAAACCCCTTTGAATTTTACTTTTATTCAAAAGGAATCTTTTTTTACAATGCATTTTACTAAACTACAAAAGGAATGTTTTTGTCTTACGTATTTGGTGACAACGACTTCTCCACCGCCATGACCATTATTTGTGTTTCGGCTTCCTCAACAAGCCATAACTTATTTTAAATGAAAAATAAATACCAAGTTTTAATTTTCTTTTATTTTCATATTGAAAATGGTTTTGATAATGTTTTTATTATATCAATGTGTTGTATTGATATCTTGTGATTGAAATGTGGAAATATTATGTTTCTTTTATGCATGTTTTATGTGATACGATTATGTTATGGTTTATGATATGTTTAAACCTGTTTATATGAGGAATGCATTGGACTTAATAAGTGACTGGTGGAGCCCGCTATATCTCCTCGATGCATCGGAAGTTCTCATGAGACAAACTAGTGTCTTGGCACGAGGCCTTGAAAAAATCTTATTGGTAGTATTGGAATGAGGCCTCGGCTACGTGGTTATGATAGTCTGGAATTATGCATTCCATCATTATGAAAGTGGTTATTTATATTGCATGTGATTATTCGACAAGTAGAATATCCATGTGAATAAGTAAATGACATTATTTCATTTTATTTTGTCCATATTATGCTGAAGTTCAAGTTTAAAAGGTTTTGTTTTAGTTTTTATATTGCCTTAAATGTTAATGTTTATTTATGAAAGATTTTTCTATATTGTTATCCTTATTGAGCATTTGAGCTCACCCCTTTCAATGTTTTAATTTTTCCAAGATGTGAAGATGTATTTTAGGAATGACCTGTAGGGATAGTCTGAAGGGGATATGAGTGTTGAAAATGGAGACTATGTTATTATAGCTTCTCACTTTATGATGTAATGTAACATTTATGAATGTATCTAGTGTTTCCAAGACTACTAAACTAATCGGTCTTTCGATACTTTATCTTTCGTGATCATGCCAGTGTTACACAATAACGCACCAACTCCGGGTAACTAGGGTCGGGGCGTTGCAAAAACACATAGTTTATTACCATTTAGTGTTATTTCTCCATGTAATTAGGTGGACATTCCAAAAGTCCATGATAAAATTATTGCAAAGGGTCAACACACCCAATTGCAAGAACATAATGCCGCATCAAAAAAACACATATGAATTATCACTATGTATTATAATCCCTCTATTATAATATATCATCATGTTGGTTTCACGATGGTGTCAAAAACCTATTTTCTTGATACATATTTCATCTACTGACTGAAATAAAGGTGTCATTACACCATTCCCTAGATTTTAAGTGATGATTATATTAAAATCAAAGGGTTGAGAAATGAACTCCATAATAATGAAAGGGAAAAATACTTCCACAACTTCTCCATTACTGACAAGTCAATCATGAAACACCCAACATACCCTAATTCCCACCAACATATGGAAATACAATTTGGGATAATAAATAAAAATGCATAATTCATGAATTTAATCAAAGATAATCTTAAATTCTATGGATAATTACACTTTCCCAAAGATTAGAATATCTGATGGCACTAAAACATATAGAATTACAACTTCTGGGTCTATTTTTAGAATCATCTGACTTTCTGATTACCAAGTGTGAACTTTTCGAGAAGATGTCTTGGAAAATTATGATTACTAACACCTGATGGTCTAAGTAAAATGTGTCAAATAATATTATGTTATAAAACCCCAGAACTATATGAGAATATTTTCATATCACTTAATGGTTTCTCATCATATAGGGGAAATTTCATAACCATATCAATGAGAATAACACTCTATGAAATTATTCCCATAAATACATGTAAAACAATGAACATTATATAATAATATTTTTAATTAATATTTCATTAATCAAATAAATTTTAAATCAATGTAAAATATGTAGTTCCTAGGACACCAATTCTAACATGTATAACATAGGTAGAGAAATATATGGGTTCCTATGAGGAATTACATGGATGAGATTATAAGGTTATGGGTTATAAGTAACCACTAGTAAGATAACTAGGTTCCCAGTGAGGAATTCAATGGATGTACACATGTATACAATGATAATAAATTTATTATACAATACATGTACCATGAAAATGAATTGAGAAGGATTCGTTTAGTGCTTTGATTTTTTTGATATCCCTTTAAACCCCCACTACATTTATGTGATGATGCAGGACTTATATATCCCTTATACCAGTGTGTAAAATGGGATACACCATGGCTATGATCCAGTTCCCAAGACATTTTTATAAATTAAATCATTACTAAATGATTAATCAATGATATTATATATAATGATGATGCATATATAAAAGTACAAGCATTCCATGGGAACCCTTACCTATATGGAATATTTTTTCCTATATTTCAATTATATATTTTAATCATAACTTCAAACTACATAATATATACTCACAGACTGGATTTAATTTGACACCTTTGGTGGTGGCCTATTGAGTATATCTCACACCCTTTTCAGGACACCACTGGGTACCCAGACAAACATATTGATGCTTGTATGGAAAAGGTATATCAACCTATTATGGAGGCTTGATTACCATTCTTGGATAGTGTATGGTGGAAGTGTATTGATTATATGCTTGATATTGTACTAGATATAGTGTTAGATCTTTTGTTCATTTTTTATAGCATTTAGTATATGTGTGTTTCCCTGATCTCTGAGTATTTAATTTTTTTTTCAAGCATTCCATGAGAATAGTTTTTTTATGACATTGATGGATGTGATTTACATGTTTATTTATTTAATTTATGATTACTCTTTCACAATTTGGTTATATTTTATTCTTCCTCTATTAATTATTATGGATATACCATTTTTATTCACTCTAATCATGAGGTTATATTCTCACCAGAAAATTATCCTAACACCCTCATTGCTATTTGAAAGCGTCTACGATGTGAGGATTAATTATTGAGGACATGTAGTAAACCAAATTTTGTTACATATGATTGATCTGATTCTAGGATGTTACAATATGAAATGGAATTATTGTTAGAAATAATGAAATTTTGGTAATTAATGGTTATAAACATGTTTATGGCATTAGTTTTGATGAAAAATAATCCCCCAATAGAAGGAATGAATTATATTAAATTAAATTAATTATTGCCCATTCAGAACCATTTTTGGGAATTATTTATGGATTTTATGTTAAAATTTATGGAAAATAGTCTTGAATAATGAATATAGTGTTTGTTATGCATTTTTAGTTTCAATTTACATATAATTGTTGTTTTATAGAATATGTAATGATTTCAACCTCTATTTAGAAAACTATATTAAAATAATAATTTATTTTGATGGTGTATGAATATGAAATAATATTTGAAGGCAATAAGAATAATTTACTTATAAGTTTTAAAAATTAATCATTTTTGAGTTGCATATGTCATTAATTGTAGAGTTGGGTCTCTTAGGATAAAATCTCATTATGAGGAAGAGTATATATTCATCTCATAGGTGAAATATATCCGGGATTTTATGATAATTTTTTTATTGGACATTATGCTCCAATTTCAAAAGTTATAGAAATTTTATTTAAAATATGAATGCATGAGGACAGGTAAGGATTATACTAAATACTAAATAGAAGTATCACATGCTGATTACTATATCTTATTTTAAAAAGGATATGAATATTATATTTTACTTTCTTGGAAGTATGTTTGAAGGGTCATCCTATGAAAGAGAATCTATGTGATGTTAAAATAATAATGAGATATATTTGGTGAAAATTGAATTATGTTTTAGTGTCTAAATATATAAAATATAATGATTCTTAGACTTATTCAGATGCCTATAGAGAAGGTGGAATTATTGATCAAAAAAACATTCAGTGGTGGATAAACTTCAATTATAAGGAAATATGTTGGATGGATAAGTATAAAAAAGTTTATGATTCTATGAAAACAATGGGATCATAGTATAGATAAGTAACTAATGCCTTTAAAAAACTATTGTGGATGACGTATAAATTTGAGGACATTGTTGAAGTATTGTGACAACCAATGAGGATTCAATGAGACAACCAATGTTTCATAAAATTAATAAAAAATCCAATACATCATTCTCACATGATGCACATTGATATAAAATTAAATTTTATAAAAGATAATTTTATTAAAAAAATTTTGACATTGGAATTTATTGGAACACAACAACATTTTCTGGATATATTTAGAAAACTATTACTTACACATGTGTTTCAGACACACTAGTTGAACCATTGAATTTTACCAATTCCTTCAAACTGAAGAGGTACATAATCCCCATATCTTCATTTAATAATTTATTATATTTGGATACTATTTTTTATGGATATAAATTCATTGGATGCAATAATAATGTTATAGACACTATCCTTGGGGAATTAGAAGAAGATAAAATTTTGGATCAGTGAACTTATTTTTGGACAAAATACTATCACTAAATGTTTTTTAATCTTTTTAATAATGATATTCTACATGAATAATCAAAGAAAACTAGTTGAATGTTCCATGAAATGATTTCGAATAACGGAGAAAAATATCTGAACATGATGGTCAAAAACGTTTTGAATTTTATTATAATATGGGGAGTAACATGGAGAAAAATGGGGTTGAAACATGAGGAATCATATGATAAAACCTATAACACATGGGGATCATAAAGATGATTCAATATTCAAAAAATAACAAAAAATACAAAGAGTGGATTATTACAACCATAGTTTGTAATATATGATTTTTTTTCAATGTTATATTTTTAGTAGATTTTATAAAGGATCAGGGAGAATCTAGAGTTAATTCTGGATATAGATGTGAAAGGATAAATCATATCTTGTACCATTGTATTATACTAATTAATTGAGTTTTTAGGGATTATTTGAAACTTAATAACATTTAATGACACTAAAACATATTAATCACTATATTACATATATTTTTTTCACATGTTCCTTTTATATATTTGTAAGGTCATTATCTGTTTTCAATTTTTATTTTCATGTTACACATCATGACATTGATGTCATGTCACAGATGGTGTTTAAGATAATTTGAGTATTTATGGAATTACATGTCACATGTAAGGATTTAGATAGACATTATACAAGGATTTCTCAAGAATATTTCATTGGTATTATCTACTAGAGCATCATTACATGAATACAATACTATATTATGAAGTGGATGAAACCAAGACATGACAATCAGATGTGTAAATCCTATTGGTACATGTTTCATAATAGTATATAGATGGTATGTATGGGATTCATAATTTATTATTGAAGAAATACGACACACCATGACCCATCTAGCTGTTTATGAAAGTTATAATAGATACCAATGAGTCATAATATAAAACATTTATTTCATTGTGATTTATTTTTTCAAGTGGATTCGATCAAAATTTATGATGTCATGTCTCATGATGGATTGGTTGTTATTTATGAAACTTATAACCACCAATTTGTATTTATTTTATGGATATGTAAATATAAAATATATGATGGATATATTTTATGAGAATGTTATTTGATGTTTACTCCAGTTTCAATATCAAATTTGAAATTCAAATATTATGTGGAAGTGAGGAATTTTTTCTAGTAAGGGAGAATAATCAAACAAATAATCACAAAAAGGGAAGAAAGAGATAACTATGTAAGATTCAAAAATAAAAGATAAAAAATTGATATTAATTGAATATATATTATTTGAATGTTATGTGTGATCAGTTAGTGTTATATTGAATATCCATCTTCGAAGAATAATCAGTTGTTCATATTATTGATATATCAGACTGAAAATAAAATTTTTTATTTCCAAACACTTTTAGGAAAAGTGAGAAACCGTAAAACCCTTATCATAGAACAGATCATGACTTGAATCATTCAAAAAATAGACATATGCAGAACAACCAAAAACCAACCATCCCACCATGAGACTACATATCACAATACCCATAATCGTCTCTACATCCCACACAAGAGTATCCTTATATCATTGCTGATTCCCACTCAGAGTCTGATTTATACCACCTCAAGCTATAATCACTTTTCTTAAAGATCCTCATATGGTCTAGAAAGGTTGCAATGGGCAAGGATTCTTGGTCAAGCTGTATTTTTTTAAGGCAAGAATCACACCTTTTTCCCGCATAAGAGAAGATTTCGTACACACTGGTCGTGAGAGGTAAGAGTAGTATATTCTTGTTCATCTTCATAGAGAAGCATATAGAGTTCCTTCACACTCAGTAATCCTTTCGTTCCCATTATGAACAATTTCACTGTATGATAGGTGGGATGGTCCCCTCATTTTCTCTTTATTTCACCCAGAAACATTTCGCCCTTTAGACCTCAAGGTATTATCCTTGCAACTAGGAGAATTACCCCTCCTTGAATCTGCCGTTTTACTATCAATCAAGGCAAGACACCCAACCATAATATCATTCTCTTACCCGGACATATGGACTTCCTCATGACCCAACCATACTGCATTGTGTCCTTCTACATAGGCCCCATCGGCCTCACTACTTATCATAGATTCAAAATCCAATCCCTTTTCAAAAATGCCTTCTGAATGGCCTTCAAACCTATTGGTTAATATGAGGAAGGGCATGTCTTATGGGTCTAATCCTTTAGTATCCCCAACACTATACAGGATGGCAATGCCCGAGTTATATCCCATTCTCCCCACCCTCTGTTCCTTCACTATATTCTCCCCATCCATGCACTCCTCCAAACAAACCTCCTTATAACCAAAGCCAGACTCCTTCCGAAAATATATATTAGATGATCCCTCCAAATCCTGCTGCAACCTATTGAACACCTCTGCTACCATTGGGTTAACCTGAGTTATCATGACACTTAGAGTTTCAGAAGCATGAAAATCCACTTCGGCACCTTGTGAGCATGATCCCCTAGGTCCTTCACCACAAGACTCGACTGAAGAATTTCCTTAGCTTTGGAATCTGAATCCTCCTTAACCATACCAGACATCACACCAACATCCAGGTCCTTACCCGGTGTGGCATCCCCTTTTCTTGCAACAACCTTCTACCCTATGCTGCTTATCTCTAATGGAGGAGCAGTGTTTCTCCAACAGAAAACCCCAAAAGGGTGGCCCAAACACTTCCAAGATGGACAGAACTCACTCCAATTCACATAAGCTACCTGCTGCTTCCACCTGTAGTCCTCTCCAATAGTAATCCATACATAATCCAAGGGGAAACGAGAAGAATCCATCTCAACAGAGACAGGAGGATTAATCGGGTGGCACACAGCCTCAGTGTGGCTATCAGAACAATGATATATTCCTATGAGGTTTCCTATCATTTGGATCACAAAAGTGTTCGAAAAAGGTAAAGGGAGATTTGGAAAGCATACCCAAACTGTCGTAGCAGGAGAATTACAACTCATATGAAAATCGAAGGACCACCGTAGGAGGAAGAAATGAAATCTGTTGAAGCTACGAGGTGCCATTGACCATTCCTTGATGATATCCTCCATTGATTAAAACCAAATAATGATATGATGGATGTCGAGCAATCCATCAATCTCTCTATCTTGAAGGTCCCAAAAACTAATGACAAACCAGCCGAAGGAATTGTATGAAGGTCTCATATGCTTAAATAGAGCAACCAGAGTGCGATTCAAGAGTGCTGATGTTTCCGCAAACTCTGAGGATGAGAGCTGAAGATTGGGAATGACATCGAGAATATCTAGAACCTTTAGGCATAACGATGCATCTGGGAATGGTGAAAGAAATTCAGGGTTGGAAAAAGGATAGAAACCCCCTCCTCTCTCGTGGAACGATGACTCCCACTCTCCCACCAAGGGGGGAGGAGCCGATGCATGCGTCGTCATCACCGAAAAGAAGAGCTCATCCCTAAATGGCCAGGGTTTCAGTCTTCTCTATTCACATTGATATATCAGGATGTTAAAAATGGGTCAATATGGTTAACACCCTTGTTCTTTGGTGTTAATTATTTTTTTTCTTTTGAGATTGGCCTATGATTATACTATATAATTGTATCCCTCTTGAAATAAGATAGTTTAAAATTGGAAGATGGCATGGACCTTGGATAAGTAATGATCACTTAAAAAATATTTAAATAAAATTCTATTGAATTAGTGATTAATTTTAATATTAACACGTTATCGATATATGATCTATGGATATAGCCTTTTATGGGTGAACCAAGTAAAAATTGGGTGTCCAAGATCTATACTATTTTTATATGATTTTCATTAGAAAATATATTAATTTTTTAGTTTGTAATGTGAAGACATGATCCAATTAATCATAAAAAATTATTTTCAATAAACCCTAATTTCACCCCACCCCACATTTTTGGGTGATTAGTGGGACCACTAGGGTAAAACATGAATATATGAAAAACTATTATGCACATTATGGATTGAGATATGTATATATCTCTGATCCTAACATTACCTGGTAAAACAATAATATATTTTATGCTTATAAAAGATAAATTTAAATTTTAAAAGTAATTAAAATTATTCATGTTAATATACCAACATCCTCAAGGAATTATCTACGCAAAATGTAGAGGAAGATGTGTGAAATATCTAGGAGTGACACATGGAAAACTCTTCCACGACCATAACTATTGTATATTAACAAATCTAACAAATTGGTGATTCTATTATTCAAATTTTATAAAAAAAAAATTATATACAGACATGTTAATACACCTTATCCCCAACTATAGGTATTTTTTCTATATAGATCATCAAGTAATGATATATAAATAGGGTGTACTGACATGGTAGGGTAGTCAAACAATTTAAATATGAGAAAAGTCATAACATATTCAAGTGTGTTTCAGATAGGTGTTAACTCATCTACATTATTATGAATTACTGATAAGTTGTCATCTAGTCATCCCATAATAAATAAGTCACCCAGAAAGACATGTAGTCATATGAGAACCACAATTCCCAGTAAATAATTCATGACATCAAACCATTCTCTTAATACCATGGCCATTACCAAATAGACATAAATAGATAAACCCATAATATCCACTACATCCTCTATCTCACTATCATATTCCCCATAATAAAATGGAATGTGTGCATCTATAATCGACATTTTTCAACCAATTCAGTAATTAGATGATGATCAATTGGATTGAAGTCACACAATGATACACCATAAAATATATCATGTTAAATTTATAGAATAATGGATGATATAGTTGTATAATTTTTTAAATTATGTGATTTATAGATAATAATATATCAAATAGATTTCTCCTCTAATTTACCGGGTGATAGATGACACTATTTGGAAAATAGTAGGACCTCCTCTAGTTAAATATTTAAAATTTTCATAATTTTTTATATGATAATTATTTTTTAAATCTATATAATTTTAATAACATGTTATTATGTGACTCAAAAATTTTGTTATATACATGATAATATGGTTGTATAGTCAATAATATAAGCATATAGATTTATCATTTATAAATAATACAAACTCATTGGTTGTAAATATTTCAACATGAACACCAAAAATATAACATTAATCATATGTATTTTTTGATAATTTCCATAAATATATAGGTAATCATATATGGGTGTGAAATTCATAACAACATAGAAAACATCTCATTGAAGGTATTAGTGTATAGGTTTAGCCCATAATTCAAAATATGAACCAAATTAAGCTTCTCTCTTGGTTGTAGCCTATTCATCTTTTGTAAAGGAATAGGTTCATTATTTGACATATTTAATTTCTAATATTCACTTCCATGTAACCATGGATAAATATAATAGTCGTTAATAGTCCAAAAGGCGATGCACTGGATCCATATATTAATCCCAAGGTAAGAATAAATTCACAGACATCGTGATAACATATACATAATGCTCTAATAATTCATGGAGGATACCATAGTCACAGTAATGTTTCTCATGTAAAACTATAAGTACGAGGCCATTGTAACTAGTCAAAGGATCACAGAACTCAGTGCCATCAATTACACTCCCATAGTGGTAAAATGAATGAAAAATAAATTTAGTATCCTCTTATATATTCCAATAAATATCACAATAAATTGAAGACAAAAAATTTCCATATTCCAAAGTAAAACTCTTTTGGAGTCATCCAAATCAACAAACACTTTGACAATGGATTTTTATTATGTAGAACAAGATTTTTCTAACAAGTACCATAAACAAAAAAGTTATTCTCCATGACTAGAAATTCTGGAAAATATTGATATGATTTTAATATTTCAATAATTACATTTGAAATTACATCGGTGTATAAGGTTTTGTGACCCTGTGATAGACATTGGATGACACATATATGAAGTGTAAATCTAGATATTCACCTATAGTGATAAAAATTTTCAAATATATATTGAATATTCATATGAAAATATCAATATAACCTATCATACTGAATTATATAATTAACTATATTTGATTATTCTATATAACATTAATTTCACTCCAAGTGATAACGTTTGATCATAGTGTTTACTGCATGTTTGATATTATACTCACAAAAAATATTAAAAAAATCATTTTCCACAAAATTTGGGCCATCAATAATTTATAGAATTATATTTTGGATTTAATGATTGACCAATTAAATTCTATATTGTTCACAATACCTTCTATCATCCTTGATCTAGACTCAAAATGAGTAATATCTTTTGGGATTGTTAATTGGAATACTCACACATTAAAAAGATAAAATATTTTAATATAATATTATTGTTTAGTGATCAAATATAATTAGATTATAAATTAAAATTAATTTTCATGGTTTTTATATATATTCAAAGTAACTAAAATAAATTTACAATGTTATTATGTCTTAATTAAAATAAAATAATGTCTATATATATTTACATTAATGTATAAATAATTGATACTAAATAATGATTTTGTTATTGTAGGTAAGAAAAATATTTTTTAATTCTGAATGAATATAAAAAATTGGATGTAGTATGGAGAAAAATTCAGTGATTGTTGAACCATATGGGTAAGATGATGATACGACTGATCAACTATATACACCATCAATATAAATATAGGTTGTAGTATATAGCCTATCAATGTTTGTATGATGAGTATTGAAAACATATATTAGTACTGGTTAAGAATCAATCTAACAATCCATTGATGACATTTTACATCACTATATTGATTGTAAATAATGCAGCACATTTAGTGGATGTTGGTAAGTCATATCTTTATGATATAGTGTTGTATCATCTGATTGTGACACCTCATAAAGAGAGTGGTTCTTCTATGGAAATTACTCCCCATGATGTAGACCACCCCCACCAATCATTGTCAGGGTAAATCCCTCATATCATCACCGAAGAGGTCCAACTTTATTCCACACTATATAGATATCTCACACTAAATAAATATATAGAAACAATGAATTGAATTATTATTTCATATATTTGGTTTGACGCCTATTTAAACAATAGATTGGATGTAATTATTAATTTTAGTTTTCATATTAATACTACATTATTCTAACATATTATAATACATATTTATTAATAATAAAAATCCAATTGACTTTATTTAAAACATTATAACAATAATAAAACTTTATTAGAATAGTTAAAAATACATGTTAATATTCATAAATAATAAATTTTAATATAGAAATTAGTACCTAATATTCAATAAATAACTTGTATTTGGAAAATTAAAATTAATTCCTTAATTTTATTTTCTAATAAACCTAAAAAATTATATTTAATAAATACAAAGTTAATAATAATTAATTAATTATAAATAACGATCTAATAAAAAATAATTATTTAATTATAAATAATTAATATTTTGAAGAAACATTAATCAGAAATAACTAATATTTTAAGACCATTTAACTATTTAACATTCAAAACTAATTAACTCATCGATAAGTTATATTAATATTTAATGTCTAATTTAAAAAAATATTTTAAAACTAATTTGAAAGGAATAAGTAATATAAAAATCAATAATATCTAACAAATTAATTAATTTAATTAGAAAAATTAGATTTAAAAAATTAATATTTTAAAACTAATCTATGATATTAATATATAAAACTACAAAAATTTAAAAATATCTCATGTATGGATTTACAAAATACTCAAACCAGCAATGTAGTTCCTTAAAATTTTTATATCTATTTTAGAGAAAAATGTGGAGGTGTAGAAGGGAGAAATTCATGGGTTAAAATATTATAGGAATGAAAGATAAGGGTGAGAAATAATTTCACACACTTATAAGTTTTTATGAATAATAATATGAAATCTTTTCATTCTCATCTTTGGGAATGAATTTGATCGGTGAGAAGAAATATTATACTTTAGATTTTCAAAATTATGGAAAGAAATTGTTTCATTCTCTTAGCTGCCACAAAAAAAGTACGAAATTATTTGTGCAATTCATGTGGGTCATAAGAGAGTGAAATTATTTCACTATATTTTGTCCCATAATCATAAACAATTATAACTTTTCCAAAACAAAATTACATTATGGGATTTCACTAATTGAGGTTTATTACCTCCATCATTCATCATCTATGGGGTTTCATGTTCATTGATTTTTTGATTACTTAACTTAGAATATTGGTTATGGTATGTTACCCTTATTCAATGTTAATTTTCTTCTGTGTCACGTTCTTTGATATTAAATTTTATCCTAAATCACATGTTACAAACTCAAAATAGAAAAATGTTCTTAGTTGATCATCTATTTCATACCAAAATTGGTTGGATTGTATATTTGAGGTATCATAATTCCTTTTGATGTTTATCATAGTTATATTAATCATTATAGTGTTATTTGGTAGTATTATAGAACATCCTTAGTGTTTTATATGGTGGAGAAAGTAATAGAGATGGTGTTCTTCGGTAATTTTGGGAACAATGGAATCTTTGAATATTGTAAATTTTAATGGACAATGTTCTTTACCCAGGAAAAACTACTAAATATTCTGTTTTATTTAGAATTGACAATTATTAGTAATAAAAACACTAAAAAAGGGGTACCTTTTTTCAGTGCTAACTAAATGTGTTGATTTATGGAACCATAAATATTGATAAGAAAGTACTAACAAAGTGTCACCTTTTATGAGTTATTTTTAAATAACTGATAAAGGTTCAAGTTTCTAGTTCTTTACTTAGCAATGATAAAATATCCCCCCTTACCAGTGCTATGATTATTTAATTTATATACCTATTTAGATATTTTGAAATATTATTTATATAATAATAAGTATATATATGTAAATACAATATATTAATTTGATTTATATAAACATGTTATAGTTAAAAAATAAATATCAATTTGATTTTCTTATAACTATATATATAATTACCAAATATTATGTAAATAAAAAAATAATATATTATTATACATTAATTAAAAAATGAATATATATACATATATATATATATATATTATATAATTATATACATATATAAATGAATATATATTTATTTAAATATAGGTCGTATTTTAATTTGTATATTTATATTCATATTAAAAAATTTAAAATGTACACATAGTTTTTTATATATTTGTATGCATGTGTAGGTATAAGGATGTATTTGTATGTCCTTATTTGTGTGTATGTATGTGTATGTGTATTTTTATATGTGTATTAATGTTAATGTATTCTTATATTCAAGCTTATGTGTGTGTTTTATACATATATGTGTATGCATATAGATTCATGTGTTTTGAATGTGTTGTTTATGTGTATGTGAATGTATGTATAGGTATTTATGTGTATGCATGTATGTATGTAGGTGTTTGTATATGTGTATGTGTATTTTTATGTTTGAATGTGGATGTATATGTATATATATGTGTGTGTATGTACATATATATTTATGTAGGATCAGTATGTGTTTGTACGCATGTACCTGTATATAATTTTATCTATGTGCATGTGTATATGTGTGTTAACAAGAGTTTATTTGTATGTATGCTTATATCAATACATATGTATGTGTGTACATGTATTTATGTGTATGTCTATGTATATGTATATGAATACATTATTATATAACAAGAAAAGTCATTTGTTTTTCCGATTTCATATATACGACTATAGTATATATACAAATACGTATAAACATAGCCACATGAAATGTCATTTATTTTTTCAAATGTAGGTAAAAAAATTTTATATATAAATACATATAAAAATATATAAATTTAATATTTTTTTTATAATTATATAAATTTGAAATATATATTTAAAAATTTTGTATTGTAAATTTTTAATATTTTTAATATGAATCCCCTTTAAATAATTAATATTTATTCATTTTTAATTTAAAACCTTTTTAATTTTAATCATTATTGAATTATTATTTAATAATTTTCAATTATTAACGAATTTTGAATCTCTTGAATTTGAATCTACATTTTTATTATTTATTTGTTTTTATTTTAATATTTATTCATTTTTAATATTTTTAGCTCATATAATTAATATTATTTGACAATTTTCAATATTTTTTTTGTAATTTATTTAAATTTAATCATTTTATTTTATTCATCATTAACATTTATTCAGTTGAAATATTTCTCAATTTCTTAATTTATTCTATAATTAATTCATTTATATTGTTTATTCATTTAATATTTTATCAATATATTTATTTTTATGTTATATATAAATTTTTAAATATTAATAATAAATAATTGTAACATATTGTAAATTTATATACTTAATATCCATTCATTTGTATTTTAAAATATTTGAATATATTTTTTTCCACGGCCCCCTCCCACCAAAGATGCCCCTCCTGAGCTGGCAATGGTGAAAGGGAGATAATGACCCCCGAGTCCCGCCTCCAGTAGGCCCCAGGTTGGCGACTAGCACTAAGGGTATGAGTTTTCGCAAATATGGGAGGCATTACCCTTTTATTATTTCAATATCGGGAAATAGGACAAGTCAACCACCAAAAAGGAAAATAACAAGTGTATAGAAATAAACCCAAACCAATCCCACATGCATGTTTAAATAGTTCTGAAACAAGGTACCAGTAAAAGAAAGCTAAAAAGTACAATAACAAAAGAAAAAAAGAGTACAGAAACTGCAACAACTACAACGGTCTGACTAGTAGGGTCTCGCACGTCCCTGGTAGTCCTCCTGGAAACCTGAAAGTAAACGTAGGGTGAGTATACAAGTATACTCAGTAGGGAAACCTAAAGCTCTCATGAAAAAGTGGGGAGACATCCTAATGTCCTGTGATAACAATTGAAGAAACCTAGCAAGGAATTCTATCCACCCCACCTCACCGGCCACACTCACCAAAAACACAATCACCATAGGTAGTAGTATATGAGAACAAGAGTATTGGGTAACCTGAACCATTCCCCATTAGTTAGCTTGTCTTCTTAATGGTGAACGCCCTGATACTGCCACACTCTCCCCGCCCGCACACTCCTCGGCCTCACAATCCACACATCCCGCCCGCACACACATGGTACTCACAACCACGTATCTCGCCCGCACACAGCTGGGCCTCACAACTATGTATCCCGCCTGCACACACATGGGCCTCACAACCACATATCCCACCCACACACACCTGGGCCTCCCAACCACGTATCCCGCCCAAACACACCTGAGCCTCACAACCATGTATCCCACCCCCACACACCTGGGCCTCAAAACCATGTATCCTGCCCGCACACACCTGGGCCTCACAACCACGTATCCCACCCGCACACACCTGGGCGTCATCCCAAAGATTTTTGGGAAACATTAAAACCTTCCCGAAGTGTCTTGGGCTAAGGCACCTCAATCGCAACCTACCCGAAGAGTCTTAGGTGTAAAGTCGCCTCAAGCCATCACATCCTAGGGGAGAAGGAGTAGGAAAGAGCTAGTAACTAAGGAAAAACACCCTCTCCTATGAAATTGGAGTGTTCGGCCCTAAGTTCTCAACATGGGTGGGGTGTAATAAAACACAAAATATACAGATATATATATATATGTATACCAAACACACTGCCCAACCTATGTCTTCTAAACAGTGAAACTGAGCACGTTCCTCAGCACTGCTACAATAAAGCATGCATACAACAAACAATACCAACCCCATTTAGGTTTTCACATTTCAACTGAATTAGTTTATTAGTTCCTTAACTTCTGGGAAACTATCCACAACCAACCCCATTGATCGTTCATAAAACATATATCTGTCATCCAAAAATCAAGTTAGGAAAGCATAACAAATCCCTTCTTATTAACCAACCAACCCATTTATTATTAATCCCATTCCATTACCATGACCCAGAATTCATAAAATCTTCCACTTTTTATTTATTATTCACAACCCATAGCCCGTTCACATTCAAACCCATCCCTTCAGCCCCACTGCCAACCGTCATAACCACAACCGCACCAAAACCCGTACATCATCATCCCTTGATACCATTTATCGCAGCACCGCTGCCCACCCGATCCACAACAAACCACAAAACAAGGTTCGTTCCACATCATCACCCCTTTAACATAATTTACCACAGCCCTAATGCCTGTTCTATTCATAACAACTCAGGATTCACCCCTCCCTTTCACACACCAGTAACCAAGCCAAAACCCACATGTTCATTATTCCATTTTTTAACCAGGGTGATCACACAAGGGTTCCATATTTTAAACAGCCAACATTAAGTGATTAACCAAATTCCATATTCAACAAAGTTCCATTCACAAAAATGGTCTAAAAAGATAGGGAAACATTTAATTTTGCAATCAAAGGCCCCCAACGACCGTGATTTTTAGTAGGCATAAGCCTATTCAATTCACAACATAATATCACAGGATATAAAGATAAACATAAAAACTTCCCCATCCCCGTTCTTTAACCTGTTATTATCTTTATTTAAAGGTTCAATTGTTTCTCATGAAAACAAGAGGATACCCACCCTGTATGATTCACAATTTAGAGAGACGAAGGTAAGACCCCAACCTCAACAGGTTCTGATCGCAACGCTCCCTCGGATCAACATTAGAAGATGTCCTTCGGTGTCCGTCACTTCTGTCGGGTCCCAGAAAAACATCCTCGGGTGGAATTTGGAAATTAAAGGTCGAAGGAAAGACAACAGATCCAAGCTTGGAAGTTCCACCTCGTCATTACGATCCTGTGTCCGCTAACGGATCGTAAATCAGAGCTCGGACGAAGAAGTTATGGAAGAAAAAGATCCTTCGAGTCTTTTGGGAGAGCTCTTCTGAAAGGAATGGGGAGGAGAGGAGTGATTTGAAAAGGAGGAGGGGACCCCTCCTTTTATAGGCTAGAAAATCAAAATTACACTGCGTGTACTTTATGGTACACGGCGTGTACTCAGTTATTTCACACCGTCTCCACGCGGCTTCTAACACGACTCTGTGGCCGTTTACTGGTCAACACACGGTTTGAGGGTAACACATATGTGGGGAAGGACTACATGGAGTGTAGTTTGGACACACGGCGTGTACCCTTTTATTTCACATGGCTCCAATACGGCACACGACCGTTGACTGGTCAACACACCATAACGCGTATGCGGGGAGAGACTACACGGCGTGTAGCATTGGACACACGACATGTACCCATTTATTTCACACGGTAAGGACACAACCTTCAACACGGGATATACCCGGAAAGGGTGTACATGGCATGTACTCAAACTACATGTTGTGTGGTTTCAAAATTCTTGAAAGTGTGGGAAAAGTCCATTTTACCCTCCAGAACACTTCGTGGCCTTCTTTTTGACAAAGAAATGGGCCAGAGAGGTCTGGTCCATTACATCAGATACCTCTTAAAACATTCTCGTCCCCGAGAATTCAAAAACCAACCTAGAGGATCCCAAAAAGATACCTCTTAGGGTTCTCATTATAACAGGAACCCAACCAACAACCCTAATCATAGGTGTTTGGAATTCTCCCTCCTATGTCGAGATATTATCCGCTTTAGGCGGCACGTACTCGCCTGCACAGGTTTAATCGCATCCGCATTAATGGTCTCGATTAAGGATTGGGCCTTCCCACTTCCATATATTAGGATTTCCAACTTGCACTACCCCCGACACCACACAACCAACAAAATGTCCGAACATGTGGTTTGGGGAAAAAATTCTTCTCCTATTTCGAGATATTATCCGCTTTAGGCGGCACTAACTCGCCCGCACAGGTTCAATCACATCCGCATTAATGCGTCTCGATTATGGATCATGTTTTTCCCTTTCTCCACACATCCGGACATGTTACAAATTACCAGGTAACTAGGAAACAAAAGGTATCACATCCGATAAGCCATGAATTCCATATATCAAAGGTACAGAGTATAACGTCAACACGAAGCTCAGAAGAACAAAGGAATACACAAGTCAAAACAACTCCGGGTACTGAGAGTGCATCAGGGCCTCCCACACCCAAGTGCACTCCTCGAGGCCGCTATGCCTCCACAACACACCAACAAAGGGAATGGTTTATCCACAGAGCACCTTCTCTTTACGATCCTTGATTCTGACTGGTCGTTCCTCGAAGGTCCCATCGTCTCCCAAATCTAACTCTCCCCAGACGATAATTTGAGAGTTCTCATGTAAGTACCGACAAATATAGGAGACGTGGAAGATGTCATGGACCTTCTCCAACTGAGGTGGCATGGCTAGCCGATATGCCACCTCGCCGACTCGCCTCAGCACCTCAAAAGGTCCGAAGAACCTAGGTGAGAGCTTTCTCCCTTTCCCAAACCTCCGCTGCCCCCGTCGAGGGGAAACCTTCAAGAACACATGATCTCCCACCTCGAACTCCAAGGGAATCCTCTGACGATCAGCAAAAGACTTCTATCGGTCTTGAGCCGCTTTCATCCTCTCACGGACAAGCTGGACTTTCTCTGTGGTTCTCTTCACAACCACTGGCCCAAGAGCACCTGTCTCACTAACCTCTGCCCAACAAATGGGTGAACGACATGGTCTTCCATACAAATCCTCAAACGGTTCCATGCCAATAGTAGAGTGGAAGCTGTTGTTGTAGGCGAACTCCAATAAATGCAATTGTCGTACCCATGATCCTCCGAAATCTATAACACATGATCGCAACATGTCCTCCAACGTTTGGATAGTCCACTCTGTCTGTCCATCGGTCTGGGGGTGGAAAGCTGTTCTAATGTGTAGCTGGGTGCCAAAAGCATGTTGTAACCCCCTCCAGAATCGTGAGGTAAACCGAGTATACCAATCTGAGATGATCATCTTTGGGACTCCATGTAACTGCACAACCTCATCTACGTACCTCTGTGCTAAGGTACTCACCGGGCCTAACTCCTTAATTGCTAAGAAGTGAGCTGATTTCGTTAGTTGATCCACCACTACCCAGATACCATCATAACCACCCTGAGCTCTGGGTAGTCCTATGATGAAGTCCATTGAGATGTCATCCCACTTCCACTCGGGGACATCTAAAGGATGCAACAACCCACTAGGAACACGGTGTTCATCCTTCACTTTCTGACACACTAGGCATTTAGTCACGAACTCCGCCACTTCCCATTTCACCTTGGGCCACCAAAACTATTCCCTCATGCCTCAGTACATTTTTGAAACTTCTTGATATACCACCAAGGCTGAGCAATGGAACTCACGAAGAACTCCCTCACGCATCACCTTCGGAACAAAAAACCTTCCATAGATAAGCATCCAATGTCAGTTGTCCTCTGACCATCCTTCTGGAGCGTTCCCATGATCGACATGATCCCGCTTCACTTCCACCTCGGAGTACCCCCACTGAGACTCTTCCACCGGCTTCAACAAGGAGGACTGCACCATCATCTGAAACAAACAGCCTCTAACACCTTCTAACCTTGCATCCATTTGCAAGGTATCCAACTCTCCCATCACCTACCAAGAATTAGTGGATTCCTGAACCACTTCCTGATGCGACTTGCTACTCATGGAATTAGCCACAATGTTTCTATAACCTTAAGTGTATGAGATCTCAAAGTCATAGTCTTGGAGGAACTCAACCCATCTCCGATGCCGCAGGTTCAGGTCACACTGGGAGAAGACTTAACGTAGGCTCTTGTGAACTGAGAAGACTAGAAAGCGCTCCCCAAAGAGGTAATGTCGCCACAACTTCAGTGCGAAAACTACTACTGCAAGCTCTAGGTCATGGGTGGCATAGTTACGCTCATGAGGGCGTAACTTCCTAGACCCATAGCAGATCACTCCCTTATTCTGCATTAGTATGAACCCCAGACCAAGACCAGAAGCATCACAAAATACCTCATACAACAACCCTTCTTCTGGAAACCCGTGTACGGGAGCACTGACCAACTTCTCCTTCAGGTAGTCAAAACCCTTCTGGCACTGCTCGCTCCATAGGAAGACCTGGTTCTTCTTAGTCAAAGTTGTCAATAGAGAAGCAACTCGAGAGAAGTCCGAAATGAACCTCCAATTGTAACCTGCTAACCCCAGGAAACTACAAACTTCTACCATGCTCTTGGGTGCTGCCCAAGAAACAATTGCCTCCACCTTCGATGGGTCCACTGCCACTCCATGATGAGACACTACATGACCAATGAAGTGTACTTCTTGTGTTAAGAACTTACACTTTGACAATTTCTCGTAAAGCTGGTGGTGTCTAAGGACTTCTAAGACTGCCTTGAGATGCTAAACGTGCTCCTCCTCTGATCTTGAATAGATCAGGATGTCATCGATAAATACAACGACGAACCGGTCCAGAAACTCTCAGAAGACAAAGTTCATAACTCCCATGAACACAGCCGGTGCATTTGTAACTCCAAACGTCATCACTATAAACTCGAAGTGCCCATACCTGCACCTAAAAGCCATCTTTGAGATTTCACCGTCCCTTACCCTCAGCTGATGATATCCAGATCATAGATAAATCATGGAAAACCAACCTAGTCCCCTAAGTTGGTCGAAGAGATCATCTATCCTTGGAAGGGGGTAATAGTTCATGACTGTTACCTGGTTCAACCATAGGTAGTCTATGCATAGCATGAGACCACCATCTGCCTTTTTCAGGAATAAAACTAGATCTCCCCATGGCGATACACTGGGTCGAACAAAACCCTTCTGCATCAAATCATCAATCTGAATCCTCATCTCCCGCAACTCTAAAGGTGCCATCCGATAAGGGGCCATAGAAATCGGACAGGCACTAGCCTGTAAGTCTATCCCGAATTCAACATCACGTCGGAGGGTAGAGTCACAACCTCCTCAGGAAAAACATCTCGGAACTCCCCCAACAACCTCTGGGACATCCATCATCTATGTATCAGCTGGATCCACTGATAACCCACCTAACAAGGAAAAGAGATGATTCACATGCCGACTTCCCACCTAATAGCTCCTCTCACCAACAAAAGAAACGCACTTCCCATCCACGTCGGAGAACACGACTCTTCTTCAGAAGCAGTCGATAACGACACTAATGGAAAACAACCAATCGATGCCTAGGATGACATCATATGGATGCATCTGTAATAGAAGAAGGTCCCCACTAGATCGATGTGGTCCCAATGTCAGCCCACATCCCCGGAAAACAGAAGATACGCTAGTCTCGCCTCCAACTAGTGTACTCAGCACCAGTGGTACAGAAAGTCTCTCTACGTCTAGTCCCAAAGCATGGGCTAGACCAGGTGAAACAAAGGAGTGTGAAGCTCCCGAATCAAAAAAACAGAAACGAGAGTGTGGAACAAACAAATCGTACCTCGCACCACCTCTGGTCCTGCTGAAGCTGTCAACTCTGCTGCGTGAAACTATCCACGCCCAGCTCCTCTGCCTCTCTGATGTCGTCCCCCTCCCTGACCACGCCCTGGTCGAGGTCTCTGAGGAGCACCCTAAGGTGGGTCTCCTCCAGCAAAGTATGCCCTCAAAGGAGCAGGTCCTACTGCTGCTGGAAGGGCCTTGCCAGAAACTGGTGCAACTGAGGTGGGTGTTGAACCTGCCTACTTACACTGTCCTGATCTCGGGTTGGGCACCGACTCTGAACATGCCCGAAACCACCACATGAAAAACCCTTTGGTCTTGGGCCCATGAAAAAAGGACGAGGACCCAAGGACCTGAACTGGAACTGCTGGGGCCTGCTCCCCACTGGCCTGAACTGGGAAGGTCCCGTCGCAGGAGACCTGCTACTGACTACCTTCCCCTTCAACCAGCCCGGAAGGATCCCCTCTCATGGTGCACCTCCCAGCGAGTGCATCCTCTCTACAACCTCTACCTTCTTCTGTACCGCCAAGTACGTCGGAAGGGTAAAGGGGGTGACAGCATACTAGAGTGAAGGAAGAAGAACCTCCTCCAAACATCTCGCTCGAGACTCCTCATCCGGAAAGAGATTCGGAGCAAAGCGCAAGAGATCCTAGAACTTGATCCCCAACTCTCATACTAAAATACTCCCCTGCTGAAGGGAGAGTAACTCCATCCGCTTCTCTGCCTTGATCAGGGAAGAAAGGAATTCCTCTCGGAATTCCTTCTCAAAGTCAGCCCATGGAACCTCTGACTCTATCCTCTCTCTGAGGTAGAGCGTCCACCACTGTCACACCGCACCTCTCAGCTGACTGACTTCTAGGGGAACCCAGTACTCCCTCAGAGCATGAATCAATGTAAAAGAAATCCCTAGTTCCTCAAGACATCCCTCCGTCTCTGTATCCAAAGTACAACCCTCATACTTCTTGAGGGTTTTCCGCTGGAAATAACGGAGAGTATTCTGCCACTGGCTATCTTCCTCCTCTCGGTCAATCCTCAACTGATCGACCGCCTGAATCTTATGGGCCTCGGCCGTTTGAGCCACCCGGGGATGACGTCTAGATTCCATAGTAGTAAGGTAAACAATGATCGCCTAAGACCAAGTAGCTAGGAGTTTCTTAATGTTTCATTTTATCATTTTATTTCAATTTTTTTCCCAAAACACCCAAATCAAGTAAAACACAATCATGATGATGCATGTACCTTCCCTAGGGTCTCTACCCTGCAATCAATGTAGTCTCACTTGGTCGTTCGGTAGGCTCAGAGTCCTTGCATCGGATGACGGGGGGCCCTAAAATCCCATGTACTAGCCGGTCTTCCTTGGCCTATGTCACGCACCAAGATTAACTAACACTGTTTCCCTACCCTCCCATGCAATCCTCATTGTTCCTAACTCAAGACTCCATCTTATCTCTCAACCATCACCTCTGATACGATTCTCTAACGACCCCCTCCCACCAAAGATGTCCCTCCTGAGCTGGAAATGGTGAAAGGGAGATAATGACCCCCGAGTCCCGCCTCCAGTAGGCACTGGGTTGGCGACTAGCACCAAGGGTATGAGTTTTCACAAATATTAGAGGCATTACCCTTTTATTATTTTAAGATTGGGAAATAGGACAAGTCAACCACCAAAAATGAAAAGAACAAGTGTATAGATATAAACCCAAACCAATCCCACATGAATTTTTAAATAGTTCTGAAACAAGGTACAAGTAAAAGAAAGCTAAAATGTACAATACAAAAAGAAAACAAGAGTACAACAACTGCAACAACTCCAACTGTCCGACTAGTAGGGCCCTGCACAGCCCGGGTAGGACTCTGGGAAACTTGAAAGTAAAAATAGGGTGATTATACAAGTATACTCAGTAGGGAAACCTAAATCTCTCGTGCACAAGTTGGGAGACATCCTAATGTACCATGAGAACAACAGAAGAAACCTAGCAAGGAATTCTATCCACCCCACCTCACCGACCACACTCATCAAAAACACAATCACCACATGTAGTAGTATATAAGAACAAGATTATTGGGTACCCCACACCATTCCCCATTAGTTAGATGCTTTTTCTAATGGCGAACGTCCTGACGCTGCCACACTCTCCCCGCCCGCACGCACCTGGGCCTCAAAAACCACACATCCCGGCCGTACACACCTGGGCCTCACAACCACGTATCCCGCCCACACACACCTGGGACTCACAACCACGTATCCCGCCCGCACAAACGTGGGCCTCACAACCACGTATCCCGCCCGCACACACCTGGGCCTCACAACCATGTATCCCGCCCGCGCACACCTAGGCCTCACAACCACGTATCCCGCCCTCCCACACCTGGGCCTCACAACCACATATCCCGCCCGCCCACACCTGGGCCTCACAACCATGTATCCCGCCCGCACACACCTGAGAATCATCCCGAAGATTGTTGGGAAATAGTAAAACCTTCCCGAAGAGACTTGGGCTAGAGCTACCCCAATCGAAATCTACCCGAAGATTCTTAGTGTAAGGTCGCCTCAAGCCATCACAACCTAGGGGAGAAGGAGCAGGAAAGAGCTAGTAACTAAGGGAAAACACCCTCTCCCATGAAATGGGAGTGTTCGGCATTAAGTGATCATCATGGGTGGGGTGTGATAGAACACAAAAGAAACATATATATATATATATATATGTGTATACCAAACACACAACCCAACCTCTGGATTCTAAACAGAGAAACTGAGCACGTGCCTCGACACTGCTACTACTAAGCATGCATACATAAAACAATCCCAACACCATTTAGGTTTTCACGTTTCAGCAGAATTAGTTTATTAGTTTCTTAACTACTGGGCAACTATCCACAACCAACCCCATCGATCGTTCGTAAAACATATCCTTGCCATCCACAAATCAAGTTAGGAAAGCACAACAAATCCCTTTCTTATTAACCAACCAACTCATAGATTATTAATCCCGTTCTATTACATTGACCCACCATTCATAAAATCTTCCACTTTTTATTTATTATTCATAACCCATAGCCCGTTCACATTCAAACCCATCCCTGCAGCACTGCTGCCAACCACGACAACCACAACCACACCGAAACCCATACATCATCATCCCTTGATACCATTTATCAAATGCCCCGCTACCCACCCGATCCACAACAACCCACAAAACAAGGTTTGTGCCACATCATCGTCCCTTTAACATCATTTACCGCAGCCCTGCTGCCTGTTCTATTCGTAACAACCCAGGATTCACGAATCCCTTTCACACACCAGTAACCAAGCCAAAACCCACATGTTCATTATTCAATTTTTTTAACCGGGGTGATCACACAAGGGTTCCGGAATTTAAACAGCCAACATTACGCGATTAACCTAATTTTACATTAAAAAAAGTTCCACTCACAAAAAAAGTCTAAAATGATAGGGAAACACTTAATTGGGCAAGAAAAGGCCCCTAACGACCGTGATTTTCAGTAGTCATAAGCCTATTCAATTGACAGCATAATATCACAGGATATAATGATAAACATAACAACATATCTATCCCTATTCTTTAACCAGTTATTATCATTATTTAAAGGTACAACTTTTTCTCATGAAAACAAGAGGATTCACACCCCGCATGATGCACAATTTAGAGAGATGAAGTTAATATCCATACCTCAATAGGTTCTCATCGCAACACTCCCCCAGATAAACATTAGAAGACGTCCTTCGGCATCCGTCACTTTTTTTGTGTCCTGGGAAAACCTCCTCGGGTGGAATTTGGAAAGGAAAGGCTGAAGGAAATACAACGGATCCAAGATCGGATGTTCCCCCTCTTCGTTACGATCCCATGGCCGCTGACGGATCGTAAATCAGAGCTCGGACAAAGAAGTTATGGAAGAAAAAGATCCTTCGAGTCTCTTGGGAGGTCTTTTCTCAGAGGAATAGAGAGGAGAGGAGTGAGTTGAATAGGAGGATGGGACCCTCCTTTTATAGGTGAGAAAAGAAAAAGTACATGGTGTCTACTTTATGGTACACGTCGTGTACTCGGTTATTTCACATAGTCTCCATGCGGCTTCCAACACGGCTCTGTGGCCGTTGATTGGTCAACACACGGTTTGAGGGTAACACATACGCGGGGAAGGACTACACGGCGTGTAGATTGGACACACGGTGTGTACCCATTTATTTAGCACGTCTCCAACATGGCACATGGCTTTTGACTGGTCAACACATGGTGACGCGTACGTGGGGAGAGACTACACGACGTGTAGTATTAGACACATGACGTGTACCCATTTATTTCTCATGGCAAGGACACGACCTTCAACACAGGGTATACTCAGCAAGGGGTTATACGGCGTGTACTCAAACTACACGACGTGTAGTTTCAAAATTCTAGAATGTGTGGGAAAAGTCCATTTTACCATCCAGAAAAATTTGTGGCCTTCTTTTTGACAAAGGAATGGACCGTAGAGGTCTGGGCCATTACAATTTTTTCTATTAATATTCTCTTATTAATAATCAATACTTTATTATAAATTTTTTATCTTAATTTTTAATATTTTTTATTTAATATTTATTAGTGTTTATTATTTGAATAATTAATCTAATTTAATTTTGTAATTGATTTTTAAATGTTATTTAAATTTATTCATTTTTAATTATTATATTTTACTCATTTATTAAAATTTATTTAATTATTATTATTTAGTCATCTTTAACAATTAATCAAATTAAATTTTTTTTTGTAATTAATTCAATTTAATTATTAAATTTTGTTCATTCTTATACATATTCATCTCTTATTAACTATTCATTTTTATTAATTATTCACTTTAAATATATGTTCAATATCTTTATTTTTAATATTTATTCATTAAATATTTCTACAATCTATTTTTTTAATATTAATTTATACATTCTTATTTTTAATTTTTTTATTACTTTTAATATGTTTTTAATTTACATAACTAATATTTATTCTTTTTTATTCTAATATTTTTTATTTAAAACTATATAAATTCATTATTAATTAATTTTTAATTTTTAATTTATTTTGAAACATTTTTATTTAAATTTAATTTTTTGTATTTAGTCTGTTTTATTTTTAAATTTATCCATTTATTTTTTTATAACATATATAATATATAAAATATATTTATTTTTAATACATAAAAGTTTTTATTATGAATTAATATATAATATAAATGTTAATATAATTAATACTTTATTAATCTTTTTCAGTGTAATTTTTTTCATTTTCCACTTCTATTTATCAGCATCATATTAAGTACTGATAAGAGATAAATTTATCAATTCATATCAGTTAGTGCTCATAATGGTATGATTTTTAAATTCCTTTTAGTGATAATCAATCCTTGGCTTTATCAGTGCGGATAAATCATATATTTGTCAGTGTTTTCCATATTGAAAATGACAAATTTATCTGTTATTAGTGATTTTTTACTATCACTAATAAAATATCATCCCATTTTTAAAAAAACTAAACAAAGATTACCCCTATGCACAATATTCAATATTTCATGGATGAGAAATCATGTTGTCAGCACCACCTATGAATATTTTTGATAAATTGACCCTTAAATTGATGGTATATTAATCATTATTCATTTTTAGTTGAACTTTCATCAGTTTTCGGGATTTTGTTGTTCATCTCATTTGTTCTTCTCATCTCCAGGGAGTTTTGTTTCTTGTTTTTGTGATTTATGGTTTTCTCATTATTTATCCTCTTCTAATCAGTGTTTTACACCTCACATGAATGTTTTGTGGTTTTATTTCTAATTCTTGAATGATTTTTCAAGGGATAGAAAAATCACAAACTATTTTACCTAATATTTTTCATAAAAAATTGATTAAAAATAATTTCATAATTTATTCTAATGACTTTTTTGATTTATTTAGAAACAATTTGGGACAAATTATGAATTATTTTGTTCATTATTATTTTTATTTGACTATTAATTTTACTTTTACACTGAAAAATACTTTAAAAATTTTCAATATCAATTTCATATTTTCTTGTGAAGACTAAAAAACATATTTAAATTACTAATCATTCAATTCAATTTCACAAAAAAAAATCATGTAAACAATTTCTCCCATTATTATTAATATAATTCACCAAAAAAATTTAATTTTTTTTTATAAATTTATATTATATTAATATGAGAGATGAATTAGTCTGTTGAAATTCAAATTTATTTTTGGAATATAAAATAATCAAACCATAAAATTTTCTATTTTTAAGAGAAATATTTCTTATTTTATAAACATCATTAGTAAAAATTATTTGTTATTAGTTTCACCCACTTTATGATTTTTAAATTTTTAAATTTAATTAATTTAGGCTAAAGAATTAATTTATTCCATTCTACCAATAATGATAATAATTTTCAGAATCAGTTGACATATTAAAATTTTAATTTTGATTATTTTTAAATTAATAATTCAGAAATCAATTATATGGGTCATACAAAAAGTTTTTTTGAAAATATATAATAAAATAATTTTATTAGGATCTAAAATTCTACGATCACCTCAAATTTTTTAGAATTTAAAAATTTTATCCTTGATTAAAATATTTTCCAAGAGGGTTATAATGAATAGAGTGTAATAATTTATTAAAATTTTAAGATTGACTATGATTCTTATCAATATATTTCCACATAAAAATGGATTTAGAATGTGTTTCATTCAAAATTATTGAAAAAATTAACATAATTAAAGGAAAATTCACACATATTTACACATAAAGTAATTAAAATATAATAAATGTACCAAATATAGTTAGGATGTTGAAAAACCTAAATTTTGAAAGGATATTATAAATGATGTGATCTATTTACTATTTCACATGTCTACGTCACCCAAATTAAATTTTCAACCTCATTTGATCTATGATCATAATCCCAAATCAAATTTTTAAACACCACAACGTAGTATGTTATGCTATGTTGTTATTTATTCTCTTATTATAAAATATCTATTATATTTTCATTTTTTCTAGAAAATTTGATTTACATAAATACATATACTACTAAAATTATTATAGATTTTGAAGGTGGTTATTTTTTTCAACTGAATTTTTTATTTTAATCTGATATATTTGATATAATATATCTATCTAAAAAATATTAAAAACTAATAATTAGAAAAAATTCAAAACATTAGATGAACAAAAATGTTCACACATATCAAGGATGAGTTTAAGAGTTGAATTCTGGAAATACCTATTTGGGGATGGTAGTTTGTGATGGAATATGATTCATCATCTTTGTATGTTCTAAAAATATGTTGATGTAATGTGAATTTATATAAAATATAACGATTATACATTCTTGTATGCAAATATTAAACATTAATTATCTATAAACATACCACATGGGTATTTAATTTTATTTAAAAATGAATATTAATAAATAAAACAGGATGGATTTAAATTAAAAATCAGTGGATTACAATCAAATGAGAAAAGAGAAAAATAATGGGGATAAATATTTCATCATATTTTCTAATTATCATGTATATGACACATCTCAAATCCATTGTTTGTGTTTCTATTTTTTACTGAAGTTCAATTAGTTTGTAGGAGTTGTAAGAACACATGATCTATAATGGAAAAGCTCAAATTCATAAATGTTGGACTAAACATGGGAAATAATAAAAATTAAATTGTCTATGATAAAAATATTTTTTATACTTTATATGATATGATTATTTGTTCGAATGGTGATGTATATTGTATCATGGTTATGATTCTAAGTTTAAATGATGATTAAGATAACATTGAGAAAATTAAAATGATATTTAAGGAGGACAGTCATGAATATCCAAAAAAATTTCCCAAGTAAACTAGTTATGAAAATAAACCATTATATTTTGGTTGTAGAAAATATATGACATTTTCTACCATACTAAAGCTATATAATTTAATTATAGACAATATATAAAATGACCCCAACTTTACTAAACAGATTACCCTATTGAATTATATGATACTAGAATATAATCAGTTTTCGTTCCAAATAGATAATTTTAAATGAATGTTTTGTTAAATGGGTATAATATCTGAAAGAATAAAATTTATCCAAATTACATTATATTATTTTATGAGGAATGTGAAAAACATTAAAATTCACAAATTTTAGTGCATCTTGATACATAAAGATGATTCACATCCTTTGAAATTTATATAGTAATTTACATTCATTCAAAGGGATAGGTACTAATTTAAATGTTAGGAGACTACAAAAAATTGATAATAAAAAAAGATTCACGAAATAAATATTTGAAGCTGCATCAGCCATTAGACCCTCCTTACTGGAAGAAAA
This sequence comes from Viscum album, assembly GCA_963277665.1. Lineage (NCBI taxonomy): Eukaryota > Viridiplantae > Streptophyta > Magnoliopsida > Santalales > Viscaceae > Viscum > Viscum album. The sequence continues at coordinate 114,027,969 of OY728161.1, forward strand.
TTGATAATGGGTATCTCGAATTTGTAAATGAACCGATAAACCTTTATCATACACTATATATGGAGGGAGTGAATCATTCTAGTGTACAAATAACCACTCATGGTATATGGTTAGTTATATTGGTAAATTATGGCATTCCATTATAGTTTTTTATGAATTGATATTACATTATTTTTTATCTACATATATAAAGACTAAAACAATTATTAATAATATTATTACTTAATTGGGTCCATTGATTGATGATATTAAATCAATATGTGATTTGAGTGTCACAATACATGATTCATATCGAGATGAATATGTCAGGTTGAGATCCATATTGTATTGAATAACAAATTACTTTTCTGATTAATAAAATTTTCCAAGATAAAGAAATAATGAAATTATAGAGTGAATTTTTTAAAAAAAGGAACACAATTATTCATGTTGCGACATCATTCAAATAAATCGCCACAAAGACATTACAAATTTTTACCTCGACTACATAGATACAGATCTTGAATGACAACATTAAATGGGAATACAAAATAAGGTACAACACAATATCTACTAATTGGTGAAAATGTTTTTTAACGTAAAGGATATGATAATTTCTTTTCGTAAATCGTCTTCAAAAAAACATATGAAAACCAGATGGAATAAGATTTCATTTTATCGAATTATTGTATTGGGATTTTTGGAATGTATGATGTTTTCTTGATTTCATGAAAATAATTTTTTTCTAATCATTGTAACAATACTAGATGACTTGAAAAATTAATTAATTAATTTATGATATGTTTGACATGATTGACAAGGGGATATTAGAATTATTATCTCTATTGATGGGTAAAAGATGAAAATTTTTCTTTTAGACACTTACACTCTTTATAATAAAGGTATATTTAATTTTTTTATCTTATTGAATAATTTAATAAATTCAGAGGGTTATTCTTCAAATATCATGAATATATAATATCAATGAACAATTTAAATTTACAGGGCATAAAATCACATGACTATCAAATTTTGATGTAGGATTTAATGTATGTACAATTAAGTTCGATTTTTCCATAAAATGTAAATCATACATTAAACAAGAATTATTTCCATTATAAATTTATATGTAGTAAATGTATATATTTATTAAAGTTTATAACTATGGAAAAATAAATTTCTATCATATTATGGGAATTTTAGATATTCTTCACATTATCATTCTTTAATATGATGGTTCACTTGACGGTTCACTTGGTAAGAGTTACCTAGTTACATGGACCTAAAAATTATAGATGGATGTACCCCATTTAATGATATATGAATATTTTTAATGATTATATAAAAGATCAATGTCATCGGGAAAGATGTATTATAGAGGGATACAGTTTTGGGGAATTCATTGAATTATTTACCCAATACTTTGTCGATGTGGAGATCATTGCCCCACCAAAATCTCATTGTATTTGTTATATTATGGGTAATTGAATTTAAAGAATATATGTTGTCACAATTACCACTACAAAGAAGGATTATTCTTTTTTTTGTGATTTATATAATATTTTTGATATTTCACCATTTGTTGAAACCATAATGTAATTCTTAGGCATTTGAATCCATCAAGAGATTAAATTTAGTTATCAAATATAAATAATCAACTATTTATAAAATGTTTTTGAGAATATATTTTTAAGGAGTGATCTATAAATATGAATTTAATATAAGAATGATTTCGATTTATATAAATGAGGCCAAGTGTGTATACATTATATTATAACTTATATGTAATTAATGGTTATATATTTTATTAAAAAGGATAACTATGAATGTAGCAGCATGAAAAATAGTTGAGTGAATCTTGCGATGGCTGAGATAAAAATAACTATTACCAAGGATAGAAATACAATTTATGAAAATATGATATAATTTGACATTATCAAGTAAATATGTGTGTTGGATTACAAAACATTCCATGTACACATTTTTTAGTTCAAGTGGGTTGATAATAGGAGTGGAGTTAGAATCGATGAATTAGGATTCATTTATATAGATTTTAATAATGGAATAAGGATGATCAATTCAAAATAGAATAAAACTATGTACAATTATTTTATATCTCATATACTGTATATAGAATGTTTACAATTTCAATGTTATTGACCAAAATCAATAAAGGGTTAGATGTATATTCAACTCAGAATGATACTTTCCTTGGGATATCAGTGTAATTTTTTTGTGGTACCAATATGGATGGGTTATGGTATGTCATAGGATAAAAATTACGGTATTTGGATACTTGATAGAGGGTTCAAATCTCTTCAACCATTAACGAAAAAAGTGATTCCAATAATCTGGTTAAGGTTGTTTAAAAATACACGGTGTTTCATCATAGTAATATGTATTTACTACTATATTTATGTAATGAAAATTAAATGTTCAATTACTTATATAAATAATGGATTTTCCATATCATTATTCTCCTAATCCTAAGGAACAAGTGGTTTCTCGAAATTGTATTGTTCCCAATCCCAAGGAACAATATGTTTCTCCATATATTGATTTAACCAATATCAGGGAACAATATATTAATAATAGTAAAACTGAGGAAAAGATAGATCATGGAAAAATAATTTAAGATAAAAGACTGGAGTATTGTAGCATATTATTCTTAAAACAAATATTTATGTTATAAGTAATGGGATAAAATTTGAAGACGTATATAATTGAAAAGGCCAATAGGTTGACCCCAACATGTTTAGTTTCATTAGTAACATTGGCGTACCACATGAATACATATATAGTTTGATGTAGATACTTGAAATTTTTTATCCCATGATGAAGGTACTATTTTTGGAAGAGAGAGTGAAAAATTATGATATTCATTTACAATTTTACTAATAAATAAAATAAGAAATGTTGATGTACTGTTCATTATCTCTGGAAAATTACATTTATACTCGATGACTATCAAATGAAATTTGATTAACGGTCACCAAAAAGTCTCCTAGAGCCTATTAAAAAATTATTAAGAAGCATCATATCAGGGATACTTACAGGAAAGTAAATCCGCACCCAAAATAAATATATTAGCACATGATACCCCAATAAACATGGAATACATTTATTCTTCATTAGGAGGAAGCATCATCTCATGCACATTATTATTGGTAATACATTACTTGGAAAGATGGGTATTAATCACTTTGATTAAAACTTCTTAATTTTTGGAACAATAACATATCATTGAAAATAGGGAAGTGTTCATAAAAAACAAAGTACCCATACCATAATGTAAGTATGGGGTTTTCTTCACCTAAAAATATTATAGGTATTTTAAATATATAGTTATAATTTTATAAGTTGTGAAACAAAAAAATATTGAGGTTATTATATTAATATGTTGATTGATGAATAAAAATAAAATTTCACTTAAATCCCACATCATCTGTTATAGAATGAGGATCATGTTAACAAATATTCAATAATAGAATATGAAAAACCCTAAAGTGTATGGGAATCTTGTGTAAGTATGCCATAATAACTATTTTTTATTCATAAAATTGATATTACATAATAATGAATAATTATTTTAATATTTATATATCCATATTTGACAAAATAATCATCATTAGATGTAACTGAAAAAAGTGCACATTTAGTGGACATCAATAAGGCCAAAAAATACAATCTCGTAAATTTGTGGTTTTTATAGTCTCTCTATTAAAATATTTTGAGAATATAATATAGAAAGGGGTAAAGGTAAAAAAGGGATGACATTTATGCATTAAAAATGTTATATAATAAAAACATAATTTGAAAACTATATTGTTGGATAGAGTTATGGTAAGAAATCAAGGATATGAAATTCCACAATAATTACCACTACATGAAGACATACCCCCCAGTTTGTGGCTAGTCATTCCCTTCAATTTTTTAGATTACTAGATGCAATTGATTTTTTACAACTATTTCTATGATATGTGAATTAGGAAAATATTTATACCTTCCTTAAAATAAATTCTATATTGTAAAATTGATTGTTATTTATTATTATCACCACCGACCCATTAAATTTTTGAGAGGGGTATATTGTGTAATATACAAGGAGTTATTCTATATAATAAAAAACATCCAAAAGATATTATGGGAGTATGTATTCACATAGATCATGTGCTGATATCTGAGCTAAATGTTCCCCATGATGATTCATATGTTCACACGGTAAAAAATTCAATAAAAATTTTTGTAACATGGTTGTTTGATATTATAAATTTTACTTGTTAATAATGAGGTATATCCATTACAATTTTTTATGGTAAAAAATTAAAAATTAATTGAAAATTGATTAAATTTATTAATGTCATTATAGATTGAAAAAATTAATAGGAACATGAATTTTTAATAAAAATATTCTAAAGGATTAACTAATAAATTTAAAAACCATTAGAAATTATAATTATCCTTCCAGTTCATGTGTCTTCTTTAAAAATATTTCATGTTCATACAGAAAAAATGATAAAATTTATTGATATGGTATTTATTGGTTTTGAATAATATATTTATGGATATTCCATTATATTATATTGTTCTAGAGAATTTAGATTAAATCCTTAAAAATGGATGGTTGGAAATCTTGATTGTAAATTTATACAAGAAGAGAATTGTTGTGATCTATTTTCTCGAAAGTCGATATACTATGTTAAATGTAGTGAAATACTATTCATATTTTTTATAGTTTCCAATATCAGTATTATTTAAATGTATAACCTTGTGAATAAAAATTCTGGACTCATTATTCAACACATCACTTCTTCAAAAAAGGGTCATTGAAGGAAAGGACATTTCAATAATAAGGAAGAAACATGCTCCAACATTTTAAAAGAAACATATAGAAGACACAATTTTCTTAATAGCCACAATGGAGGGTTAATACTCTAAAATTTAATTATATAAAATAGATTTTAATTTATTTTATTAATTATTCCTTTTTGTTTTTATGAAGAACATGGTTCTCATTATGATCAGTTTGGGCACTACAAAATTAATTTTTTGAATTCAAATTATGGATTAAAAACAAATAAACCACACATGATGGCCTATTTCAATTTTTAACACGATAAATTCAACATTATATAGATATAATTCAAATTTGTACACTTTATATTATGTTTTAATGAATTTTATTTACATGGTGGTGTTTAATTATCTTTAAAATCATTCTATGTGGATGTTACATGAGCATAAGAATCCCATTAATTTATACAATTTTACACATATTCTGGTATATATAATAGGATATCACTGTAAATACATATATAAAAATAGATTACTTATTTCCTTAGTGTTTTTATAGTCTTTAAAACTAAATAATTACAATTATTGTGGTTATTTCGTTGAAAATTTTGGAAAAATATTATACTTCATCTACAAAATAGCATCCCAAATGTGATATTTAAGAGGATAATTACTATTCTATTTAAAATAATAATTAATCATTTTCTTATTTATATTTTCCAAGTACTACATGTATTTTCAATTACATTTTTACAGTTCTACACAGATTGTTGATAATCGACATAATGAAGTGAGGGAATAACCTTTTTTCTGAAACAAGTGGGTAGAATAGATGATGTTTTGAAGATTATATGCATAAAGATGAGGTTATTTTTTACTTCTATGTTAGTTTATTTTCTTGTAATTTTATCTATATATATTTTAGTTAATTTTAATATAATATTTTTCTATTACATTTTATAGGGATCATAAAATTGTTTCTTTTTCAATAATTGATTTTTCTCTAACCATGTTCTACACTATTATGGTTACAAAATACACAGAGTGAAACAAATTCCCAATAAAAGATTCTAAATAGATGGTGCACACATGTTCCATGTTTTCTCTTCAAAGACATATTTTTTCATTACATAATTTTTTAATATTTTGTTGATTTGGTTTTTAGTTTATAAATGACTCAAAATTCCATGTTTTTGGTTAAAAAATTATATTTTAGTTAAAAATTTGGTCCATTTAATGAAAACTAAGAAAAATTCATGAATTATCTTAATATTTTAGAAAACTGACCCATAAGTCTTTGGTCACATATAAGAATCATATTGAAAATTTTCTAGTATAAGATATTCCTAGTATAATTTAATGTGCATATTTTATATTCAATAATAAGATCTACTATATCTAATAAAATTTTCAAACTATATTACAAGTGTTGTATTCATAACAGGTGTATTAGTTATCATTTTTTCATTGAAATTATATTCCCCACCCCTTCCGATTCTTCACTCATATTTATTCCTTCTCCTCTATCTGAAACCTCTCCCTCCCTAGCCCCCCTGTCTGCCATGTCCACCACCTCCCTCCCCCTCCCAGGTGTCCCTCTCTACATCTTCTCCCTCCCTCACTCTCTCTGATTGGAATATTCTTCTATACATTCTAATTCAAATCAATCTCCCTAATGGAATCCCCACATCACCCCCCCCCCCCCCTATGAACCATAAAACTATGGCTCCCTATCCCTCAAAACCCCCCCTCTACACATCAAATTTTTCATATACCTCTAGAAAACATTACATTTTTAACTTCTCTCTCCACCCACACCTCTACCTCTGCCTCTGCCTCCGTCTCCCCAATCTCATTATCCATCCCTAACTCCCATATTCAAACATGACTAAGTGTCTACCTCTAGAATCCTCTCCCACCACAAATACCCTCTCTAACTCTACCCACGACTCCCCTCTCCACCTTTTCCTCTACCTCCTCCTACAACTCCAGATCCCTCCCCTCCCAAATTACCTTCTCTATCTTTACCTCCACCTCTTCCTCTAAATACATCTCCCCCATATCCTAATTATTATAACCCAAAATATAAATTTCATCTATCATCTCTTCACATAACATGTACACCTCTCCTCTAACCCATATTTTCCCTCCTATCTAATAAATTATTCACTCATTGCCATCATTCAAGATTAACTCTTTATTTAGGAATTATCATCTAGAGCTCCCATTGGGTTGATGGTCAACAAAGAATTTAATACCAAAATATTTAAAAAATTATATTATTCAAGCATGATCGACCAAACATAAGATTTATTATAGCTTCATTTTCAATTCTCTGAGGATTCATGGTTATCATTCGTACTGAGTTCCTCACCACTGATTTATATTTTTTAAAATCAATAATATTTTTTTTCTGAACTATAAATTAATTCTAGATTAATTAATATTTATTGGTTTTCCGTAATAATATTTGTATCATTAATATGTTTTATGTTATTTCAACTTATGAATCAAAAATATAATTTTTTTAGATTATTCATATTGAAATGGTTATTATTTCTTAACATTTCACATATTTATTTGTTACTACTAAATATTTTAGGAGAATTATCATCATCTTTATTTTATTATCTACATTTTTCTATTTTTTATTTCTTTTTATCCTCTTAATGTGATTTGATTTTTATGAATAATTTTAACAACAAAAATCATGATTTCATACTTTCACTTATTGGTCTCCATTGTTAACTATGCAACAATAGGATAAAATTTATTTTTTATTTAAATACATAATATTATTTCATATATATGTAGGATAATGGTAAAAAATATGTATTTATTGTTTTATTCCTCTATAATATTTTACCGAAAAGAGGTGACTATGGTGACACAAATGAGGTTAGAATTGTGATATTGATAGTGATGCAACAATGATTCAAGAAAAATAATAAAAATATTTAGAGGGAATAAAAAATTAATTCTAATGACCATACTATGAATAAAAAATATATAAAAAATTTGGAAAAGAAGACGATAGAATGGAATTGTAATTTGCAACAAATTGTTAAGATTCAGTTTTTATGAATGATGTATTTTATTAGTGTACCAGTAATTTTTTATTATCTTTAAATTATAATTGGTTATCTAGTTTAGTGACAAATCATATTCCTTAATTGAAATTGAATTACTCATTTATTTTATTAAAACTAAGGTCTATAAGGTATTATACTTTGTTCTAGTCGTTCCTCATTAAATTTATTCATAAACCAACAGATTTTATTATTATTTGGAATGTTTCCTATTTTAATGGATTTAATATTTCCAAAAAAACATTAGTGTTATTCCATTATAATATCATTTTATTTATCACTTCACATTCAAATAAAACCTATTGTTTATTTTTTAATGATTTATACTTTAATTTATTTTAATATGTATTTATTTCACATTGCTCTAGTTATCATGTTGAATTATAATAATGTGTTTATTTCATTCCATTTTTTATATTTTTATTAATTTCCAGAAACCCTTACAAGTCTAATCGACCTCCATTGATATTTTCCGAACACCAACACATTAAATCATTATAGGGAGTGTCTTATTCTTATTATCCTATTTATTTTCCTTGTGTACTTATTCCAAAATATGTACAACTATCATCGAGGTACTGTTAATAAATTATTGTATGTACCATAATTTAATTCACACAAGTGGCATTATTAAATTCAATTTTTTACCATTTTTTGTTTAGTTTATAGTATTAGATTTAATACACTTGTGTACAAAATAGTTTAATGTTTTAGTAAATTCAATGAATCCTATTTTCATTTTAAATTATAAATAAAAATACCTATTATATTTCATTAAATTTATGTCACCTAAAAAAAAATATCATGGATAATATTTTATACAAGACTATTATTACTTTTTTCTAAATAGTGATACATTATAGATATTGTTTATTTTAATCTTTTGTTATGATGTGATGTTCTCAATATACTCTTACACCATAAATACAATATATATATATATGTTATTGTTAATATATTTTATATTCTTTGATTTTTAATCTCCATATTCATACCATTAATTTTCACATTGTTGGTAATGATTAAATCATTTTTTCTTTATTTCCATGTACTCGGCGTTTTCAATAAAACTTTTTATTGTTATTTAGAAAATCAGACACTTTTATAGGTATTTTAAAGAATCTAAATTTACTATCTTTTGATAGTTATAAATGTTTTTCATATAATTTTTGTTTTTTTCACTTCTTTATATATCCATATACAGATATATTCTATGTAAAAAATATTTAAAAACACCTTATCAAAACATTGAAATATGTCAGAGATAGTTTGAAATAAAAAACATATTTTCGTAAGGGATCCAATATAAATTGGAAGATAATATCTTTTAGATATTTTCCATAATTAATTCCAATTTTAATGTTAATGAAATTATTCTCTTCTAAATTTCTATTATTTATTTAAATATATTTATAAGGATATCTTCTGCGGAAATTTTCCTTCATGTACTCCTTATCAAAACATTAAAAAGAGGGAAGAAATATTTTTGTATAAAAAACATTTTATAAGGAATATTAGCTATGATGGACGATAAAAACTACAAGTAAAAATGTTTTGATCATATAAAATGTAGTTTCATCTAGTGATTTTCATTCACAAAGTGTCCAAATATAATTTTGATAAAACATAAACGTATTAAATGAAAAAAAAATCATTGATTTAGTTTTTTTTTCAAACATTCCTACTTTATCATTGATAATGTAATAATTTCAAATAAAAAAACCAATGATATTATATATATGGTTCCCTCAGTTTACAATAATCTATCTATTTCATTCCCACATCAATGATATTCTATAATGATTTTGGTTTTCAACATCTTCAATTATGTTCTTGTTTCCAGTATAGGAAATCAAATTGGACAAAACTATCTTTTGGATCACTAACTATTTTTATTTATTTTTTCACCTTAGGTTTTTTAATAAAAATTATTTTATTTTTTACATTGAAAATAATTAACCCCCTTCAATTTTTTGTTTTATAATTTCATTAATCTGCATATGGGGTCTTGTCACAATAATTGTCATTAATTTTACCTACTATTTTTATTATCATTAGGGAGCATGGATTTAGTGGAAATTATATTGAGAATAGTATAATTTGAAACCATATAAATATTTTACATAAATTTAAATTAAATTCCATTAATCAAATCTACTATTTACATTTTAAATTTTTTTGGATCCATACATGTATTTTTAGAATAAATATTTATTTTCCTACATAATATTATCACATGTTATATTATGGAAAAATGTTATTTTATAATGAAATTTTATTAATATGTTTGTCCATAAAAGTCAAAAAATAATATCAATACATGTTTTATTAGGATGAACATTTATTTTTCCATGTACTATCTTGGAAAATTGCTATGTATTCAAACAAATAAAATAAAAAATGAATTAATGCTTTTTTGGGGTTAGGCTTCAAAAATGAATTAATGGATTATTTTTCCTTCTATTATTTGAGGCTTATGGTTGTGGATCCAAAAATACTTTGGATATATAGGAATAACAGGGGATCATTTTATTACTTTCCCATTCATTTTAATTATCTCTAAATATAGAAACATATATATTTTTAGTTTTATCTAAAATAATTACATTTTTATTTCTATTTCATAAAAAAAATTCATATATCCAATGATATTATATTTTTTTATAGTATGATTGATATAATAACAAATAAAAATAATAGAATAATATATCTTATTTTTTTATATTATAATAGTCCCACACTTTAATCATCCTTTTATTTTAAATATATGGTTTAATTTATAGAAACTATTATTGTAATGTACCACTCAATTGGTATAATATGTATACTTCTATATCATCATAGGTCTGGTTCATTAAATAATAAATGAACCATATATCCAACTAGCCTTAAGAGATCATCCCCATACATTTGATTCTACAGACTAGAAATAAGGGTCTAAGATGGTTTGTCGGACAGAGTATCCCCTCATGATCAGAGTTAACCATTGAGGAAATAAATGTAACGACACAGAATTACATCAATATAATTTCCATTATTTTTTAATAAAACACATAAATAAAAAATAAATTCCCAAAACCACAATTCTAAAAAATTATAAAATATTCAGTCAACAAACCAATAATAATTCTATATTTTATATCACTACAACAAACAAAAAATAAGAACATATGGAAATGAAAAAATCATGAACAAAGAATTATAATTAAAAAAATATTAATGATATAGTATTTTTTTCAATATGAATATATTTATATAAAACATGGAAGAAATTGCAAGGTAATGAATAAGGAATGATATAACATGTCTTAATAAAAACTAAGGAACCTATTCTAAAGTAATAGAAACCTGACCGCTGGAATTATAATATGACCATTATGAATAGAAATTCGACCATTATAATAGTAACATCAACTATAAAATTATAAAAAACATTTAGATATTTTATTAATGATAATATTATATAATTACATCATAATATAAAAAATAAATGTTTCAAAAAAGAGAAATTAAGTCTTAGTAATTATGTGAAATGTAAATATTTATTAAAAATTTTATAATTAATATAATGATTTGAATTTTTTTCTTAAAATAGTCTGTCAAATTAATTTTTTTCAATATTGTAATAATATACCTTTTTAATAAAATAATTATTTGTTCAAATGATCATAAAAACGATTATAATATTAAAATCATCAGTTTTCGAATAAATGATAATTTTATTTAAAAATTTTATTCTCATATTTGTAATATTATTTTAATAAAATGGATTCTATTTTTTAAATTTAATCATCAAAATTGGGTTACTGTTAATTTTTTGACTTTTTCTAAAATATATGATTTTTTTGTTAAAAGTGAAATATTGCAATTTGCAGTATTTAACAAATACATAAATTTTTTAGTCATGGATGATTTATAGATAATGTACGAACAAAAATATGTTATTATATTTAATTATTTAATATATTTATTGATATTTACCAACACTATTCATAATCATGATACAAAATAATGAATAAATGAATAAATGAATAAAATAATCATAAAACACAAATCTCATCCCCTATAAATACCACCCCTCACCACCTATTCTCCGAACACCTTCCAATCCATATATATTTTCTAAATTATAAAACATTCCATTGTTATGCCTCTTCCCCGAGTCCAGAATTTTATGGTCACAAAAAATATCAAACCAATGTGCCTAAAGGAGGTTCTCAAAGAGAATACAATCAAGATGGAATATCCTCATTCATTCTATATTATTTATTTCCTTTTTTTATTCTCTCCCCAGTTAACCTATCTATAGAAGAATTATATCAAAATTTTCATATATATACTAAAATTTTATTATGTTAATGTAATATTCTTCATCAAACATGTTCTCCTATCCATTAATTCTAAAAATTAAAACACCATCTATGATATGTCGATTCACTGGCTTCATGGAGGATGAGTTTCATTTTCTATTATCACATTCATGGACAGTCATAAAACCATTATTTTGGTCAAAACATATTGTAATATGAATATTATAATTTTTATAATGTTATATAATAAATTGTTGGTCATAATATTTAATAAAAAAAATTATTTTGTGATGGACAGAAACCCTTCCAAAACAAACTAAAATTTTATCATTACTGTTTTATCTAATGAATAATCGATATATCAAAAAAAATAAGTCAATTTAAACTTAATAATGATCAATTATAATAGAAAATTTCCATTTTGGATAATTATTCTCATTAAATGAACTTCCATACAGGTACACAACTAAACCAATCATGAAATCCTAGAAAATAGACACCCCAGAACTATGAAATTGATCTCTATAACTCATAAAAATGTCCATAAAATAATTTAATAAAATTATAAAAAACAAAATACATGTAGAATATAGTTTTTATTTATTTATTAGTGTATATAATTCGATTATTCATGAAATTAAACTGAATAATGAATTTGGATATAATGTGGGGGATTCTCAAACCCTACTTCTATTCATTGTGTTATTTCACTTTTATTGAAATTTTTTCTCTTTCTATTATATTACCATTAAAAATTATAATTTAATTATTATTTCATTATATTTTTAAGGATATATATGTTTCAAACGTTTTTTATGAAAAATTTAATTATTTCCCAAAAGACAATTTATTTCCAAAACACATCTTGACTATAGTTGAGATGCTTTCTTCTTTAGTTATAATTAATGATTCTTATACCATGTATGTTTTACCTTTTTCATTTTGTAATCCCCAATATTTATCCATGAAATTATGATATAGGGAATTCTTATGAAACCCATTACATTACATGGGTTATTTTATGACTATGATTTTTATATGTTCTATGTTTAATGCTTGGTCATATAAATGTTTTGTTGTGATGGGTGCACCCATAATTTTATATCCCTCTAATTTGATAGGTAATGTGATGTATCTCCTGAGATAATGTGTGATACACATGAACATGATCCTATCATTCTTGATAATGATGATTTTATGTTTATTCACATATGCTATGAATGATCATGATGCTAGGTTGGGTCACAACTTTATGTGGTATTTTGACTACGTAGACCTGATGTTTCATTTTTATGCATTTCCACATTCTAGGATGTTACCTAAATATTTCATTCTTGATTTTTATAATGATTCGATTTATATTTTTTGATGAAAATTAATATTCTTACTCATGTTATATTGACTAATTTCCTTATTAATTCCCTTTCTAGGATTTTAGATCACCCTTTCATTGATGTATTTGCTCAAGTGACTAAACATAGCGAAGACTGTGAGATTTAGAAAGATAAAGATGTTTTTATTAAATAAATATTTATGTTTTATTATTTACAATTTATGTGTGGTCCTACTTTTTGCAACACATGAAAACCTTCACTCATATCATTATAACACTAAAATTTTGATTATTATTAAAATGATGTTATAATAATGTATGAAAAAGTAGGGTCATTATAGTTGGTAATAGATAGATGGTCTATAAAAATTTCTAATTCCAGATTTTTATTTTCTGGAAAAGAAAATCTATGTGATAACACATTCTTTTAATCTTCAATGTAGATAAATACCCTTAAGAATACAGGGGTCTAGACATTCTATTTCTAAATATTGAAATTCATAATTTTCGTTACGTTTTATGTTTGAATTGTCAGTGTGAAATTATTTTAGGGGGGGTGTAAAATACCATAAATTTATAAAATTTAATTGAATTTATAATTAATTTAAATAAATAAAAATAAATTTTTACTGAAAATGTTATTTTTTATGTGGTATATCTAAATTAAAATAACATTTAAATGTAAATATATTTATTTTATTAATTTTATATAAATATAATATTTGAATAACTAAATTTATAAATTTTTTTATAAAAAGAAATTTTCAACGTAAATAAAATTATTTAAGAAATAAATTTTAAAATAGAATATATATATGTAATGAAATAGATATATATATATCAAATTTAAAATTTAGTATAGATATTATTAATAAAATATTATTATTTATCGAAATAATTAAAACTCCCTATATTTTATTATAATTATATAAAATTAAGACAATTGTATTTTCTTTCATTTTAATTATCATTATTAATGAAATATTATTAATGATAATAACAAGTAATGAGGATATAATTTATTATAAAATATTTTAAATATATAAAATTTTATAATAATTAAAATATATATTGACTTTTATACAATCTATAATGTTTTATTAATAAGAAATTATTCTAAATTATTAAAATATTATAAAATTTTAATTATTAATATATAATATTATGATATGACTATTATTATTATTTAAAAATATAGATTATAATTTATTTTATAACACATTGAAAGTATAAATAAGATAATTGTGATTTATATTAATAAAAAATCTCAAATATGAATTGTATTAGGAAAATTATAAACCAACAGAAATTTGAAATTTTTTAAAATGAATAAAAAAGAAATTAAATGAGGTTAAGGGGACTCAGTGGGATTTGATTTCATTGGGTTGAGTATGGGGGATTCGCGATAGTGGGTCATTTGAGAATTATTGATCCTAAGGGAATCTGAGGAGTCGAGGTTAAGAATGGACCAAGGGACACACTGGTGGAGATGGTTAATCGAGTGTAGACGAGTGATTCCAAATGAGGTTCGACCATGGATGAGGGATTCAATTTTATATAGTTGAGCACTGTGGGTCGAATCCAAGGGCTTCAAATGTAGGTGAGAATTGACTACCATATTCATGTTCAAATAAGGGTATCAATATCATATCTTCTTCCACCCAGGTAAGGTAGATGATTGTTTTAATTATAGGCATAAAATATTTCTATAGACCACATCTTAAAGATTGATTCAATGCAACAGAGTTTGTTTTCTATTTAGTCAAAACATTTACCTCTAATTATATATTATTTCCCCTAGTCATCCATTTCTAGATTATATAAAATATAAATACCCCATTTGTGTATGTTTGTCAAAAATTTCAGTTGGCACATTCTGTATTCTCTTCTATTATTCACTTTTTATTTGTATCATTATTATACTTTTCAACAGTGTCTCTATTGGATATAGATTAATTTGAAAAGTATATACACATTATTTTTCATATATATGCTGGATTTCATTCTATTTAGTTAAGCTTCATAGGTAATATTATACTAAACATAATAAAAACAAAATGAATAATAAAATGTTAACATCAGTTTTCTCGTGTAGGTATTTTTCAATTTGTCTGATTTTTCTAGTTGTAGTGATATCTATAATATATATATATATATATATATTAAATATGGAATTGTACTTTCTCATAAGGAAATAAATCCAAACCATATATTTTAAAGTGTATATAGGTTTGGTTTCTCCTTTTTATGTTAAATATGATAATTCATAGCCAAAGATTCAACTATAAAATGTAACATTAATTATTTATAGAAATTCATTTAAAAGAATCACTCTGTTTGTGAGTAGATTTTCTGAGCTAGACTAGAAATATTTCCTACAAGGTAGAATTATTTTAGATTTTTAAACTTTTTTCTAATCTTTTTCAATATGAAGAAACCCTCCGTATAGTCTAAAAACATGTTTTGTTTTCAAATAGTAATATGGGTAATGGATTTATTTTCATTTTTATTTTATATCTATAAAAATGCTTCATTATGAATTTATATTATTTCATCATGAATAACATATGATTTTATGTAATGATATATTTATATATCCAAACTTTTATTTATTAAAAACTTATATATTTATCCATGTTCCAAATAAAAAACCAAAACATTATTTTGTGAGGGTATTTAATATTATTAAAATTTTATATAGATATTTTTAATCATAATTATTTATATTTTAAGTGAACTTAAAATAAATGGTATTTATCAATTTTTATCAATTAATTTCCTAAAATATATATACACATACTCCTTAAATATTGTCAACCTGTCATGAAATTTTATAAAAGTAATTTATTTATTTTTATTGTGATCATTTTTAAATCCTTTAAATGTATGTACTTCATGTGGAATGTTGGATTTCTCATAAAATTTTATGAAAATTTTTCATCTTCCATGAAAAAGATATCTTGAAAATATTTTATTTTCTAGAAATAATTTATATATGATTTCAAAATGTTTTGGGGTTATGAATGAGAAATGAATAACCTCTAATATGATTTCAACATATTCGGGACATGAGTATCCAATGATATGATATGGTATAATGACTAAACCCACAAACTAAAGTTGGAATTTTCCCAAATGTGATAATACTATGAAAAAAAATATTTTCTCATGTCTTCCCAATTTTCAATAATAATCCGAAAAATTATTATTCTCAAATTTTTTAAAGTGGGGGAATTCATGGATTACTTAAAAAAATTATTAGATGGGTTTCAAAATAAAACAAATATTGTCAAATAGTTTTTATATTGATAATTATATTTTTAATATTTATATTATAAAATATTTTTATTTGATAAAATTTTTTCAAATGATATTTTATGTTTTCATTGAAAAATATATTCAATGTGGATTTAAAACCCCATACTATGATTTTTTTGCTCAGACCAACATTTAAAATGTTCTTCATGGGTATTTTAAAATTTATAAGATGAATAGTTTCTCATGAAGACTATTGCTTATTATTTTTATATCTTATGTAAATTGTAATTCTTTTGACTGTTTTCCTAAACCTAAACTGGAAAAAAGTTCTGTAATTTATAAAATAATGTGTATTTTCAGTTATCTTTAATAAACAGAAATATAACATTTTTATAAAAGAATACATATGAATTGGCTAGGGTATTTACATAATCAATTGATATATCAACTGTGTAAATATATTTCAAAAATTTAGCATAATATAATAAAAAAATAGTTAAATAAATAACAAAGATAAGCAATAAAAAATAATAAAAAGATTAATAAATATTATAAAATAAAAAAATTATTTCATGACTATATTCTATACAAAAATAGAAATACACAGAATATATAAGGATGTATATACAATATTCTATAAAAATATGGGAATATAGGGGATGTATAAGAAGAAACATACAACATGCAATAAAAAATCAAAAATACCAATAGATATATCCAGATAGTATCATGAGCATAGGATTATTTCATTTCTTTTGTACTATATCCAAGAAAATATAATCAAATATCTATATTAGACCTCTTTTAATTTACATTGATTACATCTATGAAGTATTAATGGGTACCAATAGGCAGTCCAAAAAGGGTAACATATATAGTCAGTAGGCCTCTAACAACGTTTTCAATAAAAAAACATTTGTTCAGTGCATACAAGTTTTTGCAGTGTGTAAGAATAATAAGATAAACTTTGTAAATAATACAGTGATGTAACCTGGTATATAGGTTATATTTTGAAAGGAATCCTATATATTATGAAAAATATATATAATAATAATGTATATGTGGTGTCACAAATTTGGCATATTATGTATCAGACCTATGAGGGCCATGAAGCAAGCCATTGACCAAGAAATTATTTTTGGATTCAATGGGGATCATCCATTGGAAAATTGGTAAAATGATGACCTATATGGTTTAGGAACCCAAGGCTATCGAAGAGTGAAGCCTCTATGAGTCCATGAATCTCATCCTTGAAAAAAATTAAATATACTTGAGAGGATCAGAAGGAATAAATTCAAGGAAATTCAAGATATCCGGATTCGAGTTAACAATACAAGGCATCCAATGTAGAAATATAGGCGGTTCCATACCACAATGTTGGTTCCATATGAAATTATTCATCATTGAAATTATTATATATCAAATAAAGGGGAAATTTTACTGTCATTTCCCACGACAAATTGTTTCCCCGCATTTATTTAATTGATCAATTCACTATTTTTTGATGTAATGAGGGGTCATGTTAGTGTCTATGCCACCTACCCAACCATTTACATTAATATTCATAATGCAAGATATCATCCAGGTTATTTAAAATTCCCATTCACTACATTTCTCCTATAAGTTTACACAGGACATGTGGTATTAAAACATTAACATCCCAATTCACAGCATATACATATTCCCCACATTGGGGGTAGGCTCAACACACCTATAAGGGATGCATAGTCATATCCATTCAACATACCAACCACATGGTGTGGTTTGGGTTGATGTAAGTGACCTCCAACCATTTATAATGGGGAAATACAACATGAATAGAATTTTTAAAACATTTTATTTAATGTATTAGTGTTTTTTCATGTTCATGTTTTCTTTTTTTATTAAATATGATTATATTTTTTAACCCTTTATGATTTTATTTTATTTCATCTTGCCTTTTAGTTTTAACTACTTTATACTTTTCACTGTATTTTGATGATATCTCAACCTACAGTGAATAGATTTTTTAGGAACTTATACTATTTGATATATAATATGTTAATATAAAATTTATTTTTTTATAAGGGATTATGAAAATGTTTTTCTAGTAATCTAAAAATACTATGATTTTGATGCGGTATCTCTCGAAATTCTACAAGAGAACAGTTTTGTAAATATTCTTGTATTTAATTTAATGAATGTTCTGCAGATACCAGATTCCCATAAAATGTGATTTTATTAAAATCCAACATGTTTTTCTTGAGTTATTTGTATTAAATTCAATCCTAAATTTTTTTTGGATGGTCAATACATTAACTAAATTTCTAAAATGTTGATTCAACGTTCCAATTTTTTAGAATATTTTTTTCATCTATTATTTGATAATTTTAGGAGTAGTAGAAGTCAGATTTATTCGATTATTGAATAGTTTGAAAGCCAATAAATTTTCCTAAAATTTTTATTATTGACAAAAGGTTGAATTTTTTTTGAGACATTAAAATTTGGTTGAAATTTTGTAAAATATATATTCAATCTTTTTTCAACATATTGTTTGACCACCCTATAATTGAAAATTATGGTTTGGTAACCATACATTTGAAATGTTAGGTTTGGAAACCCTACATTTGAAAAATGTGGTTCAAAACCCCTACATTCACAAAAAATGGTTCTGAAACCCTCCATTCATAATGCATGGTTCAACAACCATACATTTGAAATGTATGGTTTAGAAACCCTACATTCACAACGTATTTTTCGCCAACTCTACTTTTCCAAAGTATGGTTCAACAACCCTACTTTCATGAAGTATGGTTTAGAAACTCTACATATGTAAAGTGTGGTTCGACATCCATACTTTTTCAATATATGGACCGTCAACCCCTAATTTCCCAATGTAGGGTTCTAAAACCCCAAAATTCACATAGTATGGTTTGGAAAACCTAATTTCACGATGTGTAGTTTGACATCCCAACATTAGAAAAATATGGTTTTATAACCTCACTTTCTCAAAGTATGTTCAAGAATCCCTACATTCGCAATGTATGGTTTTGAAACCCTAATTTCATAAATTATGGTTCGACGACCTTACTTTTTCAAATAATTATTCGAAAACCCTACATTCACAAAATATAGTTTTGAAACCCAATATTTATAATATATGGTTCGACAACCCTAATTTCTCAATGTATGGTTTTGCTTTGTTACTTTTATGAACCCTATGATAATTTTTGGAATGTACGGTTCATGAACCCTACATTCAGTGAAACTGCTTTTTTGAACCCAACATACGTGTACCCAACTTTTGTATACCCTACATTCATGTACCC
Organism: Viscum album; assembly: GCA_963277665.1. Taxonomy (NCBI): domain Eukaryota; kingdom Viridiplantae; phylum Streptophyta; class Magnoliopsida; order Santalales; family Viscaceae; genus Viscum; species Viscum album. The sequence goes on from OY728161.1 coordinate 114,048,040, forward strand.
TATGTTCATGTACCTATATTCTGTACTTTACATTACTGCATCCACTTTGTGATTTTTTGTTGAACATTTATATTATACATGTTTATATATATTATTTTCAATGTGTTTTCTAATGGATAAATTCACATCAAATCTAAGGATTATGACTGATGATATTTTGAAGTTTTTGGTATATTAGTAATGAGAAAAATTAATAAATTTTTAAACTATTTTCCAATAATGTGAAATAATACAAGATTGTTTTAATTAAAATATTTTAATTTTCATTCACATTATGCTGCATGTTATTAGGAACTGTATTGGAAATATTTAAATGTATTTAAATTGATGATTTAAAATAGTTAAACATTATTATTTTTCAATAGATATTATTGTAATTGTTATTAAAAATATTTAGATTATTTTATTTATGAATTATTCCACAATAATAGAGAGGCAATGGTGATGTTATTTTTATAGATATCGTTATGAAATCTCTTAAATCAATTTATTTTGATTATCCAAAGGATTTGGAGATGAAAAAACTTCTGAATTTTTATTATATATATATATATATATAATAAAATAAGACACATATGTATACTTATTATATACTCTATTTTACAAATAGAAAGTGTTGTGAACTATGAAGGTGGTGCACATTTGAAATATCCTATAAGTCTCTATTTAATCACCTGGAGGTTCCCTCACGTTCTGAATTAATTATTAGATGACCATAATTTCCATGAAGATATTTTTTAATCAAAATCTCAAGAACTAGTACCAGTGATTTAATTTTTTATCATATCTTGTCTTTTATTTGAGTCCATAACACTATTTCCCATCTTTCACATGAAATATAATTTTATTTTTATGATTTTACAATAAATATAATTATTTAATATTTTTTCCATGTTTTATCATTCATAGATTCTAAATTTAGTATCTAAGGTTTCTGAATCCATATATCTAAATTCAGTACTATTCAAGTTGTGTCCCCCTTTTCTAAAGTGAGTTTGTAAGGGTTGTGACTCACCATTAAAAAGTTAATTTCATGGATAAACCTCTAATAGAAAATTAATATGTAATTGGTTTATGATTCCCATTTCAAAATATTTTTTTACTCTAAACATATCTCATGATGAGTAGTATGTTATTAGAGTAGAGTATCCAACCTTGGAATGAACAACTCTAAAAAATAATCTATTATTAAATTTTTTTTACTACTATTTAACTATACTAATTAACATTGATAATTAGTTTAATTAATCAATTTACTTGTATTAAATTTTCTAATATGGTTTATCCCCCACCCCTCTAGACCATATTCCATAACCCTATCTGAACTAACAATTAATAATTTTAGAAAAATCCAACATGGATTCTTGTATGCATAACTACAAGATAAGAAATATATACCAAGACATTATCGGAAAAGATATAGACCACCTACCTTAGAGAAGTTTTTGAATCATTATCCACTATCGCCCTCCAACTCAGGCTTGAACATAAGAAATTAGATAAATAGACTAATGAACTATAAATAGATCATATTATTTTTCATGGATTTAGCATTCAAATAATAAGATAACCAAAAAATTAAAGAATAGGAATGCAGATCATATTGAAATTTATCTAACATGACGAACAACACCTGATCCATAGTTCAAATGATGGAGTTATAAAAATTCATAAAAGGAAAATTGAAGGGTTACAATGTGATAGAGAAGTGGATATTAATGGTAGAAATATGGTAAAGACTTGGAAACAAATAACTATGGGGAGTAAGATATAATCAGAATTTCACCCATTTTTAAAGGGCACATGATGTGACCAAATGGTTTCCTATAACATGAGCCGACCATGTTTTAACACTATTTGAGGTGTCATCCACCGTGAATGGATATGTTTACAGTTAGACAGCTAGGTCAAATCCCATGCGGTCCCTTTAATTTTTATTGCAGTACCCCCACACATCTGTGTGAATCCCTTTAATGTTTTGATAAATCATGTGTCACCCTTACAATGTTTCACAATGTTAGGTGCACAATTACCACAAACCATGCACCTCAATGGTTTCCTTGAAAAAAATATCTCCAAGAATTTATATATCCTATGGCACTTCTAACCCCTTACTATAATTCTTATGAACTATTATATATTCTAAACAATTTGTTTTAACTGAAAGGAAAAGGATTCTAAGCCCATTAAATTTTAGTACAATATAGCCTCATGTCATTAAAAAAACTTGTCCACAAGATTCTCTTAAGAGTGTGGTAGAACATCATCTATTAATAAAATCCATTCTCTAAGAACGTACATCAACATCACACTCCAAGGCCTTGTCTGGTACACAATTGTTCTACAATATCACTCTTACTAGATGAACTGACCATCCATGAAGTGTCTTCATACTCCAATCAGCTATACAAACAAGATACTTGTCTATAGAAGAATCTACATTCAAATCAACATAATTAGGTTGAAAAAATGAGACAGATCTGAATGATAATGAAATAGACAAAAAACATAAAAGAAAACACGCATGACTCGATATCTCTAAGGTAACTATAATTGATAGGATACTGACATGAATTGTATAAAATCTCATAGTGTCTAACAAAAAATGTTTTCATCTTCCCTTATTTATAAATCCATTAATTTTCTAATCTTGATGGAATACACAGTAAGAACTGATCTCTCTCAAAAAATCCAAAGGTTGGTGTCAACTATTAACATGTGAATTATTCCTTGACTGAGCTATAGTCATTAACATCCTGATAAATTGTATCATCTTTAAATTCCCTAAAATGAAATGAGATGTTAGTAGCAATACATCCCTTGAATCTAACCATCACAATGTTTACCTTCATGGACTAACATATATGAACTCATAAGGATCCATATTTATAGTCTCTTATAAGATTTTATTAGAAGATAAATTTTTCATAAGTATATGTTTCTCCAAAGAACATCAAAAATCATGTACATACGAATATATTATAACCTCTAACACTCATATAATATAATTATACTATCTATCGATACATGGGTTATAGGTTATACTATATGTAACTATATACCTAGTGTCTCATGTATCCCCTTCCCGATCTATGACATAGAACGAGAATCCATTTCTAATATGATTGTATGTGAAAATCCATAAAGGTGTATGATATTCCTAATATATAGAATCCCTTGATTGTTCACTGAAATGGTTTGAATGATAATTAGGATGTGTGGTACCATTTTCCAACCTATCCTTGATCACTCATATAGTGTTATATCCACGTGGTGACCTATGTAAACATATCAAGAAATCCATAGTGATAGTGTCCCATTTCCACTTTAGAATGGGTAGTGGATATAAAAGTATTGATGGACGATAGTGTTCTTCCATCACCTCTTGAATTTTGGAGCATCGAGAAAAAATGATAATTATCTACTCCTTCATCCATGACCACCAGTATTAGTGGAAGAAGTCATGATAAATCATGTTAAGAACATTATTTATGGAAAACGTATAGGTATGATACTCGCTGATTAATTCCTATTGGATGTCTGTAGGCACTAAGATGTTTCTATGAACGTACAATACCTCATCCATATAAATAACACAACTAGGTCGTGGGTCTACACATGAAACATTCTACCCCATGACCAAGCCCTCAGGATCTGACAACTGCCTCATGTTGGATCTATATAAAAGAGAATATGTCACTGATAATGATGTGTGTAAAGGATTAACATAATGGTCATACACATCTAAGTGCATCTGAGAAAAAATCCATTAACTCCTACTCACTACAGGACTCCTAAACCACATGTGTCATAATCTTCCAACTCATAGAATCATCCTATATGTATGTTTCAGATATATTTGGGCATTTTCAATATAAAATGATGGTCGGTATTCCACTCATCTTTATTTTAAGTGCTTCAAGTATCATTGGGTAAATATGTAAATGATATATTTTTTTGTTTTTTTTACACCAGAAAGAAAACTCCTAATAAGAAATCTCACTATAAATTCAAGTAATGACCAACCACATAATTAATTAGGTCATGAATCAATGAATTCCTCTCATAATGTCTGATGTGATAGGATTCATAAAACGTGACTCAATCTCCCTGCATCAGTGAAAGTCCTATTCCAATACCTAATTCATCATAATATAGCATGTATTCTCTGGTAGGATTAGTAAAAATCATGATATGCTCTAGATTCAATCTCCCATTAATCTCCTCAAATGATTTCTCATAAGTCACATACCATTGGTATTTGAAACCTTCTAGGTCAAGCATGTCATAGGTTCTTCGTGGAACAAGAAATATTGAATAAAGAGACTTAATATAAAGATATCATCGTGAAAAAACATATATAAAATAATTTCATGGGATGATCCCAAGAAACCATGGCTCTCAGCATCTTTATTTCATATACCAATCCTTTTTCTGAGATAATATTTACCATGAATAAACCCATGTGGATCAAAAGTGTAAATTTGTGAGATTAGAATACATGTGATGCTCTATAACTGTAATAAAAATGAAATAAATATGTTTCGAATTTTAGTTCTGATTTTATGAGTACACCAAGATGGAATGCACGAATACTATTATAAGTGGATCCAAATAATGATGGAAACCCCAATTCTTCATAGCTATGAAAACTGATGAAATTTTTGTGAGTCCAAACAAAATATCCATGTACTTATACATACAATATCTACTATAAAATATTGTATATGTTAATTATAGATATCTAAAAATAACTTGATGATAGTACAATATATTGTAATTCCATGGGAGTTATCTCACCCATCAGAGCTAGTCCAATTGGTATTATTTATGATTTAGTGCATATCAATACTTAACTCTAAGTTGATTCAACTTTAGGTAATCAACACACAACCTAAGGGCATCCCCCACCTTCTTAGTGAAAAATAAGGGAGAAACCAAATTTGATGTACTAGGATGTATAAAACAATTAGGTTCCTAGACCACTAGCTATCTCTTAATATCCTAAAAATAGTATTATACCTCATATAAGTAGGATTAGGTACCTTTATTTCCCCCAGAACTAGAAAAATAGTAAATTATACCTATCTTTCATGATATTTTCTTGAGAAGTAAGGGATAAATGACCTAAAAGGATCCAATGTATGAGGGAAATTTATAAATCATATTCCCTGGACATCTAGAAAGACCCTAGAAATTTGAGCTATCACTCTTCCACACCAATGATTCTCTCGTCTGGATTAATTACTTTGTCCATCCCATTCACCCTTATGAATATAATTAAAAGCCTTATTTTATCGAACAGGCGATCGTCTATGATAATATACAACAAGGTAATGACATGGTAAACACAAATCCATCCCAACTATTACATCAAAGACCATCATATTAATTTCCAAAAGGCTCCATAAGAGAAGATAATTCCCTATCTTAAGGAAAAATTCTATACATTGGCATACACTCTTTGATTGAATCCCCATCAGAGTATCCAGAGTTATCTGTATTTATTAATACCTGATCCTGAGGAAATGAAATCCATAATTTCCAATGATTTAAAATAATGTGTAATTCATTTATCAAATAAACAAAATAATAGTGAATAGTCTACTAGAATTCATAATGCATAGTACAAGGCCCATTGCTATACTCTATACACATCATATGTACTTTATAAATCTCACCTGGTATGTGGAACTAATATATAGCCTAACTTCCCATGATAATTACATTATTGACACTACAAATTAGTTGTCTGCCTCTCCCATTCAGGTCCACCACCTCAACCTATGCGTCTTGTAGTGATCTAGCTCTTTACCAGCTAAGGGGCTACTGATCCCACTCTTGATGGGAGAGCATGTATGAATACTCTTCCACTAGATACAAGTGTGATGGTGTAAAAACAACTATATATACCCCATTCTATAGAATTCCCTACACTCAACATTTGATCTATCACATTGCAATTTCATATGACCATACATACCACAGTTATGACCAATCTCATTGTTATCTAAGCAGATGCAATGGTTTTCGTGTCCTCTTTAGAAAAGAAAAAAAATGATGATTTATACCACAAGATAATATATTCTATGATAAGGTACTAAATGACCTTTTACTGCACCTTCATCCTCTATTAATTTACACTCAATGATGAGAGATAAATTTATTATCTCAAATACTATAGTCAAAAGACGTACACACATACATCCTCAAAAATATCTTACTCTATATATCAATTCACCAATGAGAGAGGATTGAAATAATTATCCTCTATGATATATTTTTAACAATCCATAACATGTAGAGGTCACTGTTCTATGTGTATAAACTCTCAAGCTGATTAATCTCCCAATGTCTCATGATAAATGAAATCATGGTAGTCTATTTGAAAATCCCTCAAAACCATATCCTAATACTAGTCATCATTGGTCAAAACATCCCACAATCTATTAGATGACCCTATAAGAATATATGATTTATGATATATATTCCCTTATAGATGCATCTCTAGAATGATAAATAATATATAACATGGCCTCAGGCCAAGAATTAAAACCATGAGGACCACCATCCCCTGATAACATCGGGGGATGATTCATCTTAAATTTTTGTGTCAACTATACCATAGTTAGGGATATTTTTAAGGATGAAAACATTGTATACAAGAGTTCAAAGAACCCCATAAAAATTGAACCTCAAGACCTATATTTGAAATACATTTATTTTTCGTAAGAGGAACAACATGGTCTAGTACTAGGGGATTAGTTCCCACGACATCTGGAGCATGGTCATTGCTACCCTTTTTGTGAATGACATGATTTCATTGTGGAGTCATATCCCTAAAATTACAATTATATTACACATAAAAATATTTGATATTAAAATGATAAAATGTAAAATAATTTGACATGTACAATTCATCCTATTAAAGATCCAACACCAATATTCCAACTATTAAATCTTGGTCTAAGAGATATAAAAAACCAAAAAGAGACACAATAGATACTCCCAAATTCCTACTAATATGATCAAGTAAAAGGAATGTCCTATATTTCCCAGTATTTTATGATGGTTCAATTATATGGATCACCATTTCCAATTTTTAGAGGCACACACACTCTTTAAATTGAAATTCAAATCCATTTAATTTCCACCGAAAACATTTCAAAAAAAGTGACCAATGATTCATGGCTTTACACAATAACATTTGTTAATTAAGGTTCCACAATCTATATATATTGGTAAGACCATTTTATTTGATGAAAACACATTAAATAATCATTTATTTAATCCTTCTTGTATGGAATTTTATCACAATTCCAAATATAGTAATCATAGAAAAATAACATATTTAAGGAAATGTATAGAGTAAACTAAATATATCATGGAATATGCATAAATTATGAATCCTCTTCTATATAATATGATGATTGAAATGATACCGTCCTTCCATACCAATTCATGGGTAAACTAAAGGCCACATTAAAAAAATAATTCCACATATAATGTTTGTTATCTAATTGTAAAACCAAAACATGAATTCCCATCCCAAAAAACTTGGATCCTACCTATACATGGGTTACCTACTTATAGTCACACCCTTATTACCAAATTCCATAAATTATTACCCTCTTATATAATAATCCCAAATAGTAATGAAAATGGGAAAGGTGGCTCAAACACCATTTGTAGCTTACCAGGTATGGTTACCCAATTAGTAACTGAACCTGAGAGCCACCTGGCCTCTTGTAAGCCACCCTAAAAACCAAAGCACGCTAACTAGTAGTGAGGTTCCATTATATTATAGTGGGGAGATGATCCCGTCATGGTTAGAGATGAACTCAACATTATAATAAATTGATAGATTCATATCAGAAATAGATGATTAGATGGAAGTGGAATATAATAAACATCTATGAAAATAAATATCTTATAAAAGAAATGGAATAATAAATAAAAATATCCTTATATATAAAATCACATACAAAATGATTTCATGTATATACTCTAAATGAAATGGAAATACAGTGAACCAAGCATCAGTCATATACAACATGATACAAAAAACAGAAATAATAACAAAAATTATCACTGAATAAAATCCCATGAAAAGGATTAGTACTATTCTACCATACTCCATATTAGTAAATAAAATTTGGTTTCTATTGTAGGCCTATTTCCATTGATCCTACCCACATCTATTAAGTACGTATGGATACCAATCTGTGGCCCCAACGGCGTGTGACATATACTCAGTTGGCCACCACTAATGGTGTCTATAAAAAATCTAGTGAATGCATATAATTTGTATTAGTTTTTGGATATAACAACATTAATAATATTAATAATCAAGCTATGAAACCAAATATATATGTTCATGTTTTGACATGAATTATATAAAGGGAGAAAAATGTCTATGAGAGTAAAGTATCAGAAGTGGAATATATCAATGACATTAAGTATTAGACCTATGAGGGCTATTACCCAAGGTCATTGACCATGGTGTCTTTCTCGATTCCATGGATATCATCAATATAAAAATCAGTATAATTTATCTGATATAGTCTTGGAACCTAATTATATTGAAAAATCATTCCTCTTTGGGTCAATGGAGCTCCTATATAGAAAAATAATAATATACAAGGGAGGATCCCAAGAAATAATCACAACGTGGAACAAATAATATGGATAAAAGTTAATAATAAAAGGTTTCGAATGTAATATAATCATTGGTTCCATTTCATGATATTGATGAATTATGTGATTATTCATATATGAACATTTTTTATAAGTGCTCAAGGGGAAATGTTTGTTTAACACCCTGAGTTTTTCATGAATTGTTGTTTGCAAATAGAATAAATTTAATTGATTGGATTCATTTCACCCAAAACCAAGTAAATATATCATTATAAAAAATAATGAAATACACACAACAAATGAATAGGATTTTGATACATGTACCACTAATATTTTCTTCTCTTACACACAATAATATATCCCTTTGATAGCTTCTGTTACAAATAAAACAGTGTTTTACCAAAAAATAATATACTATAATAGTTATCACATAGAATTTAGACTATATAAAATTAATATGATTAACTAAATTATAAAAATATATTTTGTACATGTTTATAAATGGAATTTTTGGCTGACAAATCAATTAGAAATTAAGAAAAAACCTAATTGAAAATAAATAATTTTATTATTCCCACAAAGGGATTTTCTCTTCACAAATTAAATTAATCACAAATTGTGAATTGTATGAATGGAATTTATACCTAAAATTTTCAATTATATATATTTAATTTATTATGTTTTATTGAATAAAAAAAGAACAAATTTATTTTTAAGCTTAAAAACAATATTTTTATAATAAAGTATTTTTTTCACCTTTTAATGGAATAATTATTTTAAAACTAAATTTTGTAAATTTTATTAATTTTATTTGAATAATTAACATTCATTTGTGAAATATTTGTATCAAAATTTAATTTGGTCTAATTTTTGTTGTTTTTCTAATATGATTCATTTTTTAGGAATATTGGATAATACTTCATTATAATTGAAAACTATCTTTTCATCAAAAAATATATAATTTTTAATTAAATTTAAATTTTTTTTAAAGTAAAATTATATCCATTAAAAATATATTAATAAAATTTTGGCCATATTAATATATTTGATATTGAGTTTAGAAATAAAAATATTTCAAACCATTGAACAATTTCACTTTAAAAACCAGCTTTCTCAACTTGACTACATGATTAATTTTAAATAATTTTAGAATCATATGGTTTTGAAATTTTTTAAAATTGATTAAATATTTGAAATTATTATTTAAAAATTCATTAAATATGAACCTTTAATTTTTGGCCAATGTGAATTATAATATAGTTATTTTAATTACCAATATTAAGGGTAAATCTAATAATTAAGGATAAAAAGGTGATAAGAGATATACAATCACTCTAAAACATTCCAAAAAATTATTTTATTTATTTAATTATATCCTCAATACTTATGGAATGAAATTGAATGATTTTTTTACAGTTATCCTCAAACTTTCTTATTTTTTATTAAAATCAAAGATAATGGAAAAATGTCACACTCTTATTTTTAATAAGTATAATATTTTTAATTTGGAGTTAAAAGAATATATGCTAAAGTATAAATATTATTATGAAATATATATGGATTATATAAGTAATTTTATTTTATTTTAAAATTTTAGTAAATAATGTTTTTTTTCATAAATAATTACACACAAATGATGCAATAATTATTAAATTAGCTAGAAAATGTTTTAAATGATAACAGATATATTAAAAGATATGTAATTTGAAAAAATTAATGTACTCCATGAAATATCAAGGTTATTATGACATATTAGAGGTTTCTTAAATTAATTTTTCAATATTTATCATACTTTATTGATTTTCGTAAGTTCAATGAAATGAATGTTGTCAAAATTGACACTATTGATATTTTATGAAAATAATATTTTTATAAATAAAACAAAATCAGGAAAATATTTGAAAAAATTAATAAAAAATATTATAAGGCATTAAATATCATAAATTGAAGAATTATGTAAAATTTACACTTTATAAGAAAAAATTACAACGTTTTAATATTAAAAAGGGGGTTATCATGTTTAAAATTAAAATAGGTTAACGATGGGTTAATCATAATGATAAGGTTTCAAATAAACATAAAAATTTGTATAAAATAGATTTTTGTATGATATTATAACCTAATTCAATATTATATTTGAATACATGTTATTTTTTAGGCATTTTGAGTGAGATTGAATTTAATATTAATTAATCTTTTGAGATATTTCAAAAGTGCATCTTGCCTCATTTATAAAAGAGAACCTCTCCATCACTTTTATTAAAAATGGATAACCTATTTGGTTTAACCAGAACCTGTGAAAATACCCTAAAAATTTAACTCCCTTATTATTATAATCCATCCTTCAGGCGGTAATCCAACCATGTATGTCTTTTGCTGTAAAATGAAGGGAGATTCCTGGAGAAGAAGTAGTGTTCATCAACAGACATTTTTTTATTTCTTTTTTAAAAGACATAAATTATTTTCATTTAATATTTTTATAATAACCATAGTATATTAAATATACATAGATTTTTCTATGTTGTTTTTAGGACCTACAACTTAAGACAATTACATCAAATGGGATATACAATAATCAATTGTGTGTACAATAGACTATCGCCTCCGAAACCGATGTCATTATTTCTTCCATTTCCCCCTTTAAAGGATGGTAATAATGATGGAATTATATATTATATATGATATATATTATTTCTATCATTTTATTATTCTTTTTTAATAGTCATATGAGAAATAACTTCATGCGTTACATTTTGTGGGAATCAGATAACATTGTTAGTGTGTAAGGTGGACTACCACCTCAGAACAAAATGTGATTCCTTCATTCATTACATGGAATGTTTAAAATATGGTTTTGATAAACATATGTGATATATATTAAAAGAAAATTATTCTATAAATATAATTTTCCTTTTAATTTTCTTTTATTCAAAATGACAAGAAAATGAAAACAACGTTCATGTGTACGTACGACCTACCATCTCTATGAAGAGTGTATTCTATTTTCTTTCTATAACATTTTTTAGTCAACATAGATTCACATATACTAAAAATATTTAATAATTGTTTAATTTGAATCATTTTAAATATAAAAAATAATTATTTATTTATGATTTCTAAGAATAAGCAGTCAAAATATGTACGATAAACAAAGTGGTTATTACCCAAAACGTAACATTTACATGTAATTGTTGATAAATGATTAATATAATGTCATTATTACATAATATATGAAATTATATATATAAATATGGTTCTATGGAATATTTATTATAAACATATATTTATTATATATGTTTTTTGTATTTTTATGTAAGAAATCAGGACTTTTGGTATGGGATTTTGGTCTCGCTTTTATTTTTGTGGGACATATGCCTTATACAGAACTTGCTTCTTCTTGGTTGTGTAAATATTTCTAATGAATGTATTTTATGAGACTTATCCTGAATATTTTTTATTTACATGTCTAGATAATTCTCTTTATTTCATGGTGAATAGGATTCTGCAAATTATATTTTGGTCAGGGTTTATTCCAAAATCTCATCATTAATCGAGGCTGTTTATCAACTGGGGAAATTTCTCAAAAATGTCCATGTTTTATAAAAAAATTAATTTTTTTCAATATTATCCTTTTGTTTTTTAAATTAATTTTTTCCTAAGTATTAATTTTTAAAATATGGTTTGAATGGAATGTGCTTACCATTTTTTAAACAAGGAACTTTGTGACTATTATAACAAAAAAATTGAAATATTTTGTTAAGTTATACAAAATGAACATATTTTTCCAAATCCATGATTCATTAATATCATGAAGACTAATTTACAATATTATAACTCTATTTTTTAGATAAAATGATTTATTTTATAATTGTATGGATCTCAAAAAAATGATTTTATAATGGAAATTAAGTTTTCCTCAAACATTATGCGAAGTGTTTTCATAAAATCATTTTCCATCATAGATAATATCATTTTATTTTACACAAGCTTTATTGTGGTTATGTTTTAAAGATAATATCCATAATATTTCTATGGATTGATTATTTTTATTATGTAATGTTTTTTATAAAACCCATTTCGTTTCAATGAGTTGAGTTTTGATGAATGTTTTATGAAACCCATTTCTTTTAATGAGTTCTGATATAATGAATTATTTATATTCATGTCGCATACATATGTAGTGCATTCTTTATATGATGGTTGGGACCTATATATCCCTCATATTCATTATATAATGAATCAGAACTCATGAAATAGTTATGGGAAACATTTGATATGCTTGATCTATTATGAGAAACAAGTCGATGTGATTGATCCATTATGGGAAACAAGTTGATGTTCTTGATCTAATATGTGAAAAAGATGATAAGGCCTAATCCAAGAGTCTTGGTTTTTAAGCATTACATATTAAATGGTTTTCTATAATTATGATGAATATATAAACATATTTATGTTATGATCTTATGTTTCATGATACAATTATGATGACTATTCATTATTATGATTCATGTATTTTGAAGTGTTAAAGATTTATTCTATTACTAATGATTATGATCTATGACGCGTTGGATATGAAATTTTTATGTTATCATCATGATCACATACTAATATCCTTATATTATTTTTAATTAAAATACCAAATTTATATCATCATTTTTTACTCTTGTTGAGCATCTAAGATTTCCATTTTCATATGTTTATTTTCCACAGGTTATGAATAATGGTTTAGATAATGGGGTAATAAAGGGGAAGATATTTTTTGGAAAAATTTCAATATATTTCACCAGACTAGAGTTTTTATTTCCTAGTATCCAAGGTCAATAAACTAATATGGTCCTGATTCATGGGTTTACTTAATGTAACAAATATTCATTTAAAAAGATGAAATATCCATGTGTGAAAAACCTATGTTTTTATAGTTGGTATTGAATAATGGGTTGATTTAACCATTGGAAACTAGGATTTGAAAACCTTAATAATAAACATGATGATAACTTTATGTATGGGATAAAATCATATAGTTTTTATAATTATCATGAATAATCTATGTTAAAACTAAGGTGTTATATTTTAAAATTTTATATGTAATTTTCAATGATTGTGTTGTTTTCCCCACTATAATTACTGATGCTACAACTATTCTTTTGTTTTTAGTTGATGGATAAAACATGAAGGTACCTCATTAATATCGAGTGTGATAAAACCATTATTAACATGATGTTATATGAGATGATGAATGGAATGATAGATTTTGTGACTATGATTAATTAGATATTGCTATATATAATTGAAAACAACAACTTTAGTAAGACTCCAGTATCATAAAATAATAGGAAGATAATATTCTATGATATTTTATATAGTATTGAAAATAGAGGAAAGAATAATTGGCTTCGTACATGTCACGATGATGGGAGAAAAACCTTGATTACTACATCAAATTTAGGGGAATATATTACCTATGTTGAAAAAGTGTCATAGAGTGAATTTTTTTTAGGAGTTCAATGTCTTGTCTACAGGGAACAAGGGAATTTCACAACTCAATTCCATGACATAATAATTTACATTTATAAATGGAAGGGATCTATTCCATTCCAATCATTTAAATGGATGCATTTTTGTATTTTGACTACAGTATTATGAATTGTGAAATATAGAATGATTTTACAGTATATGTTTTTGGTTATGGATTTAATGAATGTGTTAAATGGTTATGATGACCAAGATAATTTATATAAAGATAAGGATAAATTTTACATAAAAACCCTTGATTATGGGAAGGTAACCCTTATTATGTAATTGATGTTTAAAAATGGTGTTTAGATTGGATAAATAAATGTGGGATTAGAATAAAGTAAATGGGATAGTATTTATGACCTTGGAACTGATTATTAATATGATGAAAATGTGGATAATGATAAAATGGAATGATTTTAGAGAATTTATTTATTTATGGTGTGAGGAAATAGTTATTTTTCTAATGGATACATGTTTTCAATAAGGTTTAGTGTAATTCAAGTTATTACTATGTTTTCAATAGAATGTGAGATGAAGGTATTCATAGGTATGGTATGTGATAAAAATGACATAATTAATGATATATGGGCTATTAATGTTAAGATGGTTTTGATATATTTAATGAAATTATTTCTAAAGTTGTATATTATTATAGTTTAGAAGGGTCAAAAGTTTAAAAATATACGAAATGATTTATTTTTACCATTGAATGAGGTTTTCTATATTAATGATTCTCAATATGAATATTTATGCATACGATATAACATGTGATAACCATTTATTATGATGATAACTAGGGATATAAGTAATGAATTTTCATCTCATTATAGATCTTATAATTCACTTGTTCTTTAGGAATTATAATTTCAGGTTCATCTATTGGAGTAACGTATGAAGAAACAAATTCATCCAGAAACTACCGATGTAAGAGAATGTTCTGATAAAATTCAATGATATCAATTATGTATATCTTCTTGTTAAAATTCATCAACATAAGGAAAAGTATTATGAAAAAAGGAAAATTTATCCTTGTAACTTCAATTTCGATGAATCAAATGATCTCATATATCATCACATATTTATGGTTTTATAGTGTTTAAATTTATAATCACTATGTTCTGTATCACTCTCCACTAGATCTTTATAGTTAGTTTTCTCTTTTATCACATGTATTAACTTTGTACATATCTTCTCATATGTGGAAACCTAGTTATGAGTTACTTGGGGTAATCATAAAGTATCCAAATTTCATTTCTAAATAGAATTTTTAATATTAATTCTTATAATGTGGTTTCTTTGAATGTAACATTAATTTATTAAAAAATTGAGCACTCAAACAAATTTCAAGACATTATTCAGTTTAAGGGGGGGTAGAATGTGACCCCCTATGTTTTTTTGAATAATTGATTTCAAATAAATTTATATTATTTGATTAGTTGAATTTCATGTTTCAAAAATTTATTATTTACCTATATAGAATATTTAACTAAACATAACATATGTTTTGTCTTTTGGTACATGGAAGACTAATTTTTTCTGGTCATACACGCTATAATAATTTCATTTGAAAGCATGTGTTACACAAAAGACCATGTTTTACCAAAAAAAACGACATAATGTGATATTTATAACCTAGTTTCGGATTGAGGTGATTGAATAGGACTATTTAAATTATTAAAATATGGTTTGGAAATGTTCATAAAATTAATTTTTGGTGACCAATTAATTAGAAATGATGATAAACCCCAACTTAAAATAAACAATGTTTTTTTATTCCCAAAAATGAATTTCATCTTAACAAATAAAATTAATAACTATCATTGACTGATATTATTGAAATTTATATATTATCTATTCATTTAAATGTTATGTATTGAAATTAATAATTTTTCTGGCCATAAAATAAGATCAAATTCAATTTTAGTCATAAATATATTTATTTTTTGAAAAAAGAAGTTTTTTTGTATTTATTGGATGAATTTTTTATTGAAATATTTTGACACTTTTATTTTTTTGAAGAAAAAATATAGTTTAAATGGGGAATAGAAACAATTACTTTCTTTTAATTTTTTGGAATTTTTAAAATATATTTCATTTTTTTTAAAATACTAAAAAATACTGCATTTTAATTGAAAACTGAAATTTCATCTAAATAATTTAAAATATTAAAAATATTTTATAAATTGTATTTAAATTAATAAAGGTAAATTATAAAATTATACCCAATTTAGGTAATTTTAATCTTTTTCATATATAATTCTAATTTTAAATCAATTCATACTTTTGGACATTTTTACATTAAAAATCAACGTTTTCCATGTCTACGTGATTAATTTTATGTAAATTTTAGCAACATACTTCATTTAAATTTTGAGAAATAGATTAAATAATTTTAATAATCAGGTAAAAATTCATTAAAAACTAAACTTTTTTGGCCAATATTAAGTGTAACATAGTAATTTTCTTCATTAAGGTTTAACGTAAATCTAGTAATTAAGGGTAGACCTAAAGAAATAATTATAATAAAATGAACCTAACACTTGCCCAAATTTTATTGGATTAATTTAATTATATTATTAACACATATATTTCAGAATTTAATTATTTATTGGACTATTTTCAATGAAAATAATGTATATATTATTAAAACTAAATAGAGAGACAAACAGTTACACCCTTACTTTTAATATGTATAATATTTATAATATGGTTTTAAGAAAAGATATTCTTAACTAAAATTAATATTCATAAATATAAAAGGTTTATATATATCATGATATTTTTTCGTTATGAAAATGATTTCAAAAATATTTACACAATGATGATATAATAATTATTATGTTACCGATAAAATAAATTAAATTTTATTATAAATATTTAAATCATTATAATTTGAAATAAAAACGGTTATATAGGAAATATATTGGTTAATATGAAATATTAAAAATGTTTTGAATTATTATTTTTGAAATTAAATTATTTTATAGAATTTCTTAAATTTAATGTAATGAATAGTGTCAAAAATGATAGTATGGATATTTTATGAAAATAATATTTTATTAAATTAATTAAAAATATTAAAAAAATTAAATTATTTTACTATAAGTTCTAAAATTTTATAATTTGGCCATTTATAAGAAATTGACACCATATATGTAAAAAATTAAACTAATTTATTACTGAATTTATTTTGTCGTAGTAAAAATTCAAATTTGTTAACTAAGGGTTAATAAAATTGATAAGATTTTCAATAAAAACTATAAATAATCTAAAATAAATTCGATGATGATATTAACACCTTTTATTATATTATATTCTAATACATGAACCTTTGGTATTGTTTTTATTGAGATTGAATTTATTGTAAATTAATCCATTCAGGACTCCCAAAAGTACCCCTAACCTCTATAAAAATGGGAAAATCTTCTTCTCATTTTTTATCACTAAAAAACCCATTTACATCATAAAAACAATCCAAATATATTTAAAATTTACCTCCATTAATCCAATAATCCTCAATTTTAATAAGAATGATACCACAGATGTATTTTTGTTTTGAAAAATATAATGGGATGCCCGAATAAAGGGTAACATTCATAAAATAATGATTTTGTTTTATTTTATTCATAAAACCCTTATGTTATTTTAATTTAGGTTTATATAATAACATATTTATCTTAAATATACTTATATGTTATTATGTTAGGTTTATGACCTACAACTTTAGACAATTCTATCAGTGGATATATGAAATCATCATTCATGTGTACGAGAGAATACAAACTCACAAACTAATAGTGTTGGTTCTTCCATTAACACATTTAAATGTTAGGAATATTGATGGATTTATTGTTTGTATATAATTTATAATATTTTAAATATTCTATTATGAGTATTTAATTTTTATATCACACATACCACCATTCTTTCCATTTGGGGGGAATCTGATAATGTCATTCATTTATACGGCAGACTACCACCTTTTGATGTAATGTGATTCATTCATGCATTAAACATAATGTATCAATGTTGATTTTAATTTAAATTTTATATATATATGAAATAAATATTATGCTATAATTATAATATAACTATTTATTTTCATTCTTTTAGTCAGACAAGAAAATGAAAATATTGTTCCTACATACGTATGTCCTTCCGTTTCCATGAATGGTGTATTTTATTTTCTACCTCTATATTTATATGTCATAATAAATATGAATTTACTAAATATAGATGATATTTATATCCTGTTTATAATAATCTGAATAATTAAATCATTATCTATGTCATGTGACCAATAATGATTAGTTAAAACCTCTGTAAAAAATAAGGCCGTTTTTACACGAACCATAACTTTAACATGTAATTATTAATAAGAGTAATATAATGTATTAACCAAATAATATACAGTCATATATATTTGAATATTTTTTTATAGAATAAGTGTGATAATCTTGTATTTATTATACATGAGTGTTGTACATGTATGATGGAAACCAAGATATACATTAAGGCCTTTTTTCTCACAATTATTTATATGAGATGCATTATTTATACAATAATTATTTCTTTTTTGTGGTGCGTATAATTCCCATGAATTTTTTTTATAATTATAATAATAATTATTGTATTTAAATATCCAAATAATTTTCATTCTTTTATGGTTTATATATTATGACTCATTATAAAGTGGTAAGGTTTCATTTCATAGAA
The DNA here is from genome assembly GCA_963277665.1 of Viscum album. Taxonomy (NCBI): domain Eukaryota; kingdom Viridiplantae; phylum Streptophyta; class Magnoliopsida; order Santalales; family Viscaceae; genus Viscum; species Viscum album. The sequence goes on from OY728161.1 coordinate 114,066,910, forward strand.
TCATCATTATTCAATATTGGTTATCCACTAGGGAATATATCTCCCCCATGTCTATGTTCTTTAAAAAATCAGAAATATTTGTTACTATTATATGATGAATTTTTAATGTATTTTTTAGACATTTTTTTCTTTTTATGAATTTTTTTTAAAGAAACATTTTAATCATTTTCTAGACAATGTACATTGTGACAATTCTAATAAAAATATGAAAGGAATGTTTTCAAGTTAAATGACATGAACTAATATTCCCGCATTCAGGAAAACATAATGACTTAATGATAAATTTATATTATTATGAGGTTATTTTCAATGAAAAATATTTATCTTTAATTTTTCGGCTCGTAAAAACGGATTTCCTAAAGGAATGCATATTCTCCTAAAAAATTATTTTAATTTATCTATCAAAAAAAATATTTACACTATATTATGACAATAATTTAATTTAATTATGATTTATTGGGGTTGTTATTAAAATATATGATCTATATTCTTTCAATAGTGGTATTTTGTTTATAGTGGAATAAATATTAAAGAAACGCATTCCGTTTATGTAGGGTTTTTATGAGGAAATATTAATGGGACCCATTTATTTCATGAGTTATGATGTGATAAATGATTTATGTTAATGAATCACACATAAGTACAGTTTACATTATGTGATGGGTGGGACATATATATCCCTCCAATAAATTAGGTAATTAATAATATCTCATGAGATATTAGAGGGAAACAAGTTTTTGTTCTTGATCAGTTATGGGAAAAAAATTCAATGTGCTTGATCTGTTATGGGAAAAAAGCCGATGTTCTTGATCCTCTTTATGAAACAGATGATACGTCTTGATCTAAGAGACATGGTAGTTATCCTTGGAAAATGAATTTTTTTAAAAAAAATTATAATTATCCCACACCAACATTTATGATATAAACTTATGTTTCATGATTGAATATTAATGTATCTTTATTCTTATGATTGATGTATTTTAAAATTTTTGTGTTTTATGCATGACTGATGATTGTGATCTAGGATATGTTTTTTATGATCTTTATAATTTGTGATCATGATAACACAATAATCTTTTTATATTATGACTACATAATATCACAAATTATTATTTTCTCTATTTACTATTACTGAGTATCTGAGCTCACCCTTTTCTTATGTTTCCATTCCACATGTTATGAAGAAAGGGATTATATTGTGTTACAAAATGGAATGTTCATTGTGGGATTCATTTAATATCATTCACCAAACTATAATATTTTGTTCCGTGTTTCCAAAGGTATTTAACTATTATAGTCTTTGGGAATGGTTATGTGTACTGTAATTAATATTCATATAAAAATATCTATGACAAAGATATGAAAAGGGTGGGTCATTATAGTTATTCTCTGTGACCTTAACAATTTAAATCATCTCATTCATTTCCTTAATCAGTTTCCCCAAAAGTGACATAATAAGGGACATCTTAGTGTCAATAACACATTACAAACCATTTAAATTAATATTCGTAATCCCAGAGATCATCCAACTCATTTAAAATTTTAATTTCATCCATTATACCATTAAATTAACATTTTCCAAGGAGAATTCAACCTTTAAGATCCCAATTAAATACATATATGGCTTCTACTCATGGGTGGAAAACTCAACACACCCATATGGTGGAATAGTCATGGGAATTCAATAGACCCACCTATCAGGGTGTTTCGGGTGGAGGTCGGAAACCTTAAACACTATCAAAGGGGTAAAAACATCCAAAAGAGTTTTACATCATTTAGTTTAAGGTATTAATCATTTTAGAATCAACACATTGAGGTTATATAATTTGGAACTATGGTCCTCGCTATAAACATCAATAATTAAATGGAAAATGCAGATACCACCTACCATAGAAGGGTAATTTACTCCTTGTCCATTACAGAACATCAATTCAGTCCCAAATAGAATAATTCAAATAAATGGAAGAATACTGTATAAATAGAGAATATTTACTCACATTGATTTATAATTCCATATGAAAAGATAATAAAATAAATGAAGGATAGGAATGATTATCTTATGGATACATAAAAAGGTGATTAAAGCAACTTGATTATGAGCTTAAATGAGATGGATATTAAAATTACTAGAAGGAGTATATGAGTAATATCATTTAAGGGAGGAGTGACCATTTCTATGAGAAATAAGAGGTAAATAAGGAAATAATTAACATAAATATAGGAGGGTGAAATTGTGAAATTCATATATTATTAAAGGGTGAATGGTTGGCCTGACCACACACCAACCCTATAGTTAGAAGAACATTGCACAACACATGTTCCCCACTAGTTTTTTTATCAACTGCACATGTTCATGTGTCTCCCTAGCATTTTTTTTAAATATTTTTTCTTTCTTATAGGGAATCTAGGTTTTAGGTTCACAGTTTCCACTAACCAATCACAAACCATGTGCCTCAAAATTTCCCACTGAAAAATGGATGTACAATCTCTAAACAAGATTCAGAAGCTTGTGAAAAAATTTTAAACTTTTATCTAACATTACCTAACATAAAAATGAGGTTTAAACTGAGAAAAAATGAGTTCATACCTCTCAAAAAATGATGGACTATACTACATTAATCATTTTTATTTGTTATCAGTTTGAAATTATGTTCATATTTTTCTATCTTCTTCATAGTTAGTACCTTTTATATTTCAATTTTTAAATAAACAATTTCAAAAAACATGATACCTGATAACTTTTTCTATTATGGTTTGAATTAAATATTTTTGTTGATGGATCTTTTTAGTAAATTTATATTTACCTAATATATGTTATGTTATTTCAAAGACATAGACATACACATATTTCTTCTTTCATTAATTTCCTCTAATAATTACATTTAGTTCAAAGAAATTAAATGAATTATGAATGATAATGAATATGTTTAGTTGAAAAAAAAATTAATAGTCTTCTGAATTTTCAATAGTGGAGTACTATTTTTAGGTAAAAATGAACATAACTCATGGAAAACCAAGAAAACAAACTTATATTACCTCAATATATTAGTAAAATTATGTAGAAGTAATTTGGGACATATATGAATCAGTATCATGTAAATTTTATGTGTAGTGTGGTTTGTGTGATTGATAGTGAATTTTGTTATTTAAAAGTGATAGTATAGTTCAATACCAAAATCAATCACTAAAAACAAATAAACAACACTCAAATTGACTTCATTCCTTAGGGAAAAATTAAAAATTATTTTTCACTTTTATGAATCTGCATCACACTAAACCAACACTCCAGGTGTCCAGTATGACACAAAGTGTGTGTTTTCAATTTACAAGTGAAATTTTAGTTCAAAACATGTGTCAATAACTGAAAAATTCTCAAATCCAGTCAGATTTTCATGATACATTAGTAAAATAATTTATATAACATTTTAAATAGTATAAGTAAACTACTTGTTAATATGAAACATGGTTTGTCCGATATTACTATATGTGTGTGTTAATTGTTTAAGATATAATATTTAAAAACATGTGACCCTCACTAAAAATTGTGAAACACACTTTGACTATATTTGTATTTTAAAAAAATGATCCATAAATAATTTTTGAAATTTATTAATTGAAAATATTTTATTTAGATATATGGTGTTCCCATGAAGAAATAATGTGTGTTTTTTTATTTTGAAAATTAAAATTTTGTTAAAAGAAAGTACTACTCGCCGAAAATGGAGAAACACGCGTGGATTATCATTATATTTTATAAAAATCATATCTAGGTCATTTTTGAGATATTTTAATGGATTAAACATTAATGTGACACATGGTGTGCCTGAAATATCTCAAAGTATGTGTTTTCAATTTAAAATTTAAAATATAGTCATAAACATGAATCACATATTAAAAACCCATCCCCCTTGTTCTGAGTTTCTTAATATATTGTGAAACAAATCTAGAAGTCATTTTTGAAATACCAAAATTAGATATTTGTCAATTCGACACTTTGTCTACCAGGTATGACTGAATGTTTTTTTTCAATTTCAAAGTGACATTTCAACTCAAAACACATGTCACTCATAGAAAAAATGAAAATAAATTTTTTTGTATTGATACATTCTAAAAAGTATCCATATTTTATTTTTTATATAATAATCAATCTTATTAAAATATAACACAAAATGTGGAACATATGGTTAAAAGTGTGTGTATTTATTTTAAGGTCATTTTTTTGAAAAAATTATCACATTCTCAAAATACAAAAAAATTATAGATTTTCATGATACCTAATGAGAAGATAAATAAATGATTTTTATGTATAGAAATCATCTTTGCATCTATCTAATGTATGGTGCGTCTGGTATGATTTAATGTACATGTTTTTAATTTAAAATGGACAATTTTAGTTCAAAACATGTTTGGTTTACTAAAACCCATAAAAATTCATGGATTGTCTTTATACATTAGGAAAATTAACTATAAATAATTAATGACTTTCTGGATTCAACAACATGTAAATATGACATACATTGTGCTCTAAATTAATGAAACTATTTTCTAATGTCAAAAGATATTTTTTTTCAAAATATTAATCCCACATTAAAAACCGAGGAAACACACTGTGATATTATTGAGAAAACATAATAATATTGTATTTATAATCTTGAACATTGGTGTTTACTTTATTTCTGACATATATTAATTGACCAAAAATTAATCTGACACACAGTTCACCTGCTGTAACTCGAAGTGTGTGCTTCCACTTTAAAAAAATGACATATAGTAAAAATTGTGTGATACATACTAAAATAATATAAAAACACTTGGCTTTTCTTAATAATTTATTTAAATAATCTATAATTCATTATTCATATGTAGTAATTAGTTACACATTAATCTGACACATAGTGTTCCTATTATAACTCAATGTCTACATTTTTCATTTAAAATTGAAATTTTTGTTCAAAACATTAATTACTTACTCAAAATCAAGAAAAATCAATCATATTTCCTTGATGTTTTATGTTATAAATACATAAGTCTTTTTATGTCATGTAGTAACCAGTCACACATCAATCATACACTTTGAGTACCCTGTATGACTCAGATTGATATTTTTAAATTTATAAGAGACAGTTTATTAATTCAGTGTATCATATATATGTTTACATTATTTATTTGTAGTATTACTAATATATGAATGGTTTTTTGTATACAAACATTGTAATATTTGATATGGGATGGTTTCTTTTGAAACTCATATCATGATCAGGCTCTTTTGGAAAGGGATCCAATGAAAAATGAACATTGTTTTTGAATATTTTTTGTTGTCTACAATTAATTATATATAATAATGTAATTATATATAATTTTTTTGGAAATGATAGTAATAATTGTATATTTTTGTTTTGTCAGATTGTGATGCGAACATAATTGAAATAAAAATCTATAATTGTTTATAAAGTGATATTTAAATTACATAATCACATTACTATAAGTGATATTTTATCAATAATAAAATTAGAACTTGTAAATGCTCAATTTATCAGTGTTAAAAAAGTGTTGATAATGTAAAAATGTATCAATTTTATTTTCATAATTTATCAAATAAATCCTATTTCAATGATTTTTACTACATAAGTATTTTTTTAGTTCTCTTAAGGACCATTTTTATCACTAAGGGTGTTTATATTTTCATTTTTTAAAGGGGTTGGTGAAATTAACAATGGTTTGATGGTGGAAGTAGTATAATATGTTCCCCGATGTTCATTAGTAATGAGATCATGGTTTTCTTCTTTGGGGTTATTTAGTCACTAGTAGTGGTTCTTGATTTTATTGTTGGAATTCAGATAATAATGGATATTTTTACATTGTTGGCATAAGGTTTTTATTCCACAGTGGGTTCATATACATTGTGTTTCTTATAGGTCTCTAGGTGACACACTAGGTGAGGGTCAAGGAGGGTGCTTGATGCACTACGTCACCATACATGTGTCATTTGTCCATCAGATTAACCATCTAGTTCATGATCCATTATAAACTCCTTCCCACCCTTCTAATCCAAAATTCATTATGATGAAGCCCACCTTGTTTCCTATGGCTCTAACCATCATAATGTGTTCTGATATTTTTCCTTCCATGCATTTTGTTCCATTTTCTATTTGTGAAGTGATGATACAAGACTAAAATATGTGGTTAATTCCAATTTTTTACAAAAAAAGATCTGAAAATTCCAAAGAAGGATAAACAAATTATGAATTTTCAAATAAAATGAGATTTCACCTCGGTTATAAATATGTGGGTTCCTAAATTGGATTTAATGACTTGTTTTTATACTTGGTTGAAATTTCCACTCACTTTTTCCCCTTTTGTGGATTTTATTGAAAATTCTAAAAAAAGAGTATATTTCATCATAAACTTTTATATCAATTTTATAAGGTTATATATATATATTATAAAATAAAAAATTCTTAATATCCTACACATCTATAATTTTCACAGTTCAATTATAACAAAAAGTCATTTAAGAACACAATTTGGTGTTAAGTAAGAAATATCTTTAACCTAAGACAAATAATATTATATTATATTTATTCAACATTAATTACTATATAATTTTAGAAAAATAGTGTTATCATTTATCGATACGTTTAAAAAACAGATAAAGGACAGTCTTTATAAACATTAAAAATGAAGTGAGAATAAAGAGGAAACCTTTATCGGTAGGAAAATAGTGTTGATAAAGAGACTCTTTGTTAGTTCATTTTAAGCACTCATAAATAATTCCTTTTATTAAGGCTATTTTAGTTGTGATAAAATGGTTCATCATTCAGATATTTTATTAAAAATCAAAAATAATTTCCTTTATGAGTGCTCTTTTAGCATTGATAATGGGTATCCTTCATATTATAATTTAAATATACATATTCATATATTATTAAATATGATTTATATAACAATAAATATATATTTATATAAACAAAATTTATATATATGTTTATTACTTTAGAGTTATTTATAATTGTATATAAAATTAAAAATATATATATTATAATATATAGAAATATAATAAATATGTAAATAAATTTAATATAGGTCATATTAAAATTATATGCTAATATTTATATTATATAATCTATAACATATATATTCTAATTTATTTTTCAATAATTTTATATGCATGTGTTTAGACATATATAATTATACATCTATATAATAAAATATATATATATTAGTATATATAAATAAATAAATAAATATTTTTAATGTAATGTGCATATTTAAAAATATCGAATCATATTAGAATAAAAATTTAATATCATATTTATTTTAATCATTTACTAAATAGAAGATAAATAAGTTTATATTGATCAATTAAAAAATATAATTGTCTTATTTACAACATTAGAATTAAATTTATGTCAATATAATATAATTTAAATTATTTAAAATGATTATATTAATATATAAATATATATATAATCAGTTATATAAATTACATAAACACACATTAAAACTATATGTAAATATCCATATAAAAATTTATCTTTACATATAATGTTCATATATAAATACACATATATTTAATTAATTATTTTTAGATTTATATATGAAAATTAATATAAAATTATATATTTATATAAATATTGTTAATGATGTGTCCTAGATCAGATTTGACCTCATTTGAAAAGATCATGGTGTGAAAAAACATCAAAATGAAGCAAAGAGGGGGGGGGGGGGTTCATTGAAGAAGTGGATGGAATAGGTTGATGTCCTGAGATCACATCCCATCACTAATCCCAACTAGGTTAGTAGGGGATTACAACTTGTAGTATGGACTAATTCAAATTTGGGTTTTCCCCACACACCCTCAGACATACATATATATGAATATATATTTATATACACATTTTTTCAGAAATACATATTAAAATATGTGTATACTCATGTTAATATATATATATATATCATTATGTGATAAAAAGAACAACTTATCACACACTACTAGGAAAAATGTAAATGTGGATGCCAAAAGAGGTTGTAGAAGGGAATTACATGACATGGGAGACCAATCCACGAATGATGTTGGCTGTCACATTAGATGGAGTCACAAAGACCCCTTTCATGACTACCAATGATGAAAAAAATTAGTTGATTACTACCCTAAGCAATCTCCATAAGTATCTTTTCAAATATCACATCATCAAGCATCAGTAAAGGCCAGCAACATGATTTTTTATATTTTAAAAAATAATGTTGATGATAATAAAACATATAGTCCATGGATTTATGGAACCAAATCCATCATTACCTATGAAATCAAAAATGAGAGTAAAAATGGGGAAATTGAAGATAGATAATAAAAGGCATTGTACATTTATAATAATCACTCTTAAAAATCCTCAAAGTTGAAAACATCATAACAATCGTTAAAATTTCAACAAATCAACGCAATGAAATAATAATTAATCCACTATTTATAATTGAAAACTGTTAATATTTTGTCATTTAATCCATGAATATGGGGATGAAATGACTTAAATCGAAATTTCAAGTGACATAATAACACTATCTTGTTTTATTATTGGTAGTTTATCATTATGTAAGAAATTTCATTTCATCCCACAACATAGTTCAATTGTATTGTATGAATTTATAACATCATAAGGTGTTTCCCATTATAGATATAGCGTTTGAAAATCCATAAATCATTTATTATGTGTGTTTTTATCTTTAATATTTCTTGGTGGAATAATATAGATCATTTTCATTTTAGGGAATTCTTAAACATGACTTTTCTTTATAAATGGGTTACATGAGATGTGACATAAAAGAGTTTGTTCCATTCATGTATGTGATTCCTGAAATGGACAATTCATTTACTCATTAATTATATATCATTATTAAATAAATATAATATTTTTCTGTTTCCTCAATGTTTTTATAAATCCTACCTCCAAACGATGATGTGTGGGGTATATGAATGAACACTAAACCGAAAAAACATAACCTAATTATATCCATCTATTACCGCCTTTATTCCTTGAGATGGTGTCATGTTGTGGCGGGATTACTATCCCGCTTGATCATCATTATTTTCATTCAAAACTCAAGGTTATATCTAGTGGTTAGAGTCCTTTAATTTCCAGTTTTATGATCGTATTTATGAACATAAAGAATGAAAATTAAGGTAATGGTGATAACAAGTAGTTTCTATGATTAAAGGCACACACTCAGTTTTAATTTATAATTTCCATATATTTCATGAATATCTTATGAATTCCTTGATTGGTATTATTTTAGACATTTCTATTTCTTATAATAATTGTTATTAGTCCCCTTAAAATACTTGCAGTGGTATTAGATCCTTCCATTCATTTAGATTTCTGATTTCCTTCATTGAAATAAAGAATTTATAATAATATTGAATATCATGACCCTAATATTAAAATAAAATATACAAAATATATCTTCATTAATATATCATGGATTATGATAGAGGATAATTAAATAGGTTACATAGTAAAAAAATAATGGTTTTTTACAAATTGTTTCATAAAATACATGGGAATTTTATCATATGATTGCCAATGCAATGTTTTAAAAGAATAAAGTATTATATAATTAATATAATATCTATATATATGGTTCCATATGAAAAGAGATATCATATGAACTGGTTGGGATATTATTAATAAAATATGATAGATAACCTACACTATTATCCTATCATTTGTAGCCAATGATTCCACCTAAATCAATGAGTATCATCTGTATCATGTCCTACAAATCATATTGTGTTGTAAAATATGATCGAATAAAAAAATATTTTTCTAAATATCCAATTTTGAATTTGATTTTTTTATCTATGAATTGTTTATAAATAATGATAAAATTTATTTTTTTTTTGATATTAATTAATTTATTAAGAGTTTATAAATTATTTATTTATACAGTGTGTCATACACAAAATATCATATTATGTATATTATTTTCTCTTCATAATATTTTTCATTTATTCTAAGATTTCATGGCTTCTTGGAATTTTTGGAATTTTTGGGGTACTGCATTTTTATATTGTAGTGGGGTTGTGATGTTTCCAATTTTTGTCATGCCACAACGAGGCCAAGTATATGATCAATTGATATTAATCTTTCACAAGGTAACCCCTATTTTGAGTCTTAGTGTTTGAAAAGAAATCAAGTGGATGTGGGTTGTGTCATGGCTGAAGAGGTCACACTTTCAGGAACTAACCTTGTCCATCCATCTGTCAGGCACCCAATCTAGTTTGATACACAACCAAGGGGTGTTATTTATCCCTGAAGTCTAGAAAAACATTATCATGGAATCATAAAAAATTTCTGGGAATTATTTTTCACATAAAATAAATTAAACACGTAAAAAATTACTAAAAAACTGGCATGATGCGTGAATATATTGGTCTTCCATGTTAATTAAATAAATATATTTAAATGTAAAAAATTGTCAAAAAATATATCCCTCACCTCTAATACCATTACAAGAAACAAACATTGTTTCAATATCAAAAATTTAACATTCTTAAAACCCACCTATAAAATATAGAATAATAGAGAAATGGCCTATTTTTTTCATTGATATAAACAAATGAAAAAAAACCACCAACAAAATTCTTTGTGACTCCATGAGTCACCATCCAAACCCGAAATAATGAATTCTCTATGATCGATCAAATTCTAAACTTTAACTAAAAACTAAAATTTATAATATAAGGTATATCATGAAAAATTCCTAGCAAGTCAGTACACGTCATACTATGTGCTTAACCATTCATAAAATATCCACATTCATTAAAGTTTGAAAAAAAATAAATAGTAGGCTTTTATTTCATAATTTCATTAAAACCATCATCAAATTAATTACCTTTTAATGTACCTTCATATATTTTATTAAATGAAAACAATCACATTGAAAAAAATTCCTTAAACAAAGCCACTTTTACCAAAAACCCATCTAAAATCATCCTCTTAAACCCAATTTATAAATGTTGGTCCCAGATATTTTATAAATATAAACTCTAAAGTCTATTTAGAAATTCGTTTTTAAACCAAGACAAATGAAATAATGATAAAATATACAATAAAATTATAAATTTCATAATAAGTAAATGTTCTATAAAATTAAGCATTTTATGGACATCCACCTTGGAAAAATTAATAGGTTATCTAATCCTATTTGAACCCTAGATCCTTGTAACAAATTATGACATAATTGATCAAAATATAATGTATGCCCAATCCTCTAATGAGGTGACACCTATCTATGGAACTAATACCTTTTCCCAAGTATATATGTTTTGTTAATTTGATGAACATTAAAGGAATAATTAATCTATTATTCCTTCTTAGATAATCATATTATATTTTTATTAATTATTTTCAATTTACCAAATTCCATTTAAAAATAGGCCCTAAATCAGCCCATCAATAGGAATTTAGTTTATCAAATACTCAACATTCCTCTATGGACCATTAAAGTTATTAAATTAAAGAGAATAATTTAAATTACATAAGAGGTATATTATCAAATATCAATTATATTATAACATATCATTAATTAATAGAACTCCCTTAAAAAAATATATAATTTAAGGTAAGTTAATAAAACACCCATAATACATTCCATTATTAATCAAAATAATAATTTGTTTGAAAACTGTGTTTGAAAATTAAATTTAAATTACCAATTTTTCCCTCCATCATTATGAACATAAAAATTTACATACATACATACATATATATATATATATATATATTTAGGAACCCCAATAAAAGAATTTACATATTCTCAAGGGAATTTGTAGACAGATATATATATATTCATACTGATGTATATGTGTATAAACATAAAATACATTAAGAGGAATTCATCACATCAATCATAAATTAATAGAATTTAGATTTAAAAATTATTATAATAATTTAATATATTTAAATTTAAAATTAAAAAAAACATTAATGTACACAGAAAACACTTTAGGAATAATTTTGAAAACCAAGGATAAGTTCATTAATATCAAAATACCTCTTGTTGATCTCTTTATAAATATTCAAAAACCATAGGTGTTCATGGTCAAATTAACCCATATATGAATGAATATATAACAATTAAGGGCTCTTAAATTTCTATGAGATCCATATTAAAAACCCAATTTAATCTTTAATCATATCATTAAAATTCACTATAATTTTATTTGGTACCCAAAATTAAATTTAAAAGTCAAAAAATAAATTTTTCATAAAATAAATATTGATGATTTGGAAAAACACACCCCAGATCAAAGGCAGGTGGTATGAATCGTTCAATATAAGATGAAGGGGGCCAATAATGTAAATTTTTCACCGAAGTTGAAATAAAAACTCAATAATCAATCAATAAATACACCATAGGGTATAGAAAAAACATGATGAGGTTAGGGAATAAGTAAAGAACGAGATAAATAGATGAGGGAGGATATGGATGAGAGGAAATTCCAACCTCCTATGATCTAGTAAGAAACTATAGGTAAAAGACTCTTGAATCCAACATGAAGGAGTCAGAGGATTCATGTAATCATGGTATCTCCTTTCGATGCATTGATGTCCATGTATTAATGGTGTAAGAAACACCCAAAATGGGTTTTCATTTAATAAAGGAATATTATAATTTTCCATTTTTTACTTAATGGGTACCTCACACAGTTTGGAGGCCCAATTTTCCAAACTATATTTCATTTATGATCCACTTCATTGGGAACTCAGGGTGCCCACTTGGATTCGGCGAATGTTTAAACAAACCATTATCAAATTTTCTAAAATGTATCTAAAAAGTACATGACCCATTTTGCATGGTTGTCACTCGATTTTCACTTACTGTGCACTAGGTATAAACTAATAAAATTTAAACTATTTAAATGTTATAGACCCCAAACATTAGTTAAAAATTTTATTCAAAAAATAAATACATTTTTTAGGAAATAATAATTGTTGGGGTGTGATATGAACCATGCATGTTTTTTTACCCATAGGAAAGTCAAACATAGAACACCCACTCTAAAATGTCTATAAGTCACATCATGATGGGCTATTTTATTGGGCATCTATTTCACAATATAGAATTTGTCTCTTGAGCACAATGAGCTATTTAAGAGAGGGTCCCATCGTGACATGAAATTTTGTGACTCTAAGGGTTTGAGGAGAGGGTATCACACCCTTACAAGGTTACACATGGTGTGACGTTTTCTACCAAGGTTCATTAAAATAAGATTTTACCATACTATCCCTTCTTGTATTTTACCTCTTATTCATTCTTTTATCCCCAATTTAAAATTCTCTTGGATTAAATGTGTATAACCCTTTTCCACTATTCATTTTTCTCTTTTTGTCAGGATTTTAACTATATTATTTGAGAAATTTCATGTTAAGAGTATATTCATAAATTCCATGGATGATACTATTCTTATACTTGGCATCCATACATCTTTAGATCCATAGTGTACAAGAGTTTGTTGCGATTGAATTTGAAGTAATGGATTTTTCTTGTTTTGGGATTATAAATTGTGGAAAAGGACATTCCTTGTCTTTTCCACTAAATTATCATCATTGGAATGTGGTTTCACTGTATTAAGGTAGGTGGTTTCATGAGATACATTTTTAGAATACACATATGTACATGTGTACTTTTATAATAGGGGTTTCAGTCATTTTAAATCATGTTATAAAATCATTGAGGACATATATATATTATCATATTATTATTAAGATATTCCCACTATATGTTGGATGAAACCCCAATATTAATGTAAATGGTTTTAATGGTGAAATTGAAATCATTTAAAAATGATTAGGTAATGGGAACCTAGGGCTCTGAGGTGGGAACATAGGAAAATTACCATTATTCATATGATATTGTCCCTAGCATTATATTACACCACTTACAAATTATATGTCATTTTGATTTGAACTATATAGTATTGATGTAATAAAATCTATTTTACAATAAATCTAGGCCAACATGATGCTCTAATTACTGTCAAATCAATAATTTGTTATGATTTTTGAGAGTAATATAGAACTATAAGGATCTTTGGATCCTTTACCTTAGTGACCTTAGAGATTCTCACATTGTTCGAATTTTAAATAATTTTTTTCATGTATTTTACTTTAATGATTAAATAGTTATAATTGGAATTGTGTATTATTTTCCTTTAAAATATTTAATGTATATTTTTAAATTTAATATCATTTAAATGACATTTCTTGTATAATCTAACAAAATTTTCTCATGAAACACTTAGTTGGATGCTACCGACCATGTTATGATAGAACCATATATACTTTCAATGGGTGTATGTGGACTCGATGTTCCCTAATACAAGTAAAGTAATGTCACTAGTTTTAGGAAGATAATATTTATATTTGTGTGTTGAAGACAGATGGTGGGGACATTTTGGAGAGTAATCACCCATTACACATTAAGAGAGGTAAAAATCTTGCATTTTATATTGGTTTTGGGTTATTCATGTATAGTCTTGTACAGATATCATGGGTTACTATCCCATTCTTTTTTATATATGTGCACTTGACTCTATTTTTGTTATCTATGGTTTTTATTATCAGTTTTTTATTTTTACTTGAAGGGGATGAGTTTATTTTATTATAGTAAATATATTGAAAATATATTGAAGGGTCGTGTCAGGTTATCGATTATATCCCCTTGGATGATAGTTTTTCTATTTTTGACAAATAAATATGAAGTATGTCTCTTGTTTACAAATAACTATTTTATACCCGATTGGGATTATGAATTCCCTTTGGGACATTCTGCATACTATATTTGGGTTAACATAGGTTTTTTCATGAAAAAATAGTAGCAAAGCTTCATTTTTTGTTTATGATATTTGGGAAGTAAAAGTATAATAGAGATAGATTCATTGAGACACGAGGGTATGTTATGAGTGATTTTTTTTCCAACTCCCATTACCCATGTCTTATGTTTCCATGGGATATTGGGAATTTAATTTTTAAAAATTTATTCTAATTTTATTTGGGATTTTGAGTAATTTCTTATTCAAAATAGATGGTTGGAGGAAATTTCTAGGGAGCCCAGTTAAAGCGCATAAGCTATAGGTCATGTTGACAAACAATTTAGCCGACCTCACCCATCCAGTTCAACCCACATGGTTTTTTATAGTTTTTAAAATTTTGTGTAAAACCATGGAAAATTTAAATTTTTAACATTTATTTGTTTTCAATCGTTTAAATTTATTATTTTAATTCATAATTATGATTAAATTAAATTTATGATTTCAATTTATTTGGTTCATATGTTTTACTATATTATTTGTTCGTTTTATTTAATATTGTAAAATTTCACCTAGATGAACCATAATGAACCCTTTAATGGAATATACAGATAAATTTTCATAATCAACCCCCAAAGTAGAACAATCCTATCAACAGATTAAAGAAATGTCCTTATTATAGAAAAATATATATAACCAAGGTAGGTTCTTTTTAAAGATAAGTACCATGTTGAGGATTTTTCACTCTACAAGTCTTAATCATTCTGGGTAACTAGCAATCCTTTAGAGATAGTGGATAGGTTGTAGAAAATAGAAATTATTTTTAATTTTAGGGAGACACCAAGGGCCATTACGGTAACATATTTCACAATAATTCTAAAAAAACAACAGGAAATGGTGGGAGTAAGTTCTTCAATCCATGAAGTATGAGAACTTCGAGTGGAAATAATTCAAGTTGTAATTTTGTAAAAATATTTATCCTTAAATTATGGACTTGTTTAAATCATAATATTTTGTGCACCTTTATACCAAAAATCAAATGGTTATAGATTATGGTACCTGATTTTTCAAGCCTATTCACTTTTCTCCCAAGATGATTTCATATTATTAGTTGAATGAATAGAGGTTTGATATGGGAATATGACCCAACATTTTTTCATAAGACTCCATGTTGAATATCCAAAGTTATGCTAGGGTCATGGAAAAATCCCTTGATGGTAATGATTTTCTTGGTAGAGATTCCAGGGTTGTTTGATAGTCATTTTATGACTTGTGGATGTAACGTCAATCTATAAAAGAATAAGAGGATGTTTGACGGGCATAGAACAAGACTAGGAAATGGATCTAAGAACTCATCCCAGTCATTTTAACAAACATTCATGGGTAGTGGACCTCTTGTCTGTTAACAATTTGGAAAATATATAAATACATGAAATCCATACATACAATCTCCCAAGATTTTCGTGTATATGGTATTTAGTCTATATCTAGATATTGTATGGAGTCACCCCCAATACTTGTATTAGTATAGGTTCATCATATCCTAGTTGATATATAATATAGCCTAATTCATATAATTCAATGAGACCTTGACCACTTGGGCCCCGAGGTAGGAGTGATATATCATATGGACAGAGTTATCTAAGGAACAATCTTGTAATGTCACAAATAAGATCTGGTAATGACCAAAACTGGAACCAAACCCAACCTGAGACATTGACCTAAGGTCATTCTGGATCCCCATGGGCTGGCACAAGTGCCTAAGTATCATGAAATGAGAATTGGGAACGATTTACTATAGTTTATAATCTTGAAACAACAAAAGAATCCAATAAAATGAATCTGGATTTTTCATACCAAACAATATTTTTCAAAAATTCATAACTGAAATACAAAATTTAAAAAAAACTCAACAATTATATAACAAAGGTAAAAAATCAAAAGGAAACAACCCATGAACCCTCATGGCAAGGGGCACCACCCTCAAGCTATCTCCGAAAGACTTCACCACCATGGACCTGCTAGAAACATGAACCACTGGAACTCAAAACTGTACCAAACCCATGACAGCAAAACAACGAAGTATAATTACACATAAGGGTTTAATAAGAGTCTGATATAATTCTCATTCGGATACTAGCAATAAGATACCCCATGCGATAAATATTGAAAGACGAAAAGCATTCATGTTTTAAAAAACATGTAATTTCTAGTTTAGATTTCTAATAGATGCAACTAATAAATGAGTTTTCAAGTGAGATAATTTAAAGAATAAACACTTTTAAAATAAACACCCAAGATAATAAATTTTACATCCAAATATACGTTATACAGATGGTAATTATGAAGGATCTAATGAGCAGATGAAATAGGAAATAATACCTAGGCACTAGTTCGTTGTGGGTCCCAGGTAACTCATATCTTGGTGAGAGTTACCAAAAAAATTATTTGTTATCATGCACGCTCCACCAGTATGGAACATACCCATAACCCAGTGTTCCTAAATCATCATCATCATAGTTTAGTCAGAGTTGTAAAAGTCAATATTACTAATTGAAACTGAGGCCAAACCCCACCAATTTACTAGAATTCTAGTACACGTCCACCTACCTTGATACCCGAGGTTTCCCTTTTAGCTAAAACATGTTAAACAAGTTTAGAAATATAATTTTTACATTAAAATATCATTTCCTCACCACCAATTCACCAAAAATCCCACATGTATACTACACAAGTCAGAAAATTCCACCTTTCATTCAATTTGATTTGAAATCCGACTCACACAAAAATAGCACAACACATTTAAAATTTTTTTAACACTTACACAAATCCATTAAACGATTTTAGAAAAAATTTATAATATTTTAAAACTCACATAAGATCCCACTCACATGTCACATAGTACACTTTTCATAACCAAAATCTATTTTTCACATCACACTCACATAAAACATCCCACTTCCCTTTCACTTCTCTTACACACTTTTCTAAATCCTTAAAACATTTTTATAAAACATTTCCATGATGGAATACATCAAAAAACAGCCCCTTTCACATTTAAAATGTCCCATTTCAAAATATACATAGTCCAAAATTGTTTTCCAAAATTGTTTCACCTCTTACATAAATCATTAAATCATTCAAATCTTTCGTAAAACAATTCTAAACTGTATACCCAAACTTTTCTCATATAACCCATTTCAAAACAATATTTCAAGGAAAAAACCACACCAATACACTACCAATGTATATTTTTAAGACCTATAGACATTTATAAAATCACCTTCATGTGTTATTAAATCACCTTGAACAATACCACAAAAGATACTAATGAAAACACATATCTTCATAAAATTCTCTAAAGAATTATAACAAAGTTTTACACACCAAAAGTATTCCAAAAACCTCCCTAAAAGGCCCAAATGACACTAAGGCATTAAAATAACATAGTTTTCATCCCCTTTAAACAACTTATAAATCAATTTCATATTTTATAAAACTACCACAGAAGATTCCACATGTGTTACATTCGAAAAATTCACAACTTCAACAAAAATGCAATTATAAAATTAAATTCTTAACCAAATCCCTAAAAAATGGTTTCCTCACCAGAAATAACATATTAAAAATATTAAAAACTAGTAAAAAAATAAAACTAACTCATAAAGGAATGGTTAACCATGGAATCACCTACCAAAAGTGTCGAATCCCTCAAAACATGGTGCAAAATATCAATTGCACCACTGTCGCACCACAAGGAAGATAAATCTAGCCTTAGACCACATTATTTGACTGAGAATACAATAAATCCAACCCTAGGTTCGAAACTTAACTTCTGGACATTTTAGAACATAATTCAAAATAGAGGAAACCCTAAGGGAAAATGAAGAACCCAAGAAGGAATCAATTACCTTGAAAACATATTGATCTAATCACCCCAAATACAACAGTATCTGAATTTGAAAATAGCCAACAATTTATGGGAGATTCGATCAAGGTTTAATATATCATTTATGAACTAAATTGTGGGAAAAAGAGTGATAAATGAATGAGTTATGAAACGATAAGTTCACCTCTTCAAATCATGGCGATTTGAGAAAATCAGAGAAGTTTCATCATTATTCGCGATGAAACCGAGATCCAAAGTGCTGTAGGAGATCTTGGGGGTGTGAAATTGTTATGTGGTATTGGGGGAGATTTTTAATCACAGAAAAAACTATATATTTAAGGATTTATTAAAGGAATTTAAATTATTTTTAATGCAGGAAATGGGCTTTCGAGCAGGCACAATCCCTTAAATAAAAACCCATATCCACTATGATTATGGATTCATAAATAGTACAAATTAATATGGTGGTGTTAATATGTCAGGGAATTACAATTTTGAATTGGAATTGATGAAAAATGTTGAACAACGAAGGAGTTAAAATGAATCATATTTTATTTTTAAATCTTGAATTAGGCTCACGGTTTGTCCTAATTCATGAAAACAACTCATTCCTCCATAAAATCTTGGGAAACCCCCAAAAAAATCATGCATGGAAATTAAATGAAATTTAACTTTAAAATCAGTCATGTATGTGAAAATTATCCCCATCATGAAAAATTTCCATCCTTTGAAAGCCACAGCAAGGCTAGATACAAAAACCAAACCCAACTGATAAACCAAGATGTACTTCTTTGCCAAGTTTCCCCTCAAGGGAAAAAACACATCCATTGATCAATTAACGAAGGATTAATCTCTCAACCCAAACGTACACCACATTCGTAAAATAATAAATCACATTAAAACTTTATAACAAAATAAAACTCCTCAAACACTTTCCAAACAAGACTCAAGAAATTCCCTGAAACGAACAACAACTTCGAACAAGGTTACAATTACCTTTCTTTAAATAAACCATTGGGCGCTCTCCAATCCCAACGTTTACTCAAGGAAGATGTTGGTATCTAGATAGTTCCGAATGAGAAGACCTACCTCCAAGCCAAGACCATGGATAAATTTGATCCATTGGTAAGGGGGGATACAAATAGGCACCCCACTATAAGAGACAACCTATATTTTTTCGAGACAGAATCAGGACTAACAGGATGAGGCCTGAACGGACTCCATAGTAAAAAAGGTAGAATTCAATTCAAATTATACGAAGGAACGTACATGAGAATCATAGTGGTTCTCCCCACCATATGAACCAACCATCTAAATTGACCAGCTTGGGCTGACACAGAAAGACCCAAAAAAATTAATGATTTGGGAAGGGCACAAGGTTAGTCCGCACAGTTTGGGAAACTATGAACTAACTGTACATATCATTCATTTTGCATGGATTACTAGGACACAGTCACTAATAATCATTAAAAAAATTCCTCACCACGTCTATCCAAATTTCCAACCATTCTGTAATGACTCAATGGAAAACAATGGGGGATGGAATGACATTAGGTGATGACATTCGTACAAGGCCCTCCACCAATTTTCACCGAACGGGAACAACAAAAGAAAGATGATGAAACCAAAGGATTAAACTCTTCTTATATTTTATAATGAGGATAAGACATTGTAAAAGGGTTTAAACAACCCTGGTATTTCTCCTGACTATGATACATCTTCTCTCTGAGACTTATGGATGGAGCACAAATGATTGAAGCATCTCCAGCCTCACAGTTAGGCTTTGGAAACCCCCTAAACAAGAATTCTTTATTAGGTCCCACCAACAACTACACTGCACTCCCCGATAATATTTCCAAGACATAACACATTAAAAATCACTTTACCCTAACCCTATATTTCACTGAAATAAGGGATTAGGATATGCACACTCATCACACCTTGTTTATTTGGGTGAGAAACAATAGAAGTAAAGAACAACTATACTCACCTTCCTATAAAATGGAATATTTTGAAGTTATTCCAAGGAATACGTTATCCCAACATAATAGGGACTCTCAAATGATTGCATGAATTTCACCTTTACAGTCAATCGAGAACATGACATCACAAGGCATCACCGAAGAGGACCATGGCGACTGATATAAACAATGCATGGAGATGGACATTATACAACATCCCAAAACAACACAAAATTCTAGAAAGTGGCCACAATATCCTCTCATGACCATATTTCCCACACTGGTAGTTTAACATTAATTCTATATTCTAAGAGACTACAAAGGACTAAGAGGACCTCTTAGACACCATCCATATACTCATCCATGATAACAACTGTAGACCACTTCCACCTTAGGCAAATCAGGAAACATAAAAAGCTAAGGCCTCTTTCAACCTTCCACGATCACTCTCCTGTTATAAGAGGATACAAAAAAACCAAGAAATGAAATGGTGCAGACTCAGTAAAAAAATCCCAAGAAAAAGAATACTTAAATTAATCAACTTGAGGATCTTCCAACTGTGAAACAACTTGGGATGCACTTCAGTTGTGCACTAACCCTTAATGGGGGCATACCTAATCTAATGAAAGAACCGAAGGACCCAAACAACTTAGTCCATTGATCAATAAATACCTCAAAAATATCAATACAGATGAAGGTAAACACTATAAAGTCTTCCCAAAATATTCTCAAAGGGGTCCACTAACCAGCCCTTCAACCAAGCTTACTGACCAAACATAAAACCAAAACACTGTTCAAACAAGAAGGGTTCTTGGACTCAAAACATTCCACAACATCAAAATTTCCAAAAAAACATAATACAAACCATCCCAATCCACTCATTAAGACATCAAGTCTTCCTTTTAGAAACTTTTCTTTGAAAACAAATGGTTCAGCGGTTAGCGTATCTCCAAATGGTACCCCATGGGCCCCACACATGCATGTTTTCATGCCACACCCGGCACCCACCTCAAATCCATCCCGGCACTCATCCATTCATTTCATTAACCATAAATCTTTCCATATAACCCCATTCATGTAGTCGCTCATGAAAATACCAATGGATAATAAAAAAACTCATTCAACTTTTCAAAACAGAAACAATCAACCTATACTTCTTTTTTCTCAAGTCCGCTAACCATGAAATCGAATCCAAATTACCGCATAAAAAAATATTCAAAGATGCACAATCATTCCAATGATTACCCACCTTTAAGTTGATGACATCAATTTCAAAACATCACATCCAATTATAAAACTTTACAATAGTTTAGAAAACTCTATTGGAAACACATTTTCGAAACCAACCATGACATAGTTCATGGTTTCAAAAGAGGTGAAAAAACACCATTTTCCATTCCAATACAATTCTGAAAATTCAGTTCTCCATTTTCAAAAATCTAACCATTCTGTCTTTATTAGATAATCATTTCACAAAAACATTATGCTTCTTAAAATCATGTAACATTAAAACCAAACATCCATGATTTCAAAACTAAAGTACACAAGACAATGTGAGATGAAACTAGTTTCAGTGGGTGACTTGGACATATGGATGGCGGCCATATTCCAATAACATCACCATCACAGAGATTGTTCTAGTGAATATCCCTAGGTACACATGGCATAATAGGCCCTACGATCTCACTGAGACCCTTATCCCAACTCTCTTTTCATATCCCCTACTCATCATCAATCCAAAAATCCAAAGGACTCATATAAATACCGATGTCTCCTGACGACTCAGATCCTATCATGAGGTGTGGTGATCCAGAACACTACCCATAACCAAAATACCAAGTCCCAAAAATCCTAACTCAATACTATCTTATGTGTTCCTCAAATAAAGTGACCCAAAGAGTTAACCAGAACCTCCTTTGATACCATTTTATCACGAACCAGATCTGGTCGCCACCGAAACTGTCACCAAACCCAGCCCACAACATGGCCTGAAGGTTGTTCCCGATCCCCTTGGTTTGGAACAAGTTCCCAAGTATCATAAAATGATAATTAGGAATTATTAAACTGAGTTTATAATTTTAAAACAACAAAATAATTCAATAAAATGTATCTGGACTTTTCAAACCAAACAATATTTTACAAAAATTCAGAACTAAATTAAATATTTTAGAAAAACTCAAGAAAACTATAAAAAAGGTACAAAACCAAAATTAAATAGCCCATGAACCCTCATTTCAAGGGGCACTTCCCTTAATCCATCTCTACAAGACTTCGCCACCATGGACCTGCTCGACACCCGAACCACATGAACATAAAACTGTACCCAAATCGTGACAAAAAAAATAACCAAGTCTATATTCACAAAAGGTTGTAATTAGGGTGTGATCCAATTACCAGTAGTATAACACCACTTATAGATTCCATAAGATAAACATTCAAAGACGAAAAGCATGCAAGTTTTCAAAAACACCTAATTTCTTGTTATATTGTCTAAATGATGCCACAAAAAATCGGTTTTCAAGTCAGATAATTTAAAGATTCCACAAATTTAAATTAAATGAAAAAGACACTGAATTTTCCAGATAAATATACCAAATTCGGATGGTATGTATGAAGGATATAATGAGCACAGTAAATAAGAAATAACCCCTACGCACTTACTTGTTATTGGTCCCAGGTACCTCGTATCTCAGTGAGACTAACCATCACAAATATCTATTCTCGTGAACGATCTAATAGTATGGAACATAAACATATCCTAGTCGTCCCCTATCATCATCATCATTGTTTAGTTATAGTTTTAAGCTTCAATCGTGCAAACTCAAACTAAGTCCAAACCCCACGGATTCACTAGCGTACTAGTACACGTCCACCCAGCTAGATAGCTGGTTTTTCCATTGTTCTCAAACAAGTTCAACAAGTAATGAAATATAATTTGCAAATGAAAATATAAGTATCTAATAAAAATTTCCCAAAGCATCCCACATTTATACCACACAAGTCTCAAAAATTCACTTTTCATTCAAATTGATTTGAAATCTGATTCACACCAAAATAGCCCACAACACATTTCACATTTCATTAAATCTTCCACAAATCCATTAACAAATTGTATAAAACTATTACAATATATTACAACTCACATAACAGCCCAATCACATGTTACATAATACCCTTTTCATAACCAAAATCTATTTTCACATAACACTCACACAAAAAATACCACATCACATTCACATCTCTTACTCACTTTAGTAAATCCTTCAATCATTTTTATAAAACATTTATAACATAGAATACATCAAAAAACAGCCCATTTCACATTTAAAATGTACCATTTCAAAATATATACAATCCAAAAAAGTTTTCCAATATGGTTTCTCATCTTACATAAATCATTAAATCATTCAAATAATTTGTAGAACAATTCTAAAGATTATACCCAAACTTTTCTCATAAAACCCATTTCAAAACAATATTTCAAGGAAAACCCCACACCAAAACACTACTAATGCCGAATTATCATCCCCGTAAACATTTTTAAAACCACTTTCAAGTGTTATAAAATCACTTTGAATAATACCACAAAAGATAAAAATATAAACACCATTTTCATAAAATGCTCTCAAGAAGTATTACAAAATTTTACAAACCAAAAGTATTCCAAAACCCCCTTCTAAGGCCCAAATGACACTAAGGCGTTATAAAATAGAATTTACATCCCCTTTAAACAAATAATAAAACAATTTCATATTTTATAAAACTACCATAAAAGATACTACATGTGTTACATTCAAAAAGTTCACAACATCAACAAAAATGCAATTATAAAATTAAATGATTAACCAAATCCATCAAAATTGTTTTTCTCACCCCACACAACATATGATGAACATTAAAAACCAGTAAAAATAAAACTTACTCATCAAGGAATGGTTAACCATGCAATCACGTACCAATTGTGTCGAATCCCTCAAAACATGGTGAAAACATCAACTGCACCACCATTGCACCACAAGGAAGATAAATCCAGACATATACCACAATATTTGACCAAAAAGATAGCAAATAAAACCCTAGGTTTGAACTCTAACTTCTGGACATTTTATAATATAATGAAAGAGTGAGGAAACCCTGAGGGAAAAGGAAGAAACCAAAAAGGAATCACTTACCTTGAAAAAATATTGAAAAAATCACCCCAAATACACCTGTATCTGAATTTTCAAACATCCAACCATTCAAGGAAGATTCTAAAAACGTAAAATAGATCATTTATGAACATGAAATGTTGGAAAAAGAGTGAGAAATGAAGAAGTTATGAAATAATTAATTTACCTCTTCTAACCTGGGTGTTTCGAGAAATTCATGGAAATTTTATCCTTATTCTTGATGAAATTGAGCTCAATATAGGGGATGAGATCATGGGGTATGCCTTGGGTATGTGGGCTCCGGGGAGAGTTAGAATCACTGATAAAAAATAAATATTTATAGAGTTATTAAGTTATTAAAAACTACTTTTAATGCAAGAAATGGGCATTCAGACAGACCCAATCTCTTAAATAAATACACATATCCACTATGATTATGGATTACAAAATGGTCCAAATTAATATGGTGGTGTTAATAAGTCAGCGATGGCGATTAGGAATTAGAATGACTGAAAAATGTGGAAAAATGATGGATTTATAAAGGAATCAAAACTTATTTTTATCTAGAATTGAGCTCACGGTTTGGCCCTATTCATGAATACTCACCCATTCGTGCATAAAATCATGGGAAACCCCCCAAAAAAGCTTGAATGGAAATTAAATTAAATTTAACCTTAAATTAAGTAATATATATGACATGTAACACCCCAATATTTTATGGAACATTTTGGAGTGAATTAAATTTCATTAATGAATTATGTTACATGGTACACCATGTTTATCTTAATTTATATGCAACACCATTTTATGCTTGGTCTACCCAGAAGACTCTATTTATCTTCGGTTACACAAAACACTGAGTTTGAACTAAAAAACATATTATTATTTAAATTAGTTAAATAATTTATTTATAACATAGTCATTAAACAGTGTAATATGAAAAATAACAACTAATTATTATTGTTAATTCATAATGGTTTTATATAATGAAAACATATTTGTAATTAAAAATATAATTTTGGGTAATTCCTTTATATGTTTTCAAAATACTATTTTGCTAAAAGAACTTATTTTTACGTTCTTTTATGAACAGTAATAAAAAATAATTTTAAAACTTTTAAAAATTATTTTTAATTATATATAATTTATGATTGAATTAGAAATATAAAAAATATATTAGGGTGGATTTTTTAGATTTTTGTGAAATATTTTATTTTTTTGTGAATAGTTAATAATACTAAATTTTAAATGAAAAGTACCTCTTAATCATTATTTTTTATATAGATAAATTTATTTTAATGTTTTTCTGAAGTAAAATTACATCAATTATAAATCAATAAATACAATTTCATTCTTTAGAAAAAATTTCACACTGAAATTACATATAAACCCCCTTTTAACATTTGAATATTTTCATTTTAAAACCCTGTTGTTCTGCCCTGTATGAGGGACTAATTTTAAATTAATTTCATACACTTATATAAATTAAATTTTTTAAAAGGGAATAAATATTTGTAAAAAAATTAATTTACATTTTATAACAATTTGAACTTAATTTTTCATTGAGCTGATTAGTGAAATCATTTAAAATTTATCACAAGGATTAAAAGAAAAACGAGTTTACTAAGAGAATAAAAATTAATAACAAGGGAAGAACTGAACATAAAACATTTCAAAAAACCATTTTATGGCCTTATTTAGAACATATAATTTATATTATACTTATTTTTATATTATTAGATTAACATTAAATGAAAAAAATCTTGGTGTAATTCTATCTTTAAAAAATTCACATGTTTGTCACTAACCTCCCTTATAAAAAGCCACCCCCCCCCCTTCACACATATCAAGAACTTTGTATTGACCAATACCAACCATATATCACAAAAATTTCTCCCCCTTCATCCAATAATCCTTTATTTTGGAATGTATCCTACCAATGGTGTCCTTTGGTGCAAAAAAAATGATATACCCATAGAAGTGGAAAGCATCATCAACGAACGAATTTGGGTTATTTATTACTCCATCCCCTTAATTTATTTTTATATAATTTAATATAATAACCAATTTATATATAATTTTCTAAGAATAATTTTATTTTAAGGTTACTACCCACAACTGCACACATATCCATCAAATGTGTTAGGAAATCTTTGATCAGGTGTATGGTATACGATCACCTCACGAGCTAATGTCGTTTTCCACCAATCACGGTTCTGTATATAGATGGAAATTCTGTTTATATTTTATATATATTATATTATTATTATTTTATAATTCTATATGTTTTTATCAAAAATACCATCATGCTTCCCATTTTTTGGGAATACGATAACATCGTTTGTGTGTACGGAGGATGAGCGCATAATGGAGAAATGTGAATTATTCACAACTTACATGGAATATATTACATATTTGTTTCATAAATATATTTGATATTTATTCCATTAAAATCATTCTATAATGTTAATATATCAAATAATTTTCCTTCTTTTAGACTGACAAGAAATTGTAAACAACCTTCTTACGTACATATGGCCTACCATCTCCGTAAACAGTGTGTTTCATTTCATATTTATACATCTTATAGTTTATTATAAATACATATATTATGAATATATAGATATTTATGTCATTTTTTATCATTTTTTATATTATTAAATATTTTTTTAATTATGATTATAAAAATTATAACAAATCCTAATATATAAAAAAACATAAAGTGGTTATTAACTGAAATGTAACATTAACATGGAATTGTCAATAAAAATATAATAAAAAGTCATAATCATATCATATATTATATGATAAAAATTTATATGTTAATTTTATATATATATATCTATAGAAAATTTATATATTTTATACAATATTATTGGATGAGTATAATGAAATTCAAGACTTAAGGTAATGGATTTCTAGATCACTTTTATTTTTTGTGAGACACATTCCATGTTCAACACCTATTAATTGTATGTGGTTTATGTAATGAACATGGATTTATTTTATGAATCTTATAATTATAATTTTTGGGATTTAAATATCAATTTTAGGATCTCCATTTCATGGGTTTTATTGTTAAAAAAAGTATCATATCAGTAAGTGAATTGTGTCTCGGTTTCCCTTCATTGAGATAAATTCCATGTAATACACCTATATTAATTTAAAAAGTGTATATACTAACACTTTATAATGTTATATCACGAATATAAATATTTTAGTGATATTTTGTGTAACATCCCAAGTAATTAATGAGTAATAGATATTTTTGTCTATGTCTATTAATTAATTATATAGTGTTTTAGAGGCTTAAAATGAAAATAAATCCAATCATAAGCATTGAATACACTAATATTTTTAAAAGATTGTTTTACTGTCTTTTGATGGAAAACCATTTTTAAATCTATATTTTGACAATTTTATAAGCTATGTTTGTCAAAATAAACTTATTCTTTATGATTGGGATATAAAAATTTACTTTGTGTGAATTTTTGGTATTTTTCAGACAATGTTCATTTTTTAATGAATAGTAAAAAATACTGCATTTTACATCAAAACTGCTTTTTAATCTAATTTATTTATATTATTTGATTATCTTTTGAATTTGTTTTGAAGTGAAATTAGAATATACTTTTACCATTTAATCCAATGGTGGTCATTGGAATCAATTTCACATTGAAATTGGACTTAAAATGGTGTCAATATTTTGATACTTATTGTTTCATAAAAACACGCTATTTGTCATGACAGTGGGAATTAATTATTAAATTAATTAATGTGACTTATATTTTTTGAATTTTTTAAAATAGACTTCATTTCTTAATTCGGAATATCTAATATATCTTAGGGTGATTTTTTGGTATTTTTCTGAAAACTTCAATTTTTGATGAATAGTGAAACCACTAAGTGGTACTTATAAAAACTGATTTTTCATTTAAATGAAATTTTACCACTTTTGTGTTTTGAATTTCAGAAAATCAGAAATACCTGGTTGTCATTAAGAAGTAAAATTTGGTTCAATGAGATTAAAATAATTTTTTGGTGAATAGTAACTCTTAAGTTCTTAATCGCGATTAGAGGTAATTAATGTAGTTTAAGGTAAAAATAATGCATTAATAAAATGATATGAGCTTGAAACATGTCCTACCCTCATTGGATGTGTCATGGCCAACCAAGAAAATCTATGGGTCAACTTGGGGAACCCATGGAGCCACTTTGGTTGGGAAATGACATAAATAACTTTTTATTTAATGTAAAAGTAAAAATGACAGAAACATTAAATGTTTTACTAAAACAATTTTTACATGGGGTTATAAAGACCATATTTTTTATTATAAATATTCATTGTAAATCTATAAATATTTCCTACATAATAGTAATTTTTTTATAATTTTTAGACTTTAAATAAATTAAATTGTTTGTGACGTCATGATGATGCAGCGATGACCTCATTATTTAACGATTTAAATAAAATGGAATGATAATGTAAAATCTAAGACCTACACATGGCCAAAACCTATTGGATGGGTGGACTTAGAACCCTTATCACCTTATCATCTAAACACATCAATGTGGGACCTCTTAAATCCGAATACCATTTTAAAATAAAGTGAGTTTTCTTTACCTTCCAAGAGTGCCCCTCCTCTCCTCTTATAAAAGGCCCCCACCTCTACCTCTTTACCCACACTTCCAAAGCCTTTGGCTCGGCCAACCCCTACTCCTTTTGTCTCTCCACATACCTATCTTACTCCTTTAAGCCTCACTTTGGGCAGAAGTGTTCCTAAGGAAGCCTTTGAGCTCAAATCTAAGAGAGTTACCCGATTTTAAGGTAATGTCTTCTTTTGAGTCCTTTTGTTTGATTTTGCTTCTCCAACCCCCTAAACTATTTTTATTCATTTATTTTGTAACAACTCCTGTATCCTAAATATACTAGGATATTGTTATAAGATGTATTCGAGCTACACTTACACACAACTACATCTAATGGTTAAAGGACATACTGTTTCCGTGGATGGTGAATTTATGCCTCCCGAAACGATGATTGTTCAACATTCTTTTAAGATCTTCAAAGGTGTCCATTAAGATGTCACTATATTTATATATGTTATATGATATGTTTATTTGTTTCCTTAATCTTCTGTATTTTTCATTTTAGGAATACCTTTATGGTTTCCATTATGGGTAAACGCGATATCTTCATTTAAGGAAGTGCGGACTACCGCCCCCTCAAAGTGATTTGATTCGTTAAATACCATATGTGGGACGTATAAAAGATGGAACTATGATATTATATATGATATTATACTGGAATTATAATATTCCTTTATATCATTATGATTCCATTCTATAAAATACGAAATATAAATGAAAGTAGCGTTCATGCGTACGTACGGCTTACCGTCTCCCTGAACGGTGCATTTCATTTCATACCTCTAAATGATTATGTAATATTATAAATTCATGTATATACTGGATATATATAATATATACATAATGATTATAATTATAGATATAATGGATACATGAACAACATGTAATTATAAAGGGTTTATTATTGACTCAAGTACCAATGATCGTTAAAATGACCGTTATTAACTTAAATAATTACATAGTGTTCATGACATGGAAATAAGTGATATAAAAGGAATAATGAACTTGAAAAAGGTTCCTAAACAAGTAGAAATTAACTCATGTTTATTATTCAGGATATTAAAGAACGACCAAGTCAAGTCAGACCCAAGGTATGGGACTTCGTCTCAATCTCCTTTCATTGAGGCATATTTTGTTTTATACACAACCTTTTTTTATGGTGTATAAACCCATTTGACATTTAAGTTTATCCAAAAGGAATATTTTTTTATACGAAGCATTTTACTAAACGACAAAAGGGAATGTTTTTGTCATACGTATGTGGTGACAATGACTTCTCCGCCGTCGTGACCATTATTTGAGTTTCGGCTTCCTCTACAAGCCATACCTTTTTTTAAAGAAAAATAAATACCATGTTTTACTTTTTGTTTGCTTTGGTATTGAAAATGGTTTTCATAATGTTTTAATATCTATGTGTTATATTTAAATCTTGTGACAGAAAGGTGGAAATGTTATGTTTCCTTTATGCATGTTTTATGTGATACAATTATGTTGAGGTTCTTGGGCATTATTATGATGACGGGTGGTTCTGTGATAAACTAAGGGAGGGTGAGCCCGATATAGCTCTCCAATACATTGGGTAACACAAAAGAGTGTAACGTTAAGGTTTCTCTGAAGATATTTTGGGAATATACTGTGATGGGTATTCCAAACGTAACCAAGAGGGTTACTCCCTACGTAAGAATGTTATGAATGCCACAAGTTACCTTTATGTCTTA
Source organism: Viscum album (assembly GCA_963277665.1). Taxonomy (NCBI): domain Eukaryota; kingdom Viridiplantae; phylum Streptophyta; class Magnoliopsida; order Santalales; family Viscaceae; genus Viscum; species Viscum album. The sequence goes on from OY728161.1 coordinate 114,098,085, forward strand.
TGATTTCTATGATTTATTCACGATTTGATGAGGTATGTTGAAGTTCTTATGTATTATGGGTAAAGTATGATTTCATTCTTATGTATATATGTACCCATGTTTCCTTTCCATATTTTTATATTTCTTACTGAGCTTTTTATGCTCATCCCAAGTTTTTTTGAAATGTTTTTCACAGGTCAAGGGAAATGTACATGATATGATGATAGTGTCAAGGAAGTGTCAAGAAAGAATCCATGTTTTATTTTAAATATGTTTCCATTGATGGGAAAGAAGAATACTATCTTTATGTAACCACTTTGTTTATATGTGGAATGTAATGCAAGATTTATGATCTAATTCTCTAAAACTCTAAACCTGAAAAGATCCTCAATGTGTAATCTTGTAATAACTCAAGATTAAGTAAGGTTTAAGGCTGGGGCCTTATAGTTGGTATCAAAGGTCGGTTTAGATATCATTAAGAGTTATAATTCTATTAAATGATTATCCAAAAATATTTTTTTTATGGTCAGATTGATGTGATATAGTATTTGAAGATTACCATGTTGCTTCATCTAAGACATGTTTGTTCAGAATGGTTTTCCGTAGAGGAAACAGGGAAGCAGTGCTAGGAAGGCATGCAGAAGAAAATAACCTTCCGAATCAGCATCCTGAGACGGTCGGAATTGGAACTGAATAGTTTGTTGCAGTATGGCGCAGTTGACTCAAGCGATAAATGGTGGTGGTATCCATGCACGAGATCATCCAGATCAACCGCAGAGGAACATGTCAGTGGTGGAACATTTCATGAGGTAACATCCCCCATCATTCAGAGGATCATCTGACCCTATGCTAGCTGAAGGGTGGATTAAAGAACTAGAGATGATTTTCAATGTCATGGGGTGTTTATAAAATCAAAAGCTTAGTCTTGTTATTTACCGTTTGAAGGGTGAAGCAGATCAGTGGTGGTCGATGGTTAAAAATATCAGGGACGCTGATGAGATTGATGCTCTCGACTGGGATGAATTCAAAGGTATGTTTCTTGAGAAGTATTTTCCTAAGGCTGTTCGACTTAGGATGGAAAATAAATTCTTGGAATTCAGTCAAGAGGAAGACTCAGTGGCTGTCTAGGAAGAAAGGTTCACTCGATTGGCAAGGTATGCTCCAAATTTTATCCGAGACCCTGATAGTAAAATCAATCATTTTTACTCAGGATTAATTCCAAAATATAGAAGGGAATTAGCTTCTTGTGAGTTTAAAATTTATGAAAATCTTGTTCGATGTGCTGAGAAGGTGGAAATGGAGTTCGCCGATGATCAAGTGTTCTATAACAACCAACAGAAGAAGAGACCGAGGTGGCAGGAGAAAGGTAAGAATTCTTGAAAAAAATATGATGGTAAGAAATCTATGTTTCCAGTTTGTGATAAATGTGGAAAAAGGCATGCTGGGGAATGTCTTCTGAATTCTGAAAAGTGCTACAGATGTGGTAAGATGGGACATAAGGCTCGTGATTGCATTGAAAATGACCAGGGTGATGGTAAGACCAAATTTGATTTACAGTTAGTGAAATGTTATAAGTGAAATGAGTTGGGTCACTATGCAAACGAGTGTCCGACAAAGAGCTTGGGTAATGGGAAGCAGTTAGACTACAAGCAGAAAGGGGTGGTGAAATCCATTGCAACTACTTCAGCAGATGTTGGGCCATCAAATGAAGTTGTATCAGGTACTTTTTCTGTTTTTTCAGATTATTCCAGTGTGTTGTTTGATTCGAGGTCTACACATTCTTTCATCTCTGAAACCTTTTCTAGTAAAATTGGAATAACATCTCAAGAAATGACTCCTGAACTTTGGGTAAAAACACCTGGGGGAAATGTTGAGGCAAAAAGAATTTATAAGATTCTTCCTATCCTTATCTGTGGAAAGAACCTACTTGCAATCCTTATTATTCTACCTCTAGTAGAGTTTGATGTTATCCTGGGTATAGATTGGCTCTCTATTTACCATGATAAGATTGACTGTAGAGCTAAAGAAGTTTCTTTTCAAAATGACTTTCAGTTTGTGTACAAGAATGAACCCTTACTATTGATAACTTATCAAGAGGCCAAGAAACTTGTAAAATATGGAAATGAATGTTACCTTACACACATCGTTGAAAATAAAGGAATTGTTCAGATTAATGATGTGCCAGTGGTAAATGAGTATCCTGATGTTTTTCCTAATGAGTTGCCTGGAATAATACCAGATTCGGAAGTTGAGTTTACTGTTGACTTAGTTCCTGATGTTAAGCCAATTTCAAAACCCCCTTGTCAAATGGCTCAAATTGAACTTTTAGAGTTGAAGGAGCAATTGCAAGATTTATTAGAGAAAGGTTTCATTCGACCTAGCACATCACCATGGGGTGCTCCTATTTTATTTTTTAAAAAGAAATATGGTTCAATGAGACTTTGCATAGATTATAGAGCCTTGAATAACATCACTGTTAAGAAAAAATATCCTTTGGCTCATATCGATGATTTGTTTGATCAGCTCCAGGGAGCTCAGTATTTTTCAAAGATTGACTTGAGATCGTGGTACCATCAGCTGAAGGTAAAGGAAGCAGATGTTCTGAAGACCGCGTTCCATACAAGATATGGCCATTATGAATTTGTTGTAATGCCTTTTGGGCTAACCAATGCACATGCTGTATTCATGGACTTAATGAATAGAATTTTCCATGAGTTCTTGGATAAGTTTGTGGTGGTTTTCATTGATGATATTTTGGTGTTTTCTAAAATTAAAGAGGAGCATGAAAGACATTTATGGTTTTTCTTGAAAACGTTAAAAGAAAAAAAACTGTATGGAAAATTCAGCAAGTGTGAGTTTTGGTTGCAACAAATTTCTTTCCTTGGTCATATTGTTTCTAAAGATGGGATAACTGTTGATACTGCAAAAACAAAGGTTGTTGAAGAATGGCCAAGACCCACAAATGTAACTGAGATTCGTAGCATCCTTGGTTTGGAAGGCTATTACCGAAGGTTTGTTAGAAATTTTTCACGGTTATCTAGTCCAATGACTAAGCTAACTCGAAAGGGTGTTAAGTTTATCTGGACAAAAGAATGTGATGATTGTTTTCAGGAATTGAAAAGAAGATTGGTGAATGCTCCAGTTTTGGCACTACCTTCCAGGAATTGTGAGTTTGTTATATACAGTGATGCTTCATTGAAAGGACTTGGTTGCGTCCTAATGCAGAATGATCAGGTAATTTCTTATGCTTCACGACAGTTGATAACTCATGAGGTAAATTACCCTACACATGATTTGGAATTAGCTGTTGTTTTTTTCTCTTTAAAAATTTGGAGGCATCATTTGTATGGAGTAAAGTGTGAAATATATACTGATCACAAAAGTTTAAAGTATATATTCACTCAGAAAGAGTTAAACATGAGACAGAGGAGATGGCTGGAATTAATTAAGGATTATTATTGTACAATTCATTACCATCCGGGAAAAGAAAATAAAGTGGCTGATGCTTTGAGTCGAAAAAGTAATGCTTCATTAGAAATATTGCGCTTAGAACGAGATCCTTTGGTTAAGGATTTTATGAACTTTGGCATAGAAGTTGTTGGTGCATGAAGTTATTCTGTTTTGTTTCAGGTATCAGTGAGATCATCTCTATCAGATAGAATCAAGAAAGCCCAGAAGCAAGACAGTGAGTTGCAGAAAAAGGTAGAGCTGGTTCAGAAAGGTAAGTTGACTGAATTCAACATTGATAATGATTATGTTTTGAGATTTGGGAAGAGATTGTGTGTTCCTTGTGATTCACAGTTGAAGAGAGAGTTGTTATGTGAAGCTCATAGTTCTCTGTTTTCAGTTCATCCAGGCAGTACTAAGATGTACAGAGATCTGCGGGAGTATTATTGGTGGGATGGAATGAAAAGAGATATTTCTGATTTTACTGTGATGTGTTTGACATGTCAACATGTTAAAGAAGAGTGGAAGTTACCGAAAGGGATGCTTCGACCTCTACCATTGCTAGAGTGGAAATGGGAGAATATATCCATGGACTTTGTTGTGGGATTACCGAAGACATCTCAAGGTAATAATGAAATCTGGGTTATTGTTGATCGCTTGACTAAATCTGCTCATTTCCTTGCTATATGAGATACTTTTTCCCTAGATCAACTTTCCCGTTTGTATCTTAAAGGGATAGTTAGGTTACATGGAGTTCCTCTCTCCATTTTATCTGACCGTGATCCCAGGTTCACTTCTAACTTTTGGAAAGTCCTTCAGAAGTCGTTGGGTACTGAATTAAATTTTAGTACATCTTTTCATCCTCAATCAGATGGGCAGTCAGAACGAACAATTCAGACCTTGGAGGATATGCTACATTCTATATCTATGGATTATCAGGGAAGTTGAGACCAATATCTTTCTTTGGTTGAATTTTCATATAATAACAGTTTTCATTCTAGTATACAGATGGCACCATTTGAGGCGTTATATGGGAAGCGGTGTCGAACTCCAGCTTTCTGGGATGAAGTGGGTGAAAGGAAGTTGATGGGACCATAATTGGTAGAAGAGATGGCAGAAAAATTTCAGCAAATTCAGAAGCACATGAGAACAGCTTAGAGTAAACAGAAGAGTTATGCAGACAACAGGAGGAAGGATCTAACTTTTGAGGTAGGTGATCATGTTTTTCTCAAATTCTCACCATGGAAAAGTGTGATGAGATTTGGAAAGAAAGGAAAGATGAGTCCAAGGCTCATTGGACCATATGAAATTCTGGAGAGAGTTGGATCAGTTGCATACCGGGTGGCGTTACCTCCGAGTTTATCTCAGGTACACAATGTTTTTCACGTTTTGATGTTGAGAAAGTATATGCCAGATCCATCTCATGTTTTGAGTCCAGAGGTAGTTCAGCTGTAAGAGAACTTATCTTATGAGGAACAACCAGTCCTGATTCTTGACCACAGGGAGCAAGTGTTACGGAATAAGGTGATTAATCAGGTAAAGGTTTTGTGAAAAAATCACATGATGGAAGACGCAACATGGGAATCTGAAAATGCAATGAGGGATAAGTACCCCCATTTATTCGATAAGTAAATAAATTGCGGGGACGCAATTTTCAAAAGGGGGAAGGATGTAACATCCCAAGTAAGTAATGAGTAATATATATTTTTATCTATGTCTATTAATGAATTAGATAGTTTTTTAGAGGCTTAAAATGAAAATAAATCCAATCTTAAGCATGGAATACACTAATATTTTTAAAAGATTGTTTTACTGTCTTTTGATGGAAAACCATTTTTAAATCTATCATTTGAAAATTTTATAAGCTATTTTTTTCAAAATAAACTTATTCTTTATGATTGGGACATCAAAATTTTCTTTGTGTGAGTTTTTGGTATTTTTCAGACAATGTTCGTTTTTTAATGAATAGTGAAAAATACTGCATTTTACATCAAAACTGCTTTTTAATCTAATTTATTTATATGATTAGATTATGTTTTGAATTAGTTTTGAAGTGAAATTATAATATATGTTTACCATTTAATCCAATGGTGGTCATTGTAATCAATTTCACTTTGAAATTGCACTTAAACTGGTGTCAATCTTTTGATACTTATTGTTTCATAAAAACACGCTATTTGTCATGACAGAGGGAATTAATTATTAAATTAATTAATGTGACTTATATGTTTTGAATTTTGTAAAATAGACTTCATTTTTGAATTCGGAATATCAAATATAGCTTAGGGTGAATTTTTGGTATTTTTCTGAAAAACTTCAATTTTTGATGAATAGTGAAACCACTAAGTGGTACTTACAAAAACTGATTTTTCGTTTAAATGAAATTTTACCACTTATGTGTTTTGTATTCAAAAAATCCGACATACATGGATTTCATTAAGAAGTAAAATGTGGTTCAATGAGATTAAAATAATTTTTTCGTGAATAGTAACTCTTAAGTTCTTAATCGTGATTAGAGGTAATTAGTGTAGTTTAAGGTAAAAATAATTCTTTAATAAAATTAGATGAGCTTGAAACATATCCTACACTCCTTGGATGTGTCATGGCCGACCAAGAAATCCATGGGTCAACTTGGGGTCCCCATGGAGCCACTTTGGTTGGGAAATGACATAAATAACCTTTTATTTAATGTAAAAGTAAAAAATGACACAAACATTAGATGTTTTACTAAAACAATTTTTACATGGGGTTATAAAGATCAAATTTTGATTATAAATAGTCATTGGAAATCTAAAAATATTTCCTACATCATAGTATTTTTTTTATAATTTTTAGACTTTAAATAAAATAAATTATTTATGACATCATGATGATGCAGCGATGACCTCATTATTTAACGATTTAAATAAAATGGAATGATAATGTAAAATCTAAGACCTGCACATGGCCAAAACCTATTGGATGGGTGGATTTAAAAACCTTATCACCTTATCCTCGAAACACATCAATGTGGGACGTCTTAAATCCAAATACCATTTTAAAATAATGTGACTTTTCTTTACCTTCATAGAGTGCCCATCCTCTCCTCTTATAAAAGGCCCTCACCTCTACCTCCTTACCCACACTTAAAAAGAATTTGGCTCGGCCAATTCCTGATCCTTTTGTCTCTCCACATCCCTATCTTACTCATTGAAGCCTCACTTTGGGCAGAAGTCTTCCCAAGGAAGCCTTTGAGCACAAATCTAAGAGAGTTACCCGATTTTAAGGTAATGTCTTCATTTGAGTTCTTTTGTTTGGTTATGCTTCTCCAACCCCCTAAACACTTTTTATTCTTTTATTTTGTAACAACTCAAGTATACTCAATATACTAGGATGTTTTTATCATAATGATTCGAGCTACACTTACACACACCTACATCTAATGGTTAAAGGACATACTGTTTCCGTGGATGGTGAATTTATGCCTCCCGAAACGATGACTGTTCAACATTCTTTTAACACCATAAAAGGTGGTCATTAAGATATAACTATATTTATATATGATATATAATATGTTTATGTTTTCCTTAAGCTTCTGTATTTTTCATTTTGGACATAACTTTATGGTTTCCATTATGGGTAAACGCGATATCTTCATTTAAGGAAGTGCGGACTGCCGCCCCCTCAAAGTGATTTGATTCGTTAAATACCATATGTGGGACATATAAAGGATGGAACTATGATATTATATATGATATTATAATGGAATTATAATATTACTTTATATCATTACGATTCCATTCTATAAAATAAGAAATAGAAATGAAATTAGCATTCATGCGTACGTACGGCTTACCGTCTCCATGAACGGAGCATTTCATTTCTTACCTCTAAATGATTATGTAATATTATAAATTCATGTATATACTAGATATATATGATATATACATAATGATTATAATTCTATATATAATGGATACATGAACAACATGTAATTATAAAGGGTTTATTTTTTACTCAAGTACCAATGATCGTTAAAACGAACGTTATTAACTTAAACAATTACATAGTGTTCATGACATGGAAATAAGTGATATAAAAGGAATAATGAACTTGAAAAAGGTTCTTAAACAAGTTGAAATTAACTCATGTTTATTATTCAGGAGATTAAAGAACAACCAAGTCAAGTCGGACCCGAGGTATGGGACTTCGTCTCAATCTCCTTTCATTGAGGCATATTTTGTTTTATACACAACCTTTTTTTGTATGGTGTATAAACCCCTTTGACTTTTACGTTTATCCAAAAGTAATCTTTTTTATATGAATCATTTTACTAAATGACAAAAGGGAATGTTTTTGTCGTGCGTATGCGGGGACAACGACTTTCTGCCGCCGTGACCATTATTTGAGTTTCGGCTTCCTCTACAAGCCATACCTTTTTTTAAAAGAAAAAAAATACCATGTTTTACTTTTCTTTTGTTTTGGTATTGAAAATGGTTTTCATAATGTTTTTATATCAATGTGTTGTATTGATATCTTGTGATTGAAAGGTGGAAATGTTATGTTTCCTTTATGCATGTTTTATGTGATACGATTATGTTGAGGTTCTTGGGAATTATTATGAAGACGGGTGGTTCTGTGATAAACTAAGGGCGGGTGAGCCCGATATAGCTCTCCAATACATTGGGTAACATGAAGGAGTGTAACGTTAAGGATTATTCGAAGAGTTTTAGGGAATATACTGTGATTGGTATTCCAAACGTAACCGAGAGGGTTACTCCCTACGTAAGAATGTTATGAATGCCACAAGTTACCTTTATGTCTTTTGATTTCTATGATTTATTCATGATTTGATGAGGTATATTGAAGTGCTTATGTTTTATTGGTAAAGTATGATTTCATTCTTATGTATATATGTACCCATGTTTCCTTTCCATATTTTTATATCCCTTACTGAGCTTTTTATGCTCATCCCATGTTTTTTTGAAATGTTTTTCATAGGTCAAGGGAAAGGTACATTATATGATGATAGTGTCAAGGAAGTGTCAATAATGAATCCATGTTTTATTTTAAATATGTTTCCATTGATGAGAAATAAGAATACTATCTTTAGGTAACCACTTTGTTTATATGTGGAATGTAATGCAAGTTTTATGATCTAATTCTCTAAAACTCTACACCCAACCAGATCCTCAATGTGTAATCTTGTAATAACTCAAGATTAAGTAAGGTTTAAGGCTAGGGCCTTATATTTTGGGCATTACGTGATGTTATTATTTCATGGGGATTATGATTCAATGTTACGACATTTGTAGAAGTTTATTGCAATAATCACATAATTTATCAGTGTTGTTTATGATTACGCTTCAATTGATGAAATAAATAAATAATTATCATTAATTTTACTCAGCTATGGATATTCAAGATATATTTATGGGAAAATATCATTTTTCCGATCTTTTCTACTTAAACTAATTAAGAATGTTTTTTTATGAAAATAAGACTTTGTCTCTTTATTCTATGGGAAATCTATTTTCTTCAAAACCATGATTTCTAAAAAATTCTTTAAAAAAATTTAATAAAATCATATTCATTTTAAATGATACTTGTAACCATTTTTTCATTTAAAAAAATGGTTTGAAATCAATCATTGTGTCTTTTTCAAAATAAATTCACATTTAGATTTTATAAAAAATATGAAAAGAACCTTATTCTTTATGTTTACAGCATGAATGGAATATTATGATGTCATGAAGAATAATTTTCTCCAATATTTTTTCATATATTTTGAATATTTTTTTCAAATATAAATTTTTACATAATTTTTTATGTTTTTTAAATTGGAAAGGTTTTTATCATCATGAAATGTAATACATGATCCCCAAAAATTATTTTCCATATAATATGTCATTCATTGGTGTTACTCATGCCTCATTGGGGATATTATCTAGGGGTATCATTCATCTTCATTCTATAAATTCTTTGTGTTTTGATCAAAGTATTTTTATGAAACACTTTTCTCTTATATGGGTTATCACTACTGGAAAAGGGATCTTTCCCAACAGTTGTGTACCAACGGTTCAATGAACCGTTGGCATATCTTGTTTTTCCCAACGGTTTATAGAAACCGTTGGGAAAAACCCCTCAATGCATAGTTTTCCCAACGGTTTCATACAACCGTTGGGAAAGATAGGTTTTTCCCAACGGTTTCCTAAGAACCGTTGGGAAAAGTGGTGAAAAATCTTGTTTTCCCAACGGTTCTATGGAACCGTTGGGAAATGTTGGTCATTCCCAACGGTTTTTAATAACCGTTGGGAAAAAAAAGCCCCAAATACCAAATCGAGCCAGCGGCCTCCCCACATTCCAGAAGCATTCAGTTCATGTCCTCCTGGAGCGATTCCTTGCAGAAGGACCTCCCAATCCCCACATCTTCCATCAGATCAGCACCTACCAGGTTAGACTCCTATATTTTATCAACGATATAGTTCCAGCTCTTATAAATCATATACTTCTATTCTTGATTTCGTTATTCCCAATTATTAGGGTTTTTGTAAAAATTTATGATTGTTTCATGGTGGTCATGTGCACCACTATAGGTACATTGATTCACTAATTTATTTTGGTATTTCCATAAAATTCGAATACAATTTATTAATGAATCAATGTTGAGTGTTAACATGACATTCATGTTCTTTATTTAAAGTGTAAACAAATACTTATATAGAATTTCCTTGTAAAACCTGATGGTTTAACTCTAGTTAAATGGAATCATAATTTTGTATGTTATTAATATTTAGTAATTGGTGAGGTGAATCATATATGTATATGAAAAATGGATCAAGATCATTTAGTATTGGATAGAATTATTCCCTAGTAATGTGAGACCCTTATGTTGTGGGGTGAGTATGGAGTAGTGAGATATATTGCTTGTTACTTACCTTTTTTCAATTCTATGAGGTAATGATGGCATGCACTCATTTTTTGAGATCTGTCAATGTTTTTATGGTTTTGATAGTGATCCATGATGTGTATCCTAGTATGTAAGATCCTCACTACTGGAAACTGGAGTTTTCCCAACACTTACATACCAACGGTTTGGTATAACCGTTGGTATTTGAGAGGTTTTGCCAACGGTTCTTGGAGCCGTTGGGGATCAAGTGGGCAAGTCTGGTCAAGCTCTAACGGCTAGTTTGACTTTGCTTACCGGCTGACCGGTGCTTGCCCACCGGCTGGCCGGTGCCTTGGAAGGTGGAGAGAGCTTCTGCCCAGGAGCCACCGGCTGGCCGGTGGGAAGGCCACCGGCTGGCCGGTGGTGAGACAGTAGGTCTCACTATTCCAAAGAGTTCCACCGGCTGGCCGGTGAGGAGGCCACCGGCTGGCCGGTGGTCTGGACAGAAGACATCCCATTCTGTCTGGGCCCACCGGTTGGCCGGTGGACAGACACCGGCTGACCGGTGGCACCTGGCAGAGGGCAAGCCCTTCTGCCTTGTCCACCGGCTGGCCGATGGGCTGGATCCGGCTGGCCGGTGCCCTTACCGGCTGGCCGGTGGTCCTACACCGGCTGGCCGGTGGACTTGAAAAAAGTCCACTTTTCCTTTTTTTTGCCACTTCTTGCTCCTGAAATCATGCCTATTAACAAGAACACTTGAAACAACATTAGATCACTATGAGAGTGATTGTGATCATTAAAATCCAAGAGAGTGGGGTACAACATTCCCTACTCTTCCTTCAAAAGTGATTGACCATGTGTTTTTAGGCAAGATGCGATGTGATTGTCCATGTGTCTTCAGGTGAGATGTACTATGATTTCCCTAGTGTTTTTCGATGAGGTGTGATGTGATAAGGCTATAATAAGATGTGGCATGTGGTTGGGGTCATGTAGGGTAGGAGGATGGCACAAGGTTGATGTTATTCATGTTCATGATACCCTACTAATATGGTTATGGGATGAGTCATGCTGTTATGTGATATAACACATTAAGTTCTTGTTGGTTTTACATTTTTTCAATAACACATTTGTATGTTTTTTTGACATGTGTAGTTGATACCTTGATTATTTTCTTCCTTTATCATTTACTTAAATGTATATTCTATTATAGTTAATGCCTATTGAATTGTTTATGACAAAATGACTTATATAAATTCTTTTTACAGAATGGACAGAAGTTGGATGTATGAAACCGATCGGATCTCAGATGATTTTCAAAACAATTTGGAGAGCTTTATAGATTTTGCATTTGACAATGCTTCAGATAGTGGTCGCATACACTGCCCATGTTCCAATTGTGTTGGTAGACCTTGGTTGAGCCGTGAAGAAGTCAGCTACCACATAACCAAAAATGGGTTTCAAGCAAACTACTTTCTGTGGTATCACAATGGGGAGAAAACGAAATCTCAAATTGGTGATGATCGAAATGAAAAGACTGGAATGGAGAATTTGTTAGATGATCGGTTTCCGTTTATTCGTCATCATGAAAAAGAAAGGATTTCGACTCAAGAAGACTTCGATATGAGGACAGCTGATGCATCTAGTGAAAAATGATGATATTGATATGGTGCACCAGGTGGCAGTTCCAGTGGTGGTCAGGCCGATGTCGAGCTTGAAGATGATGATGGCGAGCAGTCTGATTCAGAAGAGGATGGAGATGAGGAGGGCGAGGAGGAGGTCGAAGGCGAGGAGGAAGGCGTTGAGGAGGGTGATGATGATGAGGAGGACGATGACGAGGGCGATGATGATGATGATGATGGAGATGGTGATGCTGATGTGGGACATATTGATCCGTTACATTTTTGACTTGACATGTGATGTTTAATCTATTCTAGTTGTTGGTTTTATCTAGACTCGTAGTATAGTATTGGAGTTGAATTATTTTAATCAGTCGCCCGTATTTGTCGTCTGATTTCAGGCCATTCCGACATCGTTCGGCCCGTTTGGACCCCCCTCACGCGCGTTTACGAAGCGCGCGCATCACTTAAAACACGAATATTGAGCCGTACCGCGCAAACCGCACGTCCGATTGAGGTGCCGTCTGCGCGTACACGTCACGAATAATAATTAAAATGTTCCACGGTGGTTTCAGATCAATCCGAGGCCGTCCGCTATGAATTTGACCGTTGGACGCCCGTTCTGGCCGTTTATGACACCATAACTGCGTTGTCGGTCACCGCGGGCACACGACAAGTCCGATTGACGTGCCGTCTGCTCGACCACTTCAGAAATCACTCACCCGTATTTGTCGTCTGATTTCAGGCCATTCCGACATCGTTCGGCCCGTTTGGAACCCCCTCACGCGCGTTTACGAAGCGCGCGCATCACTTAAAACACTAATATTGAGCCGTACCGCGCAAACCGCACGTCCGATTGACGTGCCGTCTGCGCGTACACGTCACGAATAATAATTAGAATGTTTCACGGTGGTTTCAGCTCAATCCGGAGACGCGGTGTGGCCGACACCACTCAAAGTGTCCGTCTTTTGTTTCAAAAGGACGTCATTTTAAGTGAAAAGAATCAACTGGCTTACGGAAAACCGACCAAACGCATTCCGAATCTGTTGATAATTTATCCCAACAATCCATGGGTCATATGTGACGTGTACGAGCCAACCCGGGATGAATCCGAGTCGCGGTGTTGCCGGGATAAGTTTAAGTGGCTCTCTTTTGTTTAAAATGAACACCATTTTAAGTACATACGGAAAAACGACCAAACGGATTCGGTTTCCGTTGAAACTTTAGGAGAACGATCCATGGGTCATATGTGACGTGTACGAATCAACCCCGCCACAATCGGAGACGCGGTGTGGCCGACACCACTCAAAAAGTGTCGGTCTTTTGTTTCAAAAAGACGTCATTTTAAGTCCACCGGCCAGCCGGTGTGAGACCACCGGCCAGCCGGTAAGGTCACCGGCCAGCCGGATCCAGCCCATCGGCCAGCCGGTGGACAAGGCAGAAGGCCTTGCCCTCTGCCAGGTGCCACCGGTCAGCCGGTGTCTGGCCACCGGCCAACCGGTGGGCCCAGACAGAATGGAATACCTTCTGTCCAGACCACCGGTCAGCCGGTGCCTGGCCACCGGCCAGCCGGTGGAACCCAGACAGAATAGCATGCTTCTGTCCAGACCACCGGCCAGCCGGTGGCTCAGCACCGGTCAGCCGGTGGAGCCAGAGAAATCCCTTGCTTCTGTCTGGTGCACCGACCAAACGCATTCCGAATCTGTTGATAATTTATCCCAACAATCCATGGGTCATATGTGACGTGTACGAGCCAACCCGGGATGAATCCGAGTCGCGGTGTTGCCGGGATAAGTTTAAGTGGCTCTCTTTTGTTTAAAATGGACACCATTTTAAGTACATACGGAAAACCGACCAAACGCATTCGGTTTCCATTGAAACTTTAGGAGAACGATCCATGAGTCATATGTGACGTGTACGAATCATCCCCGCCTCAATCCGAGCCGCGGTGTGGCCGACACCGCTCTAACTGTGTCTGTTTTGTTTAAAATGGACAGGATTATAAGTGAAAAGAACAACTGGCATACGCAAAACCGAACAAACGCATTCAGAATCTTTTGATAATTTATCACAACGATCCATGGGTCATATGTGACGTGTACGAGCCAACCCGGGTCAATCCGAGTCGCGGTGTGACCGGGATCAGTCTAAATGGCTCTCTTTTGTTTAAAATGTACACCATTTTAAGTACATACGGAAAACTGACCAAACGCATTCGGTTTCCATTGTAACTTTAGGAGAACGATCCATGGGTCCTATGTGACGTGTACGAATCATCCCGCCTCAATCCGACATGCGGTGCGGCTGACACCACTCAAAGTGTCCGTCTTTTGTTTCAAAAGGACGTCATTTTAAGTGAAAAACATCAACTGACATACGGAAGACCGACCAAACGCATTCGGATTCTATCGATACTTTAGCACAACGATCCATGGGTCATATGTGACGTGTACAAGTCAACCCCGTCTTAATCTGAGATGTGGTGTGGCCGACACCGCTCTAACTATGTCTCTTTTGTTTAAAATGGACATGATTATAAATGAAAAGAACAACTGGCATACGCAAAACCGACCAAACGCATTCGGAATCTTTTTATAATTTATCACAATGATCCATGGGTCATATGTGACATGTACGAGCCAACCCGGGATGAATCTGAGTCGCGGTGTGGTCGGGATGAGTCTAATTGTCACTCTTTTGTTTAAAATGGACAACATTTTAGGTACATACGGAAAACCGACCAAACGCATTCGGTTTCCATTTAAACTTTAGGAGAACGATCCATGAGTCATATGTGACGTGTACGAATCAACCCCGCCTCAATTGGAGACGCGGTGTGGTCGGCACCACTCATAGTGTCCGTCTTTTGTTTCAAAAGGACGCCATTTTAAGTGAAAAACATCAACCGGCATACGGAAAACCGACCAAACGCATTAGGATTCTGTCGATACTTTAGCACAACGATCCATGAGTCAAATGTGACGTGTACGAGTTAACCCCGCCTCAATCTGAGGTGCGGTGTGGCCGGTATCACTTCAGGTGTATGTATTTTGTTTAAAATGGACATCATTTGAGGTAAAAATATATGGTATAGAAAAAACCGATCATATTATGAATTGAATTTCAGATTCCACGTATAATTGTCATCTAAATTTTAAATTGAATTCTATATGAATTATGTATGTTTATGAATTGTAATTTAATTATGGATTTGTATAGTTTCAGGATCCATTATATGTTAAATGTGTATGAATTTGTTCGTAATTGAATATGTATGTTTTATTTTATTACTGGTACAATAGTTGGATCGAAAATGAGGTGAAAATGAGGTGAAAATGAGGTGAAAATGAGGCCTGATGACTGGTGGTGATAGACAGGGGACAGGGGCTGTGCAAATTGCAGGGTGCTGCAATTTGCAGCATAGGGTATGCCAACGGTTTTAAACCGTTGGCATATAAGTTTTAGCATGTCTTTTCCCAATGGTTCTAAACCGTTGGGAAAGACTTCACCAATTCCCAACGGTTTAAAACCGTTGGGAAACTGTTCCACATGGTATATCCCAACGGTTTGGAACCGTTGGGAAAATGTGTGGCATTTGGTTTTCCCAACGGTTTTGGGAGAACCGTTGGGAAAAACTATCCCAACGGTTCACCCAAACCGTTGGGGTAGGGTAACTTCTATGGGCCTATTGCAACGGTTACAAGTAAACCATTGGGAAAGGTTTTCCCAACGGCTTACTTCCCAACGGTTATGAGAACCGTTGGGAAAACCTTTCCCAACGGTTTCAGGGGCTTTCCCAACGGTTCTGAACCGTTGGGAAATAGTTTATTTCCAGTAGTGTATGTTATTATGAAATCCACTTTTTCTATGGGTTATTCTGTGATGTAATTATTATGAACCTGTATTATTCCCATAGGTTATGATATGATGAAATGTTTATGATTCCCATTTTATTTCATGGGTTGTCATATGATTAATTCTTTTTATATTGTAAAAAAATATTTTTTATTTCATTATATAATGGGTGGTACCTATATCTCTCTCAACTGAATTAGGTAAAGATTTATTTCTCATGATATTGGCATGGTTGGAATGAGCAGTGAGCAAGGTTCAGTAAATGAATTTTTATTCTAATATAGACTTGGGTGTGAAGCTTAACCTCTAATATGGTTTGGGAGTGAACTAATTCCACTAATATATCCTTGGTAGTAAACCTTTCCTACAATGTAAATCATTCAAGATGTTTATTTGTATGTAAAAAAATCATGTATTATGCCAATGTTATGCTCTCATGGATAATTCACTTTGATTTCCTTATGATTCATGTATTATAAAATTACGATATCTAGACCAGGACTAATTATTATAATATTTGATATGAATTTTTTGGATTTAAAATTTTATTCTCATATCCTCATAACCTTAATTTCATTTCATTCTTACGTATCTCCCTTTTTTACCCTTACTGAACATCGGAGCTCACCCATTATTATGATTTCATTCCCCATATCATGAGGATATGTATTATTTTTTTATAGGGGTCACTATGACAAAAACCCTTATTATTAGCGATAAAAATGGCCTTTAACAATGCTAGAAAAATGCTGTTAAATTCGCCGATGATAAGGGGGGTCCCCATTATCAACTCTCCAAAAATTGCTAATAAATACCCCTTTTATCAATTCTAAAAAATAGAGCTGAAAAAAGGGGCCTCTTATCAGCACTAAAAAAGAGATGATAAAAGGATCCATTATCAGCGCTTTCTTTTTAGCACTGATAAAAGATCCCTTTAATTAGCGCTTTTTTAGAGTAGATAAAACTAAAAAAATTTAAAAAACTATTAAAAAAATCCCACCAATCTTAGGGGGGATTTTACAGCACTTGAGCCCCCTTTATCAGTGCTTTCCCACACCTCCAGCGCCCGCACGCACCGCCAACACCCTTTATCAGTGTCATACACCACCTTTATCAGAGTTATCCTCTTAAATCCATCCTTGTGCGCGCACCCCTACCTCCACCCAGATTTGATCTCGAGACCTCCCCTCTGCACACCTGAAGCCTTAGCCACTCCCCTATATTGATTTGTTCTCTTATTTATGATATATCTATTTATATATATATATATATATATTTAGTTACATTTATTCATATAGTAATATATATTTATATTAATATATATATAGTTATATTAATATATAAAAAAGTTTATATTAATATATATATATATATTTATAGTTATATTAATATATATATATATATATACTAATATATGTATATAGTTATATTAATATATAGTTATATAAATATTCATATATTGGTATTTTAAATAAAATGGATATTAGTAATTATTTTGATAAAGCTAATATATTGGAAACTACAATTTCATCTAATCCATCACAACATTGGTATGGTATACTGGCAGTTGGAGGAAAATTAAAACAAAAATGGTGTTCTCAATGCAACACGATTCGTCGAACCTGATAAACCTCTATGGAGTAAGGGGAACCAATCCTATACTACTCACCGAATATAATATTACCATGTATATGTAAATAAATATATATATATAGTTATATTAATATATATATTTATAGTTATATCAATATATATATGTAGTTATATTAATATATATATACTTATATTAATATATAGTTATATATATATTCATATATTGGTATTTTAAATAACATGGATATTAGTTATTATTTAGATAAAGAAAATATATTTTATATGTAAATATATTTTATTATTTATATTTATAATTAAATTTTAATGTGTTAATATATAAAAAATATGTATATATTCTTATATATTTAATTATAAATATAATTTCATTATAAAAAATGATAAAATTTCAAATACTTAATATCAATATGAAAGTAATACCATGGAATAAATTCAGTCCCCACCAAAAAAACAATAATACCCCCTTAAATGATGCTGCAAATCTACAAAATGTGAAAAAATCGGGGTAGCCTGACTAAAAAATTAGTTTTGGAGGCCTTCTAGGCCTATTTCGGCCTTGAAGAAAACTTCATCGGGGTGCCCCATAACAATATAGGTGTATAGATCATCACAGGATTTGATTTGATATGTGGTAGAGCTCAAATGGACACCTGGATCAAATGTTATGGCCGTATGATGTTCGAGTTGCGTTTTCAACAAATTTTAGATCTTTTTTTAATTGTTTTTATTTTTTTAGACTTCAAATTGTTATTAAATGACTTTTAATCTATAATAATTAGAAAATTATTATTTAGAAATATATTTTTAATTTTTTTATAATCCATTTTCACTAAATATAATATATTTTAAGATATTAAGTTTAAATGTATATTTATACTTATCAAAAATATATTTAAAAATTATATATTATATTTATATCAATATAATGATATTTATATATTTAAATATTAATATATTATTTTTACTTAATTTTTTTGAAGTCTACCATTTAACAACACATTTATAAAAAAGTACTGATAAAGTCCCCCCATTATCAGCGCTACTAAAAAAGCGTTGATAAAGGGACCCTCTTTATCAGTGCTTTTTTTAGTAGCGCGGATAAAGGTTAGCGCTGGGAAAAAAAGTTTTTTTGGTAGTGGGTTTGTGTTATGATGTACGTAGTGGGTGATTATGTAGTTCACTCATGGTCTAATGATTATGCTTCGAGGAACCAAAATAATATGGTATTAGGGATTATGTTTAGGTAATGTAATGAATATTCATAAAAATTGATGTAATGTCTATGTATATAAAAAATTGAGGGTAGCTAAATATGGTATCAAATCAATGGTTTAGTCAAAATTTTGAAACTATGATGAGAAAAACATAATGATATCCCTATGGAAATGTTTAATGATAAGTATGAGGATGGGACAAAGTATAGTAAAATGTTATGTAATTTTGGTAATGGATAAAGCAAGTGGTTTACAAAAAATAAATCTTGGTATGGGTACAACAAGTGTATTTTTATTAGAACAGATTGACATAGAGTTTATATCCCTGAAATCACCGTATTTATCTAGACTTGATCAGGAATGGGTGCACAACAATGGGTTTTACTACACAACTTTTTTAACACTCCCATGGGATATGCTTGGGGAATTTACAAACACTTTACAAACAATCATAACGGATTTAAATAGATAAAGATTATGAATGTGATAGGATGAACCCAAGTTGTTATAGATTAAAATAGAATGTGTCCTAATATAGACATCATATATGTGTCTTTTTAGGATTATGTGATTCCCCACTATGATTATTTTTCTTCAACTATGATTTTTTGTTTTACTTAATGGATGGAACCCAAAAGGAAACACGTTAATCCTGAATGCGAGGAATAGTCCAATTATATTACACCAATGTAACCAAATTATATGGGAGATAGAATGAAAAATATTTATTCCATGAGCACACAACAATATCTAGATATGAATTTGGCTTGAATCCCATATGTGGATAGAAGGGAACAGAATTATGTTGAGTCATTAATTAGGAGACACCCACCTTCATTCTATTGTTCTTTTGATCCTCTAATTGATGAATAGTGGATCTATAATAATGAAAATATATTTTTAATTATTCATTGTTCAAAATAAGGGAAATTCATTTGGGTTTTCTATCATTTAAAAGGTTAAGAAGACTAGTGGTGGAATCTAATCAAGAATATGACGCAGCAAGATGAAATTGAATTCATGTATTCAGATATGTTCTAGAACTTATTTTATAATATAAACATTCCATATTTTCTTCATAAAAAATCCATAATGAGTTTCTTGAGTTAAATTAAATGGATAATGAATATTTTGGTACCTATAAATACAATTTTATATGTCAATAGAGGTATGATTTTGGAATTACCATTCAACTAGAAAGTGAGGTTGAATTATTCATAAATGTATAATGTCCAAGTCTCTAAAGGGAGTTATAAATAAGAGACATCAATAGCTATGTCAAAATATTATGATGTGAAATTAATGTAGAAATGGATTTTGGAGTTACAAATCATTCTCAAGGTTTTGAAAATAATATTAATATAGAATTCGAAGGTAAATTGAATAACCCTGGAAAAAATAAGTTGAAAATTATTTTATTATAAATGCGTGAAAAATAATCAGGGTGAAAGTTATGTTAAAGTGTCTATAAAATATTTTTAGTGTTGGAGAGAGGGCAATATAAAATTATTCTCTTGAAGTAATGGAAAAATGTTAGCTAATTATTTGAACAGAGAGAGAGCTCCACAGAATGCACCACCCACACTTGAGTGTTTCATGTTAAAGGAGAATGGTAATTATGTTATCTAGTTTCTAAATCAGTGGTTTAATGAAAATGATTGATGTCCTAAACCACTTATGTCATGAAAAAAGGGACAACTCATGTGATTACTATTTGTTATGAGAGGAATGATAATGACATGGTGACGTGTAAAATTAATATTCAATACAGAACTGTTAATGCCTTATTTGACTCAGTATGTACTAATTCCTTAATATCTAATTAATTTTATAAGGGTATAAAGTTGTTAGAAAAGTTATTAAATGTTTCAATAGTAGTAAAAACCCTCTAATAGTTTGATGATCACAAAACAAGTCTGTGTTTCCTCTCTGGTTGATGTTTATGGGAATGTTCTTCTCAAAAAACATGTTATTATCCGGCTAGTTGATTTTGATTTTATCTTAGGCATGGATTGGATCTTTTTTACATAGGGATCACACAAATTTACAATGAATGAAATTATGGTTTTATATTCTAAAGGATACTCTAATCTTCTATCTATTATGATGATAAATATGAACATTCGATGGAAATCTCATCCAGTGTATGTGTTATGAATCCTTTTCACAAGGGATTTATATCTAGGATTGTCCTGGAGAAACAAAACATCTATTATATGTCTATTTTTTTGGAATTTTGTGGATGTATTTTTTGATTAATTTTATAATATTACCCCAATACATGAAGTTTATTTCTAAATAAAATCCATACCTAATACCAAACCAATTTTAATGACTGAAAATATATAATGGCGTTGATTGAGTTACAAGAATTTAAAAGTGATTTATTTGTCCAAGTGTGTCACCTTGGGGTGAATCTATTCTTTTTGTTATGAATAAATATGGATCAATGTGAATTTTTATTGATTATTAACAACTGAAAAACACCTTTATCATGAAAAAGTATCTTTTATCCCATATGTTTGACTTATTTGATTGACAACATGTAGTTCAATACTTTTCCAAGATTTAACTTCATTAATAATATCGAAAATTGAGGACTAATATCGAGGATATACCCCTGATATATTTTTCTAAAAGATATAGATATAATGAATATTTAGTGATGAATTTTGTTCATATCAATTCTCTTTTTATCTTCACATATTTAATGAATATAGTATTTAGAGATTACCTAAATCAAGTTGTAGTAGTGTTCAAAGATGAAACTCTTATTTATTCAAATGCACTAGAAGAGAATGATGATATCTTGAGAATTTTACTAGAGGCCCTAATGAATGATAAATTGTATGTGAAATTTAAGAAGTCTGAATTTTGGATGTAATGGGTTTCATTATTGGGTTAGATAATTTCAAGTGTGGATATATGTGTGGATCCGTCAAAGGTATATGTTTTTGGATAATTTCATATACCAATAACAGTGACTGATATATAACATTTTCTTTTTTTTTGGTATTAAATAATCATTGTGGTGAATTTTTCATTACTATATATTCAGATCATCAAGTGAACTCAAAAATGTTCTAGGTTCCTTTTGAAGCATTAATGTGAAGATGAAATTAATAAACTAACAAGAGGGTTACTCATTGAAACATTTCATAGATTAACCTATATATGGGAAGGGTATGTAGTCTATAGATATTCATATAATAAGGGATTGGGATTCTTTCTCATGAAAAATGTAATGGTGAGAGATTAATCCTCCTTGTAATTGATGATTCAGGACCAAAATTACCAAACAAAAGATTTGGAGTTAGCCATTATTATTTTTAAATTAAATATATGGTGGCAATAAATTTATTAATGAAATTTTAATTTATATACTCATCACAAAATGATAAAGTATTTATTCAAAAAGAAGGAGTTGAACATGTTCCAAATAAAAAGGTTAGAGATGATTAATGATTATGATTTCTAAATACTTTACCACCATAGGAATGTAAACCAGGTGGATTATGATTTGAGTTGAAATAAGAATTCTTGATTATCCATGATGTGGATCACAAAATATAAAATATTTCAAGATTTTTAATTGATGGATTTGTAAATCCCGAAGGATGGAAAAACTATTATCCTACTCAACTGAATTTTAAAAAATATATCCTTGTGATGATTAAAGTGGTTCATAAGGAAGATGTATATATGAAAAATAAGGTTAGAAATATTTATTAGTATTACATTGAACATGAAAGAATGATAATGTTTAGTATCTATGTTTTTTATTCATCCATACCGGATTAAAGAAGGATCAGTTAGACAAAACTGGTAGTTCTTCATTATCTATTCATTCTGTAAATATGAAAATGTATAGAGATTTAAAAGAACAATTTTGGTTTCATGGTAAGAATAGTTATATTTACACATTTTTATCTTGGTGGTTAGTATCCGTAAATTCAAGGATGAAATACAAATGACTAAGTGAATTTTGCATCCTTTACCCATACAAAAATATAAATGGGAGATCCTCACCATTTATTTTTGTCATTGGACTCCCCAAAACATATAAAGGGCATACAATTATGTGGTTTGTAGATTATTTCCTTATTAATCCTCACACATCATCACAATTAATGAATACTTATCTTGGTAACATCTTTCTAGGATATACATTAAAATGTTTTAAGGAATCCTGAAGTACTAAACTCCATTGAATCTGATCAGGATCAAATAATTACATCCATTTCTAGAAAAACCATTATAAATAAGTTGATACAGAATTGTGTTTTATCACTTTCTATCAACCTCATATGAATAGTTAGTCTAAAATAACAACTATAACATTAGAAGATATATTAATATATTTTATGTTGGATTTAAAAGGTTGTTGGGATCAACACCATCCTCTATGGAGTTATCATATAACAATATATTTCACTCGGTAATTTATATGGTTCCTTATGAATCCATTAATGAGAATAAATATTGATCCCCAACGTGTTGTAATGATATTAGATAATAAAATACATTGGAACTTGAGATGGACAAAGAAATGGAGGAGAAGGTTAGAGAAACTCAGTTGTGCATCAATGTAGCATAGAATTTTTAAATCATTATTCCTAAAACCCAAAAATGTAATCTATAATTTTAATTTAGTGATACGGTGTTTCTATGTATATCACCATGGAAAAAAATCATGAGATTCAGAAAGAACGGGAACGTGCTCCCCTGGTATATGGGTTCTTTCGAGATCCTCCATCATGTATGGAAGTAAAATTATTAATTAGAATATCAAAAAAATATTTCTCAAGTTCATGATATATTCCATGCATATCTCTAGACTATGTTTATACCTGACCCTTCATATTTATGGAACTCAAAGGTCATACCACTGGAGAATTATATTTCTTATGGGGAACAACCAGTAGAGATTATTGGTCATATTGTGAATGTTAGGAAAACAAAGACACACTCCATGTAAATGTTTTATGTGGAAACCATAATTTTCAATGTTCTAAATGGAAAATTTAGGATTTTATGAGGTATAATAATCCACATTTTTTTTATCAATGTGATGAATGTTTAGGGAGAAATTCATTTTAAGAGGGTAGAATGTAACACCACGATTTTATATGAACATTTTTTTGATAAATTAAATTTCGCGGATGGGTTGGGATATAACCTACACTAAGTTAATATGTCATTTTAAACAACACAAATTTAATATTACACTACACACAGCAGTCGGTGTAACATGTGTTGCACACCACATTGGATTTCTACTAAAGAACATTATATTATTATAATTGTTTTAACATGACATTAATAACCATGTTATTAAAATTAGTAATATGAATATTAATAACTAATTTTAAAATTTCATTTATAATTTATTATATAAATAATATATATATATAATTAAATATTTAATTTTAGGTAAAATATTTATATATTTTTAAAATATTATTTTCTCAAAAGAATTGCTTTTTATTTCCTTTTGTGAACAAAAATAAAATAAATTTATGAAAATTTTAAAAAATTAATTTAGTAAAATAAAATTATATTATTAATTTATAACATAAAAATTAATTTAGGGTTAATTTTTTGTTTTTTATGAAATATTTTATTTTTGTATGAATAGTGAAAAATAATAAATTTTAATTTTAAACTATATGTTCATATAATTTATTTATATAGTTAAATTATATTTTTAATTGGTTTTAAAATATAATTAGTAAAATTATACATCATTAAATCTGAATTATATAATTTATATCAATTTCAAATTGAAATTGGATATTAATAAATTTCAATGTTTTGAACATTTTAACATTAAAAGCTCATTGTTTCGTCCCCACTATAGGATTAATTTTAAAATATTTTCAATCACATCTATGATTTGAATTTGGGAAAATGAATTCCATATTTTAAATCAGAATGATTTATATTTTATAATATGTCTAGAAAAATTTATTACAAATTTATTAGTGAAAACAATTACAATTAATCATACTGATTGAAGGAAAATTGAGTTTTCTAAGGGACTAAACAATAATCTTAAGGGAAACAATGACCTAAAAACATGTCAAACCCACATTTTATGGAAACTTATCAACCTTATACCTTCTAGTATATAACGTTTTTCATTATTTTTCCACATTACTAGAACAAACATGTGTTTATTTCCCTATTTCATGAATTTATAATTTTTCCAATCACCTCCCATATGAAAGGACACCCCCTCTTCCCCTATCGTCACACCTGTAAAGAAATTTTTCTCATCCAATACCTATAAAAATATCATCCAAAATTTATTATTTTATTCATATAATCCTTACTTTGGATTAAATCCAACCATTGGAGTCCATTGGTGGGAACTAAAATGAGATACCAAATGAAGAAGTAGTGTTCATCATTGAACGTTTCTATTTTGTTTCATCATCAAACAACTAAATTTATTATTATTCCATTATTTTATAAAAACATCATGATATAAAATATTCTAATATTTTTTTATTTAATGGTTACAACCTAAAAAACACAAACATAAATAAAATGGGTTATGAGATCATCCATTGTGTGTGTGGAAAACTACCACCTCAAGAACCAATAATGCTGGTTTTTTCATTACCACCTACCATAGTTGGGAATAATTGTGAAAAGGTTTTTTATATTTTATATTTTTTCTGATTTTATTATGATTATATATTTTTTAAAACACTAATAACATCATATTTCCATTTTGTGGGAATAAGATAACATCATCCATGTGTACAACAGACAAACGCCTCACGAAGTGATAGGATTATTTCCGGTTTTACATGGAAGTTATTGATGATGGGTTTGATAAAAAAATAGTTACGAAATATGAAATAAAAATTATTTTTTATTCATAATATTTAGTATAATTTTATTTCTTTTAATATGATAGGAAAATAGAAACAATGTTCATGCATACTTACGACCAACCTTCTTCATGAATGGTGTATACGATTTCTTATTTTTATCTCTTATAGATTATTATAAATACATATATTCTCAATATATATGATATTTATATAATGTTAATAATTTTTAATATTATGAAAAAATTATTAATTTAAGATCACCAAAAATATAATAATTCAAAACTATACATAAAATGAAGCGGTTATTACCAGAAATGGGACTTCAACATGGAATTGTTAATGAAAAGATAATAAAATGTCACAATAAAATCATATATGTTATGATATAAATTGACCTGGTTCTTTAATATATGTATAATAAACATATACATATTGTATTTGTGTATTTAACAAGTAGAACAAAAGTCAAGGCTTATGGTATGAGATTTTCATCTCACTTTTATTTTTTGTGAGACACAAGAAATTTTCACCACCTATTTCGTGTATGTAGTGTGTATACTAGGCATGAAATATTTTATAGTTATTATACTAAAAATTATATTAATCTAAATAAAATTTTTATAATCTCTCATTTATGGGTTTTATATATAAAATATTACCAAAGCTGTACGGGGATTTTGTAACAATTTTCCATATTTGAGGCACATTTTATATTATGCACGTATAATATTTTTCAAATAATATATATTGCCAATTTTAATTTTTGATATCATGATTGTAATTGTTTTCATGATATTTTAATTATATTTGATGAAATTATTTTATGGGGATTATGATTCAAAGTTACCAATGTGGTAAAAAATTATTTCTATAATCTCATCATTTAACAGGATTATTTATGATTATTATTCCATTGATGAAATATCTCAATAATTATCATAAATTTGATTCTACTATTATTGTTTATTGTATCTTCAAGTTATATAATCATTTTAAACTATTATTTTATTAAAACAATGAATAAATGTTTTTCATTAAAATACGACTTTATATATCTATTCGGTTCGAAACCTATTTTCCTCCAAAACCACATATTCTAAAAAGGTTTTAAATTTTTTATTACACTATTATAATTTTTAAATGACACTTTTACCCATGAATTTATTTTTACAAAAATAATTTAATGATATTTTTTCTATTATCAAAAATAATTATCATTGATTTTTATCTAAAATTTGATCGGAACCCTTGTTTTTACATATTCATAATGAAAGAATATTTAGCCAATAAGACAAATAATTTCTTCAAAATATCACTATTATGTTTTCAATGTTATTTTCAATGAAAAAATGTTTTAATTTTTTTTATAGTTTACAATATATCTTACTCAATATTTGTTTAAAATTATACTTCAAAATAAATTTCCTTCCAAGAGAAATAAATTTGTTGTTACTCATAACTTACTGGGTATATTATCAAAGGGAACCATTCATATTATTTCTATAAATGGATTATTTTTTTATGGAATGATGTAGTTGAAAACCATTTCTATTCTACAGGTTATATTGTTTTGATTCCTAGTTCACTTCATGGGTTATGATATGATGTAATGATTAAAAAACATATATATTTTCCTCAGGTAAATATATGACGAAATATTCAGGATACCCATTTCATTTAATAGATTATTATTAGATTATTATTTATGAAACTTTTACATAAAATGGTAGGATTTAATTATATAATTGATAAGATCTATATGTCACTTTAAAGATGATAAAATTACAAGTAAATTGTTTTGAAATTGTTTGGGATTTTTACGAGTCTGTAAAAATTGACGGCATGTGATTCTGAGGCCCGGTGTGCCTGGAATGAGTTTCTAAACTTTTTTAGGTATGTTCAGTAAACGCGTGGGTGGAATTTTCTATCATTTTTACAGGTTCTTGGATTTAAAATATGAGGGCTCTGTTGAATCCGGAAGGCCGGGATTCTCCTAGAAATGACATGACGTCGACTGGAAAGGGCTGAGTAGGAATGCTAATTTTTGGACTTTTCTTGAATTTTTTTTAAAAGTTAATAAAGTTATTTTACTCATTTCTCTTCATTGAGTAGAGGAAAGAGATTCTTCGGGGCAGTGACGATGTGACAAAGTGTCACTTTAATGAATCACATGGATGACTAGTATTTTTCAATATAACCGTGAATATAATTCTGTGAAACTGCATAATGAAGAGACGCCAAGTTATTATGGAAACATTTCAGCATGGTTCTATAAATAGTTCTAAGTGTCAGGAAAAATAAGGAGGAATGATTTGGAGGATTCTCGGGTGAAGCTCTGACGCACTTCCACCCCCAGCGATGAACGGTGAATGATGAAGAACACATTTCGAAGGTCGGAACCTGAAAGCGCCGTTGATGCCGTAAACCCTCAAGGACGAACATGCATCAACAAACATCATAAAAGGCGGAGGGTTTATGTTTTATGATGTTCCCTCTCTTCCAATTCATGAAGAATATAAAAAATTCTGACCAACCGACTAATGGGTTGATCTGTGTCTTGCAAAATCATGCAGGTGGTTGTCGCGGGATGTTAAACTTGGGGATTATTCTTCCTTTTATCGTTATTAAATTATTAATCATTTTTAAAATTCTAACACAGAGGGCACGAGCCGAAACCAATAAGGCCCAGACACTCATCTAAATTTGTCCTTTGTGTGTTCTTCATAGTGGAACAACAAACGTGACACAATGTTTGATGGCCGCGAAATGACGGTGGCATTCCGATGGACCGCGTAAACAACCTCCGGTGTGCCATGCCGACGATGGATGGTGGTGGCCAGAGGAGAACTATAGCAACTAGCCATGGGTGGTGGATGGCAGCACACCGTCACATGCCATGATGGATAGAGGCAGTCGGCCTGAGCCGACCGTATGGGAGATGGGAAACACCCGCAGTTACCCCCTACTGGCAATGAATGGATGGGGCGGCGCAGACCACAAGTGGCACAGACTGGGCCGGATGTGGGGCGGCATAACAGGCTAGACCCACGGTCTAGTGGGCCAGTGCGGGTGGGCCATGCCCCACATGGAGGAATGGGCCAACCACAAACCTTTCTCGCAAACTAGTCGGGCCATCCTTGACAGGCCGGATGCAATGGAATGAGACAAACCTTAACATGCCAGACCCAGGTGGGGGCAGGTAGACATCTGGGTCTTTTGCGTCGGGCTGACTAGACCGAGTCAGAACGGGCCCAAACCCAACGTGTCCTCGAATAAAAAAAGTATTTAACTGACGAACCGAATGTCTGTTCGACACACCGTCATTGGCGTTGGAACCCCTTTCTGGAATTGTTCCCTTTGGTATTTTCTGATTGGCCCGACCGAGCTGGGCCGAACAAAGGTGTGAACACCCCCATTTCACGGAAAGTGGTGTAACTAAAAGACCAGGCATCTGATCAATGCATTGTCTGTAGAATAAAGACCCTTGTGATGAGGCTGTCCATTGGAGATACTCTAAGTGAGATTTGAGATAATTTTATGTGCGATCGGGTTTGGGTCAGACATGAATCCAACCAGGCCCTTTTTCCAAAAGTACCCATATCTCAGAGACCTGGTGTCTGATCGATGAATCGTCTATCACGTTTGGACCTCTATGACGGTGAAGTCCCATGGTTATATATTTTGGGAGACTTCATATCGTTTTAAATTTGACTGATGGTTTGAGGAGAAGAGTCTTCTAGAGATCAGTCGTGCTTCGTGCGGGAATCTAGTGGCTGGTTGTGACAAAAAGAAGAAGAGTGACCAATTCGGGTCAGTAAGAGAATCTACAGAGTGGGATGATTTATCTATAGGACTAATCATACATACATATGTATTAGCGACCAAGGCGGGTTAGTACCAACGACCAGTACGGTTCAACACTAGGGAATAATACAGGTCAGCACTAGGGACCAATACGAGTCAGCACCAGCGACCAATATGGGTATGCACTAGTAACCAATGTGGATTAGCATCTAGCGACCAATGCGGGTCAAATACAGTGAACTATATAGGTTATTAGTATATTTACCATGTATAGGATGATCTCTATGTATGACTAGTCATCCCTATCCTAGTAACCTTGAAGTTATATCGTAAGAGTGAGCTCTATCTTTTTCTTTGTTCTTCATGATATATTTCTTTCTTTTGATATTACCTTTGTGGTATTTCTTATGGTGTTTTCCTTTTTGATTTACCAAGAGACCTTTGGGGGTCTCGATGTCCCCTTCTGCGTATTGACAAAATCTCCCCTACATAGACTATGCCCGAACGTGTGTGTCTGGTGCTGACTACTGACGCACTGATGTAGACTTTGGAGGTTCGGGACTTTGTGGAGATTGGTGTGATGGGATTAGTTAAGAAAAAATTATTATAATTTAGACTTACAGATACTACCCCATAAGAAGAGTTCTAGGGAAAATGCGACAGCTGTTTACTTTCTTTTCAGTTTCTAGGGCTTGTACTTCGGCCCAGTGTGTTTAGTTTACAGTTGTACTTGTAGTTGTACTTCACTCTCGTGGTTGTACCTTACCTTTGTTTATTAATTACTTCAATTTCTATTTTCAGTGTGTATATATCTCTAATTCAATGCCATCCATGTTCAGGAAAAGTATTCTTGTGCTAGTCACCAACCCCTAGCCTATGGAAGACAGGATTGGGGTAGTCACATCCAGGCCCCATGGGACGTGTCATGACAAAGTGGAATTAGAGGGTCGTCAGTTCTACTAGAAGAACTGAGAGTCTACTTTTAATGAGGCAATGGAGTAATGTTTCTTGAGTTTGGTTTTTAATACAAGGAGTCCAGTGTCAGTGTGGCAGCCAACATATCCATACACTAAGATCTATAATTCTATTTTTTGACTAGGTACATGATAACCCTGGCTGTTAGTGGTTTGAATGGTATTCATGATATTTCTTGAGTCACCTCACCTAGATTAACTTATTGACCATCGCACATTTGTTTCTTACATAATTCCTCAATGAAGATAGCCAAATAGTATTCTGATTAGAGAACCTGGAAGTGGTCCATCAAGCAACAAAGCATCCGAACAGGGACCACTCACAGTGATGGAACCTTCAGGTGGTGTACCAGTAGAACAACAAACAGTTGAGAAGCATATGCTACAAGTGTATCACGCATGTCGGCCGAGCACGTTGTATAAGTTTTAGAGATCAGCCTCTGAGGTTTCAAGGCAATACTGACCCCCAGGTAGTAGAGTATAGGCGCATGGATGTTTCAGAGGTCATTCTCTTAGTAAAGACACCTGCTGAGAAGATGGCGATCATGGATTCTAGCCTTCTTCATGGCTCGACAGGATGATGGTGGAGCTCGATGCTACAGGTTCATGAGGAGACGACCCTCACCTGGCCAGACAGTGAGATCCTTTTCAGGGCGGAGTTTGTCATACAGACAATACGCTATGTTCCTATTCAGGAGCTTCATCATCTATAATAGGGCAGCTAAAATGTGGCTTAGTACTCAACGAGATTTACTGACCTCTCCTGATAATCCACCGACATGGTACGAGGAGACTTACTTCAGGGCCTGAACATTTCAACAGGGGCTCTGATAAGATATTATAGAAGTGGTAGCATCCCTCAGCATCTCGATGTAGACTAGGGTTCTAGAGTGAGATTTTATAATGGAGTTCTTCTATACTGAGCTGGAACTGATAGCGAGAGCCCGTAATGGATGATAGGTAGAAAAGTCATTTACAACTAGCACTAGACAGACAATGCAGAATTCAAAGCGGGCTAGACCTTCCAGGGGCGACTTGGGGATGCAGGGTCCGAGGTGCGAGGCTCGAGAGGCCGAGGGAGCCACTAGTGAGGCAAGATATTTTTTCCATTTGGTAAATAGGGTCAAAATTCTCATGACTATCAGACTCCCAACGTAGATGATCAGTAGATGGTGGAGGTGCCACCGAGGCAGTTAAAGCAGCAGGAGCGTGAGCGTCATCTTGCTAGAGGACGATGCAATTGAGTAAGACATGAAATGGGAGGTGGTCGGGGTCCCCAGGAACTACCACCACCACCCATAGGAGGTTCTCCATGAGCTTAGGGAGCATGTGGATGGGGACATGAACAACTACAGGTAGTAGAGGATCATGATCCTGACGTCCTTGAGATGATACGAAGTATGATATGTATCTTCTCTAATTTAGCAGTAGTTCTTATCAACATAGGTTCTATTCATTCATTCCTTTCAATGGACTTAGTTTGGGACTCTGAGATTCTGACTGAGCTTTTAGCTTGAGATTTTCTTTTGGATACTCCTATGGGAGGAGATTCATTAGTCAAAAACTGGTGTTGACAATGTGATCATACTATCGGTAGAGAGAGTTTTAGATGGGATCATCTAGTAGCGGCATTGAAGCCATGCGATGTCATTCTAGGCATGGACTGGCTATCAATAGTTCATGCACATATTGACTACTTGATACATACAGTGTGATGTACGCGTAGATATGAAGTCTAGTTTTTCTTTGTTGGTGTGAAGGAAAATAGAGCAGCATGAGATGGACATGCGATCATGAGGGTGCAGCTGATTACATATCAATTGGATTTAATGACCTTCTACATGGTGGATGAGATGAGTCCATAGTTCCCAGTAGTGGTGACGAGTATAAAGACATCTTTCTAGAAGATTCCTCAGGACTACCTCCGCACAGAGAGGCATACTTCCTTATTGACTGGTACCCTATAATAGCACTGATATCTTAACCAGAAAATCAGATGGCCCCTGCGGAGCTCCGGGAGTTGAGAGTATAGTTGGAAGACATATATAAGACGGTATTTTTACGGCCTATTGTTTCTCCATTGGAAAACCTAGTATTTTTTTCCATGAAGGAATAAGGAAGTTTGATGCTATGTGTGGACTTCTGGAACCTAAACCAGGTGACCGTGAAGAACAAATATCCTCTGGTGAGGATTGATGATTGGTTTGATCAGTATAAAGGAGCGAAGTGGTTCTCAAAGATAGACCTCAGATCAGTCTATCATTAGCTCATGTTACGGGAAGAGGACATACCAAAGACAGCCATTAGATGTCGGTATGTCCATTACGAGTTCTTTGTGATACCTTTCAGTGAGACTAATTCTTCATCTGTGTTCATGGGGAACATGAACAGGATCTTCCATCAATTCCTCTATCACATTGTGGTGCTATTCATCAATGAAATTTTGGTGTACTCAGCACCCAAGGATGAGCGTGCTGAACTCTTGAGAATAGTTCTGGACACACTCTAGGAGAACTAGTAATATGGGATGCTCTTGAAGTGTGATTTCTGGATACAAAATGTCCACTTCTTAGGACACGTTATCTCATATGTTGGAGTTGCAGTGGATTCAGTGGAGATCAAGGCAGTACTTGCATGGAAGCCACCTAGGAGTGTTACATAGGTGCAGAGCTTCCATGGATTACCAATCTACTATCGGAAGTTCGTACATTATTTCTCCAGAGTAGCAGCACCTATGATTTCCTTGACGAAGAAGGGAAAACCCTTCTTATCGCCAACAATATGCAAGATGAACTTTAAACAGCTGAGGAAGATCTTGACTAGTTCTACCATCTTGAGGTTGCCAAAGGAGGGCACTGAATACGAGGTTTACTGTAATATATCATGGACCATACTCGGTTGTGTCCTGATTTAGGGTGGTGCAGTGATGGATTATGGATCACAACAGCTGATTCCTCATGATAATAATTATGTGACTCATGACTTGGGGTTGTCACTAGCATTATTCACACTAAATATATGGTGACACTACTTGATGGGCATGTGCTTCAATATTTACTCAGACCACAAGAGTCTCGGATATATCTTCATAAAGAAATATCTGAACATTAGACAGTGTGTTTTTCTAGAGTTTTTCTCGGACTATGACTTTGAGATATTCTATACTCATGTGAAGGGGAACATAGAGGTAGATGCACTTAGATGAAGATCAAGTTCGCATCTACTGAACAAGGCTTCAGAGTAGTTAGAATCGCTTCAGATATCCTCTATGGGTAGAGATGAGACAATCTAACTATAGTCAATGGTAGTTTTACCTCCACTCCTTCAACAAGTTAGGGAGGAGAAACTCGTAGACAATAGCTGTGAGACTACACATGCTAAGATATCCCTAGGCCACGCACCTGATGGATATTATAAAGGTGGAGAGCACACTATCATTTTTAGAGGATGTAAATTTGTACCAGTGCTAATACGAAATTAGGTGTTGAGGGAGTTCCATACACCCCCATTGGCAGTACATCCAAGAGTGATGAAGAAGTATCCGGACCTCTAGCATCAGTACTGGTGGACAAGGATGAGTTTGTTTCCAAATGCCTCACTTTCCAGCAAGTGATGGTCGAGCACCAGGTACCATCTGGATTGACCCAACCCCTCGAGATACTAGGGTGGATGTGGGAATAGATATCAAGGTACTTCAAGACGTGGTTACCATGTACATTTAGAGTGAATAATACCATCTAAGTGATCGTTGAATGACTCACCATGTCATCTCACGTCCTTGTTATTTGAGAGAATCTTTCGGTAGTGAGATTGTGATGTCTCTATATTCAGGAGATCATGTGACTTCACAGGGTGACTTCGACGATAGTCTCAGACTGCGACGCACTCTTCAAATAATGTTTGTGGTAAGGATTGTAGGAGGCTTTCGGGACTCAACTTCTATTTATCATAGCTTTTCAAATGTAGACTGATGGTCAGACTGAGCAGCCCATCCAAAACTTGGAGGCCATCCATCATGCATGTGTCCTTGATTTTGGTCACAATTTTGAAGACCACCTACCCTTAGTGATGTTCTTGTAAAATAATAGCTATAACTCTACCATTGGTATGGACCTTTCTGAGGCAGATGACCATGAAAATCGCCCTTGTGCTAGATGGATTCAGTAGATCCAGCAACTGTAGAGCCAGAGATGGTACATGCTGCCACTGAGAATGTGCATGGAATACTAGAGTGGATTAAGACTACACAGATCCAACAGAAGTCATATGCTAAGAAAAGATATAGACCACTTGAATTCCAGGTTGGGGACCACAAATTCTTGTGAGTCTCCCACTGACAGAGACAATGGAGATTTGGCCGAGGTGGAAAACTCTCACCATGTATTATCGGACCATTCCAGATACTTCATTGGACTAGAATAGTGGTGTACTACTTGTCACTACTACCGCCATTTGTGTAGCCTTGTTTGGATTTCATGGACGAAAATCCCAAAAGGGGGAAAACGTATAGACCCAAAAATTCAATGTTATTTTTTTAATTATTTGGGATTTTTACAAATCTGCAATAATTGTTAGCGCATGATTATGTGTCCCGGTGTGCCCAGAATGAATTTTGGAACTTTTTTATGTATGTTCAGTAAACACATGGGCAACATTTTCTATCTTTTGAACTGAATCTCATGTTAAAAATCGTAGGGCACCGTTGAATCTGAAATGCCAATATTCTCCTAGAAATAACATAACTTCGACCTACATTCTCTAAGTGAGAATGATAATTTTTTGAATTTTTGAGAAAAAATATAAAATAATTTAAAATAATTATTTTATTCTTTTCTCTCCATTTCGGGGAGGATGGCGACGCTACGGGGCAGTGTCGATGCGGCGATGGAGAACCTTAATGAAAAACTTGGATAACCCATTTTCCTCAACATAATAGTGAGTTTAATGGTGTGAACACCAACGTTGTTTCATATATGAAACATCATAATAACAGGACATCTCGTCATTATGGAAAGGCTGTAGAATTGTTATATACATCGTTTGACGTGTTGGAAAAAATAAGGAGGAAGTATTTGGAGGATTCTCTGGTATTTCTCAGATGCACATTTACCCCAACAAAGAACGAAGAACGACGAAGAATGTCTTTCGAAGGTCAGAACTAGGAAGTGTCGTCGACATCGTAAACCATCAAGGACGAAAGTACGACAACGAATGTGATAAAAGGTAGAAGTTTTATGGTATTTTATGTTCAATTCATACTTTTCATGATAAATATAATGAACATGGACCAACCGACAAACGGGTCGATCCGCATCTCGGAAAATCATGCGGGTGGTCGTTGTGGGATCTTAAACTCAGGGATTATTCATCCTTTTGTTGTTAATAAATTTTTCCTTATGTTTAAAATGATAATTTAGAGGGCATGGGATGAATCCATCATAGCCCGGACTCGTTGCTAAATTTTTCTGTGGTGTGTTCATCGAGTCAAAACAATGAACGCGGCGACAAGGCATTTTAGTGCTGTGAAATGACGACGACATTTCAGTGGCCCATGAAAACAACTATCGGCGCACCATGCCGGCGGCAGGAGGCTGTGGATGGAGGAGACCTGTAGAAACCAGCCACGAGCAGTGGGTCGCGGTGAATCATCAATCATCTCGGTGGCCAAAGGTATCTGGCTGGATCCGGCCATGCGAGAGATGGGTGGTGCCCACAGGCACCGCTGGCGGTAGGAGTCTTGGTAAGCAGGCCCTGGTAGGAGGGCGTGGTGTGGACCCTGTGTCGCACCGTGTCGCGTCGGATGACATATCCCTACATCCACTGGGCCAGCTGGGTGAAGGGGTCTGCCATCAGGTTGACCCGGCTGGACCTGTTGTCCAGCGGGCCAGCATTGGTGGGCTGAGCCCCACCCCGGGAGCTGGGCCAACCGGGGCCTAGGCCCGAGAACCAACCAGCCCGACCCTAATGGGTAGGACCTAGTGCACCTATCTAACCCTTAATGGGCCAGACCACGATGGGGTCAGGTAGACCTCGTGAACCGTTTCATTGGGTCAGCCTGACCAAGTCGGACCTTTCCGAGACCCAACCGGCCCCCGAATAAAGAAACTCTGGTAACTAACGAATCGAGTGTCTGTTTGAAACGCCGTCAGTGGTGTTGTGACCCCTTTTGAGGAGAAGACCCTTTGGAATATTCTGGAAGGCCCGACCATGTTGGGCCCGACCGAGGTGCGAACAACCCCATTTCAGAGAAAGGGGGAAACTAACAGACTAGACGTCCAATCGACACATCTTCTGTGAAATAAGGACCCTTGTGACAAGGGGGTCCTTTAGAGATACACTACGTGAGTTTTGACGGAGATTGATGTGCAATCTGGGATGGATCAGACTTGAATCCAACAGGTCCCTTTTTACAATAGTGTCTATATCTCACAGATCAAGTGTCCAATTGATGTGTCATCTTTCATGTTTTAACCCATATGATGGGGCAGTCCCTTGGGTATTATTTTTTCTGGAATTTGTACCAATTTAATTAAGAATAATTGTTTGAGGAGAAGATTCTTCTAGAGATCATGCATTCTTCGTGTGAGAATCACGTAGATGGCTGTGACATGAAGAAAAATAGTGACCAATACGGTTCAGCATCAGAAACATAAAATTGGGGTGATCTAGCAGTACGACTAATCATCCATACCTTTGTATTCTTGACCAAGGCAGGTCAGCACTAGAAACCAAAATGGGTCAGCACCTGCGATGAATATGGGTTAGAACCAGCAACCAATTGGGTTCAACACCAACAACCAATACGGGTCAGCACTAGCAACCAATATAGGTCATCATCTAGTGACCAATACAGGTCCGCATATAGTGACCTATACAGGTCAGAAGTAGGGTTACTACAGATAGGATGATCTAGCTATATGACTAAACATCCATATCCCAGTAAACTTGAAGTTATACCGTAAGAGTGAGATATCTCTTTTTATTTGTGCTTAATGATTTAGATAGTTCTTGAGATAATACAATTGTGGTATTTCTTGTGGTGTTATCCTTTTTGGATTATTGAGAGACCTTCGGGGGTCTTGCGGTCCCATATTCGGTATTTTTATACTCACCCTCGCACGGGCTCTACCCGCACGTCTGTGTCTAGTGCAGACTGCTGACTCTCCAAGGAAGAATTTTGAGGTTCTGGACTTGGTTGAGATTGGTACAATGGGAGAAGTTGATATCCTATTATTCAGCTTTAGACATACTACTACTACCCTCCAGTTAGAGCTCTAGGGCAGATGTGATAATTTTTAACATTTTTTTTAGTTTCTAGGACTTGTATTTCAGCCCACAATTTTCGGTTTACATTTTTACATGTAGTGGTACTCCACTCTCGTGGATGTACCTTACTTTTAATGGTTGTTTACTTTAGGTACCCTTTTTATGTGTTTACAGAGCTCTAAGTCAATGCCTTCCCTATTTGGGAAAAGCCTTTATGTTCTAGTTGACAACCCCTAGACAATGGAAGGCGGGCTTGGGGTAGTCATGTTCGGGCCCTGTGGGATGGGTCGTGACAGTCACTCAAATTCATTGGACAAATATTTATATGTCATGAGATATACATGTGTAGAATGGGATGTAAACCCATTTTATAAAGGACATTTTCCATTAATAAGGTCTTATAAGTGAACATTGAATACTAAGATTGTTTGGGGAGTGATCCCCTTTCCACTAATAGCTCCATGGAATTGAAATTTTACTACTATGGAAATAATTTTATATGTTTATGTGTATTCCATAAACTAATGTCTTATAATAATGTTTTTCTCTCTTGGATCATGTCCTCCAATTCTTTTATTAGTCATGTTTATGAACTTCAAATCTCTTCCATGACTCATTATTATGGTCATTGATATTTAGGGTGTCTTATTGAAATGTTATTTTCATGTTCCCATATCCAAATTTTCATGTTATTTTTATCCATATACCATTTAACCCTTAATAAGAATTTTATCTCATCATATCATATATTTCATTTCCCCATGTTATGAATATATTTATTATGTATGATTTGACTCATTTCAATCCTCAGGTTTTTAGAAACTATTAATTTCAAATAAATAAAATTTATTTTATGTGATTATTGGAATGATCCACCTAGTTAATCATGAAAAATATTCCACACCAACATAATCTTTTGCGACACATAACACCAATATAGTTTGTGTTACATGAAACATTGAGTTTCTATGAAACATCATTTTATGATAGTAATCATTAAAAAAACATACTTATAACCTATAAATATTAAATATTAATATGAATAGTAAAAACTAATCTTAAAATATGATTTTTAATGTTATTATATAAATAAAACCTAATTATAATTTAATATATATTTTCATATAAAGTATATTTGTTTTTAAAATAGTACTGTGTCATAAGAAATGATTTTTACGTATCTTGAAGAAAAATTATAAATTTAATTTTGAAACATTTAAAAAATTAATTTTATAAAATCAAAATCATTATTTAAATAATTAATTTCAATGTTTTCATAGGGGGGTTGTTTATTTTTTATGAAATATTTCTTTTTTGGATTACTAAAGTAAAATACTAAATGTTAATTGAAAACCACCTTTTAATCCAATTTATTTATATAGTTTAATTATTCATCAAAAGGATTAAAATAATAATTGTTTCAATTGTACTTCAATAAATCTAATGTAGATCATGGAAATTAATTTTACATTGAAATTGGTAATACAAACATTTTAGTGTTTTGAATATATTCACATTAAAAACTTATTGTCTCATTCTATTTTACATGATTAAATTTAAATTAATTACTGCCACTTATGTCAATTAGATTTATGAAAAAGGATTAAATATATCGAATCAAAAAAAATTAGTGTTAATTAATTTCAACTAAATTTCTGACCATTGTGATTAGGGAAAGAATTAAAATTAATTAAAGCAATTAATGTAAAAACAATACTACTTAGTGGTTAAACATAAAACATATGGTGTCAAAATGAAACAAAACATATTAAAAACCAATTATATGGTCCTATTTATACCATATACCATCTTTTAAAAAATGGATCATTATTTTAAGAACATTATGTATCGGATACCTCTTAATAGTGTTAACCTTTTGGTGTTTATAACAATGCCACTCTTCCTCCACTATAAATGGGAACTCACCACCCTCACTTATTCACAACAATAAATACATTTCCTCATATAAAAAGTAACAAAATATCTCAAAAATTACCTTAATTAATTTCAAAATACATCTTTGTAGAAAAATCTCACCAAGGAATCCCTTTGGTGAAACTAAGAGGAGAGGTAACGTTCATTGAAAAACATTTTTGTTTTATTTCTTTCTCATTCCATTTAAATTTTTTTATATCAGGATTATATAATAAAATAATTTTATGAAATATAAATAAATTTAATGTGTGATGTTTACAACATAAAATTTCACATGAATCCATCAAATGAGATATTCAATCATCATTCGTGTGTATAGCGGACAATCACTTCAAGAATTGATGTCATTCATTCATACATTACCACCTTTCATGGTTGATAATAGTGATGGATTTATGGTTTTTTATGATATTTTTTATATTTATTATTTTATAATTATTCATTAATTTTTATATCACACATACCTTTATTCATTCTATTTTATGGGATAAAGATAATTTCGTTCGGGTGTACGGAGAACTACCGTTGCACGAAGTGATGTCTTTTGTTCATGATTTACATGGAATATAGTAAGGATGGTTTTAATAAACATATTTGATATATATTAAATGAAGATGATTTTTTAGTGATAATACATACTATAATATTAATTCTTTTAATCCTACAAAAAATTGGAAACATCCTTCATGCATATGTATGCTCTTCCATCTCTCTGAACGGTGTATTTCATTTCATACTTCAATCCTTTTTATTATTATAAATACATGTATAATGAAAATATATTATATTTATATGATATTTATCATTATAGAGATAATGAAATCATGATTAAATTAAGTGGACCAAATATATTACAAATCAATATATAGAATAAAAACAAAAAATTTATTACTGAAACATAACTTTAACATAGAATTGTTAATAAACAGGTTTAAAAGGTCATATGAAAATCTTATATGGAATGATATAAATGTATTTTATTCTATTATAAATGTATAATAAACTTATTTTAATTATACAGGAGTACCTAATGAGTACGATGAATGTCAACACATAAGGTATGAGATTTCTGTCTCACTTTTATTTGCAGTGAGACACAATCCATGTTCACAACCGATTTCTTGAATTTGGTGTTTATACATACCATGTACGTAATATATGATTATTATCATAATTATTATTTTTATTTACATAGCCATTTTAGGATTTCTCTTTAATGGGGATTATGGTTAAAATGTTACTGAAGTGATAATGGAATTTTGTCAAAATTTTACTTCTTTGGGACACATGTTATGTTACGCATCATTATTATTTCATGATCTGTATATAATTACCTTTTGAGATGTTATATCATGAGTATATGTATGTTAATGAAAATTTATTCTACATGTAATGATATCCTTTTATGGGTATTATGATTCAATGTTACTAAATATGTATGAGTTTACAGCTTAAATATCAACATTTGTAGGGATTTTTTATGATTATGTTTTCATTCATGAAATAACATGATAAATATCTCATGAACCCTCGTGAATTTTCATATCCTATATTTATTCATTATATATTGATTTAATGTTATCATTTTATCACACTTTGTTAATGAAGATAATTATGAAAATGATTTTAAATAAATAGAGCATTATTTCTCTCTTCAGTTGCAAATATATTTTATCCAAAAACCATGATTTCAAAAAAAATGAAGAATTTTTTAATATTATACCATTTTTTAATGAAATTTTCTCCCTTGTTTTATAATTGTACAAAATTATTTTACAATTAATCTTCTTATTGGATTATTTTCAAGGTACTTTTGACATCTAGTGACAATATGAATAGAATCATTGTTTTATCATATGGTGAATGAATGGAATTATCTATTTCCATGATTAACTACTTCTTAGAGGATTACTTTTTAATTAAGAAATTTTGTTTTCAATTATTTTATTTAAGAAGTTTTTATGTTTTAAAAATAATTTATCAAATAATAATGAATGTTTGTCTCAATAAATGTTTCTAAAAGATCATTCAAAATTATTTTCCATATTAGATGACATTTTTTCATGTCACATATTCATTAATGGGGATGTGATCTAAGAATACCTTTCTTATTGTTTCCATAAAAAGTAAATTTTTTTGAATGTATGATATTTATGACTACTTTTTCTCTTCCACGGGTTATACCAATATAAATTGCTTATGAAAACCATTTCTTTGCATGGTTTATGCTTTGATTAAATGATTGTGAAACCTATCTCTTTTCCTTACGTTAGGATATGATGAAATGTTTATGACACCCATTTAATCACATGGGTTATGATATGATATGTGTTTATTATCTTTTAGAAGACATCTGTATATTTCATTCTGTGATGGGTGGGACCTATATCTCCGTCCAAGGCATTGGGTAAATAATTATATCTATAGAGATATACCTGGATGTAATGGGTAATGAACTTGGTTCAATAAAGAAATTATTCCACTAATATGGTCTTGGCAATGAACCTTGACTACTATGATGGTTTGAAGAATGAACCCATTCTACTAAGATATCCATGTTTGCGAGACTTCTCAACTTTGGAAATCATTTTATATGATTATGCATCATCCAAAATTCTATATATTATACCTATGTTATCCTCACAAGGATTATGATATTCGTTTATATTAGGATTCCTGTATTATGAACTACAAATATTTATTTCATTACTCAAAATTAAGATATTTCATATGTAGTGTTTGATCTTCTAATGTTATTCTAATATTCATATACACTTATGTTCATGGTTATGTTTATGTATTTCTCTTTTTTACCATTATAGAAAATCCGATCTCACCTTTTATTAAATTTTTTTCCTTAGTTTATGAAGATATGTCTTATGTATTATGTCTTTAGGAAGGGTGATGGTCATTGAGAACCTATTAAGAGATTATGTAGTTTACTTAGAGACTATGGTTTATGTTTCTATATATAATATATTACTAAACTAGAAAAGTATTTGGGCACGTGACTATGTAATGTGATAAATATTGCTAAAATGATGTAATTTCTATCTTTTTAAAGACTGGGTCTCCATATTAGGTACTAGTAAAAAATATAGATAACCTTAAGAAAATAGGATGAGAAAACCATAGTGATATCTATAAAGAAAACTCACTAAGAATGAATCTAATGATGATTCAAAGTATAGAAAAATGTATTGAAATTTTAGATAATGAAAAAGTGAGCGGTTTCCTATAAATACATCCCCATAAGGATAAAATTAGTGGATGTGGCTCTATAATAGATACACATAACTGAAACAACATAAAAAATACTATATTGATCAAGAATCGATCGTTACATGGTGCACAAAAATGGGCCTTGTTCCACACCTGGGTTAATGCTTCTTGGGGATATACATTGGGAATTCATAAAATCATTATAAACAATCATAAAGGGTTTAAAGTGAATTTGGATATGAATAACCTATTATGAATAGAAGTTGTCTTATAATGTGTCTTAATTTAGATATTCTATAATTGGTTTCCATGATTATGTGGTTTCCAACTATGATAATTGTTTTTTACACTACGATATTTCATTTTGGTCACAACCTAACATCTAAAATAAACATGTAAATTATGATTTTGAAGGGTAATTAAATCTTTTTCCTCATAAGATTCCAAATTTCATGTGACATTGAATGAAAAAAAAATCATTTATATTCTCACACATAATTATCATGTTATGAATATTGTTGGACATCCAAAAGATGAAACGAGGGAATTTTATTCTATTGATTAATACATTAAGAAACATCCACATTATCTATGTGGGTCTTGTGAT
Organism: Viscum album; assembly: GCA_963277665.1. Classification (NCBI taxonomy): domain Eukaryota; kingdom Viridiplantae; phylum Streptophyta; class Magnoliopsida; order Santalales; family Viscaceae; genus Viscum; species Viscum album. The sequence goes on from OY728161.1 coordinate 114,141,328, forward strand.
CCAATAGTTTATGAACAGGGGATCAGTACCGCTGATAATATATTCTCCATTATCTAGGGATTAGAACATGATAAATTCATTTTGGTTTTCTAATGTTTTGATGGTGAATCAGATCAATGGTGATGTCTTGTCACATATATGAGGAAAAAATGAGATTAAATCCATGGATAGGGGTGAGTCTAAGAAATTATTTTTCTATATGTACATTCCTCTTCATCTTCATATGAATATGGATAATATTTTACCTGATTAAAAGTAATGGGATACTACATCTTTTTGTACCTATAAGAATAATTTTACATTAGTTTTGAGGTACACTTATGGTATTACAATCCAACCTGAAAGTAAGGTTGATGGATTAATAACTAACTTAAATCAATGTTATAGTAGGAAATTATCAATAAAATACCTTGGTAGCTATTAATATATTTTAGTTTGTGCTATTAAGGTGGAAATGGATTTTGTATTTATGTGTTAATCGCATGGTTTTGACAAGAAAATGAAGATATATTTCAAAGGAAAACCTTAAAACCATGGATAGAGGAATATGTTATTTAATTTGTTCAATATGTGTGTCAAGAGGAAATGAGTAAATTGTCTTAGTTGGCCTATTAAATGTTTTATGTGTCCAAAGGAAGGTCATATAGTATTTTATTGCCAAAGTGATGGGGATAAGTTACATAACAATGAAAATTGAGAGGAATATACAAATAATACACCTCTAGAAATTTAGTGCATCAATTGTAAGGATAATGGGCATTATGATATCCAGTGTCGAAATACAAGGGTTAATGCTGATGATCTATATCATAATACTTATAATTAGTGGGGAAAGGGTAGATCTCATGTGTTCACTACTCCCTATGAGGGTTGCGATGATGATGCTGTGAAATATACACTTATCATCCACTCTACAAATATTAATATCTTATTTGATTCAATATTTACTATGTCCTTCATATAGTGAATTTTACAAGGGTATTACGATTATGAATAAATGTTTATACAGGGAATTAGTACTAAAAACCTATGATTGTATGATGATTTCATCTCAAGACTACGATTCCTGTATAATTGAAATTGGATGGAATGTGCTAACTGTAAATAATTTCATTATTCTTATAGTTTAATTTGATGTCATATTATGCATGGATTCGATTTATCTACATTAATCCCAGATAATGTTTTGTGGATGAGAAGTTATGTTTTATATTATAAACCAACATATCATAATATATCAATGTAATGATAAGTATGAAATTATTTTAAGCATTTCATCCAGGGTATAGATTTTAATTACTATTCATAAGGTGTGTTTATCTCAAAATGGTTGTTGATAAACTCAAAATCATTGATATGACTACAGTTCATGATTTTTTTAGGAATTTTTAATATAATTGAACAGTAATACACCAAATCATGATGTTTAGTTCTCAATTTAACTTACACATCGTTCCACACAAATTTCATAGACATTTTATAGAATTGGTATATCCAAGTTCCAGAAATTTAATAAGAAACTCAAAGAAAATATTGACATGGGATTCATTCAGCAATGTGTGTCACCATGGGGAGATCCTGTTCTTTTTATAAATAAATAAAGATGGATAATTGTGACTATGCAATAATTATTTTTTAAAACAAGATCATGATAAATAAAAATTATCTTCTTCCCTCTATTAATGAATAGTTTGATCAACAATGGGGATATAAATACTTTTCCAAGATTGACCTTCATTGAAGATATCATCAATTGGGGGTCAATATGGAAGAAATACAAAAAACGGTGTTCTATACAAGGTATGGACACTATGAATATTTTGTGATTTCTTTTGATATTACTAATTACATTGATATATTAATAAATTTGATGAATATATTCTTCAAATATTACCTTTATCAGTTTGTGGTAGACATTATAGAATACATTATTACCTACTCAAAGAGAAATTAAGGGTATTATGACCACCCGAGAATTGTAATAAATGCCCTAAGGATGGATAAAATGTGTGAAAAAAATAAAATGTGTGAATTTTCATTGAAAACTGTTTCATGTTTAGGTAATATAACCTCAAGAGTGGGTATAAAATTATATCAATTGAAGAATGAGGCTATTGAATATTAGCCCAGACCAACCCTAATGACTAATATTTGTAGTTTTCTTGGTATTACATGATATTATCCATCGTTTTCAGAGAATTTATAATGAATATATAATCATATGACCAATTTAACAAGAAAGTAATCCATGTACCCATGGATTGATGAATGTGGGGAAAATTTTATGGAACTGAAGGGAAGTTTAGTTAGAACACCAATAATTACATTTATCAATCGTAGAGAATTCTTTTTAATTTATAGTAATTAAACCAATAATTGATTGGAGTTTTTTCATTTTCATAATAACATGGTCATTTTTTTTATGAAAATTTATGATTCCTAAAAAAAATTAACCATTCTATGTTTTCGAGTATGTTTGGATAAATATTTCATTAACGATATGAGAGGATTGTCTTTATAGAAATATTGTTTCTATATATACCAATCATAAAAATTTTATGAATATATTCACATAGATAGCGTTGAAAATGTTCCAAAGAATATGGTTAGTTTTAATAAAGGATTTATATTTCTCTATACATTACAAACTATGGAAATTGAACAAGGTGGTCGAATCTTTTAGTCAAAATTATCATTCCAGCTTCTCCATGATGAGGATCACAATAGATCCTATATTTCTAGAATTTCCCTGGATGAATCTGGAAATCCTAAATGGAGGGTGAAATATTATCATTCACAATTGAATGTCTAACCCTCTATCCATGTTAAGATCAAAGAGGTATAAAAGGAAGATTTAGTGCTATAAAATAATGTTAGAAATGTTATTGAGTTTATCATTGATGACTATGTAATGATAAGGTTCAATAATAGTTTATATGTTAATTTTATAATGAATTTGAAGAAGGAGTTTTTAGAGTAATATAATATTTATTCATTTTCTCTAAATCCTATAAGTAAGAAGTCATACATATATTTGAAATAATACATCTAGTTGGATGGATTGTTGAAAAATATCATAGAGTTTGTATCTCGGTTCTTGGTTTTTCTATAATGGAAATAGTAAAACAACAAAAGGTTTTTTCTTTTAAACACCAAAACCTTTAAAAAAATAAGGATATATGGGTGGTAGTCGATCGTTGTACTAAGTGAGCACACTTTATCTCTATCAGAGAACACTTTTTATTGGATATGTTTTCCTGCTTATACATTAAGTATGTGGTAATGTTGCATGGAGTACCACATTTCATTATAATGGATTATGATTTGATGTTTGTCTCAAAGTTATACAGAAGTATTCATTAATCACTTCATCCAAAATTGAGATTCATTAATTCTTATCATTCTTGGAAGGATGGTCAATCTGAAAGAATAATTCAAACACTAGAGGATATGTTGAGATCTTATTCTCTATATTTCAATGGTGGATGGGATTAACATATTCATCAAGTTATGTTCCCTATGATAATATATTTTACTCAAGAATTAAAATGGATCATTATGAAGACCTCAAAATCACACAGGGATCTTAATTTTTTACTTTTGATCATTTTTATCTTTTCGCCTTTGATTTTTCTGTCAATTTTTATGTTTTATTGGTTTACATTTTTTGTTTTTGGATGTTATTGTTTCTGGTGTGTGGTCAGAGAAAGTTTTTGAAAAACCATGAGTAGATATCAAAGAAATTGTGTGGGCATTGGGGTGCTTCTGATTGAAGGGAACATGACCATCGCATGGTTTGAAAAAACATAAATTATGGGTTTGTGAAATCACAAACTTATAGAAGATCCATCCCTCACAGTTGGTTCATGGATTAAAAAATTGTGCGGAAAAACCGTGCGAGCTGCCCAGATAGAAAAAATGTTGAAATTCCTAAACAACTATTATGGTAATTTATCCCCACATCCACCCATTTCATCCCTCAACTAGTCTGTTTATCCCTAGAGAGGTTCCTTCGTGGTTCTTCAAGACACCCCTACCTCCATTGTTGTAGATCTAAGGATTTCTTCATGATTTGGGGATAGATGTTCAAGTTATTGAACTTCTTTCATCATCATCTTCCACCATCCTCCATTTCCTATTAATATATCCATATCCCATGTCCATGTGAATCTGGGATTCATTTTTACCTTCACTTATGTTGTGTTTTTTGTGTTTTTAGGGTTCTTCCTGGTATATATTGGTTGTTGGATCATTCGTGGTGTGTTTTAGGGTGTGCGTTGTATTAGAACCATGAGATTAAGGTATGATTCCATTTGAAATTTCCTTTTTAATTTATTATTATTTTTTCATACTTTTTATTACCTTCCTTGATTATAAAATAATGGTGTTTGAAAATAAAAATGTTTTTTTGGTGTGAAAATTGGTGATTTCATTTCAATTTTGTGATAAATGTATATTTTTGCTAAATTTTTCAGACCATGTGTTTGATAAATTGTATGGTTTTGAATTGTGAATGAATTGTGAAATAGAAACCATGTTTTGGATCTGTAAAAACATTTTTGGAATTTTAAAATATGGTTTCAGTTTCATAAATTTTTTTTAAATATTTTGGGTTTCAAAGTGGTGGATGTTTCGTGGTTGGAAAGCGGGTTGTCATGTAATGGTGGTTAATGGCCCATTTGGAATTTTAATGAAAATTTATTTTTCTCAAAAAATGTTATTTGAGTGTTCAAATGGGATTTTAGGAAATGTTTGTGAAGTAATAAATGGTTTATTTGCATATATTTGGAATAGTGAATTGGTTATTCGATAAATGATGGTTTTTGAAATGAGTATAAGGCATGTATGGAATTTTGGTGAAAGTGAATAAATTGTTTATCATGAAAAATATTCATGGATGGTCCTCAAGCCTTGGTTATGTTGTATGTTTTTTGAGGTTTGCTGTATAGTAATCCACTAAGATTTAATGGTTGAATGGAAAGGGACTTGATCAATGTGGTGACTTGGGTGATTCTTGTTGTGAAAAGTATTATATATGTGTATTTGATTTGATGCTTCATTGGAATTAATTTTCTCAAACTCTTCTACACTCCTGACATTGGAACCCTACCATAGCTATTCAATTTTCTAATAACTATTGTTGTAGTAGTTAGGTTTTTCACTATCTAGTGGCCCATATAAAGTAGATATATTGAGTTTTTTCTATGTGATTGTGCCCTTCAGTCTGTACCATGTGGGGTGTGGTTGAGTGTGTGACAGAGTTTTGATATTTTTGAGTGACTATTTCTTTCTGGTATGAGTCAACATGTATTAGTATGTTTTGTATTATTCATGATCTCTTAGGTTTCACACATGTCTATTGGAACTTATATTATTGTAGTAATTATTGATATTTTTTAAGTAACTATTTTATTCTTATTTCCATTTCCATTATTATATGATTATTGTGGTGTTCTCATGTGTGGTATGATTCTTTAGGAGGGGTTTTGTTGGATTTCAAATATTTAAGAATTTTTTTTAATCTATAATTTTTTTATAATCTCCTATTCTATTTTGAAAAATATAAATCACTTTCCACTTGAAAAAGATAATGTTTCTTAAATTTAAAATTATGTGGATTTGGAATGAAAAGGGTAATTGTTCATATTTTGTTTTAATGTAATAAATGTTGTAGAGATTAATTTTATATATTGTATTTCATACATGATGTTGATGTTTATTTTATTTTAAAGGAAGTGAATTGGAAACAGATTTTTTCAGGCATGCCTACTGTGATTTAATACCCACGCCTATATTTCCTTCTTGTTTTTAGCTTACAGTGTAGGTCTTAACTTTTTTTTAGATCTCTCTGACCATCTTTTGGTATTGGTATTAGAGAGTGACCCTCGAAGTCACATGGAGAAGTGTGGTAATCAGGTGTAGATTGGGTTGTTGAATATATTTTTTTAATTTCTATTTTATTGTAAAACATAATGTATTTTGATAATTGTATATTATTTGGGATTATTTTTTTATAAATACACTAAATAATTAGTTTATTTATTTTGGGGAAATTCTTTCCCTTGTCTCTCTATTGTTTCATGACACTAGTTTCCAACTCGTGGGGATCAGGAATACCATTCGGTCCATGTTGCAGATCTGCTTGGGTGATCTGTCCAGTGTCGACCTGGGATGGTTTGTGACACTCTCAGGTAAGAAATTTAGAGATCCTATTTTCTGTTGTGAATTTTTAGAAAGAAATCTATTTGGACTATTAATCACTAATGAAATGGATGCGAAGTTTAGATTCATTCAGCAAAATATCAGCAATGATTAGAGTCAATAGAAAATTTATGTAGAAAATCAATGACGTGATCTAGAATTTTGATTCATTGAAAAAAAATTCTATGAGTTCATTCGAAGAAGAAACGTATGATATTCAGTAAGAAAGGTAAACTAATACATATTTATATCGGTACAACCGAAAATTTTAGACCATATCAGGATGGTTTCTTATCTATTGGAACATAAAAAAAATTTATCAGCCCCATGAACTATTCAATGTTACTCTATAAATGATTACATATGTAATGTCTCGTATTTCAGTATGTTTTATATTATATGGAATTATTTCGAGACCGGGCTTTGAGACAGCGCGCAGTTCTGAGGCCCGGTGAGCCCGGAACAAATGTTTGAATTTAATTAAATAATTAAATTTCTTGAAAGTGTGGTTTTCCTAAAAAAGTGTAATAACACCTGAATGGGTGCTCAGATTAGAAATATGAGTGCGTCTTTGCATCAAGAGCAGCGAGTTTACCCTGGAAGAGACCTAACATCGGCTAGTGCAGGTCGGTGGTGAAATCTGGTTTTTGTACGAAACCGTAATAAAATATTTAATTAAAATATTTTATTAAATCCTTGCTGCAGCAAAAAAAAATTTATTCTTTTAAATAAGGATTTCACAAGAGGTCAGGGTTACAATTCCCATAATTCTGAATTCCACTACAGATCTTTGGAGAAATCCACACGACGAATCAATGACGTTCTTGACGGACTTCGCCGCCGCCGACGACGCGACAACTGGATATCCTCCATCGAACATCACGAATCCAAGTCGGATGTTTAATTTGTGATTTCTTCCCTGTTATTGATTTCTACGACGAACGCGGACTAATACACGAACAGATTGGCTCATGTATCGATCATTCTTGCAGGATGGGCTTTTACGGGGATTTTGGGGGATTGAATCCATGTTTGTCTATTTTTGTTGATTTTATGCTCCGTTTAATCCTATTAACGGGAGAATATCAATGTCTTGATGAATGATAGCAGAGGTTCGTTCCTCAATCTTTTTTCATTTGATTTTTCCCCTTTCTCTTCCACGTGTTCATCGCGTTCTTCACCAGGTGATGAACAACGGATCGTTGTGCATCCGTTCTGTGATGCAATGATCCCAAATTGAATAATTGACACCATGATGATCTCGCGGAGGTGCGAAGACGGTTCTGGCAGATGATTCGAATCGGATGGTGAGATATTTCTTTTTTGTGAGTTTTTCTTCGAATTGATCATTGGAGGTTTATGACTAGATTGAAGGACCGAAAACACCCGATTCAGTGTTCGTATGATGGGATGAACCAATCCCTGGATCATTGGGATGATCAAACGAGAGATCACGGATCCGGAAGATCGGCTGAAGCGCGAGGAAGAAATCGGCGTTCATGGAAAAATCCCAACTACACAGGGTGTAGTATGGGCAACACGGCGTGTGTTCATCAGCGGATCACCTAGCGTGTACTCCGGGAGTACACGGACATGGGTTGGGTACACGTACAAGGAAATGGAGTGTGTATGCCTCCCCGGCCAGACCCGGCTAGATACATGGTATAGCCCTTGTACTGGTACACAGGAAGGCGACACAGACAGACATCGTGTATGGGAATATGGCCAGGGTACACGGGTGTTTTCCAGTTGACCAGACACGGCGTGTTCTTTTACTTACACACCATGTATATTCTTTCCTACATGACTTAGATTCCAGACATGGGGCGTTTACATGGGCAGTACCCAGAGTCAGGGAACACGGCGTGTGATCCTTCTACACGCCATGTAGTTGAGTTTTACACAACATGGATGAATGACCCGGGATGTCACATGGGCAGTACCCGGTGTCCAAGAATACTGTGTGTAATAATACTACACACCGTGTAACCTATTTTACAAGGATTTAGCCAGTTTCCTTCTATGACTTGTACTAGTTTCCTTGGGGTTCGTCCCCAAGGTCTTTCTCCTGAGGGTTTCCGGTATCATTTCCTACGTACAAGAGTATGATCTATTCAGCAATATTTCCTGAATAGAGTTGTTGGAATCTCTTCTTTGAGACTTAGAGTCGGATCCTCTATTCATTCATGAAACCCTAGGTAGAGTTCTTGGTATCGACGTGACCATCATTACCTGGGCACCGATCCTCGGATTAGCGGATTATTTCAGACTGACTTGTTGGAATCACCCCATAGCTATTGCTTTTGATCCTCATCTGAACATTGTATTCTCAAGTACATGTGGAGTGTGTTCTCCCGGAACGAGTACTCTGTTTATCTCTCTTCAGACAAAGGAGTGTGTTCTCCTTGTTACGTGCTCAGTGGAATCTATGAGACGGATCCTAGTGGTGGTATCGTGATAGTCGATCGTGTATGAGTATATCTGGATATTATTGTTATATGTTCTGTAGATATATAATGTGTGGAGCCGATTGTATCTTTTCTTTGTGGTATTTCACTTGTTGGATTTCATTTGTGGTTTCGGGGTGTCCCACTTGGTATTGTTATACTCACCCCTTCACGTGATTTGCCCACACGTGTCGTGTCTTGTGCAGACAAGTGACCTTTTGACAGGATTCTAGGAGGACCAGGACCAGACGGTGCTCAGTGATATCAGACAAGCCGAGGTGTGTTCCTAATTCTACGGATTGTAGTCCATGTACCTTTCTTTATAAGTTGGACATTGTTACAGAATCTCTTTAGGTGGGCCTATACTTTTGGCCTCGGTTTTTACATTATTGTACTTAACTTTCATGTCGTACTCTGTTGGTCAGGTTTTTTGTGTATACATGCATTTCCATTTTTAGTAGTTTTTACTTTTCACCTTTGTGGGCTTGGAGATGTGTGTGTGTTTGCACAGGTGTATTGGAAATGCCTCCCATGTTAGTGATATGCCTACTCGGTGCTAGTCCCCAGCCCCTGGCCTATTGGGGGCAGGCTTGGGGAGTTGCGTCTCGGGCCCTACTCTGATGGGTCGTGACAGAGTGGTATCAGAGGTAATTAGTTCTACCATAGGTTCGAGAGTCTATGAGTTGGTTTGGGGCAACAATGTTAAGTGTTTTGAGTTCGGCTTTTAGGCCAGGGACTCGAGTGTTGGTGCCGGTGGCCGACGTATCCATACACCAGGACTCTGATAACTTGCTTTTCGACTCAGAACCTGATAACACTAGTTTCAGGGGAAAAGAACAGAACATGCACCGTATAAGAATGGGATGTTGTTTCCATGTACTTCCTATTTCATCTCGGTAGATATACTCACTGACTGAGATACATATATTTTTTTTCATAGGATGCCTCTGTGACGTGCACCTGCAAGGATCCAGCAGCTCGATCACGAGGATGACCCCCTCAGTGATGAAGCATCGATACAGGAACCCGATCTGCAAATTTTACACTTTTGTGGTGTGCCAGTTATTCTACCACATGTAGAGTAGTGTTTAGTGCTTGTTGTACCAGAGGAGGAGGAGTGTATGATAAGTGCACTCAACTAGTTTCAGAGATAGAGACCCCTCAGTTTTCGAGGTGAGCCTGACCCTTAGGCAGTAGAGGATGGGCTTGAGGCAGTGACCAGAGACTTCCGTTTGGTCAGGACACCAGCCGACCAGATGGTGATCCTGGCAGCGAGCCTTCTGTAGGGCTTGGGAGGACGATGGTGGAGTTTGGTTATCTAGACCCACAATGATGCGACTCATTTATGGTCAGAGTTTGAGCATCTCTTCAGAGAGGAGTTTCACCGGTTACCCTGAGAGAAGTACGTATACATGAGCTTCTTCTGCTACAGTAGTGAGCCATGATGGTGGCTAACTATTCATAGAGGTTTACCGACCTCTCACGGTACTCGATGGATATGGTCAGGGATCATTACTTAGGATCTAGGACTTTTGAGTGGGGCTTGAGAAGAGACACCCAAGCTAGTATCATCCCTATGATCATTCCTACTTATGCTGGGGTGCTCGAGCGGGATTCGGTGGTCGAGAGTTTCTTGGCAGAGCAGAGACAGCCGGCAGTTGTCAGGGGTGAGCGAGCTAGAGCAGAGACCAAGACAGTAGGTAGTCGATGTCAGGGACCCAGGCATGGAAGACATTTCCAAAGGAGATCCCAGGACATGGTATCTGCCATATAGGGTTCGTAGGGCGCATCTAGACAGCCTCGGGAGAGGTGATGTTACTCATGTGATGGCATGGGACATCTCACCCGAGATTGCCTGACCCGCCGTACTACCGACATGGGGGCAGTGGATGGACCACCGAGCAGAGGCTACGTGTGGAGCAGACAGATCCACGTGGCTATGGATGTGGTAGAGGAGATGGGAGAGAAGCTGGAGGTGGTCAACCTTTTGACCTTTTTCCACCACCACCTCCGGGTGGTCCACCCCAGGCTCTGAGAGCTGGTGGAAAGAGGTAGGGAAAACAACAATAAGTAGAGGCTTATGACCAAGGAACTCCCGGAATGATTAGAGGTAAAATATATGTCTTTTCTACTTTGGCTTCCATTCTAATTGACGAAGGTGCTAGTCATTATTTTCTGGCTGCTTATCTTGTTCGAGACCTTGAGATTCTAGTAGAGCTGTTGACTCGACCCTTACACTTAGCAACCCCAACTGGAGAAGATTCAGAGATCAAACACATTTGAACAAAGTGTGACCTGACCCTTGGAGGCTATAGATTCGGTTGGAACCACTTAGTGTTAGTGTAGATGACTTATGATATCATTCTTGGTATGGATTGGCTATCCACAGTTCATACCCAGATTGATTGTTTTAGGAAAATGGTGCGGTGTGTTCGCAATGATGGAATGAGGTTCTCCATCGTTAGTTAAAAGGAGACCTAGGAAGCACAGTATGGACTCGTGCATAGGGGGAAAAACTGATTTCACACTAGTTGTCTAGCCTAGCCCGTTGTGCAGCAGATGTTATGAGTTTCTAGTTTACAACAGTAGTGGCTGAGTACGAGGATGTCTTTCCGGAAGATGACCCCCGACTCCCACCTCGTTGGGAGATATATTTAATCATTGATTTCTAACTGGGGATGACCCCAATATCAAAATCAACATATCAAATGGCTCCTACAGAGCTCCATGAGGTGAGAGTGCAGCTGGAAGACTTGTAGAAGAAGGGCTTCGTGAGACCCAGTGTTTCACCCTGGGCGGCCCCAGTGTTGTTTTCCAAGAAGTCAGATAGAATCTTGAGGCTGTGTGTGGGTTAACGACACTTGAATCAGGTGACCGTGAAGAACCGGTATCCACTAATGGGGATCGATGACCTCTTCGACCAGTTAAGAGGGGAACGATGGTTCTAGAAGGGTGATCTATGATCGGGCTATCACCAGTTGCGAGTACAGAATGAGGATATACTTAAGACGGCTTGCATATGTCTCTAAGGTCACTATGAGTACTTGGTGATTCCCTTCGGTGTGACGAACACCCTGCCAGTGTTCATGGAACTCATGAACTGGATCTTTCATCCCTATCTAGATCAGTTCGTAGTGGTCTCCATCGATTATATCCTTGTGCACTCTACGTCCAAGGAGGAGCACGCGAGGAACCTGAGGATGGTTTTGGACACACTCTAATAGCACCCGTTTTATGGGAAACTCTCGATGTGTCAGTTCTGTATACGGGAGGTCCGCTTTCTGGGACACATTATCTTAGCAGATGGTGTAGCAGTGGACACAACCACGGTGGATGCAGTGCTAGCATGGAAGCCACCCCGAAACATGACGGAGGTGAACATTTTCCTTGGGCTGGTAGGATATTATCTGAGATTCATCCTTGATTTATCTAGGATTTCAGCACCCATGACAGCTTGGTCCCGAAAGGGGCATCCATTCGTGTGGACCGAGAGATGCCAGTAGGCTTTTTAGTAGTTGAGATAGAGTCTGATGAGCGCCCCTATCTTGAGACTACGAGAAGAGGGTGTCGAGTACGTGGTGTTTTCTGACACATCAGGAACCTGGATTGGTTGTGTCCTGATGCAGAGGCAAGCAGTGATTACCTATGGCTCACGTCAGTTAAAGCCACACGAGCAGAACTGCGCGACCCATGATCTTAAATCTGCAGTTGTAGTCTTCGCATTGAATATGTGGCAGCACTACCTAATGGGTAAGCCGTTTACCGTCTACTCTGATCACAAGTGTCTCAAATATAACTTCTCTCAAAAGTATCTGAATTTCAGACAGAGGCGATGGCTTGAGTTCCTCGAGGATTATGACTTTGAGATCATTTTTACTCCTGGGAAGGGGAATGTTGTGGAAGATGCTATCAATAGGAAATCCAGTTCGATGTTTCTGGATTAGGTTATGAGGCAGTTGGCCTCTTTACAGTTATCCTTCATGGATAGTGATGAGGGAGATTACATTCAGTCGAGGGTTGTTACCCCTCCCCTCATACACTGATTCAGGAAAGCACATCTTGGGGATGCTAGCTATGAGACTCTGCATGCTCAGATATCAGTAGGTGATGCTGCTGATGGATATTCAAAAGGTGGGGAGCATGTAGTTCTTTTCAGAGGGCGTACAATAGTACCAGTGGAGTTGTGGGAGGAGTTTCTAAGGGAGTTCCATACATCTCATTTGGAGGTGCATCCAGTCATGGAAAAGATGTACCAGGACCTCTGAAATCAATTCTATTGGCCAAAAATGAAGAAGAGTGTGGCAGAGTTTGTTTCTGGATGCCTTACATGTCCACAAGTAAAGGCTATGCACAAGGTTCCAGCATATTTGACTCATCCCATTGAGGTGCCGTTGTGGAAGTGGGACGGGATATCCATGGACTTCGTGATGGGTTTACAACGTACGTCCGGGGGACGCGATGTTATCTGGGTGATCATTGAATGACTCACCAAGTCGTCCCACTTCCTAGCCATACGGGAGCAGAGTTTAGTAGAGAGCCCAGGAGGCCTCTACGTGAAAGAGATAGTTAGACTTAATGGAGTGACATCCACGAACTTCTCATATCGTGATGCTCGCGTCACATCCCAGTTTTGGAAGGTATTGCAGGAAGCTTTTGGGACTCGGTTACGCTTGAGCATAGTGTATCATCCTTAGACTGATGGTAAGATAGAGCTAACCATCCAGGTTCTGGAGGATTTTCTATGAGCTTTCATTCTTGACTTTGTTCGTAGGATGGAGGATCACCTACCACAAGTGGAACTTTCTTATAATAACAGCTATAATTCCACTATTTGAATTGAACCATTCTAGACTTTGTAAAGGAGACCTGGCAGGTCAACACTTTACTGGACTGACCTAGGAGAGTTAGCACTCATGAGCCTAGAGATGGTTCGAGCTACTATAGAGAAAGTGCAGGTCATCCAGGTGCGGAGAAATATTGCACAGAGTCGGCAAAAGTCTTATGCCGACTGGAGACGGAGTCCCTTGGAGTTCAAGGATGGATACCACGTGTTCCTTCGGGTCTCACCTCGTTGGGGATTATAGAGATTTGGCTGAGGTGGAAAGCTATCTCAGAGGTTCATCGGCCCTTTTCAGATTCTAAGTAGAGTTGGCAAGGTGGCATACCGCTTGTCTCTACCTCGTCATATGGATCGGGTACACAACGTCTTCTATGTGATGCAGCTGCAGAGGTACGTGCATGATCCATCACACGTTATCGACTGGGGAAAGCTGGAAATCGATGATAGTGCATCATTTGCGGAGTACCTAGTGGAGATCGAGGATTGGCAGAAAAAGATCCTTCCAGGCCAAGCTATTCCCCGATTGAGTGTCTGGTGGCATCACGGGAATCTCTATGAGAGCACATGGGAGCGGGAGGCTCAGATTCGTATGCCGTACCCAGATAATTTTTGGTAGCTTTTTTTTGGATTTTCATGGACGTAAAATCCCTATGGTGCGTGTGATGTATTGTCTCATATTTCACCATGATTTATGTTATATGGAATTATTTCGAGACCCAGCTTTGAGACAATGTGTAGTTCCGAGGCCCTGTGAGCCCAAAACCAATGCTTGAATTTAATTATATAATTAAATTTTGTGCACGTGTGGTTTTTCTAAAAAAGTGGAATAACACTTGAAACAATGGTTGGATTAGAAATCTGAGGGCGCCATTGTTTCCAGAGCAGAGATTTTACCCTGGAAGAGACCTAACATCGGTTAGCGCAGGTCGGTGGAGAAATTTTTTTTTTGGACGTAACCGTAATAAAATATTTAATTAAAATATTTTATTAAATCCTTGCTGCAGTGAAATCATTTTTTTATTCTTTTAAATAGATATTTCGCAGGGGGTCAGGGTTACAATTCCCATAAATCAGAATTTCTCTAGAGAGCTCTGGAGAAAACCTCCCGACGCATCAACGACTTTCTTGATGGACTTCACCGGCGACGACGATGCGGCAACCGGATATTCACCATCGAACGCAGTGAATCCAAGTAGGATGTTTAATTTGGGATTTCTTTTCAATTCATTATTTCTACGACAAACGCAGACTAATCCACGTACAGATTAGCATGTGGATCGATCGTTCTTGCGGGATGGGCTTTTGTGGGGATTTTGGGGGATTGAATCCATGTTGGTCTATTGTTATTGATTTTCTACTCCATTTAATTTTATTAATGGGAGAAGATCAACGTCATGAAAAAAAATGGTGGTGGTTCGTTCCTAAATTTTTTTTAATTTGATTTATCCCCTTTCTCTTCCACGCGTTCTTCACGTTCTTCGCATTCTTCGCGGGGTGATGAAAAAAAGATCGTTGCACATCTGTTCTATGACGCAACATTCCAAAATTGAAGAATTGACACCATGACGATCTTGTGGAGGTGTGGCGATGGTTTCGGTGGATGATTCATAGTGGATTGGGAGATAATTTTTTTTGGTCGTTTTTTATTGGATGGATCATTGGAGGTTTATGACCTGATCGAAGGACTGAAAATACCCGATTCAGGGTTCATATGATGGGACGAACCTAACCCTGATGCATTGGGATGAAAGGAGGAGAGATCACAGATCCAGGAGATCGGCCAAAGTGCATGGAAGAAGATGACATTCTGGAAAAATCCCAACTACATGGCGTGTAGTATGGGCTACACGGCATGTGTTCGTTGGCGAATCACCTAGAGTGTACTCCGAGAGTACACGGGCATGGGTTGGGTACACTTCCAAGGACACGGCGTGTGTACCCATCCCCGGCCAGACACACGAGATACCCTGTGTACTGGTACACGGGTAGGTGACTCATACAGACACCATGTACAGGCATACGACCGGGGTACACGGGTGTTTTCCAGTTGACTGGACACGGCATGTTCTTCGACTTACATGCCGTGTATATGCTTTCCTACAAGACTTCGATTCCAGACACATTCCGCTTACACGGGCAGTACCCAGAGTCAAGGAATATGGCATGTGATTCTTCTACACCCCGTGTATATGAGTTTTACACAACATGGATGAATGACCTAGGCCGTTACACGGGCAGTACCCAGTGTCAAGGAACACTGAGTTTAACCATACTACACGCCGTGTAACATATTTTTTATGGATTACGTCAGTGGCCTTCTATGACATGGACTAGTTTACTTAGGGTTCATCCCCTAGTTCTTTCACTTGAAGGTTTCTGATATCATTTCCTACATACAAGATTATGATCCCTTCAGTAGGGTTTCCTGAATAGAGTTGTTGGAATCCCCTCTGTGAGACTTAGATCTGGATCCTCTATTCATTCCTGAAACCCTAGGTAATGTTCTTGGTATCGACATGACCAACTTTACCTTGGCACTAATCCTCTGGTTAGCCATTTAGTTCAGACTGAGTTGTTGGCATCACCCCAATGCTATTGGTTGTGATCCTCATATGAACATCGTATTCTCAAGTACTAGTGGAGTGCGTTCTCCCAGAATGAGTTTTTTGTCTCTCTCTCTTCAGACATAGGAGTGTGTTCTCCTTATTACGTGCTTAGTGGAATATCCGAGCTGGATCCTATATGGTGTATCACGATAGTCGATCGTGTATGAGTATATCTAGACATTCTTGTTATATGTTCTGTAGACATATACTCTGTGGTGATGACTATATATTTCTTTTGTGGTATTTACCTTGTTATATTTCCCTCATGGTTTCAGGGTGTCCTACTGGGTATTGTAATACTCACCGCTTCACGGGATTTTCCCGCACGTGTCGTGTCTTGTGAAGACGAGCGGGCTTTTGACAAGATTCTAGGACCAGGATCGGACGGTTCTTAGTGAGATCAGACAGGCCGGGGTGTGTTCCTACGGCTACAGATAACAGTACCAGTACCTTTCTTTATAGGTTGGACTTTGTTACAGACTATCTTTTGGCGGGAATGTAATTTTGGCCTAGGGTTTTACATTATTGTACATTACTTTCCTGTCGTACTCTTTGGGTCGGGTTTTTAGTGTATGAATGCATTTCCATTTCTAATAGTTTTTACTTTTCAGCTTTCTGGGCTTGGAGATGTGTCTGCATGTGTACAGGTTTATAGGCAATGCCTCCTATGTTAGTGAAATGCCTACTCTGTGCTAGTCACCATCCCCTGGCCTATTGGGGGCGGGCTTGGGATGTTGCGGCTCGAGCCCCACTGGGATGGGTCGTGACAACATACCTTACCCTTCATAAGTACTATACTCAAAGCTCATACAACTAGAGATATATATTTCTTATTGGGAACAACCTATTAAAATTTTGGATCATACCGATATCATTCTATGAAACTAGACCACTCACCTAGTCAGGGTTTTTTTGTGAAACCATATGTTCAAAGAAGTTATGTGGGAACTTGAGATATTATGAGGTCTAAGTGTCTTCATTTTTTATCCAAGTAACGAATTCCCAGGTTGAAATTCATTTTAAGGGGGTAGAATGTAACACCTTATGTTTTTATGAATTTTTTTCAATGAATCAAATTTATTTTATAGTTTTCATTGAAAACTACACCATTCTAACCTTTCATTATAAGATACACCAAATATATTATGCTACATGAAACAACGACTTACCTTACATTGTTAGTAACACTGAGTTTCTAGGATATGACATTTTTTATTATAATTATTTAAACAAGATTATTATAAACAGGATAATAATGTTAGTAATATGGATTTAAATAAGTATTTTTTAAATATTATTGATAATTATTTTATATAAATAATACATATTGATGATTAAATATATTATTTTTATTAACTTTTATTTGTTCTGAAAAAACTATTTTCTAAAAAGAATATTTTATATGTCCTAATGCGAACAATAATAAAATTAATTTTGGATGCAAATAGATTTTTAATTAGATAAAAACTTATATTTATTATTCCTAATTTAAAAATTATCTTCTTGTGAATTTGTTTTATTTTTCTAAAATATTCCATATTTGAATGAATAGTTAAAAATACTATATTTTAATTAAAAATTGTCTTTCTATAAAATTTATTTATATAGGTAAAATATATTTCAAACTAGTTTTAATGTATAATTAGTTAAATTTTATATCAAAAAATCCAATTTAGGTCATCAGAATCAATTTCACATTGAAATTGGATATGAAAAAATTTCAACCTTTTGAACATTTTTAGTTTGAAGACTTGTTGCCTCGTCCCGTCAACTGGATTAAATTTAAATTAATTTCTTTCACTTTTTTGAATATAATTTTGAAAAATGGATTCAATAATTTTAATTACAAAAATTTATAATGTTTAATTATGTCAACATAATTTATAACAATGGTTATTAGTGTAGGAAATTAAAATTAATTATAGTGATTAAAGTAAAAAACAGTATTACTTAGTTGTTAAACATAATGAATATGGTGTAAAAATGAACAAAAACTTTTCCAAAACACCTTGGTGAGATTTAGTTCTACAATATGACCTCTTGGATCCATAATGATTCATTATTGGAGGCACATGGGTTTGGGGAGACCTCCCAATAGCGTTAACATTATGGTTTTTATAAAAATGCCACTCATACTTCACTATAAATAAGAACTCACCCCTTGATTTATTCACACCACTAAATAAATTAGTATGACCGAAAACATTTCCAAATTAATTACCAACATTCCATAATTCTTTATAGAATACTTTATTTTGGAATAAATTCTACCAAGTAATTCTTTTGGTGCAATTCCAAAAGAGATGCATGAAGAATAAGTAACATTACTCTATGAACATTCTATTTTATATCTTCCTCAATCCCAGTAAATTATTTTTATATAATAATTATATAATATTAAAATTATATTAAATAAGATTATATTTTATTATGTTATGTTCATGACCTAAAACATTACACAATTCTATCATATGTGATACGAAATCATCATTTGTATGTACGGAGACCGACCTCCACACAAACTAATGTATTTAATTCTTACATTACCACCATTAAATTAATTGAATAATGAGGTATTTATATATTATATATGTAATTTATGATATTTATATTGTTATTGTTATTATTGTTAAATTATTATATTACAGATACCTTCATGCTTTCCAATTTGTGGAAATATGATAACATCGTTCGTGTGTACGATAGACTACCTCCTCACAAAGGGATGTGATCCATTCACGCTTTACACTGAATGTGAAATGGATTGTTTTAATAAAAAAATATGATATATATGAAATAAAAATAATTCTTATATTGTAACATACCATATAAAATTCATCCTTTTAATCCTACAAGAAAATTAAAAAATCATTAATATGTACGTACGGCGTATCTTCTCCATGGACGATGTATTTCATTTCCTACTAATATCATCTATAGATTATAATAAAATCACATAAACTGTAAATGTATTATATTAATATCATATTTGTAATCACGGAGATAGTTAAATCATTATTGATGTAATGGAACCAAATAAATGATAAATCAAATATTATAAGGAAAAAATGGAGTAATTACAGAAAACATAATATTAACATTGAATTGTTAATAAACCGGTAATAAAGTTCATTAAAAAATATTATATGGTTTTATATAAATGAATGATGTTATATAATAGATGTATAATAAAATTATATTTATTATCTATTAGGATCAAATTAGTAAAATGAGAGTAAATACATAGGGTAAAGGATGTCCATCTCTCTTTTAATTTTTATGAGACATAATCCATGTTCACCACATATTTTTTATATGTGGTGTGTTTACATCCTACAAATGTATTTTGTAATTATTATAATGTAATTTTTTTTATTTACATATCCATTTTATGATATCTCTTTTTTGGGGTTTATAATTTAAACGTTACTGAAGTGCTATGGGAATTTTGTCTCAATTTTCCTTCTTCAGGACACATGTTATGTTATTCACATATATTCCATTAATAGGGGTATATATATCCCCTATGACATGTTTTATCATAAATATTTTTAATTTAATGATATTTTATACTTCATATAATGTTGTTCTCTATTGGGTATTATGATTCAATGTTACCAATGTGGAAAGAGTTTATTGCTACAATCTCATCATTTAACTGGATTGTTTATGATTATGATTCCATTGCTGAAATATTACGATCCATATATAAATAATCTCATGGATTTTCATCTCCTTTTTTTATTCATGATAAATTCATGTAGTGTCACCATTTTATACTATTTTTTCTCGAGATAACTAAGAATTATTTTTAATAAATTCCAATATTATTTCTCTCTTTGGTAATAATTTTTTCCCTTAAACAATGTCTTAGAAAAAATTTCTACATTGTTATACTATTATCATATTATATTAAAAAGTAAATTTTACCCATGTTTCAACTTTATAATTATTTTTTTATAAATTTTTCTTTATATTGTTTTCTAATCATGTCTCTTTTGAATTATAATTATAATATAAAAATAAACCTTATTTTAACATGTACATCTTGGGTGGAATTATCCATCGCCATGAAAGATCAATAATTGAATATTAATTTATATGTTTTACAAGTTAATTTCAAATAAAATTGTTTTATAACGTTTTCTGTTTTAAAAATTCTTTCCCGAAGTGGAAAGGATATTTTCCACATGAAATTGTTTTGAATGATCTTTAAAAATTATTTTCAATATATGATGGAATCCATTAAAGTTACCTATTAATTATTGGAAATATGATCTAAGAATACCATTAATTTTTTTTATTTTAATGGATTTTTTTTGTGGAATGATTTTTATGAAAAACACTTCTCTTCCAAACATTATACCATGATAAAATTCTTATGAAAACAACTCCTTTTCATGGGTTATGCTTTGATGAAATTATTATAAAACATGTATCTTTTCCATAGATTATGATATGATGCAAAATTTATGATACCCATTTCGTTTCATGGGTTATTATATCATTAATGATTATGATATTTTGGCACACATATGTATGATTCCATAATGTGATTAGTGGAACAGATATCTCCCTACATGGAATTGCATAATGATTTATATCTATTGAGATAGAAATGGATGGAATTGGGAATAAAAATGGATCAATAAAGAAATTATGTTTACTAAGATGGTATTAAGAGTGAACCATGACTAATTTGATCATTTTGGGAATGAACCCATTCCACTAAGATAGCCTTTGCAGTGAGCCTCGAATGCTATAGAGATAATTTAATAAGTTTATGTGTCTCCCATTATTCCATGTCTTATACCTATGTTATGCTCACAGGAATTATGATATTTTTTCCTTTACTAATAATGTAATATGAACTACCAATAATTTTTTCAAGATTCAAAATTATGATCTTTCATATTCGTGGTATGATCTTCAAATGATATTCTCCTCTTCTCATACAATTGCATCGATGATTATGCTTACGTATCTCCCTTGTTTACCCTTACTATGTATCTGATATAATCCTTTATTATATTTATTTTCTTCATGTTATGAATATATGTATTATTTATGATGTGTATAAGAATGTATATTGTCATGTAGAAACATTTTTGTGATAATATTGTTCTCTTATGAACAATGGATTTTATTTATGGGTTTCCAATGTCACTAAAATAATATGGCCTTTGGGCATGTGATTGTTTAATATAATTATATTTACAGAAAATATATATAATTTCAATGTGTATAAAGCCAGTGTCACTATATCTAATAAGGGTTTCAGTAATTAATTACATTGTGGGAGATGATGTAGTTCACATATAGACCAGTGTTTATGTTACCAAGTTTTCAGTGGAACTAAACAAATATGATATTTGGGCATGTGCATGTCTAATGTAATGAATATTATGAATAATGTGATATAATTTATATGTGTGTTATGTGTGGGTCACTATAGATCCCCATGGTTGTACTATGGATTACTCCCCTTGGGGGTCTAAGAATTTTTTTGTGATAAATCGGTTTTGATTACAATTAAATCCATGACTGATAACTGTGAAGGGTACCATTCATGTTGTCTCATCTTTGGAAATTTCATTATTTAATATAGTTTCTTCTCATAGTTTTTTTATCTTCAGGTATTGTTTAATTGTTTAATATACCATCTGATCTTATTCCTTACATCATATAAAAATATAATATTCTTTGAAAGAATAATACACACGTTTTTTAGTGTCCATGTTTTTTTAGATATTATAGGTGGAATTTTCTTGGGATTTTTAATCCTATATATGTATCTCTTATATGTTAGTATCAAGATGGAATGGATAACCACCTATAAAACTATTTTAGATTATTATCAATGGACAATGTCATATTCTACCCATGGTGGAAGCACTCATTTGTCTCATGGAGAATATGGGGCATGGTTTAGCTAGGTGAATCCTCTTCCTCCGGGTGTTGGAAGATTGATATATCAAATATCATCTCTCTTAATGGAGGAAAATGAAGGTAAATTCAGAAATGATCTTCTTCAAGTGGTTAGGATGTTTCATATTGTTTTTCATCATGAATTTTCATGGTTGACACTAGAGTGGGAAGTCAATTTTACCATTGATTTAGTGTCTACGACACAATTGATATTTTTCCATAATATTGAATTGAACCAGGTGAAATTAAAGAGATAAAAACTAGATTGTATGATTTAGAATTAAATGGGTTTATTAAATGACTGGGCCCCCTTCAGTTACTCCTTTTATTTTTATTGAGAATATAAATGGTATTCGTTTATGATATATTGAATACAAGATGTTCAACACCATGAGAAAAAAGGGGTTTCACGTTGGGTTTCTAATGGTGGTTTGGAAAACTACCGTTAAATATTTTTTATTTGTTTTTAATTTTGAGGCTATTTTTAGTGGTGGTTTTAAAAAAACACCATTAATTTATAATTTATATTTTTAAAAAATATTTGATGTAGTTTATTTAAAATGATGAAAAATAGAAATTCTTTTTATAAAACCACTACTAATTTAATGAGAACAAATATTAAATATTAAATACTGAGTTATGATTTATTATTAATAGGTATAATTTGTTACTTAAACTTGTTTATTTTTAAATTTATAAATTTCATTAATTTAATTCTATTAATTAATAATTATATATAATTAGTAGTTAATAGTCATCTAAAATATAAATTAATTCTTGTAAAAGATAAAAATAAGATTTGAATTTCAAATGGCTGTAATGTTTGATCTTGGTGTCCATATTAGCACCTCATCAAGTGAAACAGAAGCTTATGAAATGAACTACAACTATATTAGAAAATAATTTGGATATGATTAATAAAATAAAATTTATTTTAGTTTTCAGAAAAGTTGAAAATCAAACGTCACTTCAATGGATCATTGTTATTGAACCGGGTGACTTTTTAGATTACCACACATATTAATTCAAATCATGAAATGATTTATTTTCCATAATGATCAAAGGAACCCTTGTAACCTTTTTTGAGGCCAAAAAGGTCCTAGAAGGCATCCAAAAATATGTTTTTAGTTTAGATATCATTATGTTTTAACATTCAAGGAGATTTTATCTTTGTTTTGGAGTTTCTTCATTTGAATTTTAGGTCATATATGATTTTATTCCACTGATTTACATTACTATTGATTTGATGGTGTTTGAGTTATTGTGGTTTTCCATCTTTTGGCGATTTATAATATATTATATATAAATATATATATTATATATTTATCATTATTTATTCAAAATTATAAATAATTGTATCCATATATAGATATTTATATATATTTTTTAATAATTTTATATATTTATATACATTTGTAAATATTTATACGTATTTAGGTATATATATATATTATTTGGTTATATATGTATATTTATATTTAGTTGGGTTTATATATATATATTTGTATAGAGGTATATGTGTCTGTCCATTTATATTTATTTACATAATATAAATTTGTGTGTGTATATATATATATATATGTAAATATCGTTAAATGTATATTTATTTAGAGGTATTTATTTCTATTTATTATTTATTATTTATTACATGTTCATTAATATATTTTTTATTTTCTATTCCATATTTATTCATTTATTAGTCAAACATTTATTTCTTATTTATTATATTTTTATTTAGTAATTATTGTTAATTTATTGTTAAATAATTATTTAATATAAACTTACTATTTATTATATATAGTAGCTAACATTTATTGTTTATTATTTATTATTTATTTTTCATTTATATTATTTATTTATAATTATTGTCAATTTACTCTTTATTATTAATTTATTCGTTATTATTAATATATTATTAATGTACTATTTTAGTATTTATTTATTAACTATTTATCTATTTTTTATTTTTAATTTACCAAAATTTTATTTTCTACATATTTTTTATTTTTTATATATTGGTTTATAGTATACCAACTACATATTTATTTGATATCATTTCATCTACCATTATTAATTTATTATTTTTAATTATGAGTTTTTTATTATTGTCTATTTATTTATATTGATTATTATTTTGTTTTTTATTTATTAATAACATATTATTTATGTATTAATTTTTATTTATTTATTGCGTATTTATAATATAGTAACTATTTATTATTATTTTGTTATTTAACTATCATTTATTTAATATTTTGTAATATATAATATATTAATTATTATTTAATAAGAATTTACTATTATTTATAACTGATTATATATTAGTTAGTATTTATTTAATATTAATTTAATATTTGTTTCATATTTATTAAAAATTAATAATTATTAGTTGTCATTTATTTTTATTTATTTGTTAATTTCTATAATTTATGGGTTATTTATTTAGTTTATTTTTTTATTTAATATCTAACTTTTTTCATTTATTATGTATGTATTATATATTTAATTTTTAATATTTAATATATATGTTTTATTTATTGATATTTTTTATTATTTATAATTTAATATCATTTATTATTATTTAATATTTATTTTTAATATTATTTATTATCTTTTTATTTATTTATTGTCTTTTTATTTCTTATTCAAGTAATATTTAATATTAAATTAATTTTTATTTATTTATTATCTATTTAAAATTTATTTAATAATATATTATTATTTATTACTTATTAGTTTATTATTTTATTATTTTATTTATTATTTATTATCATTTATTTTATTAATTATTCAATTTATTACATATTAATATTAATTATTATGTGATTATTAATTAATTAATTAATTAATTATTATTTATTTATTTAATAATTTTTTATTTATTATTTCTATAATATTAAATAATTATATATATATATATTATGTTTGAATCATTTATTTAATATTTATTTAACATTTAATATTTATTATGTATTATTTAATATTTAATAGTTATTTATTTTCCATTATTTATTCGTTTATTATTTATTTTTTATTTATTTAGTAAATAATTATTATTTATGTATTATATTAATTTATTATTTATTATTTATTAACATATATTATTAATATTTATTTTCTATTATTTTTGAATATCATTTACAGGTTATTAATTATTTATTATTCATCAATTATATATTTATTATTTATATATAATGTATTTTTTACTTATATAATTATTATTTATAATCTATTTATTATTTATTCGTTGTCAATTATTTATTTTGTATTTATTTTTTTATAACTTCTTTGCTATATATTCATTATTTGTTATTGTTTGCTATCATTTTTTATTTTTTATTAGTATATTTATAACTATATTATATATTCTTCTCTCACAACATGAAAGCATCATGGAGTGGTAAAGACTTTATAGTATATCGTTTGGCAAGGGGTTCAAATCTCTCACATTATATATATATATATATGTGTGTGCTTAATGCATGGGAGGCCCGACATGCAGGGAATATGCATGCATGGTAAGATAAATAAATATGTAATAATAAAAAAATAAAAAAATAAAAAAAATAACAAATAACAAATATTATTAAGAACAATAAATATATAAATAGTAAAAATGAAATAATCAGTAAATAAATAATAAGTAAATAATAATTAATAAATAATAATCACTAAATAAACAATAATTAATAAATAAATAATAATGAATATATAATAAATCAGAATAATATTAAAAACAAAGACTAATAAAAACTAATAAATTAATTGACAAGGTAATTAATTAATAAATACATTTTTTAAGTAAAAAAAATAAAAGATAGAAAATAATAAAAAATATGATTGTTAAATATTTAGCAGTGGTTTAAACCACCGCCAAACAAAACTCCACTAAATAAATACACACGACACAAAAACTGCCACAAAATGGTTCCCAACATGCAAATATGTGGTGCTTTTAGAAAGAGTCACACAACCATTAGTTTCAGTTTTAAGCACGGTTAAATGACAAAAAACACACTTGTGGTCAACCGGGCTCGAAGACCATCGAGATTTTTATTTATTTTTAAATAATAAACCTTTTACGGGTTGAGGGGTAACCCTTACAAGACCCGTAGGCTCAGTGGAACAACGCCTATTACATGACATGAATACCGGTGGCACAATACCCAATACATGACCCTGAGGGCCCATGAACAAACAACACTGGGACAACCCCACCCTAGCATCAACATCATTTTATGCATCTAACTCCTTACCTCACATGGCTAATCAGCTAGTATTGCCCCATGAAAAGTTGCATCGGGCTTGGAACCGATGGAAATTTTCAAACCATATCATACTGCTAAAAACCCTTCTAGGAAACACAGTTTTTTCTAGTTGATCTGGGGGACTATTAAGAATAAAAAACACATCTCCCAGATTCATGATCTCTTAGTTCGATTGAGAGGGGGAATATGGTTCTCATAGATTGAACTTCAATCAGGGTATCATCATCTCAGTGTGAATGATATTGATATTCCAAATAATGATTTTAGAATTAGGTATGGTCATTATAAATATCTAGTGGTGTAATCCAATTTAGACATGATCCTTTGATGTTTATGGCTTTGATGAACCAAATGTTTCCTAAGTACGTCTACTCCTTTGTCATGGTATTTGTGAATGATATCTATTTGTATTCTAAAACAAAATAAGAGTAGAGCATCACTTAAGGATTCATTTTAGAACTCTTTATGGTCTTCATCATTAAGAAATGTTTTTAATGTTTAGCTTGTTGTTTTAAGAAGACCTGATCATAGAACATGTGGTGCGGGAATAATGAATTTTAATTTATCACAAAATGGCGGGAGCCAATATTTCATAGGAGGAATCACATAATTTCATTGACATATATAGCTTCTTGGGTCCAGTTTTCTTCTTCTAATTATTTATTAAATACATCTCTAATCAGGCATCACTCATTACTATACTCACTCGTAAAGGAGTGAAACTACCCCAGAGTCCAGAATTTCTACCCTATTTCAATGATTTGATGTTGTGATTACCATATTCTCTTATTAGGAATTTACCTGAATCATGTCTAAGATATTTGGCTTATTATGTTTCATCTGATATGGGAATGGGTTCGGTTCATACACAAGGATATTATAGTGGATGGTTCTCATTAGAACCCCCATATAAGAAGAATTACCCAACCAATAATCTTTATATCACAATTGTTTTATGTGATCTTAAATGTTTGTGGTGATTTCTATTCATGGGTACGTTCATGTTGAAATAAAATCATAAAAATATGATTTATAAATTTTCTCTAAAAGATTTAAATAACCAGTATTAGGAATTTCATTTTAACCTATTCTTTACATTATTAAAGGGGAATGCTGTTGGGAATTATCTTATCAGAAATTTTTTTATCACTGGCATAAAATGAATCTAGTGATTTCTAGAACATGATGATCCTCTTTTATCATATACGTTTATTGGTGGTAGAAGTGAAAGAGAATATGTTACATGAAAATATTCAGTTTATTCTTTCTCTTCATGAGCTTATTTATCAATATTTATAAGAAGATATGGATTTCCATTGTATCAGAAGAGTTATATAAGGTGAAGAGACCATTGATGAGAATTTTCTATCTTTCTAGTGTATTTTCTACTTCTAAAACCCGATATATAGAACCTTTAACCATGAGGAATTTAATGGTGATGAATTTATGTCATGCTTAGTGGGATTTCCATCATCATGCTATCAAAATTTACCATAACATAAAACATAAATATTAACGGTCGGGTATGAAATATGACAAAAATGATTTTTTATCACAATTTTATACCTATTTTTAATTTAATTCAGCGCATCAGTGACCCACTATTTGCATCATCCTCTTATAGTCCCCATCCACAAAAGGGATGAAGTATTCATGGGTTTTATTTTTGAGTTACCACATAAATTTAAATGGAATAATGATATATGGGTTGATATTGGTCAGTTGATGAAATTTACTCACTTAATTATGATCAAGGAAAACACAATGGTGGAGGATATTTGGAAGCTATACATAATTGGGATTTCGATATCTCATGGGTTGATTTATAATATCATTTCGGATATAGTTCCATAATTCCCCTTCCTGTTTGGGGGAGGCCTTCAGGAGGTGATAAGATCCCCGGTAACGTTGATAACAACGTATCACCCAACAAAAATATGAAAAAATTGTGCAGGTGATCCAAATTTTGGGGGACATTCATTATTTTTACCTCTTGCTTTTTAGATATATATGGGATTCCCATTTTTCATTGGTTGAATGGATTTATAATAACAATTGTCAATTCACTATCAGAATATATTCTTTTAATGTGTTATATGGTTGACCATGACGACCTCCCCATTATTAGACTCAGGTGGGTGAGACTTTATTAAAATGGCTAAGCATCATCTAGGAGATGGTGAGAAAGATTCAAATTATCAAAAATTTATTTTTAATGGCATAGAGTCGCACTACATAATAAACTAATTGACGTCATTAAATGTTTTTTTTAAATTATTGAGATTGTTTTTTTGAATGTGTTACCCAGATTAGATCATCATCAGCTTGGAAAGTATGAGAACTCACACTGAGGTATGTGGGACCCTTAGAGATCACTAAAAGGGTTATAAATGATACTTATTATATATAATATCATATTTAGATTATATTGATAAATAATTTAGTCCATTTCTATTAAATGAATAAATACTACGTTGATCACTCCTATGTTTGGAACTTGGAAGATATTGAATTAAAATTAAACTTTTCAATGACTAGACAACCAATATGGATTTTTAATCTTAAGAGAATGTTCTATATATGTATTTTTGTTTTTTGATATGTTCTCTATGTCAAAATGGAGGTGATATTCAAGAGATGTGACTATGAGAATTATTTATGAGGGAGAAATGACATCATGTTTTCTGTGATAAAGAATATATTTTAATTTATGTCGGATGAAATTAATATGGTGAGAATAATTTTCACACCAATAGTACAATTTTTCGGAATGGAATTTTCTATTCATTAATTTTTTACCCTACTATTTTATTGTTTATTATTTTGTTTGGTATTTTAGGGACATCATAGTTCTAGATAGTAGTGGGGTGTCAATGTGACTTGGGGTTGTCATATGACATCCCTCCTTTTTAATACATAACGTTTCATTACATTTTAAAGACATAGGATCTTAAAAGTCTAGTGTCATGGAAATCAAGAACATAATACATGAAAAAAACATAAGAAATTATTCTAAACCACTTGTAAAGCTTCATCATAAGTTCATCCTATGTAAAATTACTGCATCTCATAACCAGGAGACATACATTCAAAGGAAAGGGTGAGCAGAAGGCTGAGTAAGGGTAAACAACGGAATCAGTGTACTTACGATATCAATAAGAACATCAATAAAAACATAAATACATGAGCCATTAAAGAATAGGAATATCATAATGAAAAGAACATGAATTATAATTTGAATATGTGGCTAAAATATTTCATTTATAAATTCACGAACATATCACCAAGGTCCATCCCCATGGTGTCATAAAAATTACCAAGGATATTCACCTAGGTATCATAAAACGTGTCATCCCTAGAGATTAAATCATTACCAAATGCAATGGAGTCCAATAATGGTGAACCATTAATATTTATTTAATTTCATTTGAGCCACATAGATCATAATCAAAAATTTCATAAATAACCCAAATGGAATCAGAGAAATGGGTTTCATGTCAAAATCGTGACGTTTAAAAGAGCTTCAAAATAAGATCATTATGTCATTTATTACCCATGGAAAGGGGGTACGGGTTATATGTATTTCAATTCAATAATAAAATATATCATATTTATATATTTATCAACACCCATGGAAACTAATTAAGTCTGGGTATTCACATAAATAAACAATAGAACTTCTTGAGAGAAATAGATAGAAATTTTGATACGAAATTTCTGCAGCATAACGACTATATAACATGGTTTGAGAAAACATTTAAAATATAGGGGAAAGGGTAAAACACTCATAAATAACTCATAATATAGTATGGTTACTGAATAATATCATGATATAGATATTTGAATGAAATACCACATAAAACGAAACATGAAAGAAAAGACAAGATGTGATTTCTTTTACAAAAAATTCAGCAGCCTAACAACGTCACTTAAAAATTCACAAAATAAATTGATGAGAGCGGAAAGGGTATATCAAAAATAAAAAATGAAACGTAAATAAATTATAACATATAATAACATACCCTAAACATAAATATATGGAAATTAGAAGACACAACATAAAAGAAGTTGTGACTTAAAAGAGGAGGGTGAAAGGATCCCTTACCATGAAGAGTAACTTCAAAAGCCTGATGGTCGGGACCTTGGGAGGCTTGAAGGAACCTTGGGAGGACTCATTGGGAGGTACTGAGACTAGAAATTCTTTGGGGATGATTTGGAAATGAAATTAATGAGGGAAATTCTTGGTATTTATAAGAGAAGTGAGCGGACAAAGCATTAATTGCCAAGGGACACCTCATTAGTGGTATTGGAAACACCATGGTCTTTCCCATGGTCATTTCACATGGTATTGGCCACATGGGACACCTCATACCAAATCATACTATTAAACAGACCACCAGAAATATTACATTATTATTACATCATTAATAATTTCATTAAAAACCTGAAACTCAAAAACCGTATTTTCACTATTCACCGAAAATTCAACATTCTTTGAAAAATCCCAAAATTTCATCTTAACCAAATATCGTTGATCTGATTTCAAAAATTAACACCATTTTATGAAAATAATTTTCTTAATAATTTTAATGTAATTTTTAAATAAAAAAACTATTCACAGAAAATTCGCCTGTTTTAGAAAATTCCCAAAAATTCACCTTAACCAAATATCGATGCTCTGATTTCAAAAATGAACTCCATTTTATGAAAATAATTTTTTAAATATCTTTAATTTAATTTTTAAATAAAAACACTATTCACCCGAAAAAATTAATACTTTACCAATAATTTCAGAAACAATTATTTTCCTATTTTATTGAATCACATTACGTAATCAAGGTGCCTAAATTATATTAATAATTTCTTAAGTGAATTTACTTAATCTATTTGGTCATATTACAAATCATAAGCATAAAATCACTATTCATAATTTTCTATTCACCGAAATTTATGTTGATCTTATTAGACTCTAAATTTCATACTGAACACAGCTATAGAAGACCATTTTTTGAAAATCATTACATATTATTAATTATTAAAGGTTTACATAAATATTTTAAAATATCCTTTTTCTAGAATTCGTCAATAATATGCTTACTATATTTATCTGGAAATTTGAAAATTTAAAAACATCACCATAAAAAGAAATCACAATTTTTATTTAAATCAAAGGATTACACAAGGCAGTTACGGTATCGTTACATAGCCTCTTATAACACCAGAATAAGACCTATGAGTATGGTGTCCTAGGGTGACAGAATCTTGGGGTGGCTAATCCATCATTGCCCATGTAGTGATTTCTATCACCTTGAACTTCTCATGAAGGAGATTATGTTCCATCATTACATGATGAATTTCGTCTTGGGTTTGGTCCATAGAAAAGCCCAAAGGTGCTCCCCTTTTCCCGAGTTCTGTTAGATGGGCTTCGATTGGCCCGAGACTACTGGATGGGGCCATAGAATCTTCTTTGTAAATTAATTAATCAATATCACTTGTTCTTATAGATAATAATCACAACATTTAGTTTCCAGCGGTCATATTGACCAACGTTCATATAATAGTCGAAACCTGACAGTCTTATTTTAATTATACTCATTTTATGAAATGAAATAGTTTTTTTGAGGATAAAATAAAATAACACAAAATGTTCGGAAACAAAATTTATTCAAAATTTCAGGTCGTTACATTCTTCCCCTCTTAGGAAATTGTGTCCTTGCAATTTTAAAATTGCGCTTGGAAATTTCATTGAATGTCCCACATTTGAAAATGAGTCAGTAAAACTATTACTTTAAAAGAAAGAAAGGGAAGTACAAAGGTCACCCGAGTTAGCCCATACCAGGATTCCATGAAGGAAAACATGGATATAGAAGAGAAAAAAAGGGTCATGTTCTGATGGAGAGTGATATAAAACATGATTAGGAAAAAATTAACCACAAGAAGATCACAAACATAAGATGTGTTAAACAATCTTTGATTACCCGATAGGAAACATAAACCAAAAACGTTTTTGTTTTAAATTCCTTTTCATAATTTTGAGGAATTCATTAACTACATAGAATAAAAACATATGGAAATATACTTACCTTTGAGTAGAGTTTCATCCCTTAATAAGCTTCCACCAAGACTAATCTTTTCTCCAAAAAATGAGCATTCAAAAAGACCTGGTCTCATCAAAAGGACAAGAATCATCTTCTAGTAAATCACATAATCTACAAAATAAAAACTATATTTTTTCCTTATTTTTAGTTTTCAACAAAAACTAAAATGGTTAGTAAAAGATCATATAATATCCAAAAATTATAATCCTTTATAAAAATAAATATGACTATTAATTTCCAAAATTCAACAAAAGTAACCAATGTTCTAGAAAGAACCTTCAATACACAACCATCCTCAAAATTCATCAGAATAATCCAAACTAAGATTGGAACACATAACTTCGAAGGATTTAATCACATAGTCTTCCCCAATAAATTTTAATATTTATCTCCAAATAACATCGACTACTATTAAAGTCTCAAACTAATGTTTAATTAACCTATTCACATATTCTTTATACTAGGATCATAATTTTCTAGAAATAACCCATATCACCATATTTCCCGAATAAATACATTAATTCTTACAAAAAAACTCAACTATTCCTCCTCAATTTAAATCCTGTAGTATTTTATTTCCCATAGCTTATAGTACTCCAAAAGATAAAACTTCATCCAAAATAACTTGTATCATTTAATCAACAAATCATTTTCCTATTCAAAGGATATCTATTTGATAAAACATTAGTTTCCAAAATCAACTTAATCTAGATCCATAAAAATAATAGGTGCATTAGTCAATCTGAAGGGCATAACAACAAGCTCATAGTGCCCATATCTTGATTGGAAGGCAGTTTTTGGAATATCATCATTCTTCACCCTTAATTGATGATAACCAGAATGAAGATCAATCTTAGAGAAGAATTGAGTCCCACGAAGTTAGTAAAATAATTCATCAATTCTTTGAAGAGAGTATTTGTTCTTCACTGTGATCCCATTCAGTTCTATATAATCAATTCATAGTTGCATCAATCCATCCTTCTTCACAAAGCGAAATGGTGCTCCCCAAGGAGACACACGTGCTCGGATAAACCCATTCTCCAAAAGATTGCAGAGTTATTTTTTTAATTCCTCTAGATCCACATCTTCCATCATATAGGGGGTCTTTGACATCGAATGAGATCTATGTATGAGTTTAATGGAAAAAACTACCTCCTTTTCTGGGGGAGGTTCGGGTAACTCCTCAACAAATACCACAATGTATTCCAAGATTATGGGGAAATTTTCTCAAAGAATAAATCCTTCATGAGAAACTTATTTCATTTACAAATCTTTTAACTAAAAGGGATTTTATGTCTTAAAACTTCATTCTTAGACAATTACATTTTTCTATAATTCCTTCATAATGATTCATAAAAAAATTGTGATTAACCAAACATATCCCATGGGAGGGTCATAACCAAAATTGCAGTAAGCCCTGTTGTCATATAACAGTTCCCATTAAAGTCTAGCTTAATGTGGTGTTTTCGTGTTTTATCCCAATGTATATATGTGCCAGAGCCAGCTCTACCTGCTCGTATCCAGAGAGGGATGTATTTTCTTGATAAACCACTTACTCAATAATCACCAAAATACAAAGAAGATTTCCTATAATAAAACTTTTATATAGGGTTCTTCCTACTCCATTCATATCCTTATTTCCATAAATAACTAAACTAACCTTTGATACCAACTATGTAATCCCGCATTTTTATAACATAACCTTTCATTATATTTTGCATACATAGGATCATTAAAGTCTAGTGTCATGGAAATATAAAACATAATACATGAAAACAACATAAAAAATTCTTATAAACCACTTTTAAAGCTCCATAATAATTTCAACCTAATTACAATTATTTCATCTCACAACCTGCAGTCATAAATTCAAAGGATAGGATTAGTAGAAGGCCCACTAAGGGTAAACAAGGGAATCAATGTACTTGTGATATCAATAAGAACTTGAATAAAAAAATAAATACATGAGAAATGAAATATTAGAGTATAATAATGAAAATAACTTGAATCATAACTTCAATATGTGTCCAAAACATTTCATTTAGACATTCGTGAACATATCACCAAGGTCCATCCCCAAGGTGTCATAAAAATGATCATGTTTATTCACCATGGTATCGTTAAACTTGTCATCTCTAATAATAAATGAATTACCCAATGAATTATAGAGATATAAGGGAGAACCCTTAATATGTCTTTACATACATGTGAGCCACATAGATCATAATTAGATATTTCATAAATAACCCAAATGGAATTAATGAAATGGGTTTCATGTCAAAATCGTGACGTTTAAAAGAGCTTAAAAATAATATCATTATGTCATTTATAACCCATGGAAAGGGGGTGAGGGTTATATGTATGTAAATTCCAGAATCACATATATCATATTTATATATTTATGAACACCCATGGAAATGAAATAAGTCTGGGTATTCACATAAATAAACAACAGAATTTCTTCAGAGAAAGAGATAGAAATCTTAAGAGGAAATTTCTATAGCGTAATGGATATATAACATGGTTTTAGAAAATATTGAAAACAGAGGAGACAAGGTTCACCAACACATAAATAACTCATAATACGGTATGGGAACTGAATTAGATCATGGTATGTATATTTTAATGACATAACACATGAATAGGAAACATGAAATGAAAGAGAAGATGCTATTTCTTTTACGAAAAATTCGGTAGCCTAACGACGTCGCATAAAAATTCAGAAAATAAATTGATGAGAGAAGAAAGGGTCTCTCAACAATTAGACATGAAATGGATAGAAATGATAACATACAAGAACATACCCTCAACATAAATATATGTAAATTAGAAGACACAACTTAAAGGAAGTCGTGACTTAAAAGAGGAGGGTGAAAGGATCCCTTACCTTGAAGAGTAACTTCGTAATCATTAAGGTCGAAACCTTGTGAGGCTTGAGGGAACCTTGAGAGGACTCCTTGGAAGGTAATGAGACTATAACATGGTTTGGGAGGATTTGGAAATCAAATTAATGAGTGAAAGGCTAGGTATTTATAGGAGAAGTGAGGGAACAAAGCATTAATTGCCAAGGGATACCTCATCAGTGGTATTGGAAATACCATGGGAATTCCCATGGTATATGCCCATTGTATTGGCCAATTGGGACACCTCATACCTTATATTACTATAAACAAGCCTACCATAATGATTACATAATTATTATCTACATAATTATGTCATTAAACAGCCAAAACTCAAAAACTGTATTTTCACTATTCACCCAAATTCAACTTTCTCAGAAAAATTCCAAAAATTAACCTTAACCAAATATAGATTCTCTGATTTCAAAAATGAACTCCATTTTATGAAAATAATTTTATACATATATTTAATTTAATTTTTAAATAAAAAATCTATTCATTGAAAATTCAACTACTTCAGAAAAATCCCAAAAATTCACCTTAACCAATTATTGATGCTCTGATTTCAAAAATGGAATCCATTTTATGAAAATAATTTTCTAAATATTTTTAATTTCATTTTTAAATAAAAAAAACTATTCACCCAAAAAAACTAATATTTAACCAATAATTTCTGAAATAGTTATTTACCTATTTTGTTGAATCTCATTACTTAATCCATGTGCCTAAATTATATTAATACTTTCTTAAGCGAAGTTACTTAATCCTTTGGTCACATTACTAATCATAAGCATAAAATCCCTAGTCATAATTTACTATTCACCAAAAATTAAGTTCATCTTATTAAACTCTAAATTTCACAATGAACACAGCTGTAGAAGACCATTTGTTGAAAATCATTACACATTATTAATTATTTTAGGTTTACTTATATATTTTAAAATATTATTTTTCAGAATTCAGCAATATTATGGATACTATATTTACCCATTCATTTGAAAATTCACAAACTTCACCATATGAAGAAATAAAAAAAAATTAAATCAAAGGATTACACAAGGCAGTTACAGTCTCGTTACATATCCCCTTATAACACCAGCATAGGACCTAAGTGTAAGATGTGCTATGGTGATAGAATCATGGGGCGGCTCGGCCAATATTTCCCGATTAGTGATTTCTATCAGCTTTAAATTCTCGCGAAGGTGATTATGATCCATCTTAACACAATAACGTTTGGCTTGGGTTTGGTCCAGAGAAAACCCCAAAGGTGATACCTCCTTCTCGAGTTCCATCCGAGGGGTTTCGATAGGCGTGAGACTACTGGATGGGGCCATCAAATATTCATTCTAAATTAATTAATCAAGATCAATTTTATTTATAGACAATAATTGCAACATTTAGTTTCCAACGGTCATATTGACCAACAATCATATAACATTTGAAACACAACAGTATTATTTTAATTATACTCTTTTTATTAAATGAAATAGTTTTGTTGAGTATAAAATATAATAACACCCAAAGTTAGGAATCAAAATTTATGCAAAATTCTGGGTCGTTACATGTCACATCATGATGGTAAATTAAATAAGAGTGATCAAATTAACTCTTATGCATGGAAATACCTATATATGATTCATAGTGTTTGAATGGAAAATAGAAAGAATATATTCACACCATGATATTAGTGGACTTGTTGTTGAAAGTTCCCAATGAAGATCAAGAATCCTTGAGAGGGGGGGATCAATGATACCATTTTTCTTTTAGGTTTCTTTCATTCTGAAAGAACGTTCACCTTGTGCTAAATATTTTTTAACTTACAGAAAACAAAGAAGTCACACATCCATAATGAAAAATGAATTTTCAATTTTCACTTCTCAACATGATTATTTACCTCTATTGTATGGTTTGGAAGAAATCTATTACTAGATGTTAAACTAGAAAAAATCATTTTGTGTGGAATATTATGACTAGGATATTACCTTAAACTCATTTAATACTATGCTAAAAAAAGTGTGTCATTCTTCTAGAACAAATGATGAAATATAATGTTTTTGTAAAATGTAAAGAAACATGTTACTATGCTACCATGCCAACATTCACAATATGTTAATCAAAAAAATGATTCACTTTCTTACATAGTATTAGATAAGAACATCTCATTGACATTTTGAAGATACATAGTCTAATTCCATAGTCTGATTCCCACGTACAAATTCTCAATAATGATATAATATTCGTCTAGAATACAACTGAAACAATTCTAAACATCTTTATCATCATTCCATAAATTCCAATTTGATTTCACTGGTCTAATGATCCATCCCAATAAGATAATCAGCTAAATAAAATATTTTCACTTCACCATTCATCTTTGGTGTGAAAAACAATCCTCAAGTATGCTCGTTCTAGAGAATTATTCTCCCATAAAATTTAGAGCATCTATCAATTCTCTATTAATAATACTCATGTCAAGAAAGTAAAAAAGTACTTCCTCCTTTTATAGGTGATCCAAAACTTTTTTGGGTTGGATTCCAAAATTCTTTCCCACTCAAAATATTTTCATAAAACATAAACTAACTATGAATTTCAGAAACATATTTTACTTATTCAATACTCCTTAATGCTTCTTAATTCTTCATGAATTATCATGAAACTCCAAATAGATTCAAAATTTCTTACATAATTTAGTTCTATTTATATTCCCATTACAATTTTATCATTAAATTTCTCCATAATAATTATATGAACTAATATACTTGAAAATTCTTTATGTTGTTTTGTTTAACTATGTTTTGTATTTTTGACAACTATTATTTTTGTTGAATAATTTTTTTGAGTTATAGAAAGTTGAAGTTGCTGGTTGCTAAAGAATTCCTTAATGAATATTATGTTAATGAATAAGAAGTCATAAGATATGAAAGTGTCTCAAACATTCTAAATTTATTCAGATGATTCTTTAATGATCTTAAATTTCTCACAGATCATGAAAAGTTGCATGATAAAATCTGTTGAATAAATGATGAAGAGGATTGGGGTTTTTCACTAAGAAAAATTATGAGGAAATTCGGAACCAATTTTCTTGAACTGGTTTTCCTAAATCTAAAATTTTGAATCTATTTCCCGAACCAGTTTTCCTGAACCAGTTTTCCTGAACTAGTTTTCTGGAAATATTTTTCCTAAAACAGTTTATTGAATCTATTTCCTAAACCTAAAATTCAGAATCTGTTTCTTGAGCCAAAAATTCGGAGTCTACTTCTTTAGCTTAAAATTTGGAGTCTACATCATGAGCCAGAAATTCAGAGCCTACATCATTAACTGGAAATTCAGATTCTACTTCCTGAGCCATAAATTTGGAGTCTACTTCCTGAACCTAAAATTCGGAGTCTAATTTCTATGACAGAAATTCAGAGACTACTTCCTGATCCAGAAATTCGGAGTCTACTTCTTGAGCCAGAAATTTGGAGTCTACTTCTTGAACCTGAAATTCAGAGTCTACATCCTGAGCCAGAAATTTGTAGTATACTTCCTGAGCCACAAATTCAGTGTCTACTTCCTGACCCTAAAATTCACAGTCTACTTCCTGAACCTGAAATTTGGACTCTACTTCCTGACCCTGAAATTCGGAGTCTACTTCATGAACCTTCAATTCAGAGCCTGTTTACCAAACCTAAAATCAGAACCAAGATCCATCCTTATCATTCTAAGGAATATATGAATAGTTCAAGAAAACCCGAATTTCAACTTTTCATAAATATCGAAGAAATTTAAGGAGATTTGAAGAAGCCAAAGATTAAAGATAAAATGTGAGAGATTTGCATAGTTTTTGAGATTTGAGGTAGTGAGAATGATTTTCAAGATTCCCACCTTTGTTTCCTGAGTATCCTTTAAATATGTGATCATATCATTCACTCATTGAAAACTTTTAAAAATGCAGAAATGGCAGAGTGCTAGGGAATTCTATGTGAAAATATCCTACAATCATGAAGAAGTTTCATTGAGTAATTGAGAAGAAGAGAATCAGAATTATCTTATCTTGCTTAGAAGATCGGTCTCAGAAAACCGGATTCAAGAAATCGTATTGAAGATTCAGAGTGGGAACTTGTGCAGAATCATCTTATCTTGCTGAGAATACCATTTTTATAAAACCGGATTCAACAAATCGGTTTGAATATTAGGAGTGAGATTTTGTGGAGTAGAATAACAACATTCTTATTCTTGTGTTTGCATCATTTTTTCATTAAGGAAACATTGTAAACTAAAGGGAGTCAGTATAATCTTTCTTATCGGTAGATAGAAGGTGTCCAACGAGAGTTGGTATAGGCTGTATTCACTTCTTCCTTATAGTGGATTTCTATAGACCAACAATAGTGGCTATGGAAAGGATATAGGTTCTCTTATTGAGGCCAAACCTTGCAAATCGTGTGTGCCTTTATTGAATTATCTTTCTTGCATGCTTGAGTTTCATGCTAATGGTTGATAAGGAAGTAAATCTTAACAAGTTTCAAGGGTTAAATGTCTTAATGTTTTGAATATTATAAAAAATTAATCAACTGATTCAAACCCCCCCCCCCCTTCTCAGTTGTTATTCAATACTTGGAACTTCATGTGGTATTAGAGGGAGGTTCCCCTGTTTAATCCTTATCATGGAGAATATCAATTCTATCAATAGTAGAGAAATTCCTACATTCGATGGAAATAATTATTATTGATGGAAAATAGGATGATTCCTTATATCTTATATCTTCGCCTTGAAGTTGGTGATACTGCTACTATTGGCATTCCACCTATTGATAAAAATGCTCTTATGATGTTTGATGATAAGAGAAACATAGAAATTGATGGAAATTTAAGAAATTCTATTCTCATGTCCTTTTCAAAAAATGTTTATCATAAGGTGATGGGTCTCAAAACATCAAAAATCTTGTGGGACAAGCTAGAAAGTGTTTTTGAAAGAAACACAAAATTCAAGGAGGCCAAGCTACAAATCTGGCGTAGTAAGTTTGAAGACATCAGGATGAGAGATGATGATACAATTGAAGAATACTACATAAGTGTTAATGAAATTGTATGAAATATCAGAGGAATCAGGGAAGACTTGGAAGACTCTAAAATTGTGAAGAAACTTATGAGAAACATTCCAGACATGTTTGATTCTAAAATTTCATCTTTAGAAGATAAGGATGATTTATCTCCTGATAAACTGTATAACTTTCTTGTTTCCAATGAAATGAGGAAATCTCCAATCATTATGAAGAATATAAAAGATTAAATGGCATTTGAAGCTATGAGGAAGATGAAAGTCCAAGATGATGATGAAGCTAATCCTTGTGAGTCTTTTGATAAAGAAGATGAAGAGTTGAATGAAAAAAATCATGTCTCTCATATACAAAAACTATTGATGAGGAAGATGTAAATATGGAGGGAAACTTCCTCTCAAATGTTATGAGTGTGGTGGAATTAGACACTTTTCTATGAATTTACCTAAGAAAAAACTTAGTGAATATCATGATTTCTCTAATGAAAATCCTCGATGGAAGAAGTATAAAAAGAATGAAAAAGAAGAGAAGACTTCCAAAGAACACATGAAGAAGTTTTATGAAAAGAAAAGATGTATGTTGAGAAAGAAGGTCGAATCTGAATCATTTGAAAATGATTCCACAGAAGATGAAAGCAATGAAAGATTCAGAACCTTCATTGAAAATTTTTAGAAAACAAATGTTTCTTCATAGAGTGAAGAATGTGGTAAAGAATATTACAGAGAATATCGGCTAAGATCTGAACATCTGGCATGTCTTGAGAAATACAAATATCTTAAGAAATAAATTCATGTGATTAAGAAAAATCATGAAGATGTTCATGATGGATGTGAAGATGTCACCAATAAGGAAGATGAATACATTCAAGAAATTTTATGTCACAAACTTAAAATCGCTGAACAAGGAAAGATGATTGAAGATAATAGCAAGAAGCTAGAAACTAAAGAAGAAGAGGTCAACAAGTTGCAATAAAAAGTTATTGAGTCTGAAAATTCCCTAAGGAAGATGAATGAAAAATTCCACAATGCCACTTAAGTTATAGCTGAGACTTCCTAGATTTCTAGAAAGGCTTACCATGAGAATCAGGTGAGATATTCACCAATAAAAAATAATGTTTTGTCTGATTCTTCTAACATTTCAGGTTAAAGAAAAAGTATTTGAAACTCTTGGGTGGAGAAAACATGGGAGAAAACAATCAATCCTATAA
Organism: Viscum album; assembly: GCA_963277665.1. NCBI lineage: Eukaryota > Viridiplantae > Streptophyta > Magnoliopsida > Santalales > Viscaceae > Viscum > Viscum album. Next base: position 114,182,862 of record OY728161.1, read on the forward strand.
AAGTAGAAAACTTACTTATAATAAGAGATGAACTATATTCTAAGTTTTCTAGAGCTGCAAGAAGTTATCAACCTCAATAAAATTTCTATAAATAAAGAACATTCTTTAATATAAAATCATGACTTGAGGGATATTTCTGGTGTTTCGGAATATATGGGAATAGATCTTATACTTGTTGGCACAATTTATCTCTACCTGGAAGAAGGATTATGAAAACTGGAATAAATAGTGAAAGAATAATGTGTGACTTTTCGTACTCACATTAAGTTGAAAAGGTGAATTCTCAAGATGTCATAAACATTCCAATAAATAATCAATTTTAATGTTTAGAAGACGTTTGTGAAAGATATGATCAGTCTGGTCATCATGCCAAACGATATATGACACTGCTTCCAAAACAAGTTTCTTATGAAAATAAAGAAAATAGAGATGAAAATAAGAAGGTTGATGAGAAATATTTTGTTGTTGATATGGCTTTGAACGAAAGTAAGAGGAACAAACCATGGATTCATGATAGTGGTTTTTCATCACACATTATAGGTGATATATAAATCATGGAACATGTTGAAAATCATGATAGAAGAGTAGTTACTTTTGGAAGTGATAGTTCCTTAAAAATTAAGGGAATTAGAATGACAGAGTATGAAGCAGAGAAACTAAAATATAAAGAAGTATTACTTGTTGATGGGCTAAAACATAACTTACATAGTGTAATTCATCTTTTTGATGATGGAAAAGAAGTTATCTTCAGAAAGTATTCTTGTATCATCAAAAGTGTTAAAAATGGAAAAGTGATTACAAAGGAAGAACGATCTAGTGGGAATATCATTAAAATTGGAGAATCAAATAACCTTATTATTTGAGTGTTGAAGATGAAAACAAGTTATGGCCCTAAAGACTTGGCCACCTTGTGAAGAAGAAAATGAATAAGCTTTCTATAGTTGATAATGATTGTAATTTTCTCAAACTAAAAATAAGAGATGAAAATGTTTATATTACTTGGGAGAAAGGAAAGATGACTAACAAAAGTCATAAAAGATTTGAGATTCAATCCAACAAACCACTTGAGCTTATTCATTCTGATCTATGTGAGCCGATGAGACATCAATCGACAAAATGTGAATTATACTTTATCTATTTTATTGATGAATTTACTCGGATGACAAACACCATGTTCATGAAGCATAAGTCATAGGATATTTAAATGTTTAAATTATTTAGAAGATATTTTGAGAATGAATTGGGATCATCCATAATGAATTTTAAAACAAACAACGGTACCAAATTCACAAGAAATTCTTTTGAAACATATCTAAGGAAGCATGGTATCAAACATTAGTATAGTGCTCCCCATACTCCATAACAAAATGGATTAGCAGAAAGAAAAAATAGAAGCTTGGAGGAAATGGGAAGGATTATGTTATCAGAATAAAAAATTTCAAAATTCATTTGGAGAGAAGCTATTAGAATGGATGTACAAGTTCAAAATAGATTCTTGTTGAGACCGGAAACCAACATGACTCCTTACGAGTTGTGGTATAACAAAAAACCTCCTTTTAATTACTTCAATGTTTTTGTAAGTCCATGCTTGCTCAAAATCAAAAATCCGGACATAGGAATGTTTGAGGAGGAAGGTGAAGAAGGAATATTTTTGGGTTATTCACTGAATTGAAGAAGTTACAAATTTTGGAACAAACATTTACAGTAGTTGGTGGAATCATATGATGTGAAGGTAATTGAAAATCCAAGTTCCTTCGCAAAATTTTTTAATAATACCATGGAAGATAAATTAGAGAATCCCCACCAGAGTTATAGTGACATAGATAAGTCACATGGGGAAAAGTGACGTTGGAAAAGAAAATCTGTGTTTTCATACCTTAAAAACATGTTGAATTTGAAAATATTATTGGGGATAAGAAGGCTCTAATTCAAACAAGAAGGATGTTAAGAATAGGAAATTATACTTCCCTTATCACAAAAGTTGATCAAGAATCAGTTTTATAAGATATTAAACATAAAAAATAGGTGGATTCTATGATTGAAGAACTAGATAAGATTGAGAAGAATGAAAAATGGGAACTTTTTCCAAGGCCAGCAAATAAGAATGTTATTGGAACAAAGTGGATTTATAGAAATAAATTGAATGAGCAAGGAGAAGTTACATGAAACAAAGAAAGGATTGTGTTTAAAGGATATACACAGGTGTGAGGTGTGGATTTTGATGAAACTTTTTCCTCTATGGAAAGATTGGAATCTATTCTAATGTTTCATGCAGTAGATACTCATCGGAAGTAAAAGGTTTATTAGATCAATGTAAATTCAGCATTATTAAATGGTGAGATCGAGGAAGAAGTTTACATTGAACAACCTTGTGGGTTTTTAATTGATGAAGATGAAAATAATGTTTTCAAATTGAAGAAAGTCTTTTATGGGCTGAAACAAGCTCTACGAGCATGGTATTCAATTCATAACAATTCTTTGAGAAAGATGAAATTTTCTAAAGGAAAGATGATAGAATCTATTAAGTTAATGATGTCGACTCCAGAACATTAATTGTTATCATTTATATAGATGATATATTTTTTTCTGGAGATGAAGAAAAGTTCTGTGAATGGTTTTCTAAAGAGATGAATAAAAATTTTGAAATGACAATGTTGGGAGAATTAGCTTTCATCCTTGGACTACAAGTTCAATAACAATAAAACAACATTTTCTTATCGCAGGAAATTTTTTCCATGTAATTGTTAAAGAATATTGGGGTGGATGGATCAAAAGAAGTTTCAACCCCTATCTTAGATAGAACAATGTTGAGCAATGATGAGTTAGGGAACAATGTGATTTAGAAAGTCTTCCGAAAGATTATTGGAAGTCTTCTTTATCTTACAGCCTCAAGGCCTGATATTGCTTATGCTATGACTCTCTATTCCCGATATCAAAGTAATCCAAAATAATAAAAAATGTTAGAAATTAAGTGGATTCTGTGATATGTTAAAGGAATAACTTCACATGGATTGTTATACAAGAGAAACAATGAGATAAAATTTCTTGGATATAATGATGCTGATTGGGCTGGTGATTGTAATGATAGAAAATCAACATCAGGAGGAAAATTTTTCTTAGGGGAATGTTGTGTGAGTTGGCACAAAAAGAAAAAATGGTCAGTAAATTTAAGTGCTTCTGAATCCGAAAATGTTGCAGCTACTCAGGATTCTACTCAAATGATGTGGATGAATTTTCAGCTGGAATATTTGAATGTGGAAGTTTCTAAACCTTTTAAAATACTCTGTGATAATCAAAGTGCCATTGATCATTCCATGAATCCTGTTCAACATTCAAGATCACAACATAATGATATAATGTATCATTTTTCAAAAGAGAAAGCTACTGCTGGAGAAGAATTGATGGAATATATTTCAACAAAGTTTCAGATTGCTGATATTTTAACAAAATCAATTTAAAAGGAAAATTTTGTTGAATTGATGTTGTTAATCAATGTTCAGCCTCCTCCCAAGACTTCCGAAAACTCATAAGAATGTTTACCTGCACCGTTCTTTGGAGGGTATGGATATGCCATCAGTACCAGCCTGTGCTTGCATGGGAAACCTAGCTAGACGGTCATGAAAAGGTCGAGAGCTACTATGAAGATACAGATGGTGGGGAGGGGCAGTTCCTTGTAGATAGTCTGGTTCAATTCCCTAAGACATTTGGGTCATGTTATCTCATAAGCCTATAGGACATGTATTCTCTGAGCCTACGGGCCTTGTAAGGGTTCCCCCTCATCTCTTGAAAGAGTGTTATCAAAAATAAATAAAAAATAAAGGCCTTCGGGAAATTCAGGCATATAATAGGGGATAGATAAAGAAAAATGATTGAGGAAAAGAATAGTGAGAAAAGGAAAGATAAAAGTTGAGGGGGGATTTTGAGTAAGGTAAATTTTATCTTTATATGACCGCAAAATTTTCTTGTCACTGAGGGATGGAAATCCTTCAAAAAAATTACTTTATCTAGTAGTGTGGTGTCACGAAACTCTTTTTGATAAAGGCTATGTTTTGGTAAAATTCATGAATTTGAGATGTAAAATTTTGAGAGGTGAAAACTTGTTAACAAGGGTTTCTAACAAATCTAAAGGGGGAGTTTGATGAACCTTTGTGGTGTCTTTTTTAACAATGTTTTTTATTTGTTGAAAACTAATATTTTTGTTGAAGAATGTTTTTGTGATACATAATGTTGAAGTTGATAGTCGCTGATGATTTCCATAAAGAAGATTATGTTGAAGAATAAGAAGTCAGAAGATAAGAATGTGTCTCAAACTTTCCAAATTTAATCAGATGACTCTTTGATGATCTAAATTTTCTCACAGATCATGAAAAGTTTCATGATAAATGATGTTGAAGAAATGGTGAAGAGGATTGAGGATTTTCACTAGAAACAATTCTGAGGAAATTCAGAACCAGTTTTCCTGAACCGGTTTTCCTGAACAATTTTTCCTGAACCTAATATTCAAAACCTATTTCTTGAACCAGTTTTCCTGAACCAATATTCTTGAACCATTTTTCATGAACTAGTTTCCTTGAAATTTTTTTCCTAAAGCAGTTTTCCTGAAGCAGTTTTCCTGAACTAGTTTTCTAAATCTATTTCCTGAACCTAATATTCAGAATCTGTTTCCTAAGCCAAAAATTTGGAGTCTACTTATAGAGTTATAAATTCAGAGTCTACTTCCTAAGCCATAAATTCAGAGTCTACTTACTAAACCTAAAATTCGGAGTCTACTTCCTGAGCCAGATATTCGGAGTCTACTTCTTGAACCTGATATTCAGAGTCTACTTCTTTATCCAAAAATTAGGAGGCTACTTCTTGAGGTAGAAATTCGGAGTCTACTTCCTGAGACAGAAATTCAGAGTCTACTTCCAGAGCTGGAAATTCGGAGTCTACTTCCTGACCCAGAAATTCGAAGTCTACTTCCTGAACTTGAAATTTTGTGTCTACTTCTTGAACTTGAAATTCGGAGTCTAATTCTTAAACCTGAAATTAAGAGCATGTTTCCTGAATCAAAAATCAGAACCATGATCCAGCCTTATCTTTCTAAGAATGATATGAAGAGTTCAAGAAATCCAGAATTTCATCTTTTCATAAATCTCAGAGAAATTTAAGGATATTTGAAGAAGTCAATTATTGAAGATTAAATGTGAGATATTTTTGGAGTTTTTGAGATTTGAGGAAGCGGGAAATATTTTCAAGATTGCCACCTTTTTTTCTGAGTTTCCTATAAATATGTTCTTAGATAATTCTCTCATTAAAAACTTTAACAAATGAGGAAAAGGCGATGTGTAGGATAATTTTTAGTGAAAAGTTCCTACCATTTGAAGATGATTCCTTCAGTGTTTGAGAGGAAAAGAATAAGAATTATCTTATCTTACTAAGAAGATCAGTTTTAGAAAATCAGATTCAATAAATCAGATTGAATATTCGGAGTGAGAACCTATGCAGAATCATCTTATCTTGCTGAGAATACCAGTTTCCAAAAATTCGTATTCAAGAAATCGGATTGATTATTCAGAGTAAGCTTTTATTGACCAGCTTAACAAAGTTCTTATTCTTGTGTTGAGCTCATTTTTTAAAGGAAAATTTGTAAAAAAAATGGGAGACAGTATATTATTTCTTATTGGGAGATAGAAGGTGTCCAATGAGAGTTGGTACAAGCTATATTCACTTGTTCATTACAGTGGATTTCCATAGACCCACGAGAGTGGCTATGGAAAGGACATAGGTTCTCTTATTGCGGCCGAACCCTGTAAATCGTGTGTGCCTTTCTTGATTTACCTTTCTTGCATGCTTGAGTTTCTTCCTAATGGTTTATAAGGAAGTAAATATTAACAGGTTTCAAGGGTTATGTTTCTTATAGTTTGGAAACTTAAAAAAAGTTATACAACTGATTCAACCCCCCCCCCACCTTCTCAGTTTTTATTCGATCCTTGGAACTTCACTACTACTTTCAAATTTCTTCATTACGATGAAGAAATTGTATTCTTTATTACATTTCTCTACACCAATAACTCCACACCAATTGAAAAACATATTATCAAGAAAACAAAAAAACATATTATTCTTATTAATATCATTAGAATAAATTTCTAATTAGTATTTCTTCATTATGGTGAATATAATATATTCCTCATTACATTTCTCTACCCTAAAAGAAGCATTTGAAAATCATTCTTCAATTTTCTACATCTGCTTCCTTGATAACACTTCAATAAATTCTCATTTTCTAACTTTCCCATATTGATGATCTTAGGTCTGATAATGTTTATCGCTATCATCTCCAGTCTAATAGTTTTGAACCATATGATAAACATATATGAATGTTTTTCTTCATCTTGGCCCAATTGAAAAACAAATGAGATATTTTCTTTTCTATTGACCCTCGTGATACCAAAACACCTAAAAACAATGTCTGTATAGAAAACAATGAAAAAATCATCTTGATGATAAATGGTTGACTACACTGTTGATTGATCTGAAATTATATTATTTGTATTGGTCACTAAAAAATTTTCTCTTTCTCTATAATTGTTGGTTTCATCACATCCCAATTTAATTTTTTTTTATTAGTCCCAAAAAATCATAATTTTTATTGACTCGGATAAAATATTGCAAACAACACACATTAAATAATAAACAATTGAGTTGGTTCTGGAATCCATTGCATGGTATCTGTGGAACATCAGGTCTCATGTTAAATCTTAGCATCATTGAATTTGAAAATTTAATTTCATCTCTGAATATCATACCAATAAACATCCAGTGCTCATATTCATTAACCAAATATTTGATTCGTTTGGCTTGTTGGTCTGAATGAAAACTAAATCATTATATCTTCACATTATGAATAACCTTATTATACTTCAAAAAAATCAGTGCCCTGTTATCTCATACCTATGAAATAGGAATATAAATCCTCAATTTCAAAAACCTTTTCACACTCCAAACTTAATCTTGTATCAATAACTCTTTGTGAATTGGATAATAGTTAAGATCAGCTTTAGAATAGTCATACATATAATAAAATGCATTGTAAGTTCACATTTCATAGTATCATTCATCTTTCTTTATAGACCCAAGGTGAGTCCAATGATACTTTTCTTCTAGAAAAAATCTTCCCCGCATGATGGAATTTCATAGGCATTTTGAGTCTGATTATGATTGTAAGCCTTAAATTGATTGTGAGTTAGATCACCAAATTTTACAAGGTGTGATGGTTGCCTTATTTTTTAAAAAATTTATTTGAAAATAAAAGAAAACACCTACAAAACAAACACCAATGTGATTATGATGGTGGGTATATCGTTATACAGATGGTTTTGGATTTAATTATCATGCAGATAGTCTAGAATGACTTGATAAATTCACAAACATATCATTATTCAATCCAAAAATTAATTACTTTTCTCAACATACTCTCTTTAATAAATATAATAAATATATTGATATATTTACAACAAATATGGGCAATACGTAACTTTGTCCTACCAATCAATTTCAGTGTCTGTTGTTAATACCAAATTTAACCACTTCAAAATAATACCACTCACTTTTTCATCCCCCCATTTTTTTTATTTATCCCCTATTTATTTTACCTCCACCTTATTGAAAATTAAATTCAATGGGGCCAACATGACATGTTTCATCCCTTATTGATAATAAAATTGAATATTTTGGAACATTTTATCTAATAATATTGAATCTATTCATGAGTAGAAAATAAGTATAAAATGAGTTTCTTAACAAATTTCATTTAACTAAAAAAATATAAATCTACATTAGAGAACCTAGTGTAGAAAAAAGAGTGAATAATTAAGGTTTTCAATGTTTTCCATAACACCACCTTCATGTAATACATTTTCACGTTACATTCATTTCAAGGGAAAATTGGTAAAAAAAATTTGGGATAAAAGAAACATAAATCCATTTCAAAAAACATATTATAAATTCTTGTGAATAAACAAAAAATTCACAATACATATATTTTGTAACCTCATTACCTTATTGTATAGAAATATTAATATATTCATCATAAACTATTTCTATATTTAGACTCTAAAAATTCCCTGTAAGTTAGTAAAACTATTCGAAAATTTGGAATATTGAAGAACCTCAGTTGTTTATTTGAATTTACAATCTGGATGAGAGTCTTCTCTTAGTAAGGATTTATTATTTTTATGGTATGCTTCATTTGATGAGTTTTCTTCCCTATTTTTATCCTTCTAAGATTTTGTAACATCATTTTTCTCACCCATATAATATTTTAATGAGGCTATCGACTAAACCTCAATTTTAGTAATATCATTTTTAAAATATGTTTGTAACATCTACTTCATGTCTTCTTCTTTGTAATTAAAAATAGAAAAACAACCTTTAGTATAATGGACATCTTTATCACATATATTACATATTTTTTCATTCTTAAAACCAAAATACATTGACAACATATTTTTTCAACATTTTCCTCATTTTTATAAACTATTTTCTTACCCTCTTATTCATCTGATATTTGTGATTATTCCAAGATTCTAAACTTGTTTACTTGTTCATGTTAAATAACTACGAACTATATCTTTAAAGACATAGTATGTTTATTTTTCTCAGGCTTCAATGTGAATTTCTTAGATTCCTTCCTTTGAGAGGGTTTAATCCACTAAAACCTTTCCATCTATAACTTGAAGAATATTTTTAATGTTGTTGGTTGAACTAAGACATTTTTGTTATATTCCTAAATCCACCACAATTTCAGAATTACCCAATGATGGAATACAATCTTCTATAATTTTTAAACTTTTCAGAATTATTGACATGTTTCTCAGAGAAATTATTACCTTCCACATCAGAATACTATTTAACACCAACCATTCTGTTTTTAACCATAATATTCCTTTTTCACCTCGATGTTATTTTTACCCTTATCAAAACCATTAGTATTAAAAACTTTATCAGAATCATAATATTTCTACTTCAACCATTTCTACATTGTTGGTATTGGAAACTCACAAAAATTTCTTACCATTCTTTTTATAGTCATTTTCTTTTTAATAATTGAATGTACCATTTAATATTTATTATTTTTACCCTTTCTAGATATTTCATCAACATTAGATAGAGAATCCTTGAAACTCAAAACTGTCTCTTCATAAATTTCTCTTCATCTTTAGAATTTTTTATACATGTTTCAATTCTTCTTCTTTTCCTTTAGCTCAAAATCCGAAGTTCATTATGATTATTTTCTATCTCAATAGATTTTTTCAAATAACTAATATCATCTAGAGCATATAATTTCTCAATAGAACATAATTATTGAATATTTTTTTATGAAAGGTTTTTAATCCTCTTAATTTATTTTTGAATCCTTCTAATATTCCTTATGAATTCATTCAATTATTATTTAGATGAAATTTTGGTTGAGTTTATTTTCCTACAAAAAATATTATTCCAAATTTATCATGGTTAATAATTTAAATGAAGATATTATATTCGGTATTTTTAGTGTCATATTCATATTCATATTCATAGTAATATTTTTCAGAATAATTTATTTAATTGAAAGAAAAAATTTCCTCATTAACGATTGCTACAAATTGTTTTTCATCAATAACATTTGTAAACTCTTCACTGTCATTATCTTTAGAGAAAAAGATTTTATTTTTGAATTTGGAGAATTCATTATCTTTCTTCTTAGAATTAATTTTTTCTTAATCTCTCTATTCTTCTAGGATCTTCATGTCCATCTTTCATCTTCATCAATTTCTTCTTCATTACCTCTTTAAGGAAAGTTGGAAACAAAGTGACCAATTGTTCTGCATACAATGCACTTTAATGAATGTTTGACTTTATACAATCCAATAAATCTTTTTAATTTTTTAAGAAAAAGGATTAAATATTATCAAGATTTTTATATACTTCATTTTCATAATTAAAATCACCAACTTAAGCTTCAGATAGAATATTCTTATGCTTTTTTTCTTGGAATACATGAATGAAATTTCCAAATCAACATTTTTTTGGCCTTTTTAACTTTATACCTTAAAATTTCATATTTAATGAGAGTGATATGAAAATCATCCATCGACAATGGTTCTATATCTCTATCTTCTAATGAAGATACATTGGAATCAAACTTATCTCAAAGAATTCCCAACATCTTTTCAACAATTTAATAATTTTCCATATTTTCTCTAAGACATTTAATAGTTATAAAAATTTAATTTACTTAGGTAATGAATTCATAAACTGATCCATACTCACCAATTATGATATCTATATACTTTAATATCATGATTTGTAACTTTGACTTTTTAAATTTTGTATTTCCTTCATAAATGTTATTTAGTTAATCTCATATAACATTGGAAGTGGAAAAACCCTTTACTATTAGAAAATATTTTTCATAATGTGATGAGAGTAAATCACTCTAATCTCTTCCATTATTCCCAATTTTTTACTTGTCATCATTTGTAAGAGGAAAATTTTTAACACGATGGGGAAAACCAATTGTAGTATCTTTTGAAATATCATACCCCAGTGACATTATATATTCCATAATTTTACCATTCCAAACATGATAATTCCAACCATTCAATGTCATAATCTTCTTACATTTCATATAAATAATATTATCAATCATAACTTCTTTTTCAATAATCTCATAAAAAATAAAAAACGGGAACCATCATATCTGACACCAATTGAAAGTTAAGAATCAAGAATAAGTAATCACTGATAAGGGGAGGATGTGAATCAGTTATATATTTTTCATTTTTTGCTTATTTCTTTATGAAACAACCTTCACCTCCTATTAATTAGTTTTTACCTTACTGAAAACAAATATCTGAGTTAATCTTCCTCTAGACCCAATTGATAAACTTATAAGATAATTTCATTTCTCTTGGCTCACAAGATACCGAAACTCTTGAATACAATGTTTTCATCCAGAAAAAAATAAAAAATTACTTTTGATGATAAATGGTTAACTATATTGTTTATTTATCTATAATTTTATTCTTCATATCAGTCATCACAAAATTTTCTCCTAATCTATATTAATGGGTTACAACGACAACAAAATTCATTTCTTTTTATCGGACCCAAAAAATTATCACAAAAAAATATTCCTTTGGTAATACTCTCCATAAAAAATATATTTGATAATAAAAATATGAATAGGTGTTATAATCCATTATAATGGATTAGTGGCACACCATATTTGATGGTCTGACTCAGCAGCCTCGACATCAATAACTTCTTTCCTTCTCTGAATATGATACCAATAATCATTTTGTACTCAACTTCTTACTCCGATGATTTTTTGTCGTGGACTATTTTTATGGTTGAATACTATCATCTTTATAACATCACACTATGATTAACATTCTCATACTTCAAACTAATTTTTTTCTTGTGATCTCATACTGATGAACTGAGGTATGAAATCATAAATTTTCCATACAATATTCTACTAAAAATTCAGTCTTATATCATAAATTCCTCATGAAATTGAATATTTTTATGATTAGAATAAGTTTCATCTGACTTATAATGGAATTTATTCTAACTCCCCATTTCACAGCCACATTCATATTTATTTCCAACCCTCAGAATTATTGAAAGCACTTATTTTTTCAATCATCAATCTTTCACCCCATGTTTCTCAAAATATTATTATTTTTTTGAATTACTAAATAGAGAATCATCGTCATATTTTTAATATATCTATGTAAAATTTAATTTAATTATTCATTATGAACCCAAGGTGGGTCAGATGATCCTATACTTTTAGGAAAAATATTCCAAATCCTATGGACTTTAATAATAATTGTGGGTAATATTATGATTGTGAGTTTGGAAATTATTGTGAGTACAATCCCCAACTTTTTCAAAGTGATGTGATCAAATTTTTGTTACATTTTCTTGATAATAAAAATACAACAACGAAAAAACAACTTGGAGATTATAATGTTTAGTCTGATCTTCATCCTGATGGTTCTGAATCCAATTCTCATGATGATTGCCTAGAATAAATTGACATATTCACACAAAATGGTCTTCAATATATATTTCCATTATTTTTCTCACCATACACTTTATTTCAACATAATAAATATATTGATATATTGACAAAAAATAAATCCAAAACACAACATGGGCCTAATAGTTGTGACTGATTTTTTCTCTACTGAACTGCCTGGTGTGAAACAACCACGCTATGATGGATACGCATAACAATATGAGAGAGGTTTTCATGTGTAGGTTTCATGTGATGTAAAATTGGATGTATGAGGTTATTTCTATAAAAATTTAGGGCCACACCTGGACGTGTCCCTGAGCAGCAACCTTGGTTTGGGGAGGTGGTGTTGCACCATGGAAATTATTTTCATGTCATACCCTTTTATAACTACTTCCATTATACAGTGATTTTATCAAGCTACCCCCACTATAATTTAACCTCAAAAAACATCCATTCTATTTCATTATACTCTACATTACTGGATGAATAAAATCCCCTTCCCTATCCTCCTTTATTTTTGGTCTTGTTATATTTTCACTATTATTCTTCAATAAATCATATGGTAAGTAGTTATTAGTCTATTCCTTTGTTCATTTCTATTCTTTTACATGGTCTCCACCCTTAAACAGATCCATTTATTCCAGGTGTTTAATATTGTTGAATTTAATGTAAAAAGGTTTTGTTGTTTAGTAATTAGAACATATTGAAAATTCCCTTCCCCCTCTTCTCTAGATGATTATCACTACTAGTAAGTGGTGAAAAAATATTTAGATAGGTGGTATAGTGGCATACTATTTCTAGAATAACTATACAATATTTCTTAATTTTAAAAGAGTATAATTTATTAAATAATATTATAAAATATTTTATTAATGATATATTTAACATTAATTTTTTAATGGATCTATTTTGATATATAAAATTAACATGCACGTTCACATATAGAAATGGGGGTCTCTGCACATGGTTTTTCATGAAATTTATTTTTTATATTAAATAATTTTAATGGGGAATTTATAATTCATTAAAAATAATATGAAACATGGGAACTGAAGTTGATTAGGTGGGAACCAGAGACAAGTACTACATGGCATATGATACAATCTCACTTCCATTAGATTACACCACATACTAACTAAAAACCACTATAATTCATGTTATTCGGTTGTAGTTCCATTGGATTATTGTCACTACACCAGTTTTCAAAGATTATTATCTCTTGAAAGTCTCAAGAATTATTAGATATTATTTGTTTTATAAAAAATAATGATTGATAATATTTGGTTAGTTTCCCACTGTAACCATAGGCATTCTACCGAGGTGTGTTTGTTGAATGTTTTGTTTACATTTATTTTACTTTTATGATTAATATATTAAAAATATTTTTATTTTTTATTTTTATTTTACATTTTTAATGCTTATTTTCATATGGTTTATTACTCAAATTGGGAAGCACTGATTATCTAACAATGGTTGATCATTAAACGCATGGTGGTATCATACTTGGATTATTATTCTCAATCCATATAGACACTCCATGGGTGTATATAAACCATATTTGAATTGATATAGGTTATGAAAATGAATAACTTAGGGATAGAAGATTCTTATTTTAACGGATACTGGGTAGATAGCGGTAATATAATGGGGAGTTATCCCCATGTCATATAAATATGGGTATCATTATTTTGGGTTAACATTGTTTTTTGATTTTAATGTATAGTCTTGTATTTCTACATTGACTTCTCATTATATCCTTTTTATTATATGCTTACCTGAATCTATTTCTATGTGAATTGTTTTTCTTTTGAGTTTTTTTTTGTTTCTATAATATAGATTATAATTGATTTATTTTTTTATATGAGCCCAAGTCCTTCCTACCATAGACAATGCCATTTTGGGTTCTTGGTTTGAGAACTTATGATAGATGCATGCTTATTTGGGTGAAAACATTTCAATGAAATATCTCTTAGTTCCCATGACTAGTTTCAATCCCATGGGGATCGGGAATTCACTTTTTCACTTACCATGAACCATATAGGGTAATAAATCATGGGTATTCCGTGTTGGTCTCAGAAAAAGTTTTATAATTAATCAATAAATGTTTATGTAAATTTTATTTTTAAATATATCTCAATAAGAAATGTTTACTAAAAAATATTTTATTTCATTTTATATAATTTATTATAGACTATAAATGATTAGTCCAAGGTTTAAATAATGTTATTTGTATGACATTAATATTATGTAAAATTTTTACATAATTGAAATTGGATTATAAAAAGTTTTTAATTCACTAAATATCATATATTTAAAGTAAAAATTTCATATAATGAATGACAAGAAATTGTTTGTCTGGAATTGGATATAAAGTGGTTATATTCAATATTTTGGAATGTACATAATAATCCCAATAAAATAATAAAAATTTTATAATTAGTTTTTATTTATGATAAAAAAATTTATAATATTAAATGAATATATTTTATTTATATTTTAATTATTTATTTTCCATAACAATTAAGTTAAAATTATAAAATATTTATAATTAGTTTTTATTTATGAAATATTCATAAATTATAATCTCATTTTTAAATTTATAAAATTTTCATTTAGTTAAATTTAATTTCATTATAAATTATTCATGGATATAAATTTTTTATATTTTTAATGTGTGTATGATTTTGATAAAATTGTTGAACTACTTCTTATAATTTTTCAATCCATCCATTAATTACTTAGTATGATTATATGTTATCAAAATTAAAGAGAAATGTTTGATTTAATTACAATTTGGTCAATGAATTTAAAATAGAACGGATGGTGAAAAGAATGATGCTCATGGTGTTAAGTCACCTTGGAAGGTTGAAGTGAAGCACCACGAGTTGATTTGTACTAAATTGAATCATGGACAGGACAATTAGTATTTTCTTAATTTTAATGAATGATATAGAATCCATGAAATCCACACCCATAGGGGAAACCATGGTGGAGATTGAGTATCATCTAGGTGTAACCACACCCATGGTTGAGTATGTGTTGAGAAATCATTTCCCAAAACATGAAACTAGAAAACGGACCACACACTTATAGTCTCTATGGTGGAATTATAGTTCATATGTGTGAAATGACCAGGGTTTAAAGAGTAAACTAGAAATTATATTGGTATTTGTTGATATTTGTACCTACATGAAAAAATATACATCCTAATCATGGTTTGTTCTAGGGTGTTTTTTGGTTTTTTAGAAAAATACCAATGAATATTTTCTACATTTTATGGGAGAATAAAAAGTGATTCTATTGTTATATTTTGAATATTTTCATTTAAAAGGAGGCCAACATGGAGTGGAACCTTCTAGTAGTGAATGTGGTTATGGTTTATGTGTGATGTCTAAATCCAAATTCTGAATAAGTAGGAGACCATGCACATCTTATTTAGTGAGATGAGAGTAAATTGGCCTATAATCCAACACCAATCCATGGTGTGATCCATTTTATTATGTGATATATTGAACATAAATTAATTGATTATGGTGATCCTTGGAAAGATCATGAATGATTCCATATTCAATCGATTCATTTCTAAGTCATGATTCAGTTTTTTGTGCAGTTTTTCATTTAGTGTAATAATTGTATTCATGTGGAGTTATTCCATGTTAAAAATATTAGAGTGAATACCCTATATTAGCTTCTATATAAGAGTTATGAGAAATTTCATGGGAGTTTTATGGAGTTGTCATGTGTGGTTTATGGATCCCATTTTTGGGATTTTCATGTCCATATTCTAGGCACATGACCCTCTTATTTAGAGAATATTGATCAAATATAATAATAAAAGAGTGTGCAAAAAGAGAAGAATGACTGGTGTTAAAAACTGTGTATTTAATAAGAGTCTCTAAGGAGAAATTATTATGAAGAGAAGAAATCATGAAGTTGGGATCTTGAGGAAGTACATATGCATCAATTGAAGAAAAAATTATAGTTTAAATTCCAGTTTAAATCTCATGACCAGAAGCTTCCCATTATTTATTATTGGAGATATTGTTGTAGGAGAAAAAAATATTCATTTGTTGATTTTTATATAAATAAATATGATAATCAAAAGGTAAATTGATCACTGATGTGATGTGATCACTGGGTGTTATATTTATTATTGGATCATATTTTATAGAGATGTTATATGTAATCTAGAAGATTCAAGAAGTGTTTTTTAGAACATTGTAGAATCAAATATTTAATGATGGTTGAAAATTAGTCGATTAATCAATATTGGGGAGATTAAAAAATAAGTAAAATATTATGAATGTGTTACAATCCTTATAAATATAATTTTCTTGTTCTATCGCTTAGGTATATGATTGAAGGTTGTGAGTATCTATTCAGTTGTGCAAGAACATTTACTCATTTAAGAGGATGAGTATCAAAAGCAGAAACTTATAAAATAATAATGGGACTACTAATTCATGACATGCCCTTCTTAGTGAAGAATTCAAATATTAATAAGTGGTATCAATGTGTTATAACCTCATTAATCCAAAATTAATTTAGAAACAAAATCCCAAGAATATCCATGGATTTTCAATATTTTATGGAACACACATTCGTAGTTATAAGACAATTATACTTATATAACTCATTTATCTTGAACTTGATATATGCAATGTTGCATAAATTTGTTTTTATTTGTATATACTAATTCTCACATGACCAATGACGGTAAAAAAATGTGTATATGGAAAAAAAGGTACAAAAAATGTTTTTTTGCAAGAGAAGCTATACACCAAAGAGATGGGTCTTATAACTGAATAGGTGATATATGATAAATTGAGGAGTGGTTATGACGGAAAAACCTAAGTGTAGGAATCTAAGCATAAAATTGGGAGGAGTAGATTTGAGTACCTTAATATGGATGAAGATAAATATATTGATATATATTTCTCTTCGATGATTGAAATAGTAAACAATATTCATGGATTCGATTAGAAAATTATTGTATCGACTATTTTAAAGAATCATATGAGGTATGTTCCAAATTTATTTGATCCTAAGGTATAGTCTATAGAATGTATAGAATACCTATATATGGATTATAAACACAATATTATTATTGTGTATGAATGAGAAAGGAACCAGCAAATATGAAGAAAGAGATAGAGATAGACAAGAAGAAGAACTTATTTTTAAATCCATGAGAAAATTGAAGAATAATGCAGTTGATCAAATATGTGAATTAAAATATTATTTAGGTCACAATAATATTTTATCTCTCTTATTAAAGATATTTTTATAAAGAAAATGAAATTTTAATTGTAAAACATTTCTTAGGATATTTAATTACAATATTATTGGTCATATTGTATAGTTTTTTCAATGAATTGTGTCAATTAATCTAAATCAAATGAAGATGAAGAAATACCAATAATAAAAAATGAGATTAAAATTGAGAAATATTACACCGAAAGATTAATGTTTTATGAAAATATGATGATTCATAGAAGAATTTCAATAATGAAGTCAATCTTTCCTCTCATGTGGATAAAATTTCATATTTCTCAATAAGGGATGAATATGCATAAGAGAAAACATATCTTGACTGGGAACATAAATTTATATTGAATTATCATGTGGGGTATATTTCCTAAATTAAGAAATAATAGAAAAATCTTGATAATGTGAACGAGATAATTGGTAACCAAATGGGAGAGTTTGGTAATAAAGTAAAAGGTCTTGTTATTGAATAAAAGGGAGGTTGATGAAAGGAGATTGACCATTCTATAGAAATCAAGAAACAAAAGGAGAATATTTTAAAATAAGATAAGATAATTTATGGTACTAATAAAAATATGAATTCAATAGGAGAATGGATTTTTGAGAAAAAATCGATTTTTATTACAGTGCAAAATCGGGAGAATTTGGATAGAGAGGATTTCATAAAATCTATATATGTAAGGTGATATTCTTTTCATGATATTGTAATTAAAAGAGTAATGCAACAAGATAAACCTATATAAAATAAAAATATATCTATCTCTATTGATGATTTAGGTTTTATAAACAATCCTATGAAAGTTAAAAAATATGAATATAAGAGTAAAAATCAATATTAAATGAGTAAAATATTATTTCAATAATAGACCAACCACAATTTAAAATAAGGTTCAAAGAAGAAAACAAAAATACCATTCTGAATTTTTCTGGAATTAGTCATGAAAACCTCAATTCAATGGACATTATTGGTGTCATAGAAGTTGTGGTCCCAAATACTATTCAGGTTGATTTAAGATGTCATTTACAATAGAAGTAAAAAATTCAGGGGGATTATTGGTGAGAAAAGGATAATGAAAATCATAAAAACGATGGTATTATAAAAAATAGGTAAATGAGATGACATCCAAGAGTCATAATATATAGATGTGTGAAACGTGTGAGAAAGTTTGACTTGTCTCAATGGATTTTATAATTAATTTATAATCTCAAGAGGGGACTATAAATAGGTCACTTAAAAATAAATAAAGTGAATATGTAATGAATCATATGATGAATATACTTTCATCACCAAGGATTGATGTTAACAACAAATGGAAGTAATAGCATAGGTTAAGAGGAAACTCCAAACTTCTGTAATTCAACAAAGTCACAAAGTGCTTCCTCTTTATTCCAATAATATTTTAAATATATGGTACTAATATTTAAGTAATTAAATGAGATATGTTAGTATGTTACTTATTCCCAACAATGAATATTAATTGCTTACAGAGTAATTGTCTATGATGAAGATGATATGATTTAATTCCTAGAGGGGGAGAACTCTTTAGAAAAAAAAATTGAGTCTTTAATTTATAGATATCTTTTAGAAATACATAATATGGTATGAAAAACCACACTTTCACAATGTTGTTATGAATATGTCCAACATATTTATCAAAAGGGAATTGGTTGATATTCAGGTGAGAGAAAGGGGGAGATATAATTATTAAACAAGAATTTTGTGATGGTGTATTGAGTTGTGTACATGAAATTGATGATAATGTTTTTAATGAAACCCCAATTGTAACTTCCCAAATCCTCACTTCATTACATGGTTCTAAAACATGATTTTTTAAATAAAAATTAACTAAAAAATATACATACCAAATATGTTTTTAGTTTAGATCATTTAAAATATAGGAAAAACCTTATCACATATATGAGTTTAAAAAAATTATAAAAATAATTATCCAACTTCAATAAGTATGTATAAATAATAGAAACCGAACCCGAGGATCTCTTACTCATCACTAAACTTTTGAAAATAATTATAAAACGTAGTGTGAGAATAGATTTACTCAGTAATGGGTGTTTTAAAACATGATGTAAAATCCTATAATATTTCCCTAAAAATCAATTAAATCTTTGAAAAATAAAAAATATGATATTTCTTCCATAAATTTTAAAATAAATGTTTAAAAACCTAATATCCATTGATAAAATCCAAAAATTGGAAATAAATTTTTATTTTTCATTTGTTAACATTAAAAAAAATTCAGAAATAATATTACTTTATTGAAAACAATTATACATGAAAATTCATTAATAAAAACATTGGAGAACTAAGGATATCTTAGATCTCTCTTTAAAAAACTACCCCTCGTGGTTGTGGGTTCACTATTAATTCATTGTCAATAAAATTAATATCTAAGGGATAAATGTTTAAATAAGACATTTTCGAAATCCTTCTCTTCTCATTAAAAATCTTACAAAATAATATTTCATAAAAATATTTTTATATATTAATTATTTTTGATGAAAAAAATAGTTAAATATTTTAAAAAAATAAACAAAGAATTCCTAATATAATAATCCTTACATTATTTGGAATCAATTACAAAAACTTCTTGGAAATATTATTTAAAAAAAATTAATTTATAAAAATGCATAAAATTTCAAGGACAACTGTAGTGGATGTCCTCTCCCATAATCATGAAATACATTTTTAGAAATAAAAGTAAATTTTACACATAAAATGATAAACATTATAAATTTAGAATCCAAAATTCCATTGAAATAATATGTATAATTTTTATAGTGGTATGTTTTAAGAAAGATATGAATTCAAACCCTTAAAAGTATACTAATCTACAAAGCAGGTTCAATACATATGGATTTCTCATAGAAATGTAGGTTTTATAAAAATAATTGGTTGTTTAAAAAACATTCATCCTTTAATGAGAATAGGTTTCAAAATAAATATGAATTTAAATAAAACATTTCCTTCCATTACCTTAACACATATTAATCAGTGCTAACATCTTTTCTAGTGCTTGGTGTTGGGAGGATTGTAAGGGTAAATGAAAGGGTAAATTACAAGAATGGGATGTGAGGGGTTTTGATTAAATAAAATTAATGTAATTATATAAGATAGAAAAGAAAATATGACCAATTTTAAATATGTTCATATTTAAATAGAAGATAAAACTAAATCTCTCAATGTTCGACAACATTTTATGAAATTAAATGCATTTAGTGTAAAATATTCTGAAATTATCAAGAAAGGATCACTTTATGTAATGGCCCAGACCTTTTTAGTCCATTCCATCGCTAAAATCAGGTGTCTGAGGTGATCTATGAGATCTAGGTAACTTATCCCCAACACTTTTCAAAATGTCAAATTCTATGAATAATGTTTTCATCATCGGTAGGTGTATAGTGTTTCCAGCATCGGTAGGTGTACAATGTTTCCAGGAATGGTAGGTGTAAAATGTTTCCATGATTGGAAGGTGTACATTGTTTCCAGCATCGGTAGGTGTACAATGTCTCCAACATTGGTAGGTGTATAGTGATTTGAGCATTAGTAGGTGTATAGTGTTTCTAGCATCGGTAGGTGTACAGTGTTTCAAGCATCAGTAGGTGTAAAATGTTTCTAAGATCAGCAGGTGTACAATATTTCTATTATGGGTAGGTGTATAGTGTTTCCAGCATCGGTAGGTCTGTGGTGATTCCAGCATCGGTAGGTGTACACTATTTCCAGCATCGATAGGTGTATAGTGTTTCCTGCATCAGTATGTGTACACTGTTTCCAGCATCGGTTAGTGTATAGTTTTTCTAGAATCCTACTAATTCACCCCTTTGACTTTTTATTTGACATAAACATATTCAAGTACTTGTATTAAGGTATTTAAGGATGATTTAAAAAATATAACACCTATATTAATTTTTATAAGGCATGGGATTCCATTACAAGGTCAAACTCGGTAGTTTAATGTGGTACACTTTTAATGGATAATACATCGTATCTCAAACCATTTCCCCGTAAATATTCTAAATGGATGAGATATCTTCCACCGTAGTTTTATCTTCTTGTTCACTCATGCGAGATGCTTGACACTTTCCTTACATCTATAGGAGAGGTGTGATCAAACCTTAATCCTCAGATCATTTCCCTTTGATGTTTCTTCCGACTTCATGTTCAACCAATGTTTTAGTGCAAGTAGCAAGTATTGATCCATCATCGATGGAAGGCATGATATACCTTCATTCATGTGTTTATTTCAATACTCTCCCCCCTTTTTTCTCTTTTACTGGTTATTTCATGTGATCACCTTGGTTCTAATATATTCTTCTTGGGTATCAGTTGGTGCGGTTGTGTCGCAGTATCCTCGGGTGGATGCATTTTTCATATGAGAGGAGATCGAAATCTATTGTGTGGATCATTCTCATATAAATAACGTCAATAACGTTTTGAGGAAGGGGATTTGTTTCTTCTCTACTTTTAAATTCAATTGTAGAGTTTACATGATTTAGTCAAAGGATCACAATATAATTGACTTATTAAATATATGAACTAGATAAATAAATCGATATCGATTGTATGTTATTGCCTCATTTTTCCTAGATAGTGTGATATCTGTGATTTCTTTGTTTATTTTGTCATTCATGATGGAAATTAGTAAATAACATAATATGGGATTAATTGTAATTATTTTTGAATGATAAATAGGAAATTAAGTGAATCTGGTTGTTGTTTTTATAATTTAATGTTAATAAAAGTCATGCAGTAAGCATGTTTAATCAATTTTTGATAACTATGATAGCTTGCTGTTTAGGTTTCTATGGTTGGAACCTACAAATAATAAATCAGTTAAATCAATATAGATTATAGAACTAGTTGTTTGTTAAAAGATAATTCCTTATAGGGTTCGGAGTAACCCTCATTCTTGTAATGGCCAAGATGCTTATCCTTGGAGCTATGAGAGCTCATTTCATGTGAATGAAGAATGCCTTGGTTAAGGCCCAAGAGCCCAATTGATATGATGTTCAGCTCCTACTTCTTTTATTGGGATGTGATACTTGATGGATATTGTGATATGTGGGGTAGGGGGGTCTATTGTTTGTGGTTGTAGATGGTTCCTAGACCAGAAAGATGCATCGGTTTATACATTTGGGTGTCGTGAAGGACACAAGAGATGATGAAACGTGTTGGCTATGAATGTTTGGATGATAGATAAATCATTATGGTTCTTTATCTTCTTTACATTCCCCACTATTCAAGAATTTTGGTTTTTCTTACCCTTCTTCCAATAGGGGCGATGGCGCGTGGGGTATTCAACTTCATTTCCTTTTTTAGCTTCTCTAGAGAGGATGTGTCTACCCCATTTCTATATGTGGAAAATACATGACGGGTAGTTCACCTACAAACCAATTTTATCCCCTTGTGATTGGTATTTTAGAATGTTTTTCTACAATTCCTGGGAATTTGGTGAAGTAATAATGTGGTTAATAAATGATTAAATAAATGATGTTAACCCATGGGGTTGGATCTTACTGGGACCCAATGTTGAGGTTACAATTTAAAGAAACAGTGGACCTTGTGTGTGCTTCTTATGAAATATAATGTGGAATTATTAATGGTTTAGTAATATTTAATGAATTAATTAATGTAATGTTAAAATGATAATAAGGGATGAAATAATCTAATGTAGTTCATTAAATGGTCTTGTGTTTATAAGATACCTAGTCCTTGCGGTATCATCTAGGAGTCATAGATATGTTAGTTGTAGTTGATTCAAATACTATGTTTTTTCCATAGTTTTGTAGTGATAAACATTATATCATGTACATTTTTTGTTTCTATACACTACCCCACCCTACCAGTTAGGGAGACTGTCATCCTAGTGATTCTGATTAGTAGGGGTGTTTTCCCCAACATTCTGGTGGGAGTATGGATGGTTGAATACCCCCTTTGTCCTTGCTCACTTCTCTTGGTAGATACATTTTATGGTAGGAAAACTTTTTAGTTTTCTTCATATATGTGTGCAAAAGGATGTAATGGCTTGTGGTTATTCACACACATATATTCTAGATATAGATTCCTATGGACTACTACTATAGGTGAAATGTTTATAGGCTATGATAGCTTGGGGATCCTTACTCAGCGAATCGACTAGAATGGATTGAGGTTTAATAGTCCATGTATGATACATGTTAGGTGAGCTGTGGTGGCTCCTAGAAACTACTTGGTTACTATGGTTACTTGGATGTGGTAGTTTTGTTTCATGAGTTTAATGTTGTGGTTCTACGCACTGGTGTTTGTGGGCAAGCCATTTTGGAGATAAATGCTTACGACGTGCATTGTTGGGGAAAAGAGGAAACCAGTGGGGAGATGGTAGCAGGGTACCCTTGATATTCTTTATTATATAATATACTATTTTATGCGATACTTGGTGAGAGTATCCATGGAGAGGCTTGAACTTAGTATACCTGTTTAGGTTGAATGTTAGTTTCACTTGCTGTTCACTAGGCTTTAGCATGCTTTATTTAATTTTTCATGAGAGGCCCCAATGAGGATCCTAATGAGTATACTGTTATACTCACCATATATATATATAAACTATTTTCCAAGTCATGTAGAGAAGCTTAGAGATCAATATTGTTACAACTATCTTGGGGTTGTAGGAGATGTTTGGGATTCGTGGTTACTTCTTTTTTTCATTATTTTGGTAATGGTAGTTTTCCCTTTCAGTTGTAGTAGTTTTTGAATGAAATTATATATGTGTACTTGGGTTTTCTCTTATATTGATTTTTGAGTTGGAGTTGGTTGGTGTCTGTCTTATCTCTCGCTTTTGCATGTGTTCTCTTAGAGGGTAATTTATCCGATTTGTGAGTTTATTATACCCTTAGTCCTAGTCACCAACCTGGGGCCTACTGGAGGCGAGACTCAGGGGGCGGGGGGATATCTCCCTTCTCACATTTCCGAACCAGGATGTCTATACCTTGTGGGAAGGGGGTTGTGAAAGAGTGGTACCAAGGGTCTAGTTGAGGTATAGGATGGATGTTGGTGTTAGGCAGATGTGATATTGCTTGGTTGGTTGGTAAATAGTGTCAGTCATGTTTAAATAGTGATATAAAAACAGGATACTGGAATATACATAAGCTTTTAGACCCCCCCCCCCATGATATGTTTCATGGAAATTTAAGTTTACAGTGGATAGAAAATGAGGTGATAATCGTTTGATGGTAGATACATAGGAATTTATCATGCATCATTATTCTTTGTGCCTGTATTTGAAAGGGTAGACCATTAGACAGGTTAACATAAAATTAATAAAATAAACTAATTGATTCATTAATGTTTATTCTTCCATATTCCAGGTTTAGGAGCTATAACAATTTTTTATTTTACAGGTATGGCTCTAGGTTTACGTTTTCATTTGGTTCACGTAGAAGATGTCCAGTAGGCTATGCCAGCATATCATTGTACGGTAGAGGTTGACGAAAATGAAACTTAGGGGAGGAAACTCTGAGATTCTTAGTGCTATAGTCTTCATAATAAAAAGGGATCCATTTCAGATGCAGTAACAGAATACTGGTTGGAGGAGGTTGAGATGGTCGTCAGTTGATCCGCGATCAGAAGCAGCACTGGGTGTCTTTGGTTGTGATGATGCTACATGGAGCAGCGAAGAAATGGTTTTTCGTGTTCCTTAGGGATCGCGAGAAGTCCACAATCTCATGGGAAGAGTTTCAATACAAGGTCATAGTTGAGTTTCATTATTCAACCGAAAAGGCGGTTAGTTTCCAGGAGAATTTTTTCCCTTCTACAGGGGAGCACAAGTATGAGGGAGTTTGTAATACTTTGTAGAATACGTTTATGATATGCTTCAGACCAATTTTCTAGATGAGGAGTCCAGGGTGAGGCATTTTGAGGAGGCTTTGGATCCAGAGATCTAGTGCTCAGTCACCCCATTTATGCTGAATACATATCTTAATGTGTTGGTAAGGGAAGCAGTCATAGAGAGAAAATTTGAATGAACTGGACTGTGGCAAGAGGTTAAACATCATGATTCCTCATGAAGAAGAGTTGTGTTCTTGGGTCCCTAGTTTTTAGGGGAGAAGAGTTTCTATTCGGCCGGAAGTATGTCCCACCACACAAAATCTCATTTCTCAAGGGGTAGTGGCTCTCAGTCTTATGCCAAGAGATTATCAACTTTTTCTCATATAGAGGTCATGACAATCAGCAGAAAGGGTGTCCGACCTTTTATGGTGGTCAACTTGCACAAGGTGTTCCTCTCCAAGTTCCTCCATTGACACAAATCCATCTAATGAAGCAACAACAAGTCTTACCATCTTTGGATTAGAAGAGACCAAATGGGGCAGTCATAAGACAACCCCATGATGCTCCAAATCGTTAGAGAGCAGAGCATATCTGTGGGGGTGGTCTTTATCAGGGTTTGATAAGTTGTGGTCAGCTTCATTCTTGATCATTTCCCGCACTAGGTTATATGGACGTCATTCGAGGTACCCTTCTCTTGTTTTCTACTTGGGTGTATTCCGTGATTGATTTAGGAGTGACACACTCCATCATATCACCTACCCTTCTCTATGATTTTGGACATGAGGTAGAGAAGATTCCAGTTCCCTTGGCGTTGACTATGGTAGTTGGAGGTTGAGGTGACTTTTTTGAAGTATGTATAGATTGTGAGATACTGTTTGGGAAGAACCACTCTTGGGGAGATTTATTATGTTTATAGATACAACGAAATTATGTCATAACCAGTATGGATTGGTTGTATTCTGGGTAACCTATTCTGTATTTCATTAATAGGTATGTTTTTTGGTGAGCGAGATCCTCATATGGGTCAAAGCATGTTCCAAAATTGTCATCCTTAATGGTTGAGCTGATGATGAGTTCTTCAGAGGTTCAATAGTTGGAATTTCCCAGGTTCATAGAAGAGTACCCTGATGTCTTTTAAGAAGATGTTGTAGAATTACCCCCTCGACAAGATATCGAGTATGAGATCAAGAAACAACTAGGAGCATATCTTATCTATATATCTCTATATAGGATGGCCCCCTCTGAGATACGAGAGCTACATATATAGAATGTTGGTCTATTACAATGTGGTTTTCTTTGGCCGAGTCTGTCACCGTGGGGCGCATCATTTTTTCATGAAAAAGGATACTAGAAGTTGGCAGTTTTGTATCGATTATCATCTCGTAAACGAAGTGACAGTGAAGAATTTATATCCTATTCTGTAGATTGATGACTAATTCAATCAACTGAATGGTAAAATATGGTTCTAAAATATCGACTTGTGGTCAGGATATCATTAGTTACGTGTGAAGGATGAGGATATCTCGAATACTGCTTTTTGTTGTCGTCATGAGCATTATGTGTATGTTGTAATGTCATTCGGTGTGACGAATTCTCCAGCTATTTTTATGGTCTTGATGAAAGATGTGTCCCATGAGTTCCAAAATTCATTCATTGTGGTTTTCACCGATGACATACTTGTGTACTCTGCATCTGAGGAGGAGCATGAAGAGAATATTCATTCCATTTTGGAAGTTCTTAATCAACAAAAACTATTTGGAAAGTTGTCGAACTGTGGATTTTGGGATTCAGATGTTCGTTTATTGGGGCATGTGGTGTCCCCACTGGGATTTATTATGTATCCATCAAATATTGTCACGACCCGTCCTCGGGGCCCGTGCCGTGACTACCCCAAGCCCTCCTTCCATAGGCCAGGGGCTGGCGACTAGCACCAAAGGCGTAAAATCCCGCTAACTGGGAAGGCATTGCCTTTATAAAAGAAAACAAGCACCACAGAGTACAAGCGGAAGAAGTAAACACTAAGTAAAAACTGAGTACAACAGTAAGTGCGGAAAGTAAAAAGGGGCCAGAAATACAAGCCCAACTGTAAAGTACAACTCGAGAGGGAAAGCAGCAACTGAAAAGTAAAGCTGCTACACCGAGCTATCCACTAGAAATCCCACCTGAAGGGTGGGTACAGATAGATCCTCTGCTCCTCAGGTCCCACCGTCCGCTCCGAGTATGTCTCGCCCAGTGGTCCACCTCCGGGTATCGCCTCATCGTCACGTCCACCTCTGGGTACCGCCTCGTCGTGAGGTCCTCCTCCGGGTACCATCTCTTCATATAGTCCACCTCCAGGTATTGTCCAGTCCTCGAACACTCGGCTTCTGTCAGCACTGCCCATCGTCTGCAACCAACACAACGAGGTGCGGGCATAGCCCGTGCAGGGGTGAGTATAACGATACTCAGTAGGGACCCAGAGACCCTCAATGTCTCACTAAACCAACAAGGATAACCACAAAGAAGATCTCAACAGATAACCTCTACTTAGATATATGCCCATACATATACCTAAGTTATCAAGTAACCCATCTCAATCATGAGGAAACACAAGGATTGTGAAATCAACGGATAACCGCTACCCGGGTATATGCCCATACATATACCTAAGTTAGCAAGTGACCCATCTCAATCATGAGGTAAACACAAGGTCAAAAGACTCAGCTCAAACCAGGATTTTCATTATCGAAACCGTAACTGCTGAAGAGCTCCGTCTCTGGAGTGTACAGTGGTCTTGTCACGACTCCGAGGTACTACTCACTAACCTAAGACTGCTGAAGAACTCCACCCATCGAGTACTACGGGCCAGCTGCTACAACCAAGCGCTCCCATGTGCCGCTACAACCAAGCGCACCTCTTTCGTGGGTCTGCCGCTACAACCAAGCACTCCCATGTGCCGCTACAACCAAACGCACCTCTGTCGTGGGTATGTCGCTACAACCAAGCGCTCCCATGTGCCGCTACAACCAAGCGCAACTCTGTCGCGGGCCTGCCGCTACAACCAAGTGCTCTCATGTGCCGCTACAACCAAGCCCACCTCTGTCGTGGGTATGCCGCTACAACCAACCGCTCCCATGTGCCGCTACAACCAAGCGCAACTCTGTCGTGGGTCTGCCGCTACAACCAAGCGCTCCCATGTTCCGCTACAACTAAGCACACCTCTGTAACTCTCCGAGTCGTTCGATCAGCAGTCGTCGGGTCTCAGCCAGCTACACGGTCTTCGTACTCCGCACGCTCGTCACTGGGAGGGTCCGCTCCATGAGCTACAGGTCGATACTCCAAGTATCTCAAAGTCCCATGAAGAAGTATCTCAAAGGACCTCCACGTCATAGGGGTCTCAACGCAACAGACGGCGTGTCAATCGGACGCCCGGTCTGTGAGTTATTAGCCTTTTCGTCCTAGGGGCCCGGTTGGTTTCATGAGCAAACCAAACCCGGCCGTATCTCAAATGTACCCCGAACTCTCATAGGGTAAACTAATAGGGACTGTTACTCAACGCGATCACCAACGCCGCTGACGGTTCGTCAAACGGACGTTCTGTCAGAAAGATATCAGCTTTTCTGTTCCAGGGGCCCGGTTGGATTTCGGTGCGATCCAACCCGGCCACTATCCATCTGCATCCAAAACTCAGGCGAAGGATGCCAAAAGTTCCGTATCGTCAACAGGAACTCAACGCAACAGACAGCGCATCAATCGGACGCACGGTTTGAAAGTTATTGGCTTTTTCGTCTCACACTCACCTTGGAAAACTTCCCAGGAGGTCCCCCATCCTGATCACTACTCTAGGTGAAGCACGCTTAACTACGGAGTTTTAACCACGTAGGCTCCCGAAAAGGAAGGTGCACCTTGAGTATAGTATACCGAAACGACCGTCTCGATCCAAGGATCGTGTTGCCGCTAACGACGAGTCGTTTGGAGGCCCGTAGCCCAAGATACGGGCATTTGACCAAACCGCTCGGTAACGGGGGTTTCGGGCCCGGGCTGTCCCGGCTTGAGACCCCCCGGATGGCCCGAACCGGGTCGACCCGCCCCAGACGGGGTCGGCCCGGCCCGGCCCGGCGCGGCGAACCGTCCAGGCGCGCCGGTTCGGCGCAAGGCAGCGCACTGGGCGCGCTGCCAGCTTGGCCGAAGGCCGAGCTTGCTGGAAACGGGGGGCCGCCTGCCCCCCCCCCCCCCCCCTTTTGTGAAACCGGCCCCCCTCATAATGGGGGGCCAAATAACTGCCCGGGGGAATTAAATTCCCCCGGTTTCCACCAACCCGGTCGGCCCGACCTGGCTGGCCGGCTTCTTGTCAACAGGACCGGCAAGGGCCGGTCCTCTTCCGTCTTCCGGCACCGGCGGCCCGGCTGGCCGCCGGTCATCACGATCCGCCGCGGCCCGGAACCGGCTACGGCCTTCGTCATCCGGCGCGGTGCGACGACACCGCGCCCCTCCGCCGCGGCCCCGCTCCGGTCGCGGCGTCTTCGGTTTCCTTCGACGCGGCGCGACGGCGTCGTGTTCATGATAATTCTTTCGACGGCGCGGCGCGACGGCGCCGCGCAATAATTTCCGTGTGATTCCCGCGTGGTGCGACGGCACCACGCTATCTCGTTTCATCCGCAAGAAACATTCAAGAACAAAGGAGGGGGTTTCGGCCGTGTTTGTGCGGTCCGGTCCCCCTCTCGTTAGACGATAACACTTAAACGTTCATCCTCAAGTTTGTCATGCTAGAACCAAGAACGGAAAATAATTAAATAAAGCAACAAAAAACCCCTACTTCGCTTTTCGTTATGTGTTGACGAAGTCGCGGAAAGGCAGCGGCGATTTGTCGACATCGGAAAAGAGAAGTCGTTGACGACGTCGGCGTTCTTCGTGAAAGGCGCTCCCTTCTTTATTCCGGAAGGAGTGGGAAGGAGGCATCCAAGAAGGGATCGACGTTGGAAACTTCACGTTCTTCTTTGGAAAAGGCATTCTTCGTCGAGAAGACGTTGTTCCATGTTTGGAGATGTCCTTCGTGTTCTTCGTCGAGGGTGGAATTCTCTTCAATCCTTCCATGACTCTATCACAAAGATTTAGCCAACCCCAAACAATAAAACAACACACCTTATTATAGTGTTAGCTT
This sequence comes from Viscum album, assembly GCA_963277665.1. NCBI lineage: Eukaryota > Viridiplantae > Streptophyta > Magnoliopsida > Santalales > Viscaceae > Viscum > Viscum album. The sequence goes on from OY728161.1 coordinate 114,213,144, forward strand.
AATGAATTCAAAATAATTCAAATTCATTAAGTTCCATCCTTCATTAATGGGTGGAGAGGCTCCAAAATTAATGAAGGTGGAAGTGAAGAGTCACATTTAATTGGGGGGGGGGTTCAAGGGAGTTAAGGAGTTTAAGGAGTTAGGAATTTGAGGGGTTTGGGCACATTAAGTGCAAGGGAGTTTAAAGGGGGTAGAAGAGAGTTAAGGGGAAGGTGAAGGGTTGGGGCTCGTGTGGGCCCCACCTCACCTTAATCCTCACTTGGTTTGTTAGGAACTTGTGATTCCACCCCAACTTCCACACTTAGGATATAACCACTTAAGAAGATAAATAAAATTTGTAAAACAAATTTTATTTTTTCTTTACACTTAAACCACAACCTTAATAAACAACTGCTCCCAAGCAAACGCAACTCCAGGAAAGGCATTCCTAAGCAAAAACCGGCGCTACGGTTCCATCGGTGCCCTCGGAATTTGATTCCGGGCACCGGTTCAAATGTTAGAAATTCCCGCTCGTTCGTTCACTAAACGTACCCGAGCCAAACTTCAGAAATTGATTCTGGGCACACCGGGCCTCGGAATCAGGCGCTGTCAGAAACTGTGTTCTTGTAAAATTCCAAAGAAAATTAAGAAAAAAATTTCCTTGAAATTTCCGGGTCTTTACATTACTCCCACCTCAGGGCTTTACGTCCCCGTAAAGCTTCATCACAAACTAGGGTCACAAAAGCGGTACAGAGCACGCATCTGAGCCTTCCGCTCCCATGTGCTCACCTGGAGGTTCACGTACTGTCAAAGGAAGTGCACCAAAGGAATCGATCATCCTCGTAGGATCTGCTCCTGTCTATTTTTGATCCCCACTGGAACCTCCGTGCATGTCGCTCTATCATCGACGTCCAACTCCCTGAGGTCGATGATGTGTGAAGGATCAAGCACGTATCTCCTCAATTGAGTTACGTGAAAGTCATCGTGCACCTGGTGCAACTGAGGTGGATGGGTCAAGTGATAAACCACCTCGCCTACCCTGCTGGGGAACTAGAAAGGTCTATTGAACCTCAGAGATCTCTTGCCGCCTCGGCTACATCTCCGTAAACCTCGTCGAGGTGAGACCTGTATAAGAACGTGGTCGTCATCCTCGAACTCTAAAGGTCTCCCTTTTTAGGTTAGAACTGAAACTCAAAACTCCTGCTGCCACGAGGGTAATGTTGGCTGACCCAAGAATGATCGGCTACACCCTCCCATGCACGAGTTTATCTTGTGCTTCCCAGGGTTTCCTTTTCACCAACCAAGGAAAACCCATCCCAAAGTTTGCCTAATACCGTCAATTTGAGTATGAACAGTGATTGCCAAATACATACTCAAACTAACGTCGTAAGGCCTCGACGCTGCCACCAAGAGGTCCTAACCGAGACTCTCACCTCAAGGGTCAGATCACACCGTCGGCGTAAGTGTGACTATCGAGTCTCCTCCCAAAGGTATCTCCAGACGTGAGGGTCAAGTCAGCGGCTTAACCGGAATCTCTAGGTCTGGGACTAGATTCATGGAAGGAAGGGATGATTCGTTTCGATGCCTGTGGCTACGGCAGCTAGTAGAAGATAAATTCCGCACTTCGAATCATCCTTAGAGCCCCTTTTTGGTCGCACTCCATGACCGCAAGCAGCTACCCTCTTTCCCTGCTCTCCAACTCCCTGAGTCTAGCGGGGACTACAAAGGCGGGTGATGGTAACATGTTGAAATGTACACCACCACGAGCTGCCCTCCAAGCTCTGCCTCCATGTCTGATGCTCTGCAGATTCATCTGTCCTTAACATTTCCTCTTCATGAAACATTTTACATGCCCAAGTCTCCGAGACTGTTGTCAGTTTCCTGCTTTCCAAACTTCTAACATTCTCTGGCTGTATTCGATCAGCAAAGAATTCTCAACCACAAAGGTTCCTTCTAGCACTCTAGCCTAAGTAGAAATGCATAGAGAAAAGGTGCTGGCTCGGAAGCCCTTAAACATACCATGCTCAGAGGTCCGACCTCTATTTCACTGATTGAAACGCTTCCATCGAGTACCCGATATGTTCGGTACGCCTCGATGAATTCTTAGCTATAAACACGTCGTCCCGCCGAAACTGTAAAAGTTCTAGAAAATTCTCAGCCACCTCCTCAAGCCAGTCCTCAACCGCCTATGAGTCAGGTTCACCTCGGAACATGAGGGTATCTGAAGTTAGAACACATGTAAGGCAGTAAACTTACATGTGTCACCTACCGGTACCGCCGGTTGTAACTACTGACCAACAGGTAGTGATGTATAGCTGACACACTACCCAAAGGCACTATCTCAGGCATCGGTTCACGTACCGAAGCCTCATCACTATGCGGACCATCCTCATGGTCATTCACTGGAAAACACTAGTGGCCAAGTCCACCATCCACTCTACTGATGTCTCAGCTAGGCGGAAAACTCTAGCAATCGCCTCCAGCCACTGCTCTGCTGTCTGGAAATCTGCCTCACCTCGTAACTTCTGAGGCCTCTACTGTTGGAACTCGTGCAATGCGCTCCGCCAGCGTGCACAGTTTGCTAGTATAGCCGTTGGCATCTGCTGCCCAACAGGTGGTCATGTACTGGTACACCACCCGAGGGTGTCAACATAGTAAAAAGGGCCCTGCACCAGAGCCTCGTCGCTCGGTGAGCCGTCATCGAGTACTCTCTCGGAACTCCAACTGACTGTCTGCGTGGAGACATCCTGAACAGATGCGACATGGTCAACGTCTTATACCTGGTGAGCTGACCTAGTTTGAGTTGACTTTAAAACTTTGGAAACACACACGCAATCAGTGTTTTTGTGTACAATGTCGGAAATCAGTAGTCAGGGTCCTGGTGTACGGATACGTCGGCCGCCACACCAACACTGGACTCCCTGAACTGAAAACCACACTCCGTACCCTTAACACTATTGCTTCACAGAAAGAAACATCAGAGTTATAAGTTCTGCGGTAGAACCGAACTCCTCTGATACCAATTTTTCACGACCCGTCCTCGGGGCCCGTGTCGTGACTACCCCAAGCCCGCCTTCCATAGGCCAGGGGCTGGCGACTAACACCAAAGGCGTAAAATCCCGATAACTGGGAAGGAATTGCCTTTATAAAAGAAAACAAGCACCACAGAGTACAAGTGGAAGAAGTAAACACTAAGTAAAAACTGAGTACAATAGTAAGTGCGGAAAGTAAAAAGGGGCCGGAAATACAAGCCCAACTGTAAAGTACAACTCGAAAGGGAAAGCAGCAACTGAAAAGTAAAGCTGCTACACCGAGCTGTCCACTAGAAATCCCACCTGAAGGGTGGGTACAAATAGCTCCTCTGCTCCTCAGGTCCCACCGTCCGCTCCGAGTATGTCTCGCCCAGTGGTCCACCTCAGGGTACTGCCTCGTCGTCACGTCCACCTCTGGGTACCGCCTCGTCATGAGGTCCTCCTCCGGGTACCATATCTTTGTATATTCCACCTCCAGGTACTGTCCAGTCCTCGAACACTCGGCTTCTGTCAGCACTGCCCGTCGTCTGCAACCAACACAACGAGGTGCGGGCATAGCCCGTGCAGGGGTGAGTGTAACGATACTCAGTAGGGACCCCGAGACCCTCAAGGTCTCACTAAACCAACAAGGATAACCACAAAGAAGATCTCAACAGATAACCTCTACTTAGATATATGCCCATACATATACCTAAGTTATCAAGTAACCCATCTCAATCATGAGGAAACACAAGGATTGTGAAATCAACGGATAACCACTACCCGGGTATATGCCCATACATATACCTAAGGATGCAAGTGACCCATCTCAATCATGAGGTAAACACAAGGTCAAAAGTCTCAGCTCAAACCAGGATTTTCATTATCGAAACCATAACTGCTAAAGAGCTCCGTCTCTGGAGTGTACAGTGGTCCTGTCACGACTCCGAGGTACTGCTCACTAAGCTAAGACTGCTGAAGAACTCCACCCATCGAGTACTGCGGGCCAGCTGCTACAACCAAGCGCTCCCATGTGCCGCTACAACCAAGCGCACCTCTGTCGTGGGTCTGCCGCTACAACCAAGCGCTCCCATGTGCCGCTACAACCAAGCGCACCTCTATCGTGGGTATGCCGCTACAACCAAGCGCTCCCATGTGCCGCTACAACCAAACGCAACTCTGTCGCGGGTCTGCCGCTACAACCAAGCGCTCCCATGTGCCGCTACAACCAAGCGCACCTCTGTCGTGGGTATGCCGCTACAACCAAGCGCTCCCATGTGCCGCTACAACCAAGCGCAACTCTGTCGTGGGTCTGCCGCTACAACCAAGCGCTCCCATGTGCCGCTACAACCAAGCGCTCCCATGTTCCGCTACAACCAAGCACACCTCTGTAACACTCCGAGTCGTTCGATCAGCAGTCGTCGGGTCTCAGCCAGCTACACAGTCTCCGTACTCCGCACGCTCGTCACTGGGAGGGTCCGCTCCACGAGCTACAGGTCGATACTCCAAGTATCTCAAAGTCCCATGAAGAAGTATCTCAAAGTACCGCCACGTCATAGGGGTCTCAACGCAACAGATGGCGCGTCAATCGGACGCCCGGTCTGTGAGTTATTAGCCTTTTCGTCCGAGGGGCCCGATTGGTTTCATGAGAAAACCAAACCCGACCGTATCTCAAATGTACCCCGAACACTCATAGGGTAAACTCATAGGGACCGTTTCTCAATGCGATCACCAACGCCGCTGACGGTTCGTCAAACGGACGTTCTGTCAGAAAGATATCAGCTTTTCCGTTCCAGGGGCCCGGTTGGATTTCGGTGCGATCCAACCCGGCCACTATCCATCTGCATCCAAAACTCGGGCGGAGGATGCCAAAAGTTCTGTATCGTCAACAGGAACTCAACGCAACAGACGGCGCGTCAATCGGACGCCCGGTCTGAGAGTTATTGGCTTTTTCGTCTCACACTCACCTTGGAAAACTTCCCAGGAGGTCACCCATCCTGATCACTACTCTAGGCCAAGCACGCTTAACTACGGAGTTTTAACCACGTAGGCTCCCGAAAAGGAAGGTGCACCTTGAGTATAGTATACTGAAACGACCGTCTCGATCCAAGGATCGCGTTGCCGCTAACGACGAGTAGTTTGGAGGCCCGTAGCCCAAGATACGGGCATTTGACCAAACCGCTCGGTAACGGGGGTTTCGGGCCCGGGCCGTCCCGGCCCGAGACCCCCCGGATGGCCCGAACCGGGTCGACCCGCCCCGGACGGGGTCGACCCGGCCCGGCACAGCCCGGCCCGGTCCGGCGCGGCACGGCGCGGCGGCCCGGCGCGGCCCGGCCCGGCGTGGCCCGGCGCGGCGAACCGGCCAGGCGCGCCGGTTCGGCGCAAGGCAGCGCGCTGGGCGCGCTGCCAGCTTGGCCGAAGGCCGAGCTTGCTAGAAAGGGGGGCCGCCTGCCCCCCCCCCCCCCCTTGTGAAACCGGCCCCCCTCATAATGGGGGGCCAAATAACTACCCGGGGGAATTAAATTCCCCCGGTTTCCACCAACCCGGCTGGCCCGACCTGGCCGGCCGGCTTCTTGTCAACAGGACCGGCAAGGGCCGGTCCTCTTCTGTCTTCCGGCACCGGCGGCCCGGCTGGCCGCCGGTCATCACGATCCGCCGCGGCCCGGAACCGGCTGCGGCCTTCGTCATCCGGCGCGGTGCGACGGCACCACGCCCCTCCACCGCGGCCCCGCTCCGGCCGCGGCGTCTTCGGTTTCCTTCGACGCGGCGCGACGGCGTCGTGTTCATGATAATTCTTTCCACGGCGCGGTGCGACGGCGCCGCGCAATAATTTCCGTGTGATTCCCGCGTGGTGCGACGGCACCATGCTATCTCGTTTCATCCGCAAGAAACATTCAAGAACAAAGGAGGGGGTTTCGGCCGTGTTTGTGCGGTCCGGTCCCCCTCTCGTTAGATGATAACACTTAAACGTTCATCCTCAAGTTTGTCATGCTAGAACCAAGAACGGAAAATAATTAAATAAAGCAACAACAAACCCCTATTTTGCTTTTCATTATGTGTTGACGAAGTCGCGGAAAGGCGGCGGCGATTCGTCGACATCGGAAAAGAGAAGCCGTTGACGACGTCGGCGTTCTTCGTGAAAGGCGCTCCCTTCTTTATTCCGGAAGGAGTGGGAAAGAGGCATCCAAGAAGGGATCGACGTTGGAAACTTCACGTTCTTCTTTGGAAAAGGCATTCTTCGTCGAGAAGACGTTGTTCCATGTTTGGAGATGTCCTTCGTGTTCTTCGTCGAGGGTGGAATTCTCTTCAATCCTTCCATGACTCTATCACAAAGATTTAGCCAACCCCAAACAATAAAACAACACACCTTATTATAGTGTTAGCTTAATGAATTCAAAATAATTCAAATTCATTAAGTTACATCCTTCATTAATGGGTGGAGAGGCTCCAAAATTAATGAAGGTGGAAGTGAAGAGTCACATTTAATTGGGGGGGGGGGTTCAAGGGAGTTAAGGAGTTTAAGGAGTTAGAAATTTGAGGGGTTTTGGCACATTAAGTGCAAGGGAGTTTAAAGGGGGTAGAAGAGAGTTAAGCGGAAGGTGAAGGGTTGGGGATCGTGTGGGCCCCACCTCACCTTAATCCTCACTTGGTTAGTTAGGAACTTGTGATTCCACCCCAACTTCCACACTTAGGATATAACCACTTAAGAAGATAAATAAAATTTGTAACACAAATTTTATTTTTTTCTTTACACTTAAACCACAACCTTAATAAACAACTGCTCCCAAGCAAACGCAACTCTAGGAAATGCATTCCTAAGCAAAAACCGGCGCTACGGTTCCATCGGTGCCCTCGGAATTTGATTCCAGGCACCGGTTCAAAAGTTAGAAATTCTCGCTCGTTCGTTCACTGAACGTACCCGAGCCAAACTTCGGAAGTTGATTCTGGGCACACCAGGCCTCGGAATCAGGCGCTGTCAGAAACTGTGTTCTTGTAAAATTCCAAAGAAAATTAAGAAAAAAATTTCCTTGAAATTTCCGGGTCTTTACAAATATAGTCATAGTTTTGTCTTGGGTAGCCCCCATGAATGTGTCAGTGGTGGGATATTTCCTTGGACTTTGAAGATAATACAATTGATTTGTAGCCGAGTTCTCCCAGGATACACCTCCTATGACAGCACTGACCAGAAAGGATCAGGAATTCATTTGTACTGATCAGTGTCAGCAATCTTTTGAATATATGAAGGCGAAGTCGGTAAGTGGTCCAGTTCTTTGTCTTCTAGAAGATGGAGTTTAGTTTGTTGTTTTCTGTGATGATTCATATATGGGGTTATGTTGTGTTTTGATGTATCATAGATCAGTTTTTTCTTATAGGTCTTTGTAGTTTCATCCCCATGGAAATAAGTATTCCATCCATTATCTTGAGTTAGCGATAGTTGTATTTTCAATGAAATTATGGATACATTACCTAATTGGAAAAAACATTGTGGTTTTCACCGATCATAAGATCATGAGTTATGTTTCTCACAACATGACTTGAACTTGAGACAGAATTGGTGGACATAGTTTTTATAGGAATACAAATTGGAAATATCATATACACCTAGAAAGGGGAATTTAGTGGCTGATGCATTGAGTAGGATGTCACATAGTGATGTAGTGCGTGAATCTGGTGATTCATAGAGAGTGATGGAAAAATTTTCAAAATTACGTCTCAATATGGGAGATGTTTGGGGAAGATGTTGTATTTTTCAGATGATGGTGCAGTCATCATTGGTGCAGTAGGTGAAATAGTATCAGTTGGTAGATCTATAGGTGGTGGTCTGGAGAGGCCGAGTTTTTTATGGCGAGGACCCTAACAGTTGCGTTGAGGATGAACAAAATAAAGTGTTACATCAAGGAAGTATTTTTGTTCCTTTGGAGATGCAGAGACGGTTCTCAAAGTGTTCCATAGTTCATTTTTATTCATACATCCTATCATGAAAATGAAGTATCAAGCCTTGAGGATTCATTTTTGGTGGCCTCGGCTGAAGCGTGCGGTTGTAGAGTTTGTGTCACAATGTTTATTCGACCAGAAGGTGAAGGTCGAGCAACGTGCCCTCAGTGGTTTATTCGGGCTGTTATATTTTCCTCAGTGGATGTTGGAGGACATATCAATAAACATTGTTACTAGTTTACATAGATCTCAGGCAGGACATGATGCTATTTTTATGGTAGTGTATACTTTAACAAAATCATCCCACATTATAGCGATCAATGAGTCGATGTTAGAGGAAATTTTGTCGAGACAGTATCTAGAGGTGGTGGTGACACTCCATAGATTTCTGAGGATGATCATTTCTAATCAACATCCTCATTTTACCTCTAGGGTGTGGAGAGGTCTCTATCATGATTTTTATTTTCCATTTTTCCATAACACTGCTTTTCTACTACATAAGGATGGTCAGATAGAGCGGACCATCCAGACTCTAGAAGACATGTTTCACTCTTGTGTCCTATATTTTTGAGTTTTGTTGATGAGGAAAATACCCTTGGTGGAGGTCTCATACAACAATAGTTTCACTCCACCATCGATATGGCGCCGTTTGGATCCTTATATGGCCGACCATGCCGTTCTTTGTTGTGCTGGACTTGGTTCAATGTCTCAAAAATTATCTCACTGAAACTAGTGCATAATATGTCATAGATGGTTCAAGTGGCTCGTGAGAGGATGAAGACAGTGAAGGACTATCATAAATCATATGTTGACCAAAGGAGGAGACCAATGAAGTTCAATGTTGGGTATCATGTGTTTCTGAATGTGACTCCCTGTTGTGGGTAGAGAAAGTTTGGTTGTGGTAGTAAGCTTTCTCCCTGGTTTGTTGGACCTTTCGAGGTGTTGGCTCTTGTTGGATTCGTGGCATATCAAGTAGCACTTCCCCCAAAGACAATCCAGAAACATGATTTTTTTCATGTGTCAAAACTTTTTCATTATCTTTATGCTGAATCTCATGTCATCTATTGTTGTGATATTGATGATGATGATGCGACCTTCAAGGATCGGCTTGTGGAGATCCATGACAGCAAGAGAAGGTGTTACATAGGAATTATTTCCCCATGGTTCATTTCTTGTGGCGACACGGTGGCGTGGATGAGAGTACATGGTAACAAGAGTCGATGATACATGATCAGTACCCAGAGTTGTTTGAACATTACCTATTTTCATTTAATTATGTTCGCTTAGTGGTTGAAGACCTTTTGTGTTTATGAGATGGAATTATTTTGTTGCTTCTTGTGGCTCTCTCCCTTTTGAGAGGCATCTCAATGAGTGGTTTTTCATAACCATTTTTTGTTTCCCTTAATTAGGTTTTGAATTATCAAGGATGAAAATGTTTTAAGAGTTATCTAATGTAATGGTCCGGACCTCACTGGTCCATTCCATTTCTAAAATCTACTATCTCAGGTGTTCTGGGATGTCCAAGTAACTTATCCCCAAGACGTTTCCCAAATTCAAGTTCATTGAACAATGTTTCAAGCATCGTTAGGTGTACGGTGTTTCTAGCATCTATAGGTGTATAGTGTATTCCATGATCGGTAGGTGTATAGTGTTTCTAGGATCATTAGGTGTAGAGTGTTTCCGGCATCAGTAGGTGTACACTGTTTCCGGCATCGGTAGGTGAATAGTGTTTCCAGGATCGGTAGGTGTACAGTGTTTCCAGTATCAGTAGGCGTACATTGATTCCAGCATCGGTAGTTGTATAGTTTTTCAAGATTCAATAGGTGTACAATGTTTCCAGAATCAGTAGGTGTACAATGTTTCCAAGATTGTTAGGTGTACAGTTTTTCTAGCATCGGTAGGTGGAAAATGATTCCATCATCGGTAGGTGTACAATGTTTCCCACTTCCTATAGTTTTTCCCATTTGACGTTTTCATTCATGTAAAATGAATTAAAGTCCTTATTTTGATGGATTTAAGGTCGATTTAAATCCCATTACTCTTATATTAACTTTCTTAAGGCTTAGGGATGGCTTTAATTAGTAAAACTGTGTGGTTTAATGTGATGCACCATTAATGGAAAATCTAGCATATCTTAAACCGTTGGTCCATAAATCTTCTAAAGGGATGAGATATCTTCCTCCCATGTTCTACCTTCTTGTTCCCTTGCGCAAGATTCTCAAACCATTCCTTCTTCCCATAGGAGCATTATGATCAAACCTCAATCCTTGGATTGTTCCACCTTGATGTTTCTTCCCACTACATGTGCTTCCCCTGTTTTGGTGAAAGCAGCAAGTGTCAATCATTCAACGATAGAAGGTTGATCTACCTCCATTCTTGTGTTTTATTTGATCCTTTTCCCCCATTTTTTCCTTTACATGTTATGGCATGTGATTCCCATGCTTCTAATAGAGTTTTCTTGGGTTTTGGTTAGTGTGGTCGTGTCATGACATCCTCGGGTGGATGCAGTTATCACGGGAGAGGATATCGTAATCCATTTTGTGGATCATTCTCATATAAAGTACGTCAATATCCTTTTGATGTAGGGGATTCATTTATACTCTATAATTTTATGAGCGATTTTATAGTTATCATGATTTAGCCACATAATCACAATAGAATTGACAAAATAAATATTTGAACTAGATAAATAAATCGATATTGATCGTATGTTATATCCCTTTGTTTTCCTAGATAGTGTGATATCTAAGATTAATTCTTTTACCTTTCCATTCATGGTTTAAATTGGTCATGAACATAAACTCAGATAATTTTTTGTTATTTTTCAATGATAAAAGAGCCATGTAAATGAATCTCTTTGGTATGGCTATAATTTGGTGTTAATCAAATGCATGCAGAAATCATGTTTAATTAATTTTGATAACTATGATATCTTTTTTTTATTTTCATAGTTCTATCCTACAAATAATAAATCATTTAATTCAAGATGGATTAAGGAAATTTTAGTTCGATAAAAGATAATTCCTCATAGGTATATGAGTTTACCTTTTGGTTATAAAGGCCACGAGCCTTACGCTTTGAGCTGTGAGAGATAATTTCATGTAAAGGAAAAATGCATTATTTATGGGAAAATATCCCAGTTGATATGATGTTTGATTCTTTCTGCTTGTGTTGTGATGTGAGCATGGATGGTTGTTGTGATATATGGGTGTAGGGAGGCCAATTAGTTGTGGAAGCAGTTGACTCCTAGAGTGGCTAGATGCATCGGTTTATCCATGGGGGTGTCAGGGAGGACACTCGAGATGATGAAATGGGATGGATTTCAATGTTTGGATGCTTGATGAATCTTGATGCCTATTTATCTTCTTTCATTTCCCCAATGATCAAGGCTGCTGGTTTCTCGTACCCTTTATCCAAAAGGGTCTAAGAATCCAAATGTATTCCACATGCTTTTCATGTTTAGATTATTGAGTGAGGATGGGTGTATGCTCTATTTATATGTGGAAAGGACTCGACGAGTAGTTCACCTACTCAACATGTTGAGCCCCTTGGGTTTGGTAGCTTAGAATGTTTTTATAGAATGCTTGGGAATATGGGCATGGAATATTTCCATTGATAAATGATTTAATAAATGATCTTGATCCATGGGGTTGGAGCTTACTAGGATGCAATGTTGAGGTTTCAATTTAAAGGAGCAGTGGACCTCAGGTGTTATTCTAATGAAATATAATGTGTATTTGTTAATTTTTAATTAATGTATAATGATTAATTAAATTAAATTGAAACTAATAAAAAGGGGTGATTTAATCTAATGTATCTCTTTAAATGGTTGTGTGCTTATAGGATATCTAGTCTTAGCACGGGCAGCTGGGAGTCCGAGAGATGTTATATTTAGTAGAGTTTGAGACTAGGTTGTTTCCATTGTTTTGTTGTGAGATATATTTTATTATGTACTTTATGTGTTTCTATATGCTACCCCACCCTGTCGGATAGGGCGACTAACACCCTAGGGATTCCGATCCCTTATGGTGTTTTCCCCTACATTATGGTGGGAGGATTGAAGGTTGACTACCCCCTTTTTCCCCTCTCTCTTCTCTTGGTAGCTACTGGTTCTTGTATGAACACTAGTTATTTTTCCCCATATATATGTGTAGATGGATGTAATCAATTGTGGTTATTCACACGAATATATTATCTATATAGTTTACTATAGAATACTGTAGGTTTTACATGTATAGGATAAGATGGCATAAGGATCCTTACATGGTGTATGTGCTATAATGGCTTGAGGTTTAATAGCCAATGTATGATACATGTTATGTGAGCTATGGTGGCTCCTAGAAACTACCTGGTTACTTTTATTATGTGGAAATGCTGGTTTTGTTTCATGTGGTTCATGTTGTGGTGCTACGTCGAGGAGTTCGTGGGAAAGCCTTTTTGGAGAGGGATGTTTTGGATGAGCGATGTTGGAGAAAAGAGACAACCCCGTGGGGAAGTTGTAGCGGGTTACCCTTGATATTATTTATTATATTACACACTAATGTATGTGATACTTAGTGAGAGAAGTAATGGTGAAGCTGGGATCATAGTATAACTATTTAGATGAAGAGTTAGTTTAACTTGTTGTTCACGGTGGTTTAGTATTATTTCCTTACTTTTGCATGAGAGGATTTGAGGAGGATCATACTGAATATATTGTTATACTCTTTCAATGTATATATAAACTATTTTTCTGGTCACCTGGAGAAGTTTGGAGATCATGATGGTTAACACTAGCTTGGGGTTATAGGAGGTGTATGGGATTCTTTGTTGCTGTTGTTTTTTCTTTCTTTTGGTACTTGCAGTTTTCCCATTCAGTTGTAGTTGTTTTTCATGACATTACATATTTTTACTTGGGGTTTTTTATATTTTATTCTGTGTTGGAGTTTTTTGGTGTCTCTCTTATCTTCCTATTTCACATGTGTTCTCATAGAGGGTAATGCCTCCCATTTTTATGTTTATTGTACCCTCGCGGCTAGTCATCAACCTGGGTCCTACTAGAGGCAGAACTCAGGGGAAACAATCTCCCTTCTCACATTACTGGCCTAGGAAGGGTACACCTTGTTGTGAGGGGGTAGTGACACTTTATTTCATATTGATATTAGTCTGTAAATTTGCATTTTATAAAATTTTTAAGGGTTTATGTAATATTTATACATCATGTTGTGATTAAGATAGGATATAATTATAGAATATAATCTTCCGATACTTTTAAAAGTCCAAAATATGGTCCATTGTATCAGAATTGAGTTTATATATATATATATATAATATATATATATATATATGAATATATATACATATTTCTACACCAAACCAAAAAACAAACTCATAATCTCAAAAACTGCAAGAAATCTTCATGAAGGTTATGTTTGTTCAAGATTGATGATGAATATATATATATATATATATATATATATATATATATATATATATATATATCTTCTTCAATACCGGTGTAATCGGAGGGATAAGGAAACATAACAAATGATTCCAAACCAAACTGTAGTTGATCTTTGGTTTTAAATATGATAGTTATAGGTGTGTGTGTGTGTGTGTGTCTTTGTATGACTTATTCTCATTTTTTTCCAGCACCCCCTATAAGATTCCTTGGAACAAGAAAATACCATCTAATATTTTTTAAGTAAAAATTTTCAAAACAAATTTTGGAATGATATGATCACAACATGATGTCATCATGAATTGTTCCTAGGATTTTTCACCAAATATTGAAGATAATAAATGATAGATACATCAATAATGGGATGTCTAGTATCATTATTTAGTAGAATGAGCTTTATAGGAAAATCACTAGGGATAGATGCCAGTGGAGTTTGAGGGTGGTATCAAAGTGGTTCATGATCTTCTTGTGGAAAAATACAATGTTAGAGGAAGATGAATATATGGTATTGGGTCTCTAGGTTTATAATTTGTTTTAATATAAATTAGTGTTGAAGTGATTCAATGGATTACATTAATTTTATTTAATAGATATGATATAATTGTATTTCTTTTAAATGGGTGGATATTTACATGTGTATACACCCCATGTAAAACATTTGAAAGTTCTATTAATTTATATATTTAAATTCATTTCATCCACTACTGAAGCTAGTATTGGGGTTCATCACCTAGAACACTTACACAAACCGCATGCGGCAGGATGACCCGATCAACCCCATACACGACACCACATGCACTATGTGGGTGTTATGCACTCTTCATCTCGTATATACAGGTACTCACATCTTCTATACATAATGGGACTACTCATTCGACCTTACATCCACATTTTTCACCTTTTCTCAAATATGGTTATGCTTAGACCTTGGTGTTATTATGGTTGGTCATTTTTTACACTAAGTATGTTTTTACAAAAATAAACAGAAAACTGGACTAAGTTCAGCATTATTTTTATACATTAAACATTTTTATTTAAATAATATTTTGAATATATTCTTTATAAATATATAACAATGTATTTATATTTAGGAAAAGTTATGTTTTTTTGGTAATATTATTTATTAAAAAGGAGTTCTAAAATTCACACTATGACTAAGTTTTTTTAAATAGATTCATATATTATTTTATGTTTTAAAAACCCTATAGCTATAAAAATATTTGAATATTATCATTCTATAAATACAATTTTAAAAAGTATTTTTAAATAGAAACTCTATGTATTCTAGTTCCATCTTTTACAAGGATGGTTCTGATTCTTCTTTTGCCCTAAAATATTACTCTAGTCATATTATGTTGATTTCTACTGATGGATGAAATTAATAAATAGGGATATGATCATTCTTTTATCATATTTACAATATGTTTTCCCCTTTTATTTCCAATGATCATTTTAAATTTTGTATTTTCATATACTTAGTAATCATAAATATTTGGAAGATGTGTTCGTGTATTAAGTTATGTGTATTGTTATCAATAAAACTCTCTTAAACTTCTTTATTAGAAGACTTCTTCATTTATAAAATTTATTAAAAAAATATTAAAATTATAGGATGTTACATTCTACCCCCGTAATGTAAATTTACCCCTGTGATTATTTTCATATCAACTTATTAACTATCAAATTCTTATATAAACAAATATTGACATCTCATGACTCATTATTACTATATTTTAATTAAAACTATGTCATGGAAAGTCATACTAGTTTTAGTATAAATTAGTTCATACATTTATTAAGGAATCCATTCATTTTCATTTTTATGTTTTTTCATGGATAGATGGTTCATGCATTGAATAAATTTTTTACATATCTTTCAATTTCCCTTACATACTTTATCTACAAGCTCATAGTACAATTTGGGTTCTATCAACGATGACTAATGAATAACATTGAAAAGTAATTATTATTTACGTATAATTTAAAAACATATGATGGGACATGATTTTTATAAAAATAACTTACCAATTATACTTTTTATCTTTTAATTAATTTCCCTTCCAAAATATAAACAGTCTCTCCAAAAAGAATATAAATATTAATAGTCTTCATTGGGTAACTTTCATTTAAATTTATATTAAAATCATAATATGATTCATAATATCAGGAAAAGGTGAAAATTTTGAAATTCCCTTGGCGATACCTCCTCTTTTTGGATAGATGATATTGTTGGGAATTTAGTATTTGATTCAAAACAATTAGTGGTCTATAGTGATGTCAGGGTATAATGGAGGTGTTTGATATTTCATATAATTTCTTATAAGAGACTTTTTTTATGGTTAATGTTTAAAAATTAAAATATCAAGACATAAAAATGAAAACTACAAGAATATCACCAAGAATAGATAGAATTTTTTTTTTGGTCTTCCTCTTTCAATATTGAAACCATCTTTTCAAATATGAAAAGTCACATAATCGAGACTTCACTGAATAGAATTATCCTTGGATAATTAAACTATCCAAAACATAAAAATTTCCAATGTTTACTGAATATTTCCGATGAAAAAAATATTAAATCTATATTTCAATATTAATTTTCTAGGAGTGGTATAATTTTTATAAATTAATGTTTTATATTTAATGAAAAATCTTTTTTCAAAAAAAACTTTCTTTTGAATTATTAATATGCATTTATAAAGAAATAAACTACAAAATTAATTTAAAAGGAAATGCTTGGATTATATTTAATCAAATTTATGTGATTAAAATTTGAAACTAATAAAAAATATTATTTTATATTGTAAATACTTTAAAAGAAATTATAGTTTTCTATATAAGCATTCTATTTACCATTCATTGAAAAATAAAACATTTCAGAAAAATCTAATTATCAAACCATAATTTTATTTTGAAATTCTGATTTCAAAAATGATATCCTTTTTATGAAATAAAATTTACAAAATATGTATAAATTATTTTTAATACTTTTTCATAGAATGAAATAAAAATAACATTTAAATGAAATGTTTATTTATAAATAAATTAAATTTATATAAAATTGATTAATTATTAACTAATAATTTAAGAATAAATTTATATTGAGTAATAAAAATATATATATTTCATAAGTATGTTAATCATATTCCTACTATCCAATTTAATTTCAAGTTTATAATAGTTATACATAAATAATAATATTTCATGGTTCTTTGAGGTTTAGTGTTACATACCCTATATACTATCAAATATGATGTGTTTTTAAATATAGGATTGTTACATAAATGTGTTGAATTTTATTGATCATGTTATCACCTAATATGTTGTAATGGATAGCTTATAATACCTTGAATAAATCTTTATTTATTTATACACCTAGCTTCCCCATGTAGACATTGAGTGGATTCATCAATGGCTCATTGCCAAGGAACCATGTGATTTTATTCCACTGTTAAAAATGAATAAATAAGGTATGTTATTGTTTTTTAGAAGAAAATACAAATAATAATCAAATATTCGATAGTTTAATTTTATTTTTAATAAGGGGGGTTAATAATTTGAGAAGTTGGGGAAGATAAAGATGGGTATTGGAAACAAAATCCAAATGGGGATATATTTATAAATCATAAATCTTTATGTATGTTTTTTTGGAAATATGGGTGAATCATTGCAAATATAAATTTTGATGATAATAATGATGATGATGAAGGTCCAAGAACATCATGCATGACATATGTGAAGCAACATGAGTATAATTTCCGAAAAGTGAAACATGGTCAAGCTAAGAATGCCACATCTGTATTGGTGGGTGTGATGGAGAATCATGGAAAGGCCCCACCCATGGTGGAATGAATGGTTGAGATTGATAATATTCCATGTGTGTCAATGACCATGGTTGAGGGAATATTATGAGAACATAGACCACAATAGAATACTGAAAAAGGGATCACACCCTAGTTGTCACCATGGGGGAATTACAGTGCACCTATGTGAAACAGCTAGACCATAAGGACCACTCCTGTATCTAGACTGGTCATGGTTGACTAGTTGAGTATAATTCCAACATCTCAATCTTAATTGAGAATCATGCCATGTCATTTGGAAATTTTTGAGAAAAATAACTAATTTTTTTACTACTCTATAGTGGAAAAGCCATGATGATATTGTTATTCTATTTTGAATATTATGAGTTTATTTTATATGAAACATGATAGACCATTCCCATAATGGATGTTCTTATAGTTGAAAGGTGATGTTATAAGCTTAAACAAGAAATAAATAAGATACCATATCCATTGTATTTAGTGTGTGGAGAGAAAAACAACCATTAATGCCACACCATGGAATGGTTTAATCCCTACTGGCATGTGATATGACGAACATCACTAATTTTATAGTGGATATGTGAGGATTGATCTTGAATTATTCCAACATTAATGGTTATTAGTTTAGGATATGATTCAAGAATTATTTTTTTAATAGGTAGCATTAAATTTGGTGGAATAATTATTGATTTAAATGTTTTTATTCTACTATAGTGAGCGAACAATTTTACACATATTAATACATTTTTTTAACATAAAAATCCATTAGTTACAACCAAAATATCATGATTTCATGTTTATTTATAATACTAGTTTAAAAATACATCAAATTGAAAATTAATCATGAAATCCACATTTTGTTCTCTATAATAATATCCCATGTCTATTTGAGCTTTTAAAACTACAAAGGATAACATGGGAATTACATCAAAGAAAGGGGTGAGATAAAAATACAAGAAAGGGAGTAAACATGAAAAAATCATAATGTGTGACTCAAAGTTATAAAATCCTAAAAGATATGGTTCAAGGGTAATAACATGAAATCATAACATAATGCATATGGTATAATAATTTCATGTAAGCCTAGTAAATGTGGAAGCAATATGAAACATGACATAAAAACAAGTCAAGGTTTACAAGTGAGACAACATCAAATAGTAGAAAGGGTGACATAACGGATTAGGCCTGCTCCTTAATCCAATACATGATGTCCCATGAGTATAAAACATTATCCAATGAATTTCAGGGATATATAATTTTCTTTCCATCCGTCACAGTCATATCTTTTATTTGAATGTTTGTTCCAAATAAGTAAATCAATCAAAATTCAAAAACACAAGAATTATTCATGGAAGTAAAATGGGTAGTATAGTCTTACCTCATATCAGATTCCAAATAATTTCATAAATAAGGACTTTTTGATGTGATCATAAGTCATGTACAACCCAGTAAAAGTAATAGAGAGTGACATTGGTATATATTTAACATACATATTGATATAATTTAAAATCATTGCATAACATTATATATATTTTTTTTTGATGAATAAGAATACTTTTAAGCATATTAAAAATATTCTAGTGGAAAATAGCCCTCCCAATTTGAAAATAACTTTTGAAAAACTAAAATATTGAAAAATAATATAAAAATAAATTACTTTAAAAATATAAAAGGAGATATATAGTGTAATATTCAAAGAGTTGAGTGGTCCTAATTTTGGGTAATATAATAAATTTTTATAAGATATAAGAAACATTCCATTCATGGTGTTGTAAAAAATTTTTAAAGTTCTTTTTTTGAGAAATGATAAGAAGATTACATTCAAACCGTATTTCAAAAAGGTAAAAATGGTTAGAATTGTATTTAATAAATATTTTTGTAGAATTTTAGAAAATTATTTATAAAATTTCTATTAAACATGTATATAGATGGAAAATAATTTTATATAAAAATGTAAAATAGAGTAACATTTTCTTAAAATTTACAAATAATTTTAAGTACCAAAGAGATGAAAATGGCAATATTATTTGGAAAATTTATGAATAACTAGGGGGGAATAAAATTAAATAGTATCATTATAAATATATTAGATTATTTTATATAACAAAACTTTAAGGAAAAACAATCTTTATTAAAATGAGACTAAAACATAAACCCTTATCACGAGTCTAGGATTTTTGCTATATGTCTTTTACCTCCTTTATAATAATATTATATGAATTAATTTTTTTATTAACAAATTTTTCCAAGTTTAATAACTTATCTTATAACCATATACATCATCTTTTAACTATTTATTTTATTATTTAATCACTTGTGTCTATGTTTTCTATTTTCAGGATCCTTGGTTCATAATCTCAAAACAGAATCGGTATGTTGACCATTGTCAAAAGGTTTATTACTACGTCATCTCCACAATTATAATAATTTTTTATTTATAATTTATATATGTTAATTATAATTTTAAAAACCTTCCATGAAATATGGTTATGTAAAATTCACTACGTTACAATCATAAACATGGTATGTTATATGTATGCATGAGTAACATTTCCATTTTTCAGTTTACAAGATGGAATTAATTTACGTGTCACAGTTTATTTAAAAAATTATCATAAAACCATAACTATAATATTGATTTTAAAATATAATTAAATTTACCATCCATTAAATATTGTAATAAAAAATCACATCCCTCCGTGAGGTGATAGTATATCATACAAAATAATAATTTGATCATTTTCAATAGATGGTAAGGTGATAATGTATATGATATTATGATTTTCTATAATGGTTAATATTTCGTGAATATAATATATAAATATTAAATCCATCATCTCTAACATCCATTTTATGTGATGATGGGAATAAAATTTATTTGGTTCGTGAGGCGGTAGCTCGTCTAACATGCGATTGACATTTTCACTGAATTTAACAGAAGAGGAGATAAAAAAATATTGTGATAAAAAATAAAATATCCATATATATGAGGTAATTGTATTACAATATTTTAGTTTTTATGAAATTATTTAATGTGTAAAAGGAAGTTAGAAAACGAAATAGATTGATGAAGATGATTGAATTTTTATAGAAGAACCTTCTCGGGATCTCTTATTATGGATCGTCATGTTATTATGTTTGGAATACCAAAATATCTAAAATGTGTATTAAGATTTTGGTGAGATATTTTGGTCTGGGAATTTTTATTTTAATTTCACTATATGTGTTAGGAAATGAGGGAGTGGTTCCATTTTATAATTGGGGTGGATTGGTATTTTATTAAATTCCCAAAACAATTCAAGAATGATACGGTACTCTAAATCCAAATTCCTAAAAAATTGAAAAATAAAGTATTTTATGAGATATAAGGATAAAGAAACAATTACGAATAAAAGAAACATGTTGTCCCCTTTACCTATAATGTTACTCACTTTTACCATTTTTTTACCAAGATAATTTTTTTTACTATTTTAACCATTATTTATGACCAAAATATTTGTTAAACTAACTATATAATATAATTTATTTTGAATAAAAATATTAAATCTATTTATAAAATTAAATTAATATAATTGGAATATTTTAAATTAAAATTAAATCCCTAAGCGCGACACAAATAGGGCTTCCGAAAGATGCTTTTTTCAAACAAAAAAATATATCATATATTCACTGTATAAATAGAAAACACCATTATATGTATTTATATTAAAATATATATATATTGATTGAATAAATTTAATTTAAATAATTCCACTTTAGTATTGGTTTAATTAACTAACATGGAGGTACATTATTAACTTTAAAACAATTATCAGAAAAATGTGTTCTAAGTCTAACGATAAACCTATAATAAAATCTAGTATAAAGGTTATTTAAATTTAATTAATTGGATTATATATAAATAAAAAATAATTATATAAACATGAAATTAAATTAATATAATAACGTGACATTTAAATTATATAATTTAATGAAATAAATTTTTGTTTTACAAAAATCATTATTTTTCACTATCCACTTGGAAATCAATATTTTACAAAAATCTCAACATTTCAACCTATGTTAATATCAATCTGCTTATTTTAAAAATTATTTTAATTTTATAAAATAAAATTTATAAAAATTTCATAAATTTATTATAGTATTTTTATACAAACACAACAAAAATCATTTTCAAAGAAAACATATTATCATATAGAATGAAATATCATTATTAAATTAGACATATTATTTATTAACAATTTTTAGATAAATTTATAATTATTAATATGTTTATATATATATAATAAATTAGTTAATATTATTTATACCAACCAATTTAACAACCAGATTATATTTGTGACGTTTAAATAGAAATATTTTAAAATTATATCATGTTTCATTTAGACATGGTGTTGGGTGTTGAATAAGTTATCAAACTTGGGGTTATATTAAAATATTCGGGTGTTACATTTCACACAATTATAAAATTTCACCCAGATGATTTGAACTTGATATTAATAATAAAGGGTTTGACATTCAAAAATTCCTTTATGTAAATCCCATATTATAAAAATGGTTAATAAAACACCCCTATAAGAGAGAAAGATAAATACGATGTTTATATGGAATAACACATGATTTGGTTTCCAAGTAGTATAGAATTTTTCGTATTTGAGAGTATTAAATGAACAAAAACCTTAAATAATTATGGATTGTGATATAGATCATTGATCAGAGGAATGTGAATGATCAAGAATAATGTAACAACCATAAAACCATATATATATTATTAATTGAAATATCATTGATTCATCGGATATGAAGGTAGTATGATAACATCTTTTCAAGATAATGTTTCTAGATTTGAGTGATTATTATTATTATATCAATATAGTTAATAGTGTAAAATATAAATACATGATATATTTTTTGGTTCATAAATATAATTTAATCCATTCATTAAGATTCGATTAATTTACACTTCACCTCTTACTATAGGGAATGAATCTCAAATATATTTTTGCTTATACTTGTGTTACTAAAATTAAATATTAATAGATAATATGATATATAAAAGTGTAAAAATCTATTCCTTCTATATTTATTTAAAAAATATATAGCACAATGTAATATAATGCCAAAAATAAATATGAATATATTAATATTAATGATTCAACAATAAAAATTGTGGTTTAACATTGATAATTCCTTAAATAAATTACATATATCATAAATAACCTAAATTAACTCAACATGAAAGAAGGATTTGACCTCAATGTTTTTCTCATTCCCCTCAACATACATCTCCAAAAAATAATAGAATTATTCTGAAATAATATTTTATGTTTTGACCTAATGTTTTTATATATATATTCACCAAAAATATATTTTTCACAAATATCATTAATCACCTCTCAATACTAAAAGTTTTAAAATATTTTATCCTCTAAAAGTATTTCCAAAATAAAAGTAAAATTTATCAACCAAATAATTTAAGTGAACACTATCTCATATTAACTAGTATATTTCATAATGCAGTGGTAGGAACTAGACCCTTATCATCCTTCGGTTGAGGGTTAAAGCCCATGAGGGATTTTTTATTATGATGGGTTTCTACAAATATATAGGTTCTCCTAATTCTTAAAAAATATTAATATAATTTATATAGCATTAACAAAAATGTCATGAATATCGTCAAAATATAATTAGGCATAAAATCAACTTTTTTACCTACTAAAGTATTCTATACTACATATTATTTTCTAAAAAAATCAAAATTTACTATAATTACCTCAACATAAAGCACATATCAATGAATTTAAATTCCTCAATGATGTATTTTCCATAAAATTACTTATTAACATATAATATCTTAACTAAGTAATTAGTACCATTAAAAAAAATCTAGAAAATCCGTAAAGAAAAACTACTTATGAACAATCCTTATATTGTCATGATTATGATAATTAGAATACTGTTAATAAAAATATGTATACAACAAGACTCTCAAATTCGATCACTTGAAAAAATAAATAATTCAAATTTAATTATTATTAGGACATAGTCTCTAATGAATTAATCCTTGTATTAGTGTATTAACTAAGAGAATGAACACGTTCCTCACATTTTAAAAAATTGAACCATTAACGGTGCCGTTGGTTGAAAATTGATTTTTTAAGTCTTGTTAACTAGAATGTTTATTTTTATTTAGTAATTTTATACTTTTGGTAAAATTTCTGACACATAAAGAATCGTATAGATCCTTTAATGAATATTACATAGTGCCTCTTCTTTCATTTTTGACTTATAAGAAATTGACTCTTCTTTTCATTGTCATCATTAACACTTTAACTTTAATGATACATCATCCTTATCTTAATTTATTTGTTCGGAAATAAAAATATACTCTAATTGTTAATCATAATTCGATATAGATCATTTGGAATGATCAAAATATATCTAAATTATGTTTCCATTAGGTTAAGAATATCACTAAGCACATCATCACATTTCCCAAAAAATTGGCCTTTGGAACGATTTTTCATATTTCCCACAATTAATAAAAGGAATTAAAACTAAATATATGAGAATATACTAACATAAAAAGGTAGAGAAATAAATATATAAGAAATATCTTATAAATGACAAGTATATAATGACTTATGAGTCTCTAAGTTTCAATCTTGGTCATAAATGGAAACATTTACTATTATGTCTTCTAACTAATTTTTTTTCAAGTCCATCACAATGGTTTGTTGATAATATATGAGTATTTAAAACATACCCCTATGAGTGTCACACATTATGCATATCAAATATCATTGTCACGTGGTAGGAAATGATCATGTCTAGAACAATGTCCCCTTGTAAGGGTTATTTTCCCAGGAAAAAACTATTCTAGATCCATATCAACTTGTATTATCCAATCATTATGGTAATTTATTAGGAACCCATAACTTTATAATTCACCAAAATTAAGGGACATTTTACTATACATATAATTATCCTTATACTCACCCTTAGACATATGCTTATACTAATCCCAAGGATTCTTACTAAAGTATTCTCATCCAATTTAATAATGCTTAACTAACCCTTTTTTATTATACCAACATTAGAGACCCAAAATTTTTTCACATATTAATGCATGATTTCAAACATAATCATCCTTTAGTTATAACCCGAATATAACGAGCCCTAGTTTATTTATATTATTAGGTTTATAATTAATAAAATGGAAACAAAATCATGAAATCAAAATTTTATTCTTCCTATGGAGCTCCTAATTCCATTTAAGCTTCTAATACTCTATATAATAACCTAGACAATACATCAATGAAAGAGGTGAGGTTAAAATTAAAAAATGGAATAAACATGAAAAAGAAAACCTATAATGTGTGTTATAGGTATAACATCATATAAAAAAAGAAAAGGATCATGAGTAATCTCATGGAATAATAACATAAATAATATGGAATCAAAATATTATTCATGAATACTAAATGAAGAAAAAACAAAAAATATGACATAAACAAAATCCACAGTTAACCACCAGGATAACATCGCATGGTGGATAATGTCCCATAATGGATTAGGTTCACTCTGTAATCCTATACATGACATATCATGAGACTATGAAATTACCCAATGAATTAAAGTGATATAATATTATGGGATCAACCATCACATTCATTTCATGCACATGAATATGTGTTCCATATAATGAAATAAATTATAAGTCATAAACATAAGAATTACCTGTAGAAAAAATGGGTTGCAAAATATTAACTCAAATCATAATAAAAAGATATTATATAGAAATGAAATTTGAGAAATAATAATAAAGAATTCATTACCCATGAAAATTAATGAATAGTGATATAGATATATATTTAAGATACATATATAAATTTTTTTAAAGCATTACATATCATTATTGGTTGTTTTCATTGATGAATAATTTTTTTTTAAATGATTGAAATAATTATTAAGAAAAATAACCTTTCCAATTTGAAAATCTATTCATAAAAACTAAATATTCCTAAAATATTATTGAAAATATTTTATTTATAATGATCTATGGAGTCATATAATGGAAGATTTAGTTAGTTGACTGGACAGGATATCAGGTAAAATCGTACATGTTGTTTAAGTTAAAACAAACATTCCATTAACACAATTGTAAAAAAGATAAAATCATTAGAAAAAAAGAATATAATTCATTTAAAACAATATTTAAAAAATTTATAACATGGATAAAAATTAATTTAATGATAATTTTTTGGAATGATAACATTATTCTTGAAATTTATTTAGAAAACATGGATATGGAAGAAAAAGTATTTTTTACTAAAGAGATAAATGATGTTAACTTTTCAAAAATAAATTTACAAAATAAATCTAAGCACAATTGTTAGAAAAAAGGCATTTTTACATGAAAATTTCACGAAAAATTTTATGAGAATAAATAAATGGGTTTTCTTATACAAATATCAAATAATTTCTTATAATGTGAATTCAATTATATATAATCCTAAATAAAATGAGATTTAAACATTAACTGTTACCTATTTGGAAACATTTAAATCATATCAAACATGGGAAAAAATAGATATATTGTAATTGAAAATTACATTAAGTATCAAGTATTACTGATATAATATTTAAAGGGGTGTTATATACAACATTTAAGAATAATTGGTTCATAAAATAATGTGTCTCAAAAAAGGAATTTTTAGATGAAACCCTTACCTCGAGTCATGGATTTGTCATGTTTGTCTCTTACCTATTAATAAATAAACTTATATATATTATTTTTTTCATAATTTTTTTTTAAAATTTTAATACATTATATTAAAACCATTTAATTTAGTTATTTTAAGGATTTATTTAATTATTTAATTAGTTATTTCCATGTCTGGTGTTTTGAGGACGCTCAGTTCATAATTTCAAAATGACCTCGGTGTGTTGACTATGATCAAAGGGGAAATTATTCCATTATATAAAAAATAATATTCTCAAAATATATATCATTTTATATATAAATTATATATGGAAACTAACCATGAAATATGGTTATAAGAAATTAAATTTGTTATAATCCGGGAGATAGTAGGTCGTACGTATAGAAGAGTAACATTTCCATATTTCAATTTTCATGATGGAAAGAAGGTATGAGTTATTTTATAATTATATAATTATAATAATATCAGATATATAATTTTATTTCTATAAATAAACATAAATATACCATGCATGTGATGTGGTAACAGAATATAAATCACCATGCTTCACCATGTGGTAGTCCACCGTTAACACAAATGATGGTATCATGTTTCAATGGATTGAATTATAATAATTTAAATGTTAGTTTAATTTTGTATGATAATTAATAATTCATGAATAAAATATAAAAAACTAAATACATCATATTTAAAATTCAAGTTCGGTGATTATGGAAAACGATTTACATCTCTTCGTGAGGTAGTAGTTTGTCATACGCACGATCGATGACTTTATTTCCCATTTGATGGAAGTGGATATGGATGAATAATATTCCATATAAAAAAATAATATAAAATTACATAGGATAAAATGATGTTATTATGTTAAAATTTTTATGATGTAATTGAAGGTATAAAATGAATATGTAAAAATAATGTGCTCATTGAAGGCAATTAGATTTTCTTAGAAGAACCTACATTGGATATGTTATTATGCATGATAAGGATGGTGTTTTTGTAAAGGAAGACTGCTGTATATTTTGGATAAGAATTATTTCTAGAGATTTTCCAAAGGTTTTTTTTAATGAAAAAGGCTTTATAGGTGTGACTAATTGATTGGTGGGGTGACTTTTTTATTATTTAGTATGAGTGATATTTTTTTAAATACTCAAAACTATTTAATAATGTGATGTCACTCTAAATCCAAGTACATAAAAAATTGAAAAATTAATATTCTTTTGAAATATAAGGATTATAAAAACCTATAACACTGAAAATATACATGTTATCCTTTTTAACTATAGGTATTCCGACTTTTTAAATTTTAATTTTCTTACCACAGAAAATAATTTTTTTCTATTTTTACTATTAATTATAACCATAAATTAAGTTAAAATTATTATATAAAATATATTATTATGATATAAAATTTGGAATAATTTTTATCAAACTCAATTCACATAAGTGTAATATTTTATATTAATATAATACATGAAAACATGGAAAAATCAGGTTTTGGACAAAAGCATTTTTTAATGAATTGATGATCTTATATTAGCTATCTGAGTAGAAATGAAAATTATATATTATTTAATTTTCATATATATAGATATATAATATAATATATAAATACCATTTAAATCATTATTTAAAATGGTTTATTTTAAATAATTAAAATGGAGGAACATTATGCACTTTAGAACAGTTTTAAGAAAAATGTGCTTTTAAACCTACAAAAAACATATAAGAAAAGCCATTATGAAGGTCATTTAAATATAATTAATTTGATTATACCTAAATAAATAATAAATATATGAATTTTAAATCAAATTAAAAAAATAATAGGTCTTTTGAATTTCATAACTTATTAAAATAAATAATAGTTTTAACGAAATGTGTATTCTTCACTATTACTTGGGAAATCAACATTTTATGAAAAATACCAAACATTCCACTATGTTTTTATCAATAATATTATTTTAAGATTTTTTTACAACTAATAAAATTAAATTGCTAAAATTTCCTTAAATTAATTAAAAAAAATTTCCTAAGAAGAATAAAAAATCTTTTTTCAAGGAAACATAATTTTTATAGAAGAAAATATATTTATTATATTTTAGTTCTTATATATTAAATTTTTTTAAATAAAATTATATCTAGTAGGATCTTTATATATATATATCATAAATTAATTAATATTAATCATACATTCCAATTTAACAACTAAATTAAATCATCAATATTTAAATAATAATATTTTAATAATACATTTTGATTCTTTAAACATAGTGCTGTCTGATGAATATTCTATCAAGCTTAGTGTTGTTCAAAAATCATAGGTTGTTACATATATGCTAAAAATATTAGAGCTAATACCCTATATCAGTTAAAGTGTAATAGTTATGAGGGAATTCATTGGATTTTTATAGATTTCGTTTTCTTTCATAATTGTGTCTATTTTCTAAACCCATGAACATATTATTTAATAAATGTAGAATCGATAGAAGAATAACATAGTGAACAACATCATAAGAAATTCCATTGAGATAACCTTGCATATTATTTGAGAGACTCAAAGGACTGGAGTTTATGAATATGAGAACATATGAAGTAGAGATATTGAGGTAGTACATCTATAATAATTAAGGAAACCAGATTGATCATATTTTAGTGGAAAGATGAAGACAAATATTCATTAACCAATTATTATTGATGAACCCAAATAATGACTTTTCTTACAAATTTAATGATTTTTCTAATTGTGGGGGAGTAAAGTTTAAATGTTAATTGATCACTAAGTTAAACTTATATATGGGGTGTAATACTTCTTATTGGATCATATGTTATAAAAACATTATATCATCTAGTTTATTCTATAAGTGTTGTATGAAAACTATGTCGAATCAGTGTTGTAGTTTTTGAGTTTAAAAATAAATAACTCATATAAGAAAAAGGGAATCACTAATTCAGCACCTCCCCCTCTAAGTAATCAAGACAGATCAGAACATTACATAATATTTATTTTTCATTTTCATTGACCATGGTTTTCTATTTATTTTATAAAATTGATTTTGGATATTAAATATATTTATTAGATATTACATTTCATATGTTATTAATAAATGGATTTTCTCTTGTGAAAAGTTTCCCAATGAAGAGGGAATTAGGGTTAGACATTTTACTTGTCTGGCGACTTATGTCTCACTCTAGAAATGTGGGGGGTGTACATCTATAGTTATGTTCTTACTCATTTGTATAATGTGGAACTCATAAATAAATAAACCTTTAATTAAAGAGTTCATATATCTTATCCACGACAAATACTATTTTTGGGTGGTTAACATAAATTATAGGTTGTGCACCGAGTTACACATTAATATGGTTTAAACATATTAATATAAGGGATGGACTAGGACTCCAAAACATAATTAATAGCATAATCCAAGGATAAATGTGATAACATGAGATAACATGGTCAGATTATGTTTCCTTATAAATAATAAGTGTTAGATTCCTTCCGTAAAGATAATTTTCAAGACATCGATCATCCAACTGGGTAGTTTCTTTTTAAAGTGTGGTGCCCTTGGATTATCTCATGTATGTTATAAAAGTAAAGGCTGACCCTTTATTTTCCAATAGGTTAGGGTCATCCAAATTAGGGTTCCCCTAGATTTTTATAAGTTAACGTGTACTTATAATTCCATTGGTATACACTTAACTAGGAATACCTACAAGATAGGATACCAATGAAATATAGTTTGGTTTATCCATAAAAAAGATTTTGAAAATATGAAGTCTAATAAACTATCCAATATCTATATATGATATGATTGGGATGATTTCTAACCAAAATATCTCCATGGTGAGAGGAAATCCCAACTAGACCCATTACATTGTGAAATATGGATCTTAGATCATTAAATATTATGATGAATTCAAAAGGTGTCATCATTTTTGTGGGAGATTCTTTAATTATATTACTTATTATATCGTAATTGAATCCTGATAGTCATCAGATAAAATATTATATTTTAGATAATATCATCATCATCATCATCATCATCATCAAAATTATCTTCCAATTCAATCATATTGGATGGAATAGCTTAATTTAGGAAACCCGATAAAAATGAACTTAAATATTACATCATTTTATATGATAAATTAATATATTACATGATAGTCCACACCATAGAACTATAAAGGGTTAGTTTCGTTGATGAATAAATACATAATAAATTTATTTAATAAAATATCTTCAATATCAAAAAAAATTATTCTTTTATAATACCCTTCTTATATATATACATCTTAAAAATATTTTTCACAACATAGGAGAAATTAAAATATTAAAAAGGGTTATCTTAGATGCTCTATAAGAATAAAAATTGGAGATATCAATCAATAGTGATATAAAATCATAAGATAATAATATGGGTCTGAAATAATAATCATAACATATGATTTTTATTCCTAATCAACCATAGATCACAAATCATGATTCATGGCATAAAACCTTAACATTTTCAAAATATGTGAGTCATAAGAGTGAGAAATCCCCATTAATAAATCATGATCCATGATAAAAAATCATAACCAAATAAACATGTCATTATAATTGTAGAATAATCATAATCATATAAAATATTTTTGGAGGACAATTTTAGGGTTACTATAGAAGTATTGTAGTTGGTAATGGAGCAACAAGAACTTTTCTTCTGTTTGGGACGTCAGGACACTAGTTTGGGCATATGAGCCACAAATCCATTATGCCACCCATCTCCTTTGGAGAATAGGGCCATCGGGATACCTTATGCCTTCTAGCCATGGGATTGTGGTCCACAAAGACCATCATGAAGCCTAAGAAGATCATAGAGAGAAAGTCCTATAAGAGGATTCAGAGAAATTAGCTGCCACCGGAGTAGAGATAACCAAATTGGAAGGAAAATGAGGGTATTAAAATCACCATCGGTACTAGAAACCATGAGTCTATGAACTAGGAAATTCTAGGAGATCAAAAAATGCGAAGTGGGGAGCTATTAACCTTCAATTATGTTGTTTCGAAGGAGGGTATGTTTCAGTGTAGTTTAGTTAGGAATTTAGTTCATGTATTGGGCATTGTCTCATTGGGTCGTTTGGTCATGTACGCAGCCTTATGCCACTAGGCCTATGGGTCATGTAAGGGTTCCATCTCAACCGTGATAAAATGTGGATTATCCAAAAAGTAATAATCAAGGCCTTCATCCCATTCATGTATATGAATATAAAATCATTTTATTAGTAAATGCCAAAATGCCAACAGAAAAAAAAATATTTTTAGCAATTATTTTTTTCGAAAATGTTGATAAATTAGAAAAAAATAGAAATATTTTGAAATAATATATTCTTTATAATTTAACAACCATTTTAAAAAAAACATGGCTAATTTTACCCTGTTTTTACAAAAACCTTACTAATAATATTTATGTGTGTGTGTGTGTGATTATAATATATTATTACTATAATTATATATATTATGTGTATATATATATATAATAATGGTATATATATATATATATATTTATAATTCAGTAATATAAAATATATATTTTATATTGTTTATGTTAAAAATAATATTTTTTATATATTGTATTTTATATTGTATATTATATATAATATTGAATGTATAATTTATGTATATATTCTGTGTGTGTATATATATATATTATGTATCTTAAATGTTAAAAATAATATTTTCTGTATGGTATATATTTTATTTTTTATATTTTATATTGTAAAGAATTTATATTGTACACAATATATATTTTATATATATATAAAATATATGAGATATATTGTATGTATATATTGTACATATATTCTATATTTTCTATATTGAATATATTGTATATTGTATATTCCCCCCATAACTTTGGTGGGGTGGTAAGGGTGGAGTGGGTTTTGGGGCGTGATCGCGAGGTCAAGTCCCCAAAACAATGTTTTAAATGTATTTTTTACTTGCGTCATTTTCTGTTTTTTCGACTGTAACCAATTTTTTATATTATATATTTTATATGTTTTATAAGTTAACAATAATGTATATATATATATATTATTTAATATAAACACACAGATATATAAACATTAATTCATATATATAATATATTATTATTAATATATAAATATGAAATATATATATATTTAATATATTACAGTTCATAGATATAGAATTTATATATTATTATTATTATTAATATATCCAATATATATTTTTAATAATTATAAATAAAAATATACAATTAATATATTATAACCAAAAATATATATGACCATAAATATTATTAATATATAAAATATATATTTTCACACCACGACTTTTGTAATTACTTTATTTTCTTATTTCCATGGATTTGGATAATTTCTGTTCAGATTCGGGTTGAGTCTTGGTTTTAATTTTTAGTTTTTATTTATAGATGATTGTTTTGGGATTAGTAGCATCTGGCACATTAGCAGATCTTGGTTTGGAAGCCGTGCAGCTAGGCCCTGGACACCGTGTGTGCGGATGGTGTTCAATATAGATTTGGAAAATAAATGAATAACAAAAAGAAGTTAAATGAAAGTTAATATAAAATAATATAATTTAAAATTATATTAAATTTATTGTTTTACTAATAATAATATTATTATTGTTATGAACAATTTTATTACTATTGTTAGAAATATTTTTATTTATTCTTATTATTAATATCAGAAATTTGTGGTGGGTTTAAGGCTGGTGTGCAGACACTACATGGTTAGCGAAACCCCTACGGTCATCCCATGTACCCAAGTGACCGCTTTTAGAATGTGTAAAAGCCTCCACATGGTTTGTACATGGTAATTTGAGTTGTGTGGGGTAACCACATAGTTGGCTAGTTTTAAAAAAACAAATAAAAATGCCAAAGGGAGAATAAAATAAAATAATTTTTAATAATAATAAAAATATCCATATTACTCATATCAATAAAAATATTATTTTTCTTAAATATATTATAATTATTATTAATATAAGTTATGATTATTATAATAAAAAATTATTATTATTATAATTATGTTAGTAGTATTATTAAGTTACTATTATTATTATATTATAATTGGGTTAATTATTTTATTGTTTAGTAGGGTTTCCTCTCTCCACCCCCATCTTTTCCATGCACCCCACCCATTCCTTGTTCAGCATGCCACCCTCCCTGTGTGCACCTCCCTAGGAAGACCTCTCCTTCTGGACACCCTCTTTAATGATACATCCCCCTATTGGAACCTCCCTCTCTGGCATGACCCTCCGCTCCACCCAATGCGCCACCCGACCCCCTATGCACCCCCTTATAAAGAGACCTTCATGATGTCTGACTCTCCCCTCTAGTATCCACCGTTGCGTGGAACGAAACCCCTGCGATATCCCTCTTTGGCACGCCACCCAGACTGGAAGTCTCCCTTCTATGGCACACTGCATTAGACAGCAGCCTCCCTTATCTTTTGTGCCACCCCACCTCTAATGGTGCCTACCTGTCATGACTGAGGGGCCCAATCCCATATCAATAATAAAAAAATAACCATCTATTACTTTATTTAGGTTTCTCAGAGATGGGGAATTCTAATTCTCCACTAATTTCCTAGGATTTTCTATTTTCTCCGACACAAGTACCATTATTTAAATTTTCCTCGTTTTGTGGAATCATGAACCGTATGTTTGTTTTTGGGGTTATAAAAAAATTGTGAATAAGTAGTTTTGTTAAAAAGGATTTAAATAAGATTTTTTAAAAGAGTAATTATTTCCCTTTCTTTTTTACCATTAGAAAAAATGATCAATTTATATTGGGTTCCATTTTTTATTCTCCATGTGATCCTTTATTATTCTTATGAGGGTAAGGGATTATTATTGTTTGTTTTAAAATGAAAAAGGTTTAAAACCAATTTTTATATATAGTATTTCGATCATTTTAATCTATGTTTCATTATTTAATGGGTGTTCATTGGGAATATAATCATCTGGGATTAAATTCTATGTTTTAACAATCATTCCTATAGTGTTTTCTTGTTTTTAGTTTTTTCATCAAATTTCTCCATGATCTCGATTATTGTGGGAGATTTTGAGTACTGAGATTAGAGAGTGAACTGTGGGGTTATGGGGAGATATAGTGGTCATAAGGCCTGTTTAGTTTTATTTTCAGTTCTTTCTAAGTCATTCTATTTTGATTATTTGTTTTGGGTTTCTATTTTATTATTCTACTGCATTTTTTATTTATATTGTGGGAAATCATTTACATAATCACCCTTTTGATTACCATGCTGCTTATCACTATCCCAGGAGAATCAGCAAATCCATTTATACCATGTCACAAATCAAACCGGGTGACTGTTTGAGGGTTAACCCGAGTTGGTTCGTGAAAAAAATGTATCAGAGGAGGTCGATACATTAGTGGACCTTTATTTTCATAACTCGTGTAATTACTTGGGGATGTCATGGTAGGAGTAGTAAGAATGTCGAGGCTCAGAATATAGGAACTATAATGAAGTCACGAACCATTTCTTATTCCAAACTTTAGGCTACATTTGGATGTCTGGGTTTGTTGAGGTATTTTTTTCTTCTGGAATATTTAGTGTTATGAAATGAAAATGGAGTTGGACAAGTGGCCTCCATGAAATCTCAAGGACATAAAATCTATGTGAAACTAGGGAAATGGTCTTAAATAACTCCTCATAATGATGGTTTTATTGGACTATGGTTTCCAACAATATGCCCAATTCAATCATCAACACTAGTTTACCCCTTGTGATTCATTTCAAATCATCCTTAACATTGAATACAACCTTGAAAAGTCTTGTTTTGAAATTGTGAAAAGGTGACGTTAAAATCATAATTATTTTTTTGGAATGTGGAAAATAGATTATCATGACTCAACTTACAATGATATTAGTAAAAATTTTGGGGTGAAATTAATTTTTTTTTGCATATAATAGAATTGGATTAAAGGGTCATGATGAGTAGTAGAAAAATCTATTGAACATGAAAACTGGTATTCATAAAAGATTTATGAGTGGGATAAGATTTCTGAAATATAAAGGAGTGGAGTTCGTGAATGGTTTTTATTAGATGGTTTCTGAATATTTTAAAACTTTTCAAAATATCTGAAATGAATGAAATTTATAAGATATTATTCAAAAATATTGGAATATGGTTTTTAATAGATTGGTTTTCATTTTTATGGAAACATTTTGTAAGATCCAAATTCGGTTTTAGGATCTGTGGTCAGTGGTTTTTGATAAGAGGATTTTTAGGGTTTGAAATAGCAGCGTGAGTTTAATGTATTTCCTTGAAAGTTGTTATCGACATTCAGTGTTTCTATGGTTTAACACCTGTATAATTTTTTAAGAGAAAGTGGATGGGTGACCAGTGAGGCACGAGGATATTCATGGGTGAGGCCCATGGGATAACATTAGTGGGTGTGAAATCCTTCACGATTTTTTAAAAGGGTGTTTCTACAGTACAGTGAAATGTTTTTTATCTTGTAGTGGTGTGGTTTGTCCATTTCTTTTTTAGATTGATGTTTCTCTCATGGTGTTTGAGATGAATAATCCCTGTTGTTGGATTAGTCCTGACCAAGTTCTTTTTTCACTTGTTTCTTAGTGTCTTCCCACGCAATGATCTGATGGATGCTGAAGGTGTAGTTTTAGGTTGTTCATCATCTGTAAGACTCATATTTATCATCCTATAGACTATTTTCATGAAGTCTGGAAGTTTATTCTTTCTCTTTTCCTTGTTCAAGAACATCCTATTAATGAAAAGGAGTGAGTGATAAGTATTAAGATAGAATTCAGTTTTCTTGAGTATCTTGAGTGATTAAAAGTAATTTATTCTACCATTTTGATCCAAGGTCTAACTTTGAAATAGTGGGTGGATATGGATCGATTAAATCCCTATGATGATCTTACCTTAATGATCTTCAAGTATTCATTCATCTAATAATTGTTTTTGGGATGATGAAACTATGTAAGAATACGGAGTTGTTCGATCATCAGTAAGGTGTTGGATCGGGGATGGAATTTTATATATTGTTCTTGGACCAAGTTCCATTTGACCCTAGATATGTTTGAAAAAATCTCATGAAGGGACAAAATTTTGAGTTTGGGCTTCGTCCTGAGTTTTCGTTGAAAGTCACAGAGCTCAACAGAACAAATTTTTCTGATGTAGTTTGGAAATCCTTTCAGGTGAATGATGAGTTAGCAGGAGGACGTGATATTGTGAATCGTCCTCTGCTCATTGTAAGAAGTGAATAGTATTCTAGTAAGAATAATAGGAAGCATCCTAATACTGGGTGTACTGGTATAGAATTAAGAAGTGTTCATACATCTCATAAACCCCTTTAGGGTGATATACTTTGATGTTTCAACAGTGTGGTGAGATTGGTCATAAGAGTTCATCATGCCCAAGTGCTCTACGAATCTGCCACACCTTTGGACTCTTGGGTCACTTTCAGTGGTTCGGTTAGGGTGTTTTGAATAATGTGTTATATCAAGGGTTTCTAATTATGGATTATGATGAGGGATATTATTAAAACATCATAGCTCTAGCCATAGTTCTTGGAGTTAGGATGGCTTATAGTCAAGAAACCCCCAAGGGTGCAAAGGATCGTGGTCTAGTGTATGTCTTTAGTGTGGTAGTTGGAAGTAGATTAATCCACCTCCGTAAATGCTTCATCTTGAATGGTCCTATTTATTGGAATGAAATATGGGTGTCCCATTTCTCAATTTCAAGTTGTGAGGGCGAAAGAGCTCCTCCTTAGATATATAGAGGTGTGTGTATATTGTTCTCTTGAGTGTAAATGTTGTAATCACATGGTCATAACCCCACGTATGGTTTTTCATGCATAAATATCCTTGTAATTCTGCCTCGATTTTAGTTTTTTTTTGAGTCATCCGATGATTGTAATTCTCATAGGAGTGGTGAACTGTGTATGGTCTTATGTTTGGTTTGGTGTTTCGTTAATCGTATCCCTTATAGTGAGAGATTTTTCCTACAATATTCTCCAATATATTCAATATTGACCTATGTTAATTAGTTAATATGGTTAGTTATTATAGTGGGGAGACCCATAGTGGATCTCACAGATTTACCCCTAATGTAGTTCAGTGTAATCCTAATCCTTATGGTGGGGAGACCAATCGTGCGGTCCCATATTAGTACTTCATATTATTTCCTAGTGTCAACTTGGTGGTAGGTAGTTTTATTTTTAGCTATATAACCTCAAACTCATCTCCTGAGTAAATTTTTGGATTGGGGAAATCCGAACAGTTTCATTGAAATAATCTTATAAAAATAAACTTTGGAGGTTTTTTATTTTCCGGATGTGGCTTGATTTTTTTTTCAATTTTAGAAATGTGTTATATGTTTTTAGGTAGTGTCGAAGGAATTTTTGTTTAAGAGGTTGGATTTTAGGGTAAGAGTTTATTTCCTATGATCAATCAGCTCGAGGAGTCTCAGCTTAGGGGTGAAGGTGACACTGAGTTGGGATTCCATTTTGGGTCTCCATAGTTTATTTTGTAAGTATCATTCCATATAGATAGCGATATTGAATTTTATTTTTTTCAACCCTTGGGGGTCTTCTTAAATTATGAAAGAGTATCAGTTATTTTTGGTTAAAACTTATTATGGATTTCTAGGGGTGAAAATTTTTTTTTGGTGAGATTTTTCACACCCCGACCTTTGTAATTACTCTATTTTATTTTCTTTCTTGGCATTGGATAATTTTTCCAGGGTTCGGGTTGAGACTCGATTTGAATTTTGTAGTTTTTATTTAATGTTGAGTTTTTTTGGATTTTCAAAATATAGTGAACATTCATAGCATGGTTTGGAGATCATGTGATCACACCCCAATCATTGTGTGGCCTGCCTAGTCATCGTGTGGCCTTCTGGTGTTCAAAATAAATTAAAAGTAAAATGATTAGTAAAACAATGTTAAATGGAAGTAAAAATAAATTATGAAAATGTAAAATAAAATTAAAAGAATTGTTTTTATAATAATTATAATGATAATATTAATATTTGGATTATTATTTTTATTATTATTAAGAATATTATTAATTATTATTATTATTATTATCAGATATTTGTGGTGGATTTTAGGATGGTGTGTGGAAATCGCACGGTTAGTGGAAACCAAGAAGTAATCCTAGGTACCTGTGTGACCACTTCTAGAATGATCAGACGCTACCCCACTATTTGTGCACGGTCTCTTGATCAATGCTGGGTAATCGTGCGATTGCCCAATTTTTCAATAAATAGAAAGAGAAAAAAATGGAGAAATTAAAAAAAAATATTTAATAATAATAATATTTATTTTATTCTTTTGAATATTATCATTTTTATTCTTATAAATATTATGAATATTATGAATATTATATACAATAATTATTATTAAGAATTGTTATTATTATTATATCTATGTTAACAGTATTATTAAGTTAATCTTATTTTTAGATTTATTATTAGGTTATGTTTATTTATGTTCGATTAGGTTTCCCTTCCTCCATTCCTTCCCTTACATATATCCCCATCCCCCTTCCATATATAATGTGCCCCCTCCTTATGCACACCTCCCCAACTAGACCTCTCCTTCTAGCGAACTGCTTCTTTGTCACATCCTACAGCCATCACCTCCCTCTCTAGGGTGACTCTGCTCTACACCTTGCATGCCAACCAACCCCATGTGCACCCCGTCCCCGTGTGATTCCCCCGATGGATGGGTCTTTCCTTTGGATCCCTCTCATGTGTGTCAGGACACCCTTCTAGCATCCCTCACTAGCGTGACACCTAGATCGATCACCACCACTGCACATCTCCTGCCCCAGTCAGTTTCCTCCCCTCTCCACTACACTACCCCACCTCTAATGGAGCCTCCCTGTGGCATTCATCCTTATTCATAGTGATAATGGCCTCCCTTATTCCCTCTCTAGTCATTTTCCCCTCAAATTTATGGTTTCTCTTTGGGGTTTTGGTTTCACATGCCTTGGGATATTGTTTTGAGGTTTCGTTTTTGATTATTTGGGATTGATCATCATATTTTATGGTTTGTTCTTGACCCTAAAAGGTGAGGTTGAGGTTTGATTGAGGTTTTGCACAAGTTTTGAGATGTTCATCATCATTTGAGGTAATCCCCCACTGAAAATTTCCTTTAAATTTACGATTTCATTTATTTCTTGTTTTTTTCACTCACTGTGGTAGAAAAATATTAAACTATTATTTTTGGATTAATTGTTGTATATTAAATGAGGTGGTTTGAAATAGTATTCTTAATATGTGGTTTGGGTTTTTTGAATTTTTCACACCATTTTCTTGATAATTATCCTGATTGTCTTTTTCATGGGTTTTTTCAATGTATGTTTTGAACTTATATATGGAATTGTGATACTTAAAGTGGATGATTGGTATTTCACAAATGAGTTTCTAAATGGATTTTTTAAATGGATTGTACATGGTTAATTATGAAATGGGTTAATAGGTTAAAATTTTGTACGACCAATTTGGCATTATGGAATGGTTATTTGGAAAACCCCTCTTGGGTTAGGTCACTTTCCTTGTTTGTTGATCATGTGATAGGAGGGTATTTGGTATGGAACCTCCCTTGTGTAATAATTATTTTAAGTCAATTGAGTACCCTTGAGGTGGTTAGAGTGGTTTTGGTTGTGTAATTTTATCATTTAAAATATTTATGGCTTGTGTCTTGAATCCTTTGGAACACCCCTTTAGGAATATATCGTGGAAGTATAGCATTACAAAGTGGAATTCAATGAAAAATTTCTGAACTTGTCTAGGTTATTTCACTAGCTAGTAGTGCCATTCAGGATGATATATTATTATTATAGCTATGGGATTGAACCCCTTAGTCAGGAAAGGTAGGGTGACAACCAGACATTTGGGAATTACTATTTCATCAAGTTGGGCATGCTTTTTGGGTGAGTCACACGTATAGTTTGTTCTGGATCTCCTATGATTTCATTTGATTTATATAGTTACTTTGAAATTAGTACCATTAGATTCATTTTCATCGTTGTGTGGAATCATGAACCATTTTTTGGTTTTGGTGTTATCCTGTAAAATTTTGAAATTATGGTTTTGCTCAAAAAGGTTTTAAATAGGATGTTTTGAGTGAGTAAATACTTCCCTTTCTTTTTTATTGTTATGAAAAATGAACAAATATTATTTGGTTCCCTTCTTCCTTCTCCCCTTGGGCCTTATTTTAAATCATAATTAAATTTATTATGATTGTTTATTTTAAAATGAAATGTGTGGAATCCCAAATTTTTTATATTTTATTTTAAATCAGTTAGTCAATTTTTCTTTATTTAAAGGTTGTGCATTGGGAATAAAATTATTTGAGATTACCGACTGAATTGTATTACTCAAGCCCATAGTTTTTTAATTTTTCTAGTTTCTACCACTACTTCCAGATTGATCTTGATCTACATGGGTGATGTTGAGTCTTAGGATTGAAGAGTGAATCATGGGTTCCCATAAAATTGTAGTGGTCATTAGCTCTAGTTAGTTTCAATATTCAGTTCTTACATAGTCATTATTCTTGGTTTATATTTTTAGTTTCTATTTTATTATTCTGTTGATTTTGATTATTTATATTGTGAAAATCATTCACATCATCACTCTTTCTATGCTAATGGTAGTTGTCGCTAGCTCGAGAGGATCGAGAAAGCCTTTCAGGCCTTATCACGAATCAGATTGGATAACAGGTTCAGGGTTGACCAGGGTTGGTTTGTGACATATATTGTATATATATAAACAATTTTTGTATATATATAATATTATAAACCTATATATGTTATATATTTAAAAAAAATTGTATAAACATATATATAATATATTTTTCTTAAACGCACATATATATAAACAAAAAATTATTAATATATACAATATCTATTGTTTATATGTATATATATAAAAATATTATATGTATATGTGATATTATAAAAATAATATATTTATATATAATATTATTTTTAATATATAAAATAATATATATATTTATATATATTAATGCTTAGATATACGATATATATTGTATATTTATATATAAACATATATTGTGTATATATATAATATTATAAACACACACATATATAATATTATAAACATAGATTTAATATATTATTTCTAATATATAAAATGTTATATATATATATATATATTAAAATATTAATATAATATTATTAATATACAATATATTCGGTGTATATAAATAAACATATACTATATAAATATAAACATTTATATATGTTATATATATAAACATATATATTGAATATATATAATAATAGTAATAGTAATATATTAATAACATATATAACATGTTAAAAATAATAAATTTATAACATATATATTAATAATAATATATTGACAAAATATATTGTATATAATATTTTAATTATATTACTATTATTATTAAATTTGTGTGTGTTTATAATATATTAATAATATTTTTTTATGTAACTATATGTGTTTTTATTTTTAACAATAAATATTAATAATATAGTATGTAAATATATTATTTATATATATATTAAAGAATTTATATTAATATTATATTATTAAAAATATACATTAATAATATTATATATTTACAGTTATGTCGGGGTACTCCCACATACAAACTGGTGTGGGAATGTGGGACAGTTGTTAAAGAAATTTATGGGGAGGGAGAATGCACATGGGGAAGGTGGTGGGATTCAGTGGGGCTAGTAAGCAAGGTCAATCAGAGGTACATGGGGTAATGTGAAACAAGGGTGGGGCTGGCGAGGCGAAGTTGTCGGTCAGTGAGGTTAAAATAAGGGAGATGTGTTAGGGGGAGAGATGGAAAGGCGGTGTCACTGGTGTTTGATGACGACCATGAAAGGGGTTGTGGGGGGGGGGGTTAGAGTCCTGAGGACGTGATGGCGGGCGAATCAGGTAAGAGGTGGGGAGGTGCAGGGGGGCGGGTTGTGTAAATCCCTGAGCCCACACTTCCGGATTCAGTACTAAAAATGATGTGTATTTATTTGTATAATAGATAACTAAAAAAATACACTGTACAATATTAAAATGTGGACCTTTTCCTTTCTAGGTTCAGAAGAATTAGTGAACAACAAACATATATTGAATCAGTGTTTATAACAAATAATAGTTAATATAAAAAATTGGATTCATCTACAGTAGCACCTTCAGTGTCCTTTGAACTTATTAGTATTTGTCTGAAAAACATTTTAAAAACATATAATGGGAAAAA
Organism: Viscum album; assembly: GCA_963277665.1. Taxonomy (NCBI): domain Eukaryota; kingdom Viridiplantae; phylum Streptophyta; class Magnoliopsida; order Santalales; family Viscaceae; genus Viscum; species Viscum album. Next base: position 114,255,324 of record OY728161.1, read on the forward strand.
ACATATTAGTAAAGGATAAAAAAATAGGTAACCGAACTGTTATTCCATAAATACTTTTAAACATATGATAGAATTTTCACAAGACAAACATCATACCCCGAAAGTATCATATACATAATTTTTAAAAACATAGAGAACATAAATAAAAAATTTGTGTAACATGGAGAAATAATTACATATAATTGTAACCATCATGGCTAACATATTATTTGTAACCCACATGGCCACCTTATAATGTAACCCTCACAGCTACCTTACAATGTAACCCTCACGGCTACCTTATAGTGTAACCATTGCAATTGCACATGGATTAACCATACCGACGATCTACAAAATAATCATACAAAATTAATTAGAAGAAAATATAGGCCCCACCATTCATCTTAACCAATTTACATTAACCATAACATAATCATACATCATGAATAATTTTAGGAAAACATTGCTTTGGATTTTGTAAAGCTGAATTTTAAAAACGGGTTTTAAAAGATAACTCCCTTAAAAATATAATATAATTTAGTTAAGACTTAATAGAGTGAATTTAATATGTATATACATTGAAAATGCACATAATTAAACATAATATATACAAATTTCATCACAAAAACAAATTTAATACCCTATAAATAATTAATTAGAATGTTAACCCAAAGAATAGAAATTGGGTTATGAATTCCCATACCTCGAGTTTTCCTTACCTAAAACTCATTTAAACCTCATTTATAATGGTTAAAAGATTACTATTAATTTATTAAAGAAACATATTATATTTATAACACTTTTTATGATCATTTCATAATATCATTTCACCCTATAATTTTTATTATTTTTTTTCCATCCATTGTTTTCAGTGCATCCTTTACATGATTTCTGTGGGCATTTTGTATTTTACTTTCATCTCATAAGGAAAGGAAATTAAATAAGTGGGTTTAAATGGTATTAATATCATTATAGAATATATAGTTATACCATAATTCATTTTTTATCAAATATGATGATGAATCTTTAGATAAAACCATTATGATGTTTATTTAGATCATTCTCCTTGATAATCATGAAACTGTTTCTTCATATAAATTAGTATCAAGAATATTACATCTTTCTAGAACATAAAATACGTCAAATAATACACATTAACTTTTTTTTCATACATTACAATGGTTTTACACACATTTTTTATTCATGTAAAATAAATTTCATACAAAATGCCCATGATTTTTTTAAAATGACACCTCTTGAACAATGTTTTTATAAGAGGGGAGGATAGCAAGAATGATGAGTAATTTCTTCCATAAACATGATAAAATCCATAAAATATAAGATTATTGAGGTTTCATACCTCTTGGATAAGGGTAATATATAGAGTGTATTGAAATAAAATTAATTGAAAAGAAAACACAACGAAATGAAATAGGATTCTTACCTCTTTATCTCTTCTCCTTGAGATCCTCTTTAAGGTCTTTGGTTTTGGCCTTTTGGTGAGGTTTGAAGGTCTTGGACATGGGTATGTTCCACGGGGATGGAATTTCTCAGAACATAGACTATATTCAAGGCTTGATATGTTTAAGAGAAAGAGGTGAATGAGGGGGTATTTATTGTGGAGGAAAATGGGATTTTACATTATTTTAATCATTATTTTTATAATTTTTTCCCTGATTATGAATTTTCTTCTTTATTGTGATAAAAATAGTAAAGATAGAATGTGAGTTCAAAAAGTGGGATTACATCTGTTATTATGTCACAAATTGTGTATTTTACTGATAATTTGAATATATACGGTATTTTACCTCATTTCATAATTCATAATAAATTAATGAATTTTAGAAAATCCCAAAAATTCACCCTAACCATTTTTTAATGTGTAGATCCAAAAATGAAGTCCTTTTTTTGAAATAATTTTCTAAATATACTTAATTCAATTTTTAAATAAAATAAAAATTTACATGTGAATAACAATTTTAGAATTAAAAATTCTTTTCTAATGCTTTGATTAATTACATAAGGTCTCTTAAAATTAACTTATAATCATAGAGAATTAAATTAATTATTTATGAATACATTTTATGAAGATAATATTTTCATTAGAATTATTATATTAAGATAAAATTTGTAGTTAAATATATATGACCTGAAAAAATACCAAAACTAAATCAAAAATGTTTAAATTATTTATTTACTTATATTATTATATAATTATATCACATTGACACTTATAAGATGGATAAATTTTATTTATAATTTTTTTTGTCAATTTATTATTCATAAGGGTACATTACTATTCATAAGGTTCATGATATTATTCACAAGGGTACATTAATATTCAATTAGGGTCTGGTTACTATTCATAAGGGTACATTAGTATTCAATTACGATCAGGATACTATTAATACGGGAATGTTACTATTCATGATGGTCGGGAACATTACTATTCTTAAGGGTCTTGTTACTATTAATAATTGTATGTTACTATTCATTATGGTAGGTTACTATTCACCAGAAAAATATGTTTGTTCTTTCAAACTCCAAAAAAAACTAATTTTAACCATGTAATTCCATTTCATGAAATTCAAAACACATAAGTGAAATAAAATGGTTAAATGGTTATTTTATAATGGATAAATAGTATTTAGTATTTCATTTATGCACATAGTGCTTCCTTTTTAAATCATGTAATGTTACATTATCCCCCCCTTAAATGAATTGCGTCTGCACTATTTATTCATTATATTTATATTTCTGTATTTACGTATCGATAATTAAGAAAAACTAATTTCTTATGTCTAAATAATTAATTATAATTTTAAAATTAATCATTATCATTTAAATTTTTCAAAAAAAAATGAAAATGCCTAATCTCTAATGTTGTTTAGACCGTTTCTATGATACCAACAATAAATACATGAACCCACACTTCCAGATTCAGTACTAAAAAATGTGGGGTATTTTTTATATGATATATTAATGAAAAATACATTGTACATTAGAAAAATGAGTACATTTTCTGGTCTAGGCTTTTGAAAATTAGATAGAAACTTACAAATATGGAATAAGATTTTATAAAAATTAATATCTATTATAAATAACTACATTCATCTGCATTAACACCTTAATATTCCTTTAAACTTCTAATGAATACTGTGAAAAACATTTTAGAAACATGGGATGAGAGAAATAGATAAGTAAAAGATATAAAAAGATGTAAAGGAACCATTAGTCTATAAATACTTTTAAACATATGAAATCATTTTCAAAAGACATACTTTTTACCCATAAAATATCATATACAAACATTATGAAAAAATAGAGAACAAGAAAAAAACATTTAGGTAAATTGGGGAAATAATAATTTAAATTTTAAACATTAAGGAAACCATATTATTTTTAACCCTTAATGCTACCTTATATTTTAAACCTCACAACTACCATACAATGTAACCCTCACAGTTACCTAATTGTGTAACCATAGAAGTTACACGTAGAGTTACCAAACATTAAACCTCCAACATAATAATACCCAATAAATTGGAGGATAATATAGTCCCCACCCTTCATCATAATCAATTCCCAAGAACAATAACATAATCATACTACATGAATAATTTCATAACAACATTGCTTTTGAATTTTGTAAAACAGAATTTTAAAATAGGTTTTTAAAAGAAAATTCCCTGAAAAATATCATATAATTGATTTCAAACATAATATATTTGATTTAATATGTATATAAACTATAAATACACATAAATAAAAATAACTTATAAAAAATTCATCACACAATCAAATTTAATACCACATAAATAATGAAGTAGAATGTTAACCTAAGGAATGGAAATTGGGTTAAGAATTCTCTTACATTGGGTTCATCTTACATAAAATTTGTTTAAAACTATTATATAATGGTTAAAATAATTTTATTAATATTATAATGAAACATATTCATTTCTATGACAACTTATATTATCATTTCATAACTCTAATTCACTATATAATTATTAGTATTTGGTTCTTTCCATTGTTTTTGGTGAATTCTTTTTATGATTTCCATAGTCGGTTTGTATTTTATGTTCATGTAGTATGGAAATTAAATTCAATAAGTAGAATGAAATGGTATTAATATGTTTCCATAATATATAGTGATATCTTAATTCGTTTTTTATCATTTAAGATGATGAATCTTTATATAAAACATTAATGACATTTTTTAGATCATTTTCCTCAATAATCGTGAAGTTGTTTCAATATATAAAATAGATTTAGGAATATAATTTCATTACAGAAATTAAAATAGGTTACATAATACACATTAAATTCTTATTGAACCACTAAAACGGTTTTTCTATAATTTTTTTATGATGTAAATGAATTTTCAACAACAACGCCCACAATTTTGGTAAAACGACAAATCTCAAAAAATGTTTTTATATGAGGGGGAGGAGATGAAGAAAGATGAGTAAATTCTTCCATAAACATGATAAAATATATTATATATAATATTATGGAGATATTATACCTCTTTGATAAGGGTATGATAATATTGTATTAGAAATGAAATTGAATTGAAAAGAAAACCCAAGAAAATTAAAGATGATTCTTACCTCTTGATCTCTTCTCTTTGAGATCCTCTTTAAGGCCTTTGGTTTTTACATTTTGGAATGATTAACGGGTCTTGGACATGGGGAATATACTTTAGGAGGTAATTTGGTAGAACATAGATAGTGCTCATGGCTGGAGAAGTGTAGGAGGAAGAGGGGAATGCGGGTGGTATTTTTAATGGAGGAGAGGAGAGATTTAACGTTATTTTAATCATTATATTAATAATTTTTTCCCAGACTATGAATAGTATTAATATCTGTGATCCAAATAAAAGTTAGAGAATGTTAGTTCATAAAAAAGTGGGATTATATCTATTATGATTTCATAAATAGTGTATTTAATTGATAACTTGAATATATAGTATTTTACTGTATTTCACTATTCATAAAAAATTAAAAAATTTATGAAAAATCCCAAAAATTAATCCTAACTATTTATCGACATGTAGAATTAAAAAATAAAGTCCATTTTTTAAAATAATTTTCTAAATATGATTAATTATTTTTTAAAAAAAATCTTAATTTACATGAAAATTACAATTTTAGAATTAAATCTTCATTTCTAAAACATTGAAAAATTACTTAAGGTCTCTTAAAATTATCTTATAATATTTTCTCATAAAAATAATTATTTATGAATACATTTTGTTAAAATAAATTTTTCATTTAAATTATTAAATTACTCATAAACTTGTAATTAAATATATATATAACATAAAATAATACCTACACTAAATCAATAATTTTTAAGATATTTATTTACATATATTATGATATAATTTTATCATATTGACACTTATAAGATGGATAAATTTTATTTATAATTTCATTGGTGAATTTACAATTCATAACGGTACGTTACAATTCACAAGGTTCAAGTTACTATTTATAGGGGTACATTGCTATTCATTAGGGCCAAGATACTATTCATAAGTGTACATTACTATTCATAAGGGTTGTGTTACTATTAATATGGGTACATTAATATTATTAAGGTTCATATTAATATTCATAATGGTAGGTTTATATTCCCCAAAATTTAATTTTGTTCTATCAGACTCCAAAAAACATAGTAATTGTAATCGTGTATGTCAATTATTTGAAATTCAAAACACAGAAGCGACAACATTATGTCTAATTTCTATTTTATTAAGGTTAGATATTATTTATCGTTTCATTTAAAAACATATTTTTTCTTTTTAAAATCTCGATATTTTATAGGGGGAAATCAATTGGGGTCACTGGGTGGGTAGGGGAGTGAATAAGGCAGACCTACATGAGAGGGGGGATGACTAGTGCTGGTTTCCTACTGAGTATGGTAAGAATGTAGATTTTTCTTGCTAGGGGGGAGAAGGTACGCGGGTGTCTCCAGTTGATTGGGGAGGCTGGGCTGGAAGAGATATTTTAATTCTAAATTCAATAACTATAAATGTTTCTAGAAACATTGGGAAATGACATGTAATTACCAACATTTCTAAAAACCCAGGAAATGGATAATTAGTGATTTTTAAACATCACTAATTAGAGATTACTAAATTATTGAAGCTTTTTAGAAACATCGGTAAATGACATGTAATCACCTATGTTTATGAAAAAATCAGTATATGTATAATTATTGGAATTTATAAATGTTTATAATTTGTGAAAACTCATTTATCGATGTTTTCAAAAAAAACATTGATGAATTAAATCTCTTCGTTTATAAACACAAAATACTATCATCACATAGTGGGAAAAGTCCCATAATGGATTGGGTTCATTCCCAAACCAATTTTCATCCCTAGAATTAGTTAACTTCCCTTAACATTTTGTAATATCATGATATATCAATCAGTACACAATTAATTAGAATAATTTAATGGAATCACATGTCACATAATGAAAATCATACGTATTTGTGTCTTTATATCACAAGAATATTCATCAAATCATCATATAAAATCCCATGAAAAAGAAGAAGGAATCATAAATATATGAATACCACATTATCATATGAAATATAGAGAAATAAAATTGTTGTTATCATTATATTAAACCATAGTAATTCATTAAAAACATAAAAAATTATTAGTATTAATGAAAATAACATTTAAATGAAAATTAAAACATCCCTTTGAAAAAATGGGAAAATTAACATTTATTTTAATAAGATTTTAAATAAATATTCATAAAATATTATGAGAATTAATTTATTTAAAAATCTACATAAAAATTATAAAATTAATCATCCAAAAAATAACGTTCATGATCGTGGAAAAACATATTTTTCGGGGTAAATGTTAAAATAACGATTCCTTTCACTTTTTTTTTAAAAAAGTAATGAATAACATAATCAGAGAAGCCTTGTAAAAATATAATTTTTCATATTTTTAAAATTATGTCATATATTGTTGAAAATGTCTTTAAATAATCATTGTTTGATAGAAAATAACAATCTTCAAGACATTTTAATGAACATGTATATAGAAGAAAAAGATCACAGAACCATGAGTACATAAGATCATCTTTTCTAAAAATGATTTTCTAGACTATTTTAAGTACCAAAGGGGGTATAATTAAATAAAAATATGAAAACCTAATAAATAAAAATATGAAAATAAAATATATGGGTTTATATATACAAAGAGTATATAATTTCCATAATAGATATTCCAGCATAAGAAATCCAGACTAAGAAGAAGACTGAATAAAAAACCCTTACCTCTTATCATAAATATATTTGATTGTGTTAAAAATATCCATTATAATAAATTTTATTATTATAATTCTATATAAAAACTATATTTATACTGATATTAAATTATAATATTCCATTTTAATATTCAATTATAAATTTTTTAACAATTCTTCATTTGAATCAACAGTGAGGTTGCTAACTATTTTGTTTCCCAAACATGTTTTGGTTTGATAGTTATGGTCCATGCACCATGTTCATGGTTTCATCATATCAAGAATCTTAATCATGTTATATGTATAATATTTATTCATTATATAAACATTTATATTATTTCCTATAACATGGTGACGAAAAATGGATTGCATCACTTCATAGAGAATATAGTTTGTGTATACACGGGAGTAATATCATTAATTTTCATTGAATTGAATGAAAAAAGGATAAATAAAATTATCACTTTCATGAATCATAATTATATCATAAATATCATATATATCACTTAAATATATCAATATTAACATCCATTTATTTCATTAATAAAAAATTAATCATATCTCTTTTTGGAGATAGTAGTCCAATCGTATGAACAAGTGACGTTATCATTTGTCATAGAATGGAATGGAGGTATAAAATAGATGTCACATAAACATAAAAACATTTAAGTATAGTAATAATAATTATTTAATAATGTTAATATGGTCATCTATTATTTATATGAGGTTAAATATGAAAGAAACTCCCAATAGTTCAGTAAATACAATTACCTCTTATTTGAGTCACCCCCTTTGGATTACCCCATAATCCTTTAAATGTTGACATTTTTGGAAGAATAAATTCTCTAAGAAACAATGAGGGAGTTTGGGAAGAAATAATAGTATGAATTGGATAAAAAATAGTTCTCAATGATTGTGAATAAGTGAAGGGAGTGGGTGCCTTTTGTAATTGTTTTTGGTGTCACTCTTATAAATACATATTACATAAAAATATAATAAACTAATACTTATGCGAAAATGGAACAATGGAAACAAAAATATAAGGAAAATATATTAGTGACTCTAAATTTCTTTAAATGATAAAATTTATCATAATTTTAGAGATATTTTATGTATTATATCTATGTTTATCTCCCCTTTAATCCACTCATCTCTTACTACAACGAGTTATTTTTAACATGGTTAATATTCAAAATAAACAAAAATGAAATTGAACTATCTAAAAAAATTTATTATGATTTTAAACTTGGAAACCCAATTATTACATTCAATTATTATTAGGAAAAAATATTTTAAAATAATCATTCAAGACACAAAAAATATCATTTTTATAGAAATATATTTTTATGCAAACAACTGAATTCAATACAATTCCTTGTGTGGTATAAAAAATTAAATGATTTTAAAAATTAAACATTGGATATATTATAGTAAAAAATAATTAAAAATATTCATATATAGTGCTGAAGTTAATATATTAAAATATAAATTTATTTGATGCATAAAATAATTTTTTTCATAAAAACATCACTTTTTAACTTCAAATATTTGTATTTTCGTTTATAATAAATTCTTAAGAAACAATTATTTATCGAAATGTGTAAATTTTTTTTTAAACATAATTTTCTAAACGAATATTTAAAAAAAACATATATTGCAATAAATATTATTGTAAAATAAATTTTTTTAAAATTTTTCTTTTGGATCAATGGTATTTTCTATGTGAATTTGAAATTATTTTTTACGATTATATTTCATTTAATACAATAGAATATTTTTAATTTTATAATGTATAATAATTAATCACATATGTTCATTCAAAAAGGATTCTCAGAATATCATACACATCAAATTCATTTAAGTAAAATATATTTTTAAATCTATGGGTGTTACATTATACCACCTTATAAGAACATCACACTCAAGATTCTGTCACTCTAATATAAAAAATGAGGATACCTCAACCTCATCACATCCTCTACTCCCAAAATTTATTCATTGAATATGTGATTCCTATATATAAATTTAACTATGAGAGTGGACTTGTTCTGTAGCACATTATCTCTTTCATCCAAGATATCAAAATTTTTATCCACATAAGAAAGGTCATAATCTAATGGTATACCCTATTAGTTTATTATATGTGAATTATCTTGTCTATAAATTCTCAAAAGAGATATTTTGATTACAAAATGAATTTGGGAGAGGTTTAGAGGATGTTCTAACTAAAAAATCACCATCCAGTTATAAATAAAAAATAAAATTGAGATAGATATATATGGGGTTTCACATTACCCTTTTTAAAATTTCATATCATTATTCCATGGGGAAATCCATAGGATATTCTGTTCATAAAATTTTAACTCCAAATATCACTTATTTATTTCAATATATAATTTTTTTATTATCTTTGTGAAGACCTTATCTATCGTTTTCTCTACTAGCTCAGGTCCCAATAGATATCATTCACAAAATGTATCCCGTCATGTTGGATTCATTCAAGTTTTTACATAGAGGTCTTCATAAGGTTCTATACAAGTGTTTCAGTGAAATAAATTATTTTAAGAAAATCTATCCAATGGAAGTTGTTTCTCCCAACATCCATTGAAATATCCATTATAATATCTCAATACATCTTATAGGGTTTTATTGTTGATATATGACTGGATATCTATCATTAGATGATATGAAATTACATATCTTAACATAATACAAAAATCTTGTTATTGAGTTCTCCAATGAAATAATGAAAACCTCATTTCTCGATCAGATATGACTAAGAGTGGTCCTCCCTAAAACTGTACAACATCATGAACCTATATCCTTTTCATCTAATCAATAGAGAAAGCTTCCCTGATCGAAATTAAATGTGTTTATTATTTAAGGAATTTGATTATAAACCAAAAATAATTTTCTATTTAGATGTATTGGGGAGTCCCATTATGAAATAAATATTTATGTTCTCACAATTCCACCCAAGTATATGTAATTTTTGTAACATCCCCATAAAATTATATCTATCCCCCATAAATTTCTATCATACTTTTAAATGAGATACATACTTCAAAAAATCCCTCCTCATGTTTTCCGAACAGAAATTTTCATTAACATATCTATACATTTTTATAATTAAATGGTTATGAGAGAATGATGAACATTGAGATTCATCAAAAATATCATTCCTCAATTCTGGTCTTGATGAGACACACACCCAATTCATAAATCTGATCATTCCATCATGACACTGGTTAATATAATGAACAATACTAACCATATTTTATAGAAATGGGTCATCCTTATGTTCCACTTTATTCTTCATAAAAAATGATTGTTGAACATTCATCTAAGAAATATAATATCTCTCTCTTTTATATATGATATCATGGTCCATATTCTAAAAATCCCTAAGTTATGCATTTTTTCTATCATTACCAGAGACTCACAAACATGTACCTTCTAACTTAGAGCATCAATAATATGTTTTTCCTTCCCAAGACGGTAATGTATTGAGCTTTCAAAACCATTAATTAGTAAAAACTATCATGTTTGGTGCATATTCAACTATTTATGTTAGAATACATACATTAATTATTTATGATTAGTATATATATCACACCTTTCATAAAAAATACAATGATGGATGGTTTTGAATCATGAGTTGGGTAATTGTTTTCATGAAACATTAATTTTTAAGAGACATAACATGGCACCATGTCATTTTGTATGAGAAAAAATCAGAATAAAATATTTTATTCATTACAATAAATCTCAAACTCGTCTCTATATTAGGTTACTATAAGAATAAGTTCTCTACCAAACCTTATATTTAGTTCTATGAAAATTTCTCCACATTCATATATATAATGAAACTTGGAACCCATTCCTCTTAACTTGATTAGAGGATTGGATATTTGTGATAAATGTATTATAAAATATTGGAAATATCTGGACAAACCAAATGAACTACATATTTAGATCATTATGGTTTTTCATGGCCATTAATCAATAATAAATTTATTATAGTGATTTATTGATATACACTCAATTTTAATTATGTTTCACCAAAATGATACTTTTTGTAGATAAAATTTATACATTTTAAATTTGAAAAATTAATTATCTTTTCTCAAGGCCTTTAGTCATAAAAAGATATTTTTACTCTTCCTTGTGCTTTGAATTTAAAAATAATATCATCTATAAAGAATACAAAAAATTGAAAATTTATTACTTAAATACTTTATTCATTAGATCTATGAAAAAATAAAGGGAATTGTTGATTCCAAATTTCATCACTATAAATACATAGACACAAAACCCCGTATGGATGGTTGTCCTAGATATGTCCTCACTTTTGACCCTCAACTAATGATATCGAAATCAGAGGCCATACTTTGAAAAGAATTGATATTAACATAGATGATCAAAAAAAATTATATGGGTATTTTATAATATTTTTTAATAGAGATATTCTTATTTTCATGATAATAAATGAAAAGACCCATTAACCCATATCTCTTTTTAACAAAAATAACATGTGTACCCCGTGATGACGCACATGGTTGAGTTAATCCCTTGTCAATATTCTCCTAGTTTTTTTCCAATTCTTATAATTCATTTTGGTCCATTCTATAAGGATAAATTTAAATATGAAGAATAGTATATATGAGTTCTACTGAAAAATATAATTCAAAATTTGGGGGAAGACTAGGAAACTCATTAGGGAAAACATATGAGTACCACAATACATGATTTTAACAGTCAACACAAGTTAAAATCATTGATAAAAGAAAAAAATTTCAATTCGATAAACAACACATAATTTACCTTTGTTGGTTTACAATCTTTTGTCACTGTTATTTTTTCTGAAAACTGATACCAAGATCGAATACCCTTTTGGCATGACGTTAGTGTTTTAGCTAACAACATCCATGATTCCTGGTTTATGATTCAAGATTTTAATGTGACTATAGCTTCCAATGAAAAAATTGGATCGTTACACTCTCTTATTTCCTCAAATGAATTTAAATCATCCATTTAGGATTGAAATATAATATATGTTAATCTTAATGGTGATAAGTTCAATTGGTATAGACATCACTACAACATGGTTGTTTCTAGAAAGTTTGATAGGGAATTCACTAATATCTCTGCTCTTGATAAATGGGACACCATTTCATACATTACCTTAACCAAGCGTAACTCAAATTGTCATCCTGTTTTTGTCAGTCTTTCAACTAAGGGTCATAAACTAAAACATCCTTTGACTAAAAATTAATTTTTTTTTTCAAACACACTTTTGAGGAAAAAGTGGAAAACCCAGTACAAGAAATTACCCTGATCAAGACTACAAGGAATGCCCCTCCCCAGCAACTACATCGATGTGTTAATCCTCCACCTCACATGACCGCTCAGCAAGCTGTCCCATGCAGAGTTGCACGGGCCAAGTACCGATGGCAATGCCATACCCACTAATTCTTCCAAATCTGAATGGTCATTCACAGATGGAAACATCCTGCTCTGTAATCCTCATCTGGCACTGATCCTTATATATTGCTGGTTTCTTCTACCATGAAAGTTTAGAATGGAACCAATACCAACACTATCTCATATCCCACCCATTTCAATTTTCAGAAATCGTCACTCAAATACAAAATCCAACAAGTCACCAAAAACCATTGAACCGATCATCACCGAAATATTGTTCGGAATATAGATCACGTAGAGAAGTTACATAAATATATGGTATCTCTCCATGTAAAGTTTTTATATATGAAGCACATGATTTTGGGAGTAATAAGGGAATCAGAAAATACAATGTGGGAAAAAACCCTCACTTTTTAAGTAATGAATTAAATACAGCTGAAGAAAATTAATAAGGGGAACAATATTAAAACTTAGGAAATACTAGAAATAAATCAAATTTATTATGTATAATTATTCATTTTATAAAATTATAATCATCACTGTCTTATAAAAAAATAGAAATTTATAATTGAAAAAATAATATTTTTATTAAAAAAATGTGTCATTCAATAAATTTATTCAAAATAAAAATTTCATGATTTTATAACATTAATTTGAAAAAAATATATAATATTTTTTGATAAAAATATTAAAATATAATATAGGCTCAATTTTTTTGTATTTTCCTTAAAAGATTGAATTTTACAAGAATGGTGAAAATTAAATACTTTTGAGAAACTATCATTTATTATCATTTATAAAGTAATTTAAAAATCCCATTATTTTTTTAATACGGTTTTAAATTACCATATTATTCATTATATTAAATACAATCTAAATAATTATATATTAATAAATATTATATTCTATATTTTTATATATTCATTTTTATACATAGGCCCCAAATCTTGTTAACATTGATTTATATTCTATTTTGGGTACTTATATTAAAATAAATTTCTTCCACTTCTAATAATTACTCATTTACAATTTGGTTCAATATTTAAAATCATTAATATCAATTTTATTAATCTGGTCAATTTCATTTTTTCTTCATTATGAAAAGAAATCATGGTAAAAAATGTGTCAACATAGTAAAGGGTTAATCAGGTTAATTAAAGAAAAAACTATGTGACATAGAAACAATTATTGTATTAATTATTATTATATGATTTTATTTTTAACATTATCACCATATATTCAAATTTTGTTTCCTTATGTACCACTTTCACAGAAATAAGACTTCCAAACATTTTAATACATTGAATAATTACAATTGTGTCACTCTCCTCACATAAAATAGTGAACCTATTATCCACAATTTTCCACACATTTTGAAATGTATTGTTTATCAAATCCCTGAAAAACCGCTCATAAAAATTGCTAACCATGTTTTAGAGATCATTTTCTTATGAACGGACAAATCATATAAGGCTTAGGTTTTAATCCAAAGGGTAATATATGAGAAAAAGGTATGAGTCCTAACTTAATTATTTCTGGTTTATTTCATCCTCCACCGCCATCAAATATTATTAAATCGTTATAAAATAAAAAAATAATTATCATATATATAATAAAATTATATTATTTCTATATTACAAAAAAAATTGATCTTATTATAAATTAAATCCCTTCTCAAATGTATGTGTGGAATATCACCTCTTCTAAGTGACGTGTTTCAATTTTCATCATCGGGGCATATGGATGGTTAAAATGATGGTACAAATGAGTATATTTTATATTTATAGAATAATTATAATTTTTAACATATAATATGTTCCATACATTATTAATCTTCCTATCTGTTGGACATTGAAAATGTCATTCATGTGTAAATGTGGAATACCACCTTTATGAAGTGATGTGATTTTGTTTTCATCTATCACTTAAAGGGATGGTTATAAGGATAAAACTAAAAAAAATATTAAATTTATTAAAAATTTATCATTCAATTAGAGTTAAATATTATCAAATTCATTTATTTTCCACTTTTTATAAAAATTAAAATTTATTTAAGTGTATGAATATACTACCATCGCCATAAAATGATGTGGTTGATTTTTAATGATAACTGTACATGGTTAGTTTTAAAAATTTAAATAATGTATAAATATGATAAATAAAACATGTTTAATATTTTTATGTAATGGAACATTATCCACATTGACCACAATCAATACACTAATGTTGTTTTGAAGTTATAAAATTAACATCCTCAAAACATCCAATGTTAACATATTTTTTTTAGTAACTAAATAAAACATGATAATAAGTGAAATATAAGGATTAATAATAATGATATGAAAATTAATAATGTTATTAATTAATTAAAATTCCAATATAATTTTGTTATTTTTTATTTATGGAATGCATGAATTTCTATGGGACTTAAGGTAATGGATTTCCCATTAAAAAATTATTTAAAATTTTTTACATACTTTTTCTTCCATGACCACATAATGTGAATTTTTTTCAAGAATATTATTTTATACAGAAAAGGTTTTTAAAGGTCATTTTGGATTATATTTTAATTTTATTACAATGGTTTATAAAATGATTAATTTTATTATTTTCCATATATTATAATTTATACTTTTATGAACAAGTGAAAAAATAATGTATTTTCAATATGAATGTATTGATTAGGTTTTCTCACCATCAAAAATGTTAATCATTATTAATATTCATTTAAAAGTTCCCATTGTTATTTTGAATGAGAATATTTCTCTATTTTTTTTAAAAAAATTTAGTTTTAATAAATTTTATGGAAATACATTCCATTTCTAATATTTATGAGATAAATTCATGTGTCATTTCTTATGGGAATTAATTCTAATTAAAATGATTTTTTTATTAAATTTAATTCTAAATGTGTCTTATTGATGTTATGTGGTCATTAGAAATTTTATACCTATTATTTTTTTGTTAGATATAGCTCTAATTATATGTGTGCCTAATATAGTTATCTAATTCATTGGGTAAAGTGATAGAGTCTAATGGTGGTGTGTTACTCCTAATAGATATGGGAAATATTGGGTTAGGTGATTAAATTATAAGGGTTATTATATGGGTAAATGTAAGTATAATTTCCCAAGGTAAAAACATGATATTATTTCAATGGTTAATAAATAAAATCATTTAATTTCAAAATTTATTCAGAAGAGATTACATTATTAATGAAATTTTATGAAAATTTTCTATAAAGATAAAAGGATTTTTTTTCATGGAATGGTATTCATGTGTTTTAATGTTTTACAAGAATCCCTTATCATTTTGAGTTATCCTTTATTATTCAACGTGAAATGTTTTATCAATGTTATTATAAAATTGAGTTCTTTTCATGGAAAAGTAAATATATTTTTGAGATAAAATTGTAATTGTGATGAAGGAAAACGTTTTATGGATTTTTTTGTTACTTTTCTTTTTCTTTATGTATCTTTCTGATATTTATTTTATTATACATTTTTTAAATGATGTTTCTAAGGGATTAAGGATGATTACAATGGTTTAAAAAGAAAAAGTTCCATATATGGGTGTTATCTTGAACAATGAAAGTGTGTCATTATAATGAACATATTCTGGGAAAAATGGATACTATGTGGAAATATAAAATTTTTGTCTAATTTTTTTATTTTAATTCTATAAATCTTTTAAACTAAAAGATTATTAAAATTTAAGATAGTGAAACCCTTTTTATGAATAATGTAATTATCAGATTTTATGTCACGGGGTTTTATAGTTGGTATAGGAGAAACGATTTAGATAGTTTTTTTGGTTATGATAATGTTAAAAAACACATTAATGATACTTTAATTTATATTTATATTATCATGAGATATATTTTTTAATAGTTCCATGTTGCTTCATCTACTCTTTGACTACTTGGAATGGTTTTTTATCGAGGAAATAGGGAATCTAAAGTAGAATGACATAAAATGGATAATAAACATCTAAATTAGAAACCTATGGTATTTGGAATAGTGCAGTTTATGGTAGTGTTGAATAAGTTAATGTAGGATATTAATTGAATCACCCATAAAAGAGAGTGAATAAATTATACATAGAGGAACATTTATATAAAATGGAATTTCATGAAATATAACATTATATCTTTTGGGTTATCATCAAACCGAGTGAGAGTGGAAGGATGGATTAATGCACTAGTGAAGATATTTTAATTCCTATGAATTTGAAACATCATAATATAACCCATGATAGTAAATGTTTTGAAATTTATGCTGATCGACAGTGGTATTTGGTTAATAAAAATGATGAAAATGAAGATATTTATTCTATGGAACAGGTGGAATTTGATGATCATTTCTTTGAAAATAATTTTCCTAAATATATTTAAATTAGAATAGATAAAAAATTCCAATACTTAAAGTAAAATGAGTAGGAATCTGTTTCTACCTATTGAGTTAATTTTAATATATTTTCACCTATAATCATAATTTCACTATATTGAAAAGTCATTAAATTAATTTCATTATCATCCATGATAGTAAAAATCATCAATTTTACTCTGTATTAAGGCCATAATTATTAAGAGATCTAGTCACTTATGAGTTTTGATGTTATTAAAGAATTATGTGGTGTGTAAAGAAAGTCAAGATAGTGTTTTTATACTTTTACAATAACATGGAAAATAAGTGACCCAACTACCAGGAAATGGGGAATAATTCATCCATGAAACGAGAAGGTAAGTAAATCCAACTACACTCTTATGGTGTGTGGGGACAAAAATATTATAGTGAATTTATTATGTGATCTATGAGTTTTTATTAATATTTAATTCCTAGATACAAGGATCATGATTGTACAGAAAATATAAATTGAAATCATTATAATTGTAATAAAAATAATGTAGTTAATTGTTTTATTTGTAATGAGTTGGAACATCATTCCAAGTTATGATTAATGTTTGTTACTCAACGTGGGAATCATCAATATAAATAAAATAAAGGTGTAGAAAAGTATTTTTCTACCACTATAGAATATTAAATACCCTAGAATGAAGTGTTGATATGTATAATACATTATCATTTTGAATATATTAATGTCATGTTTGATCTGGGATCTACACATTTCTTAAATCTCAAAATTTGAAATCACAATTGAAATTCCATTTCCTGAAATTAATTTAATACATTTGGTTAAAACATCTTTTTGTAGTATAATGGAAACCTGTATTTTTATAAATATTTTTCTTATCATATATGGGTTTATTTTTCTTGATAACATTATTTTATTAACCATTTTATAGTTTAATATTGTTTTGGGTATGGATTAGATTTCAGTTTATCATACTAATAAAAATTGAAGTGATAAAGAAGTTATTTTTTATAATTAGTTTCCATATATATATAATAATGAATTCAAAAATTTGGTAACATATCAAGAAGCTAAGAAGATTATAAAATTTGGAAGTGGAATTTATCATACACATATTATTTAGAAGAAATGAACTGTTCAAATTGGTAACGTCCTCGTAGTAAATTAATATCTATTTTTATTTTCTGTTTCTTTTCCTAGAGTTATTTTTTATAAGAGTTTGAGTTTATTATGAAATTAGTTCCTAGTTCTAATAATATTTTAAAACCTATTCATGGAATGGATTTATTTTCATTTTTAGAATTTTAAAAAAAATTACATGAGTTTCATGATAAGGGTTTCATCTTCCCTATTAATTCTCCTTGGGGAGATCTTGTGGTATTTATTTAAAAGAATGATTGTTTACTGAGACATTTAATTCATTCTATATCACTAAATAACATCAATATTAAGAAAAAATATCCATTAACTCATATAGCTGATTTTTTATCAACTCTAACATGTAAAATATTTTTCAAAGATTGATATTAGGTCTAGTTATCACAAGTTGAACGTTAATGAGGAAGTCATTTTGAGGATAGAGTTCTGTAATAGGAATGATCATTATGAGTTTATATATATGAAACTTGGACTAATATACTCACTGAAAATATTTTAGTATATAGTTAATAAAGTGTTAAATATTTATTTGGAAAAAATGGTTCTGTTTATCGATGATATTTTGGTACTCTAAAATCGATAAATATTATATGAAACACCTAATGATTGTTTTATAAACACTAATATAAAAAATATATATGAAAAATTCAATAAATGTGACTTTGGGATATAAAAAAATTATTTTATTTTGAATATTGTTTCTATCTATGGGATACCTATTTATCCTCCTAAATACAAAGTGGTGAAAAAATGGTCAAGGCTCTTGATTTTCACAATGATTTGTATATTTCATGGATTATAATGTTAATATTAACTATTTATTGAAAACATTACTTAGTTAACTATACGAAAATAAAATTTAATAAGAAAATGAGTTAAATTATAAGATAAATAGGAATATGATGATTTTTTTGGGGAGTGAAAACATAATATTTTAATTCCCTATTTGTAAAAATTTTAACAAGAAATAGTGATTTTTTATTTATAGTGATACTTCTTTGAAGGGACACGGTCATGTCTTAATTTAGAATGGTCATATTTTTGCATATGAATCTCATCAATTAAATCCAAATGAGCATAATTATCCTAAATATTACACTGATTTGGAAACAATAATGTTTTTTAAATCTAGAGGACTCATTTATATAGGAATTTATGTGAAATATATAATGATCAAAAATATGAAAAGTATATATTAACTCAAACATATTTGAACATTATGGAAACAATATGGATAGATCTGATTAAATGTTTTGTTTAAAAAATCAATTATTATCCTAGTATGTACAAAAAGGTAGATGATTCCATGAGACAAAAATATTATTCCACATTAACTATGTTATGAATGGAAAAATTTTCGTTTAGTTAATGATTTAATGAATTTTGGACTATAAATTATTTATTATGAATCTTCTTCTATTTTGGAAAATTTATTAGTGAAACAATACTTATCAGGAATAATTAATGAGGCTCATAATTTTGATAATATTTTCCATGAAAGATTATAATATCTCATGAAGGGAAATTTTCTGAGTTCAGTGATGATAAAGAATGTATTATTAGACTTAGAAAGAGTTTTTTTCCAACTGATTCCTAGTTGATGAATTAATTAAAAAAGTGAAGCTCAAAATTATTCATTTTCTATTAATCCTTGTAATATAATTATGTATATAAGAATTAGGAATATTTTTAATGGAAATTTATAAATAAATATATTGATAATTTTACAATGAAATGTTATAATATTAAATTGTTAAAAACTGAATGAAAACTATCAAATGGGATACTTTATCCAATTTCAATTCTAGAATATAAATGGGATACCATATTATTATAATTCATATTGGGATTAATAAATACATATCAATGCAATAATGTGATTTGTGTTTTTATTCCTCATTTGACTAAATCTGGGAATTTTTTTACAATTAGAGATATTATGTATTTGAGTAAACAAGAAAGACTATATCTTATAGAAGTATTTACATTACATGAGTCCGTCTCTCTAGTATATCTAATTATGATCCTAGGTTTACATGAAATTTTTATAATGGTCATCAGAATTTGGTGGGAACTGAATTATATTTTAGTATTTATTTTCACCCACAATTTGATGGACTTTGATAGCATACAATATATACATTATAGAAAATGCTCTTATATTTTTCAATATAAAACCTAGAAAGATAGAAATAGAGTCTTTATTTATTAATAGTTTCATATAAAAATATTTTTCCTTCAAGTGTAAAAATGGAAAATTTTGTGAGATTATATGGAAATTGATGTTGAACTCTATCATATTGGGATGAAGTCAATGAAATGAAATTATTGGGAGCAGAATTTTTAGAAGATATAACAGAGAAATTAATGTTGATTCGAAATTAAATTATTAAAAATTAGAGTATATAAATGATTTATGTATATATTTGGAGAAAATTATATCTCATTTGTGGAAGTTGAGCCTATTTTTTTAAGTGTCTACATCGAAAATTGCAATGTGTTTCGGTGAAAAGGGTAATCTAAGTCCAATGATCATTTTGTTTTATGAAATTATAGAAATGGATAGATAAGTCACTTAATATGTATCCTAACCACCATGTTTATATCAAGTATATTATAGTGTTCATGTTCCTTTTATAATAAATTAGTTATATGTTTCATCTCCTGTTTTGAGCCTTGTTTTAGTATGGTTAGAAGAGAATATATCTTATGAAGAAAATATTGTTTATGATTTTGTTCTTTGAGAGTATGTAATATTAAATAAGGTGTTTCACCAAGTAAGGGTTATATTAAAGAAAAATAAAACACCCTTATATTTTATATATATATATATATCCTCTAAAATAATCATGAATTATTTGATATCTTACTTTACACATATTAGATACCATTTTAGAATGAGAATTCAATTCTAGAATGAATTTGAATTTTCAATAATTGGTCAATAAAATATTAATCTAATATTCCTGATGAATATTCAAATTTATTAATAAACAAGGTTGTTTTTTATATAGAATGAGGATATAAAGGTTGTTTATATGTTTGGATATCATTCCCAGTGTTTGAGACTTGGAGTTTATGATTTGGAAATATTTATCCTTGGGCACACAGTTGGTGCTTGATAAGTGAAAACCATGGGGACTAATTGATAAGCCTAGATTACATATGTGTATTCCATGTAATACTATGTGGTAGTATATAAGAAACTATGTGGGATTATGTACTTAATTACATACATGTGGAATGGTTTTCACAAAATCTATTAAACCATGCACCATACTTGTGTAAAGTGGGTGTGCCACACATAGTGGATGTGCATGGTTAGTGTACGATTTTTCCAACATTGAATAAAACTCATGTGGCCCATTAAAAATGTAGATAATACCCTTTTACCCAATTTTATTTAAGATTTAAGACCTATATTTTCATGCTATCACTTCTATGTGTGACCCATGCAGCCCGTCCTCTCCATTATTCTTCAAGACCCTTCAACGAGGTGTTCTTTGTGGCTTCAGAATCTGTCATCCATCATTTTGTGGTAAGTGTTTAACTATATTGACCTCATTTTTTCTCCTAATATTCATCCTCAAAATTTAAATTTCCTTAATTATGGATTATAATATTGATTAAACTTGATCATGGTGGAATCAGATATCGATTATAGGGTTTTTTCTCTAACAGGGAAGTTGGAAACCCGGGGGGCCATCCGCACTTCATCACATGCCATTTCATTAAGGAATGCCATAGTGGTAATTTTTTAAAAATAAAAGTATATATTTAATTTCATGTATGTATGTTTTGATATCATTAGTTATGATTATTCCCATTTCATGGTTTAGGATATATCACATGTTGGTGGAAAAGAGTTAGATTGTGGTGAAACCATTGTGTGATCAGCTGGTGAGGTTTTGGGCATTATTCCTTATAATTATTTTTTTATCTTTTTTAGTTTTAATTAAATAAATTTTTGTTTGTAATTATAATTAACTATATTCTTATGGTTGGATTATGATGCAGGACTTCAAATATCTCGGATACGCTTGGAAATGCGTTGGCAACTAATTTTTTCCTGATGAAATTAAATGGTAATCATCTTATGATGTTGGTTGTCGGTCGTACCTACCCTATTGTATTTTTTCATGTCAATGGTATTATTTTAATTATTTTAATATTCCATAAGGGTGATAACCCATGTTTAAATTTATTTTAATTAAATGTTTAATTAAATCAAAATTCTTAAATAAAATGGATGGACTCCATGGGTCAGTATCAACCCTTATGATTTGGATTCATGTATTGGATATGATGGCCCAAACCAAGACCCTAGAGACACCAAGTTCCCTCTAAAAATCTATATACATGAAGCTAGATTATTTTAGTTATATTAACTCTTATGAATGCCTAGTTTGATAGAACATAGGTAGACTGTGATTGGGTTGGGAGAGGTGACCATCCTAGAGAAACAATGCACTGGGATAGGTCATGTCCCTTCTACTGACTGTTTCTATAGTAGAAAGACCACGTGTATACAGGAAGGACACATTGCCTTATTCATAATTTCACAGGATGAGGAATCTAGGGTGCATTGGATGTTGTCCCAAGAATGTGACGTTGACTTAAAGTATCCCATGATACAGTCCTTTACATCAATACTAAACATGAGGATCCCACAAGGGATACCTCTCTAGTGTATTGATAAAGGGAACTCAAGTGGTCCTCAATGGTTGAATGTCCTTGAGATATCATTTTACGGGTTTGGGTATTGGTTGTATCAAATTTCACTATAGAACCCATACCAAACATGTTATCTTAATGAGATTTAATAATAGAAAAGGGTCTATCCATTTGGCCAATCACACTCATTTAGTTATCATTTCATATTTTACTGTTGATACATTGCTTCCAAAAACTCATCCTATGGATATGACATGATGGGATGGTATGGTTGGATTCAAAGAGTTACTTACTGGGACCTGACTTATGATCATTATTGGATTAAATGTTACCTCCATTGAAACTCCTGTTGTCATAGAGATATCTCCCTACTCAGGGATTACAAAATTTTTTGGGTGGCTACATTTCCACTGAGCGCTAGATGACAGTAACATCCTTGAGGATTATTGATGATCTACTTGATAGATACATAGGATACTCCTCTGGATTACGTAGAAGAACCTTATTTCATCCACTAGATTTTTCAAGGAATGGGCTGTTAAGCCAGTGATTGAAAGATGATGATAAATTATATAGGATCAAAGAGAGTATTCCATACATGTTGTAAAAGGGACATCCCTTTAAGAACTATTCCTAATTTTCAATTTTGTGGATTCCAATGGATTGGGACCTATGAACTTATCATTAGATGGGATTTGAATATTTTGAGATGTCATATAGGATACTCTAGTTATGTATGGCATGATTAGAATGAAATTTTGTGAAATTCCTTTTTATTTTATATCTAGATGATACATAGAATCCTACATTATTTTTATTGTAGTTATGTAAGGGTGATCTGATGTTTATGAAATGTATCACCCTGTGGTGACATATCATTCTCATGCACATTACAACATTTTCTAATTTAGGTATGGTTGGACCGATATATCCATTAAGACCTTGGAATGACAATGGTTAATTATCTATTTTCTATAATATTTTTTTATTATCTACATGAATAGGTCATATACACATGCTATTAATTTACAGACAATGTATGAGACTAGGTTAGTGGTGACGTAATGAGTTTTATACTCACACCCTTCTGAGTCTTCCATTATATTGGGGTACCTGATATGAATTTCACATAATTTTAGACACAGGTTGTGATGAGGCTTAGAGTTCATTAAGAATGATATCTCAAATTTGTATGAGTATAAAGGTATATAGTACATCTTGGTGTGGGCATTAAAGCCTTGTTCTTTTATTTTTGATTATTTTACTTATTCATGTATATGTGGTCTTCCTAGTGTGAAATCAGTGTTTTATATTTGACATGTCTATTTAGGCCTTTACGGGTTTTCATTTTATTACTACATTTTTTATATCTATTTATTCTAAAAAATGATTATTGTACTATAATTTATAATGTTTTTTTTATTTATAGTCATTTATTACTCTAATATGAGGTAATATTCTATATCAAATCCACACTATAGGCCCCCATAGCAAGTCAACATCCTCTACTATATAGGTATCTATCTTTGATTCCCTTTCTCTAAACAATTTAGCTACTATTCGTATAGTGATTAGATATGGGAGGTGAAATATTTGCATCATATGAGGTTCTTTATTATTTTCAAACTATTTAGACCATGTAAAATATAATAATTATGAATTTTTTAGATCCTATGAGGGATACCAGATTTATATGTCAAAAACACATGTTATGGTATGAATTACAGGTTTCCAGGGATATGGTATTGTTGTTCTTGATAGGTGATGTAATAGTTTTATATTACTTTATCATTGATTGATGCACATGTGGTGTGGATTTTATAATTTATTATGTATTCATATCAAGTGGACTATTGTTTAGAGGACAATCGTGTGGATTATATTCAATAAAATGAAGGACAACTATTTAAAGTGTTAAAAATAGCCGCAAATTTTTTTCCCATATAGGTTATTTCTGACACTCTACTCAGTTAGAATACATTGTTTACATACTTTTATGGAGGACCATGTGGACTATATCCTATTGTGATTTTGAGATAATGATGTCGATACATTACCATTTGTACATGTGTTAAAATAACCCTTAGTATGTCATAATGGGAATTATTTTCTTATTAGTACCTATGATAGGTCACCTGGGGCATGTGATGCCTTATAGTGGGAATCATAAAATAACCTTATTGATATGGGCATCTATTTCATTGCATGTAAAATTGTTTTGGGTATATTATTTTCATGTGAATTTAAAAAAAGATTTACCTTAAACTGAATGTATTTTCCACCAAATAGTCAATAATATTTTACCTAAATGAATTTTCCTATGGTTTTATACACTTTTCATATTGATCTGATGCTGATAGGAACATAATGTCTTATTCATGAACTGGAACATTGAGGGTGTATTACCATATACAAATACACAATGAGGCTCAGTTTGTGTCCTTTTACTTAACATCATGAAACTCTAGGGATTAAAACCTTATGAGGATTCTTGTAGAGGATTATGGATTTGTAGGTAACTAATTGGTAGGGGATTCCATTACAATATTATCTTAATATAATATTCAATAAGTATTTTCATTTAAATGGGTTTCCTATTAAAACATAATGGGTGATTTCCTCTATTTCAACCTAAATAATTGATCAAATGCGTGAAAATTTTTGACACTTGTACGTCGGTGATCTTTTTACATTCCTTCAGTTTTACCTCATTTAAAAAGAGTATTCAAGAATTTTATATATCATTTAATATTTCCAATGGGAACAAGTATGTTGAACATGTGTTATGAGTAATATATGGTATTTTCTAAATATGATACATGATAAAAATATAATATTAGTAATAGTATATATTATACTTTTCTAGGCTAGGTGTATGGGGATAGTTACCCATATATGTCACGACCCGCCCTCGGGGTCCGTGCCGTGACTACCCCAAGCCCGCCTTCCATAGGCCAGGGGCTGGCGACTAGCACCAAGGCGTAAATCCCGGTAAAAAGGGAAGGCATTGCCTTTGAAAAGTAAACACACATCACAGAGTAACAAGCGGAAAGTAAACACTAAACAAGCAGAGTACGACTGAAAGTGCGGAAAAGTAAGTGGGCCAGAATACAAACCCAAACTGAAAGTAAAGTACAACTCGAAAAGGGAAAAACAGCAACTGAAAAGTAAAAGCCGCTACTCCGAGCTGTCCACTGGAAATCCCACCTGAAGGGTGGGTACAGATAGCTCCTCTGCTCCACGGGTCCCGCCGTCCGCTCCGTGCACGTCCCGCCCAGTGGTCCACCTCCGGGTACCGTCCCGCTCCGCAAGCCTCAGCTAAGGTCAACGTTGTCCGTCGTCTGCAACCAACACAACGTGGTGCGGGCAAAGCCCGTGCAGGGGTGAGTATAAGCTACTCAGTAGGGACCCCGAGACCCCTGAAGGTCTCTCAAATCCACAAAGGATAAATCACGAAGAAAAGTAAAATCACGAAGTAACAATCGACACTGCTTAGGTATATGCCCATACATATACCAAAGTCATCAATTCTAATACGCTCCAACCTCCGAGCCCAAGTACTACTCAGTCCACGCAGGAAAGTATACGTATTCCACATAGGAAAGCAAATCATAATCCACACAGGATTGCACAACATAATCCACACAGGAAAGCAACAGGATTCAGCTCGCACAGGTATACTTCTTCAAGGATGATAAAGATGATCACTGGTCCATCTAAGTCGTCGGACCCACGAAGGATCGATAGGTAACTAACCCCCGCAGAAGACCCACACAGGATCGGGCTCACACAGAACCTGTAGGCGCTGGCTCACACAGAACCGCTGAGCGCAAGGACCCACACAGGATCGGGCTCACACAGAACCTGTAGCACTGATCCACGTAGGATCGCTGAGTGCTGTAGTCGTCGTCGTCGAATCCACACAGGATCTCTGTACTGTCGTCGTCGAATCCACACAGGATCTCTGTACTGTCGTCGTCGCAGTCACAGTAGCAGTTGTAGCAGTAGAACAGTCGCAGCCAGCACTAGGGTTCCCGCACACAGCAAGCTCGTACGGAGGATCCGCTCCACGAGCCGAGAGGCTGATACATCAACTGTCACGAAGTCCGAAGTTGATGTATCCAAAAGTTCCGTATCGACAACAGGAACTCAACGCAACAGACGGCGCGTCGATCGGACGCCCGGTCTGAGAGTTATAGGCATTTTCGTCTCCGGGGCCCGGTTGGTTTTTAAGGCTAAACCAACCCGACCGTACTCCACCTACGTCCAAACCTCGGGCGGAGTATGCCAAAAGATCCGTCTCACTAAGAGGAACACAACGCGACTGACGGCGCGTCAATCGGACGTTCGTAGCTCAAGATATGAGCGTTTCCGCTCCGAAGGCCCGGTTGGTTTCGTGAACGAACCAACCCGGCCGAACTCAAAGTAAACCGAAACCTTGAGTGCGATATACCGAAACGACCGTCTCGATCCAAGGATCGCGTTGCCGCAGACGGTTCGTCATTCGGAGGTCCGAGGCTCAAGTTATTAGCCAAAAACCGAATCTGGTTCGAAACGGGGGGGTCCGGGTCCGGGCCGACCCGGCCCGACCCCCCCCCCCCCCCCCCCCCCCCCCGGGGGCGGCGCGGCGGCGGCGCGGCGGCCGGCGGCGGTGGCGACGGCGGCGCGGCGGCGGCGGCGCGGCGGCGCGGCGGTGCGGCGGCGGCGGGCCGCGGGGGCGGCGGCGGCGGCGGGCCGCGGTGGCGGCGGCGGCGGGCCGCGGAGGCGGCGGCGGGCCGCGGCGCACGCGGGTGGCACGCGGGGGGCAAGGCCCCCGCTGTTTTGTCAAGGCGGCACAGCTTTGTGCCGTGCCTTTGCAAAAAAAAACGGCCCCCGCAAGTGGGGGCCGGCTGGACAAACCGGGGGGCTGTTGCCCCCCCCCCCCCCTCCTTTAATGAACCGCCCCCCTCATTAAGAGGGGGGTTTGTTGAACCGGCCGGGGGATTTATTCCCCCGGTTTTTATGATATCCGGCCGGCCAGCTGGCCGGCCGGTTTTTACCAACGGGACCGGAAATTCCGGTCCCGCCCTCGACTTCCGACGCCGGCAGCCCGGCCGCCGGTCTTCCCTTCCGCTGCGGCCCGGAACCGGCCGCGGTCTTCTCGTCCCGCCGCGGCCCGGAACCGGCCGCGGTCTCCTCGTCCTGCCGCGGCCCGGAACCGGCCGCGGCGTTCGTCATCCGGCGCGGTGCGACGGCACCGCGCCCCTTTGCCGTACCATGATTCCTTCCAACGCGGCGCGACGGCGTCGCGTTCTTGAAGATTCTCCTCGGCGTAGCGCGACGACGTTGCGTAAATTATAAGCACGATCATCCGCGTGGTGCGACGGCACCACGCCACTTGCTTCCACCCGCATGGATAAAACAAGAACGGTGGAGGGGGGTTCGGCCGTGTTCGTGCGGTCCGGCCCCCCTTACGTTAAAATAAAAACGCAACTTAAAATAAATCAAGTCACACGTTAGTCTTGATAGAATCACGATCAAGAATAAAAATAAGGAAACCAAAAGAAAACGACAACCCCTACCTCGGGTTTAAGATTCAAAGGTTCGGCTACGCTCCGCGGAAGACGGCGTCGCGGGGGTCGGGTGTCGCGGTCGTCGTTCGTCAAATCCGTTGACGAAGAGTTATGCCCGAAGAGACACGACGTTGGCGGATCTTCGTTTGCCGACGAAGAAGGTCTGAGGAGGAAGAAGAGGTCCGAAGATACCGGGTCGCCGAGTCGATGATCCTTGACGAAGTGTTGTCGTTCTTCGTTGAGGATGAAGACGTTCTTCGCCGGAGAAGATGAAGAGGAGCTCTCAAAAGCTCACAAGGGAATAAACCAACAACCCATAAACAAATAAGATTACATCTTATTTTATTCACACATAACTCAAAAGAATTTCAAATGTTTGAAATTCAAAAGAGTTAACTCCCAAAATTAATTAAGAGTAACGTAGGCTAATTAATTAGGGGTTAAGTACGTTGAGAGAATTTGAAAAGAAAAGGGGTTCGTGTGGGCCCCACCACACTTAATCCTCCCAAGGGAGGTTAAGTGGGTGTGGGTCCCACTCCCAACCTCCTTTGATAGGTTTTTAAATAAGTTAAAATAAAATTTGTCTTACACAAATTTTATTTAACTTAATTGAAAAACCCCAAAACGTAACTTTCAACCCGCAACAAACGCAACTCCCGATAAGGTCTCATTAAGCGAATATCGGCGCTGCGAGTTCATCGGTGCCCTCGGATTTCAATTCCGAGCACCGGATCAAAAGTTAGGAACTCCCGCTCGTTCGTTCACTGAACGTACCCGAGCCAAACTTCGGAAATTAATTCCGGGCACTCCGGGCCTCGGAATCAGGTGCCGTCAGAAACCGCGCTCTTGTAAAATTCTAAAGAAAATTAAGAAAAAAAAATTCCCTTGAATTTTACGGGTCTTTACATTACTCCCACCTCTGGGCTTTACGTCCCCGTAAAGATACAACAAAAACTAGGGAAACAAATGAGGGTACTGAGCACGCATCTGAGCCTCCCGCTCCCATGTGCTCTCCTGGAGATTCCCGTGCTGCCATCTGATGCGCACAAGAGGAATCGATCGCCCACGCAGGACCCGCTCCTGTCGATCCTCTATCTCCACCGGGACCTCCGTAAAAGTCGCCCCATCGTCAACGACAAGCTCCCCATGGTCAATGATGTGCGTCGGGTCGTGCACGTATCTCCTCAGCTGAGATACGTGGAAGACGTCGTGCACCCGGTGCAACTGAGGTGGTAGAGCCAGGCGATAAGCCACCTCGCCAATCCTGCTGAGAATCTGGAAAGGTCCGATGAAGCGCGGAGATAACTTGCCGCCACGGCCAAATCTCCGAATACCACGTCGAGGTGAGACCCGCAAGAAGACGAGGTCGCCATCCTCGAACTCCAGTGGCCTCCGCCTCCTGTCAGCGTATGACTTCTGCCGGCTCTGAGCTGTCCTCATCCGCTCCTGGATGACCTGGACCTTCTCTGTCGTGGCCTGGACCATCTCTGGTCCCACTAGTGCTGACTCCCCTGGGTCTGTCCAGCACAAAGGAGATCTACATGGTCGGCCGTACAACGCCTCGTACGGTGCCATCCCGATGGTGGAGTGGTAGCTGTTGTTGTACGCGAACTCCACCAAAGGTAGGTGGTCCTCCCAGCTACGACCAAAGTCAAGGACACATGCGCGGAGCATGTCCTCGAGAGTCTGAATGGTCCTCTCCGTCTAACCATCCGTCTGAGGGTGAAAAGATGTGCTAAGACGTAGCTGCGTCCCGAACGCCTCCTGTAACCCCTTCCAAAGCCGGGAAGTAAAGCGGGCATCTCGATCGGAAACGATAGATGATGGCACGCCGTGGAGCCGCACAATCTCCTGAACGTAGAGACGTCCCAAGCTCTCCACCGA
The DNA here is from genome assembly GCA_963277665.1 of Viscum album. Classification (NCBI taxonomy): domain Eukaryota; kingdom Viridiplantae; phylum Streptophyta; class Magnoliopsida; order Santalales; family Viscaceae; genus Viscum; species Viscum album. Next base: position 114,285,652 of record OY728161.1, read on the forward strand.
GCCCTACTCTCTGATGGGTAAGAAGTGTGCCGACTTGGTGAGTCGGTCAACAATCACCCAGATGGAGTCGTGACCTCTGGAAGTGCGTGGAAGTCCAGTCACGAAGTCCATAGAAATGCCGTCCCACTTCCACTCCGGAACCTCCAAGGGATGTACCAAGCCTGCTGGTACCTGATGCTCTGCCTTCACCTGCTGACAGGTGAGGCATCGAGAAACGAACTCTGCTACTGCCTTCTTCATGCCCGGCCACCAATGCTGTCGTCTGAGGTCCTGGTACATCTTCGCCACTCCAGGATGTACCGCCAAAGGAGAAGTGTGAAACTCTCTCAGCACTTCCTCTCGCAAAGCGACTGGTACCATGGTACGTCCTCTGAAAAGGATGTCGTGCTCTGCTCCAAGGGAGAAACCATCAGGTGCCTGTCCCGAGGATATCTGTGCACGTCGTGTCTCACAGTCAGTGTCCCCATGCTGTGCCTCCCTGACTCGCTGCAGTAGTGGAGGAGTGACTGTGAGAGACTGAAGAAAGGCTGCTCCATCTCTATCCACGAAGGATATCTGCAAAGAGGCTAGCTGCTCCGTCGCCTCCTCGAGTAGCTGAATGCCCGTCCTCCTGCTGAGGGCATCGGCTACTACGTTCCCCTTCCCAGGAGTATAGACTATCTCAAAGTCATAGTCCTGGAGGAACTCGAGCCATCGTCGTTGTCTCAGGTTCAGGTCCTTCTGCGAGAAGATATACCTGAGACTCTGATGATCGGAAAAGACTGTAAAGCGCTCGCCCATCAGATAGTGTCGCCATGTCTTCAGAGCGAAGACCACTGCTGCTAACTCCAGGTCATGGGTAGCGTAGTTCTGCTCATGCGGCCTCAACTGTCATGATCCATAGGCGATCACTGCCCGCTCCTGCATCAGAACACATCCGAGTCCGGTCCCTGATGCATCGCAGTAGACTACGTACCCTAATCCCTCCTCAGGCAACCTCAAGATAGGTGCGCTAGTCAATCTCTATCTCAGCTCCTGGAAGCTCTGCTGACAACTGTCTGACCACACGAAGGGTTTTCCCTTCTTCGTCAAAGCTGTGAGTGATGCTGCAACTCTGGAGAAATTCGTCACAAATCTCCGATAGTATCCAGCTAGTCCCAAGAAACTTCGAACCTCAGTCACACTCCTGGGTGGCTCCCATGCTAACACAGCCTCAATCTTCGCGGGATCCACTGCAACTCCCGCCTCAGAGATAACGTGTCCCAAAAAGTGGACCTCACGTATCCAGAACTGGCACTTCGAGAGCTTACCATAAAGCTGGTGCTCTCGATGTGTATCAAGAACAACTCGCAGGTGATAGGCGTGCTCCTCCTCTGTCGTAGAGTAAATCAGAATGTCGTCGATGAAGACCACGACAAACCGATCGAGGTATGGCTGAAAGATCCTGTTCATGAGAGCCATGAACACTGCTGGAGCATTGGTTACACCGAAAGGCATAACCAAGAACTCATAGTGGCCATACCGACATCTGAAGGCCGTCTTCTGCACATCCTCGTCTCTGACTCTGAGCTGATGATAGCCTGACCTGAGGTCTATCTTCGAGAACCACCGTGCTCCCTTGAGCTGATCAAAGAGGTCATCAATCCTCGGTAGCGGATACTTGTTCCTCACTGTCACCTGGTTCAGGTGACGATAGTCAACACAAAGTCGCAAGCTCCCGTCCGCCTTCTTGGCGAACAATATCGGGGAAGCCCAGGGTGAAACACTGGGTCGGATGAATCCCTTGCCCTGCAAGTCCTCTAACTGTACCCGTAGCTCTCGAAGCTCGGCGGGGGCCATCCGATATGCTGGAGTGGATATCGGGGCTGTCCCGGGGTACAAGTCAATACAAAAGTCTACCTCTCTACGAGGAGGTAGCCCTGGAACGTCGTCGGGAAAAACGTCCGCAAACTGATCCACCACTGCAGGAAAACCAGGACTTCGCACGTCAACTGCTCCAAGGATAAGGCTAGCCAACTGATGAGTGATGGGCTGTCCTCTCCTCCGCGGAAGTCCATCCTGTGCTGCTAAGGCTCCCTTCTTGCCGGTGAAGGTGAACCTGCTCCCGTCGGTGCGTACACATCGCACCTTGTGCCTAAAACAGTCAATCTGTGCATGGACCGTAGACAGCCAATCCATTCCCAAGATGACGTCGTAAGGCCTCGACGCTGCTACAAGAAGATCCCAGCCGAAGCTCTCGCCTCCTAGAGTAAGCTCACACTGCCGGCACCAGTGCGTAATCGTCGAGTCTGCTCCCGTAGGAGTCTCTAGCCGTAAGGATCGAGCCAACGGCTCTGTCGGAATCTCCGAGCTCCGAACAAGGGCAGCGGCTATGAAAGAATGACTCACTCCTGTGTCTATAAGAACTGCAGCAAGGGTGGAATAGACACAGATAGTACCTCGAATCATCTCGGGTGCGCCGTGGTCGTAGGCCTCTGCTGCCTGGAGCTGTGCCTGTCGCTGCCCGCCAGCTCCCTGTGGTCGGGGTCGACCTCCTGGTGGTGGTGGTGGTAGAGCCTCAAAGCGTCGTCCACCACCGGCTGCTCGTCCAGCTCCTCTGCCTCGTCCGCCTCCTCCCTGCGGACCGCCACGGTCGACCCTCTGCCTCTGCCTAGGTGGTCCATCAACTGTCTGCTGCTCCTCGGTACGACGGGTCGGGCAGTCGCGAGCCATGTGGCCCTGCCCGCCGCACGAGTAGCACTGCCTGCCTCTCGGAAGACTGGCTCCGCGCTGTGTGACCCGCACTGCTGAGCCAGTGCCCTGAGGTCGTCTGCCTGAAGGTCTGGTCTGTCTGGACCCCTGAGTCATCCGTCGACTGCCTGCTGCAGATGACTCCGCCACGTGCCGCCCTGCGGTGGGTCGCTGTGCTGGTGTAGACTCAGCAAGGAAGCTCTCGATCAGAAGGGCCCGCTCCAGTACTCCTGTCTGAGTCGGTATGCTGAGGGAGATCAGCGATGCCCTGATCTCGTGTCTCAAACCCTGCTCGAAGGTCCGGGCCCGGAAGAATGGGTCCCGTACCATGTCGGTCGAGTAGCGCGAGAGATCGGTAAATCTCGCCGAGTACTGGGCGACCGTCATGCTGCCCTGCCGCAGCTGTAGAAGCTCCTGGATGCGCACCGCTCGGAGGGTGGCCGGGAAGAACTCAGAGCGGAAGAGGCTCTCGAAGTCCGTCCAGAGCAAGGATGCCTCATCGTGCACCTGGAGCATCAAGCTCCACCATCGTCCTGCTGCTGCGTGTAGTAGGCTCGCAGCGAGGATCACCATGAGGTCTGCTGGTGTCCTCACTAGCCTAAACACTCGAACCACTGCCTCCAGCCAGTCCTCTGCTGCCTGGGGATCCGTCTCCCCGCAAAACCTGGGCGGTCGCTGGTGCTGAAACTCATGCAGTGCGCTGAGGTGACGTGCATCGTCAGTGGCTTCTGCTGGAAGAATCGGGGGATCGGCGGGTAAAGCTACCGCCGGTGCCACTACTGGCAAAGGGCCCTGCACCGAGGCCTCGTCGCTCGGTGGGCTGTCGTCTCGCTCGACTCTCGGAACCCTAGCTGGCTGACGTCGTGGGGCCATCCTGAAAAGGAAACAGGTGCGCCACGGTTAGAACAGTATACCTGGTGAGCTGATATAAGTAATCACAAAGAAAACTTGAGACTTTCATAAAGCAGATCAGTATACCCGGTGAGCTGACACAAGTAATCACAAAGAAAACTTTGAAACACACACGCAATCAATGTTTTCGTGCATTAAGTCGGAAATCAGAAGTCAGGGTCCTGGTGTACGGATACGTCGGCCGCCGCACCAACACTGGACTCCCTGGACTGATAACCACACTCAATACGCTAAACATTATTGCTTCACATAGAAAAGATCAGAGTTCGCGGTAGAACCAAACTCCTCTGATACCAATTTGTCACGACCCGCCCTCGGGGTCCGTGCCGTGACTACCCCAAGCCCGCCTTCCATAGGCCAGGGGCTGGCGACTAGCACCAAGGCGTAAATCCCGGTAAAAAGGGAAGGCATTGCCTTTGAAAAGTAAACACACATCACAGAGTAACAAGCGGAAAGTAAACACTAAACAAGCAGAGTACGACTGAAAGTGCGGAAAAGTAAGTGGGCCAGAATAAAAACCCAAACTGAAAGTAAAGTACAACTCGAAAAGGGAAAAACAGCAACTGAAAAGTAAAAGCCGCTACTCCGAGCTGTCCACTGGAAATCCCACCTGAAGGGTGGGTACAGATAGCTCCTCTGCTCCACGGGTCCCGTCGTCCGCTCCGTGCACGTCCCGCCCAGTGGTCCACCTCCGGGTACCGTCCCGCTCCGCAAGCCTCAGCTAAGGTCAACGCTGTCCGTCGTCTGCAACCAACACAACGTGGTGCGGGCAAAGCCCGTGCAGGGGTGAGTATAAGCTACTCAGTAGGGACCCCGAGACCCCTGAAGGTCTCTCAAATCCACAAAGGATAAATCACGAAGAAAAGTAAAATCACGAAGTAACAATCGACACTGCTTAGGTATATGCCCATACATATACCTAAGTCATCAATTCTAATACGCTCCAACCTCCGAGCCCAAGTACTACTCAGTCCACGCAGGAAAGTATACGTATTCCACATAGGAAAGCAAATCATAATCCACACAGGATTGCACAACACAATCCACACAGGAAAGCAACAGGATTCAGCTCGCACAGGTATACTTCTTCAAGGACGATAAAGATGATCACTGATCCATCTAAGTCGTCGGACCCACGAAGGATCGATAGGTAACTAACCCCCGCAGAAGACCCACACAGGATCGGGCTCACACAGAACCTGTAGGCGCTGGCTCACACAGAACCGCTGAGCGCAAGGATCCACACAGGATCGGGCTCACACAGAACCTGTAGCACTGATCCACGTAGGATCGCTGAGTGCTGTAGTTGTCGTCGTCGAATCCACACAGGATCTCTGTACTGTCGTCGTCGAATCCACACAGGATCTATGTACTGTCGTCGTCGCAGTCACAGTAGCAGTTGTAGCAGTAGATCAGTCGCAACCAGCACTAGGGTTCCCGCACACAGCAAGCTCGTACGGAGGATCCGCTCCACGAGCCGAGAGGCTGATACATCAACTGTCACGAAGTCTGAAGTTGATGTATCCAAAAGTTCCGTATCGACAACAGGAACTCAACGCAACAGACGGCGCGTCGATCGGACGCCCGGTCTGAGAGTTATAGGCATTTTCGTCTCCGGGGCCCGGTTGGTTTTTAAGGCTAAACCAACCCGACCGTACTCCACCTGCGTCCAAACCTCGGGCGGAGTATGCCAAAAGATCCGTCTCACTAAGAGGAACACAACGCGACTGACGGCGCGTCAATCGGACGTTCGTAGCTCAAGATATGAGTGTTTCCGCTCCGAAGGCCCGGTTGGTTTCGTGAACGAACCAACCCGGCCGAACTCAAAGTAAACCGAAACCTTGAGTGCGATATACCGAAACGACCGTCTCGATCCAAGGATCGCGTTGCCGCAGACGGTTCGTCATTCGGAGGTCCGAGGCTCAAGTTATGAGCCAAAAACCGAATCTGGTTCGAAACGGGGGGGTCCGGGTCCGGGCCGACCCGGCCCGACCCCCCCCCCCCCCCCCCCCCCCCGGGGGCGGCGCGGCGGCGGCGGCGCAGCGGCGCGGCGGTGCGGCGGCGGCGGGCCGCGGTGGCGGCGGCGGCGGCGGGCCGCGGTGGCGGCGGCGGCGGGCCGCGGCGCACGCGGGTGGCACGCGGGGGGCAAGGCCCCCGCTGTTTTGTCAAGGCGGCACGGCTTTGTGCCGTGCCTTTGCAAAAAAAACGGCCCCCGTAAGTGGGGGCCGGCTGGACAAACCGGGGGGCTGTTGCCCCCCCCCCTCCTTTAATGAACCGCCCCCCTCATTAAGAGGGGGGTTTGTTGAACCGGCCGGGGGATTTATTCCCCCAGTTTTTATGATATCCGGCCGGCCAGCTGGCCGGCCGGTTTTTACCAACGGGACCGGAAATTCCGGTCCCGCCCTCGACTTCCGACGCCGGCGGCCCGGCCGCCGGTCTTCCCTTCCGCCGCGGCCCGGAACCGGCCGCGGTCTTCTCGTCCCGCCACGGCCCGGAACCGGCCGCGGTCTCCTCGTCCTGCCGCGGCCCGGAACCGGCCGCGGCGTTCGTCATCGGGCGCGGTGCGACGACACCGCACCCCTTTGCCGTACCATGATTCCTTCCAACGCGGCGCGACGGCATCGCGTTCTTGAAGATTCTCCTCGGCGTAGCGCGACGACGTTGCGTAAATTATAAGCACGATCATCCGCGTGGTGCGACGGCACCACGCCACTTGCTTCCACCCGCATGGATAAAACAAGAACGGTGGAGGGGGGTTCGGCCGTGTTCGTGCGGTCCGGCCCCCCTTACGTTAAAATAAAAACGCAACTTAAAATAAATCAAGTCACACGTTAGTCTTGATAGAATCACGATCAAGAATAAAAATAAGGAAACCAAAAGAAAACGACAACCCCTACCTCGGGTTTAAGATTCAAAGGTTCGGTTACGCTCCGCGGAAGACGGCGTCGCGGGGGTCGGGTGTCGCGGTCGTCGTTCGTCAAATCCGTTGATGAAGAGTTATGCCCGAAGAGACACGACGTTGGCGGATCTTCGTTTGCCGACGAAGAAGGTCCGAGGAGGAAGAAGAGGTCCGAAGATACCGGGTCGCCGAGTCGATGATCCTTGACGAAGTGTTGTCGTTCTTCGTTGAGGATGAAGACGTTCTTCGCCGGAGAAGATGAAGAGGAGCTCTCAAAATCTCACAAGGGAATAAACCAACAACCCATAAACAAATAAGATTACATCTTATTTTATTCACACATAACTCAAAAGAATTTCAAATGTTTGAAATTCAAAAGAGTTAACTCCCAAAATTAATTAAGAGTAACATAGGCTAATTAATTAGGGGTTAAGTACGTTGAGAGAATTTGAAAAGAAAAGGGGTTCGTGTGGGCCCCACCACACTTAATCCTCCCAAGGGAGGTTAAGTGGGTGTGGGTCCCACTCCCAACCTCCTTTGATAGGTTTTTAAATAAGTTAAAATAAAATTTGTCTTACACAAATTTTATTTAACTTAACTGAAAAACCCCAAAACGTAACTTTCAACCCGCAACAAACGCAACTCCCGATAAGGTCTCATTAACCGAATATCGGCGCTGCGAGTTCATCGGTGCCCTCGGATTTCAATTCCGAGCACCGGATCAAAAGTTAGGAACTCCCGCTCGTTCGTTCACTGAACGTACCCGAGCCAAACTTCGGAAATTAATTCCGGGCACTCCGGGCCTCGGAATCAGGTGCCGTCAGAAACCGCGCTCTTGTAAAATTCTAAAGAAAATTAAGAAAAAAAATTTCCCTTGAATTTTACGGGTCTTTACAATATATCAGAATTCAATAGTAGGGATTGGTGAGAGACCTAGAGGTCCTTAGTTATAACTCTATCCATTGTGAGTCAGTAGTTAGTATGATTGTGGGAAACCTATGGTAGGTTTTTTCCTAGATTTACAATTTTCATAATAATCTATGAGGTTTTTTATGCTCGTGTTTAGAATAATTCATGGGAGGTAAAAAATTATTTCATTATAAGAATATTGATTCAATTAGTTTATGAGAAAGTTCCTAGTGTGCTTAGGTATCAAGACTAGCTATGATGAGAATGAATATTTGGGTGTCAGGCCTTGTTGAATAGAAATTGTGTTGTTAGAAACATAGTCATATATCAAGTAGATATTCATGACTAGTATTAAACTGGGAGAAACTAAGCTTTGGGATGAGGTTGATGTGATTTAGATCAAGGATGTGTATCTATAGTGAAAAAAATGATTTCATGAGTTGAGAAGTCAATAATAAATCAGGGAACTATATTAGTTCATTTTTTTCAATAACAATTCCTAGAAAGGTCCTAAATCAATGAGACTGACATTCCATAGAGCATAGCCCACATAGATTTTGTAATATTCTGGTCAAGGGAGTATGAGTTGGGTGTTATAGGTTTTTACAACCATAATATATGAAAATTTTAGTTTATTCTATTTCTACAAGGTAATTATTTTTTATGGAACGTTGGTAATAATTCTACTGAAAGTTGTGTATTGGTGGTTTTTAATCTAATTCCCTTGGGCAAGGAGGCCCAGATCATTTAGAAAAATAATGTAATTTCCTTATGTTGAGTGCGATTTTGGAAATAAATTGGGTAACATGAAATGGTTGACTTGGGGGGTGGACCTTTATCTGAACTATCAAGATATTTAGTGTTATATTCATATTAAATACATATATATCGTAGCATTATGTGAGAGTGGATCAGTATGATAAACACATTTTTATTGTGGAGTCTTCTGGGGAACGACTAGAGGGTATTGATGTTTTTTTGAGTTGAAACATAGTGACTGTTTCAAATTTCATCCATGTCAACTATAAAATGGGTTATTTTCCTTATTTACATTTGAAATAAATAATGATTTGGTTTTTTCATTCAATTTGTAATGTTTTTTGTGGGACATAGCCTGGTTCATCAATGTTATGCACTTTCCATGTTGATGTGAATATACGTAATCTCACAAGGTGGTGTAAAAATGATTTCCTCTTGTGTGAAACCCTAATATAACAAAGTATTTTGTGAGGAAGAGAATTGTTGTTGCAAAACTTTGGGGCTTTCAGATGTTGTTTTATAAATTTACATGAGTCCTAGTATATTTTTTAGTTAATTCTAGTTACATGTTTTAATATCTACTAGATTTGAGTCTATTAATGGGTGTGGGGTTAGGATAACTTGTAATTATAAAATGGTATTAGTTCATTAACGAACATTGGTTAATTAATTAGAATGGAAATAAAAATTGACTGGAGATTTTTCATCCAGTAAATGTAATCTAAATCTAGTGATGAACATTGGTGTAAATTCTTGGAATGATCTCTATATGCCTTTGGAAAAAGGAATTAGGATCGGGAGTTGGAAATTTTTTGGTTGTAAAATAAATGTTTTTTCAAGAACATTTAGTCATAGGTTGTTCAACTAGAATTATATCAAATAGTTTATTGTGATTATTGAGGAACCACATTCCGAACACTTTTTGAATGAGAGTGGAGTAGTCAATATTTCAGGGATAGATTTTGAAGGAAAATTTAGTGATAGCATGCTTTCTTGGTCAGTTGTAATTTGACCATTTAATTTAAATCAAGGACCAAGTTCAATGTACTAATGTGTGACTAGATGTAGAGAGTTAATATATTTTTTGGCAGTGTCTTTTAGAAACTGGGGATGTGTTTTAAAAGTTAATTCTGATGGTGGTTGTACAATGGCTCAGAATTGGCTGTTGAAAGTTAGAACCTATAATGGGGATCATTATAAGTTGGTTAAATAATTAGATGATGACGTTGTTATAGTATGGCTTAAGAAATCATGGTTATGTTAAATATTGATGTTTTATATATGGTTATGATCATTTTCTATAGTTTTTTATATTTAAATGATGTTGGTTGAAAGAGGAATTTGGGATAAAATTGGCATCATGAAATTTAATGTGTCCATTTGAGTGGGAGTTCACAATCCATATAGGGTGGGTTGTTCATTTGGATTCCCACAAAGGATTATCAAGGTCAATCAGTATTGAGGTGGGGTAGTTTTACAATACTGTGTTCTTATGATATGTTAGTTCTATAAGGATTTTCAATTTTCAATAATTTAAATGACCGAATCTTGATTAGAGATTTAGAATGGTTTTCAAAATGATAGAATGCCTAAAATTGGTTTTGTAGACATGGAATTATAGATGGAAGGTGGTTTTATGGTTTTGGGAGTATTATTGGGATCGATAATTTTAGTTGAAGTTTTTTTAAATGAATCCTAGTTTCCACAGTCAGTGCACGGTTAGTGAAAACAGTATAGACCAAATTACATATACACATTGGAAAATCATGTAGCGATCTAGATGAAACCATGTGGGAGTATGAAATTAATTGTGGACATGTCTCACAGTTATAAGTTGATCTATGGAACTTTTTACAGTAACCATATAAGGTGGGTGTGCCTCAGACAATGGAGGTGTACAGTTGGCACACGGTATAGCAAACATTGTGACCAAACCTTGCATCTCATTAAAAAGGGGGAATTTACCCTTTTACCCTATGATAATTATGAGGGGATCACCCTATATTATTCCTCCCTCTCCCACAAAAAACTAGAAAACCCCTCCTCTCTTTCCTTATTTAATCTTCCTCAAGGTGTGTTCATTGTGGCTTCTGAATCCATTTTCAAGTGATTTGTGTCATGTATTTAATTTCATTGAACTTCATTGTGCTCATATTCATTCTATCATTTTTATATTCCATAGTTAGAGATTTTAATTATAATTATAAAATAGTATGGTGGAATCTGATATTGGTGACTTTTCCTATTCTCTTACCATAAATAGTTTGTCCAAGGACATCCTCTACGCTTCATTGTGGATTGTTTCTTTTTGTTAGGTCACCATGGTGATTTTACAAAGGCGAATATATTAAATTAAAATACATGGATTTTTTTTATATGTTTCTTATGTATTAATCTTGATGCAAGGTTGAGGATGTACTATAGGTTTTAAGAGATCGGTAGGTTAGGGTTTTCACGTGATGTGACAAGCCAATGAGGCTTTGGGAATTTGAATTGTAGTTAATTTTATTTTTTTTATCAGGTTGAGTTTTAATTAAATAATTTTAATTTATTTATAATTCATTATCTTCTTGGGTTGGGTTGTGAGATATGACCGTATATGTCTCATATGATCTTGGATGGGCATTTTCAGATATTTCCACCCATCAAAAATTAAATGTAATGATTTTTATGAGTTATGTGTTTTATCATACCTATCCAATGGAATGTTTCCATTTGAATTATATTATATAAATTATTGGTCTCATCAATAATGTTGATTACACTATTTAGATTTTTAAAAATTAATTTTTTAATTTAATTAAAATAGTTGAATAAAATTGATGAACACTTGGGGTCACTAAAATCCATTTTCCTTACCATAATGTATTTTCCCGAATGGTTGAGACTGAGACCCTTGACATACAATGTGGACTCCAGACCTCCTTTGAGGTGAGGCTAGACCTTGTGAGGAATTTCAAACATTGTAAAGGCCAAGTGAGATAGACCATAGGTAAACCAATAGTATTTTGTGATTTTAAATCATCTTAGAGAGGCCTTGAAACCAAGATGGGGCATGACCTATATCCTCACAGTTATCTACATGTCAAGACTTAGTGTAATAAAAAGGTCATGATACCTTGATCATGATTTCAAATGATTTGGCGTCCAGTTGCTTCAGGAATGGACTCAAGACCATGACTTCAAGATAAGGTATCCCGTGAGGGATGCCTTAACTTACATTATAGACATAAGGATCCCATGAGGGATACATATCATGGGTATTGAACTAAGGGACCCCATTGGGTGCCTTAGAGGTTGAATAAACTTGAGTGGGTGTAGTATGGGTATGGATAGATATGGTAGTGAGATTCATATTAAAAAAATTACCAAACATCTGATATTGAGGGGATATAATATTAAGGATGGGTCCAGGAATTCATATAAACCCACTAATATACATATCCTTCCACTTAGTTATAGTTGATTCAGTGCATTCATAAAAAGTAACTTTGGGTTTTACATGACTTGTTGGTATGGTGGGGACTCCTAGAGGTATTTCCATATATAAATATTATGATATTTATTTTATTGAATGTTAACTCCACTAGAATTCATATTTTCCTTTGTATTCTTCCATCCTCTGGGATTACATATGTTTCTAGGTGGCCGCATTTCCCTTGAGAAATATATACTTATGACCTCCCAATGTATGGATGATGATATCCTCAATCTATGTTTAGGATGATCCTCAGGAATAAGTGAATGAAAATTATATAATTTCCAAGAGTTTTCAAGGAATGTGTTGTTGATCCAGTTATTTAAATATATTGATCTATTATCATGGATCCTAGAGAGTATTACGTACGTCTTTACCACATTTTATACCCTTTATGAACTTGTAATTGTTTCCAATTTCATGGGTGGATATGGACTCATACATAGGAACTCATCATGGGATGGTATTATGGAATTTGGAGACATCATATATGATTCACTAGTTACAAATGGCTTGAGTGTTATCATGTCTTTCTCAATGAATTTTTATAGGATTTCTAGTTGATACCTACAATTATTCTTTATATTTATTGGAGGAGAGTCCAGGTGATACCAAGGATAGGAAATGTATCCCCTTGTGGTGGCATTGTTTCCTCATATATATTTTGATGTTGGCTATAGAAATTATGGTTTGGATAGAGTGGCCATTAGGCCATACGAAAGGAAATGGTTATTTTTGTAGTTCCAATGGTTATTATTTATTTTATTATCCAGATGAGTAGCATACAGACACATGCCAAAAATTTGTAATCTACATATAAGACGACATTAGTGGTTCCCTACTGAGTTTTATACTAACACCATTCTTTGGTAACTGTTTCACTAGGCTACCCAAGTAAACATTCACATGGTTTTAGGAACATTTTTGGGTGAGGCCTAGCTTTGATCGAGCAAGATATCTAATATTTTTATGAGGATATTGGTGTATGGTAAGGCACGATGTGGGATGTGTATCTTTATAAATTTTTTTTTGTTTCTCTTACTTATTCATATATATGTGTTCAGACATGTGGGTGATCAGTGTTTCATGTATAACATGTTTAATTGATCTTTCATTAATTTTCATTTTATTCCATCCTTTTTATCTTTATTTATTTTCCATGTTAATTATTTTTCTGATTTGGATGATACTTTTTTATTTACATCGTTTGATGACTATAATATAAGGTAATAGTCTCAACATGGACACACACTAGGAACAAAATTCTATTCAGTATCCATGGGTGTATGGGGCGTCATTATTTAGGACTTATCTATAAAATTTTGGGCTACAATTCATAGAGTGAGCCATATCGGGATGTGACAACATGCAACCCCATGTCATAATAAACCTCGAAATATTAATCCTCTACAACCCATACATTAAATTAAAATTTATGAATAGTATTAAGAAACTATTAAAAAATATATTTTTGTATTTTAATAATAAAAATCTGTTTATTAATTTAAACTAATTAAGTACTGAATTTTCAATAATGTGATTTTATTCTTCAAAAATATGTTTTCTTCAAAAATTGTTTTTATAGAAAATTTCAAAGGGAAATTATAATTAATTTCTAATACTTATAGATATATTTTATGTAGTAATAAATATAAATTTTTAAATCATTATTTCAATATTATTTAAAGGTGAATTTTTAGTATTCTTATAAAAAGATTTATTTTTTCAGTGAATAGTGATGAATATTCATCTATTTAAAATAGCCGTTTCTTTTCAAGTAAAAGTACTAGTATGATTTTAGTTAAATATTAAACTAAGAAATATTCATTGAATGTGAAATAATGTAATAAATTAAATTTTAACCATCAATATCCATTATTTTGATAAAAGATCATTTTTGTGATTAAAAACACATTTTCTTAAAAAACATTTAGGCGCACAGGGTATTGTATTTAAATAAATAAAATTAATCTATCATTATTAAATGTTTTAATAATATTAAATGATTATATATTAAATAAAATATTTTGACATTAATAAAATAGTTTTTACAAGTAATATAAGAGATGTAATTAATTTTTTATGCTTAAAATGAATATTTTAAAGAAGGTTTTTGTTACTATTTGTGTGCCTATTTAAAATTAAATTATTCATATTTAAAAAATTGAAATTACTGAAAAGGATTAAATATATGTAATATCTATAAATAATTTAATTTTATAGTTTCAAATTATTTTTTCATAATGAATATTAAAAATAGTAAAATTTTGTTACCATTAATAAGGTTAAAATAGGTATACCGAGGGGGGGGTTAAACCAATTGATAAGGGTTGGATTGCCACCCAAAGTAGTATAAGTAATATAGGATGAAGATATTTCAACTAAATAATATAAAAACATGTAATCAATGTCCATTTTATCCACTTTAACAAGGGATAAACCATATATTGTTGAAAACCATAAAGAAAATCCATGTATGTCGCTCCACTCACTTAAAAAAGGTAACCTCTTATCCACCCTTATCCAAAAAAATTGAGATATATAGCTAATTAAATACGTAATATAAAACCATAAATTATTACATACCTTCATCCTATGGCATATATTCTTTTCTTGATAACAATCCTTCAAGGATTATGGTTTAGTCTAAGGAAGGTCTCTCAATGATTGGAAATAAATGGGAACTAAGCTCTTTGAATTTTTTTTTAAATCCTATAAAAACATGTAATAAATCCTGAAATTATTAATATAGTATCATAAATATAAATATATTTGTTTATTATGAGGTCACTACCATTTACCACCTCTTCTTTCTCAATTGGGAGATAAAAGTATCGCATGTGCGTACGTCTAGACTACCACTTATATATAGTGATACAATTCATTTTCAACTACCATATTTTATGGTTGGGTACTATTAAGGAATTAATGTTCTAATATAGTATTTATGTCACAAATATTATACTTTAATAATAATATATTTTGTACCTTTTTACCATACCATTTGTTTTAAAACAATAATATCGTTTATGCGTATGTGTTGTCTACCACCTCCATGAATTGATGTGATTTTATTTTCATTGAAATATTTCATGGGTGGTAATAATTAAAAAATTTATGAATATATGATATATTTTTATATAATAATTATTTTTTAATTTTTAATTAGTATTTAACTTTATTTAATTCCATATATTGAAAAGTGGAAGCATTACTCATGCTTTCGTAAAAACTCCCATCTCCAAAGTGTGATGTAATTATTTTTTCATATTCTCATTATATGAATTGTTATAAATATGAATATAATAAAAATATATGTTACTTATATCATAATTATGATATTATTTATTAATAAATAATTATCAATGTGAAATAACCATATCTAGAAAACCAAATCATACATGAAAAACGATGTAGTTACACCCAAAATGATAATGACAATGAAGGATTGTCAATGAACATGTGATAAAATGTTATAAGTAAACCTTTTATGAGATTATATGTGTTAATATGGTTATGTTATATATGTATAATAAATTTCAACATATTTTACAGGATTTTAATGTTCTTATGAATCAATATACATGAGGTAAGTGTTTTATGTTAGAGTCTCATTTCTATTGGGATTGATTATACATAAATTTATGATGATTTAATTATATTACCTATATCTCCAAAAACATATATTTTTTCTTATAATATGTTTATTACTATATACTTCATTTTTTACATTCATATCATTCTTTTTAATAACTCATAATACCCAAAATTTATTTTTATATAAAACTATATGTATTCATCTTTTAATTTAGGAATCTTTTCATCCATGCCAATATTTCCATTAAAATTTTATCAAGAATGATTTTAATGTTCTATATATATATATATTAATGTTAATTTTAACCATGTTTTAATTTCTAATTTTTTTTCTAAAGTAGACTTCTTTGTATTTTTCAAACGAGATATTTTTTGAGATTTCATCGATAATGTGAAAGGAAAATTTTTATATACACAGTATTAAAGAATTTTCCTTACACTATTTATTATATTTTATTTTATGCATCCTTAACATGTTTCCATGTTTATTTAATAAAAAAGGGATAATATTTTGGGAAATTTTCTTGTATTTAAATAATAAATTTCAAAATGTTAATGTTATTTTCCTGATCAATATTTTTATTTAACTTTTAAAGGTATTCTCAACAATAACAACATAATTAGATGTTTATTATAATTTAATAGTAATATCATACAATGTTACAATCTTCATTCCATATCTGGATGCTTTATGATTTATATGGGGAAATATTGATGAAACACTTTTTATTTTATAAGGTTAAAGATTTCATGTAATGATAAATATTTTTATACAATTGTGGAAAACTTTTGAATGGATTATGTTTAAGTGAGGGGTGGATCTATTAAAAATAAAGTATAGGTGGTTAAATTATAATCCACATATGGGTGACTACATTATAAAACAGTGTTATATGAGCTTGTTATTGTCCTCCCAAGCATTGGGTAATGATAAAAACATTGAGAAACTTCTAAGAGAAGACTAGTTTAATATACTAATAATTTATTAAATAGTTTAACATAATGAATTTTACTCTTAAGAGATTATTTGAAATAACTGAGTAGTGATTTTAATTAATGTGCATTGCCGATAAAGATAGTCTTAGAAGTGATTCATGACTGTAGAAGTGATTTTATATACTTATGTGAATGTAACAAAATAATTTATTTTCCTTATGATATAATCTCATGGATATTTATTGATAACTATTGATTATGTTCTCTTATGACTTTTATAATTTTATTGGAAAACCATATACTATGATTCAGGATTAAATAGTATTGACTGATTGTGTACGATTATAGTGAGTTTTTACCATGTTTTCATACCATTTTTCTAATCTTATACTATCTGATGATCTTTCAATGATATCTTTAATTTTTACACTTATTGAGAATCCAAGTTAAGAATTTATTATATTAAAATTACATATTTCATGGAAAAATGTTTTTAGTTATGTTATATAAAATAAAGGTTCATGTTTTAATGATCATAGTGGAATACGGTGTAGAATTTTTTATACACATGTATTTTATGTATCAGAAATTTCAACGAAACTAAACCTTTATAGTGGTGGGATATATTGTACTATAATGTAATGTATATTCATATATTATGATATAATATTGATGTATGAAATATTGGTTCACTATAGTTGTATCAAATCAATGATAATAAATTTTTTTAAACTATTATGATTACAAAAATTGAGATAACCCTTAGGATAATACAAGGTATCATATTACTATAAGGACCCGAACCCAGTTTCCCGGAGTTAGTTCCTTATTTATTGACAATTGGATTATAAACATGGAATATGATTCCTAATGGACCAAGTAGTTTATTACCATAGAAGACAAGATACATATAATTTCAACATTAGAAATTGAAAAAAAACATAAATGTTTTACTAAGAAACATCTACAATTCTAAGTTTATTCCTATAGGTCATTCATAGTAAACATAATCATGTATATATAAACTTAAACATAAGAAAGGGGGAGAGATAAACCACTCATTCAGGGGTAGAAAAACATTGGAAGATGTCATAACATAAACATTAGGAAATTTGAATAACTAAAAACATATGCCTTTAAGAAAAACATGAACACATTATGGCAGGAATCGTAGCAGGATAAATAATGTCATAATCATGGGTATTCTACTATTAAAATAAACCCATGAGCCATCAATTATATTTTCATAATGAGGGAAAGAATAATTCAGGACATTTTAACTATTCCATCAAGGCCTCATGCCAAGACCGTAAATAATCATTTTGTCAAGGCCTTGTGTTGAGACCATAGTTTATCTAATGAGATCTACTGATTGCACCGAGGTAATATATTGGGACCCACATGAATCATACTTTTTCTAATGAATTTCTATTATGAATGGTGATAAAAAATAAACAATATATACATTAATATTTAAACTAACATAGTAAATTTAAATAAAATTCCTTAGTTATTAAACATAAACACAAACCATTATGAGCAATGTGGTGAATGGTTTCAAGATAGCACATCCCCAATAAAAATATTAATAAAACATTCAATTAATCATGTTGGATGCCATAATAGGATATAAATATTAATCATGTAAAATATTTACCCAAGTATAATGACATGGATGAAGATACTATTAAGTGAGACCACTGAAAAATCCTAGAGGAAATACTCTGTAGACATTACAATGTGACCCATACCACATTGAAACATTCAAATTATAACCCCTTATAATATCATAGGAATAATGAGACTATTTATATGATATAACATAGGGAATTACATACACCACAAGTAATTAATAAGTTGTTAACATGGAATATATCTCATAAAAGATAATGTGACATGAGAAAAAAATCATTTTTTAATTTTGAAAGAATTGTTCTTTTGGAAAATCATTTTTATTTTTCATGAAATAAAAATTTAGAAATATATATCCCAAAAAAATAAGTATGAACATTGAAATTACATTTGAGGAATAAATGATGTCCCACTGAAGTGAAATCATTTAGAAATAACTTTTAAAGAAGCTTTAGAAGTAAAACATTTTAGTGCGTTTTTTGGAAAATATTAAAGGGATTTTAAAATGGAAAGAAGTGTTTTATTTCATAAAACCATAAATTTAAAAAAGATTCTATTTCAGGATAATTTTATTTCATTTACAATAAATGATAATGGATTATAATATATTACATATTAAACTTGAAAATATATAAGAATTCAAGAATTTCCCTTTTATCGGGAATAATTTTTTAAAGATCCTTTTAAAACATATAACTCCCCATAAATGAAAGTAGGATTATGGTTGGTACACATATATAAAACATTAACATATAATTTATGAGGATTACATGAGAATAAATAAAATATCAATAAGGAGAGTAGAGAATAAGGTAAACATGAATGAAAATGGAGGTTCGTGTGGAAAATACTTACAACATTATAATCAAATGAATTGTATGCCCAAAAATTAATAATACATAAATGGTAAATTTAATATCATTATAATAAATTAATTCATGATTTGTAACATAAATGATCATTATACATACAATATACATGAGAAAATGGATTGAGTAACTAGTATCTCACAAAATGGAAGTGAGGGGAGGAACCCCCTTACCTTAAGTCCATCAATGATCTTCACTGATCTTAGTGTCTTGGAAAACCAAGTTAAATTCATTAATTAATATTTCTATAACGTATTCAATATTTAAATGATTTTTTATATATTTATTTATTTCATTAATGTCCTTATTGATGGGTTTAAGATGTTTAATTTTATTGTTTGGGAGCGTTTTCATCATGATCGGTATACTTATATACATGAATAGAGAATCAAGTAAAATAAGGATGGTTATAAAGAATTTAAGTTACATGATATTTAGTGAATATAAAAAAGGTTGAATGGTTGTAAATTTTATTTGGTTAATTGGAGTGAATATGAATCATTCTATAAATTATTTAATGAAAACTGTTTGGAGTAATTGGTGATTTTTGAACACAACAAACTCATTTTTATTTATAAATATAAATCATGTGTACAAAAGGATTACAGAACCATATATGAGACATAATAAATATATTATATTTTGGTTCAACCATAATAATGGTTTCATCACCATAATTTTAGACATTAATTGAAATTAAAAACCCATCGTCCATGAATGTGGTAAATCAGCACTTCTCTGATGGTGTTTTCAATTTTAATATAAATAAATGGGAAATGATACGTGATGAAGAATTATTCCTTTATCAATAATAAATTATATTACATGTAAGATACTAGAGCCATAAAATAGTTTTAAATAACGTAGTAGATAAAATAAGAATAAAGGAACTAAAAATAAAAGAAAAGATGAGAAATCTGAAATGAAAATCTAGTAGCCTAACGATGTCACTTACAAATACATAAAATATATTGATGATAGAAAAGATATATCATCATTATTACATAATATAAACATTAAGGGTGATATTTAATTACATATCACTACCTAATACAATGTAAATTTAAATATAACAATATAATAAAAGTGCTCGAAGTAGAGAGAGACTTTGAGACAAAACTTCTTTTACATAACGGTTATGCAACATAGTTCTAAAATATTAAAAAGAGAAAAGAAAGGGGTGACCCATTAATATAAGACTCATAAAATAGTATTGGGAATGAGTAAAATGGAAATAATAACATGGTATGATAACTTGAAATACATACCACATAAAAGAGAGCTTAAAATAGAATAAATGAAATGGGGAATTTAACTCTTAATGTAAACGTTTTTGAGAGCCTCTTTAGGGGAGAGGTTTTGGTCTTATGGAAAGAACAAGTGCTCTGGGACATGAAGATTTTCCATGAAAGGGTATTTGGGTAGATATTATACTAGTAACTAGTCATTAGTGGAATGAAGAGAAGAGGGAGTGAGGGGATGGTTTTTATATTTGAGGAGAGAAGGTATTTTACATTATCTTAATCATTATTATAATATTTTCACTCAAGACAATGAATAGTCATAATTATTGTGACTTAAAATAGTAATAATGGAAAGTGAGTTTTAACCATGTGGGATTAAAAAACTTATGATGTCATAATTATTGTATTTAACTGATAATTTGAATATACGGTATTTTACCATATTTCACTATTCATAAAAAAATCAAAAATTTCTAAAAAATACCAAAAATTCACCATAACTATTTTTCGATGTTGATAGTAAGAAAATTTACTCCTTTTTTTAAATAATTTTCTATATATTTATAATTTTATTTTTAATTAAAATAACATTTTATTCCAAAAAACAACATTAAAACTATAACTTATTTTATAACACATTGAGGAATTAATGAAGGTCCCATAAAATTATATTATAACTATTACACAATAAAGTAACAATTTATGAATAAATTTTATAGATATAAATTTCCATTTTAAATTATTAAATTTAATCATAAAATTGTAATTAAAATATTTATGACATGAAAAAATACTAATACTTATACTATGATCATTTTGTCACTTTTAAGATCTCTAACATGTATTTATACATTCATGGGTTAGGTTTATATTTTGTGGACAATTTAATATTATTAATATTTATTACTATCTATAAGGGTATGTTACTATTCATAAGGTTATGTCACTATTCACCAAAAATTAAGTTTGTCTTATCAGACAATAAATATCTTACTAAACGCAACTGTGTATGTCAGTTTTTCGAAATTCAAATCACAGAGGTGGAAAAATTGTGTTTACATGACTAGGTTATAAAAAAGTGGTGTTTTTAGAGACTCAGTGTTTCACACATTTTATATTAAATCGATTTGTAAATTCATCAGTTGATATAGTATCCCTTCCATACCAAAAATTCATCCTCAGAATTTGAAATTGAACTTCAAAATTTAATGGTTGATACATGAAAATTCCTTTAGGAATACCACTTCATGAATATGGTTAAAATGTCATATTAATAAGAGGATAGGAAAATTCATCAGTCACTACAAAACAAAGCATTCTAATTGAACAACATTCTCATCAGAATATAATCAAACAGTCATGTAGTGACATTAAACTCTAAAACCACATACAATGATCAACTTAATCCATTTAATAAATGGTTAAAAATTCCAAAATATAATGATTAAAAGCATTATAATGAAAGTCTTTAAATTTCCCTGATGAAATTATCATTAACCCTTAATCAATAAGAAGAAGCTCTATTATTTACATTCCTAAAATGTGAATGACTTCATCATGTATCCTCTTAAAATATGGTAATAACTTGATTTACCATAAAAACCATATTGGAAATATTCATTATTCTATATTTCTTAAGTAAGATACATGATATTGGATATATTTATTAAATACAAAAGTCTTTTAAACACGATCGATGATAGCATCAACCACTTCTTGATAAGTTAATAATCAGTTCCAAGGTAGCCAATACTTATCTGAATCAATCATTTTTTTCATCATTATCTCAACATCAGATATTTAATAAGGGGTGTATTTCCCTCAATCATTTTTTTAAAATTTATCATTCTACTGAACTACTTTTCATTTTTACCATTCATGATACATCCATAAATCCCTAATGAAATTTTATTGCAGTAAAATAATTATATATCTCATAATTCATAAAAAAAGTACATTACTAGCAAAATATTCGAATGACATGATTATTGACTATGAATATTAATCATTCTACTTCTTACGTGGTAGAATCATAATATGATTATTATCTAAAAATAGTCATTTTGGGGTATATTCCTTTGATTATTGGGTCATTGATTCGCATAGTGTCCAATCTCCATGCTGTTGAAGTATTAAATATATGAAAATTCATTCCTTGTATTTCAAATATGAGCATGGTGGCCTTTTTAACCACATATGAATCATTCTCCTTTTCCAATCAAAAATATACCATAGTTTTTCCTTCCATCATTATCCCATGTGGGAAAATACATCTTTCCCTTATAACCATTATCCATTTTTCCCTACCATAGTATTTATATTTTACTTCCACTAAAATCCATAGGACTTAAAGAAGTCATTAAATACCTTGTCAACACATGATATTATTTCCTCAAATGATGGGGATACTTGGGGGAAAATCTTTGTAAATACTTGGAATTTTCAAGGAATTTTCATTTAAATTTTTTGGAATTTTACGAGTATGCAGTTTCTGACGGCACCTGATTCCGAGGCCCGGTGTGCCCAGAATAATTTTCTGAAGTTTAGCATGGGTACGCTCAGTGAATGAACGAGCATGTTTTTCTATACTTTGAAGTTGTGCTCATAATTGAAATATGAGGGCACTGATGAACTCACAGTTCTGGTAATTACTTAAGGGGACCTTTACCTCAGTTGCATTTTATGTAGGTTGTATGTTAAAAATTGGGGTTTAGTTAAGAAGTTAAATAAAATTGTTAGAACAATTTTAATTATATCTATGGATGTTAATTTCTACCATGGGATGTTATTGGTGGGGCCCACACCCACACAACTTCCCATGTGTGGATATTTGAGGGGTGGGGCCCACACGATCCCCGACCCTTCATCTCCCAATATCCTCCCTTAAACTCCATTAAAACTCCCTTGTTTAAAATTAATGAAAACCCCTAATTTATGAGGAATGTTCCTCTTCCTCTCTCCCACATTAATGTTTTCCAACATGCCTTAATTAGTGAATTTAACCTCTTCAATTAATTAATTAAATCATTTGATCTTTTTAATTTTAAATTGCATGTGTTAAAAAAAAATAGCACAAGCCTATTATTTTATTTTTGGGGCATTCATTGTGTTAAGGAGAGTTCGGAGAGAGCTCTTGAGAAAGGGAGAAAAGTATTCCTATCCGCAACAAAGAACAATTCTCTTCTTCAATGAAGAAAACCCACCTTCAAGGAAGAATGACCCGGTGAATAATGCTCCACAATTCTTCAATCCTCTTCTTCCTCTACATCAAGGGAGGAGACGTTGACACTGGGAACTCGCCAACGACGACGGTTCTTTCTCTGAAGTAGATGGAGTGACATCTCTTTCCATGTCTATGAATAACCATCCATCTTCGAGGTAGGGGGTTTATGGTAAATTCTAATGGATTAAAATTGTGCCACATTTGTCGTTGTTTATCTTTGTTTGTCCTGGCCTATTACTATCGCCTAACGCAGAGGGCGCATGCCGAATGAACATGGCCCGACGAACATCGTCTGGATCTTATTTATTTATTTTAGAAATCGGTGACTAGAGGTGAAACGTGGAAGAGGTCGGCGGCGTAGGGGCCTCCATCGCGCACGCAATGAAAAGCCACGGCCAAGCGGGCTGTGGCGGAGGAAGTATAGTGCGGTCATACCGGGCCGGGAACGCAGAGACGTAGCCAGTGCAGGCCGAGGCGGAGTAAGCCGGCACCATCGCGCCGGCTATGCGGAAGGAACTGTGGCCCGCTTCATGGGCTGTTTCGGCAGAAGAACTGGTCGGTTCGTCGGCTGGCCAGGCAAAGGAAAGATGCAGCGCCAGGAGGGCACCGTGCTTGACGAACTGCGGCCGCCCTGAGTGTGCCGCTTGTGCTAGGTAGCAGGCCGACTTTGGTCGGACGGTTAAGGAGGGATGCACTGCTTGGCATTTTCGGTTCGTGCAGCCCCCCAGACTGCTCTACCTTCGGGCCAAGCCACTCGACCAGCTGGCCAAGCCAGAGGGGACGCGCTCGACCGGGTTGCGCCCCGCCGGGCCAGGTCGCGCATCTTCGGGCCAGGCCGCGCAATTATTCGAGCTAGTCAGACAACCCTTCCAGTTCGGACCTGCCAAAACTGGGTTAACCCAACCCGTCGTCCCAATGGGCTTAATGGGCCGGGCCCATTTTTAATTAAACATGAATTACTTAAATACCGCTCATCTGATCGACGCGCCGTCTGTGTCATTGGGAAAATTGCAACGGGGTGGTCCTTTTGCAATACTCTAAGTGAGTTTTGGATGACTTTGGGAAATAGCCGGCTTAGAAATGAGCGTATTTTTAACCAGGCCCCTGGAACGGAAAAGCCAATATCTCCAAGACCGGGCGTCCAATTGATGTGATGTCTATCACATTGAGTTCCTATTGATGAGACAGAACATTGGGATACATCAACTCTAGACTTTATGATACTTGATTTATCATCCTCCCTTGACTCAAGAAGCGGACCCTCCCGAAATCGAGTCTGATGTGTGAGGGAACCCTAGAGCTGGTTGCGACTGCGACGACTACCATGCTGGGATCCTCCGTGGGTTCGACGAAGATGACGACTGTAATTGGATCCTTCATGGGTTTAGCAGCGAGGATGACTGTACTTGGATCCTCTGTGGGTTCGGCAATGATGATGATTGTACTTGGATCCTGTGTGGGTTAGGCAGTAATGGTTACTGTACTTGTATCCTCTGTGGGTTCGACAACGACGACTTTTGTACTAGGATCCTACGTGGGTTCGGCAGAGGAGATGATTCAGAGGCTAGATATAATCATCTCTATCCCTTTTTGTGAGTAGTATACCTATGTGAGATGTTTCATCTCTATTTAATCATTATCATTGGTGTGATTGACTTCTTTCATGTGTGGACTAGGATGTGCATGGGCTCGTGAGTTAGTGCCAAACTGGAATTGATGACTTAGGTATATGTATGGGAAAATACCTAAGTAGAGTCGGTTGATACTTCGTGATTGTATCTTTCCTTTGTGGTTTATCCTTTGTTGATTCTGGGAGACCTTCGGGGGTCTCAGGGTCTCTACTGAGTATCGTATACTTACCCCAACATGGGCTATGCCCGCACTACTTTGTGTTGGATGCATACAACGAACAACACTGGTTGAGGTGGAGGTTTGTAGATCTGGAAAGTACACATAGGTGGACCACATGGCGGTACATACATAGGATGGACGACCGGACCCGAGGAGCAGAGGAGACCATCGGTACCAACCCTTCAGGTGGGATATCTGGAGGATGAATCAGTGGTTGCCTTTTTATTTGTTGCTATTGTACCTTCTTTTCAGTTGTACTGTACTTTCAGTTGGCTTTGTATACTAGCCCATTTATTTTTCATCACTTACTTTTGTACTCAGTTTTACTTATTGCTTACTTCACATGCATACTTTGTTGTGTTTTTTTAATTTTATAAAGGAAATGGCTTCCCTTTTGCCGGGATTTACACCTTCGGTGCTAGTCTCCAGCCCCTGGCCTATGGAAGGCGGGCTTGGGGTATTCACGGAATGGCCCCCAAGGACGGTTCATGACAAATTGGTATCAGAGGAGTCGGTTCTACCATAGATCTCAGGACTATGATAATTTATTCTCTGTGAATCAATAGTGTAAAGAGTATTGAGTGTGGTTTTCATTCCATGGAGTCCAGTGTTAGTGCAGCGGCCGACATATCCATACACAAGGACACTGACTCCTAATTTTTGACTCAGTGCACGAAAACATTGATTCCATGTGTGTTTCAAAAGATTTCTTTGTGATTACATTATGTCATCTCACCAGGTATACTGTTTGGACATGGAACCCCTATTTTCTTTTTAGGATGTCTCCACGAAGGCTGCAAACTAGGATTCCTAGTTATGTGCGATATGGCAGGACACTGAGAGATGAGGCCTCGGTGCAGGGCCCCATTAAAGCCAAGGCACCAACGGTACCACTACCCTCTGAGCCACCAATGCCACCAGCTCCAGCAGTAGAGAGTGCATGCCGCCTCAGTGCATTGCATGAGTTTCAGCAACAGAGGCTGCCTAGGTTCCGTGGAGAGATGGACCCTCAGGTAGCCGAGGATTTGTTGGAGGCTATCATTAGGGTTTTCAGATTGGTAGAAACACCAACCGACCTTATAGTGATCATTTCTATGAGTCTCCTACACGCAACAGTAGGTAGATGGTGGAGCATGATGCTACAAGTGCACGATGAGGTATTTCTTCTTTGGACGGACTTCGAGTGTCTCAACCGCTCGGAGTTTGTTCCATCCACCCTCTGTGTGGTGCAAATACAAGAGTTACTTCATCTGCGGTAGGGCAATATGAATGTAGCTCAGTACTCGACGAGATTTACCGACCTCTCGCACTACTCCACAGACATGGTACGAGACCCATTCTTCTAGGACTAGACCTTTGAGTAGGGACTGAGGCATGAGATTTGGGCTTCAATTATCTCCATCAGCTTTTTGATGCAGGCAGGAGTTCTAGAGAAAGACCTTTGTGTGGAGATCTTTCTTTTCTTAGCCGACACCAGAAGCGGGACCCACCGCAAGGCAACACGTATCAGAGTCTTCTGCAGCCGACAGTAGACAGATGTCGCAGAGGTCCGAGTGGACCAGGCCATCAGGTGGGCGACTTTAGGATACTTTTTTGGTTGTCTGGGGCACATGAAGCAGTGCCACCCATACGAGGGGCAGGCAGTGCTATGCATGCCGAGAGCATGGCCACATGGATCGTGACTACCAGACCCGCCATGCAGACGAGCAGCAGACAGTAGAGGGACCTCCCAGGCAGAGGCAGAGGTTCGACCATGGAGGTCCATAGGGAGTAGGAGGATGAGGATAGAGGAGCCGAACGAGCAGCCGGTGGTGGACCATGTTTCGAGGCTCTACCACCACCACCACCAGGAGGACCTCCATGACCACAAGGAGCTGGTGGATAGGGGCAGGCTCAGCTCCAAGAAGTCGAGGCCTATGTCCAAATCACACCTGAGATGATTCGAGGTACTATCTGTGTGTACTCCACCTTTTTTGTAGTTCTTATAGACATAAGGGAGAGTCATTCATTTATTTCTGAAACCCTTGTTTGGAACTCGTACATTCTGATGGAGTCGTTGGCTCGATCTATACAGATAGAGACTCCTACGGGAGAAAACTCAACGATTACACACTGGTGTCGCTAGTGTGAGCTTACACTAGAGGGTGATATCTTAGATTGGGATCTTCTTGTAGTGGCATCGTGGCGTTACGACGTCATCTTGGGCATGGAATAATTATCTACATTTCATGCCCAGATGTACTGTATTAGGGGTAAAGTGCGGTGTTTCTGCACCGATGGGAGCAGGTTCACCTTCACCGGCGAGAAGGGAGCCTTAGCAGCACAGGATGGACTTACACAGAGCCGAGGATAGCCGATCACACATCAGTTGGCTAGTCTCATCCTAGGAGCGGTTGATGTGCGGAGTCCAAGTTTTCCTTTTGTGGTGGATCGGTATGCGTACGTTTTTTCCTGACAACGTTCCAGGACTACCTCCTCGTAGGGAGGTAGACTTCTACATTGACTTATAGCCTGGGAAACACCGATATCTACTCCATCATAACAGTTGGCTCCCACTGAGCTTTGTGATCCTTAGGTACAGTTGGAGGAATTATAGGGAATGGGATTCATCCGACCTAGTGTTTCACCATGGGCTTCTCTTATTCTATTCGCCAAGATGCCAGATGGGAGCTTCAGAATGTGTGTCGACTACCATCACCTGAATTAGGTGATCATGAAGAACAAGTACACCCTCTCGAGGATTGATAACCTCTTTGATCAGCTCAAGGGAGCACGATGGTTCTCGAAGATAGACCTCATGTCAGGATATCATCATCTCAGAGTTCGAGATGAGGATGTGCACAAGACGACCTTTAGGTGTCGGTATGGCCACTACGAGTTCTTGGTTATGCCCTTCGGCATAACCAATGCTCCATAAGTATTTATGAGTATCATGAAAAGGATATTCCAGCCTTACCTAGATCATTTTGTCGTATTCTTCATCGAAAACATATTGATTTACTCTACTACTGAGGAGGAGCACCTCTACCACTTGCGGTTTGAACTGGGCACACTCCGAGAGAACCAACTTTATGGTAAGCTCTCGAAGTGCCAATTATGGATTTGAATGGTTCATTTCTTGGGACATGTCATCTCGGAGGTTGGGGTTGTAGTGGACCCAACAATGATTGAGGTGGTACTTTCTTGGTAGCCACCCAGGAGCGTGACAGAGGTGCGGAGATTCCCAGGTCTGGCTGGATACAATCAGAGATTTTTTCCAGACATCTCCAGAGTTGCAGCACCAATTTCAGCTTTGACAAAGAAGGGGAAACCCTTCGTGTGGTCAAATAGATGTCAGTAGAGATTTTAGGAGCTGAGTCAGAGATTGACCAGTGCGCCCATATTGAGGCTATTGGAGGAGGGCGTAGGGTACATAGTTCACTACGACGCATCAGGGACCGGACTCGGGTTTGTCCTGATGCAGGAGTGAGCAGTGATCTTTTATGGTTCATGGAAGTTGAGAAAGAACGAACAGAACTACGCTACCCATGACCTGAAGTTAGCAGTGGTGGTCTTCTCCTTGAAGATGGGGCGACACTATCTTATGGGTGAGTTCTTTACAGTCTACTCTGACCACTAGAGTATCAGGTACATATTCTCACAGAAGGACCTGAACTTGAGACAGTGAAGTTGGCTCGAGTTCCTCCAGTAGTATGACTTTGAGATAGTCTATACTCCTGGTAAAGGGAATGTGGTAGAAGATTCTCTCACCAGGAGATCGGGCATTCAGCTACTTGGAAAGGAGATGGAGAACCGAGCCGCTTTGCTTATATCCTTCATGGATAGAGATGGAGTAGCCTTTATACAGTCTCGCACAGTTACTCCTCCACTACATCAGCCAGTCATAGAGGCACATCATGGGGACATTGACTGTGACATGCGACGTGCTCAGATTTCCACAGGGCAGGGGCCTGATGGATTTACTGAAGGAGGAGAGCACGTCATCCTCTTCAGGGGACATACCATTGTACCGGTTTCACTACAGGAGGAAGTGATGAGGGAGTCCCACGCTTCCCATCTAGCGGTACATCCAGGAGTGGAGAATATGTACCAGGATATTAGATGACATCACTGGTGGCCGGATATGAAGAAGGTGGTAGCAGAGTTCGTTTCACGATGCCTCATTTGCCATCATGTAAAGGTGGGGCACTAGGTACCAACAGGAAGGGTACATCCCTTAGAGGATCCGTAGTAGAAGTGGGATGGGATATCCATGGATTTCATGATGGGTATTCCATGTACATCCAGAGGACATGACTCCATCTAGGTGATCGTCGACCGACTCACCAAGTCGGCCCACTTCCTACGTATCAGAGAGTAGGGCTTAGTAGAGAGCTCAGGACGCCTCTACGTTGAGGAGATCGTACAACTTCATGGTGTGCCCTCAACTATCATCTCCAATCGAGATGCTCACTTTACTTCCCAGCTTTGGAAGGGGTTGTAGTAAGAATTTGGGATGTAGCTACGCTTGAGCACCGCATTTCATCCTCAGAAAGATGGAAAAATTGAGAGGACCATTCAGAATATCGAGGACATGCTCCGAGAAAGTGTCCTTGACTTTGGTCATAGCAGGGAGGATCACCTACCCTTGGTGGAGTTTTCATACAAAAACAGCTACCACTCCACCATCGGGATGGCACCTTTCGAGGCACTGTACGACTGACCATGCAGATCACCTCTGTGCTACACTGACCCTGGGGAGTCAGCACTTGTAGGACCAGAAATGGTCCAGGCTATGATGGAGAATGTTCAAATCATCTAGGAGTAGATGAGGACTGCACAAAGTTGACAGAAGTCCTATGCAGATAGGAGACGAAGACCACTAGAGTTCGAGGATGGCGACCACGTTTTCTTACGGGTCTCACCTCGACGTGGATTATGGAGATTTGGCCAGGGAAGAAAGTTATCTTTGTGCTTCATCGGACCATTCCAGGCCGTCATCAGAGTAGGTGAGGTGTCTTGCCACATGGAACTTCCACCTCAGTTGCACTAGGTGGATGACGTCTTCCACGTATCTCAGTTGAGGAGATACCTGCATGACCCGTCCCACATCATCAACCACGGGGAGCTGGACCTCGATTACGGGGAGACATTTGCAGAGGTCCCAGTGGAGATCGAGGATCGACAGGAGCAGGTCCTACGTGGTTGTTTGATTCCTCTGGTGCGAATTCGATGGAAGTACGAGAACCTCCAGGAGAGAACATGGGAGCGGGAGGCTCATATGCACGCTCAGTACCCTCATTTGTTTCCCTGGTCTTTGTTGTAATCTTTATGGGGACGTAAAGCCTTGAGGTGGGGGTAATGTAATGACTCGGAAATTTCATGTAATTTTGTTTCATAAAATTTGTGGAATTTTACGAGTACGCAGATTCTGACAGCGCCTGGTTCCGAGGCCTGGTGTGCTCAGAATAATTATCTGAAGTTTAGCTCAGGTACGTTCATTGTACGAACGAGCAGGGTTTTCTATATTTTGAAGCGGTGCTTAGAATTGAAATCTGTGGGAACCGATGAGCTCGCAACTCCAGTAATTACTTAAGAATACCTTTACTACAGTTGCATTTTATGCGCGTTGTATGTGCAAAATTGGGGTTAAATTAAGAAGTTAAATAAAATTATTCAGACAATTTTATTTATATCTATGTATGTTAATTTATCCCATGGGAAGTTATGGGTGGGGCCCACACCCACCCAACTTCTCATGTGTGGATATTTGAGGGGTGGGGCCCCCACGAACCCCAAACCTTCATCTCCCCATAACATCCCTTAAACTTCATTAAAACTCCTTTATTTTAAATTCATGACAGCCCCCTAATTTATGAGGACTGTTCCTCTCCCTCTCTCACTCATTAATGTTTTCCAACATACCTTAATTAATGATTTTAACCTCTTCAATTAATTAATCATGTGATTTAATCTTTTGAATTTTGAAATGCATGTGTTAATAAAATAATAGCATAATCATATTATTTTATTTTTGTGGCATTTGTTGTGTTAAGGATGGTTGGAAGAGAGCTCTTGAGAAAGGGAGAAAAGTATTCCTCTCCTCAACGAAGAATAGTTTCCTTCTTCAATGAAGAACACCCACCTTCAAAGAAGAACGACTCAGTGAAGAATGATCCACGATTCTTCAATACTCTTCTTCCTCTGAATCAAGGGAGGAGATGCCGACACGGGGAACTCGCCAAAGATGACGGTTCTTTCTCCGACGTAGACAGAGCGACATCGATTTCCGGGTCTACGACGAACAAACCTTATTCATGGTAGGGGGTTTATCCTCAATTTTAATGGATTAAAATTGTTCCACATTTGTCGTTGTTTATCTTTGTTTGTCCTGGACTATTTCTATCACCTAACACAGAGGGTGAGGGACGAAAGAACAGGGCCCGATGACCCTCCACTGGATATTATTTATTTATTTTAGAAATCAGCGACCGGAGGTGGAATGCGGAAGAGGTCATCAGCACAAGGGCCACCGACGCACAAGCAAAGAAATGCTGCAACCAAGCGGGCCGCGGCGGAGGAAGCACGACACCGTCAAGCCGTGCCGGGAATGCGGAGCTGAGGCCAGGGCAGGATGCGGCGCAGGAAGCAGGCGTCGTTGCACCAGTTGTGTGGATGGAACCGAGGCCCGCTTTGTGGGCCGCTTCGGCGGAAGAACCGGTCGGCCTGTTGGCCGGCCGAGCGGAGGAAAGCCGCAGTGCGAGGAGGGCGCCGCGTCGGACGAACCGTGCCCCCCCCCCCCGAGTGGGAGCATGTGCCTGGAGGTCGCCTGGTTAGGGAGGGCAACGACCCTTGGCATCACCTATTCGGGCAGCCTCCCCCCGGATAGCTCGGCCTGTTGGCCGAGCCAGCGGGGACACGCACGTCCGGGCCGCGTCGGGCCGGGCCACGCTGCGCCGGGTCGGGTCGCACCCTGCCGGGCCGGGTTGCACCTCTTTGGTCCGGGCTGCACCATCCTTCGGGCCGGTCTGACACCCCTGCTAGGTCGATCCCGCCAAACCTAGGTTAACCCGACCCATCGACCCACTAGGCTTAACGGGCCGGGCCCATTTTCAGTTAATCGTGAATTACTTAAAGACCGCACACCCGATCGACGCGCCATCTACGGCATTCGGTCCCTTGTGAGGGGGAGGTCCTTTTACGATAATCTATGTGAGTTTTGGACGACTTTGGGAAATGTTTGGGTTCGAAATGAGCGTATTTTTAATCAGGCCCCTGGAATGAAAAAGCCAATATCTCCCAGACTGGGCGTCCAATTGACGCGCCGTCAGTCGTGTTGAGTTCCTGTTGAAGAGATAGAACTTTGGGATATATCAACTCCGGACTTTGTGATAGTTGATTTATCGACCTCCCTTGACTCTAGGAGTGGACCTTACCGGAATCGAGCATGTTGTGTGCGGGAACCCCAGAGGTGGATGCGACTATGATGACTACCGTGCAGGGATCCTCCGTGGGTTCGACGACGAAGACGAATGTACTTGGATACTTCATAGATCCGGCAGTGAGGATGACTATACTTGGATACTCCATGTGTTTGGCAGCGATGATGACTGTACTTGAATCCTACGTGGGTTCGACAACGATTGTTACTGTACTTGGATCATACGTGGGTTCTGCAGCGATGACTTCTGTACTTGGATTTTATGTCGGTTCGGCATAGGAGATGATTCAGAGGCTACATCTAATCATCTCCACCCCTTATCGTGAGTAGTATACCTATGTGAGCTGATTCTTGTCTATTCAATCATTATCATTGGTATGATTTACTTCTTTCCTATGTTGGATGTGATGTGCAAGGGCTCATCAGTTGGAGCCGAACTGGAATCGATGACTTAGGTATATGTATGGTCATATACCTAAGTAGAGTCAGTTGATACTTCTTGATTGTATCTTTCCACTATGGTTTATCCTTTGTGGATTCTGGGAGACCTTCGGGGGTATCGGGGTCTCACTGATCGAGGTAGAGGTTTGTGGAGGTGGACGGTACTTAGAGGTGGACCACTTGGCGGGACGTACATAGGGAGGACGGCCGTACCCGAGGAGCTGAGGAGACCATCGATCCCCATCCTTCAGGTGGGATATCTGGAGGACAACTCAGTGGTTTCCGATTTACTTAATATTATTGTACTTTCATTTCAGTTGTACTGTACTGTCAGTTGGGTTTGTATACTGGCCTGTTCACTTTTCATCAATTACTTTTTTACTCAGTTTTAATTAGTTCTTACTTCACTTGTGTACTATATTGTGTTTGTCAACTTTTATAAAGGTAATGCCTTCCCTTTTACTGGTATTTACACCTTTGGTTCTAGTTGCCTACCCCTGGCCTATGGAAGGCCGGCTTGGGGTACTCACGGCACGGGCCCCGAGGATGGGTCGTGACAAACTTTTTTTGAACAAATGGCTTATTACAATCAGAGATATGATCCTTCTTACACATTGCATTTCAGGAATTGTTGATGTTCTCATTCCTTCTTCTAGGAAACATTTCTAATCAATTCCATATTATATATTAGGTCATAGAATTATGAACTCTCTATATCTATAAACATGGTATAACACATAACAAAAATTTATGCATCATAAAACCATATACATTAGTTACATTGGGGGAATAAATCCATCATAATTGTTTTTAATAAGTGTATTAATTTACCAATGCATATAATCAAAGAGTTTCAAACCCAGAGTGCAGAAAATCCCATTGTCATGAACCAGTCCTTATTCGAGTCTAGATCAAACCAGTATTTTTTGGGGTTTTCCCCTTGATACATATGTGCCAGATCCACCTCTTATTATTCATATATTGACAGGGATGTATTTTATTGATAAACCATATAATCTATTCCTTACCAAAATTTTAGGATGTCCTTATATTCTTATCCCCAAAGACTATCTTAGGGTTTTGTTCACTAATATACTTTTTCTATATCTATTTTCCATGTTTCCTACAAAACTTCATTTGATACCAACTGTAAGGACCCAACCCCAGTTTCCCAAAGTTGGTTCCTTGTTTAATTAAATTGGCATATAAACAATGAATATACATCTATAAGGATTGATTAGTTTATTATTATATGAAACAAGATACATACAAGTTAAAAATTAAAACTTGATAAAAAAACCAAAAAGTATTATTGAGAACATCCAGAAATCTATGTTTATCCGTGAAATCCATTCATAATAAAGTTCTTAATGTCCTAATAAAATGATGTATAAGAATGATTTGAAATAAAACACTCAGTAAGGCTATGAAATTCTACCAAATATGTCATAACATAAACATTATGCATGTGGAATAACTAAAAACATATGCCTTTAACAAAAATCAAAAACATTATGGCCGGAATCAGAGATGGATAAATAATTCCATAATATTATGTATTCTACTAGTAGAATAACCACATAAACCATCATTAATATTTTCATAATGAGGTAAATAATTTTTCAGGACATCATAACCATGCTGTCAAGGCCTCGTGACAGGACCATAAATAATCATTTTGACATGGCCGTGTGCCAAGACTGTAGTTTGTCCTGTGAGCCATGATGATGCATCGAGGGGATGTAGTAGGCCCCATGAGACACTTACTATTTCCAGTGCATTCCTCTTATGATTGGGGAAAACATAAAAAATATATAAATTCATATTGCAACTAACATATGAAATTTAAATAATTTTCCCTAGTCATTAATCATAATAATTAACCATTTAGAGAAATATGGTGAGTGGTTTCAACATAGCACATTAATAGTCGAACAATTCATAAACCATTCACTAATACATGGTGGATTCAATCATAGGATATAAATCTCAATAAATTATTAGATTCAACCAAGGATGATGACATGGATAAAGATATTTTTAAATGATACCATTGAAAACCAATTGAGGAAATAATCCTCAAACATTACGAAGTGTTACATACCAACTAGAAATACTCAAACAATAATCCATTAGAATATCATGTGAATAATGAGTCTATTGATATTATATAACAAAGGTTAGTACATACACCACAAGTAAGGTATAATTTGTTAAAAATGGATATATCTCAAAAATGTTAATGTGAGATGAGAATAATCATTTTTTACATTGGAAAGAATAATTATTTTGAAAAATAATTTTTATTTGTTATGAAATCAGATGGTAAACATGTAAATCAAACAAGAAATGATGAAATAACATTTAAATTATATTTTAGGCATAAATTTTGTCCCACTAAAGTGAAATCATGTAAAAATAGTTTTTAAAGAAACATTAGAAGTAAACCATTTTAGTGCAGTTTTAGAAAAATATTAAAAATATTTTCAAACAGAGAAGAGTGTTTGATTTTATAAAAACATAAATGAAGAAAGGGGGTTTTTCTTTATAAATTTTTTCATTTTATAAAAATGATAATTCCTTAAAATATATTACATAGTGCACTTGAAAATAGGTAATAATTTGAGAAGTTCACTTTTATTGGGATGAAATTTTGAAAGATCCTTTTAAAACATATAACTCCCCATAAATGAAAGTAGGATTCTGGTTAGTATTCATATATAGAACATTAATATATAATTTAGGGGGAGTAAATATAAATAAATACCTATATCATTTCTGGTATTAGATAATAAGGGCAACCCGAAAGAAAATGGAGGTTTATATAGAAAAAACATACAAATTTGTAATCAATTGAATCGTATGCCCAAAAATTAATATTAAGTAAATGATACATTTAATATCCTAATAATAAATAGATTCATGATATTAAACATAAATGGGAATTATACATACACTATAAAAAATAAATTTTAGCGAGTAAAAAGTATCTCATAAAAATGGAATTGAGGCGAGGAAACCCCATTACCTTATGTCTGTCGATGTTCTTCACCTGATCTTAATGTCCTGAATAACCAAATTAAATTCATTAATTAATATTTTAGGAACCTGTTTAATTTTTAATTTATTTATTATAGACTAATATAGTTCATGCATGTTCTTCTTGATGGGTTGAAGAGGTTCAATTCTATTTTTTGGGAGCTTTTTCTTTGTGATCGGTGTACTTATATACACAAATGAAGAATAATGTTAAATATGGATGGTTACCCAGAATTGATGTTATATTTTATTTATATAATATACATAAGGTTACATGGTTGTAAATTTAATTTGGTTACTGGGAGTGAAGACGAATCATTATATAAATTATTTAATGAAAATCGTTTGGGTTAATTGGTGATTTTTTAACACAACAGACTCATTTTTCTTTATAAATCAAAACCATGTGTACAAAAATATTCCATAAAAATAGATAAGAAATAATAAATATATTATATTTTTTTCAACCATAGTATTGGTTTCATGACCGTAATTGAATATGGTAATAGAAATTGAAAACCCACCATCCTTGAATGTGGTAAATTAGCACATCTCAGATGGAGTTTTCATTTTAATTATAAAAGAATTGTAAAGGGGATATGATGAAGAATTATTACTATATCATTAAAAAATTATATTAAATGTAAAATTCTATATCAATCAAAATAATTTGACAAAGTATTATAGGAAAGAATAATAAAGGAACTAAAAATAAAATAAAAGTTGAGAAATCCATTATAAAAATTCGTCAACATAACAACGTCACTTACAAATTCATAAAATATATTGATGAGAGAAAAAAAATATCAAAATTATTACATAATATAGAACTGAAGGGTAATATTGAATTAAATATCCCAAAATAAGAAAATTGATATTAAAAGATAATAACATAATAAGAGTTCTTCAAAAGAGAGAGATTTTGAGATTAAAATTCTACAACATAATCTCTATGCAATGTGGTTTTACAAAACATTAAAAATACAGGGTAAATGAGTCACCCATCCATATAAGACTCATAAAATAGTAGTGGGACATAAAAAAATTGATATAATAACATGGTATGAAAACTTGAAATACAAACCCCATAAAAGAGAACTTGAAATAAAATAAATGAAAAGGGGATTTTACCTCTTGAAGTAATCTTCCTTGAGAGCCTCTTTAGGGGAGAGGTTTTTGTATTTTGGAAAGACAAGGAGCTCTAGGACTTGGGTAGTGACTATGTAAGGGAATTTGGGATGGTATTGGAAAAGGAAAAAGGATTGATAGGAGTGAAGGGATGAGGGAGTGAGGGGGAGTTTTTATAGTGGAGGATATAAGGTATTTTACATTATTTTAATCATTATTATAATATAGTTTCTCAAGACTATTGTTGACCTCACCTGTTTTGACAATCCAAATTATGCTTTCACATACTTTGAAAGTCCCAAATAATGTGTATTTATATATTTATTCTTTTACACTATGATCAATTTGATAATTATATTAAAATAATACTTGAAATATATTAATCAATGTTTATCTATGTTTATATGACTTTTGAAATAATCCTAACTCAATCGGATGTGTTCTGCATAAAATAGAAGTGTTAAGTCACTGATATTCCTATAGCTACTGATAGACTTAGTCTACCGATAGACTTAGTCTACTGATAGACATAGTCACCGATAGGAAAAGGTCACTGATACGCAGATCTACCGATGTGTATAAGTCCACTGGTAAGCACATGTATCTGATAGATCAAGTCCACCGATACAGATAGTTACCGACAGAAACTGAGCTACTAATAGAAACCATCTACCGGTATGCATAAGTCTACTGATATATATACTTCACTATAACCAAACAGAGCTACCGATATGAACATACTAATATTCTACCGATACAAGCTACTATTAACACCGAAGTTACCGAGAGAGTAAGTCTACCGATATACAGAATCATCGATAATGGAATGAAGCTACGGATAGAAGCGAAGTCTACCTATAGATGAAGTCATTGGTATATAGAGCTATCGATAAAAGTTCAAATAGCTATTGATACACAGAGTAACAGCTACCGATACATGATCAAAGTGCTACCGATACCAAGAGCTAGCGATAGACCAAGATTTACCGATAGAAGCTCCTGATATACAAAGACCACCGTTACACTTATACCGATAGAAGGCTACTCACAAAATCATGACTAGTCAAACTCTATACTCTCAATATTATTTATTTATTATGCAACGGTTATCTTTGATGTTTTTAATGCAATCAATGTTATTTAATGATATATGTTGGCATGTCAGGGAACTATACCTAGTACCCATGAAAAAGGTAATCATTCTTTTTACCGGATCTGAAAGCTATAAAAGTATGGAAAAAGAATAAACAACATGCAACCAGGAAGGAATGTGATGATTGTAAAAAGAAAAGGCTGAATTTCATTGAAACGTGGTGAATTCACAAAAAGAAAAAGCTACATTCATACTGGAAGAGCACTGGACATACACGTAGCCATTCATTCTAGAGGATAACACAAGCTGCATCTCGAGTAAAGAACTACAATGAGATTTTCATGCCCTCAAGAAGTTAAAAGCTGAACCTGAATACCAAGGAAGAAAAAGACACTCTGTTTTTCAGAAAAAAACCAGAGAAGGACTCAAAGCTTCATTTCTGATCAATCCAAGGAGTCCAGAGCATCATTCACAACACATAGATCACTTCCAACTCACTTCTATATATTTTGATCTATTTTGATTTATTCATTTACATTTCGAGGACTGTGTATACTCTATATATTTCTTACACACACTATCTCATATATTAAGCTGGAGGATTTCTAATTCCTCATTCAAACTCTTTAACTCTCTTGTTTCCCACTGTGGATAGTGGTAAAGGTCAAGTAAGACCTGGATAGCTTGTAAGCTATTATTGGTTTTCCCATGTAGAAATGTGGTAGAGGTCTTTGTACATGTACAATGTTTTCACTATTTTTACCCTGATCCAGGGTGTGAATCAAATTTATATAAATTGATTGAGAGGAATAAGTCTCAGTTTGAGACTGAACCTCTTGGTTACTTCTTGTTGTGCATATTTTTTTAAGTTTTAAAGTATAATACAAATATATTTTATATTCTGCTGCTAATTACTTTGAAATACAATTTGTTTTAATGTAACTTTGATAGTTAAATTAGAAAGTGTTTAAACTTATTGTGAACTAGTAAGTTAGTTTAAAAAGTTAATTTTATCTTCTGATTAAATTAACTGAGACCTAATAAATCTTTAAGAATCTAATTGAACACTTACAATCTATAGAAATTCACTACTGTTTAACTTGTTTTTTAAATAGGGGGATTTAAAGAGAAATGTTTTTAACAGAAATTTTTAATTAGAACTCAATTCACCCCCTCTTGAGTATCCACTCTGACCAAAATTTGGTATCAGTGGTTTTTTTGTTTACTAAAGTTTTTCAAAATACTCTGTTTTTAAAACTGTTATTTTAGTTGCATCTTTAACGATCTTAAATTTCAGTTAGTTCTAAATTTTATGTCTTTAAATATATATTCGGAAATCTAGTTATGGAAAATTGACTAGAAGGTTCTACCACCAACATGCCACCTTTATTTAATGGTACAAACTATGCTTAGTGGAAACTTAAAATGAAAATTCATCTAGAAAGTATGGGATTTTATATCTGGACTGTTATAGAATATCAATATAAAATTCCAGAAACTGATTGAACTACTTTTGATGAACCAACTAAGACAGCTTACAATAATAATTGTAAGGCTATGAGTGCACTTTATTTTTCTCTAGGAGATGAAGAGTTTAATAGAATATCTTCTTGTAAAACCGCATATGAAATCTGGGAAACTTTGGCTATTTCCCATGAGGGAACCCCCAATGTTAAAGAAATGAGGCTGAATACCTATACTATTAAATATGATAACTTTAAAATGAAGAATGATGAACCCATTTCTGACATGTATATCAGGTTCAATGAGATTTTCAATACTATGTGCTCCCTTGGAATGGTTGTTCCAGTAAAGGATCAAATTATGAGAGTATTGACATGACTGCCGGACCGATGGAGAGGCACATATGTCTCAATAAGAGAATCGTGTGATATAAGTTAACTACCTGTTTGGGATATTATTGGTATGCTTATGATGTATGAGGAAGAACATAAAGTGAATAATGAGGAATATGATGAACCTAAAAAAGAAGTTAGTGGATTTTAAATCTACTTCCTCAAAGAGCAAGGATAAGGATAATGTTCACATACAAACTGAAAGTTCAACAAGTAAAGATTCAGACTCTCACAGTGATGCTGAGATGGCTCAGATAGCTAGAAGATTTAAGAAATTCTAAAGGAAGAAGAAATTATTCTAAAAATGAAACTACAAAGGTAAATATGACAACAAGGGTCACTGGAAGAAAGACTGGAAGAAGCCTGATAAAAGTGATGAAGTCATCTGCTATGAGTGCAAAATGAAAGGACATGTAAAAGTTGACTGTCCAAAATTGATGTTCAAGAAGAAACATGACTAAAAGGATAGTAAGTACAAGAAAGATATAAAAGCAACTTGGAGTGCTTCAGAAGACACATAAAGTGATTCTGATTCTATTAGGGATCACGATTCCCATTAATCTAACATGTGTTTTATGACAAACACCACTTAGGTAACACTGGACACTCCTGCTTTAA
Source organism: Viscum album (assembly GCA_963277665.1). NCBI lineage: Eukaryota > Viridiplantae > Streptophyta > Magnoliopsida > Santalales > Viscaceae > Viscum > Viscum album. The sequence goes on from OY728161.1 coordinate 114,326,265, forward strand.
ATTCATACTATTCTAGAGTTTATTCTGATTCTGAACCTGAAAATATGTCTACTGAAGATTTTTTTTGAATACTGTAATATTCTTGAAGAGACCTCTAATGAACTTAAGGACATGTATAAATCCTTAAAGAGATAGCATACTTTATCTAGAATTGTTAAATTATCCCTTGAGATTGAAAAGGAAAATAATGCTCAATTTCTTAAGGAAAATACCAAACTAAAATTGTCTAATGAGAAATTAAGAAAGGACATAGGAAAATTCACATATGGAAAATATACACTTACACAAATTATAGGTAAACAAGTGGCACCAATTTTCACTACTGGTTTGGGATACCAACCTGGACAGAGGTAGTTTACCAAAAATAGAATTATTCCTAAATCTGGAAAAAATCCTACTAGTTACAATTCTGGAAATTCATATGCCTCGACAATTTATTCACATTTTTATAGATCAAATAGTGTTTATCTTTCAAAATCTATTGAATTTATTGATTATATGAGACCCATAAGAAAAATTTGGGTACCTAAAACTTTTCTTGCTAACCTGTCTGGACCCAAGAAGATCTGGGTACCAAAATCATATTCTGTCTAAATCTGTTTTGTAGGAGACTTGCTTGAAGAGATCTCACAAGAAGGTATGGTACTTGGAAAGTGGATGTTAAAGGCACATGTCTGGAGATTAATCATGATTTAAAAGATTAATGATTATTTATGGAGGCTATGTCACCTTTGGTGATAATTCTAAAGGAAATATCATCGGCCTAGGACAAATTGGTAACACTGATAAAGTCTTGAATTCAAAAGTTTTATTTGTTGATGGACTTAAATATAACCTGTTAAGTATTTCTCAATTATGTGATGATGGCTTTAATGTGAAATTTGAAAATGATTCCTATAATTTTTTTAACTCTAAAAATGTTTTTGTATTTTCTTATTTGGGAAATGAAAATGTTTATGTCGTTGATTTAAATTCATTATCCAAACAAAATGTTACTTGCCTAAATTATTTTCATAAAGAATCTTGGATATTGAACAGAAGATTAGGACACTATAATATACATTCACATAGAAATCTGACTAGGATGAACTTGGTTAGAGACCTACCCAAACCTGAATTCCCAAATGACAATGTTTCTAATCCCTTCCATAAGGTAAAGCAACCTAAAGTTTCTTTTAAATCAAAGAATGAAGTCTCAACTTCTCAACCTCTCAAGTTGGTTCACATGGACTTGTTTGGACCCTCTAGAGTTTCTAGTTTAAATGGAATGCACTATGTCTATGTACCAGTAGATGAATTTTCTAGATATACATGCGTATAATTATTATCTCACAAAAGTGAAGCTTGTTCTTATTTTGTCAAATACTCCAAGTCTGTAGAGAACCTTAGTGGCCATCTGATTAAAACCCTGAGATGAGATCATGGACTTGAGTTTGAAAATCATGAGTTTTAATCTTACTGCTCATATAATGGACATAGTCATAACTTTTCTTCCCCTAGAGCACCTCAGCATAATGGTGTAGTATAAAGAAGAAATCGAACGTTGAAATAAATTGCAAGAACTATGCATAATGAGTATGACCTGCCTATTTATTTCTGGGATGATGCTATGAATACATCTTGTTATATTATCAATAGAGTCTTGTTTAGTCCTGTTCTTAAGAACACCCCTTATGAACTATGGAACAATAGGAACCCTAAAGTTAGTTATTTTAGAGTCTTTGGTTTCAAAATCTTTATCCTCAATACTAAGGATAATCTAAACAAATTTTCATCCAAAAGTGATGATGGAATCTTTTTAAGATATTCTATCTCTAGAAAAGAATAAAAAGTCTTTAATAAGAGAACTAAATGTGTGGAAGAATTAGTTCACATCAAGTTTGATGAAACTTATCCACATGAACCTAAGTCTTCTCTCGAAAATCTTGAAGAAGATTTATATGTTCTGAACCTTAATGATAAAATAAATAACCCTGTTGTAAAGACAAGAAGCTCTAAAAATGTTCCATAATCCACTTCTGTATTACATGAACCTATAGAAGTTCCTGAAATATTTATTCCAACCTTTACTAGATCAATGAGGATTCAATAGAATCATACTTTGGATGTTGTTGTTGGTAATCTTGATAGAGGGACACTGACTAGAGCTTTCTAAGAAACCAGGTTGAACAATAAGAATTTATTTCATAGCTAGAACCTAAAAATGTTAATGATGCAATCAATGATGAATTCTGGGTAACAACTATACAAGAAGAGCTAAATCAATTTGAAAGAAACAATGTATGGAATTAGTTGACAGACCTAAGGACACTTTGATAATAGGCACTAAATGGGTTTTTAGAAAAAAGTTGATGAATCTGGAAACATAGTTAGAAACAAAGCTAGATTAGTTGCACAAGGATATAGTCAATAGGAAGGTATAGACTATGAGGAATCCTTTTCCCCTGAAGCTAGACTACAATCCATTTGGAACTTACTTACCTATGCTTCTCAACTGAATTTCATGTTATATCAAATGGATGTCAAACCTGCTTTTCTAAATGGTTTTATAATCGAAGATGTTTTTGTTGAACAACCACCTAGATTTACTAATCCCCATTTTCCACATCGAGTTTTCAAGAAATCCAAGGCTTTATATGGTTTGAAACAGGCTCCAAGAGCTTGGTATGATAGAATTACTAATTTTCATATTTTAAAATGTTTTACTAGAGGGATTGCAAATCCAAATATTTTTATTAAAATAATTTCTAAAGATGTTTTAATAGTACAAATCTATGTTGATGATATTATTTTTTGATCTTATAAACATTCTCTATGTACTGAGTTTTCAAAGAGTATGGAAATTGAATTTGAAATGAGTTTAATGGGATAACTCAAATACTTTCTTGGATTTAAATTTTTTCAAAATGAAAATGGAATTATTTTTGAATAAAAGAAAATATACAAGGGATCCTTTAAAATGTTTTGGTTTGGATAATATTAAGGAAAGTGATAACCCTATGAGTACAGTCTGTAAATTGGATGCAGATGAAACTGGGAAAACAGTGGACCAAACCAATTACAGAGGTATGATTGAAGCTTACTTTACCTTACTGCTTGTCGACTAGATATTATGTTTAGTGTGTGTATCTGTTCAATATTTCAATATAATCCAAAAGAATCTCATTTTCTTGCTATTAAAAGAATTTTTAAGTATCTTATACACACTGTAAATTTAGGTTTTATTTATCCAAAAGGACAATCTTTTGACTTAATGAGTTATTCAGCTGCTGACTTTGCTGGTCACAAGTTGGATAGAAAAAGAACATCTGGAACATGTCATTTTCTAGGAAAATCCTTAGTATCATAGTATAGTAAAGAGAAAAATCCTATTGCTTTGTCTACTGCCGAAGTAGAGTATATAGCTGTTGGTAGTCGGTGTGCACAAATTCTGTGGATGAAACACACTCTTTCGGACTATGGATATGTTTTTAAGATTTTTTCAATTTACTGTGATAACACTAGTGCAATAAACATTTATAAGAATCATTTATCTCACTCCAGAACCAAACACATTGATGTACAACACCCCTTTTTGAGAGATCAATACCAAAAATGTGATATTACTCTTGAATTTATAGTTACTGGACATCAATTACCTGACATCTTCACCAAAACTTTAAGTTCGGATACATTAAGTTACATTAGACATGATTTAGGAATGATTAACCTTGATTGGTAGGTACCTCGCCGATGTGAATACCTCACCGATGTGAATACCTCACTAATGTGAATACCTCACCGATGGACCTCACCGATAAACCCTACCGATGAGTACACACTAATTTAAACTTCTATCTACCGCCAGAATTTGTATCTATTATACATTTTTAATTTATTTATTTTATGATTCCTAAATGATAAAACAAAGTCCTTGTTACTTCTCAATCCACTGAGCCTCACACCTTTTACCCTGAATCCTTTGCTCCTAAACTTCTCAAAAACCATAAGTTCCTCGAACCAGAGATGGAAAAAACCAAACACCCTACCATTAGAGATGACATTGAAGATCCGAATTCAAAGATGTAGAAGACCGATCCTGAAGAAAGTGGTAGTGTTGGTAGAATAAGATTAGGGAGGCGACCAGTGAATCCTCATTTGCAGAATAGAGTTATTTTGATCGAGAAAGAGTTGTGTGTGGAATGGTGGTTGGAAAGAAAATCATTAGTGCTCGAGGTAATGGAAGATAAAAAGTCGGTAGATTTCATTTCGAACAACAATAGACCCTACTATCCGGAGCTAGTGAAACAATTTTATGAGTTTGTGAGCTTTGAGAAATTAGAAGATGAGAACTAAGTAATTTCTTTTGTGAATGGAAACGAGATATCTTTTTCTTCTTTTGAGTGGGGTGAATGACTGAATGTTCCACACGATGGTGTTTCTGGATATGTTTTGAATAAAATAACACCTACAAGTGGTATATTCGATTATAAAACAGCCCTAGAAGAGATCACGGGTAGTAGAAATCAAAGACAAGTGGTGGCTGCTGAAATGGATGGAGAGAACAGATTGTTGTTTAAATTTGTTCAGCATGACTTAATACCAAGGAGAGGGGACTTTACGAATTTATGATATCAATATATCTATCTCCTACATCTCTAGAGACATTATGTGAATGTGAATCTGTACAGATTGCTAATGTTTCAAATGGAGGACATGATCAGACCAAAATCAAAGACAAATTCCCTTTTATTTGCCAAGTTGATCTCAGTGATGATCAAAGTGAAAGGAGTAGCTGAGTCTTAAGATGACACATTGGTAGTAAAGAATAATTTTTGTATCACAAACACAGTTTGAAAATATATGAAGATAAACTGAAACCCATGGAGATGAGAATGGGTTAATGACGACAAGAAGGTGTATGATAAATTCAATCCTGTGAATCATCGTTCAAGGCCTAAGGATGTGAATGATCCACATTTAGGAACTGATGAAGAAGAACCTGAATACAGTGATGAGACAGATGAATAGGAGACTTCTATGGCTAATGAAAGGGATCCAGACATGCCACCAAGTCCTGCTACTGAAATTGTATCTTCAGAAAAGGAAGCTTTAGAACAATAGACACCTACTAATGAGGAAGACTGGACAGTCCCTGATAATGAAGAAGAAAGTAAAAAATATGAAGCATTTGATTCTACTTGTTTAAGTCCGAGTCCATTAATTTGAACCTCAGTTTTTCATGTTGAAGAAGCAGTAGTAGAGATGGAAGGACATGTGCCTAATTTAGAAGAGCCTCATGCTGTTGCAGCTGATGCTGAGATGGAATTGATAGTAGAAGATTCTTATAAGGAAGAAAGACCTTCTGAGAATTCTCATTCTATACAAGAGAATTCACCTATTTATGGGGCGCATCAAACCATATTTGGTGGTGTTTTAGTGTCTGTTGAAATTGTGGATTGGGTAGAAGACCCAGGTTTTTTACATTGTGGATTGGACTATCTTTATTCGGGTAATGAGGCATCCCTCAATAGACCAAAAACAAATTATTATATTCATACTGAGTTGTTTCCTGAAGATGTTGTTATAATTCATGATCTGGAAAATCTTAAGTATGATCTCAAAATCAGTTTTGTGGAAGAAATAAGGAAGATGGAAGCTTCACAGGTATATTCATTTCAATCGATTATGAATTACTCAGTGACCAATATAGTATCTGAAAAGGGAACCTATTCTGGTTTCCCCTGCTAATATGATCACTAGGGATGACTGAGCCTCTTTAAAGGCTGAGAAGAAGGATCTGTTGAGTAATTCTATTGCTCGATTAAGGAGTAACTTTGTTGAATATTTGAGAAACTTGGAAATGTCCTTTGAACTCTCTCTCAACTGTAATGTCTCTGCCTTTGTGGCAGAGATAAGGGATGAAGTTATAGCTTGCCAAACTAAAGGGTCTAGACTGGGAGAAAGTGTAGATGCTCTTAAGAAATATATTATCTATTTAGAAACTTACATGAGTTCTAAATCCCAAGTTTATAATGATTTAGCTTATGTCAAAGGTGTTGTGAGCCAAATGATATCATTCTTTGAAGGTTTTAAAAACTCCGTGAAAGAACATGTCAGCAGCCAGGATTCCCAAGTCAAAAATCTCATTAGTGGGTTGAACAATAACTTCAATGAAATAGTAACTTTTTTTGTTGGTTATCTTGCCACTAGACCTTCGGTAGATTTGGATCAGATTAGAGCCGTGATGAGTGAGGAGCTTGGTTCAGCATCAACCAGTGGCTCTGTGGACTCATCCAACCTGATAAAAGTGGTTATTTCTTCTAGAGATTCATCTAGAGAAATAATGAATATAGTCTAAGACTATATGAGAGAAGCTTATGCCTCTCAAAAAGGAGTGAATGAAAAATTAGACAACTATTTTCAAAGGATTTATACCAAACACCAGCTCAACAATAACTTCAATCTTCTGTTAGGAAACCTGAAGTTACCTCCTATTAATCAAGCCTTCAGAGAGAATGTCAGCAAACTAAGAGAAGTGACTCCATCCTTGGACAAATTCATGGAGAACAATGATGATTTAATATCTGATATGGAGAGAGGATGAGGAATAATTATGGATTTCAGAAATCTTTTGTTGACTTTCTTGCAAGTCGATGCTAGACCAGTAATCATACCACCATCTTTTCCTACCTCTTCCTCTACTCCTCCTGTTTAGATGACCCCTGGTCAAGACATTTGAAGCCTTACATCTATGATCTCTCAGAGGGCTACTCACATTCCAGGAACAGTTTCAGTGGATCAACCTTCTGTGGTCATTTCTGGAGTTCTTAAGCCTTCACCTGCATCCACACAGTCTGAATCCTCTTCTTATCCAAAGGGAAAATCTCATATTGAGTACATGGATTGAATAGGTGGATATGCTATTTGATATGAATACCATGTATTTTGTTTTATTTTCTTGTACCTTTTTGCAACATGAAATAGAAATTAATTTCTTTTCCTTCCCTTTTTGTTCCTTTTCTCTTTGTTGTTTCCCACTTTTTGATTATCAGAAAGGGGGAGAAGTATTATAAGGAGAGAAAAATTATAAGTGGGAATAATAACTTTCATGGGAAAGGGGGAGAAATATTAACTAAGGGGATCTATTATGCTTTGTTACTTGTACCTTTGATACCATTTCATTTAATTCTACCTCTGGTACATTTCATATTTCACTTTTTATATTGTTTTCTCTGATACAATTGAATTTAATGATATATCCACTGATTCATTACTGATTATATTGGGACTATAATATCATATATTTTTATTATCAAAACTGGGGAGATTTATGACCTCCCCTGTTTTGACAATCCCAATTATGATTTCACATAATTTGATAATCCCAAATAATGTGAATTTATAAATTAATTCTTTTACTACTTGATCAAGTTGATAATTATATTAAAATAATCCTTGAAATATGTTGATCAATGTTTATCTATGTTTATAAGTCTTTTGAAATAATTCTAACTCAATCGGATGTGTCTGCCTAAAACAGAAGTGTTGAGTCACTGATATGCCTATAGCTACTGATAGACTTAGTCTACCGATAGACTTAGTCTACCGATAGACATAGTTACCGATAAGAAAAGGTCACTGATACGCAGAGCTACCGATGTGTATAAGTCTACCGGTAAGCACATGTCTCTGATATATTAATTCCACTGATACAGACAGATACCGATAGAAACTGAGCTACCGATATAACAAGTCTTCCGGTATGCATAAGTCTACAGACATATATACTTCACTGGAACCAAACAGAGCTACTGATATGCATAGACTAAAAGTCTACTAATACAAGATACCATTAACACCAGAGTTACCGACAGAGTAAGTCTACCGATATACAGAATCACCAATACAGAATGAAGATACCGATAGAAGCGAAGTCTACCGATAGATGAAGTCACCGGTATATAGAGCTACCGATACAAGTTCAAATAGCTACTGATACACAGAGTAACAGCTACCGATACATGATCAAAGAGCTACTGATACCAAGAGATACCGATAGACCAAGAGATATAGATAGAAGCTCCTTCTATACAAAGACCACTATTACACTTATACCGACAGAAGGCTACTCACAAAATCTTGAGCAGTCAAACTTTATACTGTCAGTATTATTTATTTATTATGCAACAGTTATCATTGATGTTTTTAATGCAATCAACAGTATTTAATGATATGTCCTGGCATGTCAGGGAACTGTACTTAGTTCCCATGAAAAAGGTAATCATTATTTTTACCGGAGTTGAAAGCTATAAAAGGAAGGACAAATAATGAACAGCATGAATCCAAGAAGGCCCATGAAGAGTGTAAAAAGAAAAGGATGAATAACATTGAAACGTGGTGAATTCTCAAAAAGAAAAAGCTACATTCATATTGGAAGATCACTAGACATGCACGAATCCATTAATTCTAGAAGATATCACATGATGCATCTTGAGTGAAGAACTACAATGAGCTCTTCATTAACTCATGCTATTAAAAGATGAACCTTAATTCCAAGGAAGAAAACGACACACTTTTTTTCAGACAAAAACCAGAGGACTCAGAGCTTCATTTCTGATCAATCCAAAGTGTCCAGAGCTTCATTCAAAATGCATTGAGAACTTCAAACTCACTTTTCTCTATTTATCATTATTGTGATTTATTCATTTACATTTCAAGCAGTGTGTATACTCTATATATTTCATACACACTCTCTCTCCTATGCTAAGACTGAGGATTTCGAAATCCTCATTCAAACTCTTTAACTCTCTTGTTTCCCAATGTGGAAATTTTTAGAGGTCAAGTAAGACCTGGATAGCTTGCGATCTGTTTTTGGTTTTCCCACGTAGAACTGTGGTAGAGGTATTTGTAATTGGAAAGTGTTTTCACTGTTGTTTACCCCGATCCAGGGTGTGGATCAAATTTATATAAATTATTTTAGAGGACTGAGTCTCGGATTGAGACTAAACCTCCTGGTTACTTCTACTGTGCATCTTTGTTTATGTTTATAAGTATACTACATATATATTTTATATTCCTCTACTAATTACTTTGAAATAAAAGTTGTTTTAATGTAACATTGATATTTATATTATCAAGTGTTTATACTTATTGTGAATCAGTAAGTTAGTTCCAAAAGTTAATTTAATCTTATGATTAAATTAACTAAGCCATAATCAATCTTTGAGAAACTAATTGAACACTTACAATATGTATAAATTCACTAAAGTTTAACTTGTTTTTTTAAATAGGGGTATTTTAAGAGAAATATTTTCAACAGAAATTTTTAATTGGAACCCAATTCACCCACATATTGTGTATCCACTCCGACCAACAACTATGAATAGTCATAATTATGGTTTCCCAAAATAGTAAAAAATTTATGTGAATTCCAAATAAGTTGGCTTACATTACTTATTATGTCATAAATAGTTTATTTAACAGATAATTTGAATTTACGATATTTTACCGTATTTCACTATTTATAAAAAATTCAAGAATTTCAGAAAAAATCCAAACAAAATCACCATAACCATTTTTCTATATGTAGAATTAAAAAATGAATTCCTTTTTTTGAAAATAATTTTCAAAATGTTTAATTTATTTTTGAAATAAAATCATTATTTATTCAAAAAAAAAGAACATTAAAAAATAACTTTTTTATACCACCATGAGGAATTAATCAATGTCCCATAAAAATACCTAATAATTATAAGTCAATAAAGTAAAAATTTATGATTACATTTTATTAAAATTAGTATCCATTTTAAATTATAAAATTTAATCATGAAATTTTATTTAAAATATTTATGACATGAAAAAATACAAATACTTATTCTATGATTGTATTTTCACTTTTATGAGGTATAAATTTTATTTATTCATTTAGGGTTGAATTTTCTAATTTTTTATGATTTACTATTCATTAAAATTCATTACTATTCGTAAAGGTATGTTACTATTCATAAGGGGATGTTAATATTCAAAAAAATTATGTTTGTCTTATCAAAATCTAAATATCATACTAAATAAAAATGTGTATGTCTGTTTTTCTAAATTCAATGCACAGAGGTGGAAAAATTATGTTTACCTGGCTACGTTATAACAAAGTGGTGTTTTTTAGAGACTCAATGTTTATTGAATTCTATATAAAATCTATTTGTATGTTTTTGGGTTGTTACAATAACAACCAAAATTATAGGTAAGGAAGAGATTTTGTTTTTCAATCAATACATACCTATTTGGATATGATAATTAGACATGGTTTTAATGTATATAAATCATGGGGTAATGATCCTAAAATGATTTGGTTGAGTATATCATGAGCATCATTCTGTTTTATGGTGAATGTGTCATTAGTCTACACCTAGTTTGAAACAATCAATGGATATTTTAGGGTTAATTTAAATATTATTTATGATCCATTATTTATAATTTGTATAAATAATTAACATGTTTGAACTTGGTGAAACCTAAGGATCGATTGACGGAAAATAAGGTTTAATTATTAAAATGTCCTATAAATTATTTTTTGGGATCACTTTTATTAATTATTGTTGATGGTTATGCTAATTTTTTTGTTTCTAGAAAGTGAATGGAGATATAATTATAATAATAATGTGGTGATAGGTACACTAAAATATTTACATAACATATTTGATCTAAGTCACATGAATTCCTTTGAATCATGAAAATAATTAGGAATATTAATTCTTATCATCAATGATTCAATGTTTAATTAATAGTAAAACTCCAAATGCAATGATGATTTCACCTCAAGTATATAATTCATATCATGTAGATTTTTTTGGGAATATCATCCTTTAAAATATTTTTATTCTTATTCTAGTTTAATTTTAGAGGATATAGTGCATATGTAAGATTTATTTGATTAAATACCATATAAATTTTTAAGTAAGGGAATTAAAATTAGATATTGTAAACAAACCTATGAATTCGTATAAGTGAAAGTATAAATATGAACCTCCAATGGAAATAAAATCCATTTAATGGGTCATTATTAATATTCAAATGGGGTGTTTATCTCTGCTTGTTTAGGAGAAACTAAACATTGAATATATGTCCAATTCATGGGTGTCTATTGATACCTTTCTGGAAGACTTTCCTATTATTCCATTGAATAGTGAAGTAAATTTTTAGAATGACTCAAACCAGGTGACACACTTAATTCAAAGACATGGTATATAATGAAAATAATTGAGTTGTTTTAATAGATGAATAAGATCTAGGATTATCCTGATAAGTGATTCCTATATCCAATTGCATCATATTCGGGTTAAATTATACTTTTTTTATAGTATAAATATGGATCAATGAAAATCTACATTGATTATAGGGAACTTATAAAATATCTCAGTACCGAATAAGTATTATCTACCCTATCATGATGGTTTTTTGATCAATTAAAAGGAGTTAAATATTTGTCCTAGATTGATCTTTGATATAGATACTGTCAGTTGAGGGTCAAAATTGAAAACATACCCAACACTTCCTTTTTTTGAGGTATGGATAATAAGAATTTATAGTGATAGTATTTGGGATTACTAATGACCCTCCTATATTTATGAATTTAAGGAATAAAGTATTTAGAGATTACCTTGATTAGTTATATATATTTTTTATAGATGAAATTATTATATATTATAAGATCATGAAGATCACTTGAGGATTCTACTAAAGACCCTAAATAATAAGAAGTGGTTTATAAATTTTACAATGTGTTATTTTTAGATAAAAGAAGTTTCATATTTGGGTTACCTAATTTCAATCATGTGTATATCGGTGGATCCATCAATATTTGAAGTTATTGAACATTGTTCCATAACAAAAACTATTCCGGAGATCAATATATTTAGGGGAATAAATGGATATTATCAATTATATATGAAGGATTTATCGAGGATAGTCCAATATTTAGAATATATTAGAAGTGATTTATGTTCCTTTTCTCTAATTAATGATAATAAAATTTAAAAGTTCTAAAGAGAATGTTGACCATAGTACTTATTCCCACACTACCCTATAGTAGAAAAGAGTTTGTTATTTATAGTGATGCATTGAATAAAGGGGATTAGATGTTTCCTTATGATGAATGATATGGTTTTGGATAATTTCTTCTATGAATTGTGGATTCATCAACAAAATTTTTTAAAGTGTGATTTGGAGTTAATAGTGTCCATATTTGAATTAAATATGTAGAGGGATTAGTTTTATAGATAATGGCATGACATATATACCGACAATAAATTTTTAAATTATATATTAACCCAGAATGATTTTAATATGTGCTGGAGATGATGGTTGGTTCTGACTAAAGATTGTTATTCCTAATAAATTACCACCCTAGAAAAGTGAACATGGTGGAAATTGCTTTGAGTAAGATAGATGATGTTAGATTACCTAATTTTTGGATAAAAAAATATACTATATTTATTTATTTTCAAAGTATATACATTGAACTCATGAAGTAAGGGGAGAAATATTGTCTTTCTCAAATGAGTGTTCTACAGTATATCCATGTGAATATTAAAGAGGATTAGAAAGGGAATGCAGATCTATTGATGAATGTGATAAATGTTTCTGATTTCAATATTGGTTGTGATGTATTGATATGGTTAAAGAACTGAGTATGTGTATCATTATTACCCTAACAAATGAATGAAATATAGGAATAATCCAATAGTTCGTCATTCACTATTATCCTTGAATTATGAAGATGTATACATTTATAAGATTATTTCTATTTGTAAAACATGAAGAGAGTAATTATGGAGTATGAATCCTATTCCTAAGTATACAAATATGTTAATCCTAGGAGAAAAAATTCTTAGGGGATGTTACAACCATTACCCATACCAGAATGAAAATTGAAAAACATCACTATGTATTTAGTCATTGGGCACCCCAAAACATCTAAATGACATAATATTATTTGGGTTACAGTAAATTTCATTAATGATTCTTCACAATTAAATTTTATTAGATAATATTTATCTCTATATTAGCATTATAGGATATAAATTAATGATGAGGAAATTTTTCATGTAGTACCACATTCTATTATACCTGGTCGAGATCTGAGGTTTACCTTAAAGAACTGGAAAAGTCATTAACAAGCTCTAGATATAGAGTTTTTTCAAAAACTCTAATCATACATATCCATATAGAAAGATTTAAATAACTATTAAAATCATAGAGGTTATTTTATAGATCAAGTTATTTTTATTTTAGTGCTTTTAGGGATCAACACCTACCTTTAGTCTAGTTTTTGTACAACAACAGATTTCAATTGTGAATTCAGATGGATCGTCCTAAATCACTAAAAGAAAAGAAATGAATAATTATAACCTGTTTGGATTAAGTTGGTGGAATATATCTATTGAGACTTAGTCTAGCTAAGGAAATCATAGAAAAAGTTATATCCATTCCACAACACATCAAGGTTGTTCAGAGTCTACAAAAAAAGTTATGGTGGAAATCATAGATGAGATTTGGAACATGATATTGGTGAGAATGTATTCCAGCTAACTTATATATGAAAAAATGTTATGATATACCGAAATAATGGAAAGATGAGCCCTTTTTATACTATTCCCTTATAGATTCATTGTTTTTTAGAGATTGGTTCTTAACGTTTAAGGTTTCCACTGAACCTCTCTCATGTTTTTGATGTTTTCCATGTATCTATTTTGAGGTAGTACACACCTATTACTATATAATTAATGATATTATATGTTTTACTAATAGAAAATTATATTTCCTATGATGAAGATCCGGTAAAAAATCTTGGATGACATATATAAAGTACTAGATAACAAGATTACATGTCTTGTTAATGTTCTTTAGAGGAATTAGATTTTTGTGGAAGCTATATGGGAACCCAAGGATTTTATGAACCATTGATATTCTTAATTATTATTATATTGATATAATATATGGCTTTAAATTAAATTAATTTTGGTCATAATGTAACACCATAATATTATATATATATCTGTTGAAATAAACTTGAAGTATTCGATAACATTCTTTATACACAACCCAAAGTCTAAATAAACTAGGATATAGTAATCCATTACAACATATCCATTTAAATAGAACATATGCATAGAAATGACCAACTAATGATAATATGTGTAATAATTTTCTAAACAATACAAATTTATTGACTAAATCAAAATATGTATGTAATTAATTTTCAGTAAAGTCATTTTATGATTGAAAAATACATTTTCATTAAAAATGTTTTTATTTTATTTTTCATGATAACAATATTATAAAATTTTAATATTTTTATAAATATATTTTTAGAGAATAAATATAATTTTTTAAATTATCATGTCAATATTATATTTTGATGACTTTTTTTGAATTTTTCTAAAATGATTTATTTCATACTGAACAGTGAAAATACAATTTTTTTTAAAAGAATTCATTTATCAGCAAGAAATATTAACTTTATATTTGAAAATTTATCTGAATGTAAAAAAATTATAATTTAATTTCAAATAATATAATTTTTCATATTTGAATCATTAATATAGTTTATATTTGTATAAATTCTTTTTTTTGGCTTAAAACACATTTTTTCTAACCATTGCTTGTATGCACGCAATGTGTTTTTATCTTACTAAATTAAAATTTTATTTAATAATTAATTATTTTATAAATATCTATATATTTTAACTTAAATAAAATATTTAACCGTTATTTTTTGGTTTTTTCAAGTAATGTAATGGAATTAAATTATGTTTTATGCTTAATAATACTTTTCTCTAAAATGGGTTTTTGTTTTCGTTTGCACGCATATATAAAAATAAATTTTAAAACATATAGAAATTTATTCTATTAAAATGTATCACATATTTTTAATACAAATAATTAATATAATTTAATAATATCAACTTAATTTTTTTATAATGAATTGTAAAAACAATAAATCCTTTTTACCATGATTATGATTAGAACCGGATAACCCCGGGTAAAACAAACAGATAATGGTATTATACCTCCCAAAACTCTAAAAGTTTTATTGGTTGAAAATATTTAAACCATATATTATCAATAATTTTAGTTCATGTCCATTTCGATCCACTTTCACAAGAAAGTGACCTTATATTACTAGAATATCTTATAATCTTCCATGTGTGTTTGTCCCCTCACTTATAAAAGGGTATATCTTCTTATCCATTATTCGCACCATTTGAGCCTTATAATATTTAAAATTAATTATAAAATAATTAATATATTACTTTACTTAATCTTAGATCTTATTTTTCTCTTCACCGACCAATCCTTCAATTATTATTGTGTAAGGTAATGGAGTTCTCTCAAACATGAGGTATAAATATTAACCAATATCTTTCAATTTTATTTTTTCCTGTAATTCATATAAATTAAAATTATCCATCAATAAATTAATAATATATTATAATAAGAATAATTATATTTTATTTTGACAATGTCATAACCACTTACCACATCATATTCATCAAATTTGATATGAAAGTATCTCTCATGCCAATGTGTTCACTACCACTGCCACTTAGTGATACAATTCATTTTATAACACCATATATTGTGCCTGGATTTTATGATAAATTTACTATTAAAATATTTTATTTATCATAAAATTATTATACTTTGATTATAATATTGTATCATCCTTCTTACCACACCATATGTTGGAAAATGATAATGTTGCTCGAGCGTATGTGTGCACTAACACCACATAAAAGCGATGTGAATTTTTTTGTTTCCCCATTACATGGATGTTTGTATAGAATGATTTAATTAACATATAATATATTTATGTCATAAAAAAATGTACTATGAATTTCAATTACGCTTTCTTTAATTTATCTATATATAGAAACATCACTCATTTGTACATACAAACTTTCGTCTCCATATAGTGATATAATCCATTTTTTATTAATTTTTTTTTGTTTTTATAAATATTCATATAAGTAATAAATAGAAAATTTATATCATGGTTAAAATTATATATTACGTAACCATGATCAACATACATTTATTATATCTTTCAAACCAAACCATATATGAAAATAGAATCAATTAACACCCAAAAATTAATGGTGATCATGAAAGATTGTTAATTAACAGGTCAAATATGTTATAAATAATAAATATATAGTATTATATGTAGTAATATGGTAATTTTATATATTTATAATATAGATTAATTAATTAAATAGGAGGTTATATCACTTACTATTAATGAAAAACATGAGGTAATAGTTTTATGTTACAATCATATTTTTACCAATATTATTTATGCGTTATTTTCTAATATTGAAAATATTTGATATATCCTATCCAAATATTCTATGTTTCATATCCTATAGTTATTAATATATTTTATATGTTTTCATTTCATTTTTTCCCACTTTATGTACTCAAGATACCAAAAGAATGTTTTTAATGAAAACCAACTTTATTTCTATCTTCTGTCGGGAAAACATTCTTCCATGACCATATTTTATGAAAATGATTTCAATAATATTTTTAATGTTTCAAAAATAATAATTAATCATATTTTAACCAAGTTTTAATTTAATTAAAAACATTAAAATGGATAATTATTTTTATCTTCCAAATGAGGTACTTTTTAATTTTTAATAAAAATATTAAATGATTATATATATATATCATGGATTATTTTTCTTGCCTCCAGGTATTGTAAATGATTTGAAAAAATCATAACATGTTTCCATAGTTATTTTAGAAATAATTTTTATTCATTATATTTTTTAAAAATTTTATATTTTAAAAAAAGTTATTTCAAAAAAGAAAATATGTTTCCTCATGAAATTTCTTTTTTATATTTTGAAAGATATCTCCTATATAAAAAAAATATTGATGTTTATTTATTATTTACGGGGGATGTGATCCAGTTTTACCAGATTCATTATTTCCTTAGATGGTTTAAAATAAATATTGTAAAATATTGATTAAATTAATTTTCTTTTCTATGGGTTAAGAATTGATATAATGAAAAATTTCTTCATAATATTATTTCATATATATAAATGAATTATAATTATGTGATATGTGATTCATTATAAAATAAGGATATTGGGAAAAATTGTAAACTAATTAAGGTTACTTTTGTTAAAAACAAATGATGTGTTGGTCTATTATAGCCATCCAATGTATTAGGTAATGATGATTTAATTCAAGAAATTCTAAGGAGATAATAATGTTAATAAACCATTAAGGGATGATAGAGTTAATTATATCGAATTTAATCCTAGTAGAATTATGAAAATCATTGATTATGAATTAAAATTAAGTGAAATCTTCCACAATGAATGTCTTGGGAGTGAACCTTGACTAAAGAAGTGGTTTTTTATGCTTTTGTGAATGCCAAAAACATATATCTTATGATGATGATATGATCTCATGGATCTTAATTTATTTTTCCAATATGAAATCTTATGTATCCTATATTTTGATTTAAACTAGATTATACTATGACAAATGATTAATGATCATTGAATGATTGGGTATTATTATAGTTTGTTTTGATCATGTAATCATGCCATTATTCTTATATTATGATCACTTATGATCATTAAATGACATTTTTTATATTTAAAATTAATGAGAATATGATATCACACATTCTTATTCTTCCTTACACTAATTTATGAACAAATTATTTATGTATGTTATATCTTAAAATGGATTAAGTTGTGAAGATAATAGTGCAAAATGAAATATTTTTTTATGAACCAGTTATTTATTTTTCCATCTTTCTAATGTAACTAAACAATTAATGTTCTAGAATGTATTTTATTTTTATATAATGTATATTATAAATTAATATTTAGTAATTATATATGAGGTTTTGGGTCTCTATAAATATCATTATTGAGGAAGAAACATTTGAATTGAGAAATGGTATTTGGGAAAAATAACCTCACTTGTGTAACTAATGTTTAAAATTATGAGTCCATAGTTTCCTATGTTTGGGTGGTGTCAAAAACAAGGTAATCAAAAAAATAAATCAACATTATGATTTATAATGTGTAATTTTTAGGATTTATACTCATTATAGTATTATAAAAATAATGTTTTCAGTCGAAAAAGGATTATTTTTACTTATCTAAAGTGTTTTCCATAAATTAAATGTTTTAACAAAATATAAATTTAATGATTTTAAAAAATTAATATAATAAAAATTATTTAATATTTATAATAATCATATAAAATAAATATTAATAAGATTATATGTTGTATTTTTTTTAAAGATTCATTTTTAGTAAATAGATAAAAACCCGATTATTGCAAAACTCTCATCTATTTTCACTAATCCAAGTAATTTAAATGTAAAATTACTCTTTTTATTTTGTTTAAAATTATAATAAAATTTACTATATTAAAAATAATCTAAATAATTACATATAATTAAACTTTATATTTTATTTTGGTATATTTACATTTTTACTTTTAAAAATAATGTTTTCTAAAAACTATTTTTAATTTAATTTTGGGAACTAATATTAAAAGTAATTTCATCCAATTAAATAAATTAAAATCCTAAAGAATATAATAAACTTTAGAAATCATGATATTAAAGTTAATTAATGATTTCATTTTAATTTTTGTTCATTAATAATTGTAACTTCGGTAAAAATGTTATAGCGTGTTAAAGTGGAACACAATTTCATTAATGTAAAAACTTAGTGATAAGGACACAGAATATTAATCTTAATTGTTATTAGATGTTTTTATTTCAACAATTATCACCTTATATTGAGATTTTAGTTCTTTTGGGCCACTTTATCATGAATAAGATTTTATGTTATTTTCAAACATTGAATAATTACAAGGGTCACGCTCCCCTTAGTAAAAAAATCGCACAACATATCCTCACTTCCACACACCTATTGAGCACTATAGTTCTTAAAAGACTAACTCAAAACTAACCAGAATATCCCACCCAATTTTCATAGGCCTTGGTACTATTAAAAGAGGAATTATATAATGAATAATGTATAACCCAAATAGAGATATATGAGGATAATTTATAAGTCCAAACCGATCTATTTCATGATTATTTCTAGTTAAACCTACATAAATTATGCTTCATCCGTTATAAAATAAAAAAATCAGTATATGAAATAGATATAAATGTTATTATGGAAATGGTACAACAATTTTTCATGTCATTTTCCATCTTATGAGAAATGAAAATATTGCTCATGTGTATGTGTATAAAACCACCTCCATGAAAAGATGTGTTTCTTTTTTGATAACCATATCATTTAGATGGTACAAATGATGCGAAAATGAATATATATTATATTTATAACATAATTATGATTCTTAAAAAACAATATATTTCCTACCTTCTTACTCTTTCCATTCATTGGAAATTTATTACATCGCACGTGTGCACGTGTACAATACCACATCCATGAAGTGATATGAATCGTTTTTCATTTCTACATTACAATGTTGGATATAAGGATAGAAATAATGAATCAATATAAAATTTATAAAATATTTAAAATTATTTATGTGTTAAATATTTTTTACCTTATTTCATTTCCACATGATAAAAAAATGAAATCGGTGTACATTTATACGAACAGACTACCATCACCATGAAACGATGTAGTTATTTTTTCAGCATGAATTTAAATGGAATGTTTTAAATGTGTATATAATATATAATTATGATAAATATATCATGTTTAAAATTTATTAGGAAATTTAAACATATATCCTTTGTCTACGGTCAACACAAAATATTGATTTTAAGTTATAAACTGAACATCCTAAAAAATGCAAGATGAACCAATTCTAAAACATCATTAAACATAATAATAAATTAAATAAAAATAATAATAATAAAAATGAACCAAAAAATTTTTATTAAAAAATTATAAAATAAATATAAATAAATTACTCATGGATGGGAGAATGTATGAAGCTATATGGAACTTATGTTAATGGATTTTCTTCAATAATATTATTGTAAATGTTTTTAAATATTTTTAATTCAAGACCACATACATTGAAATATTTTAATGAATATTTATATTTATGATCGAATTATTTATAAAGTTAATATTCAAACAAATTTTATTTTCTTTATAAGGGATTAAAAATGAGTAGTTTTAACACTTTTAATATGGGTTAATTTCCAATTTTTTAACAAATGTGCAAGTAGAATATTTTTCAACATATAAGAATTGATTGATATTTCCAATCATCATAGGAATTATTCGTTATAATGATTACTTTAGAAGATTCCATGGGCATTTTCAAAGAAATTATTTATATCCTTCTTTTTTGATTTTGATGTTCTAAAATGTTTTCTGTGGAAACAAATTTTTTCTCAGTATAATGAGATAATTGTACGTATTATTGTTTATTAGATTAAATTATCATTAAAATGGGGTTTATTGTAAAATTGATATATATGTGTTTTATTTATTCAATTATTATTGTAAATATTATATGAATTGAGGGTAATACTAATATAGATCTGATGACGGGTTATCCAAATATATATCATCAATGAATTAGGTAAAGTGAAAGATTTTATCAGTGATAGGTTACTCCTAAGAGATATATGAATTATCTAGATAGGTAATTCCATTATAAAGGTTATTTTAATGTTTAATGTTATAATAATATTTTGAGGTACATATGTGATATGCTTATATTGGTTTATAAAGGAATTATATTGAATTAAAAAGGTATGAAATTGATCATAAGCTTTTCGGAAAATTTTATAATCTTTTTAATACAGGAAAAAGTTTTATTTTCATGGAAAGGTTTTAAATATTTATAATTCATTCCAAGAAACCGTTATTGTTATGATTTTTAGTTTTTGATTTTTATATTAAATTATTATGAAATATATTACAAAATTAAATTGTATTTATATAAAATTAAATAGTTTTTTGATATAAAATTTTTATTTTGAAAAATTAAAATTTTCATATGGATTTTTCATGTTTAAAAATTCTATAACTGATTTATTTTCTTTTATGTATCTAATAGATATTTTATTTTCTCATCCCAAATTTTTAAATAGTTTTTCATAGGTATTATTTATTATTATAAAGGTTAATAAATTCATATATAAATACGTGGTAGTTATCATTAATGAAGAATGTGTGTCATTACAATGAATTTTTGTGTGAGAAACATATACAATATGATGAAATTTACACTTTATCATGTAACATTTTATGTAATTCTCCAGGACCATAAATTTAAAAGATACTATAAATATAATAAAACAAAATGGTTGTTATAAATCATTTAACCAATGATTGTTTATGTTATGAGGTGTTATATAGATACTAATTATGGATAGGTAATAATAATCATACAATGTAATTAATTTTCATTATAAGTTTATATTCATCATTTTATCGATACATTATCATTATTTCATTTGTAATATGAAATTTTATTTCTCTTACATATAAATTAAGATTGGATTTATATAAAAAAAAATTAATCCATTCCCAAAATGATATCAAATTTAACTAAGGAAGAATATAATGATTTAAATGAATAATACTCCCAAAATCCTCTATTGGAGAAGACAAATAGTCTTTATATGTAATAATCATACCATTATGATTTTTCACTGATAAGTATTCATCTAATCATTAAGGTGATGATGTGATAAAATTTTAAAATTATTAATATATATTACTGTGGGTATAAATACAATCAAATAAGAGATTTATAGTTTTAGATTAGATTATATGTCTACCTTTAACAAATTATTTATCGTAACCCACTTAAAAATATATGATTGAATTATATTTCCCATTGTATATTAAATTAATATGATTTTGACACAAATTATCATTATCAACTTTTGGATTCTTGCACTAGTTGACATAACTCCCATGATCCTTATATTTGAATCATTAGATTGTGGGTGGAATATTTGGTTAATATCTATCCATATTGATTTTATTGGATTTAATATTTATATCTCATTGACATTCACTTTCATAATGGTTCTAATTTCCACAGTTGAACCTTTTACCAGATCCCTTAAGATAATTTACACTATTATTTTTCCTCCACTTTTGGCATAAATAGATATACCTTTTATTTCCTCCATGGGGTTTATTATTGGTATTTACTAGAAATTACAAATTTATCTTATTATAGAGACCATGATAAACATAAAAATGTCGATTTTCCATTTATACTTTTATATCATATCAATCAATTTATTGAAAGATACTAAAGCCATCGATATCCAATAGCATTTAGAGACTTTTTTTAAGTCACAAAATAACTAATACATTTCGTTTTTAGGGTTTATGATTTAATCTAAAGAATACATCATGAGTCTTATAATTTTTTTCACATAGGTTCTAAAAAATTCATCATCCACTAAATCAAACTCACCTAATTCCATTACTATTTTCATGAAAAGTGTTTAGGTAAAGTACTTACTGAAATATACCATCTTAAACTAATCCCATTAGATTGAATTAATTTCGTAAACTTCAATTGAATTGTTAATAATATTCTAAAACTGATATTCATCTCTAACCAAATGGCACACAGTAAGGAAAACTTTTCTTGCATTAAGCATTGGAGAATATGAAATATATTTCGAGTGGTAGTGATACATTTATTATCCACTAGTATATTAGTGGAACCAATTAAAGAAAGTGGTATTTTCTGCATAAAAGACTCAATTGTGCATTATTACCCCGTTTTCTCATTTATAAGCTCATAATTATTAATGGATTGAGAATATTTCATGATTACAAAAATAATATTCTACATTTTAGCTACTATGTCCTTTGATTTTTCAAGAGGAAAATCATTTCATATATTACCACATGTGTCATTACCATGGTTACTCATGGTTCTAACCAATAATTAAAACCTTAAAACAAAGAGTAAACATCAATATAAAATGATAATAGTGATAAATCATATAATCATGAAAATAAATCCTAAGATTCCATGAATTATAACACCTTTTTATCCACTTATTCCACTTTTTGGTTCACCATATATCACATTTAGTTATATATAGGTTGTCTGGAATTATTTCCTCATATTCTACAAAACATAATCTCAAAAAATAAGTAAATTGTGCTCTGATACCAACTGAGGAAAACTGAAAGAAAAATTTATAAATATTAGATAATTATGAGTAAAAACATAATACATTACCCAATATTTTATTCTCCAGAATACTAATGGTTTAGATTCTTATATGTATGGATTTATAATCAACTTATTTCAATAATGATATTCAAAATATCCCACAATTGTCTTCTCTTGTCGTCCCATTCTTAGATATATCGAACTTATAATCATTCATTATACCCAAGGGAAAATGGAAAATTAATAAGTGTGATCTCAAATTCGTAGTAAGGATAAACATGAGAGAAGCCAATTGATGATCATATTAAATAAAACAATAATCACAAGGGTAGGATATAATTCCCCAAAATATGAATTTCATACCCCATCTATAATTGAAAATAAATTTTATTAGAATGATCTTTTATGATCAATTGTATTTCCTAAGTGAATTATAATTTAATTTCACTAATTATATTTCATTTAATACCATATAATTTGATTAATTTTATGATGTATAGGAATTATTCACAAATGATCATGATTTTGTTCATCAAAATCTATCAAAAACATGGGATTTATTAATAAAAATATATATTATAATATCATATGGTTTTATGTTAAAATAAATAAATACTACGATCAAAAACATTAAAAATTATTATAAAATATTATATGTTCTCAAACAAAACCTTTTAGAATAAACCAATTGTAGATTTATTTTCAGAGGCGAATATAGATTCTTATGACAAGAATATAATGATTCAATGGGGTTTAATATTAAGATATATGCAAAATGACAAAAGGTATATAGTCTCATATACTAAATATGATTGGGTATACCAATAATAATCAATATTATATAAAATGATAATGTCATAGGGAGGCTATAGGTTTCCTTAAGCCTTATTTGGGCTAAGGATTTCATTATATCATCATTGTTGTTCTAAAAATGTGAATGAGTTCAATAAAATGCTACACGATATTCTGAACAGTTGGGAATATATTAACTAGGAACGTGATGTATAGGATTTAGTGATATATTGAAAAGACATGTGGGTAATATATCAACTAAGAAGAATATACTAAGTTAATAATTCCACCAATGTTTCATCTTATATCTAGTAGAGTTCATTAAATTTTGATGTTAAAATCAGGTGTAATCATTCCATATGATGGGATTGTTACATATTTCTGAAGGATTTTAGGTAACTACAAGGAATTACCATGTCAGGTGTTAGTGTTAATGAAATAAATTCATCGTTTTTAAAGGTAATATGATTCCAAATCTATAATTTATAATTATTATAGATTTATTAGGTCTAAAAAATAATGGAAGAATTTATAGAACTTATAGTTTTCATTAAATTTGATAAAGAAAATTGATTCAATCTCAAAGGTTTGAGTCAAAAAAATTACCAAGATTAGATGCTTTAAAGAAAGGTATCTATTTGCATCTCAATTCACTTATATGATAATAGAAAATTTTTTGTTAAAAAGATATATTGTTATCAAATTGATATGATTATTTTGGCACATATGGTTTATAGTTAATCATATTTTATAACAGAAAGATGTCATCCATAGAGGAGTTAAAGACTTTGGGTGCTCAAAGAAGATACCCTAATAACCCTGATCCCGTTCCCTAGGATGCAATTTCCTTCATAGATGTTGCCGCAAGACGCACTCATCTTAATGAATCGAAGACCTCTAAATGAATTGACCCCAAACATTTTAACCACCAAGATCTGTCAGTGATTTCCTTCTCAAATGATGAGGAAAACACTTTATCTTCGGATCTACAGTTTTTTCTGGTTGGAATGTTCTCTAAGCATATACCCTCAATTTTTTTCTTTGAAAACCCCTAAAATCTTCGAATTTGTTACATTATACATTTATTTATTTGATTCATTGAATGTTTTGTTTTTATTTTCTTTAGAGTATGAATATTATAGATTTTGGACTCATTGATTTGTGTCCTTTGGGAGTTATGGAAAAAATGTTCTTAAATGGTCTCTGGGTATTTTCTTTGGTTTTGAGCCCAACAATGATCCTCTCGGGCTAGGGTTCCTGAATTTACCCCTTTACCTTTTCAAACAGAGTGCCTTATTTTCCATTTCTGGTATATTCGGGAAACCCATTAAGGCCGACTCTTCAATTTTAAACCTAACACGCCCCTCTGTAGCTATGATTTGCACTGAGGTCAATGTTTTTAAATATTTTCCATCCTAATTCGAGATTTTAAAGTGTGATAATGGTTTTATTAAAGATGTGGTCTTTCATAATGACCCAAATTCCTGCAAACAAATGATCACAAATTGGTAACTCTATGAATGAATATGCCCCTCAATGTAATAAAATTCATAATCCCCCTCTAAATAAATGTATTTGGGTGTAAAAGGAAACCCCCTAATTCCCTCTATTTAATAGATAGTTACCAATTACTGCAATAATAACAAGAATCCCCTTGGACTCTCTAACATTCAGCCCCCCTCCTATTATGATGTTGAGACCTTGCACAACCCACGAACTTCTAAATAAGGAAAAAATATATCTTCAACGCCTAATCACCTATTCTTGAAGCAAGATTTTCTATACAAAGAGATAAAGAAGAGGTTTCATTGGATCTTGAAGATCCCATGCATGTGGAGCTTGACAAACCATGCCAAATAGAAGAAGACTTTCTAAAATAAAGGTCTTGGAAAGGGATGAAATCATTGGTTGACTCTGATGGCTTAACCACTCCACGTGCTAGAAACACTGGGAAATGTAGGGATAATTTCAATTTCTAATGAAAAATCTTTACACGTTTCTTAGCTGCCAACATGAAGGACCAAAACACAACTCCCCCTCTTGCATTGTTTCACTTTTTTAGTCGGTTCTACCTAATGACTCATTACCGGGGATGTTTGTAAACTGACACTATGGGGGAGTTGAAATGTACTTAGGTCGTTTCATAACAGGATTGATAATTTAGCCTTCTTGAATGAAGTTTTTTTGATGTTTCTCATAGCCTACTTGGGTATACTATTAATGGTGTTTATGTTATTCTTGATGTCATCATGGGCTTTTGTTGGGTTTTCAATGCATAAATCTTCTTTTATTTTGGGGTGGTCTCCATAAAAGGGTTTTAGTGTGAATGAAAATAACTTGGGTGATGATAGGTTGATGAAGTGATCAGCACGAATCGTCTTTAGATTTCATCAGTTCCTGGTACATACAGTTTTTCCACCACACTAGCCCACAGTGTCCAATAAACTTTCTATAGTTTGATGCCACAAATGAAAATATTGATTTGGTGAGGAGTTAGTATGTCTGATGGAAATTGTTTTTTCGTTTTCAGCTATTTGTATATTAGTGCAAGCTCATTTTATTTCATTTTTTCGTTGTACACTTTTATTTGAATAATTTTTTTAGAAGATTGAGTTGGGTTTCCAATTAACATTTCAATCTATTTAAAAAATAGCATTTTATAACATTTTTTTGAAAATTATACAATAATAAAAATGTTTTATCAAGGATATACTACTTATCCAGATATTCGATAAAATATGAGTACAGGTGTTCCCATCATACATCAGATGTATATCTTAAGAAATATTATTCATTTTATAGAAAAATTATCCCAACACATTTTACTACATATATTATATGGAAATATTGTTTATTTTTTGAATTTTCATTCTAATATTGGATAAGAGATATGTCCAAAGTATAAATTATTTTTTATCTTAGCAAGATATTTTTTATAGATTATAATTTCTATGATTTTATTGGGTTTATGTTCGAACATATATAGGTTCAATATTAAAAAATAAAGTATTACACATATAAAAAAATTAATGTTTTTTTATTAATATCCAAAAGAGTTCAGAATATCAGATAGTAAAAAAAATTATTGGTTATATTAAAATTCTGCACAAAAGTAAATAACACTATAACAAAAATGATTATTTGAGTTAAAATAAAAATAGAATTTCAATAAATATCCTAAAATATTTTTAGACTCTAATGGTAAAAATAAATATAATGATTCAAATTTCGTTTCCATAATAAAATTAATTTCACATTTTCTTAATATTATTTAGGATATTCGAGTAAGTAATAATAGTTACATTAGTTAATAAGAAATTTCGACGGAAAATTTCAATGGAAACTGTTCTGAGGATGATGAAGTTAAACATAGATAGAAAAAATTTACTTTTTAACGTTTTATATTGAGGAGTTAAATAGGTTGGGTATATCCAACTAGTTAAACATTAAGGATATTTTTACTAATAATAACCATTATTAAAACATTATTTCATTATGGATGTTACGCACTAAGGAGTTCTTATGAGGGTTTTACCAAATTTTCAGATAAATATGTTGTAGTTATTATATATTTATTTAATGATATAATAAATCCCCATAAAGTATAACAAACATAAAGACGATTTGTTAGTCAAACATATAAATATGTCTGGAAGATTATTATATAGTGTTTTATTATTTATTCTTAAAAATGTTTTAAAAATATAAAATTTATCATTTTGAATGAAATAATAACTTTACCACTCATTCATTCTATAATCATATATGTATATATTGATACTCATTTCTTTAAATATAATGATAATTGAGCACATGAGCCTAATCTCGGTTGGTGAGGACCCTTAAGTGCATCCAGGTGACCTGGGATCAAATCCAGGTGGAAGCACAATTTCTGGGTACTCTAGGAGCATTCTAGAATTACTATGTAGTACTGTAGAAGGTACTGTAGAGGCTACTATAGCAGGCACTATTTGTCACTGTAGCATTTGGGAATTTTCCCCTGTTTGGGCTTTCGGGCCACCGATTTGGTCCATGCATCCTTTAAGGCCTTCGGGCCACCTAAGGCTTTGGGCTAATAAGGCCTTTAGGCCACCTCAAGGCATTCGGGCCACCATAAGTGGAGATGAAAATTAGAAAACCTATAAGGAACAAGTTTTATAAGAGTATGAGCAAAGAGATTTAACAATAGTAGAATCTACATGGATTGCAAGAATGAGAGGGTATGGTACATGCCATTACGAAAAGCCTATGTATGCATGGGATAGCCAAGTCGAACAGCCATGCGAAGGTAGAGAGCTTATTTCATGATGAAGATGCTGGGTAGGGGAAATTCCAAGTAGTTAGTGTGTGTGGAATGTAACGTTTGAAGCCTACGTGAAATGAATTTCTCTAAGGCCTACGAGCAATGTTATACATATGCCTACGGGAATTGTAAGGGTTCCACCTCACCCATTGAAAGGTGGATCATCAAAATCAATAAAAAATTAAGGCCTTCAAGTTATTGGGTGATAATGATAATTGACCTATCCGATCGTGATTTAAGAGTTATCCAGAACAGATTTTTAACATGGAGTGTTATAGTTTATGATGTGTTCCTTTGGCTATCTTAAGTATAATTATTATATGAGATGCCATGTGTTGTTTCAATTATGTATACCATGTGTTATTTCATACACTATGAATTTGATATACTTATGGGTCATGGATAATATAAGAGTACCCATTATCTGAAGTTGGAGAGATACCCATCATGATAATACTTATACTTTGATACTTTTCTTATAGAAGCCTTGAGAATTAGATACTCAGGGGGTGGTTGGTTATGTTTTTTATCATTTAATATGTTCGACATCATCCAAATGATATTGTTCCTCTCAGATGATGGGTATGAAATTAGGTCCACTGATTAATATAGATTGGGGAGTGTGTATACGCTCCTAGATGGTAAATATTATGTTTTTATCGATTAAAATGAGTGTAATTTACACTTATCATCCATAACAGGGAATTACGTGTAATTTATTAATTTATTTGGTCATTCTATATGTTGGTCAGAGTAGATAACTCAAGATGGAGGGGGAATTGAGTTCTATAAAAATTTATGTTTGAAAAGAATTATCAAAATGTTTCCCTAAAAAATTTAAATACAACCAAGTTCATTATTGTAATAAGATTATGAAAGTTTTCCTACTTAAATAACTTCTCAAAAGATTGATTAATTCTTAGTAGATTTAACATCTGTTATTAATAATAATTTTGAAGCTATAATAATACGTAATTTTTTTTACTTCGTTCCAAAATTAACTATCAATTTAAATTTAGTGATTTCTGAATTATACAGTAAAAGAGAGAAAAATAAATCAAACAACTCAGTTAATATAAAACAAGTTGTTTAGTCTTAAGTTGAGACCTAATCCACTCTACATGGTGATCACCTACCACCAAAAATTTTATATAAATAAACTTGATCCACACCCTAGATCGGGGTTAACAACAGTACACAAGACTGTCTAGGTCACACGAACTCTTCCTGAGTTCTACGTGGGTATGATCTTTTAGGTAACACAGGGACCTATTCCAAACATATCTATGGGAATATACATGTTTAAAAGGATGTATGAGAAATGATATCTTATATACTTCATTTTAATGTAGGATACAGTGTGTGCTGTTATATAGACACACACACTACTAAAAAGCTACAAATAATACAAAACATAGAAAAATGATGAGATAAGGTTATAAGTGCTATGAGTATTATTATATGTAGATCTAGAGTTATAAGATGAAGCAGATGCAGTAATCAAGTCCCCTAGAAAAAAACAGATTATCACAAGTCTGATGCTCTGGTTAAGATATGACTTGTGTTCTTCATGGATTCTGTAAGTGAAGATGTTCTCGAATATGATCTATGGTATCACAGTAAAAGCTTCAGGTGTTCTTCGTGACGTTTTTTGTGTCAGTTTTTCTCATGAATGCTCGTTCTTCTTCATTATCGTGCACCCTTGTTTCTCTATCATCTCATTTTGTTTTTGTCCATGATGTTCTTTTTAATCATTGAGTAAATGTTTTCGATCATATAAGATGCATGTATTATGCACCTCATACCTCGTACTATCAGGTGAAATGTTTACAAAGAAACATTAATTAAGTCATTTCATTTAAAATCTTAAAATATATCAATTAGAGATTAAATTTAAAAAAAACAGATTAATAAATGGTGTCACAACCATTCTTGAATTGTTGTCTCCTTGTTTTCCGTTGAGCGGTGAGACAGTTATGATGGCACAATTTTATAGTGTTCAAGAACTGGTAGCACAGATGTGGTATTAGGATCATCGTTTCTGGTCACGGTATCTGAGTAATGGTGTCTGGTCATTGGGTCTGGTCGTGGTGTCTGTTCACGGTTTCAGGGTCACAGGGTCTGCGTCACAGTATCTGGTCACAGTGTTTGGGTCATGGTGTCTGGTCACAATGTCTGGGTCATGGTGTCTGCTCATGGTGTCGGGGTTACGGTGTTTGGGTCATGGTGTTTAGGCCCTTTTCCAGAAAAATCTAACTGATGGTTGAATCACCGTTTCTCAATCATATCCAAATATCTATATACAGACATAAACAGTGGTATTCATAGAACAGAATAGACTCAATCATTTATCATGGAAATTTATTATATCACAAATTAAAAATAGTTTACTATAATAAAACATAGAACTTAATATCTTGGATATGTTTATTTAAATCACAATGAAACCAATCATCTATAACCATGATTGGAGACAGAATACGTAGGATTAACAAGTGTTATAGAATGTATTAGATTTGTGATCATTAAAACATGATTTACACATGAAGAGTCCAACAATCTCTCCCTTTTTGATGATCATAAATAATGTGGGTGAGAGATCTATTCTTAGAAAATGTGTCTCTTCTCTAGTGTGCATTTGGATTACAAATTTCTCCCCCTTTGGGATTATCAAAAAGATTACAAAAATAAAAGAATAGATAATAATTTTGCACAATACAGTAGATGGATAAAAAGTTTCATTACAAATAGTAATAAAAAGTACTGAAATAATCCTTATGAAAATATTGTAGCCATATTTCTTTAACAATGGCATGTCTTCTCTTTTCCCTTGGCATCAGCTGCAGAAGAGGAAGATGTTGGAGCAGAGGTGGAAGTGGAAGAGGGATGTGAACCAGTTGAGAGAGAACGTAAAGGGGGGACATCAATAACGGAAGGGGCCAAGTTAGGTGTAGAGGAAGACCGAGGAAACTGTTGATCAAGGATAAAAGGCCTTCTATGACTCAGACCCTGAGAGAAAAATATAGATGTAGAGGCAAGGGAACTGGAGGAGAAGGTAGGAAAACTAGATCTCAGGGGTGAAGCTGCACAAGACACAATAGCAGTACTCTGTACATGAAGATAAGGACTCAAAAGCTTGATGAATTCAACAATTATATCACCACCAAACTACATGGATTTCACAAATTCATCCTTGTTCTCCTGAAACTTATCTAACAATGGAGTGAAATTTTTTATCTTTTGGACTTGAGTTTTGAAATCATGAGTGATAGGGGGGATTTTGAGATTCCTTACAAGGTACATGAAGTGGATGGATGTGTCATGCTTTGATAAGATCTTATTGAAGTATAATTCTATCTTCTATGTAATCTCTTATTGAGAATCATTTGATATTTTGGAATTATTTCTCATCAAAAGAAGAACTATGTTACTATTCTTAACAACTTCAGATAGAGATTATTTGTCAGATATACTAACCATAGCGTGCAGTTATTCTTTGAAAACTATTCTAAGTAGATCACCGTTCAAAGAGGGTTGAGAAGATTATCCAGAACTATGAGAAGCAGTAACATCCAATGAAAGGGACTCCAGTTGATTTAGAACCTTCTGGAGACAACCCTTATACTCATCAATCAAATTGTTAAGACCAATAACAAGCTCACACATATCTTGAACAATTTTCTTGTTTCTTTCAGCTACCTTTTCATCCATGGAGGTTAGATTATGTTGTATCAGTGAGGCTACATTCTATGTAATATGACTATAAATATCCTCAATAGGATGAGAAACAGGTTCTGGTCTTGAGTTCATCACTCTCTACATTTCTTCAACCATACCTCTGAGAGTCATTACTTCATCACTTAGCTGTTTGTTCTCAACTCTAACTTCATGAATCTCATGACGGATCTTGGGTTGAATCTGCCATATGATTTTTTCCAACAAAAGGAAAACATTATTATCATTTAAATTGGTTATAGGAGACATTTCTTTATTCATGATCTTTTCAACCCCATCCATTAGGGTAGCTTCAAATGCCTTCAAATCATCTTTACTCACCATTTTTGAAGGTTCTTGTGAAGGATTGAAAATATGAGCTGAGACAGGCTCAGGTTCCTTGGTAGTTATAACTTCAAGAGCATGTATTGGTTTCAATTGAAACATGGTAGAGAGGTATATACCTTTCACAGAGGCTTCTTGGGAGTCATTTACTTCAATATAACTATGTAATTTATACCACGTATCTACTAAGCTTTGATCAACTAGATTTGGAACTTCAACTCTTTCCAGACTTGGGGGCTACTCCCCCCTAAATAGGTGCATCTTTCTCAGGGCTTAGGAATTTAGATATTTGACTTATTTCCATGATT
Source organism: Viscum album (assembly GCA_963277665.1). NCBI lineage: Eukaryota > Viridiplantae > Streptophyta > Magnoliopsida > Santalales > Viscaceae > Viscum > Viscum album. Next base: position 114,358,908 of record OY728161.1, read on the forward strand.
TCAACCCTAATATACACTACCATTTTCTTTCTAGCTAAGTGATAATCTTTCTCCATTATCTCTTCAGCATATGGGATAATTTTAGGAACATCTTATTCCTCCACATTTTCCCCATAAATAGATTCTTACACAAGAGAATGATCTTATTCTATTTGGTCTTCTACAAAATACATTTTCATTTACCTTAGAAATATATTCTTCTTCAACAGCAGATTGTTATACGAAATTAGAAACATCTGTAGGAACTGGAATTTCCTTCTCAGTTATGTCCTGAAGAACTGGTTCACTGTATTTCTTATCCAGAACAGTTTCTCTTATAGGTACAACAAACCCTTTTTCTTCTTGCTCATCATAATACTCAATAATTTCATCTAGTTCCAAACCATGCTCAAAAATATCCTTATGTCTTGAAGAGTGTTCCCCCAGATTGAAATTTTTAAAAACCCTATCATTAACTTCTACACATACATTTCTCAATGGATTCCAACCGATTTTCATTCACTTTACTATAACTTTTTAATGATAAAACTCATAATTCTTAATAGATTCATCATCTGGTACAACCAACCCTTTTTCATGAAGCATAGATGAGATTAATCATGAGTAAAACATAGAGGTTGACTTAGATGTTTTCATGATGAAATAAAATATATTAATTATATCATATTTTAAAAGGTTGATATTATATACATTATTTATAAGGTGTATCAAGAATACAACCTGATACTTGATTGTGCCAAAGTCACCTTTTCTGGGGCTAAGCAGATTCTGAAAAAATTTAAATAGAAGTCTGTTTTCACCATCTAGCTCAGCATCTATGGATCTTCTCTTTGTTTCATTTACATTTAATATTCCTAGTGCTTCTACCAAAATAAATAACTCACTTGGAGGTGGAGGACCTCTCTGGTAGTCCTCACAAATACCCTCATGAGGTATCCTAAGGCATGTGTCCCATAACCTCTATAAAAATGTTCAACTATAGCCATTGATCCAACTTCTCCCAACAAATCCATCATCTACATAAAAATAGAATTGATCATACTGATAAAACTATGAAACAAGTGTTGGGATAATAGGCATATCCTCCATTGTGAACCAATCCAACTATTCTTTCTCTTTTAGCACTTTAAAAACCAAATACATACTTGAGTGAAACCACCTAGGTCATATCTCCTTTTCAGGTACCACTATTCTGTCTACTGGATTCAGATTCAGAGGACCTTTGGGTGCTATCTTCTGCTCTATTTTTATCTTCTTCTTTAATAATCACTTCTCAAGAGTTGATAATGATGGAAATTTCATCCTGGTCATTCAAGGAAGGTTTAAGAGAGATAATGGTTGATAGAGGGGTTACAGTTTGAGATAGGAGAGCTCGGGTGAATAAAGAGTTAAACTTCATTTGTTTTTATGATTTAGGGATACCAAGCATCGCAAAAACAAATTCATGGGAAAGTAAAAGAACACAACAATTAATTACCGCAATATCAGTAATAATATGTAAATAAAACAATAAAGAGTCTTTAAGGTGAGACCGTAACCGATTTTGATGGTGAGACCAGAAGTGTCTTTCATGGTGAGACCGTAACGGGTTTTCGCAGTCACGCCATAACTCACATTCATGGTGAGACCGTAATAGTTTGATTCCTAAACTATGACACTGAATTGTTTTGAGACAGAGAGTTCCAGATAGTAACAGAGAGAGAGTAACTGTGAGACCATAAATATGAAACAATATACTTAAAACTTAAGATTTATTATTACTAACTCATGTATGATGTAATGTAGAGACCCGAATATTGATGTACATAGATATTACATTACTTTTGCGGAATACATAATACATAACAAAAATAGTCACACAAGGACCGTAATATTTTAGTGTCTTCAGAAACATGGAACGTAATCTTCTATTTGTGGTGAAAGATCTTTAACATATCCCATAATGATCTTCCACTTTTTCTTTTCTTACCTAAAACCTTTCTTTTAATCTTGTGGGAAAATAAAACATAAAAAGGGTGAGCTAAAATGCTCAGTAGGGGTAAGCATGGATAAAATAACACATACGATATACATTTGGACTTAAATACATAAACATAATGATTAAACATAAAAATCTTGAGAAACGACATAAAACATAGAAGTACATATGGCATATATCATAATGGAACACAAATCATGATAAAATATAATGGGAATAAAACATGTAATTGTTGCATCCATTAAGAACATGTAATGATTTCCATAGTAGCCAAGGCATTGCTGCCAAGACCATCTTAGTGGACAAAGTCCCTTTCTGAATCGAGTCCACTCCTCATTCCAGTCCTGTAATACTGAACCGGATTAACTTACCGTTCCAGCCATGTTTATCTTATGAGATATACATATTTACCCAATGCATTGGAGGGTGATATAGTTCCCACCCATCTCATAATTAAATCATTCTTACTTGTGCCAAAAAATAAACATACATCATTCATAATAACCCAACGAATAAAATTGGTTTCATAAACATCATCCCATCATCACATAATCCATATAAAAGAAATGGATATCATTTCATAATAATAAAATTGAAACCATGTAAATCATAAAGACTTTATACTTGAACCATACACATAGGAAATAATGTCATCTTAGATGGAAAATGGTTTTGATAAAACACTTGAAATGAGTTCTTAAGGAAAATATCCTTTCTTCTTAAAAAATAAATTTCTTTTCACAAAATGTCATGAAATTTTAAAAGGAAAATATTTTGTTTAAAATAGTCATGAAATCTTTTGGATTAAGCTTCATGAAAATAATTCTTTATAAAACCATAAAAATCCTTTAATTGTCGTATAAGTTAAAAAAACATTCTTCTCGTACTTTTTCCAGAAAAGTCAAAAAGTACCTCGTAAAAGAAAGATTACATGCATACCATGAAGTAAAAGAAAAATTGGGTAAAAAGGACATTAAACATACATAAAAAAACTTTTATAAAACATGGACTTGGATGATAATAATAATCCCAGTAAATACTTACGTATAAGAAATCACCGATAAAAATGAGATTTGAAAAATTATCCCTTACCATAGGTCCGATATGATTTGTACGTATCCAAACCTCCTGTATAATGATTTAAATAATGTCATTGAATCATTACAGAATCATATTTATTTTTATGATATCATATATGGTTCACTTATGACTTTATATTATACGTTCTTTTGTAAATTCCATGTCAAAGATCGTTTTGGGTAAAATCGATTCATTTGTCATCCGTGTTTTGAATTGTATTTATTCATATGATTACTTAGATCATGATTACTTAATTCCAGAATATAAAACATGATTTATATATAATATATATTCAGAATATACATATATATAATAGATCGATGAATGGAAATAAATACACCATTCATGGAGACAGTAGGTCGTGCGTACGCATGAACATTGTTTTTGTTTTCTCATTGAATTGAATGGAATTAATTGGATGACATACATATATATATACATAAATCCAGTATCATTGTTATGTCATATATTTCATTATTACTTATTATATATACATTATAATCATTCATGAATGGTTAATCATTGAGAATGAATCTCATCGCATCGTGGAGACGGTAGTCCGTACGTACGCACGAGCGATGATATCGTTCCCATAATTATTGAATTGAATTAGAGTGGATGATACAATATATCAGAGTCAGTATGATGTTATAATAACTATGTATAGTTATTCTTTAAACCATTATACCCATCCAAGTAAGGTGGTGTTGGAAAAACAGATTACACCATGGCGTGAAGACGGTATTCTGTATGTACGCACGCGCGGTGATTTTGTTTTCCGTAGGATGGATAGATGATGAAATAGGGTTTTTTCATGCTTATAATAACATACCAGTATATTATTGATATTTATTTTATTACTTCATAATGAAAAAACTAAATAATAAGAAGTAGAAGAAGAAATAAAGTTGAATGAATCGGTAATAGACATTACCTTTTCTTTGAAGTGCCCCTTTGAGACCTCCACTTATGGCACTAACATTGGTCTTTAAAGAAGACCAGGACCCCTAGTATGTTTCTAGGGAAGTGGGAAAGTGAAATGGGCAGAGTTTGGCCGAGCTTCAAGGCTCAAAATGGTGTGAGGAAGAGAGAGAGGAGGTGCCCTTTTATAAGGGAGGAGAGGGGCACCTTAGGAAAAAATAAAAATATTATTTTATTATAAAGTCATATTCGGTTTTTAATATCTCCAAATTGATATATTTCTAATCTAAGGTGGGTATGGGTCGAAATACTCTCATCCAACAGAATTTAGATAAGTTTAGGTTTCTATTTTAACCTTATCATTTAGATTTAACATTAAGTTAGATAATTTAACTTTTACCGTGTCTTCTTGTTTTATTACACTATAAGGCTAATAAAAATACTATAAAAAGCCAAAAGAACCTAAATTTGTTTATTATTAATATATATAACCGTATCTAAGTCATTTGGCCGAACCTTAGATTTTTAGGAATAAAATGATAATTAATAATATAATATTTGTTTTAAAAACTATTTTATGTCAATTTTGACACTATTTGGTAATTGATTTTTGTGAAAATCATTAAAGAAATATTAGTTCCAAAAAAGTAAATTAAATCAGTACTAATATGTAATAATAACCTAGAAAAGTATTTTAATTCCTAAAAAGTCTCAAATTACATTTATTTGGGTATTTATAACATCAATTATGTCAATATTTCATTAATAAGATAATTATTGTATCATCATTGTGTCATACATAAATTAAAGTATATAATGCCTAAAAATTAATAATAAAATACCATTATGTAGGAAATGTTTTTATCTTTCTAATGAATATTTATAGTCGAATTTATCTTCTCAATAACCCTATATTAAAAATAATTTAGTTATTAAACATTGATTTTAACAATTTTAACCCTTCTTTAAATAAATTAATAATAAATGTCATAATCTAATCCAAGTGGGCCTAAATGGTAATATTTTATTTATAAGGTTGTTTGTGGTCGAATTACACTTATCTAATAGAATTATGACATTTTTTAGCATAATAATAATATCATTTTTACCCTTAATTAGCCTATTTACTTTTAACCGTGGTAAAAAAAAGTAAAAAGTTACTATTTACCAAAAATTATTTTCATCTCATTGAACCACATTTTAGTCCTTGATATTAACCGTGTCTCTCGGATTTTCGAAATTCAATTCACCGAAGTGGTAAAATTTCATTTAAATGAAAATGTCAGTTTTTTAACTACCACTAAGTGGTTTCACTATTAATCGAAAATTGATGTTTTTCAGAAAAATACCAAAAATTCAGCCTAAGAATTATTTGATATTCCGAATTCAAAATTGATGTCAATTTTTCCAAATTCAAAACATATAATTGGCATTAATTAATTTTAAAATTAATTCCCGTTATCAAAAAAATAGTGTGTTTTTAAGAAACAATAACTATAAAAAGATTGATACTTGTTTATATCCAATTTCAAAGTGAAATTAATTCCAATGACCAACATTGGATTAAATGGTAAAAATCTATTCTAATTACACTTTAAAACCAATTAAAAAGTTAATATAACCATATAAATTATTGCGATGAAAAAAGTTGTTTTTAATTAAAATATAGCGTGTTTTTACTAATAATTAAAATAAGAAAGTTATCAGAAAAATATCAAAAAATTATCCAAATTAAATTTTTATATCCTGAATCCAAGGAAGAATTTTATTTTTTCAAATTTAACTTATAAACATGTCGGAAACTAGATCTAATGTGGGTGCGCCATCAAAAGGCGGCAAAACTGCATTTTTTGAAAAATACTTATTTTACCCAAAAAATTTATTTTGTTCTCATATCATGTTCTAGAAAATATGTAAGATGATTAATAATGTTATAAAATTCAAAATTTAGTTAATACTATTCATAACGGCTAGTCCATAATAATTTTATAACAATATATCATTGTTTTGTGAAACCCAGTATTGCATACTACACACGTTATCGAGGAAGGTGGTGATTGCGTGTAATGAAAGCCAAGTTAGGGTTGCTTATACTGCAAGCTATTACAGTGTTGTGTATAGCTCAAAATAATCTTTCTGTAGCAGACAACAGAAGACATCAATGAAATTAAAATGAATATTTTTCATAAAATCATGGGGTGTTACATTCTCCCCCCCCCCCTTAAAATGAATTTCACCCTCGAAATTCATCCGGGTTATAAATGGTTTACTACTCTAAAGATTCATTAATAGAAACCCACATCATATAAAGGAATACCAAAACCAATATTTAAAAACTAATTTATGAAACGTAATAGTTACCTAAAGTAACTCATCACTGGGTTTCCATATAGGAGAACATAGGTGAAAATATGGATATTGAATAAAAATAAAACCATCAAGTTCTGATGGAGACAGGTAGAGAACTTGGCTATGAAAAATCCAACAATCACAATGCCATAGATTTGTGATGATCTAAGGTGCTATCTGATTCATCGAATATAAGAGAACTTGGACAAAAAATTTTGGTTTTCAATATCATTTCCCTACAGTTGAAAATTTTTAATTAGAATAAATACTTTCTTGATTTTGGAACAATCTCACTGTTGTTCATGCTTTGAATAATTTCCACTTCATCTCTTAATGAAATGAAGTTGAATTCATTATTCGTGAAGAGTTAGCAGATCATGTGATAGAATGATGGGTCATTCCATCTGTTTCAAACAAAAGGTTAGAAAAAGTTATCAAATATACATAAGTCCATCTATGGTGTGGTTAATCATATATGATTTCAAAATTGAACTTATATTTCATATATCATACTTCTTAATAAAATAAAACTAGTTTCTACTAACCAGGGACTTCCTGTAGGCCTGTGGTAGGCGATAAAGTCCAATTGCACTTCGGTTGTGGGTTCAATTCCCACAACCTTGTCTGACGCGATGACCTGTCTCATGTCCTACAGGTTGTACTTTTTCTAAAACTACATTACTATAACATCCCATCAATAATATCAAAAAAAGTTCTATCCTTAAACAATACTAACTTATGTCCAACATAATCCATTTCATTCTTTAGGCTTATCTAAAATACTTCGGTCCAATCTCATAGTATAAAGAAAATGATTACTTTAAATGTCACATAACAATCAGGTTAATGCCATCATTATTCCCCAATATATCATAAGATATATCAGGTTGATCAAATTAAAACCATGTAAATACCTTAATCATGTATTCTTTTGAAAAATTAATACCCATTGAACCTTATTGAAAACATGAATGTTGTTAAATTTTAACACTTTCCACATACCAGAATCCCAAAAATTCTATATACTAAAACCATAATATCACTTAGTCCTTGTATTAGTCATGATCATAGATTACTATCATATTATTTTCTCCTTATCCCTTCATTATGCGCTTTTCATATGCTTTCTAAAACTATTTCAATCACCTTTTCATGGTTACCAGTACCATATAATTATTGAAAACCAACACATAGATATTCCAAAATTCCACAATATGATAAATGAGATTCCATGATACTATTTTGAAATCCCATTACATAAATACTTAATCACTACAAAAAAACATTTTCACACCCAACATCACAAATAGTGATCGCTTGAGACTTCCCTTTATCCTTTGCCTTAAGAGGATGCTCACGCTGATCATTATTAACCCGTGGATTAGGGTATTTATTAGAATAATGCCCCATTTCCTTGCACCTGAAGCATTGAAGTGTTGGTGGAGAGTTCTCTGTAGTCTTTTCTCTATTCGCATCATTAGCAACCATTTTCCCATTACTTCGACAATTAACTGCTCGAGGACCTTCTTTTCCACACTTAAAACATTTTCTAGTACCTTATAGGCAATATCCACCATGCTTATTTCAACACATTGATCATAAAGAAACATTCATCTTGTTTTCACAATTCTTCTGACATTTCTCCTTGAACTCCATCTTTCGTTTATTGTCAAAACCATGAGATGGATATATTACACAAACTTCCAGTTCAACCTTGATAGCAAAACACACAATTTCTTCATAGATACTATAGTCTCATATAGCTAATGCCCTTCGAAGACTTGGTTTTATGCCACTGAAAAATCTATCAACTTTACTTTCATGTTGGATGATAAAGCCAGATGCATACCTTGCAAGTCTTGTAAAATTCACTTCGTATATACCAACAGATTCATCATCCTTCTGCTTAAGCTCAAGAAACTCCTTTTCCATCATTGTACGAAGAATATGAGGCAAGTACTTACTGAAAAACAAGTTCTTGAACTCAGCCCATTCCATAGACTCAATTTCATCTCTTTGATTCATATTCTTGATAAGATTCCACCATTGATCAGAATCACCTTCCAAAAGATATACTTCTAAGATGAATTTATCATGCTCAGAACATTGTAGAACTGAAAATATCTTTTCAGCAGTACTGATCCATTGTTCATCCACTAAGGGATCAGTAGACCTGCTGAATGAAGGTGGATGCTGCCTCATAAAGGATTCAACCGAATTTTGCTCCTTTCTCGGCTCATTTTGAAATCCAGAATGATTTATAGCTTGTGTAAGTATTGAAATAATATTGTGCACTCCATATCCCATGAAATTGGTTTGGTCAGGAGGAAAATCATTTCATTTTCCATTACATTGATCAACACGGTTCCTTCGGGTTCCATCCATCGTCTAAAACCCAAAATAATAGTGTGAGAGAAAAATACCATGCTAGGGAAAACAACATAATAAAGGGGGAGTACCTTCAATATCTAACATCGTAGGTTTAATTATATGATTTTTAGCACAATTATCGGACTATAACATATACATATACATAACCTTAGGGGAATCCCTAGACATACCTTAGAAAAATCTCTAGGGATCTCACTAAAGTTTTTGCATCCTAGTTTCCAAAGGTTAACTAAACATTTCCTCTGATACCAATTATAGTGGTCTAGAATTACTTCCAGTGGACTATAATTGATACCTGTCAGGGCACTCCATGGGAATCTACACCCCCTGGGCGGGACACACCACCATCCCCAGTGGCAGCCATTTCCTCATGAAGCCCTTGGGCGGAGAGCCATGCTTCGTCCAACGCTCACATGTGAGAGCTCCCAAGGATCGGATACATTCCTACCTCCTTTTCCATTGATACCAATTTTAGTGACCTGAAGCTTGACGTAAATATATATTACATTACTTTTTTAGAATACATAATACATAACAAAAATAGACACATAAGGACCGTAATAGTTTAGTGTCTTTGGAAACATTGAACGTAATCTTCCAATCGTGGTGAAAGATCTTCAACATCTCCCATAAAGATCTTCCACTTTTTGTTTCCTTACCTAAAACCATTCTTTTAATCAAGGGGGAAAATAAAACATAAAAAGGGTGATCTAAAATGCTCAGTAAGGGTAATCATGGATAAAATAAGACATACCATATACATTTGAACTTAAAAACATGAAGAAAATGTTTACACATCAAAATCTTGAGCAACGACATAAAACGTGGAAGTAAATAAGGAATAGATCATAATGGAACATAAATCATGATAAAATAGAATGGGAATAAAACATGTAATTGTGTTATCCATTAAGAACATGTAATTATTTCCATAGTAGCCAAGGCATTGCTGCCCAGACCATCTCAGTGGACAAAGTCCCTTTCTGAATCGAGCTCACTCCTCGTTCCAGTCCTGTAATACTGAACCAGATTAACTTACTGTTTCAGCCATGTCTATCTCATGAGATTTAAATCTTTACTCAATTCATTGGAGGGATATATTGGTCCCACCCATCTCATAATGAAATCATTATTACTTGTGCCACAAAATAAACATACATCATTCATAATAACCCAACGAATAAAATGGGTTTCATAAACATCATCCCATCATCACATAATCCATATAGAAGAAATGGATATCATTTCATAATAATAAAAGTGAAACCATGTAATCATAGAGACTTTATCCTTGAACCATACACATATGAAATAATTTCATCTTAGATGGAAAATGGTTTTGATAAAACACTTGAAATTAATTCTTGAGGAAAATATCCTTTCTTCTTCAAAATTAATTTCTTTTCACAAAACGTCATGAAATTTTAAAAGGAAATGATTTTGTTTAAAATAGTCATGAAATATTTTTGAGTAAGCATTAGGAAAATAACACTTTATAAAACCTTAAAAATCCTTTCATTCCGTATATGTTAAAAAAACATTCTTCTCGTACTTTTTCCAGAAAAGTCAAAAAGTACCTCATAAAAGAAAGATTACATACATACCATGTAATAAAAGACAAAATGGGTAAAAAGAACATTAAATATACATAAAAACACTTTTATAAAACCTGTACTTAGATAATAACAATAATCACAGTAAATACTTACATATAAGCAATCTCGGATAAAAATGAGATTAGCAAAATTATCCCTTATCTTAGGTCTAATATGCATTGTACGTATCCGAACCTCCTGTATAATGATTTAAATAATGCCATTGACTTATTAAAGAATCGTATTCATTGTTATGATATCATATATGGTTCACTTATGACTTTATATTACCCGTTCTTTTGTAAATTCCACGTTAAAGAGTGTTTTGGGTAAAATCGTTTCATTTGTCGTCCATGTTTTGACTTGTTTTTATTCATATGATTATTTAGGTCATGATTACATAATTCCAGAATATAAAAAATGATTTATATATAATATATCTTCAGAATATATATATAATAGATCAATAAATGGAAAGAAATACACCGTTCATGGAGACGGTAGGCCGTACGTACGCATGAACGTTGTTTTCGTTTCCTCATTGAATTGAATGGAATTAATTGGATGACATAAATATATATATACAAAAATCCAGTATCATTATTATGTCATATAATTAATGATTACTTATTATATATACATTATAATCATTCCTGAATGGTTAATCATTGAGAATTAATCTCATCACGTCGTGGAGACGGTAGTCCGTACGTACGCACGAGCGATCATATCGTTCCCATAATTATTAAATTGAATTGGAGTGGATGATACAATATATCATAATCCATATGATGTTATAATAACTATGTATAGTTATTCTTTACACCATTATACCCATCCAAGTAAGGTGGTGTTGGAAAAACATATTACACCATGGCGTCGAGACGGTATTCCGTACGTACGCACGCGCGGTGATTTCGTTCTCCGTAGGATGGATAGATGGTGAAATAGGGTTGTTTCATACTTATAATAACATATCAGTATATGATTGATACTGATTTTATTACTTCATAATGAAACAACTAAAGAAGAATAAGTATAAGAAGAAATAAAGTTGAAAGAATCGGTAACAGACAGTACCTCTTCTTTGAAGAGCCTCTTTGAGACCTCCTCTTAAGGCACTAAAATTGGTCTTTGAAGAAGACCAGGACCTCTAGGATGTTTAAAGGGAAGTGGGTAAGTGAAATGGGAAGAGTTTGGCCGAGCATCAATGCTCAAAATGGTGTGAGGAAGAGAGGGAGGAGGAGCCCTTTTATAAGGTAGGAGAGGGTCACCTTAGGAAAAACTAAAAATATTATATTATTATAAAGTAATATTCGGTTTGTAAAAGATCAAAATTGATTTATTTCGAAGCTAAGGTGGGGATGGGTATAAATCATATCATCAAATATAATTTAGAGAAGTTTAGGTTTCTATTTTAACCTTATAATTTAGGTTTATCTTTAAGTTAGATAATTTAACTTTTACCGTGTCTTCTTGTTTGCTTACACTATAAGGTTAATAAACATACTATAACCAGACAAAAGATCCCCAAGTTGTTTATTATTAATATATATAACCTTATATAAGTCATTTGTCTGAACATTAGATTTTTAGGAATAAAATAACAATTAATAATATAATATTTGTATTAAAAACTATTTTATGTCTATTTTGACACTATTTGGTAATTGATTTTTGTGAAAATTATAATTGAATGAATAGTTCGAAAAAAGTTAATTAAATCAGTACGAATATGTAATAGTAACCTATAAAATTATTGGAATTCATAAAAAGTCTCAAATTCCATTTATTTTTGTATTTATAACATCAATTATGTCAATATTTCATTAATAAGATAATTACTGCATTATCATTGTGTCAAACATAAATTAAAGTATTTAATATCTAAAAATTACAAATAAAATACCATTATGTAGGAAATATTTATATATTTCTAGTTAATATTTATAGCCTAATTTATCGTCTGCATACCCCTATATTAAAAATTATTTAGTTATTAAACTTTGATTTTAACTATTACAAGCCTTCTTTAAATAAATTAATAATAAATGTCTTAATCAAATCCAAGTGGGCCTAAATAGACATATTTTATTAATAAGGTTGTTTTTGGTCGAATTACACTTATACAATAGAATTAGGACATGTGTTAGGGTAATAATAATATCATTTGTACCCTTAATTACCCTATTTACTTTTAACCGTGGTAAAAAAAAGTAAACAGTTACTATTCACATAAAATTATTTTCATCTCATTGAACCAAATTTTAGTCCTTGATACTAACAGTGTCTCTCAGATTTTTTAAATTCAATTCACATAAGTGGTAAAATTTCATTTAAATGTAAAAGTCAGTTTTTTAACTACCACTAAGTGGTTTCACTATTCATCGAAAATTGATGTTTTTTAGAAAAATACCAAAAATTCAGCCTAAGCATTATTTGATATTCCGAATTCAAAATTGATGTTTATTTTGAAAATTTCAAAACATAGAAGTGAAATTAATTAATTTTAAATTAATTCTCGTTATCAAAACAAATAGCATGTTTTTAAGAAATAATAACTATCAAAAGATTGATACTTGTTTATATCCAATCTCATTGTGAAATTAATTCCAATGACCAAAATTGGATTAAATGGTAAAAATATATTATAATTACACTTTAAAACCAATTAAAAATTTAATCTACAAACCTAAATTATTGCGATGAAAAAAGTTGTTTTTAATTAAAATATAGCATGCTTTTACTATTCATTAAAATATGAAAGTTATCAGAAAAATATCAAAACTTTATCCAAATTAAATTTTTATATCCTGAATCCAAGTAAGAATTTTATTTTGCCAAATTTAATTTATAAACATGTCAAAAACTAGAATTAATGTGGGTGCGCCGTCAAAAGGCGACAAAACTGCATTTTTTTAAAAATACTTATTTTACCCGAAAAATTTATTTTGTTCTCATACCATGTTCTAGAAAATATGTAAGATGAATAATAATGTTATAAAATTCAATATTTAGTTAATACTATTCATAATGGCTAGTCTATAATAATATTATTACAATTTTTTTTTTTTGTGAAACCCGGTATTGCGTACTACACATGCTATTGAGGAAGGTCGCGATTGCATGTAAGGAAATCCAAGTTAGGGTTGCATATACTGCAAGCTAATACGGTGTTTCTTATAGTTCAAGATAATCTTGGTGTATCATACAATAGAAGACATCAATGAAATTAAAAGGATTATTTTTCATAAAATATCGGGGTGTTACATGTAATCTATTCCTTCAAAATGTAATGGTTTGTTGAATAAATCAGCAAGCTATTATTTAGTTCCAATGAATTACAAAGTGATATCACATTTTTTATAATTATCTCTCAAAAAGTGATGTCTTACGTCAATATTTTTTGTCTTGGAGTGTGAAACATGAATTTTGGGGTGTTAATAGTACTTGTATTGTCACAATTTATAGGTACATTCCTGAATTGATATCCATAATCTAGTCATGCATGTTTCATCCACATAATTTGTGCACAACAACAACCAGTAGCTATGTATTCGTATTTTGAAGTAGATAATAAAATACATTATTGTTTCTTACTACACATGATAGTAGTGACATTCCTATAAAGTGACATGTTCCAGAGGTTCTTTTTCTGTCTATCTTACAACCACCGAAGTCAGTATCAGAATAAATAACTAATTCAAATGATTTCCCTTTAGGATAGAACAGTCCTAAGTTGGGTGTATTCTTGAGATATTTGAAAATTATCTTAACATCATTCAAATGGGATTGTTTAGGGTGTGGTGGAAAACGAGCACACATACACACACTAAGAATAATTTCAGGTTGGCTAGTAGTTAAGAAGAGTAAGCTTCCAATCGTTCCTCTATAAGTGGCTTGATCAACAGATTTTCCATCTCCATCAAGATCCAACTTAGAAGTAGTAATCATTGGAATGACACTACTTTTAGTGCTATCCAAACCAAAACATTTTATAATAACTCTAATATATGTTCTTTTATTTAACATAATTCCATCATTATTTTGAATGATTTTAAATCCAAGAATGAATTTTAGATCACCCATTATACTCATTTCAAATTCCTTTTGCATAATTTTATAAAATTAAATACATAAATAATTTTTTTAAGATCCAAATATAATGTCTTCTACATAAATTTGATCTACTAAAACATAATTGAAAATTTGTTTTATAAAGATATTATGATCAACTATTCCTTTTGTAAAACCTTTGAAAATTATAAAATTACTCAGTCTATCATATTAAGCTCTCGGAGCTTGTATTAAATAATATAACATTTTGATATTTTAAAAATATGATTTGGAAAATGAGGATTTGTAAAACATGGGTGTTTCTAAAAAAAATGCATCCTCTGATATATAGTCATTCAGGAATGAACTTTTAACATCCATTTGATATAGTCTAAAATTCAGATGTGCAGCATATGCAAGAAGAATTATGAGGGCTTCAAGTCTAGCTACTGGTGCAAATGTCTCTTCATAGTCAATTCATTCTTCTTGAAAATATCCTTGTGAAACAAATCTATAATTTTTTTTAACTATATTACCAGCTTCATCTAAATTATTCCTAAAACCACATTTACTGCCTATGGTGACTGTGTATTTGGGTCTGTCAACATGTTTCCAAACATTGTTCCTTTCAAAATGATTAAGCTATTCTTGCTTAGCCATCACGCAAAATTCATCATTGATATCATCATTAATGTTTTTTTGGGTCAAGATGTGTTAAGAAGACTTGATATTTAACATGATTTCTAATAGAATATTTTTTTTGAGTTCCTTTATCTAAGTCTCCTACAACACCATCAAAAGGATGGTTCTTAAGACTTGTTGTTTCCCTATAAAAAGAATGGCTAGTGATTTCAGGTTCTTCAATAGGTATGGGTTCACTGTGAATTGAATCTAAAGAATTTCTAGAACTCAATATTTTCATAGATTCCTTTACAGGATGGTTAGATTATTTTTAATTAATGTCAAAATTTGATACATCATCCACTAGGTTCTCTCGAGTGGTTTTAGGATCATGTGGATCTGTTTCATCAAATTTGACAGGGATAGATTCTTCCACACATTTAATTCTTTTATTAATCACACAATAGGCTTCACTAGAGATTGAATATCCTAAAAATATTCCTTCATCACTCTTGGATGAAACTTTTTCAATATTTTCTTAACAATTAAGGATATTGACTTTGAAACCAAATACTTTTATGTAGCTAACTTTGGGTTTTCTATTATTCCATAACTCACATGGAGTTCTTTTAGAATAGGTCTAATCAACACTCTATTGATAATATATCATGAGGTATTTATAGATTCAACCCAAAAATAAATAGGTAAGTCATATTCACTGAGCATGGATCTAGAAATCTCTTGCAATGTACTATTTCTTCTTTCTACAAATCCATTCTGTTGAGATATTCTAGGGGAAGAGAAATTATAACTATAGACATTTTGTGAGCAAAAGGATTCAAACTCCAGATTTTCAAACTCACGGCAATGATCACTTCTCAATGATTTAATTCTAATTCCACTATTATTTTCTACAGTTTTGGAATATTTTGTAGAATGAGAGGAGTCTTTACTTTTGTGAGCCAAAAATAATGTCCAAGTATATCTAGAAAATTCATCAACAAGAACATAAACATAGTGCTTCCCATTTAAGCTAGAAACACTAGATGGTCCAAACAAATCCTTGTTAAACAATTCAAGAGGATGTGAAGTTGAAACTTATTTCATTGGTTTGAAGTAAATTTTGTGTTACATTACCTTTTGACAAGGATTACACACTTTATCATTTGGAAACTCATGTTTTGGTAGGTCTTCGACTCTCCTTTTTCTAGTTAAATTTCTATGACTGTTAATATTAAAGTTTTATAGTCTCTGATGCCAAATGAAATACTCTTTGTGAAATACACTCAAACATGAAGGATTTTGAGAGACTACATAATATAAGTTAAAAAAATATACATTTTAATTTCTTAATGTAGAAAATACTAATTTATTTTTTTAATTGAAAACATTGTAAGAATCATTTTAAAATTTAACATGAAATACATCATCACATATTAGTGAAATACTATGAAGATTATATTTCAATACATTAACAAAAAGTTCTTTGGAAACTAATAATGAGTTGGAGTTACCAATTTGTCCCATGTCAATGATCATTCCTCTGGCATTTTCACCAAAGGTGACATGTCCACCATTATTATTTATTAAATTCTTGAAGCATGAATATTCTATTTCCATGTGTCTTGAACACCCACTGTACATGTACCATATGATTTAACAAGAGATATTTAATTAGGTTTCCTACAAAATAGTCATATAAAGAGATATTTTTGTACCCATGCTTGTTTGGGTCCAGTAATATTAGTGACTAGTAATTTAGGAATCCACATCTGCCTCATTTTTTTCCTATAATCATTATGTAATGTGCATGAAAAATAAACTCTATTTTGTCCAAAAAATCTTCAAATAGTATAGAGTGTATCCTAACTTTAACTAGATGAACATTTACCATAACAAGGAGTAAATATTTATGTCCTATATTTAGAAAAAAAATAGTTCTTTCTAAATTTCTTTTACCCAATTGATAGCCAATGCTAGTAGTATATTTAGGATCAATCTGTTTACCTAGAATTTATACAATGTAATCTTTAACATTATTAAACATTTCTAGATCCTTTTTCAATTTCTCATTAGCTTTTTTTTAGTTGATTATTTATTTTTTAAGTAATTGAGCATTATTTTCCCTTTCTACACTACGTTCTATTTTAATAGTTGAGTTAAGAGAATTTTATTTCTTTAAATATTTGTATTTATCTTTCTATTCATTACATATCTTTTCAATAATATTATAGTATTCAAAAATTTCATCATTAGACATATATTCAGAGTCACTATCATCTCCAAAATAATAGGAATTGTGTACAGTAGATTCCAATGTTACCTCAAATGTGTATTTCATAAAACACATGTTGTCTTTGTTATCATGTTCGTCATGTGAAGATTATGAGTTACTTGAACTATCCTCAAAGGCACTACAGGTTTCATTCATTACCATTTTATACATTATTCTTTGTCTTCATAGTTCTTTGTACACTTTAGCTTAGGAAATTAACGCTTTATATGTCCCTTTCGCATACACCCATATCAGACTATATCATTAGACTTTTCACTTCTTTTCAAATATTTGTTCCAGCTTCTTTTTGGATCATATCATCCTTTAAAGTTAGGATTTATGAAGAATTTATTCTTTTTTAAAATTTATTAAACCTTATGGATAATTTTTCCATCTACTGATCACTATAAAGTGATGATTTTTCATATATGGAACTTTCTAAAGAGGCTTCCAACATCCCTTTATCTTTATTTTTAGAAGTGGTGGTTTTAAACGAAACTAATTTTTTTATGTGTTCACCCTCCTCTTCCTTGTTGAATTTCAACTCATCTTCAAATATCATTAGTTTCCTGATGAGTTATTTTATAGGTAAATTTCTGATGTCTCATGATTCGATAATAGAGACAGAGGTTCCTCTCCATTGTCTAGGTAGGCATCTGAGAATCTTCATGATCTATTCTTAGGCAGTAACTTCTCTTCCAAGAGAAATAATTGTGTTGACAATATGGTTGAACCTGAGATACATGTAATAAATAGGCTCACCAGTCTTCATTTTCATGTTATCATATATAATAGTATAAGTATTAAGTCTCATTTCTTTCACACTAGAAGTTTCTTCATGTGAAATAGACAAGATATCCCAAATTTCATAAGTAGTTTTATATGAAGATATTATATTAAATTTCTCATTTTCTAAGGATAAATCTAAAGCATTCAAGGATTTGAAATTTTAATTGTAGGAAATCTTGGTAGGGTAATCCCAAGTAACTCTATTTGTATCAGGAATCTAATATTCATCTATAATTGAAGTCCAAATTTCAAAACTCAAAATTTCTAAATGCACTTTCATTTTAATTTTCCATTGAGCATAATTGGTTCCACTAAAGAATGTTGGTCTATTTATTGCATCACATTCCTGTCTATTATCCATAATAATGAAATAATTTAAAAGATCTAGAAATTTAGAATTAACATAAATTTAATGATCTTTAAAGTAAACCTAAAATCACAGTTGAATAGGTTCAAAAATAGAGTCCTAAAACAATCCTCTAATAAAAAATGTTGGTCATATTAGAGTACTCAAGAGGGGGGTGAATTATATATCTATAAAAATTTCTGTTTAAAAAGAATTATAAAAAAGTTTCCCCGATAAATTTAAATATAGACATGTTAATCAAAGTAATATGGTTATGGATGTTTTACTGTTTAAATAACTTCTTTGAAAATTGATTTATTCTCAGTAGAATTAATATCAATTATTAATATTACATTTAAAGTAATTATAATATGACAAAACAGTCCTAACTACTTTCCAAGATTAACTATCAATGTATATTTAGTGATTTCTGAATTATATCGTAAAATAGAGAAAACTAAACCAAACAAGACAGTGAATATAAAACAAGAGGTTCAGTCTCAGGCCGAGACCAAATCTACTCCACCTGGTGATAACCTGCAACCAAGAAGTGTATATACATAAAATTGATCCACACCCTATATCGTGGTTAACAACAATACATAAGACTATCCAGGTCAGATGACATCTTCTATGGTTTTTCATGGGTAGAAACTTTCTGGTCACACATGGACCTCTTCTATACTTATCTATGGGAACACACAAGTGTAAAAATATGTATGGGAAATGATATCTTGAATCCTTCAGTTTAATGCATAAGACAATGATTGTTTTTATAAAAACACACACACACTACCCGAGTGTTAAAAATAATACAAAACAGAGAAAAAATGATGAGATATGGTTAGAATATCTATGAGTGGAAGTCTAAGAAGCTATAGACTTCTAGGATGAAGCAGATGAAGAAATCGAGTCCTCTTGCAAAAAACAAGGTATCGTAACTCTAGTTCAGATCTGAATCGTGTTGTCCGTGGATTCTGTATTGTGAATTTTTTCCCGACTATGATATATAGTATCACAGTTATTGCTTCGTGTGTTCTTCGTGAAGTTTCTTTTGTCACTTTTTGTCAATAATGCTCGTGCTTCTTTGTTATTGCCTAAACTTGTTTCTCTATCATCTATTTTTTTGTCCACACAGTTATTTTTAATCATGGAGTGCATGTGTTGAAGATAATAGGATGAATGTTTTCTACACCTCCTACCCCATACTGTCAGGTGACATGTCTACAAAGAAACATCAATTATTTCATTGCATTTAAAAGATTAAAATTTGACCATTATGGATTACATTGAAAAATGAAAAAATAGATTAACAAATGGTATATACTTGAAACAGTTTCTCCATGTTTGCCTTTGAGTGTTGTGATAGTTATGATGGCGTATTTGTATTGGGATCAAGAACCGGTAGCACATATACGGTGTTAGGATCATGGTGTATGGTCATGGTATCTGATCCACAATGTCTAGTCATGGTGTCTTGACATGGTGTCTGGGTCTTGGTGTATGGGACACAGTGTCTAGTCATGATGTCTTGGTCACGATGTCTGATCACGATTTCTGGGTCACGGTGTCTAGTCACAGTGTCTGGGTCATAGTGTCTGGGTCCTTTTCCAGAAAAACATAACAGGTGGAAGACTCATAGTTTCTCAGTCTTAGACAAATATCTATATATAGACTTAAACAGTGATATTCATATTAGACTCAATCATTTATAATGTAAATACATTATAACATGAATTAGAAATAGTTTACAATAATTAATCATAGCACTTAAGATCTTGGATAGGTTTATTTAAATCATTAAGAAACCAATTATCTATACACATGATTTGAGATAGATTACACAGTACTAAAGAGTGTTTCAGAATGTATAGGATTTGTGATCATTAAAACATGATTAAAACATGAGGAGTTCAACACTATACTTGGAGATTTGATAAAATATGATTTTTCTATATGGGATAGCGATTTTTATATCTTATTGACACTCAATGTCGTAGAAAAAGTGAATATATGAGAATTCACACTATAATGTGATAGGATTCATTGTCATATGTATAGATATACATGTATTTGAAGAATATGTTGTCAAATATATTTTTAGATTTAGTAGAATTAATTATTTTTCAATTTCCAATAATTTTTTAATATTTATTTGTTGGTGATTCTTATTTATTAAAAAGAATAAAATCCCCATGGGGTTACACTCTCTGGTTGAAAATATAGGTATTGATTTTTTAGTCATAGATCTATTCTATATGTTTTTTATAGTTAATAAAAAAGATTTTTCATATGGATATTAAAAATTATTTTCATATGATGTGATACATGGTGAGAATAATGAAATCCTTCAAAATAATTTTAGAAGATAAACAAAAAAATATTTGATATAATTTAATAGGTTATCATATATGACATGATATAATGTGAAATTGAACAAATTATTTTTGGATTTAGTAAAATTGGGATTTTAAATCGAATGATATTACCTAAAATACAATTGTATGTTTACAATAGGATCAATCATGTATTATCACTAGTAGGGTATCATAAGGAATGAAATTTAATTTCACAACACACTTTAGTTCAATCATATGGTATGATAGGATTCTATCATAATGTGTTTTGCATGAATGTAGAAAGGTATTACTACACGTAGTGTATGGAATCTATATATTGTCATCTTTGATATTTTAGGGTGGTTGAATTGTTATCATTATCATTTCTGGGATATATTCCATGTATTCTACCAATAAAAAATTGTTATATGAGACATAATGCTAGATAGTTTGTTTCATTCATGTATATGATACATGAACTAGTTGAGACATTATATCATGTGTTATAACACATGAGTTATGGAATACATTATATAGAATAATATTTGAATGATTTATAAATCCTACATTCATGTTATGCTATATGGGTGTGTAAGAATCAACCCTTGGCCAAAACTCCCTAACTCATTAATCTTGATCGACTTCCACCTTTGTTCCAAGAGGTGTTAACACACCATAGAGGGAGAATTATCTCACATGATCATTAAATTTTGTGAAAAAATATGCATACCACCCTAGTTGGGAGTAAATTGGCTACCCCTTTGTTAATCATCTTCAGGAACATAAAGGATGAATATGTAGATAGTGGTGATATTAGGAAATGGCTATAGTGTAAGGAACAAAGTAAGTTTTCAATTAAATTTTATAAATATTTCATGAATCATTCATGAAGATCATGGTTGAGAATATTTAAAATGTTATCATTTCTTTTGATAAGTTTTATTAAACCCCTTTTAATCCCTATATTTTGTATAATCTTTATTGGATGTTCCAATAATACCTTAGAAAACCAAGGAAACAACATATCCACTACAACATATTTTCATCATAGATATGTAGTAGCTACCTATTATGAAGGGATAAATTGACATGTAACTACATATAGAATTTAAAAAAAATTCCAAATACATTATAAATGTATAAAAACAACATAATGGAAGTCAAAAATAATATTAATCCAAACAATATCAATATTCCCTTCATTGTATCCCTTATACAAAACATAAACCATGATTTATTCTAAAATATAATTGATATATATTAAACAATAAATCATGAAAAGTCCTGGTAACTAAGATATTTTCAATCTAAAAACCCATAAACACTCTAAATAGGTTATTGTCAGGTAATTTTTAAACTTCATTAGGCTTGAAAATAAAGAGTGTAGGCTCTAACTTTAAGAAACAAGCCCAAAAGCTCTATCATTATCATTCATCTACTTCATATTGACACAACAGTAGAAAATCAAATAAAAATTTAAATTAATCAACATTTTTTTAATATTCATGTTGAAGATAAATAAATTAATTATCACACACACAAATAAAATAAAAAATCAATAAAATATTCAATTATCTATTCCAAACCTTTTTTATTTGAGGATAAAGGTTCTAAAGAAATCCAGAATATTAAACCACTAATAAAAAACTATAATGTTTAATAGTCTAATTGAAAATTAATATACCCCAATACTAATAAAACTATAATTTATATTTTTAATTATATAAAATTTAATTTTTATTCTTGATTAGGAAGATGATTTAATGGATATTATTTTCCCATGAAATTTATGAAAAATGGATTTAATATTTTATGAAATAAAAAAATGTAACTTATCTTTAAAAGAATTATTATAAATGATTTTTATTAGAATCAGTTTTCAATATGTTCCATGCAAATCAATCTAGAATTACCTAAAGTCATAATATAAAAAAATAACTAAAGGAAAAGATAAAATATAAGGTGTAACTAGGGATCACTATTGTTTGTGTTTCTATAATCACTTAGAGAAGGATTAATAATGGGTCTCCCTAGAACCTGATATCATCTTGAGGGTCAATCGGGTTTTTGAATACGATCATTGTATTGAAAAAACATGGTAATATATGTGATTCCTGGTGGAAATACACTAAAATGGTACAGTTTAGTTATCCATGTACTCTATATCATGAACATTGACATGCATGTGATTCTTTTCATAGCCTATGATATTCTTTTATTATAACACATTCAATCTAGTAACCTAGATATGGTGTTTATTTTATTATACATGTACATAAAACATAGATTAATGGATCAAATAGTTAAGTTGACTTAAAAAATATATATATATATAAATTAATAATCCAATAAATTAAAAATTAAAGATATGTGAGCTAAAAACCAGAAACAAATTTTGTTTCTCCATGAAAATCCATTATTTACACATAGTAATCTTCATGGATTCTTGAGGAAATGGGAAACAACATAGAGGGTTGATCTCATATACTCAGTAAGAGGTGGGCGATATTAGATTCTAACATAATCAGGGAATACATAACATGGAAGAAAAATATAATCATATAAAAGTAATAGTAATTGTAATGTGATTATATTATATACCTGGATATCATAAAAATCTAAAAAAATCCCATTTTTGACAATAATTACTCTTATAGTGATGACATTTATATTATTTTTCATCAAAAACAAAATTTCAAGTCCTTCTTTCGAGACAAAATACATAAATTATTAAACAGTGTTCCAAGTACCAAACTAATTTTCCTTATGAGACCTACTAATTCATCAAGGTATTATATAATCTCTACCCCCAATTGTTATATAATAAGTTCTATGAATTTATCATATGAATAGAAGGACTAAATAATGCATATTATATTATTCCAAAGGATCCTCACACATATCCATGGAAATAGTATTCCAAATAAAAAATGGATATATGGATTATCAATATTTACCCATTCAATGGATTATAGCTATATAGTTTATTATCCAATAATCAAGATAAAAAATATAGGATATCAATAATATAATGGGAGGTACTTATATTAAAGGAATGATAAATATGTAGTGGTGTAGTGTACTTTTATGGTATAAATTTATAAATCAGAAGGATTCAATGAATATTATTATTTACAATGGTATAAAACCAAATAAATGATATCAAATTCCCTTTTAACAATTTGGAGTATGTATCAAATATAATTCATGTGCATTAGGGGGACATAATTTTATAAGTACACACTTACAGGTTAGTTTTCAATGATGGAAATTTTTAACATGTGCCAAAATAGTGTTTAATCTAATTTGGACTGAATAGTTTTACCACCAGCTATATCACCATCATCCATTTTATAAAAATCCAACCTCATAGAAATAACCCATCTATAATACCACATATACATGGAATATGTATGCATTTGGGGAATGAAGTTTATAACTGGGAATATTATAAATTATAATATATTATAATGGAAGTACAATGAGATATAATAGTGATATATTATTGATAATACTATAAATAATTAATAACAATGCCTTATAATAAGATTTATCATTGAAAAGAATGTAAATTGGAAGGGATTACACATGAAAAAAAGGAGAAGTGATTAATAACCCTTACCTTGAAAAGTAGATTCCTAATGATTTTGAAAGAACATGTTAGTATCTTAAAAACACCTTTGATGGACTCTAGAAATTTAAATGATAGGAAAAATATAATTGGAAATTTTTTAGTGGAGATGAATGGGTGCATCGGTGGGTATTTATAGAAAACAAGGCATAATAGTTTATTAATTTCTAAACATAGTCCCTTGAAAGCTAGGTTAGAGAAAATAAAAACTATCGGCTTAACCATGGATTTATCTAACGGTTTTTGACATTAATGAAATATTTTATGAAAATTTTAATTTTGGGATCAAAAATGTATATTTTTATATATCTTATTTGACACAAATATGTTTTCCCTAAAATGTTATTTTTAATATATTAATAAAAATTTTACACACTGGATAGTTATTTATTGGTTTGGAAAAATATTAATTTTTTTAATTACATTATATTAAAAAAATAAATTATTTTACAATCATGAATTCAATTATATTAATTATTAAATTATTTCTGAATCATAATTATTTCATAATAGTTATTATGTTGACTTATTTTATTTTAATACTTACTAAAAAATTCATTACCTTGTATATTTTAAAAAAATCTGATTGTTAGATGATATCTTTTGGATTATTTAAAGTATAATTTAATTTTTATTAATGTGGGTTTCTATATATGATAGTATTATTTTTAAATAAAAAAACTTAATTTATTTAGAAATCATATTATTGAATATAAAATTTTAAAAACCATTCATTCTTTTGAGTATTTTGTTTATTCCATGTCATGTGAGTGTAATTATATTATTACTATAAAATTAAAATATGTTTCTAATAATTTATCTTTAAATTACTATAAAATGATTTTATTCATTTTATTATACCCTTGAATGGGAAATGGTAGTGTTATAATTACCACAATTTGATTTACAATATTCATATTCCAACAGTCCTATTAACCCTTATATATACAATATATTTTTCACATCCTAAGATTGTTCATATCATTTATTTACCTCTTTGACCATTTATATTCCACATATTATTGTTTTCCTCAAAATATCAATTCATTTTTTATATTTTCATTCATTTTAGATTATGTGTATAAATCCTCTTTTTCATTAAGGTACAAAACCATTTAATTTTCGGTTTAATCCATTATTTTATCCTAAAAACGTGACATATGGTTTATAAAAGGGGTAGGGAGAATATGGGACTTGTTTTAAGTATAGTGATCTAGATATTTTTGAAAAAACTTGGGCCAAATTTTTTGAAGAAACACTTCAGCCTAGTCTGTATGATTGGATAAACCATGTAGAGTGTTGCAGACCTCCTCATAGGGGAGTGCACGGGCTGCGTAGAATTTTTTAATCATTCTCAATGACCCATCTGGGTATGTTCCCTATGTATATGGGGAATAAAAAATTGTATATTTAAAAATCCTATACTCCCAAAACCATTCCAACCACATACCTTCTATATTATCTGATCCATAGTTGATGTAAGGTTTGCTGAGTTGTGTAGCCAAACCATGCACCTCTTTAATATTTAGGTGTTTTACAATTTTTCCATTACCTATTTATGACCTATAACCACTAATTATTTATTGTTTCTAGCATATATGAGGTCTAGTCTTCCTCCCATTTTTTACAATGAGGACTTCATCACATAGTCTTCGCATTAGTTTCTCTATCCAATCGTCGAATCAAGATATGTTCATCTCATTGGATTCCTCTCAGTAAGTGTTCCACTCTTGAGGATCCATATTCCATTTTTGTTCATATCGATTATTTTATATTTGTATGATCTCATATAACTTTTTTCTAGGATATTCATATGTTATTATATTTTTTTACAATCCATTCCCAATTAAGTGTTGGTACCAGAATATCCATCTACTAAATGCATAAGGTAGTTAGTCTGTGACTTATCCCTAAAAATCATATCATTTATAAGTTTTTTCCATTTTTTCATGTCAGCTTCATGAGGAGTTTCATCTTAAATTCATTTTCCATGAATTCAATCTACTGAATTGTATGCTAGGGCCATGTTTCATTAACAATCATTGGAGGTTGATACCTCAATGTGTACATCCCATTTTGGATGTATTATAAACATAAGCCTTTAGTAACCTATCTTGATATTATTTGGAACATTGTTCGGTTGTTATCTACATGAAATTTGATATGGTAAGTGATTTAAGATAAATAAATTTTTTATTAACTATTAAAAAGGAATGTATATGTGTATAGATATCATGTAGACCTTACACATGCAACATGAACTGATAATTTTTTACACGTCGTTTATTCACCTTGTCATGTATAATCAAATGGAATGGAATGTGAATAATGAATTGATAATATAATGAGTATTAAATTTCCTATAATGAGATATGTGTGTAAATTAGATGATAATAAGGTGTTTATTATGTTGGGACGTTTTTCTTCTTTATTGGAATGTCTAGACAGGGATTATCTAGGTAATTCATTGATCAATCAAAGGAATCCATTCTGATTCATTGATTTGATTATCATGGAAGTTACTCACAAAATAATCTTGTACATGTCTTATTATATGAATTCACCATTGTTGTGTTAAAAAATCATGTGACTATTTTTAGGGTATCGTAATTAATTGGATACACTCATTGGATTCTGATTAATTTCTCCACACATGTGGCGTCATATATTCACCGCATTGGTCCCAATCATGATTATCCCAAGATAACTATAGAAGAGATCTATAGACTCGGTTAGTATATTTTTAAAAGGAATGAATTGTGAATACCCATTAGATTAAACTCAAACACCTTTTCCAAGATAGCATGTGTTACCTCTAGGAGTTGGTATGAGCCTTGAGGTTATGGTTTCCTTTGTTACACCTTAGATATTTGTTATTAATACTTAATTTTTACATTATAATTTATTACTTTAAAAATAAACTCTTTGTTATAAATTGAATCATAATTAATTAATTGGGATTCCTCAGTTCTCCATGGATCATTTTTCATTATTATCATTCTTATTATTCCATGTTTACCAGTATAGTCTAAGAAAAATACCTAGTATAATAATTAAATGCATACATGTTGAAACACCAGTTGAGGATCAAGTAGGTATGGGTTTTTTTAGAAATGCTTACTTTTATTTACTTGAACACTGTTACATTATATATTCACAGACTGGATTTGTATATACATGTTTATTGGTGGTATATAGACGTTTATCTCACACCCTATCCAGACTAACATTGGTACGTTGTAAGATTATATGAACACATATTTGGACACAATAAGTAACCCATTTTAGACACTTGACTTGCTTGCTTTAGGATGAGAGCTGGGTAGCAGATGACTGGTCCATTTATTGGGATGATTGTATAGTTTTTACCCTTTTTATTCTAATTTTTACCATATATTGTATTATATTTATGTTTCCATGTATATCAGTTTTCCTTTTTTGTAGACACATGGAAATGCATCATTCATTATAGGATATAATGTTTTGTTTTTGAAGGATATATACCAATTGGATATTTGCCGTTTTTTCTATTACCTTATCCATTATTATACTTCTTCCACATTTTATTCATCTTTATCATCACTTATCTCTACTATGACTTAAGGTAATAGTCTCCCCACTAACACAACATAGGCCCTCACTACTAGTCGGAATCCTATGGATTATGGGGAGGAGTGGTTTAGGCCTTATGGCCTACAAGTTTTGGTTACATTGGAGTGAATCAGGTCTAGGATGTAACAATTTTGTATCAATACCTTTTTTTGTTGACACATAGTTTGGGATATTTTTATTACTAATTAATAAAGTGTTCGAACTTAGTCATAAGACATTATTAGGAGTATCTAACCCAAGTTTGTAGTAAACAAAAAGTTTCATGGGAATGGGAAATTTTTGTTATATATTTCTCATACTGAAATTTATATATGTTCACTATTGGGTGATACAAATGAATTTTAGTAATTTATATTCTTGATGGAGATTCTGACATGGCCCATAATCGAGTAGATCATTGTTAATTTCCTAATTATTGGAATGTACGATTAACTTGACATGCATATTCTATGCCATATAGGTGCATTTTATTGGTTAGAATGATTTTGTTTCTTGTGATTGTGGAGTGTTCCTTGGTTTCGATATATTATTGTGCCACAAACGTCTTCTATATGGAATGGAAGTTTGTTTTTTAATTTGTCCACATCAGCCTAAAAAGTTTTTTCCCATATATATTGATGGTGTTATATTAAATAGACACTTTGAAACCATATAATATATGTAGCCCTAGTCACATGATCTCAGCTTTGGAAACAATAACATGACTACAGATTTCTATTTATAAGGTGTATTTTCCCTTATAAATTGGAAAGGGTAATTCATAAAATTTGATCCACAGTATTTTAAACGTCACATTATGAGACTAAATTTGATGGGTGTGGTAGAAATATCATGGATATCTATCTCATTTTATAATTTTTATTGGACTTTATAAACCAAGGATGGTGATCAATTTAATTAAACCTTATATTATGTGTTTACTAACATAAAACATTAAATATAAATTCAAACTTAAAAATTATATGTTTTCCTATAAATGAGGATTCCATGTGAAATTTAATGAATTGTTTCCCACTTAAATTAAAATTGATCATCCGTATTCTTGAACCCCTATAAATAATAAGATGAACACTATACAATACCATGGTCATCGATGCTGGTATATGGGGTAGTATTTTTGGGTTGTGAACCCTTTTCATATTTTCCGGTTTTTTAGTGAACCAATGTACATTTATATCATGTTCTGGTGTGTGTTCTTGGAATTTGTCAATCTATTCCACCATGACATCCTAGATTCATATGCCAGGTCGGTGGATATGACCACTCTTCGGAGGTGGTGTCCCTAAGACACCTAGCTTATTTCTAGTAGTTCCACCTATGGAATCACCTATTTTTTATAAATTGGACATTGATTCTATGCTTTTAGAGAGTTTAATATTCTTGATAAAGTCTATATAGGGCTCTTTGTGACCTTTATCTATGACGTCTGATCTTACATGTGTGTTGCAGCAATAGTTTCCCCCCATATTTTCTATGGATGGTCATCCTTAGGCTCCTATGTCATGGTTAAAAAACATTTTATCATTCTCCAAGTATCTGGGGATGAATCTAGAGGGGATGGTCAATCTTAACAACTGCATTATATGAGATTCTATGAATAATTGGGGTGTTGTGATTTCCCAAGATGATTGTAATTAGTTCAATGTATAGATGCACACCCGAACTACATTATCTGATTAACCTCTCCCTCATACACTGAGAGAAGACCAAGCCATGATTTTTTATTCACCTGCATCAGGTTTCTATGTCTTCAGTGTACTAGTAATAATTTTTTACTAATTTGAAATATTTTCCACCACTTATTTTTGGTGATGATAATTTGAATGTGATATGCTTAGAGGTCGGGCTCAGGTATTCCATCCATTTTCAAGTTAATGTATTTCACCAGTCTGAGTTTTTGATATCATGAACCATGCTCTTATCTTTGAGATAAATGTGAGAGAAGTTGATAGTAATATGCAGATAGGGTCATTGCCAAGATAGGGAAGTAGTTGTTCCCATTCCAAGAAGAATATCATTGATTTTTTTTATATGAGTAGTGTCTATCAGAATATCCCTACTAGTTGCCCTGTTATATTCTATCAATGTGGGTGACAAGGAAATGTTAAATCACAATAGGTTAGGTACCAGTCACAGTTTCATTCTTGAGGTTGTACGAGTCATATATAGATATTTTTAAAATCTGTTACACCTATTTAAAGAGGAATGTGGCCCATAATAGTTACAATTTTAGGCGATGGATCAATGAATCCACTTTAGTAATGAAGATTGAGTATTACTTTCCAAACATGTTTAGGAGGAGATCATGGTCGAGGTAGAAAAACTTCTGATTTTCAGTGCCATTAGAGTGGGCTTGCTCAGTGTATTCTAGATATAGCTTAGGGTTGTAGATCAAGGTAGTTTAATGCATTATAGTAGATACCCGAGGATCATAGTACATGTTCACCTATTGTGTGACGTATTATTATAGTATCCTCTATGATCATATCTTTTTATTCAATATAGATGACTCAACTCCATTATCTCAATATCGATTGAGGAAATTCATGGTCATGAAATTATGTACTTTTGTGGTGTGATGCCACTAGAAACACTGCTGGGTGTGTGGTTAGAGATATATGAGAATTTAAGGATTTTCCCCTTGTGGCTGGAATTTGTCAATTATGATGGTGTATTTTAATTCCTACGATGACTTTCTTTGATTTCATTATCAGGAGGGACCAGTTGGCCCCCTATTATGTTAATGTGGACTAAAATATCGATAGGGTATCATTTTCATCACTATATGGAGATATTTATCTTCACAAGGGTGAGTGGGATGTCCAATAATGTAGAGATAGACTAGTTCATCATGGGTTGGGTAGAGTGATAGAAAAGACTGATATCATTTCACATGGATGAACATGGAATGTGTTAGGATTCTTTTCCTCTAACGGTGGTCTGTTTTAGTGATGTTTTCCAAGAAAAACAATTCAGAATACCTCTTGAGATAGAGGTAGAGTTTACAATAGATATTATTCTAGGATTATCACATGTGTCTATTCATTAATATTGGATGTGACCTACTAGGTTTTAGGATCTACAGATATAGTTAAATGAATTAGAATCCAAGGGATTTATCTAAACCCATACTTCTCATTGGGATTCTATTCTATGTTTCACTGAGAAGGTAGAATGATCCATAAACATATGCATGGATTAATGAAAATTGAATCAGATTACGGTGAGGGACTGTTATCCATAACCTAAAATAGAAGATCTATTTTACCAACAATATGGAGATAGAGTTTTCTCAAAGATCAACCAGAGATCATGCTATGATCAGGTTTTACCCAGGACATCTAAAATAAGAAATAAGAATTTTTTATGTTTATATGGTTTATATAATTATATCATTACACCGTTATTTATTATAAATGTGACAGTTATTTTTATAGAAATAATGTCTAGGGTTTTCACCCCTATTTGGATTCCTTTGTCATGGTTTTTCTTGATGAAATATTGGTGTATTCTCATACTTGAATAAACCATTACAAACCAATTAATATCAAATTGATTTCACTATAAGATCATCAGAAATATGTTATTATCAAAAATTACCACTTATAGATCAACAAATTTCACTTCATTCGTTATGTTATCTTGGAATCAAGAGTATCAGTTTACCTAGAGAAGGTGGTTGTTTTTTTCTGGGATAATAAAAAGAAGAAGTTTGATATATGATGTTTCTTATGGATAGGTATATATTTAAGGTATTTCATATTATACTTCTCACACCTTTTGAAAACTATTATCAGTCTAACTAAAAAAGGTGTGACGTTCTTATGGCCTTAATCATGCAAGAATTAATTTTACAAGCTAAACGTAAGTCTTAAATTTGGAAAAAAAAATAATGAATGTAAATAGTCATAAAAGAGGCAATATAGTTCTTTATAATTTTTTGGCCATCGATATGAGAGCTTTAATGATGCAGGAAGATAATTTTTTCATAGGGGTATCACCAGTTGAGACCTCATTAGTGTAATTTCCTAACGTATGACCTCAATCTTACTGTGGTCATTCATTCATTTATTTTCTAGAGGAATTATTAGATGGGAGATATATTTGTGATATTTTCAGAGTAAAAGAGACTTAAATATATATTTATTCAATATTAATTGATTATAAAATATTAAAGATGTGTTGAATTCAATTTTTATTCGACATTTATATTAATGTGGTAGAAAATGCGCTGAGCTAGAAAACTCACACAAAAGTCATTAATGAAGCTAGTGATAAATGGAATTTGATGGAAATATTTTGTAAAATTCTGCTGGAGTTTCATAGATTCATGAGACTTCTTTTATTATATCCATATAAGATACCTCCTTACTCCTTGATAGAGATAAGAGAGGCCAGTTTCTATATTGTAATGGTTTTTTCCTATGTGAAATTATTTATTATGTGGGCCCAACTTTATATTGGTCTATCAATAGAGAAAAAATACTACTTATATGTGGGTGTATATGGGTTCCTACTAACATGATAGAGGAGCTAATGTGAATATCATATGCATATATGTGGGCAGTGTAACTACGTATATCTAACATGTATCATGATATACATCACCATTATTGGTGTCCCATGATGTAACATCAGATCATAAATTTTATCAATTTGGGTTCCACCTATCAGTAGGTGAAGGAGGAACACTTGTGGCCTTCTAGGTTATTATAGTCATTACCATTCCCAAAAAGAAAATAGAATGACATCTTGATATATTTTCATACTTTTCTGACAAGGTCGTCTCACGGTAGTGACGTGGATTGAGTAGTAATGGTTCGACAGATAAAGGTATACTACCTCCTTCCGTTCTGGAATTATCTCTCAATTAATGAGCCGAGAAGACTATATGTCTATAATTCTATATTCTTGTTTGGGGTATCTCACACTATCACTTCGAATAGGGATGCCCATTTCACATCAAGGTTTTATAAAAGTTTGCATAATGACATAGGGACATATGTACTTATAAAAACAATATTGTACAGTAAAATAGATGGCCAGTCAGAAAAGACTATACTAGAGTTGGCGGAATTGTTCTAAGAACGTGTCCTTAACTTCAGAGGTTCTTGGGATAATAATATCCCTCTCATTTATTTTCCCTATAATAATACTATTCAGTAGAAAATTCATATGTATCCATATGATTCTGTGTATGTTATTCCATGTCATTAACTCTTGTGCTAGCTTTGGGTAGGGGAGGCATTGCTACAAGTTCCACATCTAATTCATTAGAATTCATTGTCGGTACAATGGATCAAAAAGTGTATTTATATAGATCAGTCTAGAAATAAATATTATGTTGATTATTGTCAATGAACTATAAAGTTTGAGGTTGGGAATCATGTTTTCTTTCACGTTTCCCCGAGACATGGGAATAGGAAGATATAGATGAAAGGGAAGAAATTGCCTCATTTTGTTAGTCTATTTTAGATCTACTATAGAATTGGGCCAGAAGACTATCATTTTTTATTTCTTTATATGTACTATTCCATTCATGATGTCTTCAATGATTCATGGATTCTCCATTACCATGTCGACCAATATCATACTTCTGATCCCTAGGATATCTAATTGGGCATTGACACATCTTTTTTGGAGTATCATAAACGCATCATGGACTATAGTACAAAGTCTCTCTAAGGCAGGTCTATCCCTTTAGTATGGGGGATATTGTAGCCAGGAAATGTACAATATGAGGCTTGGGAGTTGGAGGTTGTTGTATATGCTCAGTGGAAAGATTTAATCTTATAAAAATTTCTACCACCCATGGAAGGACAAATTAGTGACTATTTAATTTATGTGGGTAAATTTTGATAACATGTTTTTTCTTTCAGGTACAAATCCTTCTAATTTTTGGTTGAATTCTTTCTTTTATCCTTATAAGTCTTCCCTATGGGTTATGAAAGGGTTTGGGAGAATTCAGTGCTACTTTTAATTCTTGATTTTTTATTTTTGGAGAAACACGTGGGATTCATATTTAATAAAAAAAATTGACCCAGACTACATGGTTAGATAAACTATGTAGGGTACTACAGGGATCCTTATTAGGGAACACATGGGTTTTTCACATGTTTTCTAACAATCTACTACTACATATGTGCATGTTTTCCTTGGTGATAGGGTAGGTTAATGGGTAAATCGTGGTTGGAAAACTGTTCTCCTCCAAATATGAGGCCCACTATCCTTAGATAATAGTTGGTCCCTGATTGGTGGATGGTATGGCCAAACATGCATCCAAATTGTGATCCGCTTTAACGATATAAATTTTTACCATTTTACCTTACCAATTTAGAACCCAAACCCCCTTCCACTTTCTTGTTTCTATCATAAAGGAGGTAAACTCATCCTCATGATTGAGATTTTAAGCCTCCATCACCTAGGATTTGATCTCATTTCTGTAACCAACCTCAAAATCAATATCATTTCATCTCATTGGATTCCTCTTGGAATGTTCTCCAATCCTTAGGCTTCTTTCAATGTTCATATTCCTATCAATGATGTCATTTTTGTGAGAGTTCATATACCATGTTTCATTTAATTTTTCTATACTTTTATTTTATTTTTATCTACGAAAAATAATGGGCTAATAATTGATGAGGGAACTACTGTAGGAATAAGGAAGGTTGTCTATGAAATTTCCGTAAATTTATCCCCATCTATAAACTATTACTATTGTTTTCATTTGAGTTTCACTTGGATTTTTTTTTTGAAATTCATCTACCTTAAATTCTATCTACTAAATTCTATGTTATAGATCTAGTGAGACCTCTTCAACAATATTGTTGCTTTTGAATTCAATGTGGACAACACATTTAGGGTGTGTTATTTACTAATAATTTTGGTAACCAATGTGGAAATTATTTAGGACATTGTTCGGGTGTGCTCTACTTGAACTTTAATAAGGTAAGTTCATTAATCTAAATAAAATTATTATTAATTATTAATAGGAAATTATAGGTGTATACATATCACTTGGATCTTACCCTTGAAACATGAATTGATAATTGGTTAAATGCCATTTCTTCAGCATGTGAAAAATACTGAAACTGAATGGAATATATCTAGTGAATATATATTGGTATGATTTTTACATTGACTAAGATGACATATGTGTATAAATGAAATGAGTATTAGGTGGCTATTTTTTTGGACCTTTTTCTTAATTATAGTAGTGGAATGAATTGAGACATACATTAATTTCCAAGGGAATGACTTTAGAACTCAAAGGATTCCATTCCAATTCATTGAGCCAATTTCAATGTAAGATACCTATCGTTGAATTTGTTCATTGTCTTATAGTGTGAATTCCATGATGTTATATATATGATTAACTTGACTCTTTTCTAGATATAATAATTCCTTTGATACACTCCTGGGATTCATCCTGATGTATTTGGACATGCGGTGACATGAATTCACCACATTAGTCATATCCATGTTTATCCAGAGATTACTATGGTTGTGCTCCAGGGACTCTTTTAGACTCTTTTAAAGTGGAATTCCTTGGGGGTAACCCTTTCATTAAACACTGAACCATTTAGCTAGTATACATTAGTTACAACACTATGTTGGATCGACCCTTGAGATCAGGTAATCATTGGTTACAAATAAGATCCTCTTTTATTATTACTTGTTTTTATAGTATAGCTCGGACCATTATAAATTAACTATTTATTATAAATTGATTCATAATTACTTAATTGGGATGCCCTAGTTATCCTTGGATAATTTTAATTATTATCACCATTATCACTCAATGTATACCAGTATATTCTAACACATATCCCATGTATAATAACTAAATGAATACATGTTCAGACACCAATTGTGGATGATGCAGGTGTGTGTTAGTAGTTTTAGCATAGATGACATTAATATACCTCCCCATTATTATAGTTTATATTCTTAGACTACATTTTTATAGACATTTTTGTCATTTACTAATAATAATTATCTAACAAAATATCTGGTTCACCATTGGTACCTATGTTGATTCTTTGATTGTAG
This sequence comes from Viscum album, assembly GCA_963277665.1. Taxonomy (NCBI): domain Eukaryota; kingdom Viridiplantae; phylum Streptophyta; class Magnoliopsida; order Santalales; family Viscaceae; genus Viscum; species Viscum album. The sequence goes on from OY728161.1 coordinate 114,394,943, forward strand.
GTGTGGACAAAGGGAATCATCCCATTTTAGACACCTAAGATTATTTCTATAAGATGGGAGATGTGTAGTAGATGACCAAGACAGGGCTCTAGATAGTTTTATATTTTTTCCATTATGACTATTTTTATATCATGTGTTGTAAAGTCTACATGTTTCCATATTACAGTTTTCATTTTTTAAAGATACATGAAATTGAAAAAAATTATAACATATTGTTTATCGCTTTAATGGTTATTTACTATTTTGATGTTTATGATTATTTCCACTTCCTTATCCATTATTATAATTATTCAACAATTTATTGATCTTTATTACCATTTTTCCCCTTTTATATGAGGCCATAGTCTCCCCAAAGATACACCCTATTCCCTAGCTATTATTTGGAAGCATCTGGCATATGGGTAGGTTCTCTTGAGACCTTGTGTTGAACCGAGTTTAGCTACTAAAAAGTGAATTAGGTTTATGACATCACAGTATGATACTTCAAAGTTCAGGATTAAAGGTGTTCCTTATATTGTAATGTTTTCTATCTCACAAGTTATGACCATTAATGTGAATATAATTTTTTAGTTTTTGGGTTTTGTTATGTGTTGTACCATTATGATCAAATAATATAATTTGTATTATGCAATAGTTATTTAAGATAATGTATTTATTTATTATAGTTTAATATTTATTCTGAAATTCTCCCCCCATTTAAAAACATCATTGAAAAATTTTAGGGGTAGATCATGCCATAAATAAATCTATGTAACTCTTCCGCATTGATTCATAGGGATCCAATGTTATATCCACTTACTTGTGACTCAACCAATGTACTTTCACCAATCAGATTGTCATATTTCAAATCACATTCTTCCCAGTGTTCTAAATTTTGTATGGCTCGTCATTTTCATGTCTCGAAAGTCTCAATCTATAATGTTTGGTGCCTTTCACGAATTGAAGTTTTCCAAAAGGAATTTGAAATTTCAATTAATAGACAGGTAAAATATTGATCCAAAAATCATAATGCACTTTTGATGGTTGGAATGCCTCTAAATAAGGGTTTTAGATCGTGAATGAGGCTTCTAAGATGAATTATGGTTTTCAAAAGCATCTCGGGGGGTTTCGAGATCAGAACTAGAGTTTTGGAATGGTGAAGATCATAGAACACATTTAGTGCTAACTAAGAGTCCAAACCAAGTGAGATATTTTTTATGGGGTCATGGTCGAGAAACCATGAAGCATTGTACATAAATCCATGTGGGGGTCGACATTTGTTTATAGACATATCACATGTATGGTGCAAAATATGACTAACAGTGCACTAAAATCATGCAAGGTAGAGTGTGCCCAAATAGTAGACACACATGGTTATAACACTATTTTGACAACCATGAATCCAAACCATGCATCTCACATAAATTGGGGGAATTAAATTTTTCACCCTATGGTATTTAATAGTGTAAACCCTTATTTTATAATTTACACTGACCCATGAATGCCAGCCATCTTCTCCCTTCCTCTATGCCAATTCTTCCCCATTCATGGTCGTATCAAATATTGTCAAGTACATTGGAATCATTGAGGTAATACATCAAACCTATTATCTTCAATATTGTTCTCTGTATTCTTCTTCTAACGTTGGTTTCATCGATTATGGATTTTAGTGATGATTCCACTAGATCATGGTGAAATTTGAAACTACTGATTGGGCTTTCACTCTACCTGGGAATTGGATGAGTTGATATGTATTTTTCAATTTATTGCATGTCATTTTATCGATTTGTGTCACATTTGTGAATTTGTAAGTATTTTAAGATAAAAAAATTTCAATGTTTTAATGGTTTTTATTCTTGGTATTATTCTTGATTAATGGTTTAGTATGATTCAGGGGACTTTGTTGATTGTTGGTTACCATTTTGGTGAGATGGGGTCATCCGATATGTTTTTGGGGATTATGCCTATTTTTAATAAAATTAAAATTTTAAATTTGTTTTTTGGTTTTAATTAATTAAATATATATTATTATAATTGATTTTTATTGTTATTAGATTTGAGATTGGACCCAAAAAAACTTGATTGATATGGGATATGCCTTGGAAACTGCTACTATCCACTAAAGAATATATGTAAGGTAGGTATTTTAAATACCTAACCTATGGTATTATATACATTTTTGGTATTATGTGTAGGTTTTCCCTTAATTAGAAAACCCCCCAATTATAATCATTAAAATGAATTTTTTAATTATTTTATTTCAATTGGATAAAATAGATGATCTCTAATTTTCATCGATATACCTTGTGTGATGGCTTCATACATTGACATGAGACTATCATTGAGAATGATGATACCGTAAGGGATGCCTCCAAAAATGATCTATTATAGAGGATACAAAGTAGGACTCCTACAATATTTCACTTCTTATGAGAATCCTAAGTGGGATTCTATTTTATATGTGTTGACTTTGAGGATCCGAATAAGGATTCCTTGGTTTTCATGAAAAATTCAAGAATACTGAGTTGGATTACTTTCCTAAGAACTACCCTCGGGGAAACTATGGGAAACCCAATGTTTTAACAACCCTAATCTACTACAAAAAGGGTCAGGGTAGATTGGTATGTATATGACTGAAGTTCCAAAAGATCTAATTATGACAGTGAATGGGAGGGGTGAATCAGTTATTTTTTTTATGTTTAACCACTTTTAAAACATAACCATTATAACCTATTAAGGTTCATATAATTATAAATTCATTGTAAATACTCATTCATGAAAAAATATTAAATAATGTAAATAAAAAAAAATTTAAAAGGGTTGTGATTACTCTGAGAACCTACATCCTTTATATAACTACTCCCATGGGTCTATAAAAAATACCTATTATGAAGAAGTGATAGAACTTGTGAAAAATCCAATTAGGCACCTTATATGTACTAATAGGAATGATTATACTGACCCCCGTCATATTAAAAAAATTTATTACAAAATACTTTGATCCATAAAAAAATAATTAAAACATTTTTGAAATACTAGGTATGATGACCCTAAGTCTAATGGACTGTAGTCCAATAAAACTAGTCCTATTGACTCATACAGATTAACTCAATATAATGCTCTTATTCTCAATATATTAATAAGAATTTTTTTTGTTTCATCAAGATAATAAAACATTAACTTCTTAGAAACACCTCAAAACTCAATCTGAACTACCTCAATCTGATGAAATTAGTCTGATATACTCATAATGATAATCCTATACGTAATCTAAAAATTCAAACTCCTGGTTGAATTTTACTTCTATTATTACCATAATTCCCACTGTCAGTGGGATTCTTCACATTATATAAATTTTATAGGTAGGTTAGTGAGAGTGTCTCAGAACCATTCTTACATTGTGTCTCTCTATGGCTCGATATATCTCTTTCACCAAGAGGGTACTAATGGTTATTGGGTGGGATTATTTCCCTTGATTAGTATAATACTGATAAACTCCTCATGGATTGACTTGATCTCCAAGTGTGGTGCCTAAGATTCTCTCTTGGATCAAGTTGACCCACAATTATAGTTACTCAGCATAATTATTTGGGACCGTGTTATTAAGAATTATATTAAATGAATTTTCATTGTTATCTTGGATTTAATGATCATTCAATTTAGATTGACTAAGGGTCATACCCCTTAGGAATTATCCAATGTTCAATTTCATGATTACCTGTGGATCGTGACCTAGGAATCAGACAACAGACTCAATTACACATGGATAGAGTGTTATGACATCTCGATCTCTACCCTATATATGGGATGTCTAGTTGACATATAAGACTCCTTCATCTTATTTATTAGAGGAGAGTATAAGTTATAGCAGGCTTAGGAACTGTATCCCCCTATGGTGAAGTATCATTCTCAGAGACATTTATAGAATTTTCTAAATAAGGTATTGTCGATCAGTATCGTATAGTCAAGGATAAATTTAATTATAGTATACATTATTGGTACAAAACCTTTATCAGTTTTTTATTCATAGAATGCCTAGTTGATCTTGATTACGGACCCAAGGATCAAATGTAGTTTTATTCTTGTCTCCTTTTTCATAACTCATATATATATATACACCTTTGTGTGTTTGTGTTTATGGATATATATATACACATATAAATAAATATACATAATGGGACCTTATTGTAGTTGTCTATTGACTAGGTTGATCACTTTCATTTAGTATTCCTTGTATGAAATTTTCTTTAAGTTTCTTTCAAACAGTTAACATTATTAATTTCATTATTATTCTGATGATTAGATGAAATATACATACTATTCATATTGTTGGTTATTTATAGGACCAAGTTCATAGAGGCCAACTAGGTTTTGTACTCACACCCTGTTTGGGATTCAATTTCACTATGGTGCATGAGAATATGCTTAATTGGTTTCAGGAAAAAGATGGGATAAGGAGAAAATATAATCGAGTAGAATGTATCATGTTTTCTTGTGGATAATGGGTATGTTTTTCAGCTTCAATTTAGCATTAGATACATGTACTTTTGTTTATATTCCATTTATTTACATATTTATATGTGATTATCTCAATGGGAAATTAGTTATATATTTATGACATGTCCATTTGGTACTTTACTACATTTGATTAAATATTTTATCCTTCATTATATTTACTAAACCCACACTCTTTTTATTTACACCTATGGATGATATTTGATTTTTCCTTACTCTGGTAGGAGGGAATAATATCCCCACTATCACACCCTAGTCCCTCACTTCTTTTCAAAAGTCACTGGTGTATGGGGAGGCATGCTTTAAAACTTATGGGGAACTATATTGGTGTACCAATTATTTGAATCTAGGCTCGTATTTTATAAACTAGTATTAGAATAGTTATTTTACAATTGTATTATTTGTTTTAATATAGTAGACATGAGTATTATGAATGTGTCAGAATCTATGATGGATATAATACTACTGCATAGAGTGTAACAATTCAGGTAATAAGTCATTGTAATACCCTGACCCCACTTACCCAGAGTCAGTGCAATATTACATAACATTGGCATGATCACAAAAGATCATGTCTCGAAAGACCGATTAGTTTAGTAGCATTGGAAATACTAGATATATCAATCAGTTTTACATTACAACATGAAATAAAAAACAATAAAAACAATGTATTCATTATACACATTCATATCCCATAGACTATCCATGCAGGACAGTCATAATATACTTCTTCACATCCAGGGAGAAATAAAACATATAAAGGGGTGAGTTCAAGTCCTTAGTAAGGTTAATAATATTGCAGAAACATTCATAAATAAACATTAAAAATTAAGTCAATTTATAAGACTAAAATAAAATTCATTTAAACATGAACTAAAAAATATGGCAAAGATAAAATCAAATAATTCCATTTATATATTCACATGGATAATCTACTAGTTGAATAATCACATTTAATATCAATAGTTGCTTTCATAATGATGGAATGCATAATTCCAGACTTCATAACCACATAGTCAAGGCCTTGGGCCAAGACTATAAATAAGATTTTGTCAAGGCTTTCTGCCAAGACACTAGTTTGTCTCATTGGACCTACTGATGCATCTAGGAGCTATAGCGGGCTCCACTCATCACTTACTAAGTCCTATGTACCTCATATGAAATGGTTTAAACAAAACATAAACATTATTATTAAAACTAGTATAAAAATTGTCAATAATTTTTCTATAATGAATGAGTTGTGTAAAAAAAATCCATATTCAAACATATCAAAAAACATTCAATACAATATGGATGTTTTGTATTATAGTAAATTGACTTCAAAATAAGCTTAAAATCCATCAAAAGATGTTGATATAGATGAAATCAAATTTTTTTTAGAGAAATATGTCTTTCTATTTTGAAATCATTTAAAAGACGTATAATTATGAAAGAATACATTTATTTTTAAAATATTATTATAATATTTTAAGGGAATCTTTGATGATGTTATAATGGAAGAAAATATCCTCACTCAATGTATAAGTTAAAAAAACAATCTTACCATAATTTTGTCGAAAAGGTCATAAGATACCTTATTTGGAAAACGACAGAAAGGTTCCATTCAAACCATTTTATAAAAAGTCAAACAAGGGTATAGATGACATTAACCCATAGTCTAGAAAATAGTAATAAAATTTGGAATACATTTTTAAGAAACATGGATTTGGATGATTATGTGGTCTCAGTATATACTTACATTAAAACAACCTCAGATAATAAAGAGATTGTGAAATTCCCCTTTACCTTGTAATTTTCCATAGTCGAGGGTATGTTAAACTCCTGTATAATAGTGAAATCATTGTTATTAAATTATATAAGAACTGTATACATTAATATGATATCATATATGATCTTCTAATATTTCTTTGTTACTGATATTTTACTAGAATCATCATTTCAGGTGTTAACTGATTCATTTTCCATTCTAAAATTTGTTACATATATAATGTTTGTTATGGATAGGATGTATCTTAATTATATTAATAATGATATTAAGCCTTTAAACATTATTTTTAATCATCAAATGAATATTAGTCTTGAATGATTATGACGTTGAAATGAAACTCATCGCATTCGTGGAGACAGTAATCCGTACGCACGCACAAGAGACAATATAATAATTTTGATTTTAAATAATATGTAAATAGATGTTATATCATATATAAAAAATCATTAAAATGTTATATTTATTATTTATATCAATTATACATCATTATTATACCCATAAAAATAATAATGTATTGAATAACAACTACACCACAACGTGGAGACTGTAAGCCGTACGTATGCACGTATGGTGATATGTCATTCATAGGATGGATAAAATAATGAATATGGTTGTAACCAACTTATAATAACATCACAATATATTGATGATACTTTATTTTTTATTTTAGAATTGATACAACATGGAAAGAAGTGGATGTAGAAAAGAACATGGAAGAGGTGATGAAATATTTACCTCTTCTTTGAGTTCTTCATTTTGATTTGATCAAAAGGGATCCATAGGATAGCTATATGACTAAAGGAAGGCCTCTAGTATTAATGGAGGATAGTTGGGATTATATTTGGTCTGGGTTTTCCAGAGCCAAATGGCTTTTAAGGTGTGAATTTTGGAGATGGGGATGTACACTTTTATAAGTGGGGTGAGGGGCACCTTAGGAAAAGATTGAAATATTATATTATAATAAAATAATTTCGGTTTCTAATGGCTTAAAAATTAATTATTTAAAGGATAAGGTGGGTATGGGTGGAACAAATCTCAACCAATAGGTTTTAGACCAATTTGGGTTGTTATATTAACCCTATCTTTTATATTTAACTCTAAGTCAAATAGATTGACATTTATCGTGTCTCTTTGAAATTTTATATTATATGGTTAATAAACATACTATAAACATCAAATAGAACCTCAAGTGGTTAATTAAGGACATATATAATATTAATTAATCCCTTTTTCTAAACCTTATATTTTGAGGAATAGAATATCAATTTATAATATAATATTTGTTTTAAAAACTCTTTTATGTCCGTTTTTACAATATTTGGTATACTATTTTTTAAGTCATAACATCATTATTACTTTGAAAAAAATTAATTTAATCAACCCTAACATATCATATTAACTTAAAATTATTTTTAATCGATTAAAAGTCTCAAATTTTATTTATTTGGATATTTATAATATCAATTATTTTAATCATTCATAAACAAGGTAATTAATGCAACATCATTGTGTCATAAATAAATTTAATTTTTCAATTTATAAAAATTATAAATAAAAAACCATTATGTAGGAATTATTTTTATCTTTCTAATGAATATTTATAGCTGAATTTATATTATGTATAACCCTGTATTAAACATTTTCTAGTTATTAAACATTAAATTTAACTCTTTTAACCGTTCTTTAAATAAAATAATAATAAATGTCTTAATCAAATCCAAGTGTACCAAAGAAGTTAATATTTAATTCCTAAGGTTTTTTCAGTCAAATAATACTTATCCAATAGAATTAATACATGTGTTTGGGTAATAATAATATCATTTTTACCCTTAATTACCCTATTTACTATTAACCATTGTAAATAAAACTAAGACGTTACTATTCCCCAAAAATTATTTTCATGTTATTGAACCACTTTATACATACTTATGTCAACTGTGTCTCTCGGATTTTTGAAATTCAGCTCACAGAAGTAGTAAAATTATGTTTTATTCAAATTTGGAAATGCTCCTAGGAGGTGGGTAAAAGATGGTAAAAAGTTCGATAAAATTATATATATCTAAACTCATTATAAAATGACTCCAATGAATTATATTTAACTTATATAGGTATTATGTATATATTTTGACCTAAAATACATTTAAATAAAATGGATAATTATTTAAATAAAAATTTAGTTTTAAACAATAACTCAGTGTTTTTCACTATTCATCAATAATTGACTGTTTTCCGAAAAATACCAAAAATTCACTGTAAGCTAATTTTGATATTACGAATCCAAAAATGAAGTCCATTTTGAAGGATAAAATTTATAAAATTTCAAAAAGTGGGTATTACTATTCATAACGGCTAGTTTGATTGGTCACAGTGTGTTAGAATCTCGCAGTTTCGTACAATGCAAGAAATTGCATTATTCAAAGGGAAACGTATCGTGGAAGCTTAGGGGGTTACATTCTTCCCTCCTTTAAATAATTTCATCCTTAAAATTTCTATAATATTTTTGAATAAAACGTTTTGGGTGGTTTTTCATCATAAGTTTCTTGAGTTCCCATGTTGCATCTTCCTTCTTATGGTTTATCCATATAACATTTTCCATACAAGTCACCCGGTTTCTCAGATCTTGTTCTCTAGTATCAAGAATTTTGACAGTCTCTTCACAATAAGACAGATCAGTTACCAGTTCAATTTCCCCATAATTGAGTACATGCGTTGGGTTAGGCATGTATTTTTTTAACAGTGATACGTGGAACACATCGTGATCTTTGGAGAGACTTAGCGGAATTTCCAACCGGTAAGCTACAACCCCAATTAATTATTGAATTTAAAAATATCTAATGTACCAGGGACTTAGTTTACCCTTCTTTCCATATCTTATAAATCCCTTCCATAGAGATACATTCAAGAAAACATAATCTCCTACCTAAAATTCAAAATACTTCCTTCAGTTATCGACATAGCTCTTCAGCCAAATTTGGGATGCTTTGATGTGAGTTTGGATAACCTTCACCTTTTCCATCGTTTCTTAAACTTGTTCTGGTCCTATGAGTTTTCTTTCCCCAACATAATCCCAATAATTTGGTGTGCGACATCTCTTGTAATATAACACTTCAAATGGTTCCATATGAATACTTGAATGAAAGCTATTGTTATAGAAAAATTCTACAAGAGTTAAATATTTATCCCACACACCTTTAAAGTCAAGTGAGAGAGATCTAAATATGTCTTCTTAGGTTTGAATAGTTTGTTCTTATTGTCCATCAGTTTGAGGGTGGTAGGAGGTGCTCAAACAATGTTCAGTATCCAGGGAATTCTGTATAATTTTCCAGAGTCTTGATGTAAAATGAGGATAACGATCAGAAACAATCGATAGGGGTACACCATAGAGACTTACAACTTCATTAATATATACTCTTTCTAAACGTTCAAGTGGAAAAACTTCTCTTATAGCTAGAAAATGTGCTGACTTGGTAAGACGATCAACAATGACCCATATTGAATCATTTCTTCTAGGTGTCTTTGGTAGACCAATGAAAATGTCTATCATAATATTATCACATTCCCAATATTGTATGGGAAGAGGTTTTGTAAAATCTCTAGGCTGTTTCCTTCTGGCTTTCACATGCTGACAAACCATACATTTGGACACAAAATCAGCAATCTCCCTCTTCATGTTGTCCCAGCAGAAATTTTCATTCAAATATCTATAAATATTAGTGCTACAAAGGTGTATAGTGAAATTAGAGCTATGAGCATCATCTAACAATTCCATTTTTCAGATTAGGTATATCAAAAACACAAAGTCTCTTCCCAAATTTTAAAATTCCATTTTCAGATATGAAGTCCCTCAATCTCCCATCATTCAACCCTTTAATCTTTTTTAGAAAATATTTATCATTAGTATGAGAACACTTTATCCATTCTTGTAATGATGGTTTGGAAAACATTTTAAAAATTATTGATATTTTACCTTCCATGATTATTACCATATCCATTTTCACTATATCCATGAAAATAGGATCCCTTTCAACATTCATCTTGTTCAAAACTCCATGATCCTTTCTGCTCAAAGCATCTGCCACCTTATTTTCCTTCCCTGGGTGGTAGTGAAATTATAATCCTTGAGTCATTCAAGACATTTGTTTTACCACAAGTTGAGTTCTTTTTTTGATAAAATATACTTCAAACTCTTGTGATCGGTATATATCTCACATTTTTCACTATATAGATAGTGTGTCCATATATTCAAAGAAACTTTTACAGCTTCTCACTCAAGATCACGAGTATGATAGTTTTTTTCATGAATTTTTAGCTGTTGTGATGCATAGGCAATAACTCTATAATTCTTTATAAGGACACAATCAAGTCCTTTCTTTGAGGCATCACTATAATTAACAAACCCACCCCGATGGTAGAGTCAATAGAGGAGCATTGATTAATATTCTCTTCAATTATTCAAAACATTATTCACACTCTTTGGCGCAAAGAAATATAACCCCTTTACGTGTGATCTTAGTTAATGGGTTAGCTAATCGAGAAAAATTCTAGACAAAACATCGATAATATCCTGCTAAACCAATAAAACTGTGTACCTCAGTTATACTTGTTGGTGCTGGACATTCTTGGATTGCCTTGGTATTTGAAGGATCAATAGATATTCCATACTTAGAGAAAATATGGCCAAGAAAAGAAATATCTTGAATCCAGAATTCACACTTTCTAAACTTCCAATATAATTCATTTCTTCTAAGATCCTTTAGGACAATACAAAAGTGATTTTCATGATCTTCATTGATTTTGGATTATAACAAGATATCATCAATAAATACCACTAAAAATTCATCATGATATTCATTGAAAACTCTACTCATTAGATCCATGAATATAGAGGGTTCATTAGTTATCCCAAAAGGCATTACTGTAAACTCGTAATGCTCATACCTGGTTTGAAATGTTGTTTTTTGGAATGTATTTTTTCTTCCCACACAACTGATGATATCGAGATAGAAGGTCAATCTTAGAAATATATTGAGCTCTATAAAATTGGTCAAATAAATCAACAATGAGAGTAAGGGGATAATTGTTCTTTATTGTTATAGAATTTAGCTCCTTGTAGTCAATACACAACCTCACATATTCATCTTTCTTCTTAACAAAAAGAGCAGGGGCTCCCCATGGAGAAACACTATGGATAATAAATCCCTTAACACTCAATTCATTTAGTTGTTTATTTTGGTCCACTAATTACACAGTGTCCATTCCATAAGGGGTCTTCGATATGGGCCATGAAATAGGAATTAAATCAATGGAAAACTCAATTTCATATTATGGTGGATGTCCAGGTAAATCCTCTGAAAGTACTTGATCATATTCTTGAACAACTGGTACATCCTCTATTTGAATATTCCATTCCTCACCCACAGTTATTTATTTATCTTCCCCCCCAATAATTAAATTTAGTTGAGATATTGGGGGTGGATCTAGATAATAATTAGGTGGTGGTGTTTTTACTCTAAAGATATGGTACTCCATATCATCACCAAGAATTGTAACGTCCTTCTTCGTATAATAAATTTTCGCATCATGGTTTGAATTCCAATCCATTCTGAGAATTATATCCAATTCAATCATCAGTATAATGATGAGATCAGCAAATAAAGAAAATTTATATTCCCTAATGGTAACTGATTCATAAAACTTTGTTGTAATGACACTTCCCTTAGGTGTTTCGATTGAAAACTCCCTTGTAAAGTCAAATTGATAATAACTAATTTTCATATTAAATTGGGAAGATTTGAAACAATGCGATGATCTTGAATAAAAAAAAGCATTTTCTAAACTTCAAGAAACCATTAAATTACCTGCCACCACGTCTTTCTGAGCTTCAACCTCTGCAGTAGTGATAGCATAAGTTTGGCCTTGATCCTTTGGCCTTTTGTGAGGTAAGGTTCCTTGGCTGTTAGGACATTAATTTTCATAATTCCCCCTTTATCTACAATTGTAGCTTTCATCATTGAAATCCTTTTTCTTCCCCTTGTAATCATGATCTTGGTGACCTTTTCCACCAAACTTGTAACAGACTCACATTCTCTTTAGGCAAGTACCAGGGTGTTTCTTCCCACATTTACTATAGGATGTAAAATCAAAATTTTCCTTCTTCCCCTTATTTCCATTTCTAGAGTTTTCAGAATATCTCTTCTTCTCTTACATTTCTTTAAATTCGTAAGACTTAGAGAATTCCTTTTCTCTCTTGATAGAACGTAAGACAATATCTTCGACTGATAAGAAGTATTGTGTGAATAATTCTTGCCCGAGAAATGGTTTTAACCCATCAAATAATTGATCAATCATACTCCTTGGGTTATGTAAATAATCTCTAGCATGTCTTGCTAACCTTGTAATGTTATCCTCATACTTTGCGACATTCTCATCCTCCTTTTGCCTCAGAATCAGAAATTGCCTTTCAATATCTATTTGACGGTCATGAGGAAAGTATTTTTCTAATAAAATATCTTTAAACTCCCTCCATTAAATAATTTATACTTCTTCATCTTCCTTTGTGATTTGGATTAATAGCCACCATTGATCTGCATCTCCCGTGAGGAAATAAACTGCCATGACAACTTTTTCCCTTTCGCTACTCCCCAAAGCATGATATATTTTCTCTATGGAATTTATCCATTTCTCAGATACTAATGCATTTTTACTCCCATTGAATGTTGGTGGATTTTTCCCCCTGAAGCGGTCTAACCTTGATCCTCCGCATTGTGGATCAGGGTGCTCTATACGGGTAAGGTTGTTATTCATAACCTGAGTGTGTTTTCCCACAATGGTGATAAGATAATCATCACTAGCCGATTCACTAGATCAACTATAATTATCTTTAATAGGAGATAAATCCCTACATGTAATGCATGCATTGATACGGTTTCCATTCCTTTGACTAGGTTCCATTTCTAAACAATGACATAAACTAGATTAGTTTATGAATCGAAATACATAATTAAAAACATGTAATACACATACCATAAACTGAACAGTTTATGGATATAATCCATAATCATAAAAATGTTTTCTTTGAGGATGTATATACTCATAAACCCTTCATAATGCTATGTAATGAAAATGATAATTATCCTATGCATATCCCCCAGGCGTGTCATAACCAAGAGTACAGCAAGGCCTGTTGTCATGCACCAGTTCCTGTTCGAGTATAGCTCAAAGCGGTTTTTTTGAGTTTTACCCTTAGGTACATCTGTGCCAGAGTTGCCTCTACAAGCTCGTATCCAAACAGTTATGTATTTCTTGGAAAACTCGCAAAATCTCTACAATACCGAAATTCTAGGATGTTCTTCTATACTAATCCTCAATGTCTATCTTAGGATAATGTGCAATAATCAATGTTTTTCTAAATAAAACTTCCAAGGATTGTACTAAACATCTTTGGATACCAACTATAATTCCCCGACACCAGTTACCCAGAGCTGGTGAATTATTACATAACATTTTAATGATCACAAAAGATCATGTCTCGAAAGACTGATTAGTTTAGTAGCACTAGAAATACTAGATTCATTTATCAATTTTACATGACAACATGAAATTAAAAACAACAATAACAGTGTATTCATTAACCACATTCATATCCCATAGACTATCTCTATAGGTCATTTGTAAAATACTTCTTAGCATCCGAGAACAAATAAAAAATTGAAATGTGTGAGATCAGATGCTCAGTAAGGTTAACAATATAGCAGAAACTTTCATAAATAAGCATAAACATTTAAGGCAACGTATAAGACTAAAACAAAATACTTTTAACCTTGAACTTCAGAATAATATGGAAAAGATAAAATCATATTATTCCATTTACTTATGCACATGGATATTCTAAGAGTCAAATAATCCCATGAAATATCAATAGCCACTTTCATAATGATGGAATGCATAATTCCAGACTTCATAACCACATAGTCAAGGCCTTGTTCCAAGACTACAAATAATATTTTTTCAAAGCCTTGTGCCAAGATACTAGTTTGTCTCATGAGACCTATCAATGCGTCGAGGAGCTATAGCGGGCTCCACCCATCACTTACTAAGTCTAATTCATTACTCATATGAAAAGGAATAAACATAACATAAAAATTCGTATTAAAACTTTCATACAAAATGTCAATACATTATCTATAAACCATGAATGGTGTAAAAATAACACATCCATAGTAAAACATGACACAAAGACTTCAATACAATCTTTATGTTTTGTATCACAATAAATTAACTTCAAATAAGCTTAAAATCCATCAAATGATGTTTACATAGATGAAATTAAAAACATTTTTTAGAAAAATATCTCTTTCTATTTTGAAATCATTTAAAAGTCATAAAATTATAAAAGAGATAAAATATTTTTAAAATATTCCTATAATCTTGTGAAGGGAATCTTCGATGATGTTATAATGGCAGAAAATAGCTGCACCCACTTTATAATTTAAAAAAACATTCATGCATTAATTTCATCAAAAAGGTCATAAAGTACTTTGTTTGGAAAACGACAGAAACATTCCCTTCAAACCATTTTATAAATAGTCAAACAAGGGTATAAATGACTTTAACCCCTATCCTAGTAATTAGTAACAATGTTTTGGAATATATTTTTAAGAAACATGTATGTGGATGATAAAGTTGTCCCAGTAGATACTTATGTCAAAACAAGCTTGGAAAATAAAGAGATAGTAAAATAAACCCTTACCTTGTAGTTTTTCTTGGTCAAGGGTACACTAATCTCCTATATAATTGTAAAATTATGGTTATTAAATTATACCAGAACCTTATACATTAATATGATATCATATATGTTATTCTAATATTATTTTTTTAATGATATTTTAGTTGTATCATCATTTCAAGTGTTAACTGATTCGTTTTCCTTTATATGCTTTGTTACGTAAGTAGTGTTTGTTATGTATAGGATGTATCTCATTCATATTAAAAATGATAATAATTCTTTAAAAATTATTTTTAATCATCAAATGGAAATTAGTCTTGAATGATTACGATGGGGAAATGAATCTCATCCTGTTCATGGAGACAGTAATATGTACGTACGCACGAGCGACAATATCATTCTTTTGATTTAAAATCGTATGTAAATAGATGGTATATCATATATAAAGAATCATTAACATGTTATATTTATTATTTAGATCAATTATACAACATTATTATACCCATCCAAATAATAATGTATTGAATAACAACTACACCACGATATGGAGATGGTAAGTCGTACGTACACACGTACGGTGATAAGTCATTAATAGGATGGTTAAAATAATGAATAATGTTTTACCACATTTATAATAACATCTTAGTATATAGAATATACTGTATTTTTTATTTTATAATGGAATCAAAAATGAATTAATAACTTGAAGAAGAAAAGAACATGGAAGAGGTGATGAAATATTTACATCTTCTTCAGGTTCTTCCTTTTGATTTAATCAAATTGGCTCAATAGGATGGCTCTCTGACTAAATGAAGGCCTCTTGGATTAATGGGAGGAATTTTTGGAGGATATGTGGGTAGAGGTTTTCCAAGAAAAATTTTGTTGAAGGTGTGAATTTGATAGAAAGGTAAGTGACCTTTTATAAGAGGGGTGAGGGGCACCTTAGGAAAATATTGAAATATTATTTTATAATAAAATAATTTTCGGTTTATAATGGCTAAAAATGAATTATATAAAGGATAAGGTGAGGATTTATTAAAAACCACTCAACCAATAGGTTTTAGATAGGTTTGGGTCACTATATTAACCTAATCTTTTAGATTTAACTCTTAGTTAAATAGTTTGACATTTACCATGGATCTTTGTATTTTAATATTATGTGGTTAATAAACATACTATAAACTTCCAAGTGTACCTAAAGTGGTTAATAAATGACATATATAATATTATTTAATCCCTTTGTCTGGTCATTATATTTTTAGGAATAAAATATCAATTAATAATATAATATTGGTTTAAATAAACTTTTTTGTCAATTTTGACACTATTTTGTATTTTTTTTGTTAAATTCATAAAAGAATTATTAAATCTAAAAAATTCATTTAAACAACCCTAACATTTTATATTAACCTATAAAATTATTTAAATTCATTAAAAGTCTCAAATTAGATTTATTTGGATATTTATAATATCAATTATATTATTCTATCATTAATAATGTAATTACTACATCATCATTGTTTCATAAATAAATTTAATTATTTAATGTCTAAAAATTATAAATAATATAAAATTATGTAGGAAATATTTTTATCTTTCTAATGAATATTTATAGTCTAATTTATATTATGTGTATCCCTATATTAAAAATGTCCTAGTTATTAAACTTTGAATTTGACTCTTTTAACTCTTCTTTAAATAAAATATTAATAAATGTCCTAATCTAATTCAAGTGGACCAAAGACGTTTATATTTTTTTTATAAGGTTTTTTTTTGTCTAATTATTCTTATCCTATATAATTATGACATGTGTTAGGGTAATAATAATATCATTTTTACCCTTAATTACCCTATTTACTTTTAACCGTGTTAAATAAAAGTTAAAGGTTACTATTCAACAACAATTATTTTCATCTTATTGAACCTATTTTTACTTAATAATATCAACCGTGCCTCTTAGATTTTCGAAATTCAACTCAGAGAAGTGGTAAAATTAAGTTTTATACAAATGATAAATGCTCATAGGAGGTGGGTAAAAGACGGTAAAAAGTTCGAAAAAATTTTATATCTCTAAAATAATTATCATTTAACTACAATGAATTAAATTGATCTTATATAGTTATTTTGTATATATTTTTACCTAAAATAAATTTAAATAAAATAAATAATTATTTAAATAAAATGATGGTTTAAAACAAGAACTCGGTGTTTTTCACTATTCATCAAAAATTGAAAGATTTCAGAAAAATACCAAAAATTCACCCTAAGATAATTTCGATATTCTTAATCCAAAAATGAAGTCCATTTTTAAAGATAAAATTTATAAAATTTTAAAAATTGGGTATTACTATTCATATGGGCAAGTTTGATTTGTCCCGATGTGTGAGAATCTCAAAGTTGCGTACAATGAAAACTATTGCATTATTCAAAGGGAAACGTACCGTGGAAGCTTGGGTGTTGAATTTATTATTACTAGGGTAGAGTTATTTTTGTTCTGATATGTGATTTTAAAGTTCTATATTATTTTTCCCTTGAGTGAAACACATATTTTGTGGGGTTTATTATTTAATTTTTTAAGATCTTGGCATGTTGGAAAATGGATAGTGATTTATTTTGACCCTTGAAAAAAAGGAAATATGTTTCTCATTCATTATATTTAGTACATAGGTACCACATGTTGTCGTCCAATCTATGTTCCATTAAAATAATGTCATGGTAAAATTGATTAAAAATAATGAAAAAACATAAATTTTGTTTTCCCGTATCAGTTATTGGTGGAATTATACTCAATTCGATGACTTTTATATACATATACTTATGAAAATAGGCTATTTGTATCAATGGTAATATGTTTTAAAGTGAGATTTATGACTCTTTCTTAATGCATAGGATGTGTAGAGACCTGTATTGGTCAATGGGGCACAAGATTCCCATGATGAACCCATAATATAGTGTTTTTCCCTTGGTTAGGTTATCTAAAGTACCAATAGCATCCTATATAGTGTTTTCCTACATATATTGGAGTAAAATTTTAATTAATCTAACCATTATAGTGATCCACAACATAGATATTTATGGTTATACATTGATTGAATGGTTGACCCTATATGGTTATTTATTTGGATCCTCTAGTGTGATAATGGTAGGTACCGTAATGTTTTTTGTAAACTGGGTCCAGTAGGGGGTATTACTGAATACATATAATTAGTGATGATTTTTTTATCCTTTTCTCAATATTATGACCCTCCTATGTGCAGTTCCTTATGAGGATTCTCAATGAGGATCATGTATGGGTAGGTTAATGTTTCCATTTTAAATGTGACAGTTCAGTGTTATATGTACCTATTTCAGAGAGGTTTGAAAGGAATATTAGATTACATGTAATGGTTAATATGATAAATTGGTAGTTCCCCAGAAGTTGTGACCTTGGAGATGTTCGAACATTGAGAAAGGTTGTAGGACCTAGTGACCCTGTTATGAGATGTGACTGTTTCGTCTAGGTGGAATCCCAAGAGGCCTTTATTTTTGACTTTGATCCTTGTAGGTCAGATATCAATTTCATCAATGGAACTTATGAGTGGGTTGTAATATGTTTATAAATTCTTTTTTAGGCAGTGAGCTTGATTATATGTTGGTTTTGAAATAGAATCATGTTATGTTATTTTTTTTTAATATAGGTATGATGATTCTTCTTTATCGATATTGAGTTCAATGGGAAGGAATGATTGGGTTCCTGGTCATGTTGACCAATGGATGTCCAGTTCAACCTCTAATTTAAACTAAATGGATTTTATTAGGCCTTAATCATGAAAAAAATCATTGAATGGTAATGTTTCCCAATTTTGAATAGGGTTTCAAAGGGATCTCCATAAGTGTCAAGATTTACATGACGTGTAGAGAGGTTAACTTCCACATAGTGATGTACGACTCGTAAGAGTGTGAGTTGGGTGATAATGGTATGATTCAGTTATGTGTGGTACCATTTAAATTTTAAATCAATGAGAGGATGTGTTCAAGATGTGGACATATTATTTTAAATAAAATATTCAGTAATGATTTCTCAAAGGTTGTGATCTGATGATAAATGTCCCTCTATAGTTGAGAAGACTTCAAGAATGAATTGAGTTCCATGAGATGGTTGGCCCTGAGGAGTACCATGACATGAATGTTCTAGAGACATTGTGTTAGGAGTTGGTAGAGGAATCTATATCCAGGTTTGATGTGAGAGAGTGTCTTTCATATACTTTGAGAGCGAATCAGCTGTATTCCAAGATATATCAAAATGTATTTTCCAAAATAATAGGAAACTCATTGATGCTTCACATGGGGAGTGGTATAAAATAATACATATATTGGGGAGTGAATAGTTGACTATTTGAGGGTGGTGAACCTCATTATGAGTTGAAAATGGGAATTTATATGGAAATTATTCTCAGAAAATGGGGGTGGGTAATGTTCTAATGTTTACATTGGCACTCGAGATTAGTGAGTTTATTTCCTTTATAGTGGATATGAATATAAAGGGAGGGTATTTATCTATAATTATTTGGATCTCGTCTTTATAGTTTGATGACATGGATTTTCTTACAGTGGGCAGTGGCATGTGGGTTTTATTTCTTTTAACCCTCATGTGAGAAGGTTTATGGGATGATGAGACTGATTGATAGAAATTCATTTTTCCTTTTCATTACATTTTAGAAATGGATCTATGAATTGCTGGATTATTTATTTAATTCCATATATGGGTTTAGATTTATACTAGGGTAGATTTTGGGTGTCGACATTGATCCTGATATAGGATTGGATGATCCATGGGTATTTAATAAAAAATATATCAATTTTTGTGTGGAGGTATGACAAAATATATGGATAGGGTATGGTTATTGAAAGGGATTTTACTGGAAGTTTGTTATGGGAATTAGTGAGAGTGTTCAAACCAATATCAGTATGTCTTAGCGTAAAGGTATATGATTGGGATTTCTTGGAGCGTTAGCTGTGGCAGCTGATTACTTTTAAGAATAGTCAATTACAAGTGGTTTGAATTGAGTTCTTTAATATA
Source organism: Viscum album (assembly GCA_963277665.1). Lineage (NCBI taxonomy): Eukaryota > Viridiplantae > Streptophyta > Magnoliopsida > Santalales > Viscaceae > Viscum > Viscum album. Next base: position 114,414,989 of record OY728161.1, read on the forward strand.
GCTTGATGGTTATAGAAAGTAACATCATAATTCATTCCATTGGGTTGAGATAGGTGTATTTTAGGAGTTTTCTATTACTTTTCAATGAATTTCCAGTGTGAACAGGTTTTTATTGATCAAATGGAATTCAATCATTCGATCAAATCTAGGACTGTGGGAAGTGAACTAGATTTTGATCAAGTGTTGTATGTTGATTAATTCACCAAAGAATCATTAGGATACTAGTTATGTGTCACTATAATAAATAAAAATGTTTGATGTACTAGAGTTCATTATTGGACATTTAAATAATGGTCCTATGGTGGGAAGTGCTATAGGACATTTGAGGAATGGGATAATGACATGGTCATGGTTGAGTATTGGTGGTCTCAATTAAGTGTCTTCATAATGTTATGATAATGTTTGTATGTTTTCCATTGTGTTTTGGAAATATACGTGTCATACTCTTGAAGTGGGAATAGGGGTCACATTTGGCATTCATAAACTCAATGCATCCTTATGAATTGAGTTCATGACTCATGTACTTCAGGTTTTTAATTATTATTCCCATCAAGAGTTATCTAGGATTTAAAATTTCATGGTTGGGTGATTATATGGTCATATGTCTTTTTCAAATTGTAAATTTCTAGAAAGAATATGAATTTTCAATTATATGATGGGTTCAATATTGATTCATGATTCAAAACAATTTTTCAAAGGATGGAATGCCTATAAATAATTTTTTTAAAATTGAAATGGGACTTGGAATATTTATTATAGGTTTTGGGAGTATATTGAGGGTTTGGGACTCAAAACTAGAGTTTTGGAATTGTTCATCTCATGAAGCACATTTGGTAAACTATTAGTGGTTATAGTGAGGCCTAACTACGTGGACCATTTTTCTTATGTGCATTACTGACAAACAGTGCATTATACTAGATGAAACTTTATAGGGATATTCAATTTTATATATACAAATCACATTTTCGGGGAAAAGTTTTACTGACCATGCACTGTGTCTATGCAAGGTGTAGAGTGCCTTGGATAGTAGAGGCACATGGTTGGCTCACAATTTGGAAAATTGTGTTGCCAAACAATGAAACTCTCATGGAAGAAATCTTTTTTCCCTATTTTATTTAAGAGGGTAATCCTCACTATCTCTTTTATACTCCATATAATATTAAGACACTCTATTTTCATAAATTAACATTAAATAACTTTTCTGGAATATGTAAAACCATATACAAATAGATTCCCAAAGACACTAATAGTATAGTTACTTTGGAAACATAGAAACATGGAACCAGGTACATAAATGATCTAGATAATCTCCCACTCGGTTCTTAATGACTATTAACCTTCTTAAGAATATAAAACATAATACATATCATAATATACTAGCAGAAGGAATCAAAAAAATTGGTGATTTTAGATGCTCAATATAGGTAAAAAAAAGGATATATGTAAGAATAATCATGAGAATAAGGGTATGAGAACATGATAATGAAAATATAATATCATACCATAAATATCAAAGATCATAAACATGAATCATGGAATATGGCTTGACAGTTCATAAGATATTAATCATAATGAACCAAAGAACATAATCCATTAAATCATAACATTGTAATAAGACATGAAATTGGGGAAGACACATAATCATTTAATATTATTTCCATAGTAGCAAATCCACCACTACCAAAACTATATTAGTAGTATAATTTAACTCCCCATACCATATTGGTAGAAATGGTTCACTACCATTGATATTTTAGTAGCATTAATTAACTCATCATACCATCATGGTAGTCATGGTTCACTCCATTGGCCATATTAGTATTCATTGATAATTCCCAAGACCATCTTCGTCTTTCTCATGAGTTTTAAATATTTATCCAATAGATTGGAGGGAGATATATGTCAAATATGTCTCATAATGAAATCATACATACATGATCCATAAGATCTTATATTATCATATAACAACCAATAAAATGAAATGTGTATTATAAACATGAAATAATATTATAACCTATAACAAAATATAGGATTCATAATCATCTCATGATAAATATAAACTGTGGAAAGAAGCAGGTTTCCAAACAATATAATTATTGAAAGAGAAACTGGTTTCATAAATGTCATGCCATCAAAATGTAATATATTATGTGAATTAATATGAATGGAAACATTGAATAATTTCTCTTTAAAGGTATGGGTTACACCAATGGATGTTATTTTATATGGGAAATAATTTTTGAAATATATTTTAAAAACATTTCTTGAGAAAAATATCATATCTATATTAAAAAATGATTTTAAAAAAAATTGAAAAAATATTTCATTGAAAAAATCATTGAAAACAAATAATGGAATAACTGAAAACCCTAAAATATTTTTAAAATTCAATTTACGTGAAAATGGACTTGAAAGATCTTTTGAATTTTTTTTGAACACATGTTCTTTGAATAAAATAGATTTCCAAATAAAGAGAGAGATGATCATATTTTACTTAAAAATGTTGTCTTATGTACTAAATAGTGGAAAATGTTATTAATAAATGAGGCTATCTTGAATAAAAATGGGTAAGAAAAAATCATTACTGTTCTTGAGATATGTATCAAGATATTTCATTAATTGAAGCATAATCAAAATCAATCACAAAAAGTGATGAAATTTTATCAGTAAAATCATAGCACTTGGTAACTTGGGATCATATTCTAAATGTAAGGAAATTTAATTATGTGAATCTTAAAATATCATCAAAATAATTATATTTATGAAATAATACCCCTCTAAAACTAATTTATGTTTATAACAAAACATGGGTCTCAAAAAAGAAAAATTGAGACAAAACTATTTTACTGATTTTGTACCTTTTAAACAAAAAACGTATGAATGAAAGATCATAAAATTTATATGTTAATTCCCAAATATATTTAATTATAGGATACATATAATAAATTAATGTTAATTACATAAACCAAAAAAAGAGTTTTCAATATATCATGCATCTCATGGAAATAAAAAATTAGATGAAATCCCATTACCTTGTCTCTTGACTCTCATCGTACTCAATCAATCATCATGTATAATAAATATAAATTTATTAAAAATATTTCCAAGAACAATATTATTTTATTTAATACAATATACGTTTTGGTTAGGACATTCTACTATGCTCTTTTTAACAATTCTATGTAAAGTTTGGACTTTGGGTAATATCCCCTTTGTTCTTCACATGTGTCTTAATATGTTATATCTTTTTTCCATATAATTATATCATGATTCCATAATTTAAACCATGATATAAATATGATAAATATTTATTATTTGGGTATTATAATAACATATATAATATATATTTATGAAATGGAATACATTGTTCATAGAGACGGTAAGTTGAACATATGCATGAACATTGTTTCGGTTGTTATTGTCATATTGAAAAAAAGTAAAAGTCATATATGTATATATATATATATGCATATATAGATTTATTATTGTCTAATTATTATATAATATATATCCTATAATCTCACAAAACCCATGATTAATACATTCCATGTAGTTTGTGAAAGAATCACATAACTTTGATGGGGTGGTAATCCACACCTCCTCAAATGAAATTATCATATATACATCCAAAAGAATGTAAATAGATATTTGATTTAAAAGGGTTAAATAAGATTAAAATAAATAAATAATATATTTGAAATATCTAAAAATACTTTCCATCATAATTTCAATCATGATAGGGTGAAAGGAAAAATTAACAATCATCATTTTGTGAGGCGATAGTCCTTCGTACACATAAATAGAGTTTTTATTACCTATTAAATAAAGGTGCATGTAAGTGTAGGTAGAACACCTATTAAAAAAATGTCCTATTAACTTTTGGATACATATTTGAAATACAATAATTTAATAAAGGTTTTGTAAGGGGTGGAGAAAGAAAATAAAATAGTGGATCTTTGAAAGAATACATTACGTCTTAATCGAGTAAACCCTTTTTGTTTCTACCAAAAAGAATCAATGGAATACTTTTTTCAAAAAAGGAGGATTAAATGGGTAACTAATGGATTTTGGGAAGTGAAATTGAAATATATTGGATGAATATAAGTGGATTTAGAAGTTTTTAAAATAGGTAGAGGTGGTATCCTTTTATAAGAATGGGAAAGGACACAATTGGCATTTTTGAAAAAAAAAGTTAGGTGTACACAGGTTTTTACCTCAATAATGTCATTAAAACAAATATAACTCAATAATGTAAGGATAATTAATGATTAATTTCCATCCAAAGGATTTTTCACAATTTTATAGGTATTTTGGGACTTAAATTGATGGTTTCTACTTTATTATCGTTGTATTTCTCTTAGTTGTTTTAATTAATTTTCATCAATTTTACTAATATATTTGGGTAATAATAATTAAATTATTAAAAATTATAAATTATTATAATGTAAAATATGAAATAAAATTTTCTAAATTCTAATCACATATGTGATAAAAATTAATTTACAATTAATCAAGCATTCGGGACGACATTACGGGTTTTTAATGTAAAAATATTCAAAAGTCTGATATGTTTTTTTACACATGTTTATTGAGAAATTGATCACAATTTCCTAAATTGTATTAATTGGTAAAAATATTCTCTAATTATACTTTTTGAATATATTAAAATATAATATAACCAGATAAATCAATTGGATGAAAATGCATTTTTGAATTAAAATAAATTATTTTTCACTATTCATTCAAAAAATGATGTTTCTCATAAAAATACCAAAAATTTCCCCTCAGATAATTTCTATATTACATATTAAAAAATGAAGTGGATATTTTCAAATTAAATTTTATATTTTCTCTCAAATAAATTTTAATATTTTTTATAGAAAGAGAAAAGTTTACTAAACCCTATATATTTTGTTATCAATATGTTTTATTTATAAAAAATAATTATGAAAAATGTTTGAAAAGTATTTATTAATATTATTATTTTGTTTGAAGAAAATTTTATAATTATCCTATTTAAATAATTATGACAATAAAATTATGTTTCATAGATAGATCAGTTTTTCTTGTAACGTACGCCAATTTTGTATAGCGAGTAACATATGCCAAGTCTATTTTCTATATAACATACACCAAGTAGATGTTACATGTAGCATATGCTGAGTCATTTCCATGTGAAAAGAATGTTTGAATTAGTTAATTGCAATACATAAATGAAAATTTAATTTATTCAATAAAAAACAAGGTACATAAAAACTCGAGGTGTTACATTATACCCCCCATAAAAAGAATTAATCCTTAGAAGTTCATCACCAGGGTAAAAACAAATAAGGATACTTCTCCACCACCATATCATCAGGTTCCCACATAGCTTTATATAACTGGAGATTTCTGTAAAAAAAATGTCTAGGTGACTTGTCTCATATCATAGAACTTTCTCTATATGATCATGAATTTTAACAGGTTTCGCCTCATCAGAAAAAATAATTCTATAGTAGTATGACCTCTAGTTTAGTACATGTGAAAGTTCAGGTTTTTACTAGAATATGAGAGATACTTTGAACCCATTATGGAATTAATAGATATTTTGATGAAGTATCAAGCGATAGGCAACCCTCCTGATATGATCATGAATCCAAAAGTAACTAGTATACCTAGGGATGAGTTTCTGTTTCTTTCCAAACCTCATAACATTCTTCCAGGGTGGGATTCATAGAAAAAATCGCCAAATTCAAACTCTAGATCACACCATAAGTAATGAGCACAATGTTTCTACTGACTTTGAACTTCCTTGATATTTTGTTGAATGTGTCTAACCTTCTCGGTCATTTCTTCAGTGATCTCATGTACCAATAGTTTTGTTTCTCGAACCTCATCCCAGAAAATTAGGTATTTACATTTCTTCATATAGAGGTATTCATAAGGATTCATATGAAAGATTGAGTGAAATAAATTCTTGTAATACAACACAACTAGAGGAAGGTGTTTATCCCAACCACCATTTAATTCTAGAGAACATGATCTCGACATATACTATAGGGTTGGAATTATTCTTCTATAAATACCATATATATGAGGCTGATATGCATCGTTGAATCTCAATTACGTATCAATTTTATTAATGAATAATTCACTAGAACATTAATGTGAAACTATGATTTTGATCTAATACAATGGAATGTGGTACTCCATGCAACCTAGACACTTCCATAATGTATATCCAAGATATATTATCTGGAGATAAGTCATATCTGATAGCGATAAAATGTCATGACTTATTATGTTGATTAACTAACATCATTATATAATTAAACCCTTTAGTGGTCTTGGATAATCCAATTTCAATATCCATAGTGATGATCTCCCATTTCTATTATGGTATGGGAATTGGATTCAACATCCCATTTTATGATTGCCTTCTAGCTATAACTTTTTAGCATACCCAGCATCAAGATACAAACTCTGTGATATCTCTCTTCATTCCATCCCACTATAAATATTCATTCAAATACCTATATATCATTGAATAGATAATGAAGAACTATGATATTTCTATGATAGATCATTAATAAAAACTGGTTTAGAAGGAACACATACATGGTTTTTGAGCCCTTTCTAACCACCCTGATCAAGGTTAAACTCAATAACATTTATGAAATTATTCTTCAAATCTACATCTTCTTTATATGCCTCCTAAATCATCACTTGGATACATGGTTGAACATTCATTTGATAAAAATAATATTTTTCCCATCCTTCTAGATTTCTAGATCCAACCTATTCAAATAAAAAAATATTCAATCCTTTGTGATCCTCATCATGGATAAGTAAGATTGATTCCTCTAAATAAAAGCATCGACCACCTTGTTCGCATCCCTAGGGTGGTAATGTGTTGAGTGGTCATAATCATTTAACATCTCTAACCATCTTATCTTGCACATGATCAACTCCTTCTATGTGAATTTATATTACATACTTTTATGATTAGTATATATATCACACTTTTATCCATAATTATAATAAATTTATATATTTAATGTAGAAAATTCCGCTGCTAACTCCAAATCTTGAGTGGGATAATTTTTCTATTGAATCTTAAACTGTCACGCCGAATAAGTGTTAACCATGTTATTCTGCATAATAACCCATCTAAATCCCTCCTTGGATTCATCACTATTGATTACAAAACCTTCCCTACTACACGGTAATGTAAAAACCAAATCACTAACAAAACTACTCATTAGTTCATTGAAAGTTTCCTCACATTCATCTATCTACAAGAACTATACTTACATCCGAGTTATCATGGTTAGAGGATTAAATTATCTTGATAAATTCTCCACAAACTATCTATAATATGCATATAAACCATGAAATCTATGGATCTCAGTCACTTTGGTTTGTCTTTCCCAACATTTTATTGCCTTCTTCTTTGATGGATCTACTTCTATACCATATTTGGAGATTATGTGTCCCAAAAATGAATGATTCTGCAGCTAAAAATCACACCTTTTAAATCTTTCATATATATTCTCCTTCATTAGGGTATCTAGTATAATTATCATGTGATTTTAATTATCTCCAAAGATCTTTGAATAGATAATAATATTATATATAAATACTTCCATAAAATGATCAAGGTAATTTCTAAATATTCTATTCATTAAATCTATGAATATTACAGAGGAATTAGTAAGACCAAAAGGCATCCCTATATATTCAAAGTGTCCAAAAAATTTAAATACTAATGTCTTGGGTATATCCTCTTTCTTTACCCTCAATTGATGATATCTAGAATGAAGGTCAATCATGGAACTGTATGATCTCCACATTGGTTATCAAACATGTCATCAATAAGGGGGATGGGGTACTTATTATTGATAATTCACTTTTTTAACACCTAATAATCAATGCAGAGTCACATTGACCCATTCATATTCTTTATAAGATGAATCGGTTCACCCCAAGGTGACACACTTGGCCGAATAAATCCCTTATATGGGTTTTCTTATATTTTCATGTTTAATTCATGCAAAAAAAACAGATCCATTCTAATAGGAGTCTTTGAATTTTGTGTGGAACTATATATGAGTTCTATTAGAAAATCTAATTCACATTTTGGTGTAAGTCTAGTAAACTCTTTCGGAAGGACATCTTGAAATTCCCAAATAATGGAAATATAATTTATGTCAATTTTCTCCCCAACCATTTGAGATAAAGAACCCTTATGAATAGGAATTAAGAGCTATACACTTAATTTAATCTCCATAATATATTCGTACTTATCATCATATTACTGGATAATCATATAAGAGATTGAAATATCAAATTTAACTTCCCTTACTCAACAATTGTTATGGGAAATTTTCATAGAAATACAATCCATGCTTATGATGACATCAAATTCAACGAACTGATGATATAAAAGATTATTAGGAAGCATATTCCCATAAGATTTAACTAGAGGAATCATATACTTGTGATGAAATAATCATACCATTATGGGTTTTCACTTCTAGCTTCATGTATAATTGTTTTAGTGGAATCTTATCACCCTTATTTAATTTATTAGATATGAATGAGTGGAAACATTTATAATCAAATATGATATTTAGAGTTTTAGAGTGAAAGTTAAATGTAGATTTCACTACATCATTATCACACCCCTCGTCAAAATCAGTGAGTGCATGATATTCCCTACTATACCTTGGATTGAGAGGTTGAAGAGGTCAAATATCATCACCATCCCTTGGTTTTGGGTATTGTTAAGAATAATTCCTTTTATCATTACACTTTTAACACAGAATTGTGCAGGTTGAATTCTGTGATGCTTTTTCCCACTCACAATGTTAGATAACTTCTTCAGATAATTTCTCCAATAAAATGAGTGATTTCTTTCTATTCAACACTTAAAATACTTTTATTATACCCACTTATGTAAATTTCCTCCTTGATACTTCCTACACAATTTGAAGGAAAAAATATCAAATTCTTCTCTTAATGCTTTTTATATTTTCATTTAAACTCCATATTCATTTTCTTGTCAAACCCATGAGTTTGATGGGTTACTCCAACCTCCATTTCATCCTTTATTGAACAATTCACAATATCTTCAAAGATTCTAAATTCTCTTATGGCCACCACCCTTCTAATACAATACATTAATCCACTAAATAACTTTTCAACATTAAATTTAGAGTGGATGATAATTCTTGAAGCTTGCATCTCAATTCTTGTGAAATTAGTCTCATAGGTACCGACATACTCATTAGCCATTTAATTCAAATTGAAAAACTCTTTCTCCATATTGTGTTGACAAATCTGAGAAAATTACATATTTAAAAATAAGGTGATAAACACATCTCAATCCATGGATTCAAACACATCCTATTTCCTTGTTTTATTTTTAGAGTCCACCACAAGTTTTCTTCTCCTTATAACTAATAGACTTTCAAAATGAAATTCTCATTCTATAAACAATAGATATTGGATAATATCTTTTTATTCATACTAATCCATTTTTTAGAATAAATTGGGTCATAAGAACCTCTTAAATAAGTTAGTGGTTTCCTCAAGAATGACTCAACAGAATGGTGTTACCTTATTTTCTCATTTGTAATCCAACTTTTATTCATATCTTGAGAGTTGTGCACAATCATAGCAATGAGGTTTTTTATTCCAACTCCCACAACATTCATTTTCTTAAGTGGACAATCATATCATTTTCCTCCACAATCACCATTAACATGGTTCATTTGGGTTCCATCCATCGACTAACACAACTAGAAAAAAAGGCATTTTTCTACGGTTCAAAATTGTAACAATAGGCCCCAAAATCATGGTCGTAGGTTACGACCATGATTTTGGCCAACTGTGGCCACTATCGCCGTTGTAGTAGGTCCCAAACTATTTCCACGATTTTGAAAACCATGGAAATAGGCCCCAAAATTCACCACCAAGGCTCTTGACCTGTAGAAAAACTTGAAACCATGGAAATATGAAGGTATTTCCATGGTTTGAACTGTGGAAATAACCTTTGTAAACTGTGGCAATATCCTAAATAAAAAATGTACGCCCTTGAGTTTTGATCCCTACACCTCCCGTTTTACAATCTATGACACTGACCACTAATCTGATGAACACATAGCAGATATATGTATATATTATGATATATATATATATATATATTAATAAAAACCATGGAAATATCCCCAAAACCGTGGCATTAGGCCTTCCAACAAAAATATTAGCGGGAATTGTTTTCCCACGGAAGTACGAGAACCCTATTGTCATGGTTTTGGAAAACAATGGTAATAGGCATTTGAAAAAATGGCTAATATCCATTGTTTTGAAAAACGTGGATATAGGCCACACAACCATGGCTATCTCTATAGAATATAGCCACAGTTATGAAACTCGTGGCTATAGACCACGTAAAACAGACCTATATCCATAGTTTTAAAACCATGGATACAGGCTATAGAACCATGTCTATAGGTATGTGTTAGTAGCTTCATTTTCAAATAGTGTAAAGACAAAATCAGAGAGTAATAAAAATTTATCATATTTAGGAACCACGTAATCATGAAAAGACACTTTTAGGTTGTCTAAATTATGAAACATTCCTTAATATTTGGGACCTTAGTTTTATCCTTTGTTTTTTAAAAGGAAACATATAATTAAATACGTCATGATGGTTTTTGAAATGATTGTGAATTCCTAATGCATATTCCTTGGGACTGTAAAACCAGGTGTGTAGTAAGGCCCATTGTCATGTACCATATTACCCCAAGTCAGGCTCTAAACATCTTGTTGGTCTTGTGGCCCCTAGGTAGATTTGTTCTAGAGACACATTGGCTTTTAGTATCTATACATGGATTTATTTCTAGGATACCACTCACTCTATACTTTACCAAAATTCCAGGACATTTTCTTATACTTTTACTTATCCTTACACTTATCCTAAAAAATATATATAGGGTTGTCACTAATGTTTTATCATCTTAGCATCTAATGTTTATCTAAACCATTTCATTAATACAAACTATAGTGACCCTCACTTTTCCTAAATTATTTCTGTCGTAGTGAGTAACTCAATACTGTCGAATTGAGTTTCTAATAGAAAATTATGTAAATAAATACACTGAACAAATAACCATTTATAAAATAAAAAACCCAATTACTCAAAATAGTAGATCAATATAGGATATATCTTAGTTTAATGATTACTTAAAGAGTAGTAAGGTAATACTTAAAACATAGTTTTGAAATCAATTAACTATTTAAATCAATTTAAATAGATAGAAATATATATAAACACTAGTTAAGATTAATTATCAAAGAAATTGTTTGGTTTTTAAATAAAAATATATATTGAATATGACAGTTAAAACAAAACAAATAATAGAGTGACATAGTTGAATAAATAAGTGGTTCAGTGTTATGGTGATACTTAATCCCCTCCACCTGGAAATCCCTCAATACTAAGAAGATTATAAATATAATCAAATAAATCCACAACCTAGATTATGTTTACAGTCAAAAGAACATGATGTCTAGGCTAAAAATCCTCTTTCATTGTTACTCATGAGATGTAAGAATTTCACTTAACACATAGGTATCTATTACACAAGCACAGTGGTAAATATGGTGACTAAGATAATAATAACAAGTAATCTCCATGAATGTGCATAAGATATTTTAGTGTTAGATAATTGGAAAACAACACACTACTCAAATGAAAAATATATAAAACAAAAAAATATATAAAAATATTAGTCTGATGTTTTTGTTAGGTTCATAGCCCTTAGATCATCATAGGTGAGGAGTCTGTGCTTATTTTATGAAAATTGAAGCAGAATAGTGTATCATTGAATTCTGTAGGTATGTTTTAGTTTACCACAGTCTGATGTCTCCATAAAACTCATTAATGGGTTTTGTTCTTTTGTTTTTATATCTTCACTTAATATGAATTAGAAAATTTATAAGAATTCACTAATTTGGTTGCACAATCCACTGTAGGTTTTTCTTTTTTTAAGTAAGAGAACGTATCAGCTTCCTCTAGTATTTATTGTTATGTATCCGAGAAAGAGAGATATAATTTCCAAATATATAGAAGTAAGGGTTAAAAGATATCCACAATCCACATATCATCATTTACTAATACATGAAGACTTATTCAAACTGTCTATGAATATATTTAGTTGTTTATCCATTCACGCCAATGTCCTCAGACAAAAACGGTAATAAGGAGCCAGGGGTGACTCAGCTTCTGGAGTTGACTTACCTCTAGTAGTGACTTTGCAAGTGGTGACTCCTCTAGAGGTAGTGGTGACTCGACAATTGTGGTAGCTTTTTATAGAGGTATCTTCTGTTTGATGTGATGCGGACTTGGTCTGGGGGTAACTCATCCGGGTGGTAATAGTGACTCAAGTCTAGCAGTATCTCATCATGGTGATAACAATGACTCAGCGTCTGGTGGTATAAGTGTCTCCCAAAAAATGGTGAGTCTCTATAAAACATATTTTAAATATCATATAAGTAGTCTTATAATATAAAATTATGTTATATATCATGTGAAACATTAGTACTAAAATAATCAGGGTTTGTCACAATTAAAATTAGAGTGTCAAACACACTCTATACAAGGAGGTGCTAACATCTCCCCCCCCCCCTTTTGATGATAAATAAAAATTGAATTGGATAATTCAAGTACTATATTTGTAATAATAAACAATAATAGATGTATTTGAGTTTAAAAATAGTCAACTTAAAAATATAAAACTAAATTACTGAATTACCTCCCCCTTTGAGATTATCAAAAATAATAAATAGTTGTTAAAATTAGAGAAAAATTGATGAAAATAAAGAGTTTCCATTATATATGTGGTAAAAATATATGACTACAAAAAGATAAGAGGAAATGGAGAATATAAAATATCCTTATAAAAATATAATCTCAAAACAGATTCATTATGTAGAAGAATTGGGTTGATCATCTTTGTACTTCCCTTGTATTTTTCACAATTTCTGTCACAGTCCTATGATGAGAATATAGTCGTGTTTGTTGGGTAAAAGGTTTTAATGTATGGTTGGGTGGTAGATGGGGGAAGTGTCTCTCAGAAAATAATGGGTATGAGTTTTTTGATTGCATCAACTTGTGACAAACTCAGAGCTCAATATGGTGGAGGCATGAGACTATATGACTGACTAATTAGAGTATGGTTTTACGAAAATAAGTCTATGGATGTGGTTGAAATAATTGTTGAATATTGGTTTGATTCACTAGTAATTACTGTGTTTTTTATGTACATGATGATAGGGTTTATGGAGAATGATGAAGTCCATAATTTTTGAACCTCCCCTTTCCATTGCATTGAAAAAGTCATACTTATCATCCATAAATTATTTAAGAGATGGTGTGAGAACCTATTGTTGACTAACCTATTGTTGAATAACCTATTATTTGAAAGATCTTATCAATAGTGGTATCCTCATGATATCAAAAAAAATATGAAATTATCAAACACTTCATTTTTGTTTTAGATCCTTGACTATTAGTACATGATAGATTTCTTTAGGACTTCATTATGTTGTCTAAGATCTCTAGTATAGCCTCTTATAAAAACATGGATATGTTATCGATGAAAATGTATCTGCATAATTTTCACGTCATTAGTGCTCACATATCCCATAGAATTTATGATTTTTTATCTAATTATTTTTTTTAGTAGAACTCTTTCAAGTTGTACTGGAGCAGGAGGAGGTGAAGATCAAGTAGAGGTAGTAGTATCTAAACAATCAAACTTTTGAGAAATGGATTTCATGGATTTGGATACATAAGATTCCAAACACTCTAATGAATATTAAAATCATTCTACTTCAGTTGAAAATCATCTAAAATCAGTAACCATTTCTTGAATATGAATCCTAACTATTGGTTGGATATGTGATATCACCAATTCATCCAAATATCAAACATTTTCACTACTGAGATGAGTAGTTTATGATGCATAGGAACTCAAGACATGAGTAAAGTCATAAACAAAATTCTTCATCAATATGTCCAAATTATAATTCAATATAATATAAAAATAATTAAAATCAACTTGTGTCACTACATCATGAAGTAAAACATGTTGAATAGTCGGAAGATCTCTTTGGTCATGAGATAGGGAAATCTCAGTTACTCTACTGGTTTCAATGGGGATAAAAGACTATAACTCTCTAGATTGATTTATCATATCCACTAGGGATCCTTCTATTTTTGAAATGTTTTTCAAAACTTCATATGTATCACTGTATTCGAATCTATGTCTTAGAATCATGGATATTTTTTCCATTATTTATAGGAGATAAATGTAGGTCTTATACATGGAATAAATTGAGTTTGTCTGGGTATTTGGGAAAATTAACTAACATCAATTACATATGGGGCAGCATCATTCTGATTGGTTTCCATGTTTTCTACTAGTTCTTATTGATCCCTTTGATCACCATGATTTAGATTTTTTTCTCCCATATTTACAGCTTCCATGCCTTCTGTAGGAGATGTTGGAACATTAGGCATCATGGAATTCTTTGGTTTATTTTCTTGTAAATGAGAACTAGATACCATAGGTGAAGAGGATTGATGTTAGAGAATCTCTTGTTTAGTATAAGGTTAAATTCTATTCTCATTAAACCCCTCATCACCAGAACCACCTTTTTTGTCATCTCTATGATGATGGCCACTATTTTTGTATGCATCATGAGAATCGTAATCAACAAGAACTTCATCATTATAATATTCATCATCCTAACTAGAAGATTCAACATACATTTGAAGATCTAAAATATTTTTATCCACTTTTTTATAAACAATATCATTTACTCCATTCCGATTTTAATCACTTTATGTCTTATAGGTAGATAATTTAAACTGAGATCCTCCAAAAACATCAATATATTCTTCATTGTCAATTTTAGGTAAGGGAGTTTCTCTGGTAGGCAGAGAGCTTGATTAATTTACATGTGCACTTGATACTATATGTAGAGATTTTATGATCTCTAGATAACTCCCTTATTTTTCAAAAAAAACTTCTTCTTCAACTTTTTCTTCTTCCACTTCTTGATCATCTGTCTCAAAAATAGCATCAACATCAGAGTAATCGTCAATATCATTAGATTATATACCTGAATCAAACATGTCCATAGGTCTAATAGGCTATAAATAGAGTTTAAATCATTATAAAATTTCTCATTATTGTTGACCCAACATCCCCTCCATGGATTCCATCTCACTTAAATCTTTTAAAAATTGTTTTTGACTAGAAAAAACCACCAAAACTGTCTTCAACATATTCTTCATATTTGACATTACCCTTTGCATCTAAGATGGAATAAATTATTTTATGATAAATGAGGGAGTTATATCAAGTGATCTTTATTCATGTCACATGCATATGGTTCATCAAAAATCTTCACAGATTTATTCTCTTCCCTTTTATCATCATATACATAATTTTGACATCTTGAAACCTCATTCTACTAAAGTCCACAATCCTTGGATATAAAAAGTGTTTCCAAAATTTGAAAATAAACATACATTTACAATCGAGATTGAAACCAACAGTCCTTCTTAGTATTCCAACTCTAGTTAACTATAGGGGAGATCTTTCATAATAGAAATTTTCACAATCACTCTGTATACTTGTAAATAATCACATACTAATTTATGTGGAACCATTAAATATTTTTTCCATTTTCTTGATGAGAAATAAATATCATCTCTATCTATGATTCATAAAATTATATTACCTTTCTTCCCCAAAAAAATTCTCACATTTGAATAAAATTAAAATACAACCATTGGATATTACACATGATGATTTTAGGTATAATGGTTCATCTGATTTTTCTTTTACAATACCATTAACATTAGCATATTTCTAGTTGGAATCAACTGTGTATCAATTTCATTTTCTGCTGTCACTGAATGATTTCGTAGATGTTGGTTTAGTGAAATGATTTCCAAAATGCTTGTGGATACATTTTATTTTATGGAATTCCTCATCTCTTTAATATTCAATTATACCAATTTATTCACATGGACCATTTGGATCGTTTTATGTCTTTAGGAGGAACAAGTAAGAAGGAAGATCAGTTCGAGAGGAAGGAAAAGGATCAAGAGAACAATGGTTAGAGGTAGTAAATTTATTTAGATTTTTCTAAATGGTTTAATCATTTATGGATTATAAATAAATAATATTATTATTAAAAAAATAATATTTTCATCGTTAATGGAATACATAAACTCTAACAAGGAAAAGGTAACATTAAATGTAATGGTGACTCGTTCAATAATAACTCATTAATGGTGACTCACCAACAGTAACTTCATTAATGGTGAGTCATCAATAGTGACTCATCAATTGTGACATCATTTATAGTGACTCATCAACCAAAATTTATCATTCCAAATCCAAGTTTAATGTAGTTTAATCATTATGATTTCAAAGGGTTATTTAATATATCGTCTAGTTGAGGTTCAATTCCAATAAATTTTAATGTTATATCACTATTTTAATAATATTCTCTAAAAAAATGATGTCTTAAATCAATGTGTTCTATTATAAAGTGTGGTACTGGACTATTGGAAACTTTTATCTCACATGTGATATCAAAATTTGTAGGTACATGTCTAAATTTGTATCCAATTTATAGTAAAATATGTTTCTACCAGAATATTTGTGCCTGGAAACCTCCCACAACTATGTATTTTGATTCAGTATTATATAGTGAAATATAATGTTTCTTCTTACTACACCATAATTCTAGATACTTTCCTAGAAGATGACATGTTCCTGATGTAATTTTCCTATCCATCTTGATGCCTTCAAATTCAGTAGCTAATTAACTAACTAAATCAAAATCTTGTCCCCTTTCAAAGAAAAATCCTAAATTGTTTGTATACTTGAGGTACTGAAAAATTCTGTTGACAACTAATAAATGTCACTCTTTTAAATTTTCTTGAAACAGAGAACACATACACATATTAAACATAATATCAGTCTGACTAGTAGTTAAATATAGAATAAATCCAATCATATCTCTATAACTAGTTTGATATATTGAATTTTTATCTCTATCAAGGTCTAGTTTATAGGTTCTACTCATGTGATTATGAAAACCTTCGGCACATTCTATTCCAAAAAGTTTTAAAATATCTTTAGATTATTTATTATTATTTAATATAATTATTCCTTTATTTCAAAAATATAAAATCCATGAAGGAATTTGTGTTCACCCATTAAAAACATATCAATATTCATTTTCCATCTATTCTGAAAAATCATTTCCAAATGAATCAATAGTATATCCAAAAATAATATCATCTACATATATTTTTACTAATAAATAATATTTTTAAATTATTTTTATAAACAGGTTTGGATCTGGTATACACTTTAAAAATATTTTTGAAATATGGAAAGAAGTAATTCTATCATACTAAGCTCTATGAGCCTCTTTTAAATCATAACATGATTTTGTTATATTACAAACTCTATTTGGAAAATGTTTATTTTCAAATATTGGGTCTTGTTCACCCAAAAAAACCCTCAATTTTAAATCCATTTGATAATACACTTCTAAAATCCATTTTATATAATTTTATTTCTAAATGGATATATAAGAAAGAAGTATACTAATGACTTCAAGTATTTTTATTGGTTAAAAATATTCTTCATACTCAATAAATTATTCTTGATTACAACCATGTGTAACTAATAATTCTTTATTTCGTACAATATTTCTAGACTCATCAACCTTGTTTCTAAACTAGAACATTGTGGCAATAGTATAAAAAAATTTAGGTCGATCAAAAAGTTCCCAATTTTTTTTTTCAAACTAATTTTGTTATTCATTCATAGATATTATCGAGAATTCATCATTGATGGCATCATTGATGTTCTTAGGTTCAATATTTTAAAGCAAGGTTTGATGTTAAATTGTATTTCTTAGTGAGTCTTTGATTAGTTTACCAATATCTAGGTTTCTTATTAATACATCTAAAGGGTGGTGTCTATGAGCCCTAATGGGTATTTGAGAAGATCGGTTGGTAAAATCATGGTATTAATCATGTTTAGGTTCGGGAATTTTACCGGCTAATATATTTTATTCATTTAAATTATCATTCTAAAGGTTTTGAATTAAGATTCAGATTTGATAGGTCATCGCCAGGGGATTCTATGATAGTCTTATCATCTTTAGGATCAGTTTTATAAAACATAATTTGAACATAATATTGAATTTTTATGGTTCTCTTGTAAAAAACATTGTAATATTTACAATATGTTTAATACCCATGGAACATTTCATCATCACTCTAGGAATATTTTTTACCAAATTATACATTTTATTTAGAATTGAATCCCTTCAACCAAAATATTTAATGTAATTAACCTTTGTATTTGTGTCATTACATGACTCATAAGGTTTTATCTTTAAGAGAGGTCTAATCGATACTTTTTTTATTGAATAAAAGGTTGTATTAACAGATTCATCTAAAAAGTAGATAGGTAGGTCATACTAGTTTGACATAGTTTTGTCTATATCTTGAAGAGTACTATTTCTTCTTTATACCACACCAATTTTTCTGTGGTGTCCTAGGACCAAAAAGTTGTGATTATATCCATTTTTAGAATAGAATGATTTTAAGTCTTGATTTTTAAATTCTTGACAATGATCTCTCCTTATGGTCTTAATCCTATGTCCAATAAGATTTTATGCAGATTTGGAATACGTAATAAAGTATGAGAAATATTTAGTTTTGTGAACTAGAAAGTATACCCATGTGTATCTTGAGAGGCCATCTACAAGGACATATACATAGTGTTTTCCATTTAGATCGGGGACTCTAGAAGATCCATATAGGTCCATATGAACTTGTAGAACTGGTACATGATGCAAATATGTTTCTTTAAAATTTTTGTTTCCCTGGATGGTAGCCTATGCCTATTTTATACTTGGGAGAAATGTGATTTCCTAGTATTTGAGTTAATTTTTTCTTACCATTGTTACTTTATTTTATTTTTTCATTAACTATTCATATTAGAATTTTAATTCATTTTTTTCTTTCTAAAGTTGACCATTTTTCTCCATTTCAATAGTAAGATTATTTTTAACATTTTCTGTTAAGTCTTTCTATTTCATGAGTGACATATATTTATCTTTCAACTCATGAAAGTATTCATCCAGCCGTTATAGTAATCATACAGATATTTTATTGTCATGGTTTCCTTATAGTAATTATTTTCTTCATTTTCTAAAATGACTAAAACATTATTAGGAGGAACTAGAAGAAAATTTTGTTCCTCTAATATTCTTCTGTAAATAACCTATTGTGGCTATCATACTTCTCTTCTTGATTGGTTTTTGACTAACATGAGTTTCTTTTGGAGGCATTCCATATTTCCTTCAGGGATTTTTTCTATATTCAATACTTATCATCGTAATAATTTTCATATTTCAATTTTATACAATCATAATTAATGTGACAATTCCTCTTACATTTATAATAGGATACTTTATTTTGAGTATCATTCTTTTTCTATTCCTTTTTTCACTTTACTTTTTATCATAATTTCCTCTGAAATTTCATTTCTTATAGAAACTTTTACCTATATAATTTATTGAATCTTTTAGCCATTTGTTCCATTTCTCCATCACATTCATCAAGAGATCTGACTTCAATGGATTCTTTAGTTTTTACTTTTTCTCATTATATGGAGGTTGTAGATTATATTGCTATATATTTTATTTTAGGTTAATCCTCATTAATCATTGTGTTGACTTTATTCTCTTATTCATACATCATCATATCTCCTATCGGTTCCTTAAAAAGTGGTTTACATACATAACATTACTCTCAAATTGACATAAATGTTCCTCTCCATCTATTTGGAAATCATATGAGTAGTCTCATTACTTGATATTTGTTTTTTACTTGTCTTCCAAGAGAGTGTATAGTATTCATTATTTCATTGATCTTGAGATACATACCAAAAATAGGCTCATCATATTTCATTTTAAATGTATCATTGTTGATTGTGTACGTATTTTACCTCATTTATTTGACATTTTATGTTCCTTAATGTGTGAAAGATTGGTTACCAATATTTAAAAATTATATATTCAAGTAGATATTCTATTGAATTAATCATCTCCATAATAAAAAATCAACACATTCATATCTTTGCAATTTTTATTGTAAGATGTTTTTGTATAATTACTCCATTAAATTCTAGGAGTTTGTGTTATTTAAAATTAATCTTTTATTACAGTCCATATATCAAAACCTATATTTTCCAATTTAGTTTTCATTTTTATTTTCCATTGATCATAGTTGGTAACATTTAAATAATAAATTCCATTGGTATTAGAAACTTTTTATCCATTATCAATAAATAAAAAAAATAGAATTGAACTAAATTTGATTTCATTAGAATAAAACTAAAATTAAATTTCACAAGGTTAATTTAAAACCACCCACTTATATCAAATTGTTTTTGGGAGATTAAATATAGATGGGTGAATTGAGTTGCTAATAATAATTTCTTTAAATAAATAGACTAAAGTACAACCTCTTTATAAAATAAAATTTCGAAATAATCAAAACATTAGATTGAGATATGACATATCCTTTTCAAAATATTTCTTAATGAGTGATTAGGTTTTGGGTAAATATATTTTAGAAATACCCTAACATTCCAAATAAATTTTATTAGATAGAAACAAATATAAAAAATAGTTAAGATTAATTATAAAAAATATTTTTTGTTTTTTAGTAAAAGGTATCGTGAATATGATAGTTAAGACAAAACAAATAGCACAGTTACACAACAGAATAAAAAAGTGGTCCAGCCTCAAGGTGAGACATAATCCCATCCAACTAGAAATAATCCACTACCAAGTAGATTATAAATATAATCAAATAAATCCCCATCCTAGATTAGCTATACAGTCAATATCAATAACTACAATAGGATGTCAAGGATAAAAATCCCCTTGCACAATCGTTTGTGGGATGTACAAATATCAGAGAGAACATAAATACCTCTTCCAAATACACAGTGCAAAATGAATTGATGATTAATAGTATTACAAGTATTCTCTAGGAATGTGAAAGAGACAATTTCATTTAGAAAATAGAAAAACAACACACTACTCAAAATGAAATAAAAATGATCAAATATTAATAGAAAATCTCATTCTTATGTGTTATGTATATTCCTAGTCCTCAGATCGGCATTAGTGGGGAGTCAGTGCTTTATTCTAGAAAATTTAAGCATAATGGAGGATTATATAAATATATAGGTATGTTTTAGTTTATCTATTTATGTTGTCTCGGTCAATGATAGTAGTAGATTATGTGATTTTGTTTCATTGATCTTTACATAATGTTAACCAGAATGTTTGTGACAATTCACTAATTTGGATGCACAATACACTGTAGGTTTTTTTGTTTTTAAGTAGGAGATCTTGTCAGCTTTCTATTGTATCTATTTTAATTTATATGAGGCACAAAAGCTTTTTAAATATTTATTAGTGAAGGATGTAGAAGATCCAAAATCCTCATATCATATTTTACTAATACATGAATACTTTTTCAAACTATCCATGTATGGATTTATCCATTGAGACATTCATTATAAAGTCCATGAATAATAATGGTAAAAGAATCTGGTGGGGACTCAGCATTTTGTACTGACACGCCTTTAGCGGTGAATCCTCTAGTATTAAATGTGACTCACCTCTGGCAGTAGCTCATCCTGGTGGTAATTTCTATTGGTGGCGATGGTGACTCTGTTTGGAAATAGTTCATGGTGGAAATAACGATGACTCACGCCTAGAGGTAGCTCATATTGGCGGTAACGGTAACTCAGAGTCAAGTAGTAACAATGTCTCCCAGCTAATTGTGACCTTCCATAATACATAGTGAAAATATTACTGAAGCATTCTAAAAATATAATTTTCTTTCATATAACTTATGAAACATTAGTACTAAAAGAATCTTGGGTTGTGGTCATTAAAATAATAGAGTGTTAAACATACTCCATACAAGGAGGTTATGACACATTAACATTGCATAACTTGTTTAGAATACATAAATCATTATATAAACAGATGCCCAAAGACCATACAAGTATAGTGCCTTTGAAAACGTGGAATCATACACAATAGTACATAAAGGAGATACATTATATCGCACTATGTTATTATTTACTAGAACTCTTATCAAACACATCAAAAATAATAAATATCTTAATAGTCTGGTGGAAGGAAACATAAAAATGGGTTAGACCAGATGATCATTAAGGGTATATAAAGGAGATAAATAAACATAATCATGAGCATAAGGGTATTGGAACATGATCAAGAAAATATAAGATCATACCATGCATATCAAAGATCATGACTTTTGAATCATGGAATAAGTCTTGGTAGTTCATAAGACATGAATTATATGGAAATAAATAACATAATGCATGAAAACATAATCTAGTAATAAAGCACGGAATTGTGGAAGACACATAACCATATAATATTATTTCCATATTATCCAATGCATCACTATAAAAACAATATTGTTAATATTGGTTCACTACCCATAACATATTTGTTGTAATGGCTCACTCACATGGAAATCATAGTATCATGAGTTCACTCATCATATTATCTTGGTAGTCTTTGTTCACTCACATGGACATATTATTAGTCAAGGTTTATTCTTAAGACCATCATAGTAATTTTCATGAGACATAAATTTTTACCCAATACATTGCATGTAGATATAGGTCCAACCCATATCATAATGAAATCATCATACTTGTTCCAAAGTATCATAAATAATAAAATCAAAATCCATGAAATGAAATGGGTATTATAAATATTTATTAATATCATAACCTGTGGAAAAAATTTATGTTTCATAATCATCTCATCATAAACATAACCCATGAAAAGAAGTTGGTTTCAAAAGCATATAAACCATGAAATAGAAACATGTTTCATAAACATCATGACATTAAAACATAATACATTCAATGAAATAATATGAATGGATACATTGAAATATTTCTTCATAATGTTTTTTAACACCAATGGATATTATCTTATATGTGAAATAATTTTTAAATATATTTTAAAAACCTTTGTTGAGGAATAAAACATTCTTCTTATAAAAATGAATTTTAAAACCTAAAATAATTTCAAGAAAACTTCCATTAAAATTTTTTTTTAGAAATTATAATAGAATCACTGAAAACCATAAAACTTTTTTAAATACCTTTTCACTAGAAAATTGGTTTCATATATCTCTTAAAAAAATTTGAGAACATATTTGAAAAAAAAATTGAATACAATAGATTGCTGAATGAAGAGAGAGACAATCATATATTCTGTAGGAACATTATTTTAATTACCAATTAGTTTAAATTGGTACTAATATATTATTATTTATTTTTTAATGAGATAAGAATAAAATTAATGAGTGTTGCAGAGAGATAGATCTTTAGATTTTATTAAATGAAGCATAATCACAAACAGTCTCAAAAGGTGATGGGATTATTCAATAAACACTTATCACTTGGAAACATGAAAAAAATAATCTCTTTGTAAGAAAATATAATTTCATGAGGAAAAAGTTATAGTAAAAATAATGATATTCATGATATAATATATCTCAAAAAAAATTGATGCATAATAAAACCTGAGTCTCAAAGAATGAAAATTGAGACAAAACTATTTTACCGTTTTGGTAACTTTTTAATCCTAAAACCCATGAAATAAATATCATAAAATTGATACATGAATGCCCATAAATATTTGTAGAAGATACATATCATACTTTAATGGGAATTACATAGACCACATAAAAGGAAAGAGTGGTGAACATAGAATGTATCCCACAGAAATAAAATGTGAGATGAAATCCCCTTAACTTGTGTCTTAACTCTCGTTCCACTCTTTAAAATTAATTGTATAATAATAATTATTTTTATAAATATTTTAAAGATCCATATTATTATATATACTATAATATAATGTTTTATTATGACTTTATATTACCCTCCTGTGAACAATCCAATGTTAAGATTTCACTTTGGGCAATATCTTCTTTGTTCATCGCATGTGTCTTATTTTGTTATCTCATTGGTCCTTATACATAAATCATGAATAAAGATTGTAAAACATGACATAAATATCAATTATAGTCATTATATTTTTTATTATATTAATATATATATTATAGAAGTATGAAATTAAATACACTATTCATGGAGACGGAAAGTCGTATGTGCGCATGAATATAATTTCTATTTTTTGTTGTCATATTGAATGAATGAATGTAAAATACCTATATGTATAAATAACATTATTAAAATATAATTATTATATCATATATGTCATATAATTTCACTAAACCAATCATTAGTAAATTTCATTTTGTGTGTTAATGAATCAAATTGAATTGATGGGGTTGTAGTCCACACTTCCTCAAACAAAATTATAATATTTACACTAAATGGAAAGTGGAAATGATATGTGTTATAAAAATATTAAGTAATAATAATTACATAATAAATAAAATATATGACATATATAAACATTGTTACCATCATAATTTCCATCATGGTAGGAAGTAAATGAAAATTGAACAATCGTCATTTAGTGAGTCAACAGTTCGTTGTACACATTAATAGTATGTATATTACCCATTATATGGAAGTACGTGTATGTGTATTTCGAAACCATAGAATAAAGATCATAGTATATTGAGGATACTAATTTTTTATACAATCATGTAATAAATAGAGTGGATGGGTGGAGAAATAAAATAAAATATAGAAGCTTGAGAGAAGACATTATCCCTTATTTGGGTAACCCGTTTTGGTTTCTGATAAAGGGACTAAATGGAAGACATTATGACCAAAGTGATGATTCAAGGGTGAAGGGAGGGATATTTGAAATAGTATTTCTCATATCATGGAAAACCCTAGTTATTGTGTAGGATTTAATAAGATGGATATATGGTGTCCTTTTATAGGGAAGGGAAATGAAAAACTTCATAATTTTTAAAAGAAGTTAGTTATACCAATGTTCTTACCTAAAACAATTAACACCAAACCAAAAACAACAAATTAGTTGAATTTGAATGGAAAAATAATGGCTATAAAAATTGGTTTTTTACTTGTGTGTAGGTCATTTTTTGTCATAAATTTAGGGTTTAGTACTATGTAAACCTAATTCTTCTATTAATCATTATAACTAATTTTAATCACATTAACTAATATTTTTTTTAAAAAAATAATTTTAACTCATTAGTAATTATAAATTATTATTATTTCAAATATGGAATCAATTTTTTCAAATTATGATTACTTTAGTTATATAAAATAAATTTAAATTTATCTCACATTCTGGTCAACAATGCTGTGTTTTAATGTAAAAACATTCAAATGATTATGAAGTTTTTATACCCAAGTTTAAAGCATAATTGATCAAAATTACCTAAATTGTATTAATTTGTAAAAATATTAACTAATTAGCATTGATTTTTTTTTGAAAAACTATCAACCTTATAAATAAATTAGATGAAAAAACTATTTTAAATTAAAAACTGATATTTTTCACTATTTATAAAAAAATGAAGTTTCTAAAAAAATTCCAAAAGTTATTATATAAGATAATTTACACATTATAAATTAAAAAATTAAATTTATTTAATCAAATTAAATTTCTAAATGTGTCTAAAATTAATTTTCATATTTTTCAAAGAAGGACATTAAAAGCTGCTTATTTGAGAAAATGTTATTTTTAAACATATAAAGACTATACCAAAAATTATATATTTTGTTATCAATATGTTTTATTTATATAAAAGCAATAAAAATATTTTAAAATTAGTTATTAAAATACATATTAATTAGTTTAAGTGATGATTTTGTAATTATCTCATTTAAATAATAATAACAATAACATGATGCTTTGTAGAATCATCGGGGTAGCATGTAATGTTTTCCTAGTCGATGTCATGTGTTACATACAACATTTTGATATTTCATGTAACATATTAAAAATTTGGTTCACATTTAACATAAACAAATTAGGTGTTTCATGTAACTTATGCGATGTTTGTGTTTCATGTAGCATACACCATGTCAATGTTTGGTGTAACGTATGTCGATTCGGTGTCATGTGAAAGGAATTTTTGACTTAGGGTTTTAAAATACATAAATGAATATTAAATTTATTTGAGAAAAATAGTTCCATCATAACTCTTGTTTTTACATCAAGCATATTGTACTTCTTCTCCCTTCATTCATAATTGTTCTTCCCCACTCATCACCATAATCTGATTCCTTTAAGTCTATAGGAAACCTTGTGGTAATCCTTCAACTCTATTATCCTCCTTTGTGTTCATTATATTCTTCCAATAACTTTTGTTCCATTAGTTATGCTTGTTATTCTGTATTCCAACAATGCATGGTAAAATTAGATAACAATTATATGGATTTCACTCTACCAAGGAATAGGGTGACCCAAGATATCATTTTCACATCACCATGTGTCATTTCATTGAGGTACTTTACTAAAATGAATTTATAAATCCTTTAATCATAAATAATTTTTTTTTATTTTTTAACACCATTTTTTTATGGTTTATGCCTAAGTTGAAGTTAGAAATGAGTCTTCGGTAGCTGGAAAGTGTTTTTTCATCGTTCTGGCGTGATAGGATCAGCTGGTAAGAGTTTTGGGTGTTATTCCCATTTTAAATAAAATTGTACTTTTAAACAAATTTTTGGTTTGTAATTAATTATTTATAATTATTTTATAACTAATTGAAATAGTTTTCTTGTTTCAATAAAAATACCTGACATTACATGGTTGATCTTGGACATTCCTTGGCATCTACTTCCCGTCTTTGCAAAATTTGTAGGAATATTTCTAAAATTTGATGCTCTATCATACCTACACTATGGTGTTATATATTTTTATGATATTATATATTTTATTGCCTTTTCTCCTGAGGTATAATCCCCTAGTATATAATCATTGAAATGAACTATTTAATTAGTTTATTTTAGTTAGGTAAAAAGGATTACTATTGAGGGTCACTAACATCTCCAACACACTAGCTTCAAACATTGACATGAGAATATTAATGACACTAAGGATCCCTTGAGGGATTATACAACTTATGATACAACCCATAGGATCCCATGTAGTATGGATCCACTCTAATACTTATTATAAGGATACCATGAGATATGTCATTACATATGTGTTGACATAGTGGATCCTAGGAGGGGTGTAACGCCCCGACCCCAGCTACCCAGAGTCGGTGCATTATTACATAACATTGGCATGATCACAAGAAAGATCAAATCTCGAAAGACCGATTGGTTTAGTAGCCTTGGAAACACTAGATATATTCATAAGTTTTACATTACATCATAAAATGAAAAACTACTATAACAACATAATGTCTCCATAATCCACACTCATATCCCCAAAAAATATCCCTGCAGGTCATTCATAATTTACTTCTTCACTTCCTGGGAAAAATAAAACATAGAAAAGGGGTGAGCTCAAATGCCCAGCAAGGATAACAATATAGCGGAAACTTTCATAAATAAGAATAAACATTTAAGGCAATGTATAACTAAAACAAAAGCCTTTTAAACTTGAATTTCAACATGGTATGGCATAAATAAAATGAAATAATGCCATTTACTTATTCACATGGATATTCTACTAATCGAATAATCACATGCAAAAATCAATAACCACTTTCATAATGTTGGAATACATAATGCCAGACTATCATAACCACATAGCCAAGGCCTCGTGCCAAGACTACAAATAAGATTTTGTCAAGGCCTTGTGCCAAGACACTAGTTTGTCTCATGAGACCTACCGATGCATCGAGGAGCTATAGCGGGCTCCACCCGTCACATATTAAGTCCAATGCATTCCCATATGAAAAGGTTTAAACATAACATAAACATTCGTATTAAAACTAGCAAACGAAATGTCAATACTTTCACCATAAACTATGAATGGTATAAAAATAGCACATCCACAGTCAAACATATCACAAAACCTTCAATACAATATAGAAGTTTTGTATCATAATAAATCAACTTCAAATAATCTTAAAATCCATCAAAGGATGTTGACATAGATGAAATCAAAATTCTTTTTAAAGAAATATCTCCTTTTATTTTGAAATAATTTAAGATCCATATAAAATAAAACATTTTCTTTGAAAATATTCTTATAAGCTTGTAAGGGAAGCTTTGAAGATTTTATAACGGTGGAAAATAGCCGCACCCGCCGTATAAGTTAAAAAAACATTCTTACCTTAATTCTGTCGAAAAGGTTAAAAAGGACCTTGTTTTGAAAACGACCGAAAGATTCCTTTATAAACCACTTATAAAAGTCAAAAAGGGTATAAATGACTTTAACTCATATTCTAGTAAATAGTAAAAATGTTTTGAAATGCATTTTTAAGAAACATGGATGTGGATGATAAAGAGATCCCAGTAGATTATTACGTATAAACAACCTTGGATAATGAAGAGGTTGTAAAGTAAACCCTTACATTGTACTTTTCCTTGGTTGGGGTAGGTTAACCTCCTGTATAATGGTGAAATAATTGTTATTAAATTATACAAGAATCATATATATTAATATGATATCATATATGATCTTTTAACATTGATTTGTTAATAATATCTTAGAATTATCGTCGTTTCGGGTGTTAACTTACTCATTTTCTTTATATGTTTTGTTACATAAGACATGGTTGTTGTATCTTATTCATATCCAGAATGATATCTAGTCCTTAAACATCATTTTTAAATCATCAAATGATAATTATACTTGAATGGTTACGATGGAGAATGAATCTCATCGCGTTCGTGGAGACGGTAGTCCGTACGTACGCACGAGCGAAAATATCATTCTTTTGATATTAAAATAATATATAAATGAATGGTATATCATATATACAGAATCATTAACATGTTATATTTATTATTTACATGATTTACACATCATTATTATACCCATCCAAATAATATTATATTGAATAACAATTACACCACGACGTGGAGACGGTAAGCCGTACGTACGCACGTATGGTGACATGTTATTCAAAGGGTGGATAGAATACTGAATATGGTTGTACCATACTTATAATAACATCACAGTATATGTGAGATACTGGAGTTATTATTTTAGAATGGTAAGAACAAAGGAAGAAGAAGTGGAAGAAGAAATGAACTTAGAAAAGGGTGGTGAAATCATTACCTCTTCTTCGGGTTCTTCCTTTTGATTTGATCAAAAGGGATCCTTAGGTTGGCTTTCTGATCAAACTAAGGCCTCTAGGTTGTAGTGAGGGATGTTGGGAGAGTATTTGGGTAGAGTTTGGCCGAACCAAAAGGCTTTGAAGGTGTGAAGAAATGAGAAGGATGAGTGCCCTTTTATAAGAGGGGTGAGGGGCACCTTTGGAAAAGTTAGAAATATTAATTTATAATAAATTCATATTCGGTTTCTAAAGGCTCCAAAGTTGATTATTCAAAGTTTAAGGTGGGGATAGGTCGAAAATCACTCAACCAATAGAATTTAGACAGGTTTGGGTACTTATATTAACCTTATCTTTAAGTATTAACTCTAAGTTAATTAGTTTCACTTTTACAATGTCTCTTTGTATTTTTATATAATATGGTTAATAAACTTACTATATACTTCCAAGCGACCCCCAAGTGGTACATTAATGATGAACCTATCATGATATAAGTCTCTTGGTCGAACCTTAGATTTTTAAGAATTTAATATCAATTAATAATATAATATTTGTTTTAAGAACTCTTTTATGTCAATTTTGACACTATTCAATAGTTGATTTTTTTGAAACTCATAACAGATTGATTACTTCGAACAAAGTCAATTAAATCAATACTAATATATCATATTATCCTATAAAATTAGTTTAATTCATTAAAAGTTTCATATTATATTTATTTGGGTATTTATAATATCAATTATTTTAATTTTTCACTATTATAGTAATTACTGCATCATCATTGTGTCATATATAAAATAAATTATTTAATGTCTAAAAATTATAAATAAAATATCATTATGTAGGAAATCGTTTTATCTTTCTAATTAATATTTATAATCTAAAATCCAACATATATAACCCTATGTAACAATTGTTGTTCTAAAAGATATATGCTTGTGTCATTTTTGTATTCATTTTAACTTAATTAAAATAAAGTGTCATTATCACTTACAAGTGGATCCATGGGGTCCCAAAATAGACCCAAAGATTCCCATGGTCGACCATGTATCAACCAATAGGGTTAAGACACGTTTTATGGTAATTTAGTATTATTATAATATTATTTTTTAACCCTTATTTACCGGATTTACCCTTAACCATGGTAAATAAAATATTTACCGCAGTAATTATTCAAAATGTCTAAAAATAAAAGTTACCTATTTACACAATTTGAACATCCTGATTCCAAATATGGAATCCATTTTCCTAAATTCAAAACACAGAAGTGGCAGAAATTAATTTAAAATTAAATCCCGCTGTCAAAACAAAAAGCGTGTTTTTAAGAGATAATAACTATCAAAAGATTGACACTCGTTTATGTTCGGTTTAATTGTAAAATTATGTCCAATGACCAAAATTATATTAAATGGTAAAAATATATTCTAAATATACTTTAAAACCACTCAAATTCATAATTTATCACTATTAATTATATTGATTAAAAAAGTTGTTTTTAATTAAAACTTAGTAATTTTCACTATTCATCAAAATATGAAAGTTATCCGAAATGTACCAAAATTTCACCTTAGGCTAAATTCGATATTCCGAATCCAAAAATGAAGTCCATTTTCAAATATAATATATATATATATAATTTCAAAAAGTAGGTATTACTATTCATAACGGCTAGTTTGATTAGTTATGGTGTGTTAGAACTCGGTGTTGCGTACAACACACGCTATCACATTATTCAAAGAGAAGCGTACCGTAGAAGCTTGGGGTGTTACATTCTCCCCTCCTTCAAATAATTGCGTCCTCGCAATTTCTAGGGTATTACTGCATAAAAAGACTCGGGTGGTTCTTCATCATAAGTTCCTCGGGTTCCCACGTTGCCTCTTCCATCTTATGGTTTCTCCACAAAACTTTTACCAGACGCGTCGTCCGGTTTCTCAGCACTTGTTCTCTCGTATCAAGAATCTTGACGGGCTCTTCACAATAAGACAGATCGGGTTCCAGTTCTAATTCCTCATAGGTGAGTACATGCGTCGGATCAGGCATGTATTTCCTCAATAGAGATACGTGGAACACATCGTGAACTTTGGAGAGACTTGGCGGCATTGCCAATCGGTAAGCTACAACCCCAATTCGTTCTAGAATTTCGAAAGGTCCGATGTACCTGGGACTCAATTTACCTTTCTTACCAAAACGTATGACTCCCTTCCATGGAGATACCTTTAGGAAAACATGATCACCGACTTGAAATTCCAAATCCTTCCTTCGATTATCGGCATAGCTCTTCTGCCTACTTTGAGCTGCTTTGATGTGATTTTGGATTACTTTCACCTTTTCCACTGTTTCCTCCACCAGTTCTGGGCCTACAAGTTTTCTTTCACCAACGTCATCCCAACAGGTTGGTGTACAACATCTCTTTCCGTATAACGCTTCATATGGTGCCATCTGAATACTCGAATGGAAGCTATTGTTATAGGAAAATTCTACCAGTGGTAAATATTGATCCCACACACCCTGAAAGTCAAGTGAGCAAGATCTCAACATGTCTTCTAGGGTTTGAATAGTCCGTTCTGATTGTCCATCTGTCTGAGGGTGGTAAGCAGTGCTCAAATGAAGTTCAGTATCCAGGTATTTCTGAAGACTTTTCCAAAATCTTGAAGTAAAACGGGGGTCACGATCAGAAACAATCGATAGGGGTACTCCATGAAGTCTCACAACTTCATTAATATATAGTCTTGCTAGACGTTCCAGGGGTAGATCTTCTCTTATAGCAAGAAAATGTGTTGACTTGGTAAGACGATCAACAATCACCCATATTGCATCGTTCCTTCTAGGAGTCTTTGGTAGCCCCATGACAAAGTCCATCGTAACATTGTCCCATTTCTACTCTGGTATGGGAAGAGGTTGCATGACTCCTCCAGGCTGTTGCCTTCCAGCTTTCACTTGTTGACAAACCATACATCTTGATACAAAATCAGCAATCTCCCTCTTCATGTTGTCCCACCAAAAATGTTCCTTCAAATCTCTATACATTTTGGTGCTCCCAGGGTGTATAGAGAAATTGGAACTATGAGCATCATCCAGCAATTCCCTTTTTAGATCAGGTATATTGGGAACACAAAGTCTCTTCCCGAATTTCAAAATTCCATCTTCATACACAAAGTCTCTCAATCTCCCATCATTCACAACTTTAATCTTCTTTTGGAATTCTTCATCATCGGTCTGAGAACTCTTAATCCTTTCTAGTAAAGATGGTTTGGCAACCATTTAAAAAAGCATTGATGTTTCACCTTCCCTGGTTATTCCCATGTCCATCTTCACTAGATCCATGAAAATTGGATCCCTTTCAATTCTCATATTGTTCAAAACTCCATGGTCTTTTCTACTCAAAGCATCTTCCACCTTGTTTGCCTTCCCTGGGTGGTAGTGTATCGTACAATCATAATCCTTGAGTAATTCAAGCCATCTCCTTTGCCTCATGTTGAGTTCTTTTTGTGAGAAAATATACTTCAAACTCTTGTGATCAGTATAAATCTCACATTTTTCACTATAGAGGTAGTGCCTCCATATCTTCAAAGCAAAGATCACTGCTGCTAACTCGAGATCATGAGTAGGATAGTTTTGTTCATGAATTTTCAACTGTCGTGATGCATAGGCAATAACTCTATCATTCTGCATAAGGACACAGCCAAGTCCTTTCTTCGATGCATCACTATAAATAACGAACCCATCATTCCCCGATGGTAGAGTCAATATAGGAGCATTGACTAATCTTCTCTTCAGTTCTTCGAAACATTCTTCACACTCTTTTGTCCAAACAAATTTAACCCCTTTACGTGTGAGCTTCGTTAATGGGTTAGCCAATCGGGCAAAATTCTGGACGAAACGTCGATAATAACCTGCCAAACCAATAAAACTACGTACCTCAGTTATACTCGTAGGTGCTGGCCATTCTTGGATTGCCTTGGTCTTAGAAGGATCAACAGAGATTCCATCTTTAGAGACAATATGGCCAAGAAAAAGAAATCTCCTGAAGCCAGAATTCACACTTGCTAAACTTCCCATATAATTCATGCCTCCTCAGAGTCTTCAAGATAATGCGCAAGTGATTTTCATGATCTTTGTAGGTTTTGGAGTATACCAGAATATCATCAATAAATACCACCACAAATTCATCGAGATACTCCTTGAAAACTCTATTCATCAGATCCATGAATACAGAGGGTGCATTAGTCAATCCAAACGGCATTACAGTAAACTTGTAATGCCCGTACCTGGTTCGAAATGCTGTTTTCGGAATGTCTTCCTTCTTCACACACAACTGATGGTATCCAGATCGAAGGTCAATCTTTGAAAAGTATTGAGCTCCATGCAGTTGGTCAAATAAATCATCAATACGAGGTAGGGGATACTTGTTCTTTATTGTTATAGCATTGATCTCCCTGTAGTCGATACATAACCTCATAGATCCATCTTTCTTTTTAACAAAAAGAACAGGGGCTCCCCATGGAGAAACACTAGGGCGAATAAATCCCTTATTACTCAATTCCTCTAGTTGTTTCTTTAGTTCGACTAACTCTACAGTGGCCATTCTATAAGGGGTCTTCGATATAGGCCTTGATCCAGGAATCAAATCAATAGAAAACTCAACTTCTCGTTCTGGAGGATGTCCAGGTAAATCTTCCGGAAATACATCTACAAATTCTTTCACAACAGGTACATCCTCTATTTGAACATTCCTTTCCTCACCGACAGTTATTTCATTCTCTTCCTCCCCAATAATTGAATTAAGTTGAGCTACTGGGGGTGGATCTAAATAAGAATTAGGTGGTGACGATTCTACTCTAAAAATAAGGTGCTCCTTATCATTATCATCAAGAATCGTAACCTCTTTATTCTTACAATAAATCTTCGCATCATAATCCGAAAGCCAGTCCATACCGAGGATTATATCAAACTCAATCATAGGTATGACGATGAAATCAGCAGATAAAGAAAATTTATGTGCTCTAATGGGGACTGATTCACAAAACTTTGTTGCAACGATACTTCCCTTAGGAGTTTTAACTGACAACTCCCTTATTAAATCAAATTGGAAATATCTAATTTTCTTAGCAAACTGGGAAGATATGAAACAATGCGATGATCCAGAATCAAATAATGCATTTGCTAAACTTGAGGAAACCATTAAATTACCTTCCACCACGTCTTTCGGAGCTTCTACCTCAGCAGTAGTGATAGCATAAGCCTGGCCTTGATCCCTTGGCCTTTTCTGAGGTAAGTTCTCTTGACGCTTAGGACATGCATTTGCATAATGCCCCATCTCCCTGCAATTATAGCACTGAACGTTGGTAGCTTCCTTATTCCCCTTGCAATCATGAGCTTGGTGGCCTTTTTCACCACACTTGTAACAGAATCCCATTCCCTTCAAGCAAGTACCAGGATGTTTCTTCCCGCATTTACCACAAGATGGATATTCAACCTTTTCCTTCTTCCCCTTATTTCCATTCCCAGATTGATCAGAAGGTCTCTTCTTCTCTTGCTTTGCTTTAAAGTCATAAGACTTAGAGAATTCCTTTTCGTTCTTGATAGCACATGAGACAATGTCTTCGTACGATGAAAAGGATTGTGAGACTAACGCTCGACGGAGAAATGGTTTTAACCCATCAAAGAAACGATCAATCTTACTTCTTGGTTTGCGAATATAATCTCCAGCATACCTTGCTAACCTTGTAAAGTTAGCCTCATACTTTGTGACATTCTCATCCTCCTTTTGTCTCAGACTCAGAAATTGTCTTTCCATATCTGCTCGATGGTCGCGAGGAAAGTATTTTTCTAAAAACAGATCTTTGAACTCACTCCATTCCATATTTGATACTTCATCATCTTCCTTCATGTTCTGAATCAATGACCACCATTGATCAGCATCTCCAGTGAGGCGGTAAACTGCCATGATAACTTTTTCCCTTTCACTGCTCCCCAAAGCCTGAAATATTTTCTCTAGGGAAAATATCCATTGCTCAGCTACTAAGGGATTTGTATTCCCATTGAACATTGGTGGTTGTTGCCTCATGAATCGATCTAACATTGATCCTCCACGCTGCGGATCAGGGTGCTCCATACGGGTAAGGTTATTATTCATAACCTGAGTAAGTTGTCCCAGTATGGTGAATAGCTGATCAGCACCAGTTGCATCACCAGCCCCACTATAATTACCTTGATCAGGAGGGCAATCCCTACATGGAGTGCGTGCATTGATACGGTTTCCATTTCTTCCACTAGGCGCCATTTCTAAACAATGGCATAAACTAGATCAGTTTATGAATCAAAATATATAATCCCATACTTATAAAACACTTAACATAAATTGAACTATTTATGGATATAATCCATAATCATAAAAATGTTTTCTTTGAGGAAGTATATACTCATAAACCCTTCATAATGATTTGTAAAGATAGTGAGAGTTATTCTAAGCATATCCCCCGGGAGTGTCGTAACCAAGAGTGCAGCAAGGCTCGTTGTCGTGCACCAGTTCCCGTTCGAGTCTAGCTCAAAGCGGTGTTTTCGGGTTTTACCCCTAGGTACATCTGTGCCAGAGCCGCCTCTACCTGCTCGTATCCAGACAGGGATGTATTGCTCGGAAAACTCACAAAATCTCTACAATACCAAAATTCTAGGAAGTTCTTCTATACTAATCCTCAAAGTTCATCTTAGGTCTACGTGCTCTAATCAGAGTTTATCTAAATCTAGTTTCCAAGGTTTGTACTAAACTTCCTCTGATACCAACTGTAACGCCCCGACCCCAGCTACCCAGAGTCGGTGCATTATTACATAACATTTGCATGATCACAAGAAAGATCAAATCTCGAAAGACCGATTGGTTTAGTAGCCTTGGAAACACTAGATATATTCATAAGTTTTACATTACATCATAAAATGAAAAACTACTATAACAACATAATGTCTCCATAATCCACACTCATATCCCCAAAAAATATCCCTGCAGGTCATTCATAATTTACTTCTTCACTTCCTGGGAAAAATAAAACATAGAAAAGGGGTGAGCTCAAATGCCCAGTAAGGATAACAATATAGCGGAAAATTTCATAAATAAGAATAAACATTTAAGGCAATGTATAACTAAAACAAAAGCCTTTTAAACTTGAATTTCAACATGGTATGGCATAAATAAAATGAAATAATGCCATTTACTTATTCACATGGATATTCTACTAATCGAATAATCACATGCAAAAATCAATAACCACTTTCATAATGTTGGAATGCATAATGCCAGACTATCATAACCACATAGCCAAGGCCTCGTGCCAAGACTACAAATAAGATTTTGTCAAGGCCTTGTGCCAAGACACTAGTTTGTCTCATGAGACCTACCGATGCATCGAGGAGCTATAGCGGTCTCCACCCGTCACATATTAAGTCCAATGCATTCCCATATGAAAAGGTTTAAACATAACATAAACATTCGTATTAAAACTAGCAAACGAAATGTCAATACTTTCACCATAAACTATGAATGGTATAAAAATAGCACATCCACAGTCAAACATATCACAAAACCTTCAATACAATATAGAAGTTTTGTATCATAATAAATCAACTTCAAATAATCTTAAAATCCATCAAAGGATGTTGACATAGATGAAATCAAAATTCTTTTTAAAGAAATATCTCCTTTTATTTTGAAATAATTTAAGATCCATATAAAATAAAACATTTTCTTTGAAAATATTCTTATAAGCTTGTAAGGGAAGCTTTGAAGATTTTATAACGGCGGAAAATAGTCGCACCCACCGTATAAGTTAAAAAAAACATTCTTACCTTAATTCTGTCGAAAAGGTTAAAAAGGACCTTGTTTTGAAAACGACCGAAAGATTCCTTTATAAACCACTTATAAAAGTCAAAAAGGGTATAAATGACTTTAACTCATATTATAGTAAATAGTAAAAATGTTTTGAAATGCATTTTTAAGAAGCATGGATGTGGATGATAAAGAGATCCCAGTAGATTATTACGTATAAACAACCTTGGATAATGAAGAGGTTGTAAAGTAAACCCTTACCTTGTACTTTTCCTTGGTTGGGGTAGGTCAACCTCCTGTATAATGGTGAAATAATTGTTATTAAATTATACAAGAATCATATATATTAATATGATATCATATATGATCTTTTAACATTGATTTGTTAATAATATCTTAGAATTATCGTCGTTTCGGGTGTTAACTTACTCATTTACTTTATATGTTTTGTTACATAAGACATGGTTGTTGTATCTTATTCATATCCAGAATGATATCTAGTCCTTAAACATCATTTTTAAATCATCAAATGATAATTATACTTGAATGGTTACGATGGAGAATGAATCTCATCGCGTTCGTGGAGACGGTAGTCCGTACGTACGCACGAGCGACAATATCATTCTTTTGATATTAAAATAATATATAAATGAATGGTATATCATATATACAGAATCATTAACATGTTATATTTATTATTTACATGAGTTACACATCATTATTATACCCATCCAAATAATATTATATTGAATAACAATTACACCACGACGTGGAGACGGTAAGCCGTACGTACGCATGTATGGTGACATGTTATTCAAAGGGTGGATAGAATACTGAATATGGTTGTACCATACTTATAATAACATCACAGTATATGTGAGATACTGGAGTTATTATTTTAGAATGGTAAGAACAAAGGAAGAAGAAGTGGAAGAAGAAATGAACTTAGAAAAGGGTGGTGAAATCATTACCTCTTCTTCGGGTTCTTCCTTTTGATTTGATCAAAAGGGATCCTTAGGTTGGCTTTCTGATCAAACTAAGGCCTCTAGGTTGTAGTTAGGGATGTTGGGAGAGTATTTGGGCAGAGTTTGGCCGAACCAAAAGGCTTTGAAGGTGTGAAGAAATGAGAAGGAGGAGTGCCCTTTTATAAGAGGGGTGAGGGGCACCTTTGGAAAAGTTAGAAATATTAATTTATAATAAATTCATATTCGGTTTCTAAAGGCTCCAAAGTTGATTATTCAAAGGTTAAGGTGGGGATAGGTCGAAAAGCACTCAACCAATAGAATTTAGACAGGTTTGGGTACTTATATTAACCTTATCTTTAAGTATTAACTCTAAGTTAATTAGTTTCACTTTTACAATGTCTCTTTGTATTTTTATATAATATGGTTAATAAACTTACTATATACTTCCAAGCGACCCCCAAGTGGTACATTAATGATGGACCTATCATGATATAAGTCTCTTGGTCTAACCTTAGATTTTTAGGAATTTAATATCAATTAATAATATAATATTTGTTTTAAGAACTCTTTTATGTCAATTTTGACACTATTCAATAGTTGATTTTTTTGAAACTCATAACAGATTGATTACTTCGAAAAAAGTCAATTAAATAAATCCTAATATATCATATTATCCTAGAAAATTAGTTTAATTCATTAAAAGTTTCATATTATATTTATTTGGGTATTTATAATATCAATTATTTTAATTTTTCACTATTATAGTAATTACTGCATCATCATTGTGTCATATATAAAATAAATTATTTAATGTCTAAAAATTATAAATAAAATATCATTATGTAGGAAATATTTTTATATTTCTAATGAATATTTATAATCTAAAATCCAACATATATAACCCTATGTAACAATTGTTGTTCTAAAAGATATATGCTTGTGTCATTTTTGTATTCATTTTAACTTAATTAAAATAAAGTGTCATTATCACTTACAAGTGGATCCATGGGGTCCCAAAATAGACCCAAAGATTCCCATGGTCGACCATGTATCAACAAATAGGGTTAAGACACGTTTTAGGGTAATTTAGTATTATTATAATATTATTTTTTAACCCTTATTTACTGGATTTACCCTTAACCATGGTAAATAAAATATTTACCGCAGTAATTATTCAAAATGTCTAAAAATAAAAGTTACCTATTTACACAATTTGAACATCCTGATTCCAAATATGGAATCCATTTTCCTAAATTCAAAACACATAAGTGGCAGAAATTAATTTAAAATTAAATTCCGCTGTCAAAACAAAAAGCGTGTTTTTAAGAGATAATAACTATCAAAAGATTGACACTCGTTTATGTTTGGTTTAATTGTAAAATTATGTCCAATGACCAAAATTATATTAAATGGTAAAAATATATTCTAAATATACTTTAAAACCACTCAAATTCATAATTTATCACTATTAATTATTTTGATTAAAAAAGTTGTTTTTAATTAAAACTTAGTAATTTTCACTATTCATCAAAATATGAAAGTTATCCGAAATGTACCAAAATTTCACCTTAGGATAAATTC
The DNA here is from genome assembly GCA_963277665.1 of Viscum album. NCBI lineage: Eukaryota > Viridiplantae > Streptophyta > Magnoliopsida > Santalales > Viscaceae > Viscum > Viscum album. The sequence continues at coordinate 114,454,710 of OY728161.1, forward strand.
GATATTCCGAATCCAAAAATGAAGTCCATTTTCAAATATAATATATATATATATAATTTCAAAAAGTAGGTATTACTATTCATAACGGCTAGTTTGATTAGTTATGGTGTGTTAGAACTCGGTGTTGCATACAACACACGCTATCACATTATTCAAAGAGAAGCGTACCGTAGAAGCTTGGGGTGTTACAAGGGGTGTATCCAGTTTCAAGAAAAAATCCATGTATCCAATGAATGATGCCTTTATTGGGAACAATCCTAGGGGACCCCATGGGACTGATAATTTTTTTACCAATCCTATGAACGTATATCAATATTTTTGTTTGATATTATTGTTGTTATCACCTCATAAACCTTACCAATCATGTAATCACATGTGTTTGTGGTAGTATTGGTTTGTTTAAGCATTCGTCCACCCTCACTCTTATATTTATGCATTCACTGAATTGTTATTGATGAAACTATGAATGATAGAATTGATTCCTAATGCTTGGTTTATGTCCCTTATGAGATGATATATTATTATTTTGATTTTCCAACATACTACCTGGGATTTGTAATATGGTCCCTTTTTCAGATATTATTTTTGGGATGTACATATTTAATTCATGGGTTCTGAATTATGATCCCAATTAATTGAATGGTACTTATAATGTTTCCAGAATTATCACTGTAACTGGGATTCATACCTATATGAAAATTATAGAGGTTGGTCACTAAGAGTGTCTTAGAACCCATATTACTCAGGTTTTCTCTAAATATGGCGATCTTACTAGCACCAAGGTTATGAAAAAGGATGTCGGGTTGGTCAGTTTCTCCAATGCTGTAAGATGTTAATGAGATCCCCAAGGATTGACTTGATATCCTAGTTTGATTCCTAGTATGTTTCATTGGATCAAATAGACACACCATTATTGTAACTCATCAGACTTGTTTTGGAGTTGGCTGTTGATCAATTTATTTAATGGATTCTGAGAGTTATATTTGATCTATGGAGCATTCCTTACAGATTTATTATGATTTATCACCCTTAGTGATTATCCATGATTTAATTTTATAATTGGCTAAGATCTAGGTCCTAGGAATCAGACATCAGACCAGATTTCACATAGATAGGGTGGAATGACATCCAAATCTATGTCATAATTTATATATGTCCATTTAACACTTGGGACTCATTCATATTATTTATTGGAGTCGGGTATGGGTGATCCCAAGGTTAGGACCTATATACCCCTTTGGTGCATGATCAAAGAAATTTTTGGCATTTGATGATGTTGGTGTTGTTGATCAAGATAAAAAAAACCTAGGGATTGAATTAATTAACATGACTTAAATGGTGTGGCATCTAAATAAATTCTATATTCATAGGATTTCCATAAGATCGGGATTATAGACCAATTGATAGGTTGCAATTTTCATCAAGTTACTTTCCACCTTACTCATGTATATATATTTATATATATTTATATTTATATATTTATATGTTAAAATATTTTTGATAATATTTATATATATGTGTGTGTGTCTGTGTGTGTGTATAAATATGTATATATGAAGGAATCCTTTTCCAAGATTGTCTCGGATAGGTTGGATACTTTCCCTGAGCTATCCCAATATGAATTTTCCTTTTGAGTTCATTTCCTGCTGTTATTATTGTTTTAGTATTTTCATTGCAATGAATATCTCACATATACGTACACTACATATTTCAATCAATGTATGGGAAAACATTGGCGGTGCTCTATAATGTTTTCTACTCAAACCCTTCTCAGGACACCACTACACTACGGTACTCAAGAAAACACTTGGTTAGAGCAACAAATTTTTTGTTTCCTTTTATTTAAAACTATATATGTTATCAGCCCAGTGGGCTATCAGTTCTATAGGTATGACATTTCTATTTAGGACATTACTATATTTCATTTTCTATTTCATCTGTATTTATATTTATTTCATATATACTCTATTAATTTAATTATATGGATGAAATGTGATTTTTTTTCATTTGTTTCTTACTCTCGTATTAGGGAATTTTATCCCCACTATCACACACTTGTCCCTCGCTTCTAGTTAGTAGCCACTAGAATTCAAGGAGGCATGTTTTAGGCCTTGTGAAGATGATGCTTAGAACAATGGATAGGGGCATCTAAGTCGGGAAATTACACCATTTCTATTTCATCAGTGGTGATTACATGTGTTTTTCCTATAATATATATCCATAATATAAAATAATGGAATAAACCATGCACATTAGTGAAGTTGGATACAAAATACTAATTATATTACACAACTCATATTCTATCTAAAACCATAATAGAATCAATATATATTGAGTTACCTTCCCATTATTACTAGAAAATATATCCCCCTTTCATGGTAATATTCCCAGAAGGCATGATCCCCAACATAATATTCCATTTCCTTCCTTTGACTATCAATATATCTTTTTTCTACTTTTAGATTCCTTGTAATAATTTTGGATAGCTCAACCTTTCCCAGTTGTCTCATCAACATGTTATGGAAAAAATTGATTTTCCACCAAATTAATCCTTGTAGGTTGGAATTTGAAATCTTATACAATATAATTCCTTGAATGGTGGAATTTATATTCTTTAATAGAGGTTATTATTTTAAACAAACTTCATGTTTTATAGTTATTGGTCCCATTTTTCTAGGATGTAAAATGAGCATGAACCCAACATTTCCAATAAGTTTTGGATGGTCCTTTTAAACATCCCATCAGATTGTGGATGATAAGAAGTTATAAAATGTATCTAATTATGAAAAAACTTTTTATGACACATCCATATAATTAATATGAAATTAGAGTCATGATCTGAGGTAATTTATAAAGGTACACCATACAGTCTCACAACATCATTAATATAGATCTATACAATATATTAAATATATGGGTCTTACATTATTGTTTGAAAATGTGAATAGATGGAATTTCAATACAAAATGATCTATATAGAATAAGTCGACTTAGATAAATTAGTAATCTAGTAATAAGGTCAATTTTTATATTTACCAACTTCTATATTAGTATACGAAGAAGTTTCATGAAACCCATTTCATGTTATCTTTCATTATTTACAGGTTTGAATACAATAATATTTATACATAGTTGAAAATATCCAATTTTCTTTTCCAAACATAAGTTCTCTCTTAGAATCATATATATCATGGTACAAATTTGGTGTACTGATAGTTTTGATTTATGATCATCATCTAGTAATTCATTCTTTAGCTCTGGTACTTGCAGTATATATAACCTCTATCTACACTTCAATACACCATTTTCTTAGATAATTTCCATTAATATTATATTATTCATGGATTTTATTTTCTTTTATAAACCCTTTTAATCTTTTTGATAGTTCTTTAACTTCAATAGTAAATATCATTGGACAATTACATGGAAAATAAATGATGATTCTAATTCCCTAGTAATTCCAATGTTCATATTTACTATATCCAGGAATTTGGATCCTTGTATATCCTTGACATTGATAGAATACAACTATTCTTCCAACTCAATGAATTTGATAAGACACCCCAGACCTACACTCTGGGTTTTGGTGCTAAAAAATACTCCACATATATTGGATTTGGTACCAATTGAGAATAATCAAACATAAAAATATAAACAAAAAAAATATTAAGTCACTTATATACCCTATACATTTTCAGAAAAGGGTTTGAGATAGTTTTGATAACCTATTAACTATGAAAACGCATATCATTCCCATCCAATGAGATTTTTTTCACTAAACCAAGGATTCGTTATTTTATGATAAGTCTTTAACATCCCCCAAAAACATATACACATAATACCCATTAAGAACTATCATATATAATAATCTTATTTATAACCTAGATAAAAAAAAGCTTGTGAATGGTGATATGAAATTCTCAGTAAGGGGAAGTAAACAATAGAATTTATTATGTAATAAAAATAGAATAAATACATTTTTGGAGTAAATAATTCTCAAATAATACCATATAACTGATAACATAATTGGGTAATATATACATATATAATATAAAAATGAAAAAAATGAAATAGAAAAAAATAATTGATTTAATAGTGATTGAATCCATATTGTCGGAATTTATAAACCTATCATTAAGGACTCAATCTAGGTCATTATACACAAATGTGTAATGATTACACCAAATAGACAAGTTAGTTTCTTTCATGATAAACACTGATACATCGATATGATATATAATATATGAACCCTCTAGTCACATATTAATTCCAATGGATTCATTGTATAAATGAATCAATAACAAAAAAAATACATATCGTATATTCCTTCATAATAAAAAAAATTAATATAAAAAATTGAAATATCAATATTTTACCAGTCAACAAATGGAATAATATTCTTATTAAAACCCATCCAAAGTAACACAGTATATAGTAATTTTTATAATGATTAGTCAAAATTTAAAATACAACATAGAAATAGTGGAATAGATATATAATACATATTTTAAATTAATGGATATAGATATGAAGGATAAAATTACATTTATGATAGAGATAATGGGTGATAGAGATTATTAGCCTTATGAACAAGATGAGGATAAAATTATAAAATCATAAGTGTGTTTAGAGGTTAAAAATTCAATAATAACCCCTGGAGAGAGATTATTTATTTTTGTAAAGGAAAATTGTAGAGAAATTATAAAATATAATTTTCATAAATATTGCATGACATGGTTGTAAAAAAACATACAAGTAACTTAGATAATCAATTTAAGTGGATGAAAATAAAACATTACAAACCATGATTTTAAAATAATTTCAAAAACATTAGAATTCATTTTTAAAATAAAAAATATTATAATTATAGAAATATATGATACTTTCTAAAACCATGATACCCTGAATCAAAAATTCTCATTAGGAATAAAAGTTATAAAATAAATAAAAGGATCGCATGCGATGAACATTAAAAATGATATTCTTTTCATACTTTTCTAACGTCAAAAGTGACCCATTGATGAAATGTTAAAAATATTATTTTGAACTTAAGTTATAAAAATTCAATAGTAATATAAAATTACTCTAAAAAATCAGTGGATTATATTTAATATCATTCTTGTAAGAATATAATTAATACAGACCTGATGGAAAAAATTATCACCCATGAATATGAGATGAGGTCGAGTCCGTATTCAAGAAACTAACTGGATGAATTGTTAAAAAATATAGTTGAAATGTTAGTAATACATTAAAAATATATAAATTAAATATGAAATACAATATAATTTAATAATGGGGGTCAATAAAACATACTTAGAAGGATGAAGTTCAAGAAGAATGGTTACTCAATGAAAGTAAATTAAGCAAACAAGAATCATTATGCCTTATGTAATGATTGATATAATGGAAAAGGAATAATAAGATCTTAAATAAAACATAGACTCTATAGAATAAAAAAATATTTACAATATAATAACTGAATAGGGTGGTAATTACACCATATAAATTAAAATTGATTAATTATAAGAAACATATCTCATTGAATTTAAATTCATACAAAGAATTCTTACATTGGATTTCTGGTTAGTTGGATAAAATATAAACTTCTATATAAGAAACATATCTCCAAATTTATTATTACCTTTTTTGAATATTTAATTCCCATTTAAATTAATCATTTATATTCATTTATTAAATAATTATTCTTTATTTTTAGTTAATATTGATAATCGATATTAGTAGTTTGAACAATTTCATTTCTTATTTGGTGTGATGGTTTTATTTATCATTCCTTGTTTAGGGGTTGATAATTTTATGAATTATATATATGTATTATTTTTCATATAATTAGGGAAAAATTTAGACATATCAATAAGTTTTCCACAATATATTTTTATTATTAAATATATCTTCGTATGCTTCTATTTGGGTGGTAAAAACACTATGGTCTATTATTATTAATATCATTAATTTAATGAAATTTTAATCCTTTTGAATTATTAATCATGTGATATATATCATATTAATTCGTTAAATTAATCTATAAAACCATCCATATGATGTGGGGTGAAAAATTATATATGTCATCCATAGAGGTGGTGGACCAACCATAATGCGGGGAGCATTTTTATGTTTGAAATGGATGGGAGGATGGTAGATAATTGTAATTTCATTTAAAAAATGAATTTTAGAATAAAAATTATCCTTATTTCAATATATTTGGATTTTTGTAATTTATTTTTTGGATTTATAACAATAATAAAAGTAATAGAAATGATAGATATATTTATATTTCTTACCAGAATCTTGGGGATAACTCTTTTATAAATTAATTTAAGACTTTGAATGAAGCTATTTTATTGAGAAAAGAACCTTTAGTACATGGATAATAGTATTATAAAATTTTTCTATAGAGATTTTTTATCTAATAGTTTTCATATGTGAGTATAAGTTGGTTGGTGAAGGGATCCACTTATAAGTGAGAGGGGTGAAATTTTTATAAATATTATTTTTATAATATTAAAAGGGATATCATATTCAATAAATGTTGATCCAAAATTGATAATTAGTATTAGATAATGTACTATCATGCAAGAATTCATCCACCCATTTAGAGGCAAGGTTTTGTGATATTTTGAGACTTCATCTGTTGATTTATACCATTGACCTCATTTTAACCTTTATTCTGTTTATTAATTCTTAACTTGGTAATGTATGTTAATTATATAAAATGAAATTAAAATTTTTACATAATATTGATTATATTGATTAAAAATATGAAATTAATTTTAATTGATTCAATTTTTAATGGTGATAAAAATTACCTTTAATATAACTTCGCATAACTCAATAAAATTAATGTTTTGAAACATGAATTTTTAAGCATAAAAATACTTTTTTAGATAAAAATATTAAGAACGAAATAAATAAAATGATATTTATTAGTACATTACTAATAAAACTAGATTTTTGGCCTTCAATGTATGAAAAATTTAATCGAATCTTTTGAATACTTCCTGAAAATAAAACGAAAAAATATATTAATTTTTTAGATTAAAATATAACTTAAGTTCCAAATTGTCAGTAATAAATTTATAAATTCAAAAACTTATTTTTAACTATGTTATTTTACTTGTTAAATATATATTTTTATAGAAATCAGTTTCATAAAATTTTAATTCTTTCCTTATATCACAATTATGTCATAAATGTAATGGTATTTTTAAAAATTTGGTTTTATACTACTCCCCTAAAAATAAACCTTTTTAGAAAAAGATCACATGTTAGTCTAAAATATTATTGAAATTAGGAGTGAAAAAATAAAATAATTATATTAAATTAAAATTAAAAATTATATGAATTTAGATTTTTAATTAATCAATAATAAATTAATGAAAAATTATTTTTATTAATAAATTCAGTTTTATACTTTAAATATTCTTAATATTATATCATATAAATGACTAATTATATAATTTTTAAATTTTTTTCTAAATAGAAACATTTTTTTATAATAATTATATATTTTTTTTTCAATTTAATCAGTTAATATAAAACTATGTAATTTATATAAAATTAAAAAAAATTAAAAAATAATCTATTTGACACTAAATGATTTGAGTCATATCATATTGAATTTAATTATTTATCTTCATACAATTAAATTTAAAAAATAAATATTTATTATATCACAAAAAATCAATATTTTGGAATAATAATAATATTCAAGGAAATAAAATAAATTGTTTTACCTATATTATTATTTACATTAGGTTTTAATCTTCTCGTAATATTTTTAATGGCGTTTCACATTTTATTTTCTTAATGTATTAATTTTTATCGTTCATTATAAAATTTATTTTGGTTCATTTTAATTTTGTTTTTTATATGATTCAAACTGTTAAACATAGATTTATTTAACGGAAAATATATACAAGAATTCCATGGTGTTACATTATACCCCCGTTAAAAAAAATTACATACTCACAATCGTAATTTATTTATATGATGAAAATAGAAAAGGGTATTGTAAATATATACCTGATTCATGATGTGAATAATGAATTCAAATAATTCCTAATGGTTAATAATGAGCTTTTGAAACATCCAAATATAATACACTCAGAGTATCAAACTAGGTGTGCAGTTAGTCCCTATTATTGTTTACTGAGTGAAGATCATGTTAATACACAAGAGACCTTTTTCATGGTTATTACCCCTAGGTGCGTTAGAGATATATCCAATATCCACATATAGTATCGAAACAGAGATATCATATCTATGAAACCACATAGTCTTTACCAATGTTCTAGTTTGTTTTCATATATTTAGATTTATCCTTAGGGTGTAGACCAATGTATCCTTGTCATAATTCCTAATAATATTTAAACCTAACATTATCAATATCTTTTTCACTACTTTCAAAAATAAAACATCATGAAAGTATATTATTCTATAAATTTAATGATCCTTTAAACCCTAGACAATATAAAATCTTAAATCAATCAATATATACCTTAATAGAGATTACTCTATGTAGTAGTTCCCACTTGATCCGCAGTTAGTCGAGCGTTCGTCCCCATGCTCACTTCCAACAGGACAGAGTGACTACAACTGTGTAGGCATAACTCACACATATGGGAGTCCCTTTCTTAATTTACCTATACACTGGAACCTATATCTCTATGTGAATATCAATTTAATGCATAGACAAAAAAAATATAATAGTAAATGAATTAAAAACACTAACATCCCACAAGAGTATATGAAAATATATAATCAATTTTAAAATAGTGAAAATATAGGACCAACACCATGAATAATGTCCATCATAATTACTAAAGATGTTTTGACCGAGTATGAAAAATCCAAATTCAAAGCACAGACCTGCTACCACCACCATTAGTCATATACTGAGTAGAACAACCTAAAAACACCAAACAAAAGATCATCATGTGTAGAGAATCAGTTCAAAACAATAATCAAGAGGGTAATGAGATTAGGGACAATATATTTTTATAGTGGCTATTTTACCCACAAAGTAAAATCATAGACTTCACATCCAATCAAATGGTAATCAATCATCATATGGCTTAACAAATATTTACCATAAGAAACCATATAAATTAATTGTATCAGCCAAATATTTCATAGTATATATCTTTAAAATAAATTTAATCTGTAATGAACTATTCTGGGGCTGTTAGAATGGACACATAAGAAGGTCTTCTTCATGGTGAAGTATAACGAAATAGAAGAAATATTTTTCCTAATAAACAAGAACATGGAAAACCATTAGGGTATATAGTTGAAGAAGAAGAACAAATCCATGATGAATAAAAATTCAATTTAAATGCTCCCAACCAGAAAGCTAAAACCTGACCAGACTAAAATATATCATTTGTGTCCATTCATCACCACCAAACAACCTCACTACGATAATAATGATGATAACAAGAGAAATTTGAATGCTACTTAATCCACATACATTTATATAAGTCCTAAAAAACATATAGAACCACCAAAAATCAACATTATGTTATGAGCACAAATCTTGGTAGGATAAAAAGAATATATAAACAAGTTTCAATATCTTGAATTCATTTCTTCTATATTTAAAAAAAATCCAACTCAAAAAATCATAAATTAAAACCAATTTAAAAAAAATTCGGTTGATTTTCATAAAATCATATCATACTTACCAGATATAAGATTATGTCAGTATTACTGAAAACAAGTTTGAAACCAGGGAAATCCATAAGATAAGCATGTTTACATATAACTATGAAAACTTCATCATGTGATAAACTAATCATACATGAAAAATTACACCAATTGGGCTTTAACCTATGGATGTAAATTTTATAAATAAAATAAAATCCCAAATCCCTACTTATGTTGGGTCCAACCATCATATCCTATAGTACAATCACAGACAATAAATTGACATCAAACTTCATGTGTCATCAAATAAAAAATGAGTAACAAGAATATTTCTAGCTTCACCTATGGCTACCCTATGTACTTAGTTTGTCAAAATACTTTTAAAAACCATACTCACATTTAATAAAATATTTTATACATCATATATTTTCTGATTGTGGGATTGAAACCCCATTTTCAAACAATAACCATAATTCAATGTATATAATCAATCACTTGGTATTCAAAAATACATTTTATATAAAACCCATTTAAAAACATGAATATAATACACTGAAATCATTCCAAATTTAAATAACATATTTTAATTGAACATCCCCAATGGAATGAATAATAACATATAAAAACTAAATTATTAACACCATATATATAGACACCTACCTCCAGAGTAGAGGAAACCAAATTACCTTAAAAAATGGAGATTGGAAACAATAATATCAACATCAAAAATACATGGTACAAGGGAAAATATGGAGAATTGATGAATGTTCAATGGTGATTTAAATTCAAACAAAGCAATTTAAAAAGAGTTATATCACCCAAAAATAAACAAAATTTCCCAAAATCACCATAGGGTTTGAGAGGGAGGACTTCATGTAGAACAATTAAGGTTTTAATAATATAGCATAAATAAAATCATTTGAAATGAGTCATTAAAATCATAAAAAATGGGTTTATGGTATAATTAAATCCCATTACAAATATTCTAAAAAATGCATCTCCTCATGTTAAAAATGCACCAAATGATGAATTTAATAAATATGTTCATCCTTTAAGGTGTAAATAATTATTTTCATAATCCATTCTCATATATTTTGTCTAAAAAAATTATCTAATAAACTATGAATTTGTGGGATAAATTCATTTTGTGTTTAGTGCCTAGAAATAAGCCCTATAGAACAACCCATAATGAATAAAATTCAACACAAACCTAATGTGAAACCATGAAATATAGTAACACATTTATAAAATGTCTCTATTAATTCAAAAAAACGTCCAAACATTAGGTCATTTTCCCTGAAAATTATCTCTATCCTGAAAATTCCTCGAATGCACATAAATGGGAATTAAAATAAGATTAATTATATACCTAAATAAAGTAATGAAATATTACAATCTCCATATCATAAAGACATTAATTAACTATAAATTTCTCATGATCCTATAATTGAAAAAATATTGAAGGCCATTACAACCTCATTATAAATTCTTACTCCCAAATCTCATCGATATCCAATCTTCACTTCTACAGTACACAGACCTATAGAATTAGTTTTCCATGAAATGCTTCCTCTTGATTATCCATAATCTATATTAGTCTCTCAACTATATTTTTGTCAGGATCAAAATCAACACCATATCCTTCAATCGCATGGGAAGGATCCCATTGATATGTCCTAAAAAGGAAGCATGAAACACATCATGGATGAAGTCAAATTTGATGAAAATTCCGATAGATGTGTTGCCTTTCCAAGTTGCTCTAAAATATCAAATGGGCCAACAATCCTCGCTGAAATATTATCCAATATTCCCAACCAATGGTGTCCCATGTGAGGTGAAACTCTGATAAAAACACAATCACCAACCTCAAACTCCATCGGCTGAGGATGGAGGTTTTCATATGATTATTTATGACTCTATGTCATGACCAATCTCTTCTTGATCAAATATACATTTCCATCATTCCAAAAATAATACTTGAATCAACCAAGGAATTCTCTCCCAACTCATCATAGCACAAGGGAGATCTACATGGTCACCCTCAAAACACCTCAAAAGGGGCCTTCCTAATCGAGTCCTGATAATTATTTTTATTGGACAACTAGACCAAAGAGAGATTATTCTATCAAGAACCACTGAAAACAATCACACATGCTCGAATCATATCCTAGAGAACCTAGATACATATATCTTTTTATCCATCAATTTTTTTATGATAATGAACTTTAAATTTTAATTGATAACATAGTTCCTCTTAAAAACCAGTCCAAAACCATGATATGGAACTAGGGTCCCATTTATAATCAATCATAGATGAAACCCTAAAAATTCTAAAAACCAATTGGACATACAAGACCCTAGTATGTTCCATATTCAATTTCTACTTAATTAAGGTTAAATACATTAATTTCAAGATTTGGTCAATAATCACCAAAATCTCATCCATCCCATTAGGAATCATTGTTAAAATCATGATGAAATCTAGGGAAATATAATCCCACTTCCATATAGTAACAGGTAAGGGAAGCAATAAACCCACAGGTCTCTAGTACGCTACCTTAATTCTATGACACATAAGACTCTAGGAAAAAAATTAATATCAACTATATCTTCCATGAACACTATTACCGTTGTCTCAATTAATGATACATCATGGTTGGACCAAGGTTCATGGACAAACACAAATTGTTTCCACTTCCCATCAACTCCTAACTCATAGAAAATGGAATAACCATCCCTCTTTGGAAACACAAGGTGCTACTAGGAGATAGATTCCACTCTCCAGTGGTCTTCCCACCATTTAAGATTTCACTAAAATAGGGGAACACGATTTCAGGTAAATTCTTTTTCTAAACCTGATTATAAAAAGAAAATTATTCCCATATGGAATCCAAGTACACCTTTCCATCAGCTTATTCCAATACCATGATCTTGTTGTAAAAAAACTCATTAATGGCCACTATTCAACTAATTACATCTTGTATTTTTTCATTAATTTCATGATCAATGTACTAGTGGACATATTTACTTTCCAGAGTGTATATGAAATACCAAAATATAATGATTGGAGATACTCAACCCAACATCTCTATCGCAAGGTCAAATCCCTATGATTGAAAATATACTTCCTTATATTATGATCAGAATATACAATAAAGCACTAAAAAAGGGGTATTTATGACATGTTTTGAGTGCATGTTTAACTTCCACTAACTCAATATAGTGGGTAAGGTAGTTTTTCCTAATTGTGAATAACTAGAGAGTGTTGAGGGAAACAGCTTATTTCACCTACTTCAAGATACACTATGAAATCATACATGAAGAATCACTAAAAATAAAATATCTTAAACACTCTTCTCGAAGAATAAAAATTTGAGTTTAATTAAACAAAACTTTTAGTTCCTCAAAGGATCTCAATAATTTTCTATTACACTAAAAAATTTCACCCTTATAAGTTAAAGTCCTCATTTTAGATTTCATCTCGGATGAATAATGAAGGAACCGTCATTAATCACTATCCAAAACCAATAATCTATGGATATCAAACACATTTTTTGTATGATCCCACTACATAACCGTCGGTATATTTTCAGGATCCACTAAGATGACCCTATCAGATATATTATGCCCCAAAAAAATTACTTTTCAAATAAAGAATTCAAATTTCTAAATACTAACATACAATAAATGTTATTCCATGTTTCTAGAAGTTATATAAAAATAGTCCATGTTCTCATCCTATGATATGGAGTATGCCAAAATTATTATCCTCAAATATAAAGAAAATATTAAAATAACCTATGAAAGATCATAATTATCTTATCCATAATTACTGAAAGAGTATTATTGATTTTGAATTGTGTAACCGAAAACATGAAAGTACCATTCCAAATTTTAAATAATGTCATAAGTATATCCTCTTCTAAAAATCTAAATTGGTGGTACCGTTACCGATGGCCATTCATTGAAAAAAATGTTCCCTATTAACTAATAAAATAGGTCATCAATCTAGGGTATGCGACATTTTTTATTTATGGTCACCTAATTTAAAATTGGATAATCAATTCAAATTTTAAGGAACCCATATAACATATTAGTAAGAGGATAATGGAATCCCACAGTGACAAGCTAGCATGAATAAATCCATTAGCCAGAAGGTCTTCAAGATGGAACTTATGTTCCCCCAACATAACATGTTCTATACTATAATATGATATAAAAATGGGATTCATAATAGATAGAAATTCAATGGTAAACTCCTACTCCATCAATGGAAATAAACTAGAAAAATAATCTAGAAGGACCTCATATTACACACACACTACCCCATGAAGTTTAATGCTCATAAAAGGATCAAATTCATCTAGATACATTTCCAAAAATTATAATGAGATAACACCATTATATGGAGCATCAATCCCCACTCTACCCAACCTAAAATCTCACTCACCCTGAAAAATTCGAGTGGATCCATTAGGAGATAAAAACTATAATCTCTAATGATAATATTAAATGTTGACGTTAACAATGTTCATATAACCCATTCCAAAAATTAGGTTGAATATATGAAGATCTAGCGCCAAGAAGTCCCAATCAACCACTTCATAGGATATCGTCACACGAAATGAGAGACACTTGAGACCATATTTGGATTTCTTTCATAATGGTTTGGAGAGGTCCAGAATGAATGGAATAACCATCGAATGAAAGACCAACACTTTAACTAAATTTTATGATATAAAAGAATTAGTAGCACATGTATCAATCAAAGATATCACTATAGAACATGAAATAAAAAATAGAACCTTTCATAGTATTCGTACATACATTAGATTATTTTGGTTTATACACCACTGCATAACGACGTTCATTCACTTCTCCTCCCTAATCATTCATTGCCACATGAACATACCCCTTGAACTGTGGATAAGATCCACCACCCCTAGAAGCATCAGTGAAATTATAACAACCCATATTGAATGTGGATCCATCCTATCTATCATGGGTCATCCCTACACATAAATTCAATAGATGGATTGATTTTTTGAAATAATGAAATGTAATGGGAGGAATTGAAAAGTAATGTTTGTTATGACCATACCTTTAACACTTATAAAAAACAACCTGATGTTATCTTTATAGTGCATTTAAAATTTATTCTAATGAAAAATGGATACCATTTTGTTTAATTTTTTAAATATAAGACTCACCCTATTTAATATATTCACAAATCTAAGCTCCATTCAAACTTCTTATCTCATCTATGTCTTCCTATTTCGTAGAAACTTTATCGACCACCTCTAAAAAGGTTGAAAGGAATATAATAACTAGCATCAATGAAATATCTATGATCATACCTATCTCAAGACTTTGTGATTTTAGGTTATTTTTGGTAATAATATCTGGGGCCATGTAAACCATCTAACCAAGTGATATGAAAACTAAAGAATGGTACGTTAAATATTTTATATGGTTATAGACACATTTTTCTTTTCATTATTTAACATCCTTGGGTATAAATTATAGTTGTTCATTTTCTTGATGGAATCCCAAGAAATATCCTTGTGAAAGGACACTTGAAAAATATAGCCCCATCATCTCCTTCCCATTCCATCAATAATATATATGAAAAAAACCACCTTCAAGTCATCATAAGTAATAAAAAATTTTAATATCCTCTCAATATCTACATTAAAATCCTCTGATTCATATGATAATTTATCACCATGGAAAAAAGAGTGGATTATTCTTAGTAAATTTTTATCTATAGACCAACACTAATCCTTACTTCTTGATTCCCACTTGATCAAGATTTTGAATAGTGTGGATTATATCTTTTTCCAAAGAAGGGTCCTCCAAAGGATTCACCTACAGAACCTATTTTTCTATTCTTTTCCTAAATTCTAATGTTATCCTCTAGAAGACATTTATTCATAATCATAATAAAAAAATCAACTTAATATAAAATTACATGATAATAATATCAAATTTTGATATTTATATCAATAATATTAAATGAAATAAATTTTAAGAAATTATAGATTTTAATAAAAAATAAAACACCTTAATAAGAAACAATTCCTTTTAAATAAACCCCAAATCATATTTATTCAAACAACCTCAACCACCAAGTATCAATCATGTTAAAATCCATTACCATCCTTGGTAACATGTGTTTAGTTATAGAATTGGGATAGTCATGAACATTTTTCACACATACTATCTAAATGGCAATGGTCCTAACTCCGATATACAAAGAAAATAAATTAAACCCATGAATTTTAATAAAACATCAGGATGGGAAATGACTTAGATATTAATTTGTAATGAACAAACACATGATTGATATACAATAATCAAAGAATGTATACCACTTGGTTATGTGAAACGAAGTAGATGAAACATGTCTCGCGATAAAATTGAAAAAGGAAAACCAATAGGGTACATAACAGATGCATGAGAACATACCCATGAGGCCTACAAATTCTTTTAAAATTGTCCAAAATAATATGATAAAACATTTCTAGAATAAAAAAGTCCCAATGTGTCCGTCTATCACCACCAAAAAATTCCAATATAATGATGATGATAATAATAGAAATAAGCTTTCTATTAAATAAATTTTCCATCACATCAGTCTTGAAAAAAACATTTATAACCACCCAAAATACAAATTTTGGTGTGTACACAAATCATAATAGGATACCACCAAAAAAAATTATTGTTATAATATAAAGAATGCATTATCTCTAGTTTTAAAAGAAACCCAGCTTATAAAGGTTTTTATGAAAGTAAAACCATTTAACAAAAGAGTAAATTTTTCATAAAATAATAACATACTCACTGAATCCAAGAATATTTATATTATGAAATGTAATAGGTAAGAAAACATTGACACAAAATTCGACATGAATGTGAGAAAATAACAATTAAAATACCATCATGTGACAAAACAATCATACATGAAAAATAACACTGTTGGGGATATAATTTATTGTTATATGGGAGATAGATAAAATAAAATCCCCAAAATATTCCTATAGTAGATCCAACCAAAATAACCTTTAGTCGAATCAAACACACTAAAGTGAAATGAATCCTGTTATGGAATCACACACACACAGAGAGTGAAAATCCTATTTCCTCACATAGCCATGGTTACCTATTGTTATATGTTTTTAAAAATCCATTTAAAAAAATGATAAAATTTAATAAAACTTTTTTTATATAAAAAATTTTCTTCTTCTTGCCATGAAGACCGATTTCAAATACCAAACTAGAAATCTATGTTTTTATTCAACCACTTATTGAGCATATATATATTTTTAAATTAAACATATTTAAGAACACGAATCGCATCCAATGAAACCATTAAAAAGGAAAACCATTAATTTTTATTGAATATACCTAAGGTAATTAACAATAATGTATATAAACTCAATAACTAACACCTTATATAGAGAAACCTACAATATGATTAAAGGAAACCTAATCAACTTCAACAATGAAGATTAGAAACCAGTAGATTGACCGCCGAAAGAAATGGAATGATGAAAAACAATGAGATGTGACACAACTTCCATGGAAATTTAATTCGAAATAGAGAGATCTGATAGGAGATAAATAACCCAAAATCACCCTATGGTTTTGTATTGATGTATTTAAATCAAATAGGGAAGGTTTCACGCATGTATTATAAATAAAAATGGTGTGAAAGTGGTATTTAAGTCCTATATCATGTGTTTAAATCATAAATTCATCATGTTGCATATATGCTAAGAAATACAGAAACTCTGGTTAAAAATGATTGTGGCCAAAAATAGGTAATGTATGGCCATTTTTTATTGAAAAAACATTTTTTAATCCATTCTCATGTCTTATGTCGTGTGAACAATTAATGTTGTAACCTAGGAATTTATGGTGTAAATTCCTTCTACAACTAGTATTAAGAAACATCCACATACAGAACAAACGATAAGTATTCCATTTCAACCCAAACCTAAAGTGACCACTATAGATCCTTTGAAACACCCATCATCAAATTAAATTAATTATGAAAAAAATACATACACAATCATTAGGTCATTTTCCTAAAAAATGATATGCATCCTTGAAAGTCCCAAAATGCACCGAAAAAAAGGGAATAAAAAAAGGATTCAATAAATAAATGAAATAATGTTACATGATGTTAGATAATGAAATTTATATCATGAATTACATGAAATATAATTATTTAACAATAATAACACTATGTTGAATAGCGTATATGGCACACAAAACTAAGCTTAAACGACCACCAAAATATATTATTTCTATATGACTATTAAAAAATAAAAATTGAATTGGTGGGTATGAATATGATTAATTGAATTTATATATATATATATTACATAATAAATAAATTGTATTGATAAATTTATATTAAATAATCACATGATTTTATATCAAATTTATTTTATGCTTTAAATTACATTTTCCTCAAACCTTGGTTTATTTATAATTTTGTGTTTGGAAATAATAATTAATTTATAACACATTAGGAATTGAATATTATAAAAATAATATAATTTTTTAAATTATAATATCAAAGTTATCTTTGGGATAAATTTTTTCATTTTTCTAAAATGAGTGATGTTTTAGTGAATAGTGAAAAAACAAATTTTCCAAATATTGTTATATCATTTCATTAAATTAGTTAATTTAAAATTCCCAATATGATTTTAATTTTATTTTAAATTAAAAAAAATATTTATTTAATTATATTTAAATTAATTAATTACACATTAATCATCTTTATACCTGTTTTGTGTATAATTTTATTTGTTGTGTAAAAAATGAAATTATCTTTAAACCATTTTTTAAATTCATAATATTAGTCCATTATAGTAAATTAAAATAATATTTAGTGATGAATGAATTAAATTTAATTTATAGATTATATATTTATATGTGTGTTTCTGTGTGTATTTGAACCCAGATCATGATTATTACCATCCATTTAGTAAATATATTATCATTTTAATATTGAAAAATGCAATTCCTCAATACCCTTTTTTTTATACGTCTATGGGTGTAATGGCCCAGACCTCTCCGGCCCAATCCACTGTCAAAACAAGGTCATGATGTGTTCTGGAGGTTAAAATGGACTTTTCCCACACTTTTTAGAATTTTGAAACTACACGCCGTGTAGTGTGAGTACACGTCGTGTAACCCATCACTGGGTATACACCGTGTTGAAGGTCATGTCCTTGCTGTGTGAAATAAATGGGCACATGATGTGTGTCCAATACTACACATCGTGTAGTCCCTCCCCGCGTATCTGTTACCCTCAAGCCGTGTGTTGACCAGTCAACGGCCGCGTGCCGCATTAATGGCCGTGTCGGAAGCTGCGTGGAGACCGTGTGAAATGGCTGAGTACACGCCATATACCATAAAGTACACACTGTGTACTTTTGATTTTCTCTCCAATAAAATGAGGGGTCCCCTCCTCCTTCTCAACTCACCCCTCTCCTCCCCATTCCTCTAAGCATATCTCTCCCAAGGGACTTGAAGGCTCCTTTTCCTCCATAACTTCTTCGTTCGAGCTCCGATTTACGATCTGTCAGCGGCCATGGAATCATAACGACGAGGTGTAACTTTTGATCTTTTATCCATTTTATTTCCTTCGGACTTTACTTTCCACCTTCCACCTGAGGAGGTTTTTCTGGGACTCGAAAGAAGTGACGAACACCGACAGACTTCTTCTAAAGTTGATCTCGGGGAGCGTTGTGATCAGAACCTATTGAGGTAGGGATCTTACCATAATCTATGTAAATTGTGTATCATGTGGGGTGGTTATCCTTTTGTTTTCATGAGAAATAGTTTAACCAATAAACGATTATAATAATTGGTTAAAGAACCGGGATGGGGAAGTTTTTATGTATATCTTTATATCCTATGATATTATGTTGTGTATTGAATCAGATTCTGCCTACTGAAAATCACAGTCGTTGGGGGTCGTTTCTTGCGCAATTAAATGTTGCACTATCTTTCTATATTGTTTTTGTGGATGGAAACTTCGTTGAATGTGGAAATTTGGTTAATCAAGTAAAGTTGGCTGAATAAAATCTGTAACCTTTGTGTGATCACCCCGGTTGAACAAAATGGAATAATTATCATGTGGATGTTGGCTTGGATATGTGGAATTTGAAGGGGATGTTTTGTGCGTTTTTGTGGATCAGGTGAGCAGTGGGATATGGATGGATTGGTTGTGGGTTTGTATGAATGTTATGCTGGTGATGGGAAGTGGGGCTGCGATAAATTGTATTAAAGGGATAATGATGTACGGGAATCATTGTGTTTGTGGTTATGGTGGTTGGAAGCAGGACTGCAGGGATGGGTTTGAATGTGAACGGACTGTGGGTTGTGAATAATAAATAAAAAGTGGAAGAGTTAATGGATGGTAGGTCATGGTAATAGAATAGGATTAATAATCAATGGGTTGGTTGGTTAATAAGAAGGGAATTTTTGGGCTGATTGTGTTTTCATAACTTGATTTTTGGATGTAAGGGATATGTTTTAATGAACGATTGATATGGTTTGTTGTGGATAGTTTCCAGGTAATTAAGGAACTAATAAACTAATTCTTCTGAAATTTGAAAACCTAAATGGGGTTGGGGTTGTTTGTTTTATGCATGATTCGTAGTAGCAGTGCTGAGGCATGTGCTCAGTTTCTCCGTTTAGAAGCCATAAGATGTGTTGCGTGTTTGGAATATATATATGTATCTGTAACTTTTATGTTTTATCGCACCCCTCCCATGTTGTGCACTTAGTGTCGAACACTCCCATTTCATGGGAGAGGGTGTTTTCCATTTAGTTACTAGCTCCTTCTTGCTCCTTCAAACCTAGGTTGTGATGGCTTGAGGTGACCTTACACCTAAGACCCTTCATGTAGGTTTCGATTGGGGTGGTTTTAGCCCAAGACTCTCCGGGTAGGTTTTACTATTTCCCATGAATCTTTGGGATGAGTCCCAGGTGTGTGCGGGAGGGATATGTGGTTGTGAGGACCAAGTGTGTGCGATGGGGGATACATGTTTCTGAGGACCAGGTGTGTGCGGGTGGGATACATGGTTGTGAGGCCCAGGTGTGTGCAGGTGGGATACCTGGTTGTGAGGCCCAGGTGTGTGCGGGCGGGGAGGGTGTAGCAGCATCAAGACGTTCTCCTTTAGGAATAGAAGCTAACTAATGGGAAATGGTGTGGGGTACTCAATAATCTTTTTCATATATACTACTACTACCTGTTGTGATTGTGTTTTTGGTGAGTGTTGCTGGTGAGGTTGGATGGATAGATTTCCCTACTATGTTTCTTCTGTTTTTCTCACAGGACATTAGGATGTCTCCCCACCTGTGCATGAGAGCTTTAGGTTTATCTACTGAGTATACTTGTATGCTCACCATACGTTTACTCTAAGGTTTACAGGAGGACTACTCGGGCCGTGCGGGACACTACTAGTTGGACAGTTGGAGTTGTTGCAGTTTTTGTACTCTTATTTTCTTTTGATATTGTATTTTTTATCTTTCTTTTACTTATACCTTGTTTCAGAACTATTTAAACATGCATGTTGGATTTTTTTGGGTTTATTTATATACACTTGTTCTTTTCCTTTTTGGGGGTTGACCTGTCCTATTTCCCGATCTTAAAATAAAAAAAAGGTAATGCCTCCCATATTGTGAAAACTCATACCCTTGGTGCTAGTCGCCACTCTGGGGCCTACTGGAGGCTATACTCAGGGGTCATTATCTCCCTTTCACCATTTCTAGCTCAGGAGGGGCATCTTTGGTGAAAGGGGGTCGTGACAGAATGGTATCAGAGCTTATGGTTGAGAGATAGGATGGAGTCTGGAGTTAGGGACAGTGAGGATTGAATGGGATGGTCGGGCAACAGTGTTGGGTAATCTTGGTGTGTGACATAGGACATGGAGGACCGGCTAGGACATGGGTTTTTAGGGCCCCCCATGATCCAATACAAGGACTCTGAGCCTACCGAACGACCAAGTGGGACTACATTGATTGCATGGTAGAGACCCTAGGGAAGGTACATGCATCATCGTGATTTTGTTTTACCTGATTTGGGTGTTCTGGGAATGAAATTGAAATAAAAATGTTAAAATAAAACCTTGAGAAATTTCCTTACTACTTGGGCTTGGGTGATCTTTGTTTACCATATAGCTATGGCACCTAGTCGACATCAGAGAGGCAGAGGAGCTGGGCCTGGACAGTTGCACGCAGCAGAGTTGGAAGCTCCGGAAGGACCAGAGGTGGTGCGAGGTACGATATGTTTTTTCAGCACTCTCGTTCCTTCTTTGTTCGATTAGGGAGCTTCGCACTCCTTTATTGAACCTGGTCTAGCCCATACTTTGGGAATAAATGTAGAGAGACATTCCATACCACTGGTGCTGAGTACACCACTTGGAGGACAGACTAGCGTATCTTGTGTTTTCTAGGGATGTGGGATGACATTGGGACAACATCGATCTACTGGGGAACTTCTTCTGTTATAGATGTAGCCATACGATGTTATCCTAGGCATTGATTGGTTGTTTTCCGTTAGTGGAATTATCGACTACTTCTGAAGAAGGTTCGTGTTATCCGACGTGGATGGGAAGTGCATATCTTTTGTTGGCGAGAGGAGCTATCAGGTAGGAAGCCGGCATGTGAAGCCTCTCCTTTCCTTGTTAGGCAGGTTATCAGTGTTTCCAACTGATACAGAAATGATGGATGTCCCGGAGGTTGTTGGGGAGTTCCTCGATGTATTTCCCGAGGAGCTTGTGACTCTACCCCCCCCCCCCCCCCGCCCCAACGTGACGTTGAGTTCTGGATAGACTTACAGCCTGGTGCTCGTCTGATTTCGATGGCCCCTTATTGGATGGAACCTTCAGAGTTGAGGGAGTTGTGGATTTATATTGACGATCTGATAGAGAATGGTTTTGTTCGACCCAGTGTATCGCCTTGGGGTGCTCTAATTTTGTTCATGAAGAAAGCAGATGGTGGTTTCAGGCTATGCATCGACTACCGAAGGTTGAACTAGGTAACAGTCAAGAACCCTTACCCCTACCAAGGATAGATGATCTCTTCGACCAACTGAGGGGAGCAAGTTGGTTTTCTATGATTGATCTACGATCTGGATATCATCAGCTGAGGGTAACAGACAGTGACATCTCGAAGATGGCTTTCAGGTGCATGTATGAGCACTACGAGTTTGTAGTGATGCTGTTTGGAGTTACGAATGCACCGGATGTGTTCATGGGACATATGAACTTTGTCTTCTGAGAGTTTCTGGACCGGTTTGTTGTTGTATTTATCGATGACATCCTGATCTACTCAAGATCAGAGGAGGAACACATTGAGCGTCTTAGGGTAGTCTTGGAAGTCCTTCAACACCACCAACATTATGGGAAATTATCTAAGTGTAAGTTCTTGACACAAGAAGTACACTTCCTAGTGCACGTAGTGTCTCAGCATGGAGTGTTAGGTGACTCGTCGAATGTGGAGGCAGTTGTTTGTTGGGGAGAAACCAAGAGCGTGGAAGAAGTTCGTAGTTTCTTGGGGTTAGCAGGTTACAATCGGAGGTTCGTTTCAGATTTCTCTCGAGTTGCTGCTCCATTGACACATTTGACTAGGAAGAACCAAGTCTTCCTATGGAGCAAGAAGTGCCAAAAAGATTTCTACTACCTGAAGGAGAAGTTGGTCAGTGCTCCCATACTCAGGTTTCCAGAGGAAGGGTTATTGTATGAGGTGTTTTGTGATGATTCTGGCCTTGGTATTGGGTGTGTGCTGATGAAGAAGAAAGGAGTGATCTCTTATGGGTCTAGGTAGTTACACCCTCAGGAGTGTAACTATGCCACCTATGACCTAGAGCTTTCAGCAATAGTGTTCGCACTGAAGTTGTGGCGACGTTACCTCTTTGGGGAGCGCTTTGTGGTCTTCTCGGATCACAAATCTTGCGTTATATCTTTTCCCAGTGTGACCTGAACACATGGTAGCAGAGATGGGTCGAGTTTCTCTAAGACTATGACTTCGAGATCTCTTACACTGAAGGTAAGGGCAACATTGTGGCAGATGCCCTGAGTAGGAAGTCGCACAAGGAAGTGGTTTGGGAATCCACTGATGCTTGGAAAGTGATGGGAGAGTTGGATGACTTGTACTTGGATGCCAGGGTAGAAGGTGTTAGAGGCTGTTTGTTTCAAATGACAGTGCAGTCCTCTTTGTTGCAGCAGGTGGAAGAGTCTCAGTGGGGGGACTCTGAGGTGGAAGTAATGCAGGATCGTGTCGATCGGGGAAACGCTCTAGAAGGATGGTCAGAGGATACCGACATCAGATGCTTTTCCATGGAAGGTTGTTTATTCCAGAATCGATGCGTGAGAGAGTTCTCTGTGAGTTCCATAGCTTATCCTTGGTGGTACATCCAAGAGTTTCAAAAATTTATCGAGGCCTGAGGGAACCGTTTTGGTGGCCCGGGGTGAAACGAGAAGTGGCGGAGTTTGTGGATAAATTCCTAGTGTGTCAGTAAGTTAAGGCTGAACACTGTGTTCCCAATGGTTTGTTGCATCCTTTAGATGTCCCCGAGTGGAAGTGGGATGACATCTCAATGGACTTCGTCATGGGACTACCTAGAGCTCAGGGTGGTTATGATGTTATCTGGGTAGTGGTGGACCGACTGATGAAATCAGCTCACTTCTTAGTAATTAAGGAGTCAAGCCCGGTGAGTACCTTAGCACAGAGGTACGTAGATGAGGTTGTGCGGTTGCATGGAGTTCCAAAGACTATCATCACAGATTGGGATACTCGGTTTACCTCATGAGTCTGGAAGGGGTTACAACATGCTTTTGGAACCCAGTTATGCCTTAGCACTGCTTTCCACCCCCAGACCGATGGACAGACAGAGCGGAGTATCCAGAGGTTAGAGGACATGTTGCGAGCATGCATTCTGGATTTCGTAGGATCATGGGTACGACACTTGCCTTTAGTAGAGTTTTCATACAACAACAGCTTCCACTCTACTATTGGCATGGAACCATTTGAGGCTTTGTATGGAAGACCATGTCCTTCACCCATTTTCTGGGCAGAGGTTGGTGAGATGGGTTCTCTTGGGCTAGAGGTAGTTCAGATCACCATAGAGAAAGTCCAGCTTGTACATGAGAGGATGAAAGCAGCTCAGGACCGACAGAAGTTTATGCTGATCGTCAAAGGAAGCCCTTGGAGTTTGAGGTTGGAGATAATTTGTTCTTAAAGGTTTCCCCTCGACGGGGGAAGAAGAGGTTTGGGAAACGGAGAAATATCTCACCTAGGTTCATCGAGCCTTTTGAGGTGCTGAGGCAAGTCGGCGAGGTGGCATATCAGCTGGCCCTGCCACCTGAGTTGGAGAAGGTTCATGACGTCTTCCACGTCTCCCAGCTATTCCAATACTTACACGACGACTCTCACGTTATCTACTGGGGAGAGTTAGATATGGGAGACGACGTGACCTTCGAGGAATGACCAGTCAGAATCAAGGATCGTAAAGAGAAGGTGCTCCGTGGATGAACCATCGCCTTGGTTCGTGTGTTGTGAAGGAATGACGACCTTGAGGAGAACACATGGGAGCGGGAAGCCTAGATGTACGATCAGTACCCGGAGTTGTTTTGACTTGTTTTTTCCCTTGTTCTTCTGAGCTTTGATTGTATGTTATACTCTGTACCTTTGATATATGGAATTCTGGGCTTGTCGGTTATGAGGCCATTTGTTTCCTTGTTCATTGGAAGTGTGTAGCATGTCCGAATGTGTGGGGAAAGGGGAAAACCCAAATCTTAATCAAGACGCATTAATGAGGATGAGATTGAACCTAGGTGGGTGAGTCAGTGCCACCTAATGAGGATAATATCTCGACATAGGAGAAGGAATTTTCACCAAACCACATGTTCAGGCAGTGTGTTGGTTGTGTGGTGTTGGGGGTAGTGCAAGACGGAAAATACTAATATATGGAAGTGGGAAGGCCCAATCCTTAATCGAGATGCATTAATGCAGATGCGATTAAACCCATGCAGGTGAGTCAGGGCTGCCTAAAGCGGATAATATCTCGATATAGTAGAGGGAATTTCCTAACACCTATGATTAGGATTGTTGGTTGGTTTCCTGTTATAATGAGAACCCTAAGAGGTATCTTGTTGGGTTCCTCTAGGTTGGGTTTTGAATTATTGGGGATGATAATTTTTTAAGAGGTATCTAATATAATGGCCCAGACCTCTCCGGCCCATTACATTGTCAAAAGAAGGTCACGAAGTCTTCTTGAGTGTAAAATGGACTTTTCCCACACTTTTTAGAATTTTGAAACTACACGCCATGTAGTGTGAGTACACCCCGTGTACCCCCTCGCTCGGTATACCCCGTGTTAAAGTCTATTTCCTTGACATGTGAAATAAATGGGTACACGCGGTGTGTCCAATACTACACGCCGTGTAGTCCCTCCCCGCATATGCGTTACCCTCAAGCTGTGTGTTGACCAGTCAATGGTCGCGGGCCTCGTTAAAGGTCGTGTTGGAAGCCGCGTGGAGACCGTGTGAAATGGCTGAGTACACACCGTGTACCATAAAGTACACACCGTGTACTATTGTTTTTCTCGCCTATAATAGAGGGGGTCCCCTCCTCCTTTTCAACTCACCCCTCTCCTCCCCATTCCTCTGAGAAGAGCTCTCTCAAGAGACTCGATGGCTCCTTTTCTTCCATAACTTCCACATCCGAGCTCCGATTTACGATCCGTCAGCGGCCATGGTATCGTAGCGACGAGGAGGAACTTCTGACTTTAGATCCGTTGTCTTTCCATCAGCCTTTCATTTCCTACTTCCACCCGAGGAGGTTTTTTCGAGACTCGACAGAAGTGACGGACGCCGACAGACGTCTTCTAAAGTTGATCTGGGGGAGCGTTGTGATCAGAATTTGTTGAGGTAGGGATCTTACCTTCATCTATCTAAATTTTGTATCATGTGGGGTGGGTATCCTCTTGTTTTCATGAGAAACGGTTGAACAAATAAATGAAGATAATAACTAGTTAAAGAATGGGGATGGGGAAGTTGTTATGTTTATCATTATATCCTGTGATATTAGGTTTTGTATTGAATCAGATTATGCCTACTGAAAATAGCAGTCATTGGGGGACTTTTCATGTGCAATTAAATGTGGCCCTATCTTTCTAGACCGTTTTTGTGGATGGAAACTTCGTTGAATGTAGAAATTTCGTTAATCACGTAATGTTGGATGATTAAAATCTGGAACCTTTGTGTGATCACTCTGGTTGAAAAAAATGGAATAATGAACATGTGGATGTTGGCTTGGATACGTGTCATGTGAAGGTGGTGTTTTGTGGGTTGTTGTGGATCGGGTGGGCAGTGGGCTGCAGTTTTTTTGGTTGTGGGTTGGTATGAATGTTATGTTGGTGATGGGAAATGGGGTTGCAATAAATGGTATTAATGGGATAATGATGTATGAGTATCGGTGTGTTTGTGGTTATGGTGGTTGGCTGCAGGGATGCAGGGATGGGTTTGAATTTCAACGAACTATGGGTTGTGAATAATATATAAAAAGTGGAAGAGTAAATTTATTGTGGGTCATGGTAAGGGAATGGGATTAATAATCAATGGGTTGGTTGGTTAATAAGAAAGGATTTGTTGTGCTGCTTGTGTTTTAGTAACCTAATTTGTGGATGGCAGGGATATGTTTCACGAACAATTGATATGGTTGGTTGTGGATAGCTGCCCAGTAATTATGGAACTAATAAACTAATTCTGTTGAAATGTGAAAACCTTAATGGGGTTGGGGTTGTTTGTTGTATGCATGCTTCGTAGTAGCAGTGCTGAGGCACATGCTCATTTTCTATGTTTAGAAGCCATAGGTTGGGATGTTTGTTTGGTATACATATATGTATCTGTATCTTTTGTGTTTTCTCGCACCCCACCCATGTTGAGCACTTAGTGGCGAACAGTCCCATTTCATGGGAGAGGGTGTTTTCCCCTTAGTTACTAGCTCCTTCATGCTCCTTCTTCCCGAGGTTATGATGGCTTGAGGAGACCTTACACCTAAGACCCTTCAGGTAGGTTTCGATTGGGGTGGTTTTAGCCCAAGACTCTTCAGGAAGGTTTTACTGTTACCCAAGAATCTTTGGGCTGACGCCTAGGTGTGTGCGGGCGGGATACGTGGTTGTGTGGCCTAGGTGTGTGCGGGCGGGATACGTGTTTATGCGGCCCAGGTCTGTGCGGGTGGGATACGTGGTTGTGAGGCCCAGGTGTGTGTGGGTGAGGAGATTGTGGCAGAGTCAGGACGTTCACTGTTAGGAAGAGCATCTAACTAATGGGAAATGGTGCGGGGTACCCAATACTCTTGTTCTTATATACTACTACTACCTATTTTGATTGTGTTTTTGGTGAGTGTGGCTGGTGAGGTTGGGTGGATGGATTTCCCTGCTAGGATTTTTCTGTTGTTCTCACATGACATTATGATGTCTCCCCACCTGTGCATGAGAGCTTTAGGTTTCTCTACTGAGTATACTTCTATGCTCACCCTACGTTTACTTTCAGGTTTCCAGGAGGACTAATCGGGCCGTGCGGGACCCAACTAGTCGGACAGTTGGAGTTTTTTGCAGTTGCTATACTCTTGTTTTCTTTTGGAATTTTACTTTTGAGCATTCATTTACTTGTACATTGTTTCAGAACTATTTAAACATGCATGTGGGATTGGTTTGGGTTTATTTCTATACACTTGTTCTTTTCCTTTTTGGTGGTTGACTTGTACTATTTCCCGATCATAAAATAAAAAAAGGGTAATGCCTCCTATATTTTGAAAACTCATACCCTTGGTGCTAGTCGCCACTCCGGGGCCTACTGGAGGTGGGACTCGGGGGGTCATTATCTCCCTTTCACCATTGCCAGCACAGGAGGGGCATCTTTGGTGGGAGGGGGTCGTGATAATGGGTTTCATTTTACAATAATTTCATCTACTTAAATGAAATGATTTTTTTAAATTGGATAAAATATTTTCAATGGTTTTAATTTTATTATATAATATGATTGATTAATTTTTTGTCATAATTAATAGTGAGAATAGTAAAAAAAATATCACCATAGTTAAGGTCAAAATGGGTTTACTGAGGGGTTAAACTCAACTATATGGGTTTAAATTACCCAAAAATTGAACAAATCATATTTTATAGCCATATTTTAACCATAAAATGATTATGGATTCACATTGAACCATTTGGGTTCCTTTTGTCATGAAAAAATGTGTTTATGGTTTATTCATTTTAAAAATTCCATGAGTGTCCACCTCATAAATTATAAAAGGTCACTCCATCCCCTCGCTTCTTCACACCACTCGAGCCATTTGTATTAAGAAAAGAAAAAATAATATCTCACCAAAATAAACAATTTCATTATAGACTATATTTTATTTAAAAATACAATCCCTTGGGTCTTTAATAAGAGATCCAAAGGAGGTTCCTCTAATAAAAGATAATTGTCTTCACTAAGCTCTTTATTTTTCTTTCTTTTTCATCCACCATAGATTACATCATAAAACATAAAATATAATAACAACTTTATATAACATATAATTTTATTTTACTATGTTAATATCATAATATTTATATGTATTATCTTCCATGAAATGGGATACAAACCCATCGCTTGTGTGTAAGGTGGACTGCCACCTCGCAAATCGATGTAATTGTTTTTCCATTACTGACTCACATGGATAGTAATAATATTAAAAATAATTAATATATATGATATATATAATTATATTTTATTATATAATGTTAATTCATCAAAATCATCCTTAACCATTCACCCATTAATGAAATGATATCATCACTTGTGTATACGTACAACCTATTATCTTCCTGAAGTTATGTGATTAATTTTCCATGTGAAATATTAAATAGTTAAAAATGGACAAAATAAGTAAATATAATACTAAAAAATTAATATAAATCTTTATATTATTGAACTATATCATATAATAATGAATCAAAACATTCATAAAAAAACATGCCAGAAAAACAAGGCAACTAACTCACAATACAACAACAACAACTACAACAACAAAAACAATAATAATAATAATAATATATTGTAAAAAAATGGGTAGTGAAATTTTATAATAGGATTATATATGATATAATAAAACTAATATTGTTTTATTAAAAGATAATAACATTCATTGAACCATTATATCGGATTTTAACAAATGTTCAACCAAAAGGAAGTGTGAGGTAAGATATTTCTCCTCAATTTCCATTCACTAAGGCATATTGTATTTTTGTGCACCTAATTTATTTTATATGAGGTATATAATTCCCCTTCTACATATAATATAATGAAATATTTATAATTGATGATATTTTTAGTATAAATTTATATTATTTCGTCCATGGGGATGTGATTGAAAATTTACCAAGTGGGGAATAATTTCATAACACAATTTCCTTAAATTTGGTTATATTAATTCATTCTAGTTTTTGAAAATATATGATTATGTGTGTAGTGAATTTTTATTATATTATTTTTTTGATTACAATTTTTTATTTGAATATACACATGATACACATAATCAATTCATTTTTTAATTCCCACATTAATGATATGATCATTGTAAGGGTTCCTCGTCTCAAATTGTCTTTTTTGGGACATATGACATGTTAAAACCCTGTATAATTTTATGAGGATTATCTACTTCTAATTTGATATTTTATGTCATGGATATCTTTATATTCATGGTATTTAATATTTCATTTGATGTTATTCCTTCTATAGGTTTTATGATTCAAATTTTACCAATGTAGTAATATATTTATGTTCTAATATCATTTTAATCAGAAGATTTATACTTGAATTTAAATTGAAGGAATTTATTTGATAATTTGACAAATAAAACACTTAAATTTTATTCTGCTATATTCATTCATAATTGTTTTAGTAATAGTACCATGTTCTTCTCTTTGGTATTTAAATTTCTTAAGAATGTGTTTTAAAAAAAATCAAACTTCATTCCTCCCTTCAATCAACAATCATTTTCCTTACAAATCAATATTTTCTAAAATATCTACCTATTTTAAAATATCATTTTTAAAGTCATTTTTATACAAAATTTTATATTTAAAAATGTTTTAAAAATGAATATTATTTTATTTTTCCAAAAAAAATACTTTTTAATTTTCTAAACAATTTCTGAGAAGAATAATTGTTTCTAACATACTCGGCATAAATGAAACCTTTCTACCATCATGACCAAACATTAATTTAAAGAATACTTTAAATATTGAAAGGTTTATCTTCACTGATTTTTTTATATTTTTAAAATTTACAGTCTTTAACCGTGGTTTTCAAAGTGAAAAGTATATTTTACCTAGGAATATATAATTTTTTTATTGTACTTATATTCATCAACAACAAAAATCCCTTTATTTTCGATATACTAAATATGAGATATGATTTAATGATACTGTCACTTTTAATTATCTGTGTGGTTTATGATCAGTTTGACCAGGGAAGTTATTGGCGTTCCATTTCATGATTTATTTTTATAATCATTAATTTTAACTTGAAATATTCAATTTCTTTTGATCAATGGACATTTCATTTTCCCTCTAAATTCATATTATTTATCATTGATATTCTTATTTCTTATAATATGTTTCATTTTTATGTATAGTGTTTGAATTTTATATTTATATAATTGAATAGGGAAGTATTGATATTTTTTATTAATTATTCAATGAGAATATTTATTGATAATACATAATATTAATGAATTAAATCGATCATTTAATATATGTGGAATTCATTGGACATGTAGTGAATATTATGGCATGAAATTATATTTCCCTTAAATGCATATATTGTCTCACAAGGTGAAATAATACGCTATCATTAAATGGATTTTTACCTATAGTTTTAAATTCGCTTTTGAATGGTTTGTATTCTATATATATCATGATGTATGAGATCCAAATGTCTAATAGTAATTATTTCCTTCATTAATAATTTATTTATTATTATCTATGATGTGATATTATCTATGGACTCATTTTGAACTCAATTTATTGATTAAATGAAATATGTATTCATTTATTTACCATTCTATATTGGTTATGACTTATCTAATAGTGATATCAAATTAATTGATTAAATGTAATGTGTGTTCAGAAATTTAGATTTCCATTTTTATTATTCCAATTTTGTTTTTATTTATTTAAATATTATAGGTTTCACATTACATGAATCTATCTATGCATATGAAATAACCATTATTTTTTTAGGTTCCTTAGAATATGAGGAATGAATCATTAAATGGGTTCAAGGGTTTATAATGTTTTACTTTGACAATAGTATTTCATTTTTTTAAATATAATGTGATATTCATTATATATCAAGTATACAAAGACTACTAAACTATTTTGTCTTTTGGGATATGATATCTTGTATCTTATTTCTGTATAATAATGTTATAACTGACCCTAGGACACCATGGTCATGGTATTTATTATTTTTATTAGATAATTTTTAGTTTGAATCATGAGAAATAGATTTAGGAAAACATATATTAGGGAGTAGAACCAAATGATACACATTGAGGAAAGTAAAGAAGAACATCTTAATGTTTTAGTAAGGAAGATATTATGTGGATTTAATTGCAATTAATCCTTGTTTTGGTAATACATGTATGTGTGGTTCTATCATAGTTGTACCTACTGATAATAAAAACCAAAAGGTCACATTGATATTTGACTCAATAAATACATATTGCATGAAAGCAGTCATTACTAGCTTCCTCGTTTGACATTCCTTTGGTATATTCTTTGAATAATTCACTTTTTCTTTAAAAAATATTATGAAAATTAATAATCAGAGAAAAATATATGGTTATAAGATTGAAAATAAGGTTTCATGGTCCATACATCATATAAATTTTATATGGGTTTTCCACCATCATTATTATTTCTCACACTAGGTTTTTTTGTTTTCAGTCGATTAATGGAACCTGATGGAATTATGTTAACTTTGAATATAATGGAAAATGTCATCATTATAAGAGACCAAATTGGTTGATGATTAGATGGAAATATATTTTGATTATTACTAATAAATTATCATGGTATATGATTAGAAATATGAACCTTAACATAATTCCTTACTCACTAAATAAGAGAATAATGATGTCTTATAATAGGTAGAGAGGTTAAGACCATGGATGAAAATGATACCAATTTCTTGTATATCATTAATTTAGAAAGTGTATCCAAGGATAATTTCCCAACGGAACATGAAATTTTTTTATTTGTAGAAAATAATGAAATATATCAATAAATTTATAAAGAGAAGTGATGTGTTCATTGGAGTGAAAATAAAATTTATTCTATGAATCCTTTTATAGTTAGATGTCTTGAATGCTGGGAACCTTGGAATTATATATGTAAATACCCTTTTTAAATGATAACTCATATACTTGGGAAGGACCTATGTTAATGTAAAATGGTTTAAGTATTTATGTATTTAGATTCATTAGTT
Source organism: Viscum album (assembly GCA_963277665.1). NCBI lineage: Eukaryota > Viridiplantae > Streptophyta > Magnoliopsida > Santalales > Viscaceae > Viscum > Viscum album. The sequence continues at coordinate 114,487,946 of OY728161.1, forward strand.
AAATTATAGAATTATTTTTATAAATGATATTTTGGTTATAAGAATCATGAAACATATAAGAATTGTGTAAATTTTTAGAAGTATATAAGTCTTTTTCTAAGATAAACACTAAAATTTTGGATACCATCATTAGATTATGAATTTGATTTTCATCCTAATTTCAATATCATAAAAAACCTATTCTGGAGGTTTTATGTGGTAGGTTCTTATCATGATTAATATTATTTTGAAATACATTTATGATAATAAAACACATTTTTTGTTATATGAAAAATTTATTTAAGGAAGAATTCCTTTACAATTTATGGAAATAATATTAATGGATTTTGTAACCTTCATGGTTTATATTATCATTGATGTTATAGTAATTATGGTTCAGTAAAATTTTGAAATGTAATATGAATTATATCAATATTGATTTTGAATGATTATGTCCTGCATGTATGTAGATAACTCATCACATACAGTGAGGCTTTGGGGATTTAACCTACAGAAAAAGGTTAATAAGGGTTTATCACCTACTGTTGGTCTGCATAATTGTTTTTGTTTAATATGTCAATGTTTTTACATAAACAATGTTATGGATAAATGTAATGTTGAACATTATGTGATATTATTGAGGTTTAGTGATTAATTTATTATATTAACTTGTACTAACCATTTTAGTTTTGATAAATATTTAGAAATATAAGTAAATTATGGTCACTAATTTATGGATATTATAATCTATTAAAACAAAATTTTACTGATTTAGGCATAAAAATTTATTTTGGGTATTTATTTCATTAAGTAAGAGATGAAGTTTAAACTAATCAAACCGCAACCAAATGATGAAATTATTCTATGAAATATAAAGATACACAGTAATTATACTTCCTTATTTTCTGATACAACAAATAATTCCTCATCTTTAAGAAAATTATCTTGAATTTTTTTTTTCTTATTACCTTCATATCTGATGAATCAGTGGTCATTTGACTCATCATTAATTTATGGTTTCATAGTCATTAACTGTATCTTGATCATTCAAAATTTTAAATTCAATTATCTATTTCACTCATGATAATTATTTATACTTCTCTTCCATATCCAAATTTCTACATACCATGAATTTTCTTTTACTTGGTAACCTCATTATGTGATACATCAGATTACATTTTTATTTCAATTTAATTCTTTTCATAGTAATTTTGTTTTACCCTTTTTAAAATGCGAGATTCCAACAAATGAATTTTCAATTATTAAACCCTTGACTTCTAAATGCATGTCCAAATTGGGAGGATATAATTTATCCATGATGGGAAGAATGTAGCACCTAACCATTTTTTAGTATATATATTTTAAATAAATTTAATCTCATTAATAGCTTATTTTTCACACAACCATGATATTTTAAAATAATAACATTATTTTCGATACTGTATATTACACACAACACCGAGCTTAAACAACCCCCAAAATATATTATTTAAATATGACTATTATTACCAAACTGTTGAATTAGAAAGTATGAATATGATTAAATGAATTATTATATATATATATATATTCCTTAATCAATAAAAATTCATTGATAAATTATTTTTAAATAATCACTCATATTTTTAGTATTGTCATTATATACTTCAAAATACATTTTTCTAAAAATGGTTTATTTTCATTTTATGTTTTTGAATTATAATTAATTTATAACAATTTTAAAAATTGTATTTTATAAAAATAATATAATATTTTAAATAATAATAAAAAAATAAAATTAGAGTGTAAAATTGATATTTCTCTAAAAAGATTGATTTTTTCGTGAATAGTTAAAATTTCTATTTTCCAAATAGTGTTATTTCTTTTCATTAAATTAATAAATTTTAATGTCCCATTATTATTTGAATTTGTTTCAAAATTAACAAGATTATTATTTTAATATATTTAAAATAATTAATTACATTTTAGTCATATTTATACCAGATATTAAGATAAGTTTATTTTTAGGCTTTAAATGCCATTTTCTGAGATATTTTTAAATATAGGATGCTTCAAAATATTAATTAATTAAAATAATATTTAATGATGAATGATTTAAATGATATTTATATATTACATTTATAAATATATTAATTTCAATTAATATCATTTTGAATACTATTAATGAAGTTAATATAGTATCATCGTAATCTTGAAAATGCATTTTGGAAAAGTCGTTTCGACACTTTTTCAAGTTTTATTTTAAACACAATTCAACCAATTCTATGATTTGAATTCAGTAAAATGGATTACATATTTTTAATCATCATTATTTATATAGTAAAGATAATTAAAACATAATTTTTATTCATAATTATTATTGAAGGACGCCAAAAATAATTTTCCATGGATAAGCTGAAAATGGGTTTACCTGGGGGTTAAACTAAGAATATAAGGGTTAAAATGACCTAATAAGTTTTCAAAATCCTATATTATGGGCATATTTATTCAATATAACATATAAAGTATGATAATGATCCATTTTTAGCCTTTTTTCATATGTAAAACATGGTTTTGATTTATTCTCTTCAAAACATCCATGTGTGGCCTCCTTGTCATCATTAAATGTGAACTCCCCCCCCCCAAATTATTCACCCATATAAATACATTTATCTTGAAAATACCTAATAAAATATCACTCCAGAATGTACTTATCCTCATTTTAGAGATTTTTTCTTCCAAAAATACCAGCCCTATAGATATTAATAAGTGACTGATAAGAGTTTTTTATAAGAGAAAGTAGTTAGCTTCACTAAGCTCCTTTATTTTCATTCTATTATTTACATAATAAATTATTTATGAAAACTTAAAATATAATTAATATAGAATATAAAATTTATTGATATGTTATTATGTTTATATCATAATATTTATACATTTACTCCTCCATCAAATGGGAAATAAATCCATTATTTTTGTTTAGTGGACTACCACCTCACGAACGAATGTAATTTGTTTTCCATCACTAACTCACATCGATAGTAATATTGGTTGAAATAATGTATATATATGATGTGTATTAAATTATAATGATTTAATTAAATTAATAAATCATAAAATTCAATACCCATTCACCCTTTGATGAAACTATATCATCGCTCGTGTGTACGTACAACCAACCATCTCCACGAAAAAATATGATTCATTTTCCATGTAAAAATTTATAGAATGGATTTAAAAATGAATCCAATAAGTAAATATTATATTTATGACCTTAATATATGTATTTATATTATTTAACTATATCCTATAACCTTGAAGGAAATTTTTTATTGAAAAACATGCATGAGGAAACAAAAAAATTAACACTAAAAACAACAACAATAATAAAATAATGTTATCAAATGGGAGGTATGTTATTTTATGAGGATCATATATGATATTTTAAACATGAATATGGTTATTATATAAATTAATAACATTATTAAAACTATTATATAGTAATATAAGGTGCGTTGAACCAAAATGAATCATGAGGTAATGTATTTTTCTAATTTTCCTTTCATTGAGACATATTGTAATTTTATGCACCTAATTTCTTTAATATTGTCTATATACTACCCCGTCTACATGTAATATCATTAATAAATTATAATTAATGTTATTTTATTTTTTAATTATAATTATTTCATGGAATGTGATTTGATTTTATATTTTCCAAGTGGTATATAATTCTGTAACTCATTTTCCTTTCATTGTGTTATATTATTTCTTCATTATCATTGATACCCTATGATTATGTGTGTAATAAAATTTTATATTATTACATTTTATTACCACTTATTTTTTCTTTATTTAAATTTTATAAACATAATAGTTTCATTTGTTAATTCAATCTTCAACATTATAATCTTTCTAATGGTTGTTTATCTCAAATTGTCATATTGATGACATATGTCATGTTAGACACCTATCTTCTTTTATGTGGTGTATCTACTCCCCCTTTAATATGTTATATTTTGAATCTATTTATATACATTTATCAAATGTTTTATTTTATGTTATTACATTAATTGGTATTATTATTCAATGGTTTCAAATGTAGTAATAGATTTTTTTACTATAATTTTAATATGGATTGTTTATAAATCAATTTCCATTATAAGAAATTATTTTAAAATTTTCTAATAAAAAAATTAACTTTATTATCATTTTTTATTAATTATCGTTTCATGTATTAGTATTATTTTCCAATAAATGGTATATAAAATTATTATGAAATTTATTTTAATAAAATATGACATCATTTCTCCCTTCGATAACAAGTCCTTTCTCTTTAAAATCGATTTTACCTAAACATTTTATCAAAAAATGTTTCACTATGTTTTTTTAAATTAATTTTTACCCATAATTGGATTTTTTTTTAAAAAAATTGAATCTATACTTCTATTCAACATCCAAGAAATGCACTTTTGAATTTTATTACAAAAGTGTGAAAGAAATCATTATTTTTAACTTACTCAACATGAAAAAAACCATTCTAACAATACTACCACCCATTGGTTTAAAGATTAATTTACATGTTTACAGGGTTATTTTCAATGAATTGTTTTCCTAATATAATGTAAATGTATTGTTTTTAAAAGTGACTTTCAATGTGAAAATCGTATATTACTCATGAATGTTTACAAAGAATTTTTTTTGGTATTTTTATTCATAATAAATAAAAATCCATTGTTTTATATAGACTTTAATGGGGATATGTTGTAATGATATCATCTTTATTATTTATATGGATGGTTCACAACCATTTTGACTAGGGAATGTATTGAAATTATATTACTTGACTACTTTCTGTAATCATTAATATTCAATCAAAATATTCACTTTCTTATGAACACTGAACTTTACAATTACCCTTAATATGCATATTATTTTTCATGGATATTCTTATTACTTTTACCATATATCATTTATATATGTAGTGTTTTAAATTGCATGTTATATTATTGACTTTAGAGATTTTGATATTCTTTATTCTTTATTAAATATAGACATTTACTAATGTGGAAAATTATTCCAGAATTAAATATATTATTCGATATATGCGAAATGACTTGGAATGTATTTATGGGTGGGACCCATAATTATATATCCTATTGATGAATTGATATTCTCATTATGAAAATAAGTAATATGTTGTTAAATGTGTTTTAACTATATTTTTAAACCATCTTGTGAATGGTATAAATAGCATAGATATCATGATGTATGAGATCAAGAAGTCAAATATTAATCATTTACTTCATTAATAATTATGATATTATTATTTATGAATTGATATTATCCATGAATGAATCTTTTGTTCATGTTATTGATTAAATTTAATGTGTGTTTAGTTATTAAACCTTCCATATTTATTATGCCTTATATAATCATGATATACATGTTGTTGATTAAATGATTTGTGTTTTAAGAGATTTTACATTCCATATTGATTATGTTTTATCGATTATGGTAAATTTATTTATGATAAAATCAAATTTATGTACCTCTTACTGATAATCTGATATCACCCTTATTTTTTCATTTCCCTATGATATTAAGAAGTAATATATAAATGATTCAAATGATGTGTAATTCTTAGTTTCACTATATTTATTCATGATTTTAAATTTAATGTGAGATTCATGTATGTATCTTGTTTACCAAGTCTAATAAAATAGTAGGTCATTTGGGATTTGATATCTTATATCTCATGTCAATGTAATACAGTTACCACTAATTCAAGGCTAATGTGGTACTGTATTTACACAAATGATGGTAGTAAACTATTTTCAGGAAGACACTATAGACGAGGTAATTATACTCACAAATATAGGATCACACCCTGGGCCATAGGTGGATACCTAACGTCATATATATTATCCCATAATAGGTTTTCAGAATCCTCAGTTATATGTGATGGGATGCCTGACCCAAACTAAGGATAACTAATAGTAGATCACTACCCTAGGCCATATAAAGGGATACCTATCCTTGACCTTAATCGGACCATAAATAATGTATTGTTTCCTCTAGAATTGGGGATGACCTCATTAATTTATGGTTCAAAAATTCCAATCTATTTCTAACGGTTTAGTTTATAGAACTGGAAACATCCAATGATTCCATATCCACATGGAACTACATTCCAAAGGTAGGCGCTCATTAGTTGTGGACTGATGAGGCTTAGGAATTTTCATTGGTCGAGAAGATGGGATGTCGGACTCATCACACCTTTTTGAGGGGAATTATTGTCTACTCTGGGACTTTCTTTATAGATTTCAGTTATGTTTGTGAATCCATATTACATTACCAAGTATAAAATGAGAGTTCCTTTAGATCTGAATATCAATGATTAAATATGTAGGAAATTTAGAGAATCATTTATATATATATTCTAGGTTCTTCATCGATAGAGAATAATATATATTTGTTAGAGATTCTTGGTCAATGGTATCCTTCGACACATTATATAAAAGTCTCTTGGTCATTATGATAACCATGCTGGTTTTAAAGACACTCAGTAGGGCACTTGAAGTTTATTGTCATTCAGAAGGATGTGGATTATTTTAGAGTTGGGATCGAACCCACAGATGATCTACCTACGTATCCTTTGTTTTGGAAAAGGAACAAGAACCCACGTAGTTTGAGAAAGGGAGTATGATGTTTATGATTGATGGCTCAAAGAAAGATGTCATATTTACTTTTACACTCTAAGCTCACGTGAGTCATGCTCGGTGTGAGAAACAAGAGGTATTGGTAAAACCAGACAATTTTTCCCTGAAAGATGCAAAAATAAGAAATGATATGGGGCTTATGTATGTATGACTGCCCAAAATAGATGAAGATTAAGATTTAATTCAGGGAAGAAATATAGGAAAATGGTCCATAAAGGTATATGTACTTTATAGTGATTTGGATACTTTAATCGTGGGGCTTACTCCTAAGGAAGATGCCCAAGATAGGAGGGGACTTGTGATTGGGTTTTACTCCTGAGAAGGAAGCCCAGATCAAAAGTAAACTAAGACTGGTTAATAGAAATTACGATTGGGGCTTACTCCTGAGAAGGAGGCCCAGGTTAAGGGATTTGGGGCTTACTCTTAAGTAGGATGCCCATATTTGTAGACTTTGAGACTGGGGCTTATTCCTAAAGAGGAAACCCAGGTTAAGAGAACCATGGTTGGGGATTACTCCTGAGGAGGATACCCATATTTAGAAACATTAAGACTAGGGCTTACTCGGGAAAAGGAAGCCCTAGTTAAGGGAATTATGACTAGGGATTACTCCTATGGAGGATGCCCAGATTAGGGGACTTGGGTCTTACTCCTGAGGAAGATTCCCAAATTAATGAGGACTTGGTGATTAATCCTAAGGAGGATGCCCAAATTAATGAGAATTTGGACTGGGGCTTACTCTTGAAAAGGAGGCCCAAATTAAGGATTCTCTCATCTAAAAGGATGAGGTTGAATGAATGAATTATCTAACTTTAGGGATTTAAAGATGTGTAAATCACTAGGTTTTGAGAGATGATCCACAAAATTCCTTTCAGATAAGGAATACAACAAAGAAATCATTCCATAAATGGATTTGTAGAGAGTTCGGAAGGCTTAATTCTGAAGAGGAGAGGTGGATAGGTATGAGGGAGGTGAAATAAGAAGGAAGGGCACCCAAAAAGAGAGGGGTTCACAAGTACTGCGTGGGCGCTCAAGTACTGGTCGTGCAAGTATACTTACGCGACACATGGGTACTTGCGCACCGACAAATCCTTAGGGTAGAATTTGGGCGAGGCTTGGCTCAATCCTTTTATAATAACCCTGGAGACTTTCAGAAGAGAAGCGCACAAGTTATGTGGAAGGAGTAAGGCGACACGCAAGTGTGGCCATTTTACTTAAAGGCTGGCCACCTAGGTGTTCAAGTGTTGATTAATTTAAACACTTAGGCCTTCCTCACCCTCTTTAGATCTTTCATTCTAGGTAAGAAATTACCTTATAAGATTTCGGATGCTTTGAGAAGAGACTAGGGCACCGAGAGCTGAAATCTGAGGTTCTGGAATTCTTTTTCGTTCTCAATTGGGGGGGAACATAGGGGTATTTATAGGCTAGAGAGACCCTGGGAGAAATTTCAAAGAGGGCGTGCATGTCACCTGCAAGACCATTATGAGGCGCGCAAGTGTACTTGTGTGACTATGAGGGAACTTTCACGACCCAAATGGAAAATAACCGTTGTTCATGCCTTTGTCAATTTTTTATGTTTTCTTCAAAGGATGAATCAATTTATGCTAAGTCATTTCCCTTTTCATTCGTTTAGACTTTGTGAGGGAAAGGAGCATCAACAAAAGTCCCCCCTCAGAGTTGGATCTGATAGAAATGAGGATGTGACTCTGAGGAAAAGATGAAAACCAAAGGAAAGGCGGTGTGAAAGTGTTGAGTGCGCAGAGGGCGGCATGCAGGTGTTGAGAACACTGGCTTTAGGTGCACAGGGGTGTGGCCTGGCCTATATATAGGCGGACATTCTCGCGCAAAGCACCCGGATTTCGAATTTTCTAGCTCTCGCCGTGCAAGTTACCTTCACCGCACTAGTTGCTCTGTTTTCTACTATTTCTTCACTATCGCGCTGCTGTTAAGGTATTTCGACTTGTGCGGTTATACTTGCGTGCCAAAAAACCTGTGCGGCACATCATACTTGCGCGACACATCCATACATGCGCGCCAAGATTAGACTTGCGCGCCTTAATGCCTTTGCCATTTTTTTCGAATTCCTTCACAAATTTTATGAAAAATAAACCCATTTAAGAGTTAATTCATTAAACTTTTGTACAGATTCAATGTCTCCCAAGAGAATCGAAACGGTTGATGGATTATCTAGACAATGGATTGATGATATAATGAGAATCATTGGCCATGATTACTGTACTTTTTGCGACAGCACTCTCCCAGATTTGGATAATTATTTGAAGAAGTATCATCATGACTTCCCCTACAGAATTTATCTGCCTTTGTATGGCTATGGTCATCTGTGAGAAGTTACCATTCCAGAAGCAAAGAAAAATCTCCCACGTTCTTGCTTTTAGAATTACACCAACTTTGTTGCTGCAAATAACTCATGTGGAGGAGTATTTCTAAGTGATGGATAGTGGAGAAGGCCCATATGAGGCATCATATCCCTTGCACGCCAGATCTGAAACCTCATAAGCCTGAGCCGCTCCCACATTGGTATCCCTCAATTTTTGGAAACTCTCAGATGGAACAATCCAAAGGCTGTAAGAGAAGTTGAGACTTCCTTCCTAGAGGAGGTGTGAAGTAAACCTGGATGTGGGAATACTGGGTGCGACAAACCTGTGCAGAGTTTGTTGAAGATTTGAAAGGAGTTGTGATATACGAAGTCGTCTGGGTTGGGAAAACATATGTTTATAGACATGATCACTTCGTGTTGGAGATACTCACCCATTGGAGCCCAGAAACCAATTATTTCCATCTGAATCATGGAGAAGTAGGAATCAGTCTATGGGATGTACATAAGATCTCAAGGGCTCCAATTTTGGGTGATATGTATGATGAATTCATCCCTCCCAAGGTGACTTGGAATGATTCGGAGAAGACTTCGGATTTATCTCGGTAATTACATAAAATTTTCCATAAGCTCAAGAGTTCAGAGACCTTCTTAAATCATTCTAGAAAGGATATTCATCCATAGGAATGGATGAATATGTTTCTTATCATGAATAAGGATAAGAAGTTGAAGGAGAATGGATCAAAGGAGAATGGATCCAAGGAGAAGCGATCCAAGAAGAATAAGATGCTTACTCGTCCTACCAACTACCCTAAAACACAGAAGAGGGGTGCTCCTGGAACATTTTGGCCGACTCTGGAAGTAGGAGAATTTGAGAAGTGGGGATATGAGGTGATAAAGAGGATCCCAAAGAAGAATCGTCTGGCGGGCTTCTTGACATTGTGTCTCAGCATTTATCTTCTACCAGTCAGGGACTCGAAGGGAGGCATCAGACTAGGGACCTTTGTTATTGTGGAAATATTGGCTGAGGGAAAAATGGTTGGGTTGGATACCCCTATTTTAGCAAAGATTCAGAAGAGCTCACTCCATGTCTTCATGGGTAAGTCTCCTTTAAGAATAGTGGGACCATGACACGTTTTGTGGGGATGGATCGCCACTCACTTCAAGAAATATAATGTACAGAATGGAGAACAGATTTATGGAAGTTCTTTCAGGCCATCAATGCAAGAATTCTCTGTAATTGCTCTATTAATTTTCAATGCTTATGACATGAATGTGAGGCTGACAATGTATAAGGAATTAAATTTCTTTCTTTATGGAAATCAGACAACCGGGCAGCTTGTTAACGATGGAAAAACCAGTCTGGATTTGAGGGCATACATGCTGGCCTGCAGAGATGGCGTGCTGGTCACAAGAATTGATAGAGAGATTATATGTGAGGCCTATGATCCATATATAATTTCACATCAATTCAAGTGTTTTCAGCTGACTGTTATTTCTCCCCCTGTGCATGTCAGGTTAGAGAAACATCTGATGGTTTCCTAACAACTATGGTTGCTGACATCTAGTGAGAAGACTGGGGCAGTGTTTGACCTACCGGTTGAAAAAGAAGAATATAACTTGAATACATGGTATTCCAAGCACCGGACAGTAGCATACCCTAGAGGGGTAATGAATCATCCAGTTTATCAGGTGGGGAAAAGGAATAGGATTGTAGAAAAAGAGACTCTTCCTCGTAAAGGTGATGCTTCCCCACCTGAAGCTGATTCACCGAATTCCTCATCTAGGACTGATTCACTGGATTCCCAATATGGGGATGATGAGGCACAAAAAGCGGCAAAGCGGCCTCGTGCCCGATATAATCCTATGTTCAGAATCAAAATAACCACTCCCTCAACTCCTAGTGAGTTACTTTATTGTGGAAATTTAATCACCATTACTTTATAGAGAAACAAGTCCTATTTTATTATTCTCTATCAGTAATTATAGGAACTGGGAAGAAGCTGAAGTCGAATAATGTAGGAATTTCCTTGTAGCATTCTGGTACACATACATAATATCTACAACCAGAGGCTGTCCAGACATGGCAGAGTCTATATTGTGGTACTGAGATTGCCTGGCTGGATTTTTGTGAGGGGCTACACCTTCCTGGAATAGGAAATCTTGTGGCTTATATAGATATCCATTACGACGATAACCCCAATGAAGTGCGGGATTATATCAGAGAGTTGGAAATGCTCATATATGCCACTAACAATTGTATTACTATCACCAAGCGGGTGAAGGAAATGATAGATCTTGGCACCACTGAGGGGACTAATGCTTTCGGAGATGAGGAGTGGCACGATTATATGGCTCTTGAATATTTAAGTTTTCTTTCCTTATTTTCATTGCAACTTGATTTCAGTCTAAGATTTGTTAATCACGGAAATTATTTTCTTCATCCTACAGCTTGCAAAGAAAGGAACTGATGAGGTTCCTTCACCACAGTATTACCCTATTGGTACTGCCATTGGGGCTGCTGCCGAATCTTCTCGCTAATAGGGCGACATATCTCCAGGCCAGCAGCCCATGAATGAAGAGTTGGACATGGCCTTCCATTCTCTAATTCATGTTCCTGTATGGGAGACATCAAATACACCCAAAAAACCAATGAATCAAAGGAAACGAATGAGTAAGTCCAAAGATAAACTCTTCATTAGTAGAGGTATGTCCTTAGGGTAATCATGATTCATAAACCATGAGAAGGATTTCTCATTTTCCTTGGGATTGCAGGGGATTTTTCAATTTTCCCTATGAGGGAGAGGACTGATCCTCCTTTGAGGACCACGGAGGGTGCTGTGGAATAATCAAAAATTCAGGCTGACTTGGCTGCTCCTGGAGAAGAGCCAGCATCTGTTCCCAGTATCCCTCCTACTACTATTACAAGAAGAGAAGAACCTAATTCTAGTAAGATAACAATGCATCATAAAATTTTGAATGAAACATCGACTGACCTCTATTCTGTGATACTTCAGGTTCAACCCCTGCATTAGATCTTTTGGCAGCTATTGCAATTTATGCCATGATTTTATCTGAAGATGTTGTCCAGGGTCAGGGACCGTAGGATGAGGGTCGCCAAGAAGACACATCCAATGCTCCCACGGGTGAGATTAACCAGGATTATGAGATGACATTATATGAAATGATGGAACATGGTGCATCTTTCGATGATTTTATAAATCATGTTAAATTACCATGTAATTTAGAAGATTATGGACGTAAGTGTTATCCTTCGTCCTATTAAAAATAACTTCTTATTACATGTCTAATCATGATCGGTTCAAATGTGCAGTTCTGTGTGAGCAAGCTGCTGAACTACCCATGCCTGAAGGGGGTACAGAAAACCCTACTATTTCATATACATTAGCACAAGTGGAGCTGAACCTAGTGGAGCTTCCTCAAACTCATCCTAAAAATCCTGTCGAAGCTAGGAAAGATGGGGAGGAGCATTCTCAGGTTGTTGATGTACCGTTGGGTAAGGGATAACAATATTTGCTACTTTAATTAATTTTCAAGATAGCCAATTACCTTTTGTTATCCTTTTAAACTAACCAAAGATTTAAATTGATTATGTTGGGCCATCTATTGAAGTGGTTAGATCTAGAGGTGAGGCCTCAGCCTCTGCCCGAATGGGAATTGAATGTGAAGAAGCATAGTTCTGGGGGGAAGGAGCAGAACAAGGAACTTCCTTAAGTGAATTAATCCCAGATTACATTCCCCCCTGTGACAGTGTTGCTGCGTCAGATCTGGAAATACAGAAGGCATTCCAATTTTCATGACGCAAGGCATGGAAAAACATATGGAAGACCATATCCAAAGTGTCTTTAGAAGAGATATCATCGAAGATCCCTTGAATGTCATCCCTATTTGTCATACTGGGACTTGGTGGTTTTGGATATCAGATGATCCATGCCGCAGTGAATAAAGTCATCATAAGGATGGAGTAGGAGAAAAAGTTCCATGAAGATATGACTAGGGTAAAGCTGACAACCAATATTAGCGAATTTGAGGCTGCGGTATCCCGAGCTGAGGCTGACTATGCTGCCAAGATAAAGGAACTAAAGAATAAAATCAAAGATAAAGTCGTCCAGCAGATGCACCTTCAGCATCAGTTAGATGTTGTTACTGGAGAACATTACCAACTCAATAATTCATTGGATGGAGCTCAAACGAGTGGTAAGAAATCCATTTCAGGTGCCAAGAAATCACTTCATCAGGCTGAAAAGAGTGAAGTTGGTTGAGTTCATGAGCTTCAAGTAGCTGCTGATGAAGCTCGGGATGTTGTACATCAAGTGAAGACTTATGTTGACAATCTTTTCTAATTTCTTGGAAAAGATAAGAGACTCCAATCTCTGGACGTCCTTCTAATTCTTGTGCATCAAATGGAAAGAACACTTTCATTTTCAATCATCTGTGCACGCATTTTCCTTTGCTACCTGCTTTAGATTTTTACCTAAGCCAACGGGCCTAGTAAGCATAGTTTGATTTTTACTATGATTATTATAAATAAACATATAAACATTGAATCTTTTAATTGGTCAATATTACCTGAATCATACAAAATGTATGTTTAGTGAGCTGGAACTTGACTTTTATTCACAGTTCCCTTGTCTTTTTTGAGAAGTTTAAAGTCATGCACGTCGAACACAAAAAGGATAATGTTTAAGGTCGAAAGAGCTTTGAACGAATGGATTAAAATTTACTCAATTCTTTGACAATTTATCTGAAAACATATTACCACACTCAAGTATGAGGGAAAAAAATGTAAACCATGACTTAAGAAATTTTGAATCTGAGGAATGATATGAAAAAGGGCTAAAAGGCATTAGAAAAAGTACTTCCCAAGAAAGAAGTTACCATTATTTGACAAACCCGTTAGGGGGTTGAATTATGCATGGCTACCTAAGGGCATTGGCTTCATAGTCAAATAATAGTATCTTTTGGTTGACAAGTCTATTATGTAGAATGTTTATGCATGGCCTCCTAAGGGCACATGCTGCAAAGTCAGGCAAAAGAACTCTCAGAAATTTACTTCTCTATTGCTAAAAATCCTGTGGAAGTTTATTGGGATTCAAATTTTCCAAAGCATAGAGTTTGTTTTATGGAGAGTGGTACTTGAATATGGAGAAGATATTTCCAAACAAGATTTTCTAAGAACTAGATGAATGTCACTCCTACGAATGTCTGGCCCAAATGTAGGTAATAGATATATAAACCATAGACTTGGATACGTTCAGATCATGAAAAAGAACAAGAAACAAATATGTTAAGGATGGATATTTTATTGCGGATCCTTACATATTTTTGATAACACAAATAAGGAAAAAAGAGTTTTTCTTCCCAAGAATAAAGTTACCATTATCTAACAAACCTATTAGGGGTTGAATTATGTAGAGCCGCCTAAGGGAATTAGCTGCATAGTCAAATAATAGTATCTTTTGGCTGATAGTTCCGTTATGTAGACTGTTTATGCAAAGACGCCAAAGGGCACGTGCTGCATAGTCAGGCAAAATAACTTTCAAAAATTGGACATTTTGTGACCAGAAGTCGAGAAAAATGGTAATGAAGATCTGAAAATATTTAATGTTAGGATTATGACACATAAATATGGGTATTTTATATTGTATGTAGAGATACATATATCAATGCTAACCATAATCATGTTGTGGTTGGGTCCTGAATTAAAATATTGGACTTCACTACGTATCCCATAAGTATGGGAATCAAGCCATACATAGATCTTGAAATACAATTTAACGTCGTGTGGGATGAATGTGTAAGAGATCTTAGTTTAGGGTCATCGAACTCGGACCATTATAAGAAATACACACTATCTGTTTTCATAGGAACTTTTCATCCAGGGGACTGAAAGTGGGATTTGGGGTTAGGCCCAAAAGACTTGGGAATAGATTCGAGGGACACTCTAATGTTCTTATGTATCGCATAAGTATGGGAATTAAGCCCTCATAGTTCTAGAAATACCCTCTGTACAAATTTGGTTCGTACATGTGAAGGGTGAAAGAGGACATTAGTGCAATGATGGTTTTATCCAAGATAAAATGTTCACGTATTTCCATGTATTCACATAGTCTTTGGAATATAATATGATTTAAAATCAGGGTAAATAATTATTCCCTCTCAGGTGAGGGTATCAAATAATATTGTAGTTTATTATCATACTGGAAAAAAAAATTTGTACAGTTTAACGCCGTATACCAAGGACAAAGTTGAACCAATGTAAAAATATTGATTATGGGGGTGGTTTCACGAATCAACATCGTTTGAGATGGATGTGAACCGATGTGAAGAGATTGGTTTTGGGCTTGAACCTTGGGAGGTTTCCTCCGTACCCATCCTGGAAGGCAAGGATCAAAGTCTGCGTAGTTCAATTAAAGAAAGATTTAGCGATCATGTTTTTCTTGGGTACAACAACCAAAAAACAAAATGGTGTTGGGAAATATGCGTGCTTAGCGGCCCAAAGAGGGTGTTATGGTTTATGTTTGCTCTAAGATCATGTGAGTCATACTCGGTGTGAGAAACAATAGGTAGCAACAACCTTAACGATGCACAGTTTAATGTCATGTAGGACACATGAAGGGACTATGCAGTTTAAAGTCGTGTAGTTAGGACTACTGGTGATGCACAGTTTAGTGTCATGTAGCAGGGAAAAAATACATTTTAACATCATGTAGGACGTATTAAGGAATTTCTGTACAGTTTAGCATCATGTAGATACGAGGATGGGGACAATATAGTTTAATGTCATGTTGGACAAAAAAGGGGACTGTGAAGTTTAATGTCATGAAGTAAAGACAAAAGAGGACACAGTTTAATGTCATCTTGGATGTATTTGGGACTTTTTCACATTTTAACATCATGTTGGATGAAAGTGAGAATAGTGTAAGGTCGTATGCACAGACCATTGGTCATGCAGTTTAACGTCTTGCTGGACATAAGGGACTTCTGTATAGTTTAGCATCATGTAGTTAGGACATCACAGTTTTAATGTCATGTTGGACGTAAGTCCCAATAGTTTAAAGTCATATACATGGACCGTTTCTGTATAGTTTAACGTCATATAGGGTGAGGAAAGGGAAACAGTTTAACGTCATGTTGGAAGAATGTAATACAAATAGTTTAAGGTCATATGTATTGACCATTTGTTATATTGTATTTATACAAAATATTTCTTCAGAAATCTGGCATTGGTTGGAGTATTGATGAGTTCTCCATCCATTGAGATTAAAGAATAAGCTCTGTTGCAGTAGACCTTATGTATTGAATAAGTTCCATCCCATTTTGGCTCAAGCATGCGAGATTCCTTTCCATGTATCATTGGAGTTTTGAGAACTAATACCAATTCACCCTAAACGAATGAACGAAGACAAACTTTTTTGTTTAAAGATCGTGCAATTTGACTCTGATAGACATCTATGTGTTGTAGGGTGCATAATCTATTCTCATATAACCATTTCAATTCATCCAATCGCATTTGAGATTGTTCATATGTAGATGACTGATCACAAATGGCTACTCTAAGAGGGGGTAGTTGAACCTCAATTGGCAAGACTTCTTCTATTCCGTATACCAATGAATATGGAGTTGACCGCGTTGTAGTGCGTATGGTAGTTCGATAAGCCCATAAAGCATAAAAGAGTTTATCAGGCCATGAATTAATATCTTTATCCACCATCTTTTGCAGTATGATTGAAATAATCTTGTTGAATTATTCTATCTAGCCATTGGCCACTGTATGATAACGAGATGAATGATTGGATTTGATGTTGTGTCCTTGATACAACTTCCTCACCTCGGATGAACAAAAGTTGGTACCATTGCCCGTCAATATGGTATGAGGGACACCAAATCTGGTAATGATGCTAGACTTTATGAAGCTAACAATGAATTTAGAACTAACTCCTTTGAGAGGTATTGCCTCTGCCCATTTGGAAAAGAAGTCATTAGTAGTAAGAATATACTTAAATTGCTTCGTTGTAGCTGAAGGATAAGGTCCCGCCACATCCATTCCCCATGTGGAAAATGGACATGAGTATTTAGCTGTATGAAGAAACTATAGGGGTTGAGGAATAGAGTTGGCATGTACTTGTAATGAATGGCACTTCTTTGTGAAATCAATACAATATTGTATCATTGAAGGCCAAAAGTATCCAAGCCTTCGAATTTGATCGGACGGTCTGTGTCCAGACTGGTGGGAACCACAAACTCCTTCATGCACTTCTTTCATGACAGCCATTGTCTCTTCACCATCAAGGAATCTGAAGAGAACTCCATTAAAACCACGCTTGTAGTTAATTTTCTCTTGGTGATCTGGGCTGTCATAAAGATTAAAATTGACCACACGTCGCAGAATTTGTTCTTTCCCGACTCTATAAGGTAGATTTATTCCATGTTTAAGGTATTCCCTGATAAGTGTCATCCATCCTGTAGAATGACCATATGGTTTAGGAATGGGACTAATTTCATTGATTTCCTCTATTCTGATTTGAACATAAGGTGAAATTGTACGATGGTGGGAAATACTGATGGTTGTCTCGTCCCGATTTGGATCTTCCAGAGCTGTGGCTATATTAGCCAGTGCATCAGCTTGGGCATTTTGTGATCTTGGGACATTAGAAAATGTCACTTCTGAATGTAATTCATCCATTAACTCTATGACATAATCATACAAAGGGATTAGTTCTTATTTAATGATGGCATAATCCTCATTGACTTGTTTGATTACCAGTTCTGAATCACCTTTCACCTTTTAAGTGATTCACTTTTTCATGAAGTGCCAACTCCAATCCTATGATGAGAGCTTGGTATTCTGCTTTATTATTTTTATAGCCTCCCAAAAATGATAAGTAATAAGGTAACACTGCCTTTTCTAGAGAAATGAGCACAATTCCTATGCCAACATTTTTGATCATAGGATTCTCCATTTTCCTCTATGTTGGACTTCTGGAAGCACCATCAATGTATATTTCCCATGTTTGAAGACTTTCTTGAATAGAGAAGACTTCCTCGTCATGAAGTACAATATCTAAAGATGTGTCTTTCACTGAAGGTTATTCAGCTAGGAAATCAGCCAGAGTGTGGCCCTTACTTTCCTTTTGAGACACATATTGAATATCAAATTGTTGTAAGATAACTGCCCACCTTGCCAGATGTCCCGTAAGCATTGGATGACTAAGGATGAATTTGAGAGGGTTATTGCAAGATACCAATTGGACCTCATGATGTTTTAGGTAGTGTCTCATTTTATGAACTGCAAATATTAATTCTAGGAATCACTTCTCAATACTTTAATATCGGTTTTCTGCTTCAAGCATAGTCTGACATAGATAGCAGAGGCTGTTTTCATTCCCAGCATCATTCTTCTGAGAAAGAAAGGCACCCAATGTTCACTCTAGATATGTCACATAGAGGATAGGTTGTCTTCATTCAACAGGTGCCATTAAAACCGGTGGACTCAAGAGATACTTCTTGATATTATTCAGTCCACTGGTAAGTGACTCCCTTCTTCATCAATTTGGTGAAGGGTAGACTTTTTCCTGCCAAATTGGCAATGAAACGCCAAATATAGGCAAAGTGTCTTTGAATTCCTCTAAATGCATTCAAATTTCAAGGAGGTGACATACCAAGGATTGAATTTGTTTTCTCAAGATAGAATTCGATTCCACGATGGCGTACAACAAAGCCGAGAAATTTTCTTGAGGTTACCCCAAAAGCACATTTTAAGGGGTTCATCTTCAAATTATGTTGCCGATGTTTGTGGAATATGACTTCCAAATCAGCCAAGTGATTAGGACGTTGCATGGATTTGACCACCAAATCGTCCACATAACATTCAATGTACTTCCCTAAAAAGGGTTTGAAGATACGATGCATGGCACGCTGATATGTTGTGCCTACATTCTTTAGGTCGAAGGGCATTACCCGATAGAAAAAAACACCATGAGGGGCTCTGAATGATGAAGATTCCTCATATTATGGATCCATTTGGATTTGATTATATCCAAAATATCCATCCATGAAGGAAAGTGCTTCATATCCAGCTGTTTCATCAATTAATAGTTCTGTAATCGGAACTGGAAAATCATTTTTAGGACAATACTGATTCAGATCCCTAAAATCAATGCAAAATCTAATTTTACAATTCTTCTTTTTCACTGGGACAATATTATCCAACCACTTGGGATATTGAACTTCTCTGATGAAGTTAGATTTGATAAGCTTATCCACATCAGCCTCAATTTTGGAATCATAGGTTGGGTGTGTTCTTCTAATAGCTTGTTTGATTCCTCGATGTTCTTCTGGAAAACCCAAATGATGAGTGGAAACATCAGGATCAAGCCCCGACATCTCTGTATCGTTCCAAGAAAATATATCTTGATTTTTCTTTAGAAAGTAAATATACATCTCTTGCTCTTCAAGATTCATAGTCGCACTAATTAATGTGGGGGCGTGGATCTTCTTTTGTACCCAGATTTATTTCTCTGAGTGCATCCACGGTGGTAGAGATACCCTATTAAAATGTTGTACGAGCATCCCGTTGATATTCCTCTTCTTCTTCAACACGTGGTATTTCTTCTGTTTCTACTTGCATAGTAGATGATGAAGCAGAATTTTCATGATCAGAAGATATGCTAAAATTTTCATATCTTGATGAAGAAGCTTCCATTTCCGACCCGATTAATGATGAAGGGTCTTCTTTGGGTAATAAATAAAAGATGATGGACTGATAATCGACATCATCTTTCACCTCTAACATTTCTATAACTTCTTTTGGCCTGGTTGGAGAAGTATAGGCTTGCTGAATTTCAGCAGATGAAATGAATACATCTCCATTTGAGCTTTCATCATTGCTTGGTGAATCACCACTTTCTCCCATGTTGTCTGGCTTGATTTCCATGATTGAAATTATGGAGGTTTACAGAAGAGTATTTTGATTTGGGTCTATCCTGTCAAATTGACTGATATGAAACACATAATCTGTACTCACATGTGATAATGGGTTTACTGGAATCTTTTCCAAACCATACAGAGCATTAACTTTGGTAATCTCCTTTTTTGTGGATTTATCATTTCCCTCTATGTGGTAGAATTCCACCTTAATGTATTGATATACACTTGTCTTGAATGGGGCCTTATCACCATACAATGTCCCAAATTGACCATCAAAACAATATTTGAGACATTGATGGTATGATGAAGGGATAGCCACATGTTGATGCAGCCAGGGTCTTCCAAGAAAGATATTGAAGGCAGAGTCTTGGTCAACAACCATGAAATCTGAATTGGATACAAGATCTCTAAACCGAGTTATGAGTGTAACCTCACCCAATGGTTTTTGTTCATTTTTATCATATCCTTGTAACATCATAGTAGAAGGAGACAAATCAGATTTCATGAGGCACAATCGATGAAGTGTACGAATGGGCATGAGGTTGACTCCTGAACCGTTATCAATGAAAGTTATTCGGATGTCTACACCATTGACCTTTCCATATAAGTACAAAGGTCTAATATTTCCATGCATGACATCATCTTCATCTTAATCATTAAAAGATATCACTGCATGTCATTCAGTGGGATAATTCACTACATGGTAGACTTCAGCTGTAGCAATTTCAGTTTCAAACTCCTGAGGACTCGACAAAGCCTCGATGAGGGCCTCCCAAAGATGCTTTGATAAATTCAAAGCATCCTGAATTGATAACTTGGATGGTATTTTGGCCAAGTGTTTCAATACATCATAATTTTGATCCAAAGGTCTACGTTTCCCAACAATAACATGTGGTTTAGCATGTTCCTTGGAAATTGATGCTTTGGAAGTTGATGCATCTTGTTCCGGGATAGGAGTTGGTAATACTGTTGTAATTGGATGATTAGACCGATTATGTCTATTTACTTACTGAGAGGAAGAATATGGAACCTTAAACCAATCATCCAGATTAATTGTGCCAGGACTGAATGTACCTTGTGTAGAAGAACTTACTCGTTCTTTTTGAGCTCGTTGAAGGGCTCTACCAAGAGTTTATGCAGCATACACAGTTCTAGCAGGGGTAGATTTAGAATAGTGGCCTCTGAAAGATCCATGTCTTCCCCTGTATCCTGATCCTCTGGAACTTCCTCTGATTCCTCTGTTTGATACGGGGAACCCGGGTTCATCAAATTGGAAACTGTGATTGGAATAAGGATTTGTTAAGTGAATCATATTAACAGAACCAATGTTTAACTCTTCATCTGATGAAGACTCTGCCTGATTAGCCTGTTTAGGTTATGCCTTTTGGGTGGGAGGTGCCCATGGATTTGAAGTAGATGGCATGAAATCTTCCAGAGTTAAAGAAAACTTAGGCTTTGATACATACTCATCTTCTTCTAATTATTATTCTTTCATTGAATTATGATGTTTCGTTGAGGGTTTTCCTTTTGATGAAGAGGGTTTTTCTGTGGCAGTCATGGCTGAAGGCACAATTGGTTTCTTCAATTATGTTCGAAAAATAGCATGAGTTCGGTTGATCATTTTTCTGACCATCAAATCATCATATTTTTGTAAAAAAAATTTCTTGACCTCTTACCACTTTCCCTCCTCCTGTAGATCTGTAGGAGTAACGCATGATACCTAAGCTGAAGAACCTTTCATTTTGACTTGTCCCAAGTCGACCATTTTTTTCAGGAGGTCCTTGAAGACAAAACACTCCTCAATGGGATGCCCTAACATCTGATGAAACAGGCAATAGTTGGGATGGTCTTCATCTCCTTCTTTGTTTGTCCTCTTGGGCCTTGGCCATTGAACCAAATTATTTTCCATATCCGAAATGAAGTAACCAGTAACTTGTTTGTTTCAGAAAGAGTAAACTATGCTTTTCAAATCCTCATTTTTTTTGTCTTTGATCTCTTTGATCATCTTGATGAAATGGCCTCTGTTTCTGATACTCAGGTGGTGGAACCCTTCGAGAAGATGATGGTTTTGAAGTAAAAGCAGGTAGAGGTTCTTGTTTAAGCATAACTGTAGCAGTCTCTACTTAACCCATTCTCCTTCCTGGAGCTGATGGAATTACATGAGCTTTATCCTTAGTCTTTATAAAAGAATCTTCAATATGTTGAGCGATTGAAGTAAGGTCTTGAAACCCTCCTGTCTATTTCAAAGGGATCAGCGGTGTTCGCAACTCATCACGTAACTTTTCCACACATATTGGCAACAATTCCTCCTGAGGGAGTGAAAAGATTAGGGAATATGTTAATCCCTTCCATCGAGCAATGAAATCTGAGACCCTTTCATTATCTCTTTTCTTAGAGTTTGTAAGATGTAAAACTATTGTCTTTGGCAACATTGAGCTGAACTAATGAAGGAATTTTTGGGGAAGATCCTCCAATATGGTAATTGAGCGGGATTGCATGATTGTGTACCAGACAAAAGTAGGTCTTTGTAATGACTGTACAAAACACCTGAGCTTAAGTGCTTCTTGTTGCTGAAGGGTTCCCATCATAGGATCACAACGAGAAACAAAATGTGTTAAATGTTGCTCTCGTTCTCCCGAACCATTAAAGATTGGGAATGTGATATTTGCAAAATTTAATGGGGGAGGAATTGCATCAACCCATTCAAGATAAGCTCTCTTTTCTGGTTGAATTTGAGCACGATTTCCCGCCATATCTTCCAACTGAGCTGTTAATGACTCAATAGTAGTTATTAACTTTTGAGAAACATCTGGTCGAGCTTGGACCTAAGCCGATGCAATAACTAGAGCATGGACTGATGTTGTGACTTGTGCTATAACTGATGGTAGCACTGCCAATTGTTGTTGCACTTGACACGTAGGATTAGACATGTGAGGGTGTACTGATAGAGGAGGATATTCTTGATCCATCTCAGTAGCCACAAAAAATTACTTTGACTAACTGACTCCAGAACATATAAGAATAAGACTACCCTGAAGTAATTCTGCTTTCATCCTCCTCAATTCCTTCATTTCTTCCTCCTATTGTGCAAATCGTTGATCTAGTGAGAACTATTGGCCTTCTCCAGAGGAAGGGTATGTAACCTGATTCTTTCCTTTCCCCTAGTTGGATCTCATTCAGAGAGGGGGAAGTGGGTTACTTGAAGGATTACCTAGGATTTGAGTAATCCTTTGATTTCGTGTACGCACACCTTTGTCATTTGTGTCTGTGCGTACAACTTCTTAAGCAGGAACCTCTTAAATTGATCCCTTTGAGTGAGCCTCATCTGGTGGATCATCTATTATGGAATTGATGACATTGATTGATGCATAATTCATTGCATCCCTTCTATTGAAATTTCTGTGATATTGTCTTCTTCCATTTCCTTGATGAGACATTGCCTTTTGTTGATTCGATCCCTCAAGAACTTCTTAACGAACTGTAATTTGGAGGGAATCTCCTGATAATTTGGTTCTTCGTTCCTCTTGAGGCTTATTCCCCAATCAAGAGAAGACCGAATTTCTTTAATGGAGGGATCGATGATTTGATAAATTCCCTAGTCCGGTGGACAGGGGATGTTCCTGCTGTATTTTCTAAACTCCTTGAATCCTATTTTTTGATTCTGATGGTTGGGTTAAAATATTCCCCAGTCTGGAAAGTTGGGGTGGTTCTTGACATGCTATATCTCAGACCTTCTTGAAATATCTCCTAATCTTGCAGACCTTAGTCCAGAAATTAGCTCAATACATCCACCTTCATCTACTTTTATCACCCGGCTCGAAAGACCATTGGATGATTTCTGACACTTCTGTCACTTGGTGATGTGCTTGCTCCAAACGACAGGCCTGTTTAATATTCTTGTTTTTTTGATTAATGAGTAATTCAACAACTTGTTCTCTGTATGCTTGATTTTGAGAGGAACTAGTTGAAGCCTATTCTTGGGAAAGCTTTTGATTATGAACAAAACCCATTGACTGTGGCCGGCCATGGGAAATAACATTGTATGAAACCATTTTTGGTGGGCTTTGCTGACTGGAGAGCACAGTGAAATTTAGTGCTCCATGAACACCCCATCCTCTGATATGAATACCAGATGGGGCATTGGAAATTAAATGGCACAATCTTCTTAGTGCGCCAAGTCATGAACACTGAAGGGCTCTCTACTACTTTTCAGCCTTCGGATATCGAGAAAATGAGAGAGATGCCAAGTCAATTTGGCATTGTAACCCTTCTATTATCTTGACATGATTTTCATATTCATCATAAGATAATATTTTCTTTTTCAAATGAAAATGTGTTTTCCATATGTAGAGACGAATATCATGAATTCCATCTTCTGTCAACATCTATGGAATGTCATACTGAGAATTAGCCAAAGGCCAAAACATCACTGGCACTTCACCTTTTTCCAGTTGTTTTCTCATATTCAGTACTTCCTCTTTGTCATTCAATGAAGATTATTCGACCTGATTAGACCAGAGATCGTGCTTCCTTGTTTCTTCATCGGATTCAACAATATTGGTAGAGAAATCACTGATCAAACTACAAGATGCATGACTTAGGGGTGGTTCATAGAATGACCTACACCCTGGGCTATCTTCTAGTTGAGAACGTATTCACCTACTAATGGTAAAGAATAAGACATGACTGGATTCACATTTTCAAGTGCCTCAAGATAATAGGGATTTATCTTCACTACATTGTCTGTTGAAGAATTTTCCAAGCAATGTGACTCACAACTACGGAGAGGACTTTAGTAGCTAAATTCATCATCATGGGGAGGACCACCATGGTGGGTTACAGCAAAAGATGAAAAAAAATTCTCCTTGGTCTTCTGACCACACATAGGGTTCTTGTGGCTCCCATCTGAAGATGAAACTTCGAGGTCGACCGAATTGCCCTGAAGAAAGCATTCTTGAGGAAGTATCTAATGCAGACCTTCGGAATTTATGTTCCCACTATTGGGAATTGAGAGAGCATAATCTTGAGTTGCAACAGATAGTTGTCTGAGTGCATCACGAACTCCAGCATCGAGTAAGGCCTTGTCACATATGGGCCTTTGATTTCTGGACTATGCTAGGCAGGTTTTCTTCTGAGAATCCTTCTTACTCAATTTGGAAGGTGTATGTGCCTACTCAGGAGAAATGATCAGGATAAGCTGATTATCTCCACTCAAACCAGGTGTATGTGCCTGACTTGGTTGTCCGTATGATATGGGGGAGTACGCCCAACAACCCTCTTGGACTGGAATAGATGTGTGTGTCTGTTACGGAGTGAATTGTTGATGTGTCACTCCACTTCCAGGGATAGATTTATGTGTCTTTCCCTGAGATTCTACTGAAGATGTTATAATATCCTGACAGGCATCCAGAATATGAGCAAGGATTTTATTTTTCTCTTTCATCATTGATAGAATATGCTTGGTGACTACAGTTGCCGGAATGGGGATATAAGTCCATTCCGTGCTTGGAGTAGGTGTGTGTTCCTGCTCCTATCCTCCTTTTCCTGTCAGTGAATCTTGACAGTACTCAAGTGTGGGGGCAGAGAGTTGATTCTGCCTCCGGATTGTCACCGGAGCTTTCCGACTGACTTCTCCGAATGCTACCAAAAGAGCTTGTTGGTAGGCTTGATCAATACTAGAAGGTGTATGTTCTTGCTGATTACACTCCACTGAAAATGGTTGACGAGATTCCTTCAACACTGACAGACGAGGCTTCTGGCAGGATTGATGAGTGTAAGAAGGTGTATGTGCATGTTTACCAGTTATCAACACATTGGGTTGGAGGGATTCATCATATATAGTTAGATGAGCCTGCTGATTAGCCAATGATTTTTAAATAGGGGTATGTTCTTGTCTATAGTACTCTGCCGAAATTGCCTGGCGGGATTGGCGTGATGCTTCCAGATGAGTCTGCTGGACAGCGGAATTAAAACGGACGAGTGTGTGTGCTCGTTCATTGCTTACCACCATGTTAGGTTGGTGGACTTCTCCGGAGATGGAAGATATGAGAAAATGCTCATCGTTAACCGGATTTTTCCTTTAGAAGTTCGTCTTGCCTTCTTGGGTTCGAGGAACCTGAGCCGAATTCCCAGAGTTGATACCCTCATCATGTTGAGGGCACACTTCTGCACGAGTCTGGCGGATATTGTTGATGGTATCCCTTGGGAAGGACTTCTGTCTCCTTGAATTAAGGCCTTGAGGGACCTTCTCATTCACCTCCCCGGAATATGGGAGTGAATGGTGATTGCGTTCCAGGGATGACGACCTGAAACAGTTGGAGACGGTGGTTGGCACCACCTGCTTTTTGATCACTGGTTATCACTGTCCGGATGACCTGGTTGAATTATTGACTTCGAGGGATTTTCGAGCAGCCTCCAGAGTCGGAATAGTACCGTTTTGACTGTACACCTTTACCAGCGCATTTGATACCCATCATTGAAGAAGCTGAGTAGGTGATGTTGTCCTCAGAGCGGATGATGATCCAGCAGGAGTAGCAACAGATGCATTCACAGTAGAGGTTTTCACAGTAGAGATATTCACAGACGTGAACTTAAGAAAATCCATTCTTGTAATGTAGAAGATCTTAGAAAAGGGTGCCAGTTTGATATAAAAAACATAATGAAGATAAATTCGGCCACTACATCTTTTGGATGAGCACATATGTTATTGATTGTTATGTTGGCCCTCTCATTGAGTTTAAATAGGGGCCTAACAAATAGGTAAAACATCACTTTAATTTGGTTAAGGATTCACGTCAGGATCACCATTTTTTGTTTCCTCTGTAATTGGGGATGACCTCGTTGATTGAATGTTCAAACATTCCAATTGGTTTCTATCAGGTTTTTTCGTAGAACTGGAAACATCCAATGATTCCATATCCATTTGGACCTACTTTCCAAAGGTAGGCACTCATTAGTTGTGGACTGATGAGGCTTAGGAATCTGCATTGGTCGAGAGGATGGGAGGTCGGACTCATCACACCTTTTTGAGGGGAATTATTTTCTACTCCAGGAGTCTCTTAATAGATTTATGTTCTGTTCATGAATCCTTATTTCATTACCATTTATAAAATGAGCTTTCCTTTAGATGTTACAATCAATGATTAAATATGTAGGAAATTTAGTTAATATTTTATATGTATTCAAGGTTATTAATCGATAAAGAATAATATGTATTTGTCATAGATTCTTGGTCAATGGTATCCTTAGACACATTATATAAAAGACTCTTGGTCATTATGATAATCGTGCTGGTTTTAAAGCCTCTTAGTGGGGCACTTAAAGTTTATTGTCATTCAGAAGGACGTGGATTATTTCAGAGTTTTGGATCATACCCAAAGATGGGCGACATAAGTATCCTTTGTTTTGGAAACGGAATTAGAACCCACGTAGTTTGAGTAATAGAGTATGATGTTTATGATTAATGGCTCAAAGAAAGATGTCATAATTACTTTTACACTCTAAGCTCACATGAGTCATGCTCGGTGTGAGAAAAAAGAGGTATTGGTAAAACTAGAAAATTGTGCCATGAAAGATGCAATCATAAGAAATTATATGGGGCTTATGTATGTATGAATGCCCAAAATAGATGAAGATTAAGATTTACTGCAGCGAAGAAATCCAGGAACAGGGTCCATAAAGGTATATGTACTTTATGGATATTTTGATACTCTAATCATGGGGCTTACACCTACGGAAGATTCCCAAGATATGAGGGGACATATGATTGGGTTTTACTCCTAATAAGGATACCCATATCAGAAGTAAATTAATACAGGTTAAGAGAAATTAAGACTGGGGCTTACTCTTAAGAAGGAGGCCCAGGTTAAGGGATTTGGGGCTTACTCCTAAGGAAGATTCCCATATTTTTAGACTTTGAGACTGGGGCGTATTCTGGAAGAGGAAACCTAGGTTAAGAGAACCATGGTTGGGGATTATTTCTGAGGGGGATGCCCATATTTGGGAACTTTAAGACTGGGGATTTCTCCTGAAAAGGAAGCCCGAGTTAAGGGAATTTTGACTGGGGATTACTCCTAAGGAGGATGCCCAAATTAGGGGACATGGGTCTTACTCCTGAAGAAGATGCCCAAATTAATGTGGACTTGGGGCTTACTCCTATGGAGGATGCCCAAATGAATGAGAATTTGGACTAGGGATTACTGCATAAAAGAAGGGCCAAATTAATGATTCTCTCATCTTAAAGGATGAGGTTGGATGAATGAATTATATTACTCTAGTGATGTAAATTTTTGTAAATCAATAGGTTTTGAGAGATGTTCCACAAAATTACATTTAGATAAAGAAGTCAATAAAGAAATCATGCCATAAATGGCATTGGAGAGAGTTCTGAAGGCTTAATCTTGAAGAGGAGAGGTGGATAGGTATGAGGGAGGTGAAATAAGCAGGAAGGGCTCCCAAAAAGAGAGGGGCGCGCAAGTACTGCTCGGGAAAGTATACTTGTGTGGCACATGGGTACTTGCGTGTCGTCCAATCCTTAGGGTAGAATTTGTGTGAGTCATGGCTCAAGCCTTTTATACTAACCTTCGAGACTTTCAGAAGTGAAGAGTGCATGTTATGTGAAAGGAGTAAGGCGGCATGCAACTGTGGAAATTTCCCTCAAGGGATGGCCACCTAGGCGTCCAAGTGTTGATGAATTTCAACACTTAGGCCTTCCTCCCCCTCTTTAGATCTTCCATTCTAGGTAAGAAATTACCTTAGAAGTGTTTGGAATCTTTGAGAAGAGACTAGGGCGCCGAGAGCTCAAATGTAAGGTTCTGGAATTTTTTTTCATCCTCAAATGGGGGGGCCCACAGGGATATTTATAGGCTAGAGATACCCTGGGAAAAATTTCAAAGAGGGCGCGCAAGTCACCTGCGTGACCATTATGAGGCGCACAAGTGTACTTGTGCGACTATGAGGGAACTTGTGCGACCCAAATGGAAAAGAACCCTTGTTCACACCTTGGAAAATTTTGGATGTTTTCTTCAAAGGATGAATCAATTTATGCTAAGGAATTTCCCTTTTCATTCATTTAGACTCTGTGATGAAAAGGATCTTCAACAGGGATCATATATTATGAGTAGAAATTGGTATATCTAACCTTATCTTTTTGGATCAAAAACACTACCATCATGTTTATTTCAATAATCCAGTTAGTTGAGACTAATCGAATTCCTTGTTTTAATAAAATTGGGAGTACACGGTGTTAAAAAATTGTACATAGTCTACCTTCCCAATATTGAAACTTGATTCTACACTACCACCGAGTAAAGGATGGAAAATTCAACTACAATGTGTGTGAGTCCATTCAAACGACATGTACGGTCACGTCATGGTACATGGTGTTTTCCTCCACCTGAGTTATGTTCCATCGAGTGGTACACAATGTGTGGCCTTGACTATTATAGTTTGTGAGCCACTCAAGTATCCCTATGAATTTAATCCTAGTACATTTCAAGTGAGTTAGTATAATATCACATGATTAGTGACCCAAACACAAGGTTGTGGGATATTTTTTATTCCAAAAACACTAGCATAATAGAAATAAAAATTACACGGTTTGTGTTCTTGTAAATTATATGTTGTGTAGTCAGGAATTTACCAAGAAGTTGTGATCATCATTAAGCTTATCTTTTTTCCTTCAAAATCAACATTAATACCATCAATGAACCTAAAAATGCATTTTTACCATCTTTAATGAAAATTTAAATGATTAATTCCAACTACTGGTTGTCAAAAAACCAAATTATCATCTCCTTTCATCAAGAATTTGTTTTCCCACACACCTTGGCTCATGGAAAAAATATATTTTATTTTCGTTATAAATTCGAATTGTTATCAACCCTCATCCACTAAGATGTAATCCACGATGATGAATATTGAACAACAATAAAAGTGATTGATGTTAACTTGTGTAGAAAAAATGTTCATGGTAATGGTTAAATCGCAAGAAAAAGTGATTACCATAGTTGAACACATTAAGAACAAAGGGGGAAATCCGAAAACCATAATGTCTATAAATACTATGATGGTTGTTTTTTCTTTTCCATCATTATTTATTTTAATCCAATAATTAAGGAAATAATGTCATTATCTCGCATGCACAAAAACATAGATTCTTAATTCTAGAAAAATATTACATTTTCAATGCTGGGATTTCTTTCATATGAGATTAGATTCATATAAGTATCAATCCATAACATGAATATATAAAAACCAGAGAATAAAATCCAAAAATTAAAAAATAGTACTTCAAAAAATGTATTAGTCATTAGAGAATAACATACTAACTATCGACGTCACCAATGATGATCCTCACTATAACCATCATCGATCCCTGATATCATGGCTTCCAAGGATTCCACAATAGAAATAAACACTCAAATATCTATGATTATGTGGCTCATCATAGGGATTATTCATGATGTGGTTTATAAAGAGGTTATAATTGTCCAACCATTTAATAAATAAAATAAATAATTTTATTTAGTTTTATTTAACTCTACCGCCAACAATAGGGAATAATCCAAAAACATGATGTGAACAATGTTCATTTCACACATAAATTTAACACCATATTGTAATCTCAATGTAAACCTTAGATCCCCCATAAGAGACCTTGTTCAATGGAAAATTCCATTAAATTTGGTATTATGAATTTAAGAGGGTTAAAATATATTATATTTTTAATATATTGATTAGAGGGAAACACAAAACCCAAAAATATGTGTCGACGATATGAATATCTCAAAAAATATTATTTGAAATATTCAAATGGTCTAATCATATAAACTGGATCCATTGCACTCTCCCCACCATTAAGGATTTATTTCTTAAAAAGAAGGAACTAATCAATTAGGTGAGGGTACTGAGCTCACATCTTGTTCTCATATTCCAAAGATCACTCTTGGAGATTCCAATTATATCACAAAATTCACACATGGGGAATTCCTTCAAACATAAAGGTCCTTCTCTTACTGATCCATGATTTCCACTAGGAACTCTATAAATGTTCTTCTATCTTCGATGTATAACTATCCCCAGTCAATGACATGTAATGGAATGTGAATTTACTTTATCAGTTATGAAATGTTTATGAAATCATGAACATTGTCAAATTTTAGAGGTTAATTGGGGAGGTGAACATCCTTTCCAACCAAAATATGAATTAGAAATGGACAGATAAACCATGTAGATATTTTTACACCTTTTACAAACCTCTGTAAACGCTAAAACATTGATACCATTACGAATACATGATCCCCATTACTGAACTTATAGGGACTCCTTCATTAATACACATAGGAATTTTGATGGATCTGAGTTATTCATATCCACTCCAAGATGATTTTAACAATTGTAGTAATTACTCAATCCAACTCTAGGTATATAAATGATGATTCTCTAATATATTACCAACACATTGGTAACCTTAATGATCTTCCATAATAGACCTCAAATAGCACCATACAAATAGTAGAGTAATAAATATTATAGTATGGAAACTTTATTATGGGTTGGTGATGATTAAAAATTTATCCATTGTTTAATATGTATGCTCATAGAATATCCTCTGTGAATTAAATATTAAAATTATTTTGACTATCTATCTAGGAGTCCTAACACTTTTACAGTCAAAAAATTAACTTGAAAGTATCATTAAATCAGCTCCACTGACAATATATTAGATTATTTATTCTATCTAAGCCTATCATCAAGGGGACTCCATGAATCTAAACAATATATTATATGTACCAGAACCCCTGTATTCCTATTGAATTATTCCCTATAATGTTGTGGAAGTGGGACAAATTACTAAGTCGTTCTACGATCACCAAGATAGCAGTGTGACCTATTATAGTCCCTATGAATATTTTCATGAAATTAATGTATATACTATCCCAATTCCATTTCAAAACCAAATGCGTTGATGCAAAACCCACTGGTTCTTAATATGCAGCCTTCAACTACTAGTAGGTGAGTAATCAATAGATTAAATTTGAAAAGAAAATCTTTATTTACATCCACAAAACCAACCATTGAATATCTTCATACAACATTTATTATATGTGATATACTTCTAAGGTAGATGTATGAACCAATATTAGTACCTTCTATCAAATAATTACTAGAACCAATATATATCCCTATTGGAGGAGTTCATAATCTCCAAAAATATAGAAACTATTAGGAAAATGAAAAATATAAATAATTTTATAAATTATCTCATAATAAATTTCTCAATGGTGTTCTTCCATCACAAGTTGTAGAAGAAGAGGAGTCATACCCCTATAATAGAGTTTTAATGCTCCTTCCACATCCACCCTAGGTAATATTCATAAGGCCAAGTGCTCTAATTCCTCTCCAAGAATTTGGGAATATAATTCTTATTGAGAGAATCTTCTTCCATATTCCCTTTCCAAATATTATAGGCAATATAAAAGTTATATTCATGTACATACTCTAGCCACTATCTCTATCTCTAATTTATATACAACCATGTGAAGATATTCCTTAGACTCTTATGTTTAGAATAATTAATAAAATTATATCTAATAAGGTAATATCACTAATATGTTAGGGAGATCACTATGGATCCCAGCTCCAACTTATTTATGGCATAGTTCTTCTCATGGGGTATTATCTACATATAAATGTATGAAATCACATCATAACATTGCATGAATATACACCTGAGCACAACTATAGAGAAATCACAGAAGACTATGTACACAATAAGAGCCTCTATAAATTTCAAAATGGGGGAACTGAGGATTATATTCCATAGTTCTACTCCATCCAGATAAATTTTTTCCTCTTTCAAGTTAAGGAATTCATTGGATTCATAACCCTGAGGAATTCTATCAGGACCCTCTAGTATTATCTATCTAACAAAAGGAATATCTATACATCATTCATGATCATATTTGAATACCAGGAAGGCACTAACACTTTTAGAGTTTCATATATAGCAATTTTTCAATAATTATATCTTGGACTATACTCAAATGATCAGTATACATCCCTCTAATGTTTAGTATATAAACTTTTCATAAACAATATCACCTCAAACTGGTCTAGGAATGGTGAGAAGACCTAGTTCATGGGTCCACTAGAAACTTCTATGTATTTCATCATAACAAAGGGGATCCCCATCTACATGTTTTAGCTATAGAAAAATCAGAATTTTTTCTTCGACATGTCCTCTACATGTACCTGTAGCTAGTGATTCCTTGAAATGAGGTCAATCATCATGAACCACTTATCCCATATCATCTAATCAATGATATCATTGATCTTTGGAAGTGGATATTTATTATAAATGGTCAGGTTGTTTTGTAAGTAATATTCCAAACACAAACCACGATTCACATATACCTTCTTGGAAGATATACATCTTGGTTGTCGAAGGGATTGCTCTGGTTTGATAAACCATATCATTTGAGGGTCCTCCATCTGCACCCTCACACTCAATGCTCAGTGAGAGCCATAGGATATTCTAATAATGGTATTACAGTTGTCCCATGATATAATTAAATAAATATTTTTACTTCTTGATGAGGAAGAAACCCATGTACATCCTCAAGGAAGACATCTGAGTACTCATCTACCACTCTAGGGACTCACAAAACCACTGAATATGGTACAATAAGTTTCAAGATATAAAACTAATAAGAAATTATTTTAACTCTATAGTACATAATCAAGATATATCTAACTAGAAATTTTTACTTTGAAAGAAGGAATACCTCAAACATTCATCCGAGGTCCACTATATTGTCTTTCGAAAACAATCAATATGTGCATTGATGATTGATAACCAATATATACCAATAATGATATCGTACCGTCTCATTGTAGTTATGGATAGGTACCATGAGAAAATATCAAAACTAATAACCAAGTCACCCTATTGAAAAAATAATTTCATTATAGAATCCCCCTAGAAGGGGTATCTAGCCACATGGGTTTGGCAAGAGAATCTACTATAATATTTAATCCTCAAACAATGAATAAGTAAAAAAATAATGAATTTCAACTATGTATATAAAAACAAAATATTAGCTATATAATACATATATGATACCTCATATCATGCTGGGAACCTCTAAGTCAAAAGTCCCAACTGCAAGCAGCTAACCACATCTTTTTCCACTAACTCCCTAAGGCTAAATGATACCACCTTAACTTAGCGGTGGTACTATAAGGTCATAAATTCATCCACCTCATATAGCTATACCAAACACTCTATCTATTCCACCTCCTTAAGCTAATACCAGATCACCCCTCTGAGGTCCTTAGTCACATAGCTACCTCTGACATTATGGTTCATCCACTACCTAGCCATCTTCTAACACGCTGTAGGATGGGTAGTATTGAGAAATATGACCATTACCATTGAAATAGAAGCAATTAACTTCCCCTTTATTATTTTATTACTATTTTAAATCCTTCTCCTATGATCCTATGGAATGAGACTGACCCTGAGAATTATTCAGCCGCCTAGGTCCTGAAGCATATTTCTAAATGCCTACTGCTAAGTTCTAGTATTCTAGGTGACCTCATCTGGTACCTACAAACATTATCCATACTACACGAAATATATCCACCACCATGGTATTCTATAGAACCTTGGAAATAGTGTAAATAAAATGGGGTCCTCCTCATCTTGAATATCTTTGTGAATACCCCTTTCAAATGTCCATACTAAAAAGAAACCTTCAAAAACCATGATCTGGGTATATCATCTAAGGTCAGTAAAACACGAATCATACAAAACCATGGATATTATACCCTATTATAACTTAAAAATCCCATGAATGAACAACTATCATAGTATTTATGGGAAAACATCTCTAAGAAGAGGCACTCAAACTTGGTTTAAGGGAGAGTTCCGATATATTGTGTCTAACTCGCGAATCTCAACCAAAAATCTTTATCAACATAGAGAAGACTATCCATGAGGACCACCACCTGAAAAAAGTTCTCCATGAAAGTTGGAAAAAACAATACATAAACACAATCTAGTCATCCACTGCATTTGTGTCCCCCTCACCTCAGAACCTCTATGGCCTATATCACTAAAACACAAAGAGTGTGCTTAGTATACATTAATTATCATCCAATGTGACTAGAATGAATTTATTCATTGTATAAAGAACAATGTAATTATATTATATCTAGTGAAGGTCTAATAATTGTTCAATGGTTGGAAGAACAACTGGTTATCCACCCCAGGGGAACTCCTCCTGAACATGCCCCAAAATTGAGGCCTTATCACTAAGTTGGTTTTCATCATAATCATATTCTAGAACCCTATATGGTTAACTACATGGAGACCATATGAAACAGAAAATATATACCATGGTCATAAGATAATATATAGGTAATTAAATCAATAACTAAATGGAAATAAAAACTCATTCCTATATGATAAAAGTACCATTTATTACCCTACAACTGATGTCTTAGTGTACTGGGATGATAAGAGGGTTATCATAGTAATGGTGAATGGATACATAAACTTTTGTACCACCATTGTGGTACTTTACCCATGAGCCTTACTCAAATCACATCAACATAATTTACCTAAATCAAAAACTAATCCTTCTAATAATTCAATATTCAAACTCTATATTAGGAAAAACATTGAGCTCTAGCATCGCTCTAACATGATCCAATCCATTGTTTCCCAGCTGGCCAGTGGTATGTGGAGTGTGTCACCCCATGCTCACCTCCAATAGGATAGGGGCTAGTGACTATCATTGAGTAGCAGTAACACACACATTTGGGAAGCATTATCCTAATATACTAGTCCACCTGAATTTCTTTCTCCACATGAATACCATAGTAATAACGAAAGGAAAAATTAAGAATAATAAATGCATTAATAACAAATAACATCCAAAAAAAGACTATGAAAATAAATAAAATTATAAAATATGTTAAATATAGTCCGGACACCATAAAGTATATATAACATCATAACTAGAGAAGTACCAACCCCTTACACCAACTCCAAAGTCTAATCACATTCCTAATACCACAACCAATAATCACCATAAAACACCACCCACTTCAAGACCACCTAGATCGTTATCATAAAGTCTATCATCTTTATAAAAGATGAAAAATATATGAAGGTCCCACATAGGGTTAAGAACATACATACCTACTAGGGAACACCAAAACACTAAATAATAATGAATATAGATTAGAGAGTGATTTCAAGGACATAATAAAGAGGCTAGAAAAAGGAGGACTCATATATTCTCATAAGAATTACTCTAGTCATAAATTATAACAAATGTAGTCACCACTAGTCAAAATATTAGATTTTGTCGTGATTTTTTATGATGCAATACAAACAGAAAAATATGAATTATATGTTGGTTTCACACTCTTCACTAGAAGACTCCTAATATAATGGAATTAAACTCACTACTATAGGATTATACCTTGGTCCACATTGGTATACCGAAATCTAACTACATTTTTCCATAAGATGGGATTTCACACACCAGATCTTGGTGATGGGATACTTGAACCTACCTATGGACATTGAATAGAGTATCATGATTTCAAGTACTATTGGTGGATACCAAACCCATTTCTATATTGTTTTATAGATAAGGGATCACAAAAGAATATTATTTTTTTGTTTACCTTACCTTGTCTAAGGCGATCAATGACTCTGTCACCACATAAATTATGGTGAACTAGTCAAAATATACCAATCAAATTCCATATTCATAATAAATGTGGAGTACATGGAAACACCGATAATTACATGAAATGACTTCCCAAGTCGACCACATGGTTATTTATTTTCCCTAAACATGGAATGAAAAAATCAGCTACATAGTGTGTGATTCTAGTCACATAATGTTTATGAATAGGGCTTAGAACATGGCATGTTTCATCACCCAATACATGTTCTATTGATTGGTACACGGGTTGTTTCCTTGGCCTACATGGTCTGTGAGTGACCTGATCATCCATGTGTATAAAATAACAACAAATTTTGAGTGAGTTCATCGAGGGTTACATGGATATTGTTCCCTCTACATGACTATGTGATATTTTCCTCCACCACAAACCCTTATATTTTGAAATTTTTTATTACATGGCATGTATTCTTCTGAACAACTCGTTGAATAGTCAAAGAATCTCAATGATGTTGGTCTCTTCCTAAATATTATCTACTTCTTTCATATTTCCCATTATTACCACTAAATAACATTTAACCATGTGATAAACAACATCAATTAAATGTATGATGGGGGATTTCGACAATTGGTCATCAAAATATTGGATCATCCTCTTCATGTTTCAATAATATTTTTTCATCTCACACACATCGACATAGGAAATATTTTTTATAATTTTACTCAAATAACATCATGAGGAATACTCTACTATAAAATAATGTCCTTCCCTGATGATCCCATAAAAATAATCAATAGGACGAATGTTTGATCATGGGATGAAATGGTAAATGGAAACAATTTAGTCACCAGCCAAATAGATTATTGGTGATAAACACATGATGAATAAATGGGGATATTTATAAACCATAAATGTTAAAAAACCCCCAATTATTTCTGTGTTAGTCATGACCAACTTTATGAATATAAATATAATAATCAAGGAAATAAAAAAAATATCCAATGCTAAATGAATTCATGATTCCAAATTCAAATAAATGAATACATTCACATAGATATTCTTTAGTTATCATTTATTACATTATTTGAATGATAAATTCACACCACAATGATTTAATAAGTGGGGAATAAATACAATATGTGAAATTTCCGAGACTCAATAATGGATTAATCATTGGAAATGAATGTGTTTACTACAATTTCTTTGAAGTTAATCCTCTCCATGTTTGTTTCCAGTCATCTATCCAGTATCCCCAAGGATTCCACCACAGAAATCACCTTTCCAATCTATATAGTTATGTCATCTATTCTAAGGATTATGTATAGTATTGTTTATATATAGTTTATATTAGGATGAAAATTTAATAAATTATATAAATAAAATTTAAAAAATTTATTTAACACATCAACCAGTGACAGTGTATCATCCTGAAACCAAAGAAGAACAATGTTTATGTTGTTTCTAGGGTAAACACTCAATCATGGACTCAGCATCTACCTTAATCCTCTCATATAGTACTTAGTTCAATGAAAAAATTCATTTTATATGGAATTATTCATTCATGAGAGTTGAAATATTTTATATTTTAAATATATCTATATTAGTTCCAGATACTACCTAAAAATATGTGTTGACTTTGTGATTTACTCTAAAAATAATATTTAAAATATTAAAAGGATATATCCATAAAATTTAGAGTTTTTTTATTAATAACATATACTCCCAATAATATTTCTATTTTTCAAAAATGTAATGAATTCCCTTGTCACCAAGTTTCTTCTCATCCACTATGGTTATCCATGTACCATAATTTATATTCCCAAAATTGATCAACTCATTGTACCAATTAACCCTAAATACCTCCTCAAAAAATATATTATCGACCCAAAGACCCATCGATACCCCAATCATTTATTCTTCATAAAACTTAATAAACATATGCCAAAAATTCATTAATTACCTTTAAATCCAATCAAATAATCCTTAGAAGTGGTATCAGTGGCGTTAAAATGATAACCAACTATAAAATTATTAACCCATGATGGTATCTATAGCTATGAAAGTATCCCCATTTAATAACATATTAAAATATGAAGTTGTCTAAAATCTGGTTTAATACCAACTGAGATGGTTGAGACCCAAACATATGGATTTATTTCAAAAACTATTGTCCTTATATACTATATTTGATACCAACTAAGATTATCTAAACATAAAAATTGCAGAAATAAAAAACATTGTATTGTTTACAAACCCAATACCTTTTCAGTTTAAATTTTATTGAGTTAGGAAATCACTTTAAATAAAAAACACATATCATTTTCATCCAATGACCATTTTCCACAAAACCATAGATTTCATATTTTATAATAATCCTTAAACACCTCCCACAAAATTCTCCAGATATGATACCCTTATAGAAATATCAATCTTAATATACTTTTTCATACCCTATGGAAAATAAAACATAATATAGGTAATCTTAAATTCTTATTAAGGGGAAGAATATCATAGAAGTTATCATGGAATAAACATGTACTGGATTATATGGAAGGAATAAATAATAATAATACAATTTCATATAACTGATAAGATATACATGAAATATATCAGCAAATAACATAATAATGTAAATAATTTCATGTAAAATAACATATGAATTCATAGAGATTGAATGAATAATATCGGAAATCATAAAAATAATTTCAAGGCCTTGTTCTAAGACATCATACATAAATGGGTAATGATTAATGAAAATATCCAAGATAGTATGTCTCATGAGACCTACCATTCTATTGAGGGGATGTATAATTCTAAACTGCACTCATCACAAATTAATTCCAATGAATTAATCATATTAAGGAATTACTAATCAATAAAACACGTATATGATATACCTTAGTAATAAAAAAATATGTATTGAAATAATAATTATATAATTTTTTTGAATTTCCATAGTTAATAAATTGAAAAAAACTGCAATCATCCTTCAAACAAAAATTTTATATATTAATGGTTATGTGGATAAATAAATATTATAAAACAAAATAGTTATATATTTTATGTTCTATAAAAAAATCCAAAAATTTAAATAACATGGACATGGAGGAGATAAATAAATTGAAAAGAGAGTTGAATATTGGATGAGAATATAACCCATTCAAATAAGGTGGGTAATAAACTTTAAATTCATAGCAGTAGTTAGAGGGTAATACATAAAAACCCCAAAAAATAGATATATCATTTACAGTAATATTAAATATTGTAAGTGAAATTATAAAAATGGTTTTCATAAAAATGTTGTAACATTAATGTGAAAAATATCTTATAAGATGAATCAGGAATCCATTTCAAGTGGATAAAAATAAGAAATTGAAATCCTTAATTTTAAAATAATTCCTAGTATTGAAACCTTGAAAATAAATTACTTTAGTGATCAAACATATGGAGTGTAAGATAAATGTATACATAAGTGGGATAAAATACCTTTATTTAATATTTTAAAATATTAACAATTTTTTAAAATGAAAAAATTTCAAAAAAATATAAATATAATCTAATTTAAAAGGATATGAAAACTTTAATATGAATTATTATTAGGGAATATACTTACAAAAGTTGGAAAATTAACTAATGTAGTAAATATTAAAAATGAGAATATTTTCAATATTTTGTAAAGAATGTCATGAATGGACCATGAGGAAATCATTAAAAAGATTATTTTCAAACCTTAGATAAGAAATTAAATGGAAATAGAAAACTATGCTAAGAAATCTTTATTGTAGATATAAGATCATTCTTGTAATAATATAAATAATATGGGCATGGGTGAAATTTTATGACCGTAAATTTTAGACAAGGCCAAGTCCACATTCAAGAGACCATTTGGTTGAATTATGAACCAAAGGTGATAAAATTTAAAATCAGGCATATAAATCCTTAAAAATAAATATGTAATACAATATAATGTAATAATAATGTAGAATAAATCATACTTATAAGGAATAAGTTCAAAAATAAAGATTACTACTCAATGAATGTAAATTAAAATAACAACAACGTGTACTACTTAGGTAATGTTTGAATCGAACGATAAATAATCAGGAGAGATTAGATTGAATTTAAACTACCATGAATGAAAAATTATTTTATGATATAATAATTCAATATGTAAATATTTAAACCATATAAATTTATATATGTTTGTAATAAGAAACATGTCTTATTGAATTTAAATTGTGACAAACAAACCTTACCTTGGATTCCGACATAGTTGGATGCACTCTAAACACATGTATAATAAAAAAATACTCATTAATCATTAATTTTATAAACATATTAATATTTAATAAATTAATTGTTTTAATCTTTTATCACATAGTTATAACTTATTTTTAGTTAATATCGATCATTGATATCAATAGTTTTAATAATTCCTTTTATAATGTTTTGTAATTATTATCATTATAATTCTATGATTCTAAGTTTATAATATATTTTATTATTTATATATAAAAATTAATTATTATTTTATTGGAAATAAATTTATAAATCTCAATAGATTTTCCAAAATAGATTTAAATAATGAAAAATATATTTTTATGCTCATTTTGAGTTGTAGAAAATGATTGATCTTTTATTGTAAATTTCATTAATGTAATGAAAATTTTATCCTTAAATAATATTAATCATGTCATAAATATCATATTTATAAATTAAAACCTCTTTTATAACCTTCCAATTGAGTCTTTGATGAAAAATGATATACATCATCCATCGAGGTGGTGAACCAACCATTACAGAGGTTCATTTATTTGAATGTACGGGAGGCACAAAAAACATTATTATTGCATTAACATAATAATATCAAAATATATTTATGATATTTATTTAATTTCATTAGTTTGGTTATAATATATCTGGATGAGGTATAAGAATAATATAAGTAATATAAATGAAAAAGATTGACTAGGAGTTCTTGTATAACCCATTGGGAAAAATCAATCACTAAATAGAATATTCCATTGAAATATGGTCTTTTGAGGAATAACAAACCTCTAGGATATTGATAAGAAATTTTTAAAGGGTTTTTAATATATTTTTCAACATAACAGGATTTATGAGTGAGGATAAAAGATTTGGTGAAGGTTTCCTTTTATAAGAGTGAGGGGTGGTATTTTTGTAAATATTAATTTCTTAAAATTGAAAGGGATGTTATATTCAAATAAATTGGATCCATATTTGATAATTAATGAGTAATATATAATTTAAGGTAATTAAATCCTTCATACACCGATTTTAACACTTGTTTTTGTCATATTTTGATACATGATCTCTTGATTTTACCATTTTATATCATTTTAGATTTATAATGGTGACTGATTTTTACCATAATAATATATTTTTACAAATTAAATTTAATTGAAATTATTAAATAATATTGATTTTTATTATTAATAATAAAATATATATATTATTGAATTTAAAATTTATCTCAAATATATGTTAACTTTAATATTATTATGCATAGAAAATTTGTATTTTTATGCATAAAAACACATATAGGAAAAATATTATATATATAATAAATACCGAAGATATTTAATGGATTATTGATAATAAAAATTGGGTAATTTTTCTTAAATAAGTATTAATCAAAACAAATCTTATGAATACTTAATTAAAAGAAAAGAGCCCGAAATGTGTTTTTATTAGGAAAAAAATATAAATTAGGTTCCATAATGTCAATAATTAGTTGAAAAATTTGACATATTTTTATAAATGCATTATTTTTGTCTTAAAATATATATTTCATTGAGAAATAGGTTTCATAATTTTTTAATTCATTCTTATATCCTGATGATATCATAAAAGTTACAATATTTATAATAACTGTATTTTGATCAATTCACCTAAAAATCCACATTTTCATAAAAACAATATTATGATAAGGGAGTATATCCATTTAGTATCCTTTTTTTATTTTATGTAACTAAAATTCTTAAAATTATGAAATTTATTTTGAATATAAAATATATAATATAGTGAAAAATTGTTTTTATTAATAAAATGATTTTTTTAAACATTAAGTATTCTTAATGTTATTTCATATCAAATACAGATTAAATATGTGTAATTTTTATAAATTTAAAAATTATGAAAAAATAATACATTCAAAAGTTTTCAATAAAATTTTATCAAGATAAATATGTGATATATATAGAAAAATACAATTCATTTAACAATATCAATTTTTTACACTAAATGATTTTAATTATATTGAATTTAATTTAATTATTTAACATTTAACCATTATATTTTTTCAATTAATTGGAATTTGAACCCATAAAATAAGTATTTATAATATTAAAAAATTAAATTAATTAAAATAAATCATTTTAACTATATTTTAATTTAATTGATGTTTTTCTCTTCATGTAAATTTTTTAATGATATTCAAAATTTTATTCTCATGATATATTAATGTTGATATTTTATTTTATAATATATCTGGTTCATTTGTGTTAATAATTATGTATAATAAAATATATTCAAAACATTATTTATTTAAATTAAAATTTGTACTAAAATCTTAGTGTGTTACATCTGAAACATTATTTACCGTACAAGGGTGGTAGTGTATTTCATTTTGTAGTATTTATGTAGTTCTGGATGTCTATTTTGTCTCATGTTGAGCTCATTTTTTTTGAATGTATACTTAGAGATATTATAATCTATATATATGTCACATATTTCATCATAAATATAGTATCTGTATACCTTTAAGAAAATATTATAGATTCCAACTCATGATCATGTGTATGATAGTTTTGTTAATGGTAATTTAGTTTCCCTTAATGCATAAGAAAAAAACTGTATCTTTATTCATAAAGAAACACCCTAGTCAATTATTTTATGAATTGATATATATAATAAATCCATTCATTTTATTTATTATGGTTAATACATATTCATATATTAGTATATTCTATAATTCCTAAAATATTTCTTAACATTATTTTGACAATGTGAATTTGACTGCTTTACGTGTCATCTTGGTTAATGGATTAGATAATCAAGAAAAGAATTAAATAAATTGTTTATCTAAACTAACTAATATATATAAAATTCATATCTTAGTTATATTGATTGGTCTGGGAATTATTTAACAAACTTATTTATTAAAGGTTAACAAATATTCAATTCATAAAGACAATAAGGATAAGAAAAGAAAATTGATGAAACCAAAATTCATGCTTATGTAATTTACCATATATATCATCCACTCTTAGATTCTCTAGGAAAATCCAAAATAAAAATTATTCTCTTCATAGAAAATAGATCATATAAATATATCATCAACCAAAACCGTTATAAATCTATCAAGATACCCATTGGTTACTCTATTCATGATATCTATAGTCACAAATGGTTAATTCTTCATAAAAAAGGGCATTACTGTAAACACATAATTCCCATATTATGTTTGAAAATATTATTTATGTATATCAACCTTCTTTAATTTTAATTGACCACATAAAAATGGATATAAATAATTTAAGAGAATTTTTCTATTTTAGTTGATCATTCATATCATCAATGCAAGGTAAAAGATATTTTTCTTTATATTAATGGAATTTATTTCAATATATTCAATGAAAAATATCATATATACATCCTTCTTATTCAAAAATAATATATATTCTTCACAAGGTGAAACTCTAGGGAATGTGATTCCATTATAACAATACTATTTCAGTTGTTTCTTTAACTCCACCAATTACATGAGAGTCATTTTATAAATAGTCTTAGATATAGTTTCTAAATTTGGTATGAGTTCAATAGAGAATTAAAAATCATGATTAGGTTGATATATAGGTAATTACTTATAAAATATGCAAATATAGTCCCTTAAAATAGATACTTCCTCTATTTTAAGCACATCCTCCTCATTAGTAGATTCATCCTCTCTAAGAATTTTAAATAGATGATCTATTGAAGGTGGTTCCAAAATAGACATTATAAATTAAGTATATCCTTTAAAAACATGTAATTTTATTCAATTCTAAAATATTATATTCAATTTCCCTTGAAAATTAATTATTTAATTACTCATTGAAAGCTAATCCATATGAAAGAATATGTCAATGTAAGCAGTTGTTATTACATATAGG
Source organism: Viscum album (assembly GCA_963277665.1). Lineage (NCBI taxonomy): Eukaryota > Viridiplantae > Streptophyta > Magnoliopsida > Santalales > Viscaceae > Viscum > Viscum album. The sequence goes on from OY728161.1 coordinate 114,532,789, forward strand.
ATTGTTGTTAAGGAAACTTCATAAATTTTAATATTGGTTGACTGGTATACATTATTTTTATAATAATTAACTATTATTTTTAAATTGAAAATCATTCTTTACTATATTATATGATGATTCAATGTTTTTATAAAACATGTGAATATGAATGAGTGCATAGATCAAAATCTAATACATTATTTGTTGTCTTATAGTTTATCTTCAAATTACATTTCTTTGATATCACTTCAAACCTAAAATTATAATATTGTGATTTAATAATCTCAATGTTTATCTTTTAACCTCTTCGGTGGAAAATTACTCTTCCAATAGGGGAATTAATTTGAATAGTGTTTCATCTACTTATAATTGAATAATTCTACATTAGTTCCTTCTCTTCCTCTTTCACTCGTAAATTTTATAACCCTTATCTCTAAAAATAAATCAAACTCTTGATACCTTTAATAATTACCTAGAGTATATCTTCCAATAATTATTAGATGTTGAAATATTTTTAATTCCCTTCATTTAATCATCCAAATTTCCTTCAACATGGCACTCAACTACCCTCTTTTTATATTGCATTCCATTGAAAATATAAGTCATGGATGACTCCTTCTAATTCATGATTATGATTTTCTCTGTCTCTTCATATGAGAAAAATGTTTTATAGACTAATTACCTTTTAAGAGAAAGATTTAATCCATCAAAGAATAAATCACTCTGGAATTAATGTCAATATACATAATCAAAAACATGTATTTCTATCCTTGTAAATTTATCCACATACATAGAAATAACTTCATCCAATGTTTTTATTAAATGTAATAATATCATTTCTATGTTCACAATTTTCTTAGTATGAAAATATTTTATAGTAATATATGTTTTAAATAATTATATTTAATTCATTATATATATTCCTCTATAGTGTTTGTAACGAAACACAACCATTGATCAACAGCTTCCCTTAAATGATATAAAACCATGATAACCTTATCCCTTTCTCTACATCCCAAAAAATGTAATATCTTATCTGAATACTTCATTCATTACTCTACAGATAATTGTTCAGTCATTCCATTTAAATCTATGTGTTTTTTTAATATATTGAAATCCAAAATTGTTAAACTATGTTGAGGTGAAATATGTTGTTTTATACGGCCAAGGTTATTTTTCATAATCTAAGTTACATTACTAATATATTCATAATGTAATCATATACAACATTAGTTTGATTGATTTTTTTGAGAGGTAATCCTATATATGTATTATGAGTGTTGAAATAGTATTGGTTCCTTCTTTTAAGTACCCTTAATAAAAAATGTAATAAACATAATAAGTTCATGAATAAAACTATGAATTATAAATAATAGTATAAAATTATTATTCATTTATTACACATTCATTTAATCTAATATAAAAATATTTCTAGAATATAAAAACTATTTATCATGGGGTTATGTTCTCTAACTATGTATTCTGAATCTAGTTTTTAATGTTTCTAATAACCCTGCTCTGATGCCAATTTTTACACCCATACTCTAGAAACCCATATACATTGGTTATTTTATTACAAAAATAAAAAATATATAAATTAATGGATCCAAATTCTTAGTAATTTAAAGGAAATATATACATACATAAAGATTATATTAAATTTAATACAGAATATACATCATATTAAAACATTAAATATATATTATTTATCCTTGTAAAACTATATGTGACATGTTGTAATCATCGTGGTTTCTTTAGTAAATGGAAAAAATAAAAAGGGGAGTAAAAAAACTCAGTAAGGGGTATCTTATAGAAAAATATAGTATAACATAAGAATAGAATAAATAATATGGAAAAAATTAATATTCATATAAAATCCAAATAAATGATTAAATGAGAATAATTTATACATGGATAACATAAAAGTTGAAAATAAATCACAATGATAACAATACATGATCTCATTGTAATGGAATGTATAGTTTAAAAAATCATGATTATATTTTCAAGGACTTATACAAATACATCATATATAAACTGGTAAGGAATAAACCAAATAAAACATACATAAACTAGTTTGGAATACATCAAATACCAAACTAATTTGTCTCAAGAGGCCTACTCATGAATTACAAGGCTATATAATTGTAGGACCCACTGATCAATTAATATGTCTTATTAATCCAACATATGAATAGAATAATTAAATAATACATATCATAATGTTCACTAAAGAACCTTATAAATAGTCATAGAAATGGGTTCCCAATAAAAATAACGTATATATGATGTGACGTCCTAGGTCCAATTAAATCATAAGTAACCAAACATGAGGGAAATATAGCCCAAAAACATAATCACTTTATCTAAAAGGCGTCTGATAAGCAGTGATTGTCTAAAGAAGGTACGATGGGGTGACTATTCTATCTAAATTAGTAATACATATAGACTTTAGGAATAATGAAATGATGGAATATTGGAAGAGAATAATGAATTAATAACTCACTAAGTTGAAAATATTCCCACTACACATGGGTATGTATGATACATATAAAATTTAGTTAAGAATAAAAAAATTATTATATACAACAATGATAGGAAAAAATAAGAATGAAATAAATAAGTGTCCAAACTCCTGTAGGTAGTTTTTGAAACGTATCGGTTCTGTGTGTTGCCCAAAGGTGACCCATACCTGGTTGTCCACATGGAATCAAGCACATTTACCCAAACATCAGAAGCTACTGACTAGTATTGAGGTCCTTGTGTGTAATAGTGGGGAAAATATTCCCTCATTGGAAGAGTAACACAATAGAAACAAATAGTTCATAGCAGCGTAAGTAGTAATACTATATAAAAAAGTAACTAGTGGAAGATAGATAATATAAACAACATTAGCATATATAAATAATGATGCATGTCACAAGTATCTAGTAATGAATCCAAACAAGTCACAATGATGGAAATACAATATAGAAACAAAATTACAAATAATTGTAAACTCCAACAGTATCGCTAGGATCATCTTTCTCCCATCTTCTCAAGATCCAGCAGCAATCAAGTACATTAGGAAGAAGGGTGCTAGCTGTAATCTATACATGTAACCATAAAATCTATTTGGGATTAAGATCCTGACCCAAATAGGTTGGGAGACGAATCCTAGTACGCAACCCCCAAAAGATATGTTCATAATATTCATTGATATATATATAGCAGGAAATATAAAAAATGAAGTAATAAACTAAGGATTATTAAAATGTAAACAATACTACAATTTCCAATTACAATCATTTGGATTTATTAATTATTCAAACCCTCGAATAATGAATCCTAGGATCTTTTCGATGTTATGTATCCATTTGTGCATTAGTATCAATAGACATCTTATAGGACCATCTAAATTACCAAGTATGACTGAGTCAAAGATTGTACATTGGCATGGAACACTCATCACAACAACAATAAATCATTCATAACAACCCTCTGGGAAATCTCTTATGGTCTAACCCCATTGGTCTAATCATAAAACTAATGAAATACAAACGACCACCTAGGAAGCTGTCACGGTCAATACCCATTGGTCCACATGGAATCAATACTTTAAACGTGACCTTCAGGTAGCTCTCACAGTCAACACCCCCTAAGTATATATAGTAAAAATAATCAAAAACAACCTCTACATAGATATCACGGTCAATAACCCTGCGTAAAAATCTACACCAAGGCTCTCACGTTCCTTTGTAAATAAACATGGTAACCCCCACAATTTTCCTAGTCCAAGGATATCACGGTCCATTAGAATTTTTTCATGCATACAACATTCATTAATGGCTCTATATGAAATCCAAACTATTACATGGCTCAACATTAATCAAAGCTTAAAAAGAGGCATCACATATAACCAATCAACTCCATCCTAAACAACTCGAGGCATTGAAACATGGTATGCTTCATAGGAAACGCATCACGTTGTCGTGACACGTCAAATTGATTATGATTTTAAGGTTGATTTATATTCTAGGGGATACCCTAGGTCATATCTCAAGGAGAATGGATAGGTTTAGTTTATTCATTTTTAATAAAAATTATTAAATATAGGGGTTATTTTGAAAATAGTTTTAAAAATAAAATGACTTAATTAAAGAGTTTAATACCTGACAAGGAAAGGTGGCGTTTTATAATTATGAGAGAAAAGGGTTAATTTGGAGTTCACAAAACACTTTCATGTTCATCATTCTTGGAGATTAATTTAGGTTTGGAGTAATTCTTTGGTTGAAATTAATTGGAATCATGATTAATTCCTAAGCCATTATTTCATTGCTTAAAGTACCAAACCATGACATAACAATCATATTGTCAAGGTCCAAAACTTATGAATAGAATAAGTGCTTACAAATTAGTTTTAAATCTCAATAATGTGGGTATGAAAAGAATTCTTATTATGTCCCATCAGAACAACATAATTTACACACTCAAAACATCACACTGATCAGTTAGAAATTAAGACTATCTCAATCACCTACATAAAAAACTGAATTAAATAATGGAATTATATAAGATACATGGAATGAAATGTTTTAACATCCAAATTACTCCAAACTAGTATCTAAAATTACTATTGGAACTCCCTTGACATGTGTGTAGCTCCCTCACAATGATGGCCGACCGTTTAGCTCGACATCGTGAGGGGGGGTAGATCGGGTGGAACTCCTTCTTCAATATTGATCCCCCTATGAGGATAGGGAACTCTAGAACTTCAAGGATACAGAGGAGACTCCTATAGATCTTCAAAATATCTTAGATTAACTTATTGGCCGAACATCCAAATTAGGATCGCAAGCTTCCATTTTATTGGAAAAGTGGAAGGTGGTTTTGGGCACACAGATTGTGTAAAACCACTTGGCCTATGGATTTATAACACCTGACAGTCAAATATAGCTTTTAAAAAAACTAGGAACATGTTTCCCCACCTCTATAAAATTTGCAACGAATTTTTGGTACCATTTTGACAACTACATATCGAGATATTAATAAAATACAAAACACTGCATTTGACATTGTGTATATTTGATTCGTTGGGAAGAACAGTTCGAAATGGAATTTTAAAGGCCGAAGGAGGCTTCTATTACTTCATATAAAATGTATCCCATTAAATGTTGTACCATCCCAAAAAATGGTAGCCCATTGGATTCACGGATTAGTGGAAATATGCAGTTGAGTCCACTTGTGTGCATTGATCCTGCGCAGTTTGGCCCATTTTCCTTGGACATCATCACGGGCCCTCCAAATCACATACACCTTCAATGATATTATCAAAAAAATATCATTTATCTTTTTAACATTAATAAATAAAAAATAATTGAATCAAATATAAAGTGAAATTTGTTATTATTTTTATAATTTTCAATATAAACATGTTTAGAACAGTGGTGTAAGGGTGAAAATGAAACAGTGAATCGCAGCGCGATCACACCCCCACACATACACATTTTCACTCCTGGGAAAAGTCATAATTTTAAAAATTATGCATGTACATATTTCCAACTTTATAATGATTTAACATTCAATGAAAAATTAATTCCTGCTAGAAATATGATCAAAGAAAAAATCACACTGAGGAGTTATTCTCAGGGATCATGGAAAAAGATGTCTCAAAAATTGTATCCAATTGAAATTCCAAGATATGCATAATACCATTCAAAAATAATAATTAAAAAGTTAATCATGTCACTAATTCACCACATGTTTATGTGACAACCATTTCATTCTATTCTTTCAACTTTTTATCAAGTAAATATAAGTTAATTTATTAATTTTTTACATAAAATATTCTTTCCACTGAATGTGCCCCACATCCTTTTCAATCAAATTTCAAGACCCGCTCACTTAAGCATTCATATAAGTCAAACAATAAGCTCTCAACCTAGATATACCCATACGTTGTACATTTAATCACTCCCATCAGTTATTAATTTTTCAAAAGTTTCACTTAGAACAAATCTCACACTCTTCTCCCAACCAATGTTTGATCTCCTCATGACAGTAATTGAAATAGATATAATAAGATCAAAAGGTCAAGGAAGTTTGGTTTAGACCTGCCCAATATACAACCCATTTTGGTTTGGTTTTTTTAGGGTGGTCAACAGTCGGATAATTGGTACACACGCATAGGTCAATCTAGTACAATAATGAAATAGATTTGATAAGATACAAATGTATGGATAAATGATTTTTTAATGATAAAAAAAATAAACCTATCTTATATTTAATTTCCATTAAGTAAGAAATTTTCACATTTCATGGTTGGGTGCAAAAATATGTGGAGAGATTAAGTGACACAATTTTCCCTTAAACTATTCACAAAAAATGTCACCATTCTTCTCAATGGTTTCAAAATGATACAACCTTTTATATCATCGACATAGAACTAAATTTCAAAAGAGTTTCACACCACAATATTAAATTCTTACTGAAATTAACATTTTATAAGAATTTTTTTAATGTAAAAACAACATTAAATACAGACACTCCACATGAATTTTCAATAACTTCCATGGTTAAACAGACATCATTTTCAATGATAAAATGTGTATAAAAAAGTAATATTCTAGTATAAAAGTGAGGGGTAGGGAATGTGGAATGTAATAATACCATTCAGTATGCTAAAAAGAGAAAAAGAAGAAAGATGATGAAAATTACTAACTAACCCAAGAATATACCCATCCCCCACACATAAAGTGTTTAGTGTCCTCACTATAATAAAAAAAAGAATGTGGGAAGGAAGGATAAAACCTGGTGAGTCTCATTCATATATTGCTTCTTGAACATGGAGATCCGCCATCAGGGACTCCAAAATGGATTCCTGGAAGTGCTTCAGCTGCTTCCCATTAACAGTGAATTTTTTCTTGATTTCTACATTTTGAACCTAGACAACACCAAATAGAGAGACATTAGTAACATTGTATAGGTCAAACCAATGGGAACGAAGCTTACCTGGATGCAACTTTAGCATTGAATTTTAAATTAGGACCTTCTTCCCAATGTAGAACTGGCGATGAAGGATACGACCGTCATGGGTAGACTTGAAATGCTTCTTATAAATCTTGGAGTTCTCAAATGCATCTCTTCTCATTTCTTCTAGCTCTTGAATCTACAACATCCTTTGAGCACCTGCACTAGAAATATTAGAATTACATTTTTTGATGGCCCAATATGCCCGTTGCTCAATCTCAATAGGGAGGTGACAACTCTATCCAAACACCAGCTGATATGGTGAAATTCCAATGGGAGTCTTAAAGGTATTATGGTAAGCCCATAATGAATCATCGAGTCTAAGACTCAAATATTTCCTATTGGGTTGAACCGCTTTTTCAAGAATTTGTTTTACCTCTCTATTTGACACCTCGGCATGACCATTTATCTTTGGTTGATATACAATAGACACTCGATGACATACTCCTTACCAACGCAAAAGTGATTTCATTTTTTAGTAGCAGAAATGAGACCCCTGGTCACAGATGATGAACATAGGTATGCCAAAACTATAGAAGATATGGGTTCTCAAAAACTATACAACTACCTTATAATCGTCACTCATTGTTGCTCATTCCACTAACCATTTTGACAAATAATCAACTAACAAAATAATGTACATGTTTCCAATGGAATTTGGAAATGGCCCCATAAATTCAATACCCCAAACAAAAAAAAATCTGGAAAGAGAAATGGTTGTGGTGTACATTCATTTATTTTAGTAAAATTACCCTTTATTTGTCAATGAGGAAATGATTTATAAAAATCATGGTCATTTCAAAAAATTGTTGGCCAAAAAAGACAAGATTCAAGGATTCTGTGAGATGTCTATTGGGGACCAAAGTGGCCCCCAAAAGCAAGAGTGTGTGATAATATAAGGACGGACTAAAACATGCTATCCAGAACACAACGCCTGAGGACTTAATCACTACATGTGGGACAAAGGTAGGGGTCATCCCAAATGTATTGACGAGACTCATGTTTTAAACGGTCAGACTAGTTTTGGATGAAAACAGTTGGAATGCAAGATTCTACAAAATAATTTACAATTTCAGCATACCAAAAAAATAACATCTTGCACTCGGTACATTTTCTCATCAGGAAACATGTAATTTATGGGAATACATGGGGATGAGTCAATGTCTGAGGACTGGTGAATCCTACTGATATGGTCAACCACCACATTCTCTGATCCTTTTTTATATATAATTTCTAAATTGAATTCATGAAGGAGGAGCATTCAGCAAATGAGAGGTGGTTTGTCTTCCGGTTTCTTAAGGAGATCCCAGAGGGCTGCATGGTCTGAGAAAACAATGACTTTGGACCCCCAAAGTTATAACCGGAATATTTTCAATTCAAGCAAAATGGTAAGGAATTATTTTTCCATTGTGGTGTATTTTTATTGGGCAGGGTGCAACGTATGTATAAGGCCCCAGCCTTAAACCTTACTTAATCTTGAGTTATTACAAGATTACACATTGAGGTTCTTTTCAGGTTTAGAGTTTTAGAGAATTAGATCATGAAACTTGCATTACATTCCACAGTTAAACAATGTGGTTACATAAAAGACGATATTCATTCTTCCCATCAACGGAAACCTATTTAAAATAAAACACAGATTCTTTCTTGACACATCCTTGACACTATCATCACATCGTGTACCTTTCCCTTGACCTGTGAAAAACATTTCAAAAACTTGGGATGAGCATAAAAAGCTCAGTAAGGGTTATAAAAATATGGAAAGGAAACATGAGTTCATATATACATAAGAATGAAATCATACTTTACACATAAAACATAGGCACTTTAACATACCTCATCAAATCATGAATAAATCATAGAAATCATAAGACATAAAGGTAACTTGAGGCATTCATAACATTCTTACGTAGGGAGTAACCCTCTAGGTTACGTTTGGCATACCCATCACAGTATATTCCCTAAATCTCTTCGGAGAAACCTTATCGTTTCACTCCTTCGCGTTACCCAATGCATTGGAGAGCTATATCGGGCTCACCCGCCCTTAGTTTATCACGAAACCACCCATTTTCATAACAATGCCCAAGAACCATAACATAAACGTATCACATAAAACATGCACAAAGGAAACATAACATTTCCACATGTCAATCACAATATAACATTTTAGTATATTGAAATAATGAATCTGTTCAAAAGAAACCATTTCCAAAACCATTTAAAACATTTAATAAGGATATTTTTGAATCAAAGTGTCCCATACCACCTTGATGCTTAAAATTTTAAACCATTAATATCCATATAAATAAATCCATAAAACCATTTTGAAAACATGGATATTAATAAGAACAAATAATTAAAACATTTAAAACGATATTTTGGTTAAAGGGGTTTTACCAAAATTAGAGACACTTGAATACAATAATTGAGGAATAACATTTGGTCAGAACATTATAATATCATGAGAATAAATGGATTTGTGATATAATACTCTAAAGGACAGTATATACACCATATAAGAGTGAATCAATGAACCCTCAATAGAAATGTCAAATGTGATGAAATCCCTTATAAAGAAGGTATCCTTAAATTAAGGACAAATCAATCTCAAAAATATGTGTGAAAAATATAAATACACCCAATATAAGTGGATATTAAGTGTAAAACAATAAAAGGTCATTCACACATATTCAATGGATGACATATTCAATGACTACATGTTGAACCCAAAGAAATCGAAATTGGGTTAAAAAGTTCCCTTCACAGCCTAATGGCATCACATCAAAAAGAGTTGATGAGAGATAAAAAGTGTATCTCATCACTTGGACATAAAATTTACATCAATAAGGATATATGAGAACATATCCCAACATAACAATATGTAAATTAAAAGACCCAACAAAAGAAGTCTTTTAAAAAAGAGGAGGGTGAAAGGTTCCCTTACCGACTTGGGTATCTTTCAAAACATACACCCCATGAAAGAAGGACAATAAATCATTGATGTCAATACTCATAAAGGATATTATATTACACAAAGTGTAGAATAATGGCAGTACATACACCACTCAATGAAATTGTGGCAAATGTAGCATAAATCTCATGGGAATAAATGTGAGATGAAAAATCCCTTACGAAAACTCGGCATCCTAACGGCGCCACACAGAACTTCCAAAAATGGATTGATGAGATCAAATAGGGTATCTCATCAAATTACAACAAAATGTATAGAAATAGGAATATGAAAGAACATCCCCCATCATAACAAATAGGAGCTTAAAAGAAGTGACATAAAGGGGAGTGCTTAAAGAGAAAGAGAGAGGTTAGATCTCTTATGAAAATTCGGCAGCCTATCGGCGCCACTTAAAACTTCCAAAATAGATTGATGAGAGAGAATAGGGTATATCATCACATGAACATAATAATTACAGTAAATTTAATAAAAAATATCATACCAATAACAAGAAAGATGAGCTTTAAAAGGAACGACATAAAAGTGTGTACTTAAAAAGAAAGAGAGGCGTAGGATCCCTTACCTCGGGTCTGACTTGACTCGATCGTTCTTTAACGTCCTGAATAATAAACTTGAGTTAATTTCCACTTTATTAAGAACCTTTTTCTAGTTCATTATTCCTATTATATCACTTATTTCCATGTTATAAACATTATGTAAACATTTAAGTTAATAATGTTTGTTTTGTCGATATTTGGTTCTTAAGTCGAAAGTGGACTTCTTACAATTACATGTTGTTCGTGTGGTCAAATGTTTATTATATCCATAATTATATTCATGATTTTGATATATTACATAATCATTTAGAGGTAAGAAATGAAATGCACCGTTCATGGAGACGGTAAGCCGTACGTACGCATGAACGCTACTTTCATTTCTATTTCATATTTTATAGAATGGAATAATAATGATATAAAGGTATATTATAATTACATTATAATATCATATATAATATCATAGTTCCATACTTTATACGTCCCACATATGGTATTTAACGAATCAAATCACTTTGAGGGGGCGGTAGTCCGCACTTCCTTAAATGAAGATATCGCGTTTACCCATAATGGAAACCATAAAGGTATGCCCAAAATGAAAAAAAACATAAGCTTAAAAAAAACATAAACATATTATATATCATATATAAAAATAGTGACATCATAATGGCCACCTTTGGAGGTGTTAAATGAGTATTGAATAATCATCGTTTCGGGAGGCAGAATTTCGCCATCCACAGAAACCGTATGTTCTTTAACCATTTGATGTAGTTGTGTGAGAGTGTAGCTCGAATAAATCTTATAACAACATCCTAGTATATTGAAGATACTGGTGTTGTTACAAAAGAAGTAAATAAAAAGATTTTAGGGGGTTGTAGAAGCAAAATAAAACAAATGAACATGAGAGAATGAATTACCTTTAAAAGTGTATCTCCTTTTGATTTGAGCCTAAAGGCTTCCTTTGAAAGGATTATGCCCAAATGGAATCCTCTAGGATGAGGAGAGGGATGTGGAGAGAGTAAATGGGTAGGGTTTGGCCGAGCCAAAGGCTTGAGGAGTGTGTGAAATGAGGTAGAGCTGGGGGCCTTTTATAAGAGGAGAGGAGGGGCACTTTTGGAAAGTAAAGAAATATTACTTTATTTGAAAATGTGTTTCGGTTTTAAAAGGTCCCATATTGATATAATTCGTGGATAAGGTGCTAAGGGTTCTAAATCCACCCATCCAATAAATTTTGGACATGTGTAGTTCATATATTTTACATTATCTATCAATTTTATTTAAATCTTCAAATAATGATGTCATCGCTGCATCATTATTATGTCATATATATTTTAATTTATTAAATGTCTAAAAATTATAAAAAAATTACTATGATGTAGGAAATATTTTTAGATTTCCAATGACTATTTATAATCAAAAATATGATCACTATAACCCCATGTAAAAATTGTTTTCGTAAAACATATGATGTTTGTGTCATTTTGACTTTTACATTAAATAAAAATTTATTTATGTCATTTCCCAAACAAAGTGTCTCCATGGTGTCCCCAAGTTGACCCAAGGCTTGTCTTGGTCGGCCATGACACAAACAATGAGGGTAGGACATGTGTCAAGCTCATCTTATTTTATTAAAGCATTATTTTTACCTTAAACTACACTAATTACCACTAATCGCGATTAAAAACTTAATAAGTTACTATTCACCAAAAAAATTATTTTTATCCCATTGAACCACATTTTACTTCTTAATGATAACCATGTATGTCGGATTTTTGAAATTCAAAACACAAAGATGGCAAAATTTCATTTAAACGGAAAAATCAGTTTTTATAAGTACCACTTAGTGGTTTCACTATTCATCAAAAATTGAAGTTTTTCAGAAAAATCCCAAAAATTCACCCTGAGCTATATTTGATATTCCAAATTCAAAAATGAAGTCTATTTTACAAAATTCAAAACATATAAGTCACATTAATTAATTTAATAATTAATTCCCGTTGTCAGAGCAAATAGCGTGTTTTTATGAAACAATAAGTATCAAAAGATTGACACTAGTTTAAGTCCGATTTCAAAGTGAAATAAATTCCAACAACCACTATTGGATTTAATGGTAAAAATATTTTCTAATTTTACTTTAAAAACAATTCAAATGATAATCTAATCATATAAATAAATTAGATTAAAAAGATGTTTTGAATTAAAATACAACATTTTACACTATTCATTAAAAAATGAACTTTATCGGAAAAATACCAAAAATTTACACAAAGTAAAATTTGATGTCCCGATTCTAAAGAAGAGTTTTATTTGGTCCAAAATAATGTATAAGAGTGATCAAAACTATATTTAATGACAGTTCTCCATCAGAAGGCGATAAGTGAACCTTTAGTGAAAATTAGGTTATAAAAGCCTAAAATTGAATTCTTTCCGTATTTTAAGCCTTTGGATAGATGTAAAAACATTTAAAAAAACATATATATTCATATTTTAGTTATTTCTATCCATTCCCGCCAATACAACGGCTACATGTTAACTGCCATTTAAAATAATATTATTTTATTATTAGAGTGCAACGTAAGATTCTCAAGAAACTCGTTGTTGCGTGTTGGGTACGCCATCGAGCATAGCATCCCCTTTAAAGTCATATTAATATTTCATTCACAAATATGGATAAATATGAAAATGTCATATTCTTTATTTACCTGGGGTGTTACATCCTTCCCCCCTTTTGGGAATTGCGTCCTCGCAATTTTTAAAATTGTGCTTGGAAACATCCTTGAAAGTCCCACATCGGAGAAGAGTCGGTAAAAAAATCACTTTAAAATAAAGAAAGATAAGTACAAAGGTCACCCGAGTTAACCCGTAATTGGATTCCTAGTATGAAAATATGGACATGGAGGAAAAAACAAAGGGTCATGTTCTGATGGAGAGTGATAGAAAATATGTTTAGGAGAATGTTAACCACGAGAAAATCACAAACTTGTGATGGGTTAAACGGTATTTGATTCCCCAGTAGGAAAAGTTAATAGACAACATTTTTGTTTTAAGTTACTTTTTATTGAGGAATTTATTCATAAAGAAGCATAATCACTTATCATGTTGACTTTCAACTTTTATTAGATTCCTTAAACAAAATCATATTTTCTCCAAAAGACGAGTATTTAGGAAGACTTGTTCCCATTAAGAGTACTATAATCAACTTCTAGAGAATCACCTAATCCACAAAAGAGAACTATATACTTCTCATGTCTCTAGACTTTAACCAAAACCAAAACCAAAAAGGCTAGTACAAGATCAGATAATCCAGAAAAGGATAACCATTTATAAAAAGAAAATCTATGATTAATCTCCAAAATTTGTCCAACAAAACCCAAAGATCAACGAGGACCATTAGATAAACAATTTTTCCATAAAATTATTCAATGTAAAACAATATAATATTGAAACCCAAATATTTGAAGGATTTAGTCACATAGTCTTCCAAGTTAAATCGTAACATTTATCTCCAAACAAAAACAGTTGCTCTTAAAGTCTCGCATTGAAAAGTAATTAACCTAATCACATATCCTCCATGATAGGTTAATCATTTTCATTGATAACCCAAAATCAACTTACTCTTAAATCATAAAATCATATAACTAAAAAGAATCAGTCAAACTAACCAGGGACTTCACGTAGTCCAGTGGTAGGCGATAAATACCAGTCGCCCTTTGGTTGTGGGTTCGATTCCCGCAGCATTGTCCGACGCGACGGGTTGTCACACGGTCTGTGTGTTGTCCTTTTTCCAAAACTATATAATTCTCAAATCATTACCCAAAAAGTGATAAAATCATCAAAAATAACCATAACATAATTTAACCTCAATTTTATCTCATGCCTTTCACTTCAATCATAACATATAGTAACCCATAATTACCTCAAAAGTAAGGATCATATAAACCCAAATGGTTCTTTATAACTATGTCCACAAAAGAAAAGATAACTATTACTTGAATAAAATTTTCCTATATTAAACATCAGGGTTACACATAATATAAAAAGTCTTCTAATGTAACCCCATCATCAAAAGAGACTTAATACTCTTAAGAATTTCACCCTAACTATTGAAGCCCTTATATGTTGAAATCTTACTCATTCAACATTCTTCATGATCCATTATCCATTCCTTTACAACTTATTCTGAAATACCTCTTTCCTATAAAAAAAAATCATGAATCATATCCTAAGATTCCAAAATAAGAAAACAATAGTCATGAAATAGTACATACCTTTGATTGGTCATTGTCAGTTTCTTCATCCTCAATTGGAATGGAATTAGGTATTGGTAAACGAATATTGGTACGCTCTTGGTGACCCCATTCACGAAACTTCTTCATAGGACATGTGTTTGCATAATGACCATGCACACCACATTTAAAACATTCAATTGATCCCTCAGAAAGAACTTCTTTCCCTTTCCTCGAGTCAACTGGATGCTTCCTTTTTTCCATGGAAGGTTCTTGCTTTATGACCTTCATTCCCACATCTATAGCATATTTCTGTCCCTTTGAAACATTTTCATAGGTGTTTCTTTCCACATCTTTGACACATAGGTTTTTGAACACACTTACCTTTATGATTATTACATGTACTTCCGTAGGGATTTTTTTCTTGAATATATGATGCCTTAGAGAAATCTCCAAGGTTTAGGTGGTCAATCATGACTCAAAATAGTTGGTTGAGGATAATCAAAAGATTTCTCATTGCAGCTCCCATATCATTCAGTTGCTTGCTCAAAAAACTGTCACAGTTTCCTTCACATCCACTGTTACTTTGGTGCCTGCTAGATCCATCCATTTACTAAAACCAAAAAGGTCAGTGTGAGTATATCAACAAAACCATCATGTACTAATGAGTAAGATAAACACTAAGATATACTTACTCATTCAATTTATCTAAAACTAGGACTCTTTCTGAAATCCTAACCATTATGGTAATGTCACTTATGCTTAAAGAATACCCTAACCTCTAAAGTTATCTAAACCGAACTTTGATACCAACTATAAGGCCCCAACCTTAAACCTTACTTAATCTTGAGTTATTACAAGATTACACATTGAGGATCTTTTCAGGTTTAGAGTTTTATAGAATTAGATCATGAAACTTGCATTACATTCCACATTTAAACAAAGTGGTTACATAAAAGACGATATTCATTCTTCCCATCAACGGAAACCTATTTAAAATAAAACACGGATTCTTTCTGACACATCCTTGACACTATCATCACATCATGTACCTTTCCCTTGACCTGTGAAAAACATTTCAAAAACTTGGGATGAGCATAAAAAGCTCAGTAAGGGTTATAAAAATACGGAAAGGAAACATGAGTTCATATATACATAAGAATGAAATCATACTTTACACATAAAACTTAGGCACTTTAACATACCTCATCAAATCATGAATAAATCATAGAAATCATAAGACATAAAGGTAACTTGAGGCATTCATAACATTCTTACGTAGGGAGTAACCCTCTTGGTTACGTTTGGAATACTCATCACAGTATATTCCCTAAATCTCTTCGGAGAAACCTTATCGTTTCACTCCTTCGCGTTACCCAATGCATTGGAGAGCTATATCGGGCTCACTCGCCCTTAGTTTATCACGGAGCCACCCGTTTTCATAACAATTCCCAAGAACCATAACATAAACGTATCACATAAAACATGCACAAAGGAAACATAACATTTCCACATGTCAATCACAATATAACATTTTAGTATATTGAAATAATGAATCCGTTCAAAATAAACCATTTACAAAACCATTTAAAACATTTAATAAGGAGATTTTTGAATCAAAGTGTCCCATACCACCTTGAAGCTTAAAATTTTAAACCATTAATATCCATATAAATAAATCCTTAAAACCATTTTGAAAACATGGATATTAATAAGAACAAATAATTAAAACATTTAAAACGATATTTTGGTTAAAGGGGTTTTACCAAAATTAGAGACACTTGAATACAATAATTGAGGAATAACATTTAGTCAGAACATTATAATATCATGAGAATAAATGGATTCGTGATATAATACTCTAAAGGACAGTATATACAC
Source organism: Viscum album (assembly GCA_963277665.1). NCBI lineage: Eukaryota > Viridiplantae > Streptophyta > Magnoliopsida > Santalales > Viscaceae > Viscum > Viscum album. Next base: position 114,549,387 of record OY728161.1, read on the forward strand.
CATATAAGAGTGAATCAATGAACCCTCAATAGAAATGTCAAATGTGATGAAATCCCTTATAAAGAAGGTATCCTTAAATTAAGGACAAATCAATCTCAAAAATATGTGTGAAAAATATAAATACACCCAATATAAGTGGATATTAAGTGTAAAACAATAAAAGGTCATTCACACATATTCAATGGATGACATATTCAATGACTATATGTTGAACCCAAAGAAATCAAAATTGAGTTAAAAAGTTCCCTTGACAGCCTAATGGCATCACATCAAAACGAGTTGATGAGAGATAAAAAGTGTATCTCATCACATGGACATAAAATTTACATCAATAAGGATATATGAGAACATATCCCAACATAACAATATGTAAATTAAAAGACCCAACAAAAGAAGTCTTTTAAAAAAGAGGAGGGTGAAAGGTTCCCTTACCGACTTGGGTATCTTTCAAAACATACACCCCATGAAAGAAGGACAATAAATCATTGATGTAAATACTCATAAAGGAAAGTATATTACACAAAGTGTAGAATAATGGCAGTACATACACCACTCAAAGAAATTGTGGCAAATTTAGCATAAATCTCATGGGAATAAATGTGAGATGAAAAATCCCTTACGAAAACTCAGCATCCTAACGGCGCCACATAGAACTTCCAAAAATGGATTGATGAGATCAAATAGGGTATCTCATCACATTACAACAAAATTTATAGAAAGAGGAATATGAAATAACATCCCCCATCATAACAAATAAGAGCTTAAAAGAAGTGACATAAAGGGGAGTACTTAAAGAGAAAGAGAGAGGTTAGATCTCTTATGAAAATTCGGCAGCCTATCGGCGCCAATTAAAACTTCCAAAATAGATTGATCAGAGAGAATAGGGTCTCTCATCATATGAACAAAATAATTACAGTAAATGTAATATAAAATATCATACCAATAACAAGAAAGATGAGCTTTAAAAGGAACGACATAAAAGTGTGTACTTAAAAAGAAAGAGAGGAGTAGGATCCCTTACCTCGGGTCCGACTTGACTCGATCATTCTTTAAAGTCCTGAATAATAAACTTGAGTTAATTTCCACTTTATTAAGAACCTTTTTCTAGTTCATTATTCCTATTAGATCACTTATTTCCATGTTATAAACATTATGTAAACATTTAAGTTAATAATGTTTGTTTTGTCGATATTTGGTTCTTAAGTCGAAAGTGGACTTCTTACAATTACATGTTGTTCGTGTGGTCAAATTTTTATTATATCCAGAATTATATTCATGATTTTGATATATTACATAATCATTTAGAGGTAAGAAATTAAATGCACCGTTCATGGAGACGGTAAGCCGTACGTACGCATGAACGCTACTTTCATTTCTATTTCATATTTTATAGAATGGAATAATAATGATATAAAGGTATGTTATAATTATAGTATAATATCATATATAATATCATAGTTCCATCCTTTATACATCCCACATATGGTATTTAACGAATCAAATCACTTTGAGGGGGCGGTAGTCCGCACTTCCTTAAATGAAGATATCGCGTTTACCCATAATGGAAACCATAAAGGTATGCCCAAAATGAAAAAAAACAGAAGCTTAATGAAAACATAAACATATTATATATCATATATAAAAATAGTGACATCATAATGGCCACCTTTGAAGGTGTTAAATGAGTATTGAATAATCATCGTTTCGGGAGGCAGAATTTCGCCATCCACGGAAACCGTATGTTCTTTAACCATTTGATGTAGTTGTGTGAGAGTGTATCTAGAATAAATCTTATAAAAACATCCTATTATATTGAAGATACTGGTTTGTTTACAAAAGAAGTAAATAAAAAGAGTTTAGGGGGTTGGAGAAGCAAAATAAAACAAATGAACATGAGAGAATGAATTACCTTTAAAAGTGTATCTCCTTTTGATTTGAGCCTAAAGGCTTCCTTTGAAAGGATTCTTCCCAAAGTGAATCCTCTAGTATGAGTAGAGGGATGTGGAGAGAGTAAATTGGTAGGGTTTGGTGGAGCCAAAGGCTTGAGGAGTGTGTGAAATGAGGTAGAGGTGGGGGCCTTTTATAAGAGGAGAGTAGGGGCACTTTTGGAAAGTAAAGAAATATTACTTTATTTGAAAATGTGTTTCGGTTTTAAAAGGTCCCATATTGATATAATTCGTGGATAAGGTGATAAGGGTTCGAAATCAACCCATCCAATAAGTTTTGGACATGTGTAGTTCATAGATTTTACATTATCTTTCCATTTTATTTAAATCTTCAAATAATGATGTCATCGCTGCATCATTATTATGTCATATATATTTTAATTTATTTAATGTCTAAAAATTATAAAAAAATTACTATGATGTAGGAAATCTTTTTAGCTTTCCAATGACTATTTATAATCAAAAATATGATCATTATGACCCCATGTAAAAATTGTTTGCGTAAAACATATGATGTTTGTGTCATTTTGACTTTTACATTAAATAAAAAGTTATTTATGTCTTTTCCCAAAAACAGTGTCTCCATGGGGTCCCCAAGTTGACCCATGGCTTGTCTTGGTCGGCCATGACACAACCAATGAGGGTAGGACATGTTTGAAGCTCATCTTATTTTATTAAAGCATTATTTTTACCTTAAACTACACTAATTACCACTAATCGCGATTAAAAACTTAATAAGTTACTATTCACCAAAAAATTATTTTTATCCCATTGAACCACATTTTACTTCTTAATGACAACCATTTATGTCGGATTTTTGAAATTCAAAACACAAAGATGGCAAAATTTCATTTAAACGGAAAAATCAGTTTTTATAAGTACCTCTTAGTGGTTTCACTATTCATCAAAAATTGAAGTTTTTCTGAAAAATCCCAAAACTTCACCCTCAGCTATATTTGATATTCCGAATTCGAAAATGAAGTCTATTTTACAAAATTCAAAACATATAAGTCACATTAATTAATTTAATAATTAATTCCCGCTGTCATAGCAAATAGCGTGTTTTTATGAAACAATAAGTATCAAAAGATTGACACTAGTTTAAGTCCGATTTCAAAGTGAAATAAATTCCAACAACCACTATTGGATTTAATGGTAAAAATATTTTCTAATTTCACTTTAAAAACAATTCAAATGATAATCTAATCATATAAATAAATTAGATTAAAAATATGTTTTGAATTAAAATACAACATTTTACACTATTCATTAAAAAATGAACTTTATCAGAAAAATACCAAAAATTTACACAAAGTAAAATTTGATGTCCCGATTCTAAAGAAGAGTTTTATTTGGTCCAAAAGAATGTATAAGAGTGATCAAAACTATATTTAATGACAGTTCGCCATCAGAAGGCGATAAGTGAACCTTTAGTGAAAATTAGGTTATAAAAGCCTAAAATTGAATTCTTTCCGTATTTTAAGCCTTTGGATAGATGTAAAAACATTTAAAAAAACATATATATTCATATTTTAGTTATTTCTATCCATTCCCGCCAATACAATGGCTACATGTTAACTACCATTTAAAATAATATTATTTTATTATTAGAGTGCAACGTAAGATTCCCAAGAAACTCGTTGTTGCGTGTTGGGTACGCCATCGAGCATAGCATCCCCTTTAAAGTCATATTAATATTTTATTCACAAATATGGATAAATATGAAAATTTGATATTCTTTATTTACCTGGGGTGTTACAGTATGTGAGGCATAGGAAATGACATGTGGAGCTCGATTGACCTTTTATTACAGAACTGCCCCAACTGCATAGTTAGAGGCGTCACACATGAGCTCAAATGGTAAATCCCACCGAGTTGGTTGGATTACCGGGGATGACATGAGACTCCATTTTAACTTATTAAATTCTTCCCCACATTCTTTATCAAAATAAAATTCTTTTTTTGGAGTAACTGGGAGAGGGTGGTGCAATTTTACTAAATTCACGAATGAAATGACGGTAAAATCCATCATGACCTAGGAAAGATCGCACATCATATACATTTTTGGGTAATGGGAAGGAATAAATGACATCCACTTTTTATTTCTCTGCATAGAAACCATCCCCAAAAATGACATGCCCCAAAACTATACCTTATCACACATTGAAACAGAATATCTCAGAATTTAATTCAAGATTCTTTTCAATATAGCGACATAGGACTAGACCAAGAGTACTCAAACATTCATCAAAAGAGGATTCATAAATAGTGAAATCATCCATCAAAACATCCATGAAATTACCCAGCTAATCTGAAAAAATACTATCCATACATTGCTGGAAAGTACCTGGAGCATTACATAGACCAAATGACATCCTCTTATATGCAAATGTGCCAAATGATAAAGTGAAGGTTGTCTTTTCCTGATCCTAGGGGGAAATATGGATTTGAAAATATCCAAAATACCCATCATGAAAACAATAATGGGATTTAACTGCTAGCCTCTCTAACATTTGTTCAATGAATGGAAAAGGTAAATGGTCCTTCATAGTGTGTTGATTTTATCGGTGATAGTCTATGCAGACAGACTAACTATTCTGCACATGACATAGAACCAATTAATTATTTTCATTTTTTGACTACAGTAAGGAACGTTTTTTAACTACTTGAATGAGACTGTCCCATTAGCTGTCAGAGATGGGGTAAATGATTACAGCAGCCAATAATTTTGTCACTTCCTTTTTCAAAACATCTAGGAGGTTTCGGTTCAGTCGACCTTGTTCCTGCCTCACTGGTTTAGCCTCATCATTTAATAAAACATGATGAGTACAAATTGATGGTCTAATACTAAAAATGTCAGCAAGTGTCCATACCAAATATTTTTTATACTCCCTCAAAATTTCAAGCATTCTCAATTCATGCTCATGGAGGAGTGAGCTATCAATGATTATGGGTAACTTTTTTCCATTTTCAAGATATGAATATTTTAAATCTTGAGGCAGTTGTTTTAGTTCCAATTCTGGTGGATTTTGGATTGATGGGAGTGTGTGTGAATGTGAGAGGTCACTGATCTCATCTAACTTCTCAATGATATCATCCTCATATGGGGAATGAGCTTTTACAAGAATAGAAGTATCATTTATGGTCAGTGGATCCTCAGTGTTCAAGAAATCATCAATTAATAAACATGCATGAAAATTTTCTAAACCACTACAACAATCAATGACTGGTTTATTACCTAAAATTTCAATGAATGTAGAAAAGTCAGAAATGTGATAGGGGTAATTATAATAATTGTTTTCAAGGGATGGGAGTACATCCATTGAATTTACTAAGAGAGAGGAATGTTCTTCTGAGGGGTGCTTCATGGCATCAAGAATGTTGAAATGGACTACGTCACCAACAAATTCCATCGATAATGTACCATTATGGAAATTAATTATTATTTTTTGATTTTCAAGAACAGTCTCCCCAATATAATTAGGGAATTTCCATTCATCCTTTATTTTTCCATTTTAAGAACATAAATATTAGATGGAAAAATTAAATTTTGAACCCTCACAAGAACATCCTCTAACACACCATTGGGGTGTTCTGTACTCCAATTTTCTATCTAAAATAGTATTCCAGGGGGCATTAGTTCACCAACATTCAATGTAGATTAAATGGAGTGAGGTATCACATTTATAGATTCCCCTAAATATAGAAAATAATTAAAAAAGAATACTCCCCTTGGGTGCAAGGAATTGAGAATTTCCTAGGATTGTTACACTTGGTGGGAATTGATGGTTCTATTAATGCTGATACTTTCCTCTTCAAGATCACCTTTTCATCTCCACAAATTCAACTTCGGTGTGTACACTTCTCCTTTATAAACTTTTCATATCTTGGAATTTGTTTCATAGCAATAATCAAGGGGATGTTTACCTACACTTTTTTGAATGTTTCCAATATTCCCTTATCTAGTTTAGTTTCATTTGATTTCCTACATTGGGCGGCCCTTTTGGGAAATGGAAGAGGAATGGGTTGGCTAGGAGACTCATAGACATACACACTCTTCCCTTTGGAAGGGATTATCTCAAGACATGGTTTCTCAACATTGGGAAAATTTTAATTGTTGGGATAGAGGTTTCCTTAGGATGGAAAGACTCTAATAGAGGATTAATCTATTTTCAACTCTTAAGGGTGATGGCACTAACATTTCCTTTATCTCTGTGGTTGACTACTAGTTGAGATGGTAGTTTACCCGACCTATGGCTTTGAATTTCCCCCACCGAGTTAGCTAGTTGGCCTAATTGGGTGTTGAGGTATTGTATGACTTCCTGGGTGGTTTGTTGGAATAGGGAATATTGGCAGCCATTTTTTTAATCATATCTTCTAGACTAGTCTCGGGGTTGGGAGGTGAAATTGGAATTTCCTTTTGGGTGGTTGAGGATTTTTGGGTGGTGGGGTGGATGACTACTCTGACTTTGTTGGTTACAAGGATGATGTGGATGGTTTGAGTACCCCCATTGCCTATAAGCCAGGATTTCATTCCACCCATAGTTGAATGGATAGTATGGTTCTTGCCTAAAAGGTTGGATATAGGGGCATCCTAGGAAAATTTCCTCAAAACTCTCAGAATTTTCTCTCAATTGGGGGAATTAGTCATAATAATGGGTTTTAGAATTATAAATTCCATAATGTATGGGAGGAGGAGATTGATATTTCCCTTGTGAGAGATCATGTTGTCGTAGAAGGGTACTTACCTCCTCAAATTTTGTGTCCACCTTCATCTAGAATTCAGTACTTTTCACCTCATGGACTCCTTTAATGGGTATACTAGACCTTGAACCAAATTGTTTAGTGTTTTGTGACATGTTATCAATTACAGTTCGTGGAACAATTGGGGTCTTATCTATCAGCGCACCACCTGTAGCAGCATCAATCATATTTCTATCAATAGGGATTAAACCTTTATAAAAATATTGTAATAAATATTTGTCACTTATTTGGTGGTGTGGACAACTTGAAAATTATCATTTAAATCTTTCCTAATATTCATGAAGTGTTTCCCATTGATATTGTATTATCCCATAAATTTCATTCCTTATTGTTGCAATTCGAGAGGTGGGGAAATATTTTTCAAGAAAAAGGTGTTTCATATCCTCCCTACCTCTTATTGGGGAATTAACATAATATAACAAATATTTTTCTTTATCTTATAAAGAAAAGGGAAATGGTCGAAGCTTTTCTTGTTCATCATCCACATTACCAGGTTTTGATTTTGAAAAAATAGTATGAAATTGTTTTAAATTCTTTTCTGGATCTTCTCCAATGATTCTATGGAATCTTGGTAATAAATGAATTAGATAGGATTTTATTTAAAAATTAGGTTACTCACCTTGAATTTGAATGCATGTGGGTTGGATATCAACATCAGGTGAGGTTAGTTATTTTAATTTCCAGTTATTTCCAGCCATGTTATACAAGTTAATTTCCTTTTTGATATTGGTTCTATAAGAAGAAGGTGAAGGATCAAGAAGATTTTCTATGTTTCATATGTCCTCCTTCGAATGGTTCTCTTGTGCGTCTCGGTGTCACTGATGTAGGATTCTCTCTAGTTCAGGATCGAAAGGTGGTAGTTCACAAGGAGTTAAAAGCATCATGCACAAAAACAACAAAAGAAATAAAATCATAATAAAAAAATAGGTAGATTTGTACTATAAAATTAATAAATATTCACAATATTTACATAAAATTTATCAAAAACACGAACTAAAAACCAAAGCACTCTCCGACAAAGGTGCCAAAATTTGATTGTGCTATCATGACTCGTCAAATTGATTATTATTTTAACGTTTAATTATAGTCTATGGAAAAACTAGTTCATCTCTCAAGGAGTATTGAAAGGTTTAGAGTGTGCATTTTTTATAAAAATTACTAAACAAGGGGTGATTTTGAAAACCGTTTAAAAAAATAAAATGACTTAATTAAAGAGTTTAATATCTGACAAGGAACAGTGGTGTTTTAAAATTATTAGAGAAAAGGTTTAATTTTGATTTCACTACACACTTTCATGTTCATCATTCCTATAGATTAATTTAGGTTTGGAGTGTTTCTTTGGTTGAAATTAATTTTAAATCCCGATTAATTTCTAGGCCTTTATTTCATTGCTTAAAGAACCAATCCTTGACATAACAATCATATTGCCAAGTTACATAAAATATTCATGGAATAAGTGCATCCAAATCATATTTAAATGTCAATATGGTGGGTATAAAAAGTATTCTTGGGATGTACAATTAGAACAATACAAGTCACACACTCAAAGCCACACACTGATTGGTTAGAAATTAAGAGTATCTTAATCACATGCATCAAATCCAGAATAAAAAAAGGAATTATATAATATAAATGGGAAGAAATTTTTTCACACCAAAATTATTCCAAACCAGAATCTAAAATATGAATCGCAACTCCCTTGACATGTGTGTAGCTCCCTTACAACAAATGCCCACTGTTTAGCTCGACATCGGGAGGGGGAGGTAGCTCGATTGGAATTCGTTCTTCATTCTTGATCCCCCAATGAGGATAGCGGCCTCCATAACATCACGGATGAGTATGAGACTCCTATAAGAAATTAAAATGGAATATATTCACATCTTGGACGAACATCCAAATGGGGATCCCAATCTTCCATTTTATAGGCAAAGTGGAAGGTGGTTTTGGGAACAATTATTGTGTAAAACCACATGACCGATGGTTTTTGACCACATGAAAGTCGAATATCTCTTTGGAAAAAAACTAGAAACATGTTTCCCCACCTCTTGACTATCTCCACTCAATGTTTGGAACCATTTGGACAACTACAAATCGAGATATTGATAAAATATAGAACACCGCATTTGACTTTGTGCATATTTTATTCTATGTGCATATCAGTTCAAATGGGAATCGTAAATGCGAAATACGGCTTCAATTCCTTCTTATGAAATGTATCCCATTAAATTTTCGACCATTCCACAAAATATCATCCTATTTTGATGCACGGTGTTGTAGAAATATGCAGTTTACTCCGTTGGTGTGCATGGATCCTGTGCAGTTTGGCCGATTTTCCTTGGACATCATCATGGACCCTCAAAATCACCACCACATTCAATGATGTTATCAAAACTTGTATCATTTCTATTTTTAACAGTAATAAATAAAAAAAATTATTGAATCAAACATGAAGTTAAATTTGTTATTATTTTTTTAATTTTCAAAATAAAACAAGTTTAGAACAATGGTGTAAGGGTGAAAAGGAAATACTGAATCATGTTGCGATCAGCAACCTATGCCAAACAACCAATAACAGTCAAACAGGGGAAATGAGCCAATGGGGTGTCCCATAAAAATGGGTATACAATCTTATGCATAGGCAACATCCCTTAATCAATCAATAAAAACATAGCAGGTATTAAACAAGGTCAAAAAAATTGACAATACCCCAACAAGGGTATTCAGCACTTAAACATATATCAACCAATGAAAATCAAAGAAAGGAAGAAACCACCTACCTTATTGTTAGGAGATCACTATATTTGAACGTCGACCCATGAATCATCCTAGAACTATTTAGATCTATAAAAGGGTTAAATTAGTTCAACCTTGGATAACTCAAGAGAGAGGAGAAATCCGTAAGAGAGACTCTATGGAAAGAGAAAACTCCCTAGTGGGAATCCAACACATCCAACGACGTCTCAATCGGAGCTCAGATGGAGGAACGGTAGGTGCTCTATGTTCTCATTCTTCTCGTCGCTCTCCTATACGAAACATGGGAAGAAGAAGAGTGTTCTGAATATGAGACATGACCCCGGTCTAACTAATAAAATAAAAAAAATTACATAGTGTGTTAAATAAATGTACACATTTTGTACTAGCCTCAATCGGCCCCCACTTTAAAAGGTCTTCTAGGTCACCCACATGACCATGTACTCGGCCGTTACACGGCCAGTACATTGCTACACATGAAGACCGGGTACATGACGTGTACTCAAAAGTACACAGCCTGTGCTTAGAAAATTTTCCAAATCTTCTTTCTTCCTCAAAAGAAACCCGAAATAATGATCTATACTTGAAATGAAGATCCAAGTTCATAGAAGCTTCCCCCCATAAAGCAATTCATCCCAAAATTTCCCTTCCAAGGGTGAAGAAGAAGAATCCTAAAACAATTTTTGAAGCTGTGATCGACCGTTAGTCTCCCTCTCCCAAGTATCATCATGTACTCACTCGTGATTCCATAACACCCATACTAGATGAAATGACTAGCCCTAGAGAACCTATTTGTTGGGATTCAAAATTTGAATTGGTTGCTCCTCGAAGGAGTCATCCACCTCCAAATCAACCTCCTCAGGTTAGAAAATGTATGACAGGTCTGAAAAGTTGCACTGTATCTGAGAAACATGGAAGACATCATGTATTTCCCAGTACCTCTGAGGTCACTGCAACCGATAGGCAACCAGCCCAACTATCCCCAATACCTCAAATGGCCTAACATATCTTGGTGAAATCTTCCCTTATATCTTGATCCTCCTATGTACCAACCTCAGTGTGACACGTAAGAAAACATAATCTCTGAATTAGAACTCAATAGGCCATCTCGGTCGATCACCATAATATTTCTTCCTAGACTATTCAGTAACCATCCTCTTCTAAATCAACTCCACATGCTATGTGGAATCCTAGAAAAGACAAGATCCCATCATAGATGCATGTACTACCTCCCACCAACATAGGTGTGATCGGCGTGACCTACCTTACAAAGCCATATAAGGTTCCATCTAAATCGTCACCAAAAAATGGTTATTGTTGGAAAACACCACTAGGGGTATGTGTCTATCCCAATAGCCCCCAAAATCTAGTATGCATGCTCAAAGCGTGTCCTCCAACACCTGAATCATGTGCTCGGACTGGCCATCTATATAGGGATGGTAAGCTATACTTAGAATTACCTGTATACCCAAATCCCCGGGTAGATCCTTCCAGACACGAGATGTAAAATTTTCATCCATGACTGAAATGATAGAGTATGGAACCCCATTAAAAAGTATAATCTCTTGGATATACAACCATCCATGCTCATCAGCACTAAAGGTATCCTTTATCGGCATGAAATGTGAATCCTCCTTGATTCTGTCAACAACAACCAAAACCACATCATTTCCATGATGTGACCTTAGTAAACCCATCAATAAGTCTATCACAACATCATTTCACATCCACTCAGGAATGGGTAACTACTATAAATGATTTTTTAGTCACGGATGCTCTGCCTTCACCGGCTGACAGGTGGAACAACTTAGAACCAAACCAGCAACATCCCTCTTCATACCTGTCCACCAATAATGATGGTGTAGATCTCAATACATCTTGGTGACACCAGGATAAACTTACATAACTAAGTAATAAAATCCCACATTAGGTCCTCATGTATGTCTGTTGACACCCATACACATCCATGGAAACACAAGACCTCATCATTACCTATAGTCCACCCAGGAGTACGGTCCTCCCCTGACACACTCTTCTATAGGAAAAGGCCTTCGAAATCTGATAGCTACATCATTCACACACGGTCCAGTAGAGTATAGGATATAGCTATAGAAGGGAGAAATGACTGCCCCTGTCTTTTGTGCACCTCCAAATGCATCTAAGAGTACTCAGTCATAAGCTGCCACTCACTACAAGCCTCCTGGACTGCCTGCATCTGAGTCCTCTTGCTAAATGTATCAACCACTATGTTGCCTTTCCTAGGCATGTAGGGAACGCAAAGTCAAAATACAGAAGATACTAAAACCACCTTTCCTATCACATATTTAGATCACACTAAGTAAAGATATACTTGAGACTATTTTGATCAGTGTATACCACAAATTTCTCTCAAAAAAGATAATGTCTCCAATAGTGTAAATAATGCAAAACTATAGCTAACTAGAGATAGTGCATCAGGTAATTCCTCTCATGTGAACTCATCTATCATGAACCGTACACAATGAATACTTCCCCTACATAAGAACTACTCCCAGCAAGATGCCCGATGCGTCATATTAAAGGGTGTAACTCTTTTCCATCTCCGAAAAAATCATGATCAGTGCGAAATTCAATCTCCCTTTCAGCTCCTGAAAGGATGAATCAATGGAATCCATCCACAAGTACATTTCACCATTCTTATTCAGGATCGTCAGTGGTGATCCTAAGAGTGAAATGTCCTAAATAAAGCACCTGTAGTATCTAGACATCCCTAGAAAACAACATACATAGAAGATGTTCTCCAGCTTCTCCCAAGAAACTACTAATCAGACATTCTCTTGGTCTATTGAAACTATTGTCATTGAGATAACGTGACCCAAGAAGTGAATATGGTCAATCCAAAAGTGGAATTTTGAGAATTTAGCATAAAACAGATGATCTATCAGTGTACTAAAAACAATCTCAAGATTGATGCAATGGCTGTGTCGACTGTGATATTACACTAAGATATCATCCCCAAAGACTACCACAAAACAATCCAATTAAGGATGGAACACTTGGTTCGTCAGTGCCATACAAACTGTCATCATTTTCGTAAGACATATTGGAATAAAAAAATACTCCTATAGACTATACCTACTCTGAAAGGATGTAAGAAGTACATATGATGGTCAAACATGAAACTAATGATAACCAGATCCAAAGTCAAACTTTGAGAACACCTGAGATCCTCAAATATGATCAAAGATATCATCATTCCTCGGCCAGGGATATCGATTCTTGGCTTCCAACTCGTTCATCTTCCAATAGTCCACAAAATGTCTTAGGATTCCATCAGCCTCCTTCACAAAAAGGATAAGTGAACCCCAAGGAGATGTACTGGGTCGGATGAAACTCTATTCCATCAACTCCTCTAAATTTTTTTTGAGCTCCTGTAACTCTGGTGTAGCCATATTATATTGAGTATTGGACACTTGGGTTTCTTCTGGAACAATTTCAATATAGAAATATACATTTATCTCTGGAATCAAACTTGAAAAGTCGTCTGGAAATACATCTCGGGAACAATCCACCACTGGAGGAAATTCCATTTGTTATGTCCCCTGGTCATCCATATATAAACTAGAAATCTCGGTTCTAAATCCTCTAGTCCCATGATGCTTGGGACCATCTCTGGTCTCCTGGACATCCCATTCTCCCTTTTGTAGAAAATACCCACCCTATGGTGGCGTGAAACACACACTATAGTGATAGAAATAAACAAAGGTCTGAAATGAGACTAACCCATCCATTCTGATAATTTCATCAAATCCAGTCATCTCGAAGACATTGATGCCCCATAAGAAGTGCTAACCACGATCTTCAAGAGGTAACTCCTTGCACTGGTTCACACTAGCCGCACCAATCCCCTAAAAAGTTTCTAACATCATAACATCCTCATAAGTTATGATAAATAGCCTAAGGATCTCCACAATGTCCACAAATATGAAACTACGGGAAGCCCATGTATCAAAAAGGACATAAGCTAAAACTGAGGCCACTGGAGTCTTACCACTAACTGTAGAAGGTATGGGATCTTGGTCCTACTAGGTCTACTCAACTAAAAAATTATAACCTATACAATGGCCCTATAACCCTACCAGACTAATCCAAGCTAATCCAACATGGATTTTCTGAAATAATTTCATCCGATTACCATGGCCACAACCACCTCCTTGACCAGAATGTCCTGATGAACTCTAGTTCCCTGACTAATAGGAAACTTGTGGTCCCACTCTTGAACGTGGACTCAAAAAATGTAACACCCCTCCCCTACCTCATTGTCATGAGGAGGTGGTGAGGGATACTTGGCCTTAAGTTATGTTCCTAAGATGCCAAAGGCTGGAAATAAATGTCAAGGGCTTCAAGATCAAATTGGGGAACGATTCGTACTTAAGAAAAAACCAACCAAACCATCCCTTAACCACCACTATATGATGCATTTCAATAAAAAATTACAACTTGAATTCCCAATAGACAACCAAATGTTCCACAATACATCCCAAAACCAAATCAAACAACATAATATCAGAGTACTACGCAGAAGACCAAACAAAAAAGAACCATGTGCCATGATACAACCACAACACTACACCAAGCTCCATGCTCCATGCTCTACCCAGACATCATGATGCACCACTAAAGGAGGGTAATGCCTTACCTTTTCCCATGTCATGGTACAAAACATCTGCAAAGACACCAATGTGCAAAAGCAGGGGGTGAGTACTAAAACTCAGTAGGTTTTCCCAAAATAACTTCCCTACACACGACACTAGGATAAAACCATTAACACATTTATATAAAACAATTTATATAAAATAATCATAAGTACAAAAATTTCCATAAACCAAACATTCCATTACTAAGCCATCACACCCAAAACATGCAACCAAGGGAAAGCCAACCAAACATGCCACAAGCCAATTCATTATTCACACACTAGCACAACAATTTCCAACTTACAAAGAAATGCACAACAAACAACCAAAAAAACCAAACGGTGGAGCTTCCATCAAACCCATTCACCCATCTTAACCTAGTGGAACTTCCCGACCACAACAAAATGGTAGAGCTTCCATCTAACCCATTGACCCATTCAAATCTAGTGGCTCCTCTTGTCCACTTTTCCTTTAATGGTGGCCCTTTCGTCAACTATCCATCCCCTTTTTATAGTCATACTTCTCTCCACATCCACACAAACTTTCACATTAAGATATAAACAAGAATATGACCCACCATGGTCACAAAGAAATGCAATCAACCGATTCCATCGCATACAAATCCACTTCAATTAATCGTCCATTTATTAAAAACCATTTTTCATGCCAAACCACATTTCAATAAAAACATCATCCTTACTGAAAACCATTTTCCATCAAGCATTTTTCCAAATAAATATCATAAACCCATTTTGAAATCTCTATTTTAAAATCTACAATAATAGCATTTCACCATAAAACCCCCTTTTTCCCCAAAAATCCCCAAAACATCATCAAAGGGATTTCCAAACAATTTGAAACAACCATCACAATTAATTTCAAGCACAAGAAATTAATTGTAATCAATCACCAGTAGTTATAACAAAGTGGATTCAATAGAGAAGCCACCTACCTTTAGGGTTCTTGAGAAATAAACCCACAAGCAACCACACCTCAAAAACGGCGAACGCACTATCAAAACCTCTCTAGATCTCTTTACATAGCATTTACAAGCGTTAAAATCATCATACAAGGAAACCAAAGCCCTAGATCTATACACAACTGATGTATATATAGAAAACTGAGATATAGGGAGATGTAGATCTAGAGGAAAACACAACGAAACCAATAGGATAGACATACCCGGGAGAAGCCACCTTCAAGACACCAATGAACCACTTCAAAAAACCAATGAACCTATTCAAAATGCTTCCAAACCGAGTGGGAGAGAACCCTAAACATCTGAGAACCCGAAATCCCAAGTTAGGCTTGAATGGGAGGATGTCTAGAGAGGAATGAGGCAAGACTGAGTGAAACTAGTTTTTAAAACCCTATTTTTATGTAGTCTCATGGTTAGTCCCCACAGTTTGGGAAACTGTGCTTTAACCATGCACAAGCTACTACCTCGAGAGAATGGGTCTTCATGGTTGCCTCGCACGATTTTGTAAACCATGCACAATCTATGTGAAGCCTACTATCTCCCCCTACACGGTTTCCTGGAGAATCCACAGGGTTTCCACTAATCGTTCCCAAACCGTGCTCCCTAAGAAAAGCTTCCAAAGTCATTCAAAACAATTCTGAACTCTCCTAACCTCTTCCTAACTCATCCCATGCACTTTAAGTACATAAAAATTCATGAACAAAGTCCACATACCTCAAAGAAGTGGTACTACAAAAATGATCCCCTATCAGTAGCTGATGGTGTGAAAAACAAGAAAAAGTACTGAAGATGACCCATCTTGTTCCAAACTCGGCACTCAACTAGGTGTCTCAGGCACTGAGTTCTCGTGTTCCCACTCTTCCCACAATGGTATCACCTCACCTAGCTACCTGTGAATACATTTATGATAATAAAATCACCATGCGAAGGCTCCCTATGGTGCTTCATTCTATCAATCAAAGGATTACTAACCCTAGATGATGAACCACTTTAGCTCATATCTACCAAATCCCTTAGATTTAGCTCAGTAATCAGTGCTTGGTTCACTATAGTAGCCACTGAAGTCAGCCTGAAGACATTCACCTATGATCGGATTTCATACTTGAGACCATCCTCAATTAACCTAGCCACAGATAACTCATCACCTCCCTAAAAAGTGTGAAGCACTATGGATCTGTTAAAAGAGATGATTAATACCTCACTGAAAGAGTGCCCTACTCTAAGTGCATGAACTCTCGGGTATGATCTCCCCTCAACGTCTCAGGGTAGAAGTAGTAATATGAGGTCCTCTGAAACACTTCCTAGACCATATTCTGATGAGATCCCACCTGTGTGATACTATCCCACCATGACTTGGTGGAATAACACAACATGTACGTAGAGAGCTTCACCCTCCTCTTAGAAGGCATCTCCAGATCCTCGATGATATAAATCAGGGCCTCCAACCATGACTCTGAAAAATGTGGTCCTCCATCCCTAGAAAATGTGGGAGTATTTTGATACTAGAACACCATTTTCAACTCTTCCATAATTGGGTCAGTATGTGGTGCTCCCTGAGAGTTCTGCATCATCCTCATAATGTCTTCACGGAATAGTGCATCCGAACATGTTTCCAGTATAATATTTGGGGCCAAGACAGGCATGACAATAGGATATGTTGATAGTCCCTCATCTACAATTTTGTGTGTCTTCTCATTTCCCTATATTTGGAATAAATTCAAGGGATTTCTTGGTGGAATGACTCTGCAAGGTCAAGTGCACACCTCAATACATGATTACCTAGGAAAAAAACATAAAAGTTCATGATAAAATAGGATAAGAAACATTCACGTTTTACAAAATAGGGTTACATGGCATGTATAACCCATATATGATGTGTTCCCAAAAGCTATTAACATGGTGTGTACCTCTTCCAAACATAGTAATGTAACACCCATGCACACATAGTGTTTTCCTCTAGAGACACAGTGTGTAATTGAATCTTCCCTCCATCCCAGGTACTTTTACACCACTCAAACCACACAATTCTCTCCTAGGTAACACTACACAGCATGTTCACCCTAGACACGGAGTGTACTAGTTATGTTTCATCTACCAGTTTCATTATTCACACAACCAGATACATGGTTGATAAAATAACATCATTTACAATCTATACACAGTTTTTACAACTTATGTTTTATCCACCCATGTTGTTGGTCACATGACTGGATACATGGTCCTTTACAACACAACGTATATAACCACTACATTGTATGTTCTACCGAAAGTTTCCTGATCCCATTTATATTGTTAGACAGTCATTCACACTATCAAGAACTACACAGCTTGGAAATATGGTACACAACAAGTACCAAAGAAAATTTGTTTCTTCGAATACAGAAGATTACATAGAGTGTGTTCCTAACATCACACGCTATATTGTTTTGTTTTCAGGATAGTAGGACTTTGAAAATATTATGTATCACTTTAAAGCATGGAATTTTGACCATGGAATTACTTATTCCAATCCATGAGAGCCCATACTCCCTCGAATCCAATTTTTACATCCTTATTCATCTCATACCATGATAAAATTCAATTAATGTTCAAACATGATACACCGATCCAAGGGTGACTATAACACATCAGGGACCATTTCTTGGAATTCATCCAAATGGAACTTTACAATTTCCAATACCCTATTAAATAAAAGATATTTTATCACGGAATCTATCACAATAGTATGCATATCTATCACAACAACTATCATAATAACATGCAATCAGTAATATACCCTAAATGGAATGAAAAGAATGGATGACATGTGATCTCCAACAAAATCTTATATGATGCATTAGATGGCATACCCTCATCTCATTTGGTTTCAATAGAAATATAACCGCAATAATATCAATGATAACATCACAAAACAAGTGAATCACCCAAACATTAAATTAGATCAACTATTACAATTGAAATGCTAGAAAATTGAAATATTTGAGGTAACATGGATTTTCCTTGTATGTGGGTTAATTACTCCCAGAAACAACTTATTAACAACTACCCATTTCTTAATATCCATGTCTATAAGCTCCAAACTGTAAGACACTGCAAAAAAAAGAAACTCATTTGAGGCCATTTTGTAACATCCCAGTTTAGGGTGTCCCCAAAAGGTGCCCCGTACCTAGTTGGTCACATGGCATCAAGAACATTTCCCCAAAATCCAGAGGATTCTGACTAGAAGCGAGGGCCTTAGGTGTGATAGTGGGTGAATATTTCTCTCATTATCAGAGTAACACATCAAAAAAATAGTACACAATAGTATAATTAGTAAAACCATACAACAAAAGTAAACATTAGAAGACTGATAGAATAAAAAACTAAAGCATATATACATAATAGTACATGTTACATATATCTAGGAAAGCATCCAAACAAGTCACAATTTTGGAAATACAATACTAAAACCAAATTATCGAAAACAGTAAACTCTGATAGCATTGTAAGCCTCAGCTTGGTCCCATGCTCTCCATCTCTACCAGAAATCAAGTACATGAGGAAGAAGGGAACTTCCCTTATCTATACCTGCAACCATATAATCTGTTTGGGTCCAAAACCATGACCCAAACAATGTGTGAGATGAATCCTAGAAGAAAACCATCAAATGTTATATGCCTAACAGAAAGTGAATATATATAGTAGGAAATATGAAAAATGAAGTAATAAACTATAGATTACTCAAAAGTAAAAAATCCTAAAATTTGTAATTACATAAATTTTGTTTTATTAATTATTCATACACTTGAATAATAAATCTTGTGGTATATCCTAAGCTCTATATCCCACTGTGCAAAATTAAAAATAGAAGTATTATATGAAAAACTAAATCATCATGAAATAATGAGTCCACGCTTGGGCTTTAGCTTGGTAGACACATCACAACAATAATAAACCATTCATAATAACCCTCTGGAAAAGATCTCATGATTTAACCCATTTTGTTTAAGAATAAAACTAAAAAAATACAAATAACCACCTAGGATGATCTCATGATCAAAACCCCAAGGTCTACATGGCATCAATAATTTATAGACGACCTCTAGGTAGCTCTCACGGTCAATACCCCCTAGGTCAACATTCTAAAAGTAGAAATAAACAACCTATGGGTAGCTCTCACGGTCAATACCCCCTGGGTAAAAATCTATACCAAGGCTCTCACAGTCTAGTATAAATGGACATAAAAATCCCCATAGTTTTCCTGGTCTAAGGCTCTAATGGTCCATTGGAATATCAGTGTCCATACAACATTAGTTAAAGGATCTACATGAAATTCAGACTATTACATGGCTCAACATTAATCAATACATAAAAATAGGCATCAAATATAACCAATCAACTCCATCCTAAACAACTCAAGGCATGGAAAGACTATATCCCTCAAAGGAAATCTAGGCCAAACGGACAATAACAGTCAAGTAAGGTAAATACACCCATGGGGTTTCCCAGAAACATGGGTATACAATATTATGCATCGGTAAAAACCCTTGATCAATCAACAAAACCATAGAAGGTATTAAATATGGTCAAAACTAAAATATTTTATACCACAACATGGGTATTCAAAACATTAAGCATATATAATCCATGTACAATCGATTAGAGGCATAAACCACCTACTTAGATGTCGGGATATCACTATAGTTGAACACATGCACTTGAATCAGCCTAGAATGACGTAGATTTAAAAAAAGGTTAAAATGGTTCCATCTTGTATAACTCAATAGAGAAGGTAAATCAGGAAGAGATGCTCAAGATAAAGAGAGAACTCATAGGTTGGAATCCAACACACCCATCGGTGTCTCAATTAGTGCTTGGATAGATGAACTATATGCGCTCGAAGTTATCGATTGACTAGCCGCTATACTATACAAAACATGGGAATAAGAAGATAATTCTGGAGATGAGATGCGACCTCGATCTGACTAATAAAATAAAAACAAAATTACATGGAATGTTCATTAAATGTACACGTCATGTACAAGACTCAACCTGCCCCTTATATATGCGGACTATCAGGTCCCCCACACAGCCCTATACATGGTCGTTACATGGCCAGTACACAACGACACACAGAAACCAGGTATACCGAGTGTACATAGAAAATTTTCTATTTCTTCTTTTTTCCTTAAAAACAATCTTAAATAAATATCCATACCTGAAATTAATATCTGGGTTCTTACAGTTTGATTACATGCTTTGTCCCATATTATATGAAAATTCCAATCCCCTTGTCAATATTAGCAATGAAAAACTATCCAAGTCCTAACCTAAAAGTAATATTATATCTTGTGTACCGAATGGAAACCTAGAAAGGGTGTAAGTAAGTCTTTTTAGGTCACCGCTAATAAAATATAATGATATCAAGTCTATGAGTATAAAATATAACATTGCGCAGTAAAATAAATAAGGAAAGTAATACAGTGGAAGTGAAGCAGAGAAATCCTATTAATTTTCATATAGGTTGTATTGTCTCCATATAATAGGAATTGTAATCTCATTATAGGGCCCATGTCCAAAATCCCATGAGTCCAAGAACAAGTATCTTGATAAATGAATGAAATGAATTTGTACATTCCCACTATAACAGAACTAGATGAATACATGGGATATTCCATGGAATTCTATGTATGGAACAAGTGAACTAAAAAATATTTATCAAACATGGCGTTTAGATCAAGAGTAGAATATGAGGGTTATACCCTCCACATTACAATTTCTAGAAGGGATTTAACTAAGCCTAATGCAAAATTCAAGGGTAATATTAGAAGATGCTCTAATGGATCCCAAGGAGATAATACAATTGATTCAATTTCTGATGACATCATGCAAAATCTAGGGAGCATATCCAATGCACTCAAATGATTCTATAAGTAGCACATGGATTTTCATCCCCATGTTGTGGCACTCACTAAAAGAAATATATTCACTTGATCTAAAGAGAGTGAATCCCTTGTCATTCACATCAATTAATCGTGGTTCATACCACATGCGTTCCCATAAAATTTGAAACTATAATCGAACTCTTACCCATATAATACCTCAATATATCCATAAAAAATTTAATTATTCAAAAAATATTACCGATTCAATGTAATAATACTGAGAACCAATGAATCCAGTAGTGTATTGGAACAATTCCTTATATAAAAAATATAAAAACCACCCATGACATATAATCCATTAGGTTTAATGTACACATTTCACATTTTACATAATAAAAATGGATATAAAAATTTCACTAACACCCATACACAAATCAATTTATGCCTTGGAATTCATAGAAAATGTTCATAAGTTTCAAGGTATTCAATTAGGTAAATCCCAGGAATCATTGTATGAATATAAGGTAAAATTGAAGTAATCATATCCATGTCTTTATTGAAAATAAACTACAACCAATGATGGGTTTCCTATGTTTATCCATAAGGTATCACATAATCTACCAATTAAAATGGTTTATTTCTTTTTATAGACTAAAAAATGAAAATTTATTGGCTCCTAGCATTTAATCAAGATGCACTAAGAGATTTAGATGGTTTTAAAAAATACAAAACAACTTTTTGGTCCTCCAAATTATTCCACCAAGAAATTTTTATACCCAAAAAACCTTATTGGGTTCTTGGCTCTGGTTAGGAAATTGTGGTTCTTCTTAATAAACGATCCAAACACATCCTAATGATTCTTTTGGTTATAACTAAGGCAATGTTATTAAGGAATACAAGTCCAGACACACCCTAAGCGCTGAATTTATTACATGGAAAGTGTATATTCGTGGTTAAATTTTAGTCAATAAAAACACATTTTGAGGTGTTTTGGTTCCATGATAAGAAATTCATTTGGGTGTTAAGTAGAACACACCTTAATTGGTGGTTGATGGTAAGGTTATCAGCATACAATGGTGTAAAAGAATATTATACTATATAATTTTTTTAACTTTATGAAAATAATTAATGAATTATAAATTAAAGGGGAAATGATCATAATTTCCATCATGTGGGAAAAAAGAATATTTTTTAAACGGAACTACTTTTAGGGAATATCATATAAACCACTAATCTCATGATATAGAAGCTTCACTCTTCTAATATTAGAATATCATTCGATCTTAAAAAATGGAAAATGAGAAACTAGAAAAATTACACGGAAACAGGAAAAATCCATATAAAAAAGAGTAATCTAATGATTGAAATAAACTATTAAAAAAATGGAGAGTATTATTAGACTGACCTCTAGGATTATAATCAATATGAAGGAGATTTTATGTGGCCAATAATGATTTAGATCACCCATGGGGGAAGGGGAAGGAGGAGGGTGTGCATGGGGGAACTCTTGGGTAAAATGTGGGATAAAAGAGGGAAAAATTTATAGAGGATAAAGGGTAAACTATTATTTTTTACCTTTTAATGAGGTACATAGTTAGGAAAGTCATGCACAAACCATGTGGACTCATTGGATATACCCCCTAAAACCTTGAATGGTTATGGAACATAGTTTAACAAACTATGTGTTAAAAATTTGAATGGATATATAATTTATTATATACCTCACATTGTTAGTTGGGCCACCTCACATGGTTTGAGTAATCCATGAGCCTATATAAAATAGGCTTCAGGGTTTGGGTAAATGGTGAGCACTAACCATGAACCCCGGGTTGTTTCACTTGAAATGTGGATTTTGAAACTCAAATCTCCTAATACATAAATGGTAAACCAAGGAAAATTTTGGGGCCAAATAGTCAACCAAAAACACCACTTTATTTAATTAAAACTCTTATAAATCCATTCTAAAGATTATTTTGTGAATTGGCCCATCCACCAAATAAAAAGCACAAATTCCATTGTAATATAAAAATAGTTAAATACATGAAATATTAATAAATTCTATCCAAAGAACTTATAAAACTTGAGAAGCCTCAGTTGACATATAGAAACATCACCCAAGATACACTGCTAGCCAGAAATAGCTAAAATAGAACAGTTCCAAATCTGATCTCCCATTACACATTCATTGCAAGTCTAAGTACATGATATAAGATTTCTGAAACCCAATAAAACAATAATGTTACTAATCATACAGTAACACAAATATATGAGGATCTTCTATATCATGGATATTAACCTCATATCCCTGTTAGACCAACTAGCCCATAGTGGCTCCCCACAGTAGATCTTAGCTCATAAGTCCAATTCTGAACATTGGTGCTTAACACCATGAGAATGTTATATATAAGGGAATTTTAGGTGGTTAAATAACCCACTTTTCAGGATCTCAAAACATTACATACCACAACATACATGAGATAACTATCAACTTAATACCAACTCTCATTTCCAAAACCCATGTTAGAACGGATATGCCTCCTCATCCATTCACAATATGATCATGTAGGTATTTTCACAAAATTCCTCAGATGAAAAACCCAAAACCCTTATATAATATTCTAAATTTGTTCCGAATATATTTTCCAATGTTAAAAATCTAGTTATATTTATAACAACATTAAACCCACTACTAGCTGACATTCCTAAAAAATGTGCAGCTATACCCAATGACACGTTATCACTACCCAATCATGATTCTATTACCTCGAAAGGCATATCATGATAATTTTAGAACACTCCCTAAGGTTAATACCAATCCCAAATCCCAATAATATACTGTTCATGATGTACTGTATGTGGGCATACCTCACAAAAAGAATCTTTTTACTAAAATAAAATTCCTTATTTAAAGGAACAATCATGTTATCTTGAATCCCAGAAGTACCCATGATCATTCAAAAATACCCACCAATGTACAAACCCAACTCTTGGTGTGAATTAATAATTTTTTTCTCAACCAACCATTTTTATATTGTGCTGATTTTCATGCACAGAAGCACTACAAACTTTTCATAGTCATAGATCTCTTATTCACCACAAGCATGAGTCTAGTATAAAATATTATCTAAACTCATATGTAAGTTCTAAAATAATTATTTTTTATGGGAGTATAAATCTTTAATTATTATATTATAGTCTTATAGAAGTCATTTTGACCATTCTTGAATGGTCTTCTATGGCCACATTTCCTTTATCTTAAAGGAAACACTCCCATGACCGATGCGATGATCATTGCCTTAGATGTTTCCTAGTCATTATGTTAATAAAAATATAATCTGAATTTCCCTATCACATGCTCCATCCACAACTGAACATTTATTCTATAGTTATCTTAAATGATTTAACAAAGTAAAATCATTAATTATAGTCATTTATAAGACCAATTATAGTAGGTTCACTCTTTGAAACACACATGATGCTCCTCCCAATACCCACTCACAAAATCCTTAATATTGGTGATAAAAGAAAAATCAAATCTGACTAGTGACTTTATATCACCTGAACCATTTTACAACATCATCTCATTAATTAGAATAAATCATCCTTCTAATAATATCTCAGAGATAAAATACTTACAAAAATATGGTTTTTAATGTCAAGCTCACTATATTCTAGAGCAGACTCATGAACATAACCTTCACAAACTCATGACTCTTTTTCTATGTAATCATGAAATAACATGGTATAATGTATTATTTGATCACATCACACAATCCTCCTTAAGACATGAATTATTATCATCGAATTATATCACTCTCATTTCACCATTCCATAAATCGATGGCATTGTGCGTGATATTATGTACTCCCCATATATTACAACAGTGAAATAGGTCAATAAATTTTATTTTATTTAATTGGACCAATGACACTATGCTTCCTTGTATTCTAATAAAATAACCAAATGATAAACCTAGAGTAGCGTTATCCTATATTTCTATTAACCTAGTTGAAAACTCCATGATCCGTACATCATGGGAATAGATGAAAGGTCATATGACCAACTAAGTGGATAACCTTACCCCAAGAATATCAAACCCATTAAACTCTATAACCAAATATTTTTATGTACTCAACAAGTTTCAACTTACCAAACAAACATCCATCTACCAAAGGGTGTCATTTAACCACTATGAGTCCTAACAAATCCAAAAATGACACATGAAAGGCACTTCTTATGCCCAAAAAATCATACCAAAAACATACTGGTGCTTTTTTACCTTCTAGGGAACTACCAAAACTGGTCTAGACCCTCACATAATATAATAAATCAATTATAATACAAGTGTACCACTTAAAAGGTCGCTAGGATCACTTTCATAACCTACAGGTCCAATGTAATAGAAGAAGTCAAAAAATAACCATGGGGAACATTGATGTTCCCATGAAATGAAGCAATAATGTAAACCACAAAAAAACCATCACACGTAGTTCTTTACTACCAGCATAACTATGAGACTTTACATAAACCATTACATTAAATCAATTTTAAAAAAAATTATGACGACTCAATAAAATTAAATTTCAAGTACAAGTTATAGATGAAAACATTTTCAAACTTTGTGTAACAATTTATTTAGTCGGTCATGAATAGAATTATAGGAAAATTATGACATAATTTACTATTATCCATTACATAGCTATAAGTTCCTAAAACTAGGACTAGATAATGAAAATGATAATTACAAGGTAATTAAGAAAACACTTTTAGGTTGTAAATATAATTTTAATTAGCTAACCCCTTATGTCAACAAGTTCCCAAAATACATTAATAATATTTTATAAAAATAAGGGGATTTATTAATTAAGATTCCACCATGTACTTATATGAAAAATATTATGAATGGCATTCGACACTTTAAATAATTATCCCATATACCATAAATATACCCCCAATGGGTTGATTACTATGGTATGTAATGATAATAAATACCTATGAGGTTTATGTAATTCCAAAAAGGTTATATTTATATTGATAGAGATTCAAAATTTATTGATTCAATGCAATATAAATTACAGTTGGTATCCCATATTAGTGAAACCCATAACAGTAAATTTAATAAATAATTTAACACACCCAAAATGGTTTATCCCATAAATGATGTATTTTATAATTGACCAACATGGGTCAAGATGAGTATATATGGATTTTTTTATGAGGGTTTTCATTCCCATGTTATAGAGTTAAAATCCATTATAAGTTTAAATTGGTACACCTTTTAGATAACATCTATCACTAGACATTAAATTTTTTTAGAAAGATATTTTCACTTATATAAACAAATAAGGAGTTTATTATATAAGAATTAACTAATTATGTTTACGTACAAGGATCATATAATGAATAAAAGGGGTTGGTTATATGGGCATCCATTCCAATGGTATAAAGGAAACTACTCCATAAGTGAAAATTATCAACCACATTTAATTGACATTCATTTGAAATAACATAACTTTGTTAAAAAAATCCAATTTCATTAGCATTTAACGATTCCAATCAAGATATTTCATAAAATAATTGAGAACCATTTAATTTATTTAATTTATTTCAAGCTTGTTAAATAGAATTCCACCATCAATATGAATGGGAAAATTTTATCTAGTTTGATGAAGAAACAATATTTAACAAACCATATACAATAACTATACCAATAAATGTTTTCAAGTAGAGAATAAAAGTATACACGAAATTTAATCACACAATAATGTTTTACATATATCTATGTTAATAACATATGAATCTTATGTGATTAAAATGTTGCATGAACACGCCTCTTTGGTAATATCAGAACATGAGTAATTATCCCATTAATAAGTAATATCATAAAGATGAAAAAAGTCACACAATGTGAAATATTAATAGACTTTAATAATTAAATGTTAGAACAATATATCCATCCCAGGTAACATGATCTTCCTACCATGCAATGGTTGTTCACTCCTAGATATGATATTTTTACCAATTAATGAAACATTCCAAGTCTCATATCTACCAACCCCACAAATTAATAAAAATTAAAAATATATCCATTAATACAACTTTGTGAGGTCAGGGTCTAGTTCACTCATAAGTAACCAATATAAAGGGTCATATGGCATCATCCTCGCCTCAAAATTTTCCAGATCCTTCCAAAAAGAAGTGAGGGTCTAATGGTTGTATGGTGGAGATATCATACTCTCTATGTACGTGATTAATGTTGTAGATAAATAATTAAATAAATGAATCATAGAAGATAATATTCAACTAGTTACTCAATATGTTCCAAATAAACTAAAAAAGAATAAGTAATGATGATACATATATAAGGTAGTCAAGAAAACAATGAGTATTATATAAAAAATTCTAGACTAATCAAATAATAAAATAAATAAAATAAATAAAATTTCCAATTCCTTAAGGTAGTTCATTTATATTATCATACACATCTTCCATGAAAATTATTATCCCTTGATGAGTATTAGTAATGAGGAACCATCCAATTCATAACACATAGCCAATAGATATTCTTGGGTGCCAAATGGAGGCCTGAATAGGGTGTGAGTAAAACTATGTATGCCAGCACCAATGGTGTCTATTGCATTCAAGTACATGATTATAAAATGTAACATTTTGTAGTAATATAAATAATGAAAGTAGTATAGTGTATGTAAACAATAGAATTACCACTAACATCACCATAGACCAAACTATATTTGTATTATAGGAATAGTTATGTCCCCACATGAACTAGGACTATAGGCCCATGCATATATCAAAATGTATCCAGATGAATCCATAGAAAGGTGCATGGGAATTTCCACTGTAATTAAACTAATAAAATCCAAGGAATAGTCCATGTAATTAAATGTATTGAAATGTGAACCAACCCATAGTGTTGAAGACACAATTTCTAGATTGGTAGTGTAATCAAATGTATGGACCCTTGGTATTACACTTTCTAATAGGGACTCTTACTGTGGCCAAGATAATGTACAAGGTAATCTTGAAAGTGGTTGGACTAGAATCCATGGATTTTTTCATGGACATCAAGAGAAATCATAAGAGATTATCTGAGGTATTTTATAGTTTTTATAAGCTGATGGTGAATTTTCATTTCTATGTCGGGGAATTCACCAATGTAATACATTAACCAGATCTAAAGAGAATGTATCCCTTCGAATTTTCATCAATTAATCTTGGTGTTTCCATTACGTTCAGAATTAGTATTTGAAACTAGAATCCATGTGTTACTAGTGTAGAACCTCATTATAACCATAACTCATATCTTTATTATAAAAAATAAAGGATATTAAGTAATAAAATTAAAAACTAGTCAATAAATTAGTAAATTAGTTCAAGTAATTTCATAAAAATTGTACAAAAAAACACCCCTACTTATATTCCATTATGATCTATTAAAAATTTGACATTTTACCTTATAAAAAAGGATAACACAATGTCACCAAAACCATTACAGTAATCCATTTAATCTAATGAATTTAAATAAAAAGGTTATGAGTTACAAGGCATTCCATAAGGGGAATCCATGTCTTCAAGGTAAAAATCATAGGAGAATGTGTAGAAATCATATGAATGTGTATATTGAAAATATACCATAACCAATTTACAGGTATCCTATTGTAATTTTTAAGTTATTTCATTTATCTCAATTTATTATGGCCGTTTATTTTTAGTTATACAAGGAAAAAAATGAATTGGGCTTCATAATTTACTCGAGACACACAGAAAGCATGAGACGGGTTTAAATAATCTATGACATCTCTATGGTCTTTTTAAGAGGACCACCATAAATGTTTTACTCTCAACACAACATCAGGGGTTGTTGGATACAATAATATTAATATTGTTCTTAATTATTGAGCAACACACATCATAAGGGGTGTTTTGGATACTCCTATAGAAAAGTCCTTCAAGAAGACAAGTCCAAACACACCATAAGAGGTAGTTTCATTGATTTTGAAGAGTACATTGGGGATTAAAAATGTGTTAATTAAATTGTTCCTTATGAGGTGTTTTGGTTTTATAACAAGAATGTTCTTCATGGGAATTAATTCAAACTCATCTGAAGGGTTGGTCCGAGTTGAGGTTATCAACCTCTACTAGTGTAAAGGAATATTATACTATGACTTGGTTGGTCATTACTAAATAAATGGAAGGAATTATAAATTAAATTGGAAACAAATAAAATATCCAAAGTCTGTCCAAATGATACATTTTATAAATGGAAACAAATTTAGTGAATATCATATAGACCACCTACTTCATTCTATGGAATCTTCACTCATCCAATATCAGCATTGATTTGACCCAAACTAAGAGGAAATGAGAAACTATAAAAAAAGGAAATAGATAATAATTCTTATAAACAAAAAGAATTAACTAAATAATGATAAAATCTAAAAGGAGGGAAGAAGATTAGTAGACATTCCTATAGGCGTCTAATTCATATGATGGTGATTTAATAAGACATGGGATGATGGAGATCTTTAATTGAGGAAGGGATAAAGAAGAGGTTATTCATGGGGATATCCTAGGTTAAATGGGAGAGAAAATAGGGTAACTACCTTTAAATAAATAATGTGGTAAATAGTAATTTTTTGACGTTTAATGAGGTGTATGGTTATGACACATGGTTAGGAAAATCATGAACCAACCATGTGGCCTCACTGTCGAATCACCCCCATATAGCATGGTTTTGGAGTAATTTTTTTCAAATTGTGCACCAACCACAAGAATGGATGTAAATTTATTACAAACCTCACATGTTTGGATGTTCAACCTCATATGGATTCAAAAAGGCATGTGACAATATAAAATAGGTTTCACAGTTTGGGAGCATGGTTAACACTAACATTTCATTAATCATGTTCCCCAATCTATTTATCTGAAAACATTGTTTTTAAAGCCCAAACCTCTGATGCATTAATTGGGAACACAAGAAAAAACCTCAATGACTATTCAAAATCCAATAACACTGTTTTAGGGAATAAAAACTATCAAAAATATATTTTCAAGCTCTATTTGTGAGTTAGGCCATCCACTAATTGAAAAACTAAAATTCCATTGGAATTTAAAACCATTCAAAACATGATATCATATATTTGTATTATCAAAATTTAATCATTAAATGGAATAATATGGATATATAGGTGTATATCCAATAATCAACATATAAACTATAAGATATGCAATACAATTATATGTACCCTTATTAAAGGAATGATAACAACGTAGTTGTAAGGGTACATTCATTTTAGAAGTAAATAAATATAAATGAATCATTCAATATAGTAGTTTTTAATAGTTGGAAACCAAATAAATGATATATCGTACTCTACTAAAAAATAAAACCATGTCTCACATTTATTCAGTACAAATTAGGGAAACAAAATTTCCTTAAGGAAATACTTCTATGTTTGCAGGCATTGATATAAAATGTGAAATTGTGAGAAAATATAGTTTAATACACTTGGAACGTGATATAGACACCACATACTACATCATCATGATGCTTCCTTCGAAAATTCACACCTCTTATAAATAATTCATCCACAATACCACAAATACATAGCATATGTTGGAATTTTAATAACTGATTTTATCACTATGGGAATGTTTAAAAATTATAATTTTGTATAAAGATGTTATATAGGGAATATAGATATATTGTTTATAATAAAATATGGAATTTATAATAATAGAGTATAATAACATTCACATATAAATGAGAATAAATTGGAAAGGATTTCATGGGTAAAGAAATAGAGTAGATTGAAAAGCCTTACAATGAAAACAATATTCTTTAAGATTGTGGAGGAACACCTTATAAACATAAAAACTCCTTGGAGGAACTATCTGGAATAAAAAATAGATTAGAACACAACTAAGTAACTTTTTATTGAGGAGAATTAGGTGTATGGATGGTATTTATAGAAAATTATGAATATTTTATTAATAGTTTCAAAATATAGTCCTTTGAAATCAATGTTATGGAAAATGAAAAACCATAACCTTATGCATGGTTTTAGATCTTGTGTTTTTAAAATTTAAGACAATTTTTTTACATTATTATCTATGAGTACTAAAATAAATTATTTTACATTACTTTTTTTGATGAAATATTAATTTTTCAAAAATTATTGTTTATCAAAAAATAAATTCTATTTTAGACAATGTAAAGATATTAATTGGTTTTGAAAATCATATTAACTCATTAAAAAAATATTAATAAAATAAATAATTTTTCTTCGTGGATTCACTATTATTAATTATTATAATATTTTTACACCATGAGAATGTCATAATATATACCTTGTTTTACTATTTACCAAAAAAATCACTATCTCTGAAAATTATGAAAAAATATTCTTTTGATAATTTTAGAATATCGATTTCAAATTTAAGGTTTTTTTATAAATATAAGTTTCTATATATGTGAATAATATTTTTTAAATAAAAAAACTGTTATATTTTGAAATATTGTGTTTGGAGAAAACATGAAAAACTATTTTTTATAGTAAATCATATTCTTATTCTATGACATATGTGTAAAATTATATTACTATTCACTGATTGATTTTTTTTAAATAATTCTTAATTATTTTTTATCAAATGAAATTATTCATTATATTATACACTTTCATGAATAATAGTTACATTATTGTATCAACTATCAAATTCCCCAACAGTTAGATTTTAATAGTCATATTAACCCTTATACATGCACTTTAGTATAGAATCATAACTCCATTTATGCTCTTAAATTTGTTAATAAACTATGTCTATTTTATTTATTATTTTTTACTTATAATAAAAAAGTATCTTATGTATTTTCTATTCATTTTAGAGTATAATCCCCCATATTTCAAGATTTTGGTTTCCCCTTATATTGCAATGTGTTTTTTCACACTAGATACAACCATTATTGTGAATGTAATTTTTTAGTTTTGTAGTATACTATATATTATAAAGTTATGATGAAATAATATAATGTTCATTTTTAAATATATTTTTTATGAGGTATTTATTGATTTTATTTGAATATTGGGACTTATACATATCATAAAAAGGCACTTGATGCATTTGTTAGCCTATATTGTATTATATGATTAGAATAAAATATGATTTTAATGGGATTAAAGTCTATGAAATACCACCATGTTATTATATATGGTTTCATCGGCTATGAATTAATGGTAATGATTTATTAATAGATTTTCACACTAAATACATTCATTTAAATTTTCAATGAATATATGATCCAACATAGAGTAATTCTCAGCTTTAATGTGATAGAATATAACACTAGACAAATATTCACTTATTGAAGAGTGGCAATAAAAGAGGTATAATCCCACATTTGGGTAGTCACTCAATGCCTAAAATATAAACTAATAATCTTTTCTACTTGATCCACCATTATTCCTTGGTAGAAATAACTCACATCCATTTTTTAGGATTTGGTTCTAGTTGATAATATTGAGGATCCACTAGCTGGTGTACTAGCTGCAAAGGTGAGATACATTTTATCCTTGGTGATATCCATCTAGAACTGATAATTCAAGATGAAGGATAATTCATTTTAGGTATTCCCATTCTGTTTTCTTCAGTTGTTTCTTGGTTAAACTATAAATGATAGATTGGCTATTTCAGTGGATTATTTTCAATGTGTTTGATCATGAGATGATCTAGATAAACTAATCGGTGGAATCGTATCATTTTTCATCCATAGATCTATATTTTATTATACTTTTTTTTAAAGAACATGAATGTAATAATGTTTTTAAGTTAATATCATAATGTACGATATGAATAAATTCTTCTATTTTTGTTAGTCAGGGCATACAATAGCAATATATCATAATATTCAATATAGAGAAAACCTATTGATTTGAACTATATCATAAAATAAGTTATTGGATGTCATAAAATAAGATTCAATGCCAATTTTTTAAAAACATTGAGCACCAATTCGTATTAATGATATAAGGTATATCTTCAAATATGATGGTACCATTACAACTACTCCAATCATAAGCGTCGATATCAATCAACTATTATGAATAATCATATATATCATAACATGTGACTGATATGTTATAGTTTCCATAGTGTCAATCATAGTTTATAACATATAATTCTCATTATCGTAGTCATAAATTTGGATAAAATGAAAAAATATAAAATATAAAATATTTCTATTTTTTAATTTTAATTTTTTTCATAAATTAAATTTATTTATCATTATTAAATGATATTTTATATACCTCAATTAATTGATAAATATTTATATTTTTTTCTCATGTTTTGAAGAATTAAAAAAGTGTTTACTTATTGACTTATTCCATTATAATAATAATGATTATAAAGGATATATGAATTATGAATATTGTGTATGATAAATTTATGTGATAAATTAATTATATTAGATTCTCTAGCCATGAATTATATATTATGTATGAAAAAAAATATTTATCTTTCATCATCCTTGGCATCAGTTTTTAATTGAAGTTTTAATATTTAATATAGAGGTTTAATATAGTTTGTTCATATTTTGTTTTACAGTTATCATGAATTAAATTCTATCTTGAGTAATATATCAACTATTTGAGGTAATTTCTATCATACTTTCTACTATCTCAATGTATTATTTCATATTCTAAAAATAAGGGGGTTATAAATTTGTGGCGTTAGGTTTAATTATGTAGATATTTTCAATCTCATAAAAAAATTAATCGTTTACATAAAGCGTTTATGTGCCTTATTCGTGAGATGTGATTGGATATGATGAATATGTTTGGCATCTTTTTTGGGTGAGTAACCTAGACATGTGGGTTATGTAAATATATACACATTAATGTGATTTAAAAAAATTTGAAATATCTTGTTTCCATATTTTATGTCATTATCATCTCTCTATTTGATTCACTTCTTTCTTGGGTGTGTTTTGGGTTTTATGAAAATGAAGATCCATTTTTTGGGAAAATTACATAATGTTTGGGGTTGTATGTTTGTTGGAATCAATAGAGTCTGGAACCAAGATTCATGTATTTTTTAGTTTTCTCCATGAGTTTGTAGAACAGTGGAGACAGATAAGGTTTTTCTTCATAATTAAGATATCTTACTACGTGTGGGATATTTTTACATAATGAATGATTTAAACATTATGTATTGGTTTCTAAGAAGATGACGTGAATTGGTTGAAGGAATGGAAGTTTTATATGTTATGAATTAGGATCACATCATGTAATGATAAAACAATTATTTTAATTCAAGGTGATGTGTTTTTCAAAATATTAAGCTTTTATGGATTTAAACTCATTAAATAGGGATTCAAAATGAGTAATTATGGTGGGCTATAAGTTTTATGCCCTTTAATTCATGATTTTATTTTAATTCACAAGAATTCATTTTTTATTAGACCTAGAATCTCTCACTAGTTATTTTGGGGATCTAATCTCATTCCAGATCATTTAGTTTTTTGATTGATCTTCATTGTTGTTTCGGTGAATCTCTTCAAGTGATTAATAATTGTTCTTCTTCATTATCATTGATCATGTAAGAACTATTTCACAATGTTTATAGATTTTTTATCTATGATGATAATATTTTACCCTTTCAATATTTGTTTTTTGACCATCCTCTAGAGGCTAAACATTGTGTTGGTTTTGTTATGAAATACATGTTTCTTTGGGGTATCTATTGATAAGTCCTCCCTATCTCCCACTTTTCTTGTTTAAATTATTCTGATATATAAGGATTTAATCTATGAACTATGTTATTATCTATACATTCATTCATGTTGGTGGATCCCATTGATTGGGTGCATGTGTCCTAAATTTGAGGTAGTAAGTTCCCTATCTAGACAATTTTGTATAAACTATATCGTAGTTGTTTTAAAAATTATTTTATAAATGTTTTGGAATGATTGAATTGTGAATGTGGAAATTGGTTTTTGAGAAATTATCATTTTTCTAATGTTTTGGTAAAGGAAATGGTATTTTCAAGTAATTATGAAATGAAAATATGAAATGGATTTCAAATCATGGTTTTGATGAAATGGTTTGAAAATGTAACACATGAGAATACTTAAGTACTTAAGTGGAAGGTGTATCAATAGGCCTCATTCATTGATACTATTGTGGGTTTACTCGTGGGGTGTTCCTATGATCCTGTGATCTATTGTTTCAATGAATTTTTATATCTATTAAGAGGTTCACTTGATTGGGTGTTCCTGTGATATCTATATTCGATACATATATTTGGAGACTTGAGGCATACTATTGTCTATGTTTTGGTATAAGTATCCTAGCTATCATAACTTATTGTGATTCTTGTTTTGACGTTGATAATTATTTTATTTTTATTGTATATGATATTTTATGTGATACATGCTTTGATTTGATTGATTTGATGTATATGAAATGATTTAAAACATTCTTACGTAGATTATTTGGAAATATGGAAAAGGGGAAAATTACCATGCATTTGAAATAAATAATACTCAACCATTTATCAATACATTCTATTATTGATGTTAAGAGGGTTTATATTGTTTTATAGAGACTTGATAGAGAACACCTGGGTGGAATTTTACTGATCCTGTTTAGATCAGACTTTTTAAACCCCTCTAGTTGGAGAATAGAGCACAGTATGTATTTTTATGCAAGGAACAATATGGTGTCGTAGTGAGGTGGAAATAGTTTTCTTGGTTATGTCTGGGTAGTTGGTGGTGAGATAGTGGGTGTTTTCCCATGCTATCACATGGACTAGTTGTTTCAGTTTTTAGATTTCCTTTTCTATTTGACATGAATCTATAGATATGTTTTAGCTAAATTTGAGTTGTTTTGGTTATTCTATTTCCTTTTTATATGAAATATATTTATCATTTACTATTTTGATTTTTCTTCATGTTGTTTATATATAGGTCATGTTTTCGGGTTCAGGTAGGGAAAAAAATTTCCTCAGGTTTTTTTTGCCCATTTTCTAGTCACAAGGAAATGGGGATAAGGAAAAACATTTGATAAAGTGATTATTTGGCTCGTGTACAAGTTTGAGAGGGTATCCTGGTCATGTTGATCATAACATTAATTTATTCGGTGTAAAAGGGATAACAAAAATAGATTATTAGGATTATGCATACACATAAGAATAAAACATGAAATAATAAATATTTTATATAATATGAAAGTTATGAATTTAATATAAATTTTAATTATATTAAGGTGGTGGGAAAATTTAAAAGAATACCCCTCAAATATTAAGTGTTAGATTCCTTTCATAGAAAAACATGTCAATAAATCCTTCATCAAACAGATTTTTTTCTACCAAGGTATGATGTCCATGAATTATATTGTGCATGGAATATAGGAAATTGATAAACCTAAATGGTAGCTTACCAAATCCCATTTTTAGTGTTGGGTTAAAATTATCTAGGAAATCCATAGAGTGAGAATACCAAAGGAATATTGTTGACTTTTTATATATGATAGATCCAGAGAAATATTTTTCTTCTCAACTATACAAGTATCATAACTATTATAATTGGGATGATTCCCTTCAAAATTAACTAAGTACTAGGATAAACACCAAATATGAATCATTTATTAGTGAAATAAGGGTTGTTCCATAAAAATAGATATGATGATAGGGGTAATCATTTTAAGTGGGAGTATTTTTATAAGAAATTATTGACGAAATAATAAAAAACATTACACTCCCCCATATATATAACTTTTTAAAAGATAATTTAGAATATCATGAGAATAATTTATGATATCCCATATAGGTATGAACTACAAAATAGTTATAAATTGGTATCTATCATAGAGATGTGTTTTTAAAGAGATGAACTCTGAAAATTTGAATGTGAATATTATAGTGGTGAATTTTACTAATTTTGTCTCATGGGTATTGGATACTTGTTGTGCATAATACATTCATGTAGATAAATAGAGAAACAGATATATGTGGAATTGAAAAACGGTGAATTAGATCTTCATTTCGGTAATATAGTTAAAGTGTTTTCATTGGAACTTGGAATTTATGATTTGACCTTACCATGTATATTACCTCTAGGATTATATAAGTACTTTTATGTTCCACCATAAATAGAAATTTGACTTATGAATATTTTTTGGAAAATAATACATTTTCATTCACTTTTAATGACATTTGTTATTTTATATATGTGAATGAAATGTTTTATGGAAATAAAAATACTTTAAATGTTTTATATATTATATATATTGATAATATTATCTATAATATTTATAATAAAAAGGAAAATTTTGATTATAATTTCACCATCCTTAAGTATTTCCACCTTGGACAAATAATCAAGAAATAAATCTAAAGGATCCATGGTAATGAAATCTTGGAACCATTAGATTATGTAACATTTGATAATTAAGAATATTTTTATTAGGAAAAATAAAAAAAAAATCATTTTTTGTATAAAATATGAAATGGATGGTGGAATATAGGATCACATATATATTGATGTATGTAAACTAATGAATACTCAAGAAAGTGGTTGTATTAGATAATTCAATAATTTTACTAATGACTATATTTATTATGGTTATGTTTTTTTAATGGTACAAATGGTTGAATCATGTGAAAAGTATAATGAGTTTTAGGAAAAATTATAAAATCAATTGGGAAAAATTATTATGATTCTTTGATCAGATTAATGTGTTTAAAACATGATCAAATAATCCATTTAACATATTTGAGATTGTGGAATTATTCGACAACACAATCCAACTAGAACACAACAGTTAAAGGCATGTTTGAGATGAAGGGTTATACCTTATTAGACATGGTTCAATAAATGCTGAGTCAATATGGACTTACAATTTCAAATTGAAAATGATTACGATGTAATATTCATAGGAGATGAAACTTTTACATACCAAGAGGCCATTTAGATTTCTTATTCTAAGAAATAGATAAAATACATATAATCTAAAATGCAATATATGTATTATAACTAAATTTTTAACTCAGTTAATGCACTGAAATGGGTGAGACCCATAATATGTAAGTGGGGTTTTCATAAGAATACTTACAATAATGATAGTGTGTTTGCCTATAAACAACACCTTTTGTAAAAGTGTTAAGATAAATTCATGGTTTTGACTACAAAGAGAAATTTTAATATGTACTGATGATTAAGTCGATTGAGGTATTTATTTCCATAACAGATTATTTTGATCATGATATATATCAAATAGAAATCAATAATAATTCCCATAATAGTAATTTTAGCATGGAAATGAACATGATATAGCCTGAAGGTTTTGAAATGAAAAATGAGTTTTCTTAGGTAATCAAGATGAAAGTATTTAATTATGGATTAAATAAAGCTTATCATAATTGGAATATTCAGTTAGATAATGTGATCAAAGTGTTCGGTTTTATAAAAAACAATGATAATTACACTTTATACAAGAAGATTAGTGAAAGTGTGGTAGTATTTTGAATATTATCTTTTACATGATGTACATATTATTGGAAATCATATCATGAATTTACAAACTGTAAATATGAGGTTGGGAAATTTATTCTCTATGAAATACATGGCTGAATCAGAAAACATACTAGCAATGAAGTTCTATAGATATAGAACTAAGAGGTTGGATAGAATATGGCAGTACACATATATTGGTAATGTTTTAAAGTGGTTTAACATAATGAAATATATAAAGGTTTCTTTACTAGTTTTGCATGGAATGAAACATAAAATGATTCTAGGCACATAAAACAAGTTAGAAAATATAGATATAATATTAACTGCATCCACCATAGTTTCTATTGATACACTATAGACTCATACTCTCGAATATAGTTCTATAAATACTATATATAAACATTTTTGATGATACTTTGTGTGATGTACTAATCAAAACACGCGTAAAATTTATATCATCTCCATAATTTAAACATTTCATATAAAAGAATCACATAATCCTAGAATAAAAAAGTTAAGTTTCATTCGATATTTTCATTATAAATGTATTATTTAAAATTATTTCTTCCACATCTCCCTTAAATAACATTCTCATATTCTATCCTTCCACATACCACATACTTCACACTCTTTTACATTTACCTTGAGTGTGGAAACATTAGAAATGGGGAGATACAATTCACATTATGGGTAAACATATAATATATCAATCGAAGACCAAAAGACATCATAAGATTTTTTTATTAGTATGAGAACATAAAAAATATTCATTGATATAATATTAGAGAATTTTCCCAATAAAAAATATATCATAATTAGGGGGTCATGTAATAATGCTTTGGCATAACATAAAAAATGTGTAATATGGGTGTGGGTAGAAATAATTTTCTTTTATCAAGGATCACTGCTAAGGAAATCATAAAATTTCGGAAAAATTACTTTATTGGATTAGTCTTAATTACTATGCTAATAAAATTGTAAAAGAAGTCCCATTATGGATTAGGTCTACTATCTATTCACAAAAATATAGCTCCCAGAGTCATATGGTGGATTATGTTAACTCCTCATTCCATGTCATGTAATCTAATGGGATATAAAGATTTACCCTATTAATTAGAGGGATATAATGATCCCACCTATAACATTATAATAAACCTTATATATGTTTTTCATATGAACATGAAGTCATTCATAATTCCATTATAACATAATTAACTCATTGGAAAGAAACAGGTAACATACAAAATATCCTTAATAATTTATCACAAGTAATCTAGAGAAAGAAGGTAGATGGTATGTTTAGAGAATTTTACTAGAGAATCATAATAAAAATTAGACAACTTTCATAAATATGAAAAAAAACATTTTATTATAAAATTATAATATTTCTTTGAAAAATAACAATAAATAGCCTTTTAGGTTTTAATTAATTTTATTTAAATTGAATCTATTATTAAACATTGAGATAAGAAATTAATTTAGGAAACAATGGAATCCTCAAGAGAAATATTTGTAAATTAAATTAGAGAATATGGTTCAAAAGGGTGCTTATGTAGATAATTCTAAAAAATATATTTGTTTCACATTTTTGTAAAGAGAGTCAAAATTAATAGAAAATGACCCGTGTAAAAAAGTTATAAATAAATTGAATTTATTATTTATTAAATAAATTCATGTACAATATTAAATTTCCCTACGAAATCATTTAACTGTTTTTAAATACATTTTAAAATAAAAATAAGTAATTCAAATATGGAGGGTAAATATTCTCTATGGAAAATAAGTGGAAATGTCGGTTCCTCTTATTGGCATCCTTTTGGTTGAATTTTTATCAAAAGGGAATTGAAATGATTAGATTACGTGTAAATTTGAGATATAAACATAGAATATTTAAATAAATGGGGTTTTAGAGATAAATAACATGAAATTACCTCATATTATTATTTAAATATAATAAATCATAAAGTAAAATTGAGATTGAAAAAGAAAACCTTATGGATTTTAAAACATTTGGATCAAAATAAATTGTATATGAGAATATGGAGTAGAAATTTTGATAACATTAATACGGAGAACCATTATATATGTAAAAAATGAAGTATATATTCCATATAAAAGAAAACATATGTATAACACAAAACATGTCTCAAAAAAGGAAAAATGAGTTGGAAAACTCATTACTTTTATTTCAACTTAGTCATACATGACATAAAATCTTACAAATCAAAATAATAAAACATAATAATTTATTTAAATTTTTTTCAAGTTTTTTATCTTTTAAATTAATAAATTATGTCTATTTATAATATAGTTATTAAATATTGTCAATTATTATTGATCATCAGTTGTTCGTAGTTTCAAGCATCCCTTGTTTGTTTCAATACAATGGTTTCATAAGTCTTCACATTTTTATGAAATCATAATATTTGTAGTATTCAAGTAACTAGAATTAAATCTCCATAATGAATTATGATTTTACATATTCATTACATGGTATTTTTAGTTATTGTTATCAAATATAAAATCCATAACACACTTGTTTCGATAAATCTTTAATGAATAAAAGATGTTATATTAATATTTATTAAAATATTAATATAAAATTATTATAACCTAACAGATATTATTAATTACTTATTAGTATTGTATCATATCATTAATTAATTTTTGAAAACCATCCATGATAATAATTTATAACATCGTTCATAGATATGGTTAAATAAACCCATATAAGAAGAAGATATCAGCAATTGATGAATATAATTATGAAGTTTATTTATTTTAATGTCATTATTATATAATTATAATGATCATATTTATATATTTTTATAGATATAAATCATAATTTAGAATTTATGCATCAATAGGATAATTTATATGAAGTTTTTACTAACAAAGAAAAAAATTTCAACTCCTCTTTGAAGCATTCTTGGTTTTTTCAAAATTAGAAAATTATATTGAGAAGATAAGATACAAAAAATGGGAGAGTATTGTTTAATAATGAATATTTTAGATATTATATAAGAATTATAATTTTATCTATTTTAATTAAAGGTGGTGGAGGAGTCCTTTTATAACTGAGAGGGTGGAATTTCTTGGAATACTAATTTTTTAATATTAATGGAATGCCATATATAAGGTAATTGTTAAAAAAAATTATTGTTATTGAATATAATATATAGTAAGGTTTAGAATAATCTAATCCACACATTTAGTGATAATGTTTTGTGATATTTTGTAACTTTACCCCTTAATTTTACAATTTTACCTTATTTTAATATTTACAATGACAAATAACATTTACCAAGGTAACTTATTTTTATGAAAAAAATTAAAATTCACCTTATTACCAAATCTAAAATTATTATTCCATATATAAAATCGATTTTATTTGGTTATATTTCTAAATGTGATAAAAATGACTTAAATATAAGTATGAATAATGAAATATAATAAATTTTAGATAAAATTCATTTGTAGTAATAAAATTTAATTTATACTTATTTAGACCAAATATGTTTAATATTGTTGATTCTAATGAAATTTATGGGTTTATAATGTTTCAATATAAGTGGTGTCATCTCTAAAAAATATATTTTTACTAATCACTATAAAATCAACCTCTTAAGAAAAATTCTTACATTTTATTATAATCTAATTTTAAAATGTTAAGTCTAAAAATGATCAATTTATCAAATTCAAATTATAAAATAGGGGAATTTAAATTTTAAATAGAAATACAATGTATCATGAAAATATATTTTTATTCAAAACTGACATTAAATTTTTTCTATTATTAATCTTATTGTATATCTTGTACTAATTAAATTAGTGTTATATATTTGTTTATATATGAAAACATTTTACTATAATAATCCTTTAAAAGATATAAATTTAATTTATGATAAAAAAAAGACATTAAAAAAATTAATTAAAAACAAATTTTTTAAAATTAAATTATATTAATCCATCCCATTGAAATTATTTATTTATATTTATCCATTAAATTTCATCAATTAATTTTTATTAGAACACATAAAATAATTCTTGAAAAACAACAATAATAATATGATAGGAATTAGAATACACATTTTTTGAAATACCACCAGATTTTAAATGATAAGATTGGGGTTTGATAATATATATGAAATTAAACACTCAGCTTATATGAGAATTTAACTCCCTGATAATGGATGATATATATATATATTTTTTAAAATCGATCACTTCGATAGATTGAGGAACACGTAGTCTTGGGTCTAAATGAAATGGGATATATTATACCATTATAACCAACCTATTAAATTGTTGTGCCTGAATATTAATAAATAAATTATTAAAATTATATGGTTTTAACATTTTCATTTATTATCCATTGATTTTAAATAAATAGTAAAAAATATTTTCAAGAACATAATTTTTTTCTAAAAAAACTATATTTTTCTTCAAGGTGGTTTAATCATGATTTTCACTCATAATTTAAATTTAATTTTGTCCAATTTTAGAAAATTTATTTTATAAAATTAAATTCAGTTTTTAAATCATCATATCAAAACTATCATAGGGTGAATTTTTTATATTTTTATGAAATGATTAATCATTCAATGAATATTGAAAAATAATAACTTTTATTGAAAACTGCATTTTCTTTTAAAAAATTAAAATATAAAATTAGGTTTTAAAATTTTTCCAAATATAAATAGTATATTTATATTATAAAAAATAAAATTTATGTCATTCTAATCAATTACATATTTCATTATGATATGAAATCATTGAATACTTATGAGAATTTTCATTACAGAAACACATGTTTTCATCATGTCGTTGGATATAATTTCAATTTGGACTATTAAAATTAACTAAATTGAATTTTAAAAAATTGATTCAATATTTTTAATCTAAATTATTTATATGATTTAATAATTTCAACATAATATTTGAAAATTATTAATATTAAAATAATTATAAATTAATTACTATGGTTAAGGTAAAGAATGATTTATCAGGTTTTAAACTAAAAATATAAGGGTTAAAATGACCAATAACTTGTCCAACAGAAATTTTCCAGAACATTTTCAACAATTTCACAACTTATTGTAAAAAAGAACCCATTTTTAGTATTTTATTATATAAAAATATAGGTGTAATTGACTATTTTTAAAAATTCCATGTCTGTCCTCTCCCACTCTTATAAAAGGGCTCCCCCACTCATCCCATATTCACCCTTCAAAATACATTTTTCTAAAAATACCATCCCAAATTACTTCTTTAATAACCTAAAATTATCCTTGATATCTTTTTTTGATCAAAAATCTAACCTTGGATGTCTTTTGGTGAAAAACCTAAAGAAGTTGTCTGAATAAGAGG
This sequence comes from Viscum album, assembly GCA_963277665.1. Classification (NCBI taxonomy): domain Eukaryota; kingdom Viridiplantae; phylum Streptophyta; class Magnoliopsida; order Santalales; family Viscaceae; genus Viscum; species Viscum album. Next base: position 114,593,270 of record OY728161.1, read on the forward strand.
TAACATTCTGAAATGACTGTTTTTATTTTGTTTCTTCTTCCTCCTACATTAGATATTATTAAACCATGAGTATATAATAAAAAATATCTTAAATATACATATATGTTATTATTTTAAGTTCATGTCTTATATACATCCCCTCTTCCATCAAATAAGAAACAAAACATCCGATCATGTTTATGGTATACGACTGCCTCACAAACCAATAAATTTCATTTTCTATCACCAACTTTCAAGGATAGATATGATTATTTATTTAACTCATTTATATAATATTTATTTTATTATTATAATTATTTAACTTTATTATTTCATATACCTTTTTACTTTCCACTAAGTTTAAATTACGATAGCATCGCTTCTGTAAACAACGAACTATCGCCTCGTAAAGCAATGTGATTCTTTTTTCACTTATGATTTAAATTAAATTTAATAAGTATTAGTTTAATGGATATATGTGATTAGTATTAAACTATATTGATATTTTTAAATTAATATACCACATAATTCCTTTCCCCTTCACCAAATAAGGAAATAATAATGTCACTGGAGCCTACGTACGACCTACCATCTCCACGAAGTAATGTGATCAATTATCCATGTTCGAATTTCCATAACGATTATAAAAATATATATAATTATTAAATATGATAATTTTAACATTAATATAGTTATATATATTATGGATCTATATAATATATGAAATAACCATAAATATAATGAAAAAAATCGCATGAGAAAGAAAGGCGATTAACACCTGAAACAATGTAAATAATTAAATATTATTAACAAAAGAGTGGTAGGATATTATAAGATGATCATATATGATATTATTAATATTAATATTTTTCCATTTATCACTTAATAGCATGATTAAAAATCATTTAAAAGTATGTTAAATCATATTTAACCAAAATGAAGTGTGTGGTAAGGGGTTTCATCTCAATTTCCTTTCATTGAGGCTTATTTTAATGTTATGCACATAATATCATTTAAATGGTTTAAATAATTATTATTATTTTTATAATACCATGAAAAGTTCATAATTTATGGTATTTTATAACTAAATTTGAATTATTTCATCTAATGGGATTTGACATGAAAATTACCATGTTGTAATGAATTTAATCCATCAATTTTTTTATTTGGTTATATTACTTCATCATTAAATTTAATATCATATGATTATGTGTGTAAACAATTTTAACAATTTTATGTTTTCATTTCACTTGTTTTATGTGGATTTAAATTTTATACACATAATCTATTTATTTATTTATTCTTACTTTAATGTCATGATCTTTTTTAAGGTTTATTTACAATCTCATTTTAATTTATATTGTTTATGTGTAAATTTTCAATGAACTAAATAAATTTTTTTCTATCTAATAGTAACATTTAATTATATTATCCCCTACTTATTCATGAATATTTTAATTATTAACACCATTTTCCCTTTTTGGTAATAATAATGATCGTGAATTTTTATTAATTAAATCTGACTTTATTCCTCTCTTCAGTCAAAAGTCCTTCTTCTTATAAAACCATGTTTTATAAAAAATGATTCCAAAATGTATTTTTGAAATTATAATAATTATTTATTAAATTTGTTTTTAACCATTTTCTATTTTTATTTAAAAATTGTGAACGGAATATTCATATCATTTTCTAAACATGACCCATTTGGATTTTACTAAAAAAAATATAATCATTGTTTCAAAATGTATGAAATGTATTTAATTTCCTATGATTGTGACTACATATTATTTTAAAGATTAATTTATATTTTTTTGAGGCGATTTCCAACAAAATTATTTGCATAATATTTATTTATCTTTTATTTTTTATAAAAAAAATTCAAATTTTCAAATTTAATTTTAGTAAAGAATTTATTTATAAAATTTTTACGGTATTTATATTCATCGTCAACATTATCCCTTTATTGTATATATGATACACTAGAGTTATATTTTATTAATATCATTACTATAATTTTTTCGGATGGTTTGAGATTCCTTTTATCATTAAAAGAATTAATATTCTCTTTCATGATTAATTTTTGTAATCATTAACATTCCCTTGAAATAAGGATCTTTTTCATCCTTAAACATTACAATTACCATAAATATACATATTATTTATCATTAAAATACATAATACATTAAACAGATATCAATTATATAAAATTTATTTTACATTGAAATTTGTATGATTGTAGAGGGAAATTATTGGTAAACTATATTCGTTACTCAATATAGAAATTTGTTGATAAGTAATATTGATCCTGAATTAAATCGATCATTAGATATATTAGGAATGTTTTAAACTTATAGATATAGTTGGGTCATATTTATAGATATCTCTCTAATGCATATTTAGCCTCATGAGATTAATCAGTTAGCTAGAATTAGTTAAATGGGTTTCGGGTGCATATATAGCAATAAGTTTTAAACATTCATATAAAATTTCTTGAAAGTATAGGTATCATGATTACTTAGATCATGACATCCAATAATTATGAATTTACTTCTTCATGAATTCAGTTATTATTATCCATGGAATTTTTAAAATGATATTATCTATGGATTCATTTCATTCTTATATTATATATTTAATGAAATGGGTTTTCAATTTTTTACATTTCCTTATTGATTATGCCTTATCTAATCAAGATAGTCAAGTTATTGATTAAATGGAATATGAATTCAGTAATTTTATTAAACATATTGGTTACTCCTTATCTAATAATGATAGTATGTAATATATTTAATGGAATGTGTGTTCATATATTTACCTTTCCATGTTGATTATGCTTATTTGATCACACTTTATTTACTCCGGATAGTTCCAACTATAGATAACACTTAGTGAGAATATGAGCTCACCGTTGTTTTGTTTCCTTTCCTAAGAATATTGAAAGTGTACAATGAAAGATATGAACGTATTTGATAGAGGGAATAATGATATTCATGGAAACAAATATTTTTTAACTTTTGAATTCTATATTAATTTGGGGATCATCTGTGTATTTTGTTTACCAAGACTACTAAACAAAATGATCTTTAGAGATGTGATTACTTGTATATTATGAATATATAGTAATGTTGACAATGACTCCAGGTTACTAGATTTTGGGTCGTTATAGTTGGTATCATAAATAGTTTAGTAGAAACCATGGGATATATTTTTATAAAATTATTGATTCAGGTTCGTAACCCTATGATAGAAATTGAGGTTATGTTCAAAAAAGAAACTTAAATTTTTGGTAAGGTTGATATTATTTGGTTTTTACTGAAAATAATTTCATTTTTTATACAAAAAGTGGAATTAATTCTAGGATATATGTACCTAATAATAATAACACTGAAAGTGCATACCAATATTTACTCCAATGTTACCCGATACACGACAGCGTTCCTTACTATACACCTAGTTTGACAATTAGGGGGATATAATTATGATAATTCCAATTTTCAATATTGAAAATTATAATGGAAATGAATATATGATAAATAGGAATTTACTATGCCAAAGCTAATTTTTATTAGATTGAAAAGAAGGTTTCATGATTTAGACATCCTAAAAATGATTATAGTGGTTTACCACTATGATTATTTGATTTTTCAAGCAAAAAAATTCATTTTGGATATTTATTTTTTGAAGTAAGAGATATATTGGAAGTTGATCAAAGAATGAATCAAGGATATATTGTTCGTATGAAATATAAACATTTCAAGTATGCATATTTCAATATATTCTTTGACAATAAAATAATTCCTCAGTATTAGAAAATGGATATTGAAAAGGTGTTATCCCATTATATTCATATATAATGAATAATATAATAGTTTAAATCATCATAGATTTATGTTTTTTATTTCCTTATCTTTCCATTTATTATTCACTTTCATGTGATCGAATATCTACATATGTCTCCATAATTATTTACGTTTTTCATTTATGTCTTTATCTTAACTTCCCACTTATATTCTCCTACATGGAAACCTAGTTATCTATTCTTCTAGATGACCATTGAATTTTCATTTCTCTCTTATAAAGGGGAATTTTTATTAACCCTTTTATGATTTATGTTTTTCAATAATGGTATTTACAAATTTCAAACCCTTGATTACTGAGATCAAGTACAAATTTCAAAGGAAGCGATTTATTAAAGGTGGGAAGAATATGACGTCTTGGTATTTTAAAAGAATAATGATAGGTTTTATAGTTTATATGAAATGAATCACCAGGATCATAATATAATGTAACACCCTAATAAATTATGATAGGTCTATTTTCAATCAAATTTTGTAACTTTAATAGCTTGCAGAACATGTAACCAATAGTCTAAATGAACCATGATATAGAATTCCATTATAACATAGCTATGAAATTGATTGGTATGAATAGTGATAAATAAATTATTAAAATTATCTGGTTTAAAAATGTTCATTGATTATATATTTATTAAAAATTAATAATAATGTTCATTTGAGTGAAAAAAAAAGAAATGATTTCTATGAAACTGTACTTTTTCTAAAAGGAGGTTTAGTAGAGATTTGGACACATAATTAAAAATTACATGTTACCTATTTAAAAAAATTTATTTCATAAAATTAAATTTATTTTTGAATAGTCATATAAATTTATCTTATGGCAAATATTTATTATTTTCATGAAACGTTTCATTACTTGATGAATAGTGAAAATACTGATTTTTAATTAAAAATACAATTTTTTTTAAAAAAAATTAAAATTTTATTTTATTTTATTTTAAATTAAATTTAGTTTATTAAATTATGATAAATACTATTTATAATTTTTTAATAAATTTCATATTTAATTTTAGTATTAAAACATTCACTACTTATGAGAATTTACACTTTAGAAACCTTCTTTTTCTTCACATCTACAGGTATAATTTTATGTTAGATTCTACCACATTGTTGAGTTTAATTAGAAAAAATGAATTATTTATTTGGAATCATTATACATTATATTTTATAATATTTTGAAAATATCATTTTATCATTATGAATAGTAAAATAAGTAAAAATTAATTATCGTCATTAAGGTGAAAAGTGATTTACTTGGGGGTTTGACTACAATGATAAGAGTTATAATGACTTATAAAAATGTCGAGAAAACACATTTTATGGCCATATATAGACCTTATCAACTCTAAAGGTTGATAATTACCCATTTTTAGGCTTTTTACATGATAAAAACATCTGTTTAATTGATTATTTTAAAAAAATCAATGTGTGTCCTCTCTCCTAGTTATAAAAGGTCGTCGCTTTTCCCCCACATTCACACTCCCAAATCCATTTGGATAAAAAAATACCAACCTAAATCACTTAATTAATCCCATAATAACATCATATATAATATTGTCTTATCATAAATCCATCATAGTAAGAGTTTTGGTGCAATCTTAAAGATGTTTTCCGAAGAAGAGTTAACATTCTAAAACATGTGTTTCAATTTTGTTTCTTCTTCCATAATATTAAAATATTATAAAAAAATTAATATATATTATAATTACTTTATTAAATATAATTATAGTTTACTCTTATAATTTAATTACATATATCATATCCTCTTCTGTCAAATGAGAAATGAAATTGTCGATCGCGTGTAAGGTGGGCTACTGCCTCGCGAACCAATGTAATCCATTTTCCATTAACACAATTCATCGATGGATATAATGATGTATTTAAAACCTGTATATTATATTTATTATATTATTATAATTTTATAATTTTGCTATCACATATACATTTATATATTCAAATAATTTTAAATATATATAGTATTACTCATGTGTACGGCTGACTACCGTCTCGCAAAGCTATGTGATTCATTTCCCACAAACGCTTTATATGGAATGTAATAAGGATAAATTTAATAAAAATATATGATATATATGACATCATATTTCTTAGTTATAATTAATATACCACCTTCTTCATTTCCCTTTCACTCGTTAAGGAAATGAAAACATCGTTTGTGCGTACGTACGACCCGACGTCTCCATGGAGCGTTGTGATCCATTCCCCATGATCAAATTTTAATAATGATTCTTAAAATGTATATAATGATTAAATATGAAATTTATAACATTAATTTAATTTTGGATACGATTTAAATATATAATATTAACAAGAATCAGATCCTTCATGACAAAAACGTATGAGAAAACAAGGCAATTAATAACTGAATCATTGAAAATAATGAAATATTATTAACAAACAGATGGTAATACAATATAAGAAGATGCTATATGAAATTATAAATACGAATATCATTCTTGAATAAATTAATAAATTTATTAAAACCTATATACAAGAGGTTAAAGCAGGTTTAACCAAAAGAAACTGGTAGGTAAGGGTCTTTGTCACAATTTCCCTTTATTAAGGCATATTGTAATGTTACACACCTAATTTATTTTAGATATAGTATACACTATCCATTTTTTTAAAATAATTGGAATAATTATTACTTAGTTTTATTTTAATATTAAAATTGAATTATTTCATCTATGGGTATCTGAATTGAAATTTAGAATGTGTTAATGAATTTTATAATTCAGTAGGTTTTATTACTTCTTTATTTTCATTGAAATTATATGATTATGTCTACAAATAAGTTTTCCTATATTATTTTTTATATCCACATGTTTAATGTGTATTTAAATTTTATACTAATGATCTATTTATTTATTAATTGCGGCTTCACTATCCTGATCTTTGTAAGGGTTTATTTCACAATCTCACTTTAATTGGGACTATTTTTATAGGAATATCCATTGAAGACAAAACTTTATTATTGTATAATAAACCAATTTAATTTATTCTACTCTATTTATTCCTTAAATTTTCAAAAACATTTATCTAATTCATCTCTCTGGTACTTAAAATTATTGATAAAACGTTTTTAATAAAATTTGACATTATTTCTCTCTTTTGTCAAAAATCCGTTTTCTTCAAAAGCTATGTTTTCTAAAAAATTTAATTATGTTTTTAACATTCTTAATATGATTTATTTATAATATTTTTATGAATATATGAATTTTTTCAATTTTTTAATGGAATATTCATGTCATTTTCCAAACAAATTTTTTCCCTTTACCGAAAATATGAAAATAATAATTCTTTTAACATGTACAACATGTATGTAAATTTTCACCATCATGAACAATAATTTTTTTAAATATTAATTTATAAGATTCAAAGGTTATTTAAAAAAATTATTTTCAAAATATTTTATTAACATTTAGTTTTAAGAAACATTTCTAATTTGATAATTTTATTTTCCATAAGAATTTTTTTAGTGACATTATTATAGTATTTCTATTTATCAACAACATCAACACATTATTATAATTTTGATACACTTGGATATATTTTATCGATACCATACTTATTATTTTTATATATGGTTTATAATTAGTTTGAACAATATTTTATTAACATTCTATTTCTTGATAATTATTTGTAATCATTACCATCACCTTTAAATATTAATTTCCTTTTTATCATTGGAAATTAAATATCCCTTCAATATCAATATTATTTATCATGGATACACTTATTACTTAAACTGTATATCATTTCTACATATATTTTTTTAATTTTAAGGTTATATGGTAAATAGTGGAAATTATTATTAATACACATTCCTTATTAGATTCAGAAATTTATTGATAAGGATAATTGGTCATGAATTAAATAAATCATTATATATATGAGGATTTAATTGGACATAATGATATGGGTGGGTCCAAAATATAGATATCCCATCGATGAATCAATAGTTTCATGACATGAAACAGTTATCTTACCATAGTTAAATGGGTTTCTTGTGTATACCTACCCTTGTGATTTAAATAGTCTGTTAAAAGGTATTGATATTATTGGTATCATGATGCTTGAGATCATGGTGTACAATACTTAAGAATTTCCATCACCATGAATTTAATAATTATTATACATTATATCCACAACAATATTTTTTCTAGATTAATTTCATTCTCATGTTTTTTATTAAAGTGAAAGTGTTTTTAGTTATTTACCTTTTTATATTGATTATACATTATCCAACCATGATAGTAAAATTATTGATTAAATTGAATGTGTTTTAATTTATATATCTTTCTATATTTATTATTCCTTATCTAATAATGATAGTCATGATATTGATTAAATGGAATGTTTGTTCATATATTTACATATCCATTTTGATTATTCCTTATTGATAATTCATTATTTATTCAAGATAGATTTTGTTTTATGTATCTAGTTTACCAATACTAATACACTGTACAGTCCATTGGGATGAAATTCCTTGTATCTTATTCTTATGTAATAAATTAGACACTGAAACCATGTTAATGGAGTCAGGACCATAACATGTTTATAATAAAGTGTTATAATTATTTCTTTATTTTTAATTTTCCTAAGATTTTTTTATTATTTACATTTTCATAATTATTTTTCACATTCGTCTTTCAAAATGTTTTAATATTTATCTTGAAATTTAATAAAAATAATCATGTTACTTTTTAGTTCAGTGTTTCAAGTGATACAGGATATTCGATAGAGTATTTACTTAATGGAAAATATATACATTATTCTCAGGGTTCTACATTCTACAACCCTAAAATAAATAATGTCCTCAAAATTTAGGTTATCAATAACTAGTAAAATACCTAATGGTACCCATAAGATATATATGACCCATGATATATTTTTTTAAAGATATGTCATTATCACTATCTTAAGAACTCGTGTTTTCCTTTTTAGTAGAGATATATTGATATTTTCATTCGCCTCAACCATTTATTCCAATTATATATCCTTGTTTGGTTATAAAAAATATGAGTTTATAACTACATAAAATTCATAGCATCATTTTTAGGATCCTATTTCATAGATAATGTTCCAAAAAATGGTTATGATGTATCATGATGATACCATATAAAATAAAATTTATCCAACCATATGAATATGAAATAGAAATCTTATGATGACTAATCCTATGACACCTTATTTTAAACATACTACAAATTTGGTTCACATTTGACATAATTAGATCAAATAATTACACATTTCTTTTAACCTATGTATTATAAATTGTATCCATTTAATATCAATAATTCCCCAAAATCACTAAATTAAACACTAATACCAAATAAAATTCCCCAGACCTACACTCCCAGATCCGATGCTAGAAATAAAAAATTACTCATATTCATTGATACAAAGAGAACACAAATATTTAGTTCTTACAGAGAATAAATAAAAAATGTATTTTTGCACATTATTTTTTAAATACCATTCAAAAATAATATGCTCACATAACATCCTTTTAGAAATCTCATTCTACACACTCTTAATAATTTTTATAGATAATTTAATCATAATAAAGTGTTATCTAAAATATTAATTATAAATACAGTAGTTATCAATAAAATTCATAATATTTCATAGTGTGAGAATATTAGTGTGTGAACATAATCAATGTGAATTGATATGAAATAATAGAATCATGTCCAATAAAACATAGATCATAATCCATGGGTCTTGGAATAAATATTTTACATAACATAAAACATGTGTAATATGATCGTGGAGATATAATTCAATAATAATGTGTTGTGATGGCATAAAATAGAAATAATTGGTGGAAAAATCCCACAAGGGAACATTGAATAATATTTGGGTTGATAATTTTTTTTGACAAATTCGGTTTCTATCATACATTGTAGAATTCTAGAGAGATTCCCGAAAATCTATGTTGAAAAGTATCCATGAAAAGTAATGGATGATATCGAGGTGGTACAAAAAGATCATTATTAAGGTTTCATCATTTCCTAGTGTTTGCTAAATTTTTTGGAACCAACATGTACATAAACTGTGTGGGACCGACATGTCCATAAATTGTTATGGACTTACAAGTACATAAACTTTTTGTGGATCCATTCCAATTGAAGTGTGCAATGGAAGAGGAAGATAGTGATACTTTACATCGATAGTGATCCTGAGAATGAGAAATAGTGAGTGACCATTTGGAATGCAGTGAGTAGACCATAATCATTATAAAGGTAGTGAACCAGGGAATTGAAGTGATATATCATGGACCTAGTAATTTTAAGGGATCTTTACTAGATTTGGTACATTGGCACATCAATCTTCCATTCTTGTTGGATGTATCCAAGTGAGGTAGAACCCTGAAAAATTTTAATGTCATGTAAATGATTTAATTTTTGTCAATACATTTCTACGATGGAAAGGGAGAAGTGTGTTTTGTTTAATGATGAAAAAATATCCAAAGGGGTAGTATTTTTAATTTTTCATACTCGGATTAACCCCCACCCCATCCCCCACCCCATCCCCCCCCCACCCTGCCCCACTCATGTTATTTGTCATTGTAGACCTAATAATTGGTATCATAGGGAATGGTTAAAATTCAGTGAATCACTCTAGATGAAATGGAGGTGGTTAATGACAAATGAATTCTGATCTTTTATAGAAACATTTTTCAACAATGGAATAACTAGATGCATTACTATATTTGGTCACTAGGAATTGATGTATTTATAGTATCTATGCATGGATTATCAGCTAATATAAATAATGGTTCACTATCAGAAGCCGACGAAAGAGAATTGGATGCTACTACTAAATGAATAAATTCTTTATGGGGCCCTATAAAATAAATTATTTATGAAGGTGGTGACATTTAATTCATCACATTCTAGGTGAGAAAAGCTGGTTAGTATTTATGAGGGTGACTCAAAAGATAGAGAAGCCAACATGTATGTTCTACAAAACAAATATCAGGATATCATAATTCACCCTAATGAGTCTATTGATACATTCAATGATCGTGTATATATTCTGGTGGAAAAAATGCATGATATTGGAGATATTATTGAATATGTAGATATTATAAAGTGAATACTACGAGAACTTACACCTTGGATTGATCTTAATGTTTCTGTTTTGAAAGATAAAAATATGAAAGAGCTAGCACTGGATACCTTGCATAGTAATCATATTTCATACGAAATGATAAATGATGATAACGATTCTATGGAAAAAGGAAAGTTTAAATAATTGGAGTTAAAGGATATGAACAATATGACTATTAAATATGGTCTAGAAGGTGAAGATATGTACGATGTGATGTCATTCATTTTACTCAATTCTCTTAAGAGGAAAAGGAAATTTCAAAGGGAAATGACAAATTTCATACATTCGATGCGGAAAGGATTGACATCGTGAAGCACGGTTCCCCAATAAGATTTATGAAAATTATAATGGTGAATTTTAAATTCTTTATAATAATTATCCATCCAATGTGAATGGAAAGAAACAATTAAAAATTGATTTATTTAGAAAGAATTGGTTGATTTCAAAAGACGATGATAGTTTAGAAGAATCTGAGGCGGAAGAGCTAGAAGATAGAAATGATCAAAATGTAGATGTTATCATGGAAGTTATCAGTAAATCCCATAAAATGGAAGAAAGTGAAATTGAATAAGAGTAATCCTATGTGATAATTTTACATCAGGTTTAATTAGAATCTTCTTTTGAAGAGACTGATCTTTTGGGGTCAAAATGATGAACGCCAATAAAGTGGTTCATTATGAAAATCATTATATGCCGTAGTAGGAAGAAGATAAATCTTAGTTAAATATAGAAATTGAAAAATGTAAGCCTTCAATTATAGAGATCTCAAAAATGATTGTTGAGTACAATCTCAAGATTGTAATACAAAAAAGTGTAATTGATTGTTTGATTAACACTACAAAAGATCAAATCATAAATATTAATGAACTTAAAGTGGATATTTTAAACTAATGAAGATGGGTTAAGGATCAGGAGACAGTCTTAATTCTTTGTATGACATTGGGAAATAAGATCATTCTTGAAATAGGGAAGATGTAGGGGAGAATAGAGGTCCAGTATAATAAAATAAAAAGTCAAATCCAAATGAAAAGGATGGTAAGAGGGTTGATAAAAAACAAAGAGGTGTAAGGATTGATTCCAGAACGAAAGAACCCACTCCAAAATTGAATATTGATTTGAGTATAAAGTGGAGTAAGAATATTCAGGTAATGTAAGGTAGAACCAGTGGTGTAGTAGTGACATGCAGGAATGAACCTCTTAATATGTGTTACTTTTATGGAATGATGGGATACTCTAAAAATGTGTGTTCCATAGAAAATATAAATCGAAGAGAACAAGAAGAATATTGGCATCCCAATATAATTCAATACTCTATAACATCATTATGGGGTCATTGTTTTTTGGGATGGAGTATTTGGTCAATTGGATAGATGCTATAAATCAACCATGCATAATAGTGTGCTAAATCCGAACCGAACTGATCACTAACAGTAATTCAATAAATCAAAAAGTAACCTAATAATAAAAAATCTATTTTTAGTAATGAAATATTATACTAGTCCTTCATACACTGAGGAAGATAAATATCATCAATACATTCTGGGTACGAAGTCAAAATCATGGGTCAATAAGAAAAGTGATGAGCAGGAAGTGGATGTGTAGATTGATTTTAATGCATTGGATCACACTGGAATATGGATCATTAATAGTGAATGCACATCACATGTGATAGGAAATAAGGATATGATGATAGAAATCAGGTAAAATAAATAATGTAACCTAAAATTTTGAAATGATGAAGGATTGAAAATTATTTTCCCTAGAAAAGAAATGTTTGGGTGAAAATATATTGGATGTGCAGATTTCTTAGTTTTTGAATATCTCATTCATAACATTCGTAGTTTTAGTTAACTATGTGACTCATGACATTCCATAAGCCTTTTCATGAAATTTTTTTCATCAAGGAAAATGTCGGTGGAGTTCATTTATAGGGAATGTGCACAAAAGTGAATCTCTACCTTTTGAGTGGATAATAGGATATGTGTTTTTTTCATGAATGAAGAAAACAAGATATGGTGTAAACTTCTATTCCATTTGAGACAAGCATTATAGTGAAATCTAGGGAAAAATTATGCTACTAGAGACCTCCCTATATTATCATGTGATTATACTCATACATGCGACACATGTTAACAAGGAATGATAATTCGAAAGACATATAAGGAAAAAAGAGAAAACGTCATCAAATTTCTTGAGTTGGTGCATATTGATTTGAGAAAACCAATTTCACCATGGTCTATTGATGTAAGGAGATACTATGTTCTCTTTATTGATTATTTTAGAAAACTTTCTTGGGTATCAATCATCACCCACAAATTTGAGGTGTTTAGATTCATAAAAACTTATTGAAGAGAAGATCAGAAGATTTTGGTCCAAACAATATAGAAAATATGAAAAGATAATGTAACAGAGTTCACAAATTTTAAAGTGGATGATTATATTGAGAAACACAGGATAGGGCACAAAATTTTAGCTATATGAACTCCACAATAGAATGGAGTATGTTGGTTGAGTTGGAGATTCAATAGGGTGTGAATTGAGTTTCTACTTAACATTTTTGTAAAAAACATTGTGATAAAATCTACTAATTTGAAATAGCCCAGTTAATTAAGGTAGTTGAGATATAAATGTTCAATTGTTCAAAAACTATATCAAATATTGATTAGTCCTCAGATGAATCAGTATAAAAACTTATCCAATATTTGAAACAGGATTATTGAATTAAACATATATACACACAACCCAAAACTAACTATCAGATTTAATGTAAAATAGTTTTTTATCTTTTAAATTACAAGCAGTGGAAAATAGAAAAAAAATTATTACAAAATAAAGTACATAGAAGAATTAAACAAAAGGTTCAGTCTCAATTTGATATATAATTCTCTATACTTGGTGATCACCTTCCACTAAAAATTTTATATTAATAAACTGGATACATATCCTATATCAGGCTATACATTAGTTTTTATAAACAGTCCAGGTCTCACAACCTCTACCATGGTTTTTCGTTGAAAAAACAAAAAACTAGGCCACACATAGCCTCTTCCACAGTTTTACATGTGAATAATATTTATGGAATGTTTGGTGTGAGGATTTTTAGTATCCTCTAGTTTAATCACAGTAGAAATTTTTTTTCTAATAGACAAACACACACTACGCAAAAATGTAAGATGAATAAAACAATAGAGATAATGTTATGATGATAGAGTTTATAAGGCTCTATGTGTTTTAAATTTATCTCTAGACTCTTTTTTGTGAATAAATTTTAGTTCGAGTCCTTCCTTGGATGTTGCCTCCAAAACAGGGGGTTGTAACTTCAGGTTCTGGCTTCCAAGTACTGATGTGTTCACCATCTTGGTTTTAAATAGATTTGATGAAGCATAGAAAGGCATAATTTAATTTGTTCTCCCAAATGATCTTCATGAATCTATTAGGATCACAATGTATGTTCTAGTGTGTTCTCCTTGTTCTTCAGGTTTTTCCTGTAATTTCTCTCACCTAAAATAGTCTTCTCTAGCTTAGTCTTCTATTTTATTCTTGAGATCTGACAGTAGGAATGATCAAGCCATGTGCAGTCTTCCCCGTACCTTTCATGGTCTCCAGATATGACTACAATAAACATTAATTAATGTCAGAAGAATTATATTTACCGAATAATTCTGTTAGAATAATCTAAATAAAATTGAAAAATTTTACAGTATAAGAGTATAGGTATCAGTAGGCTCGTTGTAGTAGCCTTAACAACTGTAGCTTTTCAAGGTTAGGCTTATTAGTAGTAGACGTGTAAATTCCAAAGGTTTTTCCAGTATTAACCTTTCATTAGTAGACTTACAGCGATAAATTCATAGAAGAAAACTTGTAGCAGTAAGCTTAAAACTGTAACATTCTAATAGTAACCTTTTAGAAATTACTTTAGTAGGATTATAGGATTTGGAATCCAATCATTGACCTTGTACCATTAACCTCTATTGGTATCTCTACAATAGTATACCTTGAGCGGTAGACTCGTAGTAGTGAACTTGCATTCGTAACTAAGCGTTAAGGTTCCTTAGTGGTAACCCTCTAGTAGTAACCTTCTAGTGGTAACCTTCTAGCAGTAACCATCTAGAGGTAACCTTCTAGTGGTATCCTCTACAATAGTAGCCTCAACTGGTGAATTAAACAGAAGGCTCTTAACAGAGACCTTCATACCGGTGTCCATTTACATAGACAATTATATACTATAAACATAATCAAGAAAGTAATGAGATTAAAAATACATAATTGTTACATGATAAAAACATTAAAAACTAATGAAACAATATTATAATATAAATGAAATTTGATTCACGATGATCAAATTAAGTGAGTCCAATAACCTCCCTCTTTTTGATAATCACAAATTATGGTGGTGAAATTCTAAATAAGTATTATTGTTTCAGAGTTAAATACATTTTCTAATCTCTTTTGTGGTATAAATATTCATTGTATCAGGTCTAAAACCTTTTCAACTACAATATCAAAATACAAATGAAGACATATTGAATCAGATGTAGAATAAATATGTATTAGGGAAATGGGTAATATAATTACAATGAAGTAGAGCTATAATAACATAAAATTGAACCAATATTATTATTCAAAAATATATTAGAGCATAAATATATAGTAATATCATATATGTGAGGTCTCTAATCATAAACAATTCTCCCCCTTTGTGATTATAAAAAAAGGAGACAAAGGAAGATTTTTGAATTAATGAAACAAGATTACATTATAATAAAATATTACAATGACCCCTATAAAATTTGATACTCGATAGTATATCCACTTTAGATATTTCCAAGTTATATTTTACATTTGGAGGTGAGGATGATGGATCAGATGATGGTGGTAGAGGCCAAGGTATTGCATTATAAAAGGTAGGAGGAGCTTCTACAAAAGCATCAGCAGACCGATAATGAGTAGATCTATAAGGAATCAAAGGTTTCAAGCTACTGAGGTCCTGTTCAAGATTCAGCAATGAGGAAGAACATGTAGATCTTGATGCATCTGAGGAAGAAGGAATGGAAGGAGGGACAATAATAGGAGTACAATCCACCTGGATAAATGGACGAAGGAGGTTCCTGAAATCCATAATGATGTTGCCTCCTCTTTCCATAGCTGGGTTGAAATCATCGTTATTCTCCATGAACATTTATAAAGCAGGATTCAACTCTTTGAGCCTTCTAACTTTATCCTTAAAGGCCTGATTTATAGGAGGTATCCTCATGTTCTCCAATAGAAACTTGAAATGACTATCTATCTGATGATTAGTATAAACACATTTATAATAGAAGTCAATTTTCTCTTTGATTTCCTTATGATCATGGGTATTCTCCCTCATGTAATCACCTACAAGCTTATGAATTTCTCTTATAGTGAAAGTGACCTGAGTCGAAGACTGAGGATCTGATGAACTTTCACTATTTAGCTTCTCAATTTCTTCTCCAAAAACTGATCCGAAGGCTATTAGATCAACAGGGTGAGAGGAAGATGAGGAAGCAGATGCACAAAGTGGCGCCATGGAATAATCCATCGTCTCCTTAAAAGACGTATTCAATCCACTAATCTACCTCTTCACATCACCATCCTAACCATTCACATGTGCTTCCATAGACTTATTAAAGTCTTCAAATATAGTTACCATCTATTGGAAAACACTCTTAACATACAGAATGTATTTTTCCACTTGATCTTGTAAATCCATATATGATTCTATACTCACAAAAAAAATTATAGTCTCTACAAATTCTGCCAAGGCTCTTACCTGATTCTAGTATTCCTTTACTACATGTAGTAGACGTTATTGAATGCTAGACATTATTCTTTCCAAAAAATCTACTACAGGTTATTTTTTTAGATCCATTGTTCTCTCAATCCAAATGGATCTTTCGTCAAAACATATTTGAAAATATGATTTCAATGAATCAAATTCATACTTATTTACATAATCTTGAGGTAGAAGAACCACTGGTTTAACTGTAGTGGTCTCTGAAATATAATGAACTATAGGTTTTTTTTAGGCTTGTTATCTTCAGATTCATTATATTCTAATCCCAAAACAATGAATCCAGGGTCCTCCGACGAAACTTCTATTTCATGAATAATAGAAACTAAACATTTGGAAACAATTTCCTCCCCCTCAATTAGAGATTCCTCATAGAAAAATGCATTTTCCTCTTCCATTCATCCTTGATCAATTGAATCATCAGTTGAGTCTATAAATACTTATTCTAGAAAAATCATCAACCACTTTCATTGTAATTTCAACAGATTCAACTTCCTCTTCCTTTAAATTATCTTACATTTCTGTACATCCTATCAAAGGACTAATTCATATGCATTATTCTTAACTTTCATTATCATTATCTTTTTTAGACTCCTCGTGATCAGAGTCAACTACATAATCCTCATCTGAGGTCTCTCCAACACCAATGTCTCTTAAGAAATTCTTCTCACATTCATCATTACTATTTTCCTCATCATCAGTTTCCCTTAGGAAATTCTCTCTTTTGGGAAAATTATTTTGTAAACTAGGCTCAAAACATGATACAACACCAACATGGGGACTTGATGGAAGTTCGGAATCACTACTATCATGTATAGGATAATTCTCTCTTTCTTGGACTACATCAACCACCCCTTATTAATCTGAATACATTGGTTCCACTTCATTAGGTTTTAAACTTGTATCTCTTTTATCCTTTGGCCTAGTAGAATTGAAAAAAGGGTTGAAGACTTCATATAGCTTAGCCTCATCATTTACTCATTCCCTTTTCCAAGGGTTACTATTTATCCTCATACACATTCAATTCATTTTGGTAATACAGAATTTGTCCTTTAAAACTAGGGGTTCTTCTTTATTTCTCGCAACACATTCACTTTTAACATCAAAGATGTCAACTTGGCATGAAACAAAGAATTTGCATTGGAACCAGGCCTAGTTGTATCCTCTAACTGAACCAACAAAAATCTATAAAGGTTTATCTTTTTTCCATGCTTCAAAAAATACAACAAAAATATGTCTTGATATTTCAAACTAGAAAATTCCCCTCTCCTATGACTCAAGAAATGTTGGATAAACATAAATAGTAATCTTTTTTCTCCATCCATCTTGGCAGTAATTACCTTTCTAGGGATTCCACTCCCTGTCAGTTTGTCCAGATCCTCTTCATAGGAGAAAATATCCCTAGTTTGAGGAACCACTCCAGAATAATAGTCAAATATCCCTTCATGTGGTATTCTTAAACATTCATCCCATTCAATATAAGAGAAGATTAAACGAACTCTATTTTCCTTTAAAGGCATTCAGTTCCAATCCTCGTGTTTTTCAAACTTTATAAACTCATACAAATCATTTACTAGATTTGGTTAATATGTTCCATTGTTGATTGCGAATCATTCTACCCAATCTTGAGCTTCGAGTTCCTTCAGCACTAGATACTTTCTTGACAACATACATTATGAGCTTAATTCTTTCTCGGCCATGATTTCCCTCTTCGAAAAATGATGATTGATCATATTTTCCATATCATTTCTTCCACTACTAATCTCAGATCGAGGTATCTTATGGTTCGGTGTATCACCTTCATCACCAACCATCAGTCTCTTTACTCTTTCCATTGCAATTTGAAGTGGTTTTGGAGTTTTAGCAATAGGTTAGGTTTAAGGTTTTGGGGAAAAATGATTGATATATGATTGAAGTGTTTTAAAATGTGACTTAGCAGTTTTTTTGTATCATTTAGGGATCGAAGAACAAATCCAATAAATGAAATTAATAAAATTAAAACATTTTAGATTCTGGAACAAAACACAAAGTCTAGGACCTATCAGTAAGGTTGACTAGTGGTAAGGTGCCAACAGTAAGGTCAATCAGTGATGTCTAATGGTAAGGTTTCCTAACGGTGAGGTCCAATGGTAAGGTTTCTTAATGGTGAGGTCCAACGATAATGTGTCCTAATAGTGAGTCCCAATGGTAAGTTGTCATAACGGTGGTGTCCAAAGGTGAGGTGTCCTAATGGTGAGGTCCAATGGTGAGTTTTTCTAACGGCGATCTCAAACGATGAGGCTTCCTAGTGGTGAGGTCCAATGGTGTGGTGTCCTAACTGTGAGGTCCAACGGTGCGGTGTCCTAATAGTGAGGTCCAACGGTGAGTTTCAATGGTGAGGTGTCTTAATGGTGAGGCTTCCTAATGGTGAGGTGTCTGTATCTAAAATTAATCATACCGAACTCATTTTTGATGTAATATAACATCTTAGAATTCAAAGGCATTGTGAATATATCACCTAATTGATGTTCAATTCCAATGAATTCAACAGTGATATAACCTCTTTGTTAATGATCTCTAAAAAAGTGATATCTCACATCAATGTGCTTTGTCCCAGTTAGATATCCTGGATTTTTAGATATGTTAATTGCAATTGTATTATCACAAATTATAGAGACATGTTTGAATTCATATCCATAGTCTAGTAAAGTTCGTTTCATCCATAGAATTTTAGCACAACAACTATCAGCAGCTATATATTCAGCTTTGGTAGTAGATAATGCAACAGAATTATGAATCTTACTACACCATGATACTATTGACATGCCCAAAATATGACATATTCCAAAGGTTCTCTTTAAATCTAACTTGAAACCAGAAAAGTCAGCATCAGAATAGATTATGAAATCAAATGATTTTCCTCTTGGATAAAGTAGTCCTAAGTTGGTAGTATAATTGAGATATTTAAACATCCTTTTAACAGTAGTTAAATGAGATTCTTTGACACTGCCTTGAAAATGGGAACTCATTCTTACACAGAATGTAATATCAGGTCAGCTAGCGGTAAAGTAGATAAGACTCCCAATCATACCTCTATAATTGGTTTGATCCATTGGTTTACTATTTTTATCAGCATCCAACTTAAATTTGGTACTCATAGGTGTATCACTATATTTATTACTATCCAAACCAAAAAGTTTCAAAATATCCTTAGTATATTTACATTGATTCAAAACAATTCTATTTTTATTTTGAAAAAATTTTAATCCAAGGAAAATTTTATGTTCCCTAATTATACTCATTTCAAATTCATTTTTCATCATCTTGGAAAAATTATAACATAAAGAATTTCTAGAGGATCCAAAAATAATTTCATCGGCATAAATTTTTACTATTAAAACATCTTTGGAAATACTCGTAATAAAAAGAGTAGGATTGGCTATCACTTTAATAAAACCGTTTGAAATATGAAAATAACTAAGTCTATCATACAAAGCTCTATGATCTTGTTTTACCCCATATAAAACATTTTAATATTTATAAACATGATTTGAAAAATGGGGATTTGTAAATCCAGTGGTTTTTCTTCAAACACATCCTCAAATATATACCCATTTAAAAATTCACTTTTTACATCCATTTGATAATGTTTAAAATTAAGATTAGATTCATAAGCATTTAGTATCCTAATGTCTTCTAGTCTAGCTATAGCTGTAAAGGATTCCTCATAGTCTATTTCTTCTTCTTGACTATATCCTTGTGCAACGAATCAACCTTGGTTTCTAACTATATTTCCATGCTCATCAACTTTGTTTCTAAACACTCATTTAGTACCTATAGTCAATGTCTCCTTAGGTCTTTCTACTAATTCCCAATCATTGTTTCTTTCAAACTGATTTAACTCCTATTGCATACCTATCACCCTAAATTCATCATTGACAGTACCATTACTATTTTTGGGTTCATATTGTGAATGAAAATCTTGATGTTCAACCAGGTTTCTCATAGAACCTGTAGTTTGTGATCCTATATTTAGATCACCTACTACAGTATCTAAAGTACTATTCTTGATATTTTTAATAACTCTAGAAAGGGTTGGATTAGACTAATCATGGTTGTCTATAGGTTTAGTTTCAACAGGCTCAGATTCTAGAATATTTCTAGAACTAGTTATTTCCATTGGGGGTTCACTGTTTTTATCAATAAAGTCTAGAATTGACATATCGTACTCAAGATAATCAAGAGAGGTTTTAGATTCATGTGGATCAGTCTCATAAAATTTTACATGAACTAATTCATCCACACATTTTGTTCTCTTATAGAATACTCTATAGGATTTACTATAGATTAAGTAAACATGGAAAATTCTTTCATCACTTTTGGAAGAAAGTTTGTCACGATTATCCCTAGTGTTAAGGATAAAGACCTGGACACCAAAAAATTTAAAGTAATTAAGCTTAGGCTTCTAATTTATTCATAGCTCATAAGGGGTCTTCTTAAGAACAGTTCTAAATAAAACTCTATTAATGATGTAACAAGCTGTATTAACAGCTTCAGCCTAAAAATAGACAAGCAGGTTATACTCATTAAGAATAGTCTGGGAAATCAATTGAAGTGTCGTATTTCATATTTCTACAACTCCATTTTGTTGACGTGTTATAGGAGCAGAGAAATTTTGAATATAGCCATTATTTGAGTAAAAAGAATCAAATTCTTGATTTTCAAACTATTGACTATGATCACTTCTCAAGGTCTTAATTCTATGTCCACTAATATTATCAACAGATTTGGAGTATTTAATAAAGTAAGAACATGCTTCAATTTTTTGTGCTAGAAATTATAACCAGGTATATCTAGAAAATTAATCTACATGAATTTAGTCATAGTGTTCTCTTTTAAACATGAAAATTTATATGGTCCAAAAAAATCCATGTGAACCATCTCAAGCGGTTTAGAAGTTGAAACTTATTTATTTTCTTTGAATGAAACTTTGCGATGATATCCCATTTGACAAAGATTACAAACATTGTTAAGT
This sequence comes from Viscum album, assembly GCA_963277665.1. NCBI lineage: Eukaryota > Viridiplantae > Streptophyta > Magnoliopsida > Santalales > Viscaceae > Viscum > Viscum album. Next base: position 114,615,072 of record OY728161.1, read on the forward strand.
GGGAATTTCATTTTTGGTAAGTCTCTAACTAAACCATTCCTAGTTATTTTCCTTTGTGAGTGCACATTTCACTATCCTAATATTCTTGTTCCATAAACAATATTTCTTTTGAAAATAATTTAAACAAGAAACATTTTTCTTAGATAAAGAGTATAAATCAACAATATATAAATTTTCATTTCTATGAGAAGTGAATACATAATTATTTATTAAATTAAAAACATTCCATGAATCATTTTCAAACTAATCATTAAAACCATCATCACACAACTGAGATATACTAAGTAGATAATACATTTAATCATCAACAAAAAGTACTTTTGAAATTTATATAGTAGTAGGGTTACCAATTTGGATTAAGTCGTCAATATTTCCCTTACCATTATCACAAAATGTAACATATCCACCATCCATTTTTATTAAGCTCTTGAAACATGAACAGTCTCTTGTCATTTGTCTTGAACATCCACTATTCAAGTACAATAGGGTTTTATATGAACTCTTTTGACTGTTTTCCTGCAAAAAAAGATTAAGTATAGGGTAACTTTGGTACCCATATTTTCTTGGGTCCATATAGGTTAGTAAGAAAATATTTGGGAGACCATATTTGTAATATAGGATTCCTATAATCAATATAAATGTTTTGAGACATAAAAACTTTGTTAGTTCCTTTAGAAACTTTTTTTCAAGAGATGATCCAGATCTTGAACTAGAAGTGAACTGTCTATATTTTGGACAAAATTTATTTTTAATAATCCGTCTTTGTCCTGGTTGATATCCTAGACCAGTTGTGTATTTTGGAGCAATTGTTTTCCCTCGAATGTGTGTCAAGGTATCCCTACCGATAGTAATATTCTCAATATATATTTTTAATTTCTCATTTAATAATTTCAATTCAGTATTTTCTTTTAACAGGTGAGAAAATTTTTCCTTTTCAATATCCAAATTATATATATAATTGGAATTCAAATCACCTTGTCTTTTCAATGATTTATATTTATTCTTGAGCTCATTAAAGGTATCCTTTATCATTCAAAAATATTCAAATAGTTTATCCTTAGTAAAATTTTCATTATTATTTTATTCAAATTCATTCCCAGAATAGTAAGCATTATGTATAGGAGAATTAAGTGTTACCTCATATGTTTCTGTCATGAAACATAGGATTTCATAATTTTTCTGTTCAGTATCAAATGTGTTGGATCCGCTGGATTTATCTTATAAATCACTCCTAGTAGCATTCATATCATTTTTATATACCTTTCCCTTGTCTCTATATTTATTATTAAATTTCATCTTGGGGAAATCAGGTTTCACATGTCCTTTTTGTTTACACTCATAGGAGATTATCTCAGTTGTGTTGTCATTCCATTTTAGGTCATTCTTCAATGTCCATTACTATCATAACTTCCTCTATAGTTTGAAATTATAAAGAACTTATTATTTTCAAAGAACTTTTTGAATATTCAAGAAAGATGAGACATCTCCTCATCACTATCTGAATGTGAATATTCCCTGGTGGAACTATCTACAGGAACTTGAACATTTTCTGTGCCTTATCTCTTTGAGGTAGAAGTCTTCAATGTTTCAAATTTATTTCTTGGTTCTTTATCTTCTTCTTGATTCACCTTAATCTCTTCTTCGTACATCATGTGTTTTCCAATTATTTCATTCACTGGTACCTTTCTTATGTCAGAGGATTCTCATATAGAAACAGAAGTTCATCTCTATCAGTCATGTAGGCATCGAAGTAATCTCATAATTTTATTCTTGATGTCCACTGGTTTCCCAAGTGGACTCATGGTATTTAATATTTCATTGAACTTAACATACATTTCATTTATAGGTTTACCAGGATTTATTTTAAAGTTATCATATTTAATAGTATAAGTATTTAATTTCATTTCCTTAACATTGGTTGTTCCCTCGTAAGAAAATCCTAAGTATCCAAAATTTCATATTCAGTTTTACAGGAAGATATTATATTGAATTATTCATCACCTAAATCACAGCACAATGCATTCATTGCTTTATAGTTGTTGTTATTATACGTAACATTAGTCAAATAAGACCTTGTGTCGCTAGTAGTAGAAGGTAATACATGCTTTTCTTAAATTGTGTCCTAGATTTCAGGAACCATGAACTCTAGATAGATTTTTATATTCATTTTCCACTGATCATAGTTATTACCTTTCATAAAGGGTGTCATTTTAGTAGCCCCAACCTCAACTCGGTTATCCATATCTGACAAGAATTTAAAGAACTGAAAATTTAGATATGATGGAAATTTTATGATTTTTAAGATACAACTAAAATCAGAGTTGAACAGAATTTGAAAATATTAAAAAATAGTTCTGATTTTATCAATAAACACACCTCTGATACCAAATGATGGTCGAGGTGGAAACTCAAAAGGGGGGTGAATTGAGTTCCTACATAAAATTTTTGTTAAAAAATTTATGATAAAATCCCCCAATTTGAAACGGCCCAGTTAATTATGATAGTAGAGATATAAATGATCAACATCAAAAATAGTCACTCAAAGGATGATTAGTCCCCAGTTAATCAGTGTAAAAACTTATCCAACTTTAGAAACAGGTTTACTGAATTAGACACTTATACACACCAACCCGAACTAACTATCAGATTTAATGTAAAATAGCTTTCAATATTTGATAGTGTACGTAGTGAAAAATAGAAAAACATAGTATTAAAAAATAATGTTACCATCAGAATTAAACAATAGGTTCAGTCTCAAGCCGAGGATTAATCCTCTTCACTTGGTGATCAGCTGCCATCAAGCAGTTTATATTAATAAACATGAAACACAGGCTGTATCAGGATTTACAACAGTTTTCACAAACTGTCCAGGTCTCACAACCTCTACCATAGTTATTTATGGAAAAAATAATCCACCAGGACACACAATGCTTCTTCCACAGTTATACATGGAAAAAAATTAAGGAATGTTTGGTGTGAGTATTTTCAGTATCCTCTAATTTAATCACAGGAGACAGTGTGTGTGTGTGTGTGTATAGAAAAACAAACACTACTCAGAAATGTAAGATAAAGAAAACAATAGAACTAATGTTATGGGGATTGAGTTTCTAAGGCTCTATGTGTTTAAAGTTCATATCTGGACTTCTTGGTGTGAAGAAATTGTATTTTGATTCCTTCTCTGGACGTTGTCTCCAAAACAGAGTGTTGCAACATTAGGTTCTGGCTTCCAAGTACAGGTCTATTTAGTTTCTTGATTTAAAAGAGATTCGATGAAGCACAACAATGTAGCCTTGAATGTGTTCTCCTAAATGATCTTCGTGATGATCTTGGGTTCACAGTGTCAGTGCTAGTATGTGCTCCTTGTTCTTCAGGTTTGTCATGTTATATCTCTCACCCCACATAGTCTTCTCTATATCGATCTTCTATTTTATTCTAGAGATCTGATAGTAGGAATGATCAAGATATCTATGGCCTTCCTTGTACCTCTTATGGTTCCCAGATATATCTAAAATCAATATTAATTAATGTCAAAAAAATTAAATTTACCAAATATGACTGTTACAATAATTATAATAAAATTGTCAAAGTATATAGTAGAAGAGCATAATTATTGGTAGACTGGTAGCAGTAGCCTTCTCAATGGTAGCTTCTCTTTGGTAGGCTTATCAGCGGTAGACATGTGAATTTAAAAGGTTCATCTAGAAGTAACATTTCATTAGTAGAATTCCAGCAGTAACATCATTGTAGAAACCCCGTAGTAGTATCCTTAAAACTATAACTTTCAAACAGTAACCTTTTATCAATGACTTCAGTAAGATTATAGTGATAGGCTTCCCATCAGTGACCTTATACTAGAAACCTCTAGCGGTATCTCCACAACAGTATCCCTTGAGTGGTAGGATCGTAGTGGTGAACTTTCATTAGTAACTCAGAGATATGTTCCCATAATAGTAACATTATAGGGGTAACCTTCTAGCAGTAACCTTCTAGCGGTAACCTTCTAGTGGTAATATTCTATCAGTAACCTTCTTGTGGTAACCATCGAGAGGTAACCTTCTAGTGGTAACCTTCTAGTGGTAACCTCTCCAATATTAGGCTCAACATGTTACTTAAATAGATGGATCTTAACAGATACCTTCATATTGGTGACATTTTTCTTAGATAATTTTACACTGTAAACTTAATCAACAATGAGGTGAGATTAAAAATACATAGTTGTTACATGATAAAATCTATAAAAACTAATAATACAGGATTATCATATAAATGAAACATGATTTTTATTATCAGAATAGGTGATTCCAATAGAGAAGTTGGGTGAATAAATGAGATTATTAATAAAATAGATAAAACAATTCTCATTGAGAAAGTCCTTCCAGTGAATTTTTGAAAAGAAGCAGCCATGACATCATTATACCGATCAAATTGAGCATTATTGTGATCAAAAGAGGAAAATAATCCATACATGATTTTTCATGAAAAGAAGCCAATGTTGATGTACTTTTGAGTCTTTAGATGCAAGTGTTTCATTCTCAATAAAAACAAACATAATAAGTTTTAATCCCATGCAGAAGAAGGGATATTTTATGGCTACTCAATGAAAATCGAAGCATATAAATGATTCTATAAGTGGATGATAATGGTTGTTGAAATCAATGGTGTAAAAATTTTATAGAATGAGAATAATATTCTGAAATACATGATCAAACTAATGAGGATAGTGATGAAGAGATAAGAAGATCAAATGATTTTATAGTTCCAGAGGCTGATTGAGAAGAAGAATTAGATATCGAGAAGAATGAGAGAAAATCAGTATCTATTTACTAACCAACATGAAGAGATAAAATCAATAGACATAACATAATTGGTTTTAGAGCATTCCTATATATGTAATGAGGACAAAGACTCTAAAAATTATCATACTTTTCATAGGTAGAGCCTAAATATTTTCATGAAGAATCTTTAGATGAGAATTGGGACCAGTCTATGAGGGAAATACTTAACTAAATTGATATAAATATGACATGGGATATTGTTTCAAGGCCAAAAGATAATAATGACATTGGGATTAATATATCTTTTCCAAAATAATGAATGAAGATGGTGTGGTAATTCAAAACATATAAGGACTAGTGTGAAAAGGGTACTCCCAAAATGAGGGTATCGATGTTGATGAAACATTTGAACCTATTCTAAAAATATAGAAAATTTGATTATTCTTGGACATATTAGTGAAAATAGAGTTAAAAATTTCAGATAGACATCATGTCATCATTCTTGAATGTGGTTCTAGAAGAAGAAGTTTATATTGATAAGCCCATATTTTTTCTTATCCATGAAGGTGAGAAAATATTTTTTTGTATGAACAAGCCTTATACAAGATATAAGGAAGAACCAAGAGCATGATAATCAAGGATAGATCAGTTTCTAAAAAAATACAATTTTTATCCTGGTGAGTTGATTATAATCTAAATGTTAATAATGATAATAATCAAAGGGTTATGGTGTTGGTATGTTTTAATAACATAATTTTTTAAGGATAAGATGAATCTTAGTGCATATAGTTTTATGAATTCATGAAAATTGAGTTTGAAATTTTAATTTTTGTTGAACTAACATTTTTCCTTGGTTTACGGGTAACATAAGAAAATAATAGGACATTCATTTCTCAATCTAAATATTCCAAGTATGTTTTAATAAAAATTGTAATTTTTAGTTACAAGCATATGAAAACTTTTGTTCTTAACCAGATAAAACTATCAAGGTATGATAGTGTTAATGCGGTTAATGTTATGAAATACAAGAAAATAATTGGTAGTCTACTATACAAGATAACTCCATGACCCGATATTGTTTTTTCCATATTCCAAGCATCATGGTATCAAAGAAATTCCAATTAAATCAACATGCTTGATGTGAAAATAATACTTTGGTATATCAACGGATATTTGGATTTTGGATTGATTTATAATGACAAATCTCATCTTGAGTTATTGGGATATATAGATGCATATTGGTCCAATTCAGTATATGATATGAAAGCAATGTCAAGAGGTGCTTTCTATCTAGCTGGGTTGTGTATTTCTTAGCTACACAAGAAACATTATTTCATTTCATTAATACTCATGCAATATGAATATAATGCAGATACTCAATAATGCACACAACTATTGTCGATGAAGAAGCATCTTGATGATATAAGAGTTGTAGTGATGTCTTTGACTTGAATCCATTATGTTAATTCAAGTGATATAAATCTAAGAAAAAATCTAGTCCATAACTCAAGTACAAATCACATTGAAATCATGAATTATTTTATCAAGGATAATGTGTAGCAAGGACTATTGATGTTGTATTATGTTCACACATATCTACATATTGTATACATTCTTATGAAGGCCTTACCAAAAGAAGTGTTTGAGAGCCACTGACTATCTCTAGGAGTCTAGTAGACTCCATTTTCTTGAAATAGTATGGGTGTGGTACCCCTCTCCCAAAAGTATGTATTTGTTCCATAATGTACTGATATGTGTTCTTTACCCTATTGCAGATGTCAGTGGAGTGACCTTAGGGTTCATTGATGAAGTGTCCTTTGGGTTCTTTGACAAAAAAGGGAAAAAGTGTGGCTATAAAAAAGAGAAAATTCCTTCCTAAAAACATGGGGAGAATTTGTTAGGTAGAGTAGTGAGATAGGTGAAGTTAAAGATGAATCAAGGAGTTGTGATGTAGGAAGAGCATCAACATTTTAAATATTTATAGTTTTTGACAGACTATGACATGCTTATGTGTCATGATTAGAATTATGTGTTATGAGGAAACAGCTCATGGTCATTCTTATCAGATCTTAGATTGTATGTCTTTAATCACACTAAAACCTGATAACCCAAGTAGTGAAGTAAGTGGATTCTTAAATCTGGTGATTCTATAAGTGATCAATAAAAGGATATAAATCATGACAGATGGAGTCTATGTTCAAATAAGGGGAATGGTTTCAGGAATTATGTGATTCATTGATTAAATTCTCATTACACTCTTATTTCTCACACCAAGAACTTCTCACATGGCTTAGATTGTGGGTTGAGTAAGTCTATGTTCACTAGTTGAATCACATTAAGTAAATGGTGTTATAAGATTCAATGAATCTCTAATGAGGAATAAAAATGTGATGAGTAGTCAACAAACCCAATGAAATATATTTCTGGGAAAAAATCCATCAAGGTGAAATTGTAGTATTTTTTTGGATGATTTTTTTGTTTAAAAGTTGTTTTCCATCACAAGTGGAGAAATTCTAGAGAGATAATTCACAATATATGTTAAAAAGGATCTATAAAAAAATAATTTAAGATCTATAGTTGTTATAAAAATATTCTATATACGGTGGTATTATTTCTCTATGATTGCCAAAAAAAATTGACCTAAATTTCCATTAACAATGTGGGACCTATATGTCCATAAACTATGTAGGGTCTGAACATCCCAAAACATTGTGTGGTTCTTTCCAAGATCAGTGTGTAAAAGAATAGGAAGACGGTGATCCTTTCCACATGCAGTGACCCAGAGAAAGAGACACGGGGAGTGACCCTTGGGAATGTAGTGAGAAGACCATAAACATTGTAAAGGAAGTGATCTTATTAATAAAAGTGATATATTTAGAACCATGTAATTATCAGTGAGCTTCAGTGTATTTGGTACTTCAACACATCTTTTTTGTATGTTCTTTGGACGTATCCTAGTGAGGGTGAACCAAATAAAATTTTTGTATCATATGCATGCTTTAATTTTTATTAATACATTGCTACGAGAGAAAGAGAGAAGTGTGTTTTTTAATGATGAAAAAATATCCAAAGGGGCATTGGTTTTAATCTATCATACCATGATTCCCCCCCCCACTCATAGGTTATTTGACCTACTGGACCTAACAATAATAATGTGGTATAAGAGTGTAGCATAAATATGAGCATACAATCTATTTCATTTTTGGATAATTATCACCAATACCACTATCAAAATAAATGGAAATTCCCGTGGTGGATTTGGACTACTTCAGATGTACAATAATATAGTGGATAGTGTCCCATGGTGGATTGGGTTTAATCCCTATTCCCATAAACATAGTTTATAGAGCCCTGTTGTGGATTGGTTTTAGTCCTCATTACATTACATGTAATCACATGAAATTTAAAGTTTTACCCAATGTAATGGTGGGACATAACAAACCATCCTATGATATAATAATATAAAATACATGTGTGGGTCATTGAAATATTAAAATATTCTTGATTTCATCATATATTAATTACCACATGGGAAAACCCAATATCATGTAAACTTCATCAATACATTATCAAAAAAATCTATATAAATAAGGTATATGGTATAATCAGAGAATATCTTGGGTGTAGAATAATAAAAATTTATGGTTTTTGAACAAAATGAAAAAATATATATATAATATACTTAGAATATTTCTTCAAAAAATACGAAGAAATACACTTATATTTGTTAATTAATTTTACTAGATATAGAAAAGAATATTTAATAATGATAAAAGTAATTAATTTAGAGAACCATGAAAACATTGAGAGGAAACATCTAAAAGAAAATCAGAGAAGACAACAATAAAATATGTTCTTGAAAAAATTTCTAAAAAATATGATTCATTTAACACTTTTTTATAGAGAGTAAAAATCGATAGATAATGGCTGATATAGAAATCATTATATTGAAATTACTATTATTTATTTTTAATGAATGACAAGGTTACTAGTGAATTATGATAAGAAATAATAAAATTCTAAATAATTATATTTATAAAAAAATATATGAACTTAGAGGAAAATTATTGTCAATTGAACATTATATATTTGGTTAGTTCCACAAATAAGAATTCCTTGAGTTGAATTGTGAACAGAATGAAATTAAAATGAGAAAAAGGCATGTAAAGCTGGGATAAAAATAATATTTGATATAAATATATTTGTTTCTAGAGTTAAATAATATATATTTTCCTAAAATATTAATTTCTACACAAACAGTTTTTAGTTAAACGTGATATTATAAAAGAATCCATCATGAATTTTATTATATTTGGATTAATTAGTCCCAATAGGATTGTGTAGCTACACCTATGGGGGTTGAGACATTTGTTGTCAATTTATTTTACCAAAAATATATTCTTATTTATTTTAAATCCTTTAAACCCCCAATTTTTTTTATCCTCTATCACCTATTAGAATATAAATGGGTCATTTTATGTCTTCCCATATATACACCAATATGAAATAATGATATTAAAATTAAATATGGATCAAGTGTTTTTTACAGTGTTTGACCACAATATGGGAAACCTACCTTTTATCAAAGTCAATGCCTAATGATCCATACATTATGTGCTAATAATTTTTTCATCTATTATAGTGGGTTGAACATAATTTATCCTGAAGCATGTGATTTTATATAATAAACACAATTGATCTCCATATTAAATAGGTTAACAACTTTATCTATATTACACAAGTAAAGGGATATTTATACAACATCCCATAGACTTGAAAATATTTTTGCAACGGCTCGTTCATGGATTTATTCCTCATCATGAAGTAAATCTATAATAATATCAAGTTATATCATATCACCCATACATAATAATATTCATCCATAGTAAAAAAATATTTTAATGTCTTTATGTATTCAAATACATCTCATGTAATTTAGCATCAATTCACTTCATGACTCTCAGATTCTCTCTTGAAATAAATTTCTGGATTAATCAAATGTTAAATAACTAAAATATTTTGGATAAAAGTTTACCAAATATCACACAACCAAAGAATTAGGTATATAACCTTTTTATTTATTCTTCCTCAACTATATATGAATAGGTGAAAATTTTTTCCTATTCTTGTTCTTAGAAGACCAACAGGTTCCCTACTTATCATGGGTTCAAAATCTCCAGCTTATTCATCATGATAAATAGTTTTCTCTTATCGTTTCATTTTATTTGAGGTATAGATAGAATATACTCCAATATCATCCCACACAACTTTTTCCATATCTTTCTTGAAATATGTTTTATTTTTATATTGGATAACACACTTCCCTCGAGATACTTACACCCATAAATATAAAACTGTCTCCCTTTATTTTAGTATTGTATTATCAAATTCCAATAAATGAAAATATATTTAGGAATATAAAATTAGATTATATATAGAAATCAATAACATTCATATCTACCTTTTTCAATTAAACACATGGCTTCCTCTCGATAAAATACCATAATTCCACTTCAATTATTTTCATTCTCATTTTTGAAAATCATCTAAATATGTGACTTCTATTCCATTTAATAATAGGATTTTCTTATTTATTCCTCAAACTAAAAAACATATTATACTTATATATAATACATCAACAAGAATATATAGACAGTCAACAGTAGTTGAGAATTTCCTCTTCTCATTTGTAGTATGAGAAATACCCCATTAAGCATATATAAATCATCAATTGATTCATTAAAAAAAGAATACATCTTAACCTATTTAATTATACATTTCATTAATCATGACATATGTTTTTATAATTAATTCCTTTATGTGAAAATCAAGCATCTTCTATTTTCCATCTGTAGTATTCTTTACAACCAAAAAAATCATTTCTATAAGGACCTGTGTTTCTAAAGACTTCAATTGTGACCCCAAATTTTAATTTTTTCTATAATATGCATGTAAGGGGTTAAAGTAGTATTTTTTTCTCTAGAATTTGATGTCATATATTTTTATGACCATCCTATTTCTCCCAAAATAGTGTTTTTTCCAAAGGACATGATTTTGGTGGAATTATGAGGGATTATAAATTTAACAGAATAATTATTATTTAATATTTTATAAATTAAATATTACTTTTTTTTCATTGTTTATGTTGGATATATATTTTCAATTAAGCATCATATTGATATTTTATATCTACCATTGAGTCTAGAGTAGGGATTTTAGCCTATGTGGGTCATCAACTTGAGTTGGGAAATGGGCTATCCTACTCACCTTTTTATTTGATTTTGCAACTTTTTTTCTTAAGGTTTTTTTCTTCTTTTCCCTATTTTCCTTTTTTTATTCTTTCCTTACTTATTTCTCATGGGTTACCCCTATTTGGATCCTCTTTTTTCATGACATAATAGATAAATAAATAGGGATAGATAAAGAGAGGGAAAGAGAAATAGAGGAAATGTTGGGAAACCATCAATGTGTTGGATCATCGTGTGACAAACACAGACCATAGAATTAGGAGAATATTCATAGGTTTATTCCCATAGGTATTCCCATTTATTTTTTAATTATATATCCCCTATATTTTCTAATTTTCAAATTTTAATCCATATTTTGTTTTCTTGTGTCACATGAAGACCTAATATGTTGTTTTTTGGGACAAAATTGGGGATTCATGAAATCTGAGGGTTTTCCATTCAGGAAAACCAGGCTATATATTGTGTAGTCTAGGGTTGCATGCCTATTGTTGTTCTCATTAGAGAATGATTATGTTTTAGGAGTCCACATCATGTACAATAGTGTACATATCGTGTACTGGTACATGGTTGTCTAGCTGAAAATGTGTCCATATCTATCCATGTAGGGGTTCATGGCCATGTACAGTACATAGGTAGACCTTGTGTGGGTAGAACATAGTGTATAAGTACATGGCATGGCGATGTATATGGATAGGCTGGATGAGGGACAAGGGCAGGTACCCCAGTTAGAATACATTGTGTGCCTGCCTTACACGTCGTACACCAGGGGAATTTACATCCCAAGCTGGTAGAAGTACATTCCCATCCGGATTTTTAGAAGTACACATCATGTACCAAGGGTGACATGCCTCGTACTGACCCTTTTCAACCCTTTGAGGGGTTTTCATGTTTTTTGGCCCCCGGAGTCAGAATTGGGCCTCCAAGTAGTCCATTCTGAGTAGTTTTCATCATAGATTGTGATTGTGAAACTTCTAGAGTAATATGATGACTCATAATGGATGTTTTGGGGATTCTTTGAAAATGGATAGGTACTTCCTCTATCTTTTGAGTTTAGTCATCTCATGAGTGGAAGACATTACATGAATGATCAGTTGGGTGTTTGGATCAACCTTTTATAGAGATGAGGATCTGAAATGATCCATGGGATATCTCTTGTGACTAGTGCATGGTTGCTTTTTGGTGAAGACATCTCCCTTGTGAGATATTCCCTTCTGGCCTATGAGGCCGTGAGTTCATTTTTTAGGATCTTATAAGGGATCCCTTTTCTTATGAGATGATCTACGGATTCCCTTCTTGGATCCCATATCTATGTATTGTACTGGGGATTTCTAGTAGAATGCATTGCCCTTATTATCCGGTTATAGAGGTTCCCAAAGAGGATGCCTTAAACTTTTATTTTTCTTATGATTATTTGTATGATGCATCCATTTCATGTCACACCCGACCTAACGAATTATTTTATTTCATTATTTCTTTGGCGTTAAATTTTCTTTTTGGGGTTCGGGTTGAGTCCTGGATTAAAAAAAATTAGTTATGATAAAAAGTGAGTGTTTTTCAGCAGACGTCATTGGGCGCACAGGCGGAGAACGTTTTGGAAACCCTTGTGTGGCTCTGTTTAGGCATCACCACGATTCACCTACCTTCGAAAAATTTAAATTGAGTGCAGTTTGTGGTTTATTATGTTGTTAAATTTTTTTATGGTTGTTAATAATTTATTATTATTATTATTATTATTATTATTATTGATCTTAATAAATGAGTTATTAATTATTATGTTTTTTATATCGAGTGTTGGGATGGATTTTAGACCAGTGCGCAGGCGCTGCATGTTTAGCAGAGACTGTGCAAACAGCCCGACACTGGTGCGGCAGCTTCTGGATCAGACAAAAGTTCATGCACGGTTCATGCACAGTCGCTATAGGTGCGTGCGGACCACACAATTTCACTATTCAAATAAAATTATTATTAATAAAATGAAATTATTTTTATTAGTTATTACCATTATTATTATTAAAATTATTAATGTCACTTTTGATGTTAAAACTAAAATTCTTAACCTTATTTTTATGATAATTATAACTACTAGTATTATTAAATGTTATTATTATTATTATTATTCATTTATTTGTTATTTTATTAAGGTTTATTTATATATATATATTTATTTTATTTTATCTTCTTCATTCTGTTTTCTTTTCTTTCTCTTTTTCTTTCCCTTTTTTCCCTCCTTTCTAATCCCTAGCTGCCAACTCCCTATTCTATCCTCTCATTCTCCCCAAGCGGGCTGCTCATGCCCCTCATGTCTACTTATTCCATTCAGCACCAGCATCACCTCCAACTTTCTCACTTATAGCGCACTAGATATTCAGCGCTTCACCGTAGGGCACTCCTACTGCAGCCCTCCTCTAATGCATGCCCAGCTGATCCAGCGCCCACCCTGCTCAGCGAAGCCCCTCGTCGTCCCTGTCATGAGGGAATGCGCCCAATCTGCTCAGCGGATCTTCACGCCATCCTCATCTGGAGGTCGCGTGACCACCCTGCTCAGTGGCGCCCCACGCCATCCTTGTCTTACCATTGCAAGACCATCCAGGCAACCCATTTACTCCTGCCTACCTCTGTCCCTCTGCCTGTCGCCCAGCCACCCTTGGCTGATTGCACCACCTTGCGACTGGGTCTGCACGATCTCCTCCCAAACACGGATCTACCTTGCAGCTCCCTGCCTCAGACCGCCTTTCCCTAGCGCGCACCTAGCCGGCTTGCCTTCCAGTGAGGTCCACTGCTCTTCCCGATAGCGCCTCCTCCTACCAGCCGACGTGACCCCCTTTTTCCTGACGAAAATAAATATCTGACCGGCCCCATGTGTGATCCTCCCTACTCTCCATCTCCGGACCGACCCCCCCCCCCCCCCCCCCGCTACGTGAAAACCCCTAACCCGTGTCATTCCCTGTTTCGTCCGACCATCATCTGAGAAACCTACTGCCCTCTTTTCCCACCTCGCATGCACTATCCGGCCATGCCCCTCCTGTCAGCCCCGTACATCCAGCCAGTGATGGTCCCTTTTGGTGTGCTCTCCCCTTTCTGATGGTCGCACAACCCCGCCGGTCGAGCGTGTATCCGAGCTGATGTGTGGTTTTCGTTGTTCTTTCTTGAAAGTTATATAATTTTTTAGCATGTATTGTGTTTAATTAAATTAGTGAGAAATTATTTTTAATATAATTAAGTTTGTTTTATTATTTTTGTGCAAAGATATATTTTTTATGAACATAGATTGCACATTTAAAATTTTGTATCCCTCTCTTGTGAATTAAGGTTCATTTTGATGAAAACCAGTTGCGTGCTGTTTATAGCTTTTATTAAACTCTACAATTTGTTATTTTACTATACAAGTACTGTGCATTCGGTTATTGTGTGTTGTGGGTGCACATTAAATTATAAAAGGGGTCTTGAATAGGTTTTTGGTGTGTAAATTCATGGGGTTCACTTTGAATTTGTTTAATAAATTTTATAAGTGGGTTATTAAATAGTTCAGATAGTGTGAACTATGTTTTGAAAACATGTCGAGGTTGTTATTTTATGTTATTTGTTCGTTTGGATTGTTTTAAGTTTTTGTTCATGTATTTTTTTATCTTTGTGGATGTAGCACGCTGACAAGGTTTTTCCATCGTCCTTCGATCATCAACTTGTGTGTGCTTACGCGCCCGTGCAAGGGGTGTCGTGTCATCGTGACTGGTCTGCGAGTCGAGTTAGGTCCCCCACTGCACTCGCCTTAAATTGAAATTTTATTAATTTCATGGTAATTTATATAATTTATTAAATGGGAAATAAAATAAGATAATTAAATTTTAAACGATTTTTTGGTGTAAAAAGAGCCATTTTTTATACATGGGAGTTGAAATATTTTCTTCATAAACAGACACCCAGTACTAAAAGAATGTCCATTTGGCCTTTAAAAATAATTCACATAATTTCAAACATAGTTCTTGTTTATTGATAAATGATGTCTTTTGAAACATGAACAATTGTTTTGGTTCACTCATGAAATGAGGATTTTCATTAAAATTGGTGAAGTCTTGTTTGGCACTTTAATAAAACAAATTATTTTGGAAAATCTCTTTGGCGTGACAGAGGGGTGATATTTTGTGTACATTGGTTGCATTATTTGTGTGTGATGTTAGTGCTTGTTCATTAACTTTGTTGACTCACCCATTTCCTTTTTATTATATGTGTTGACATGAGAACCTTGCATAGTAAGTGAATATTTTAATAATGATTACTGCACTATTTTAGATTATGCACTGGCTAGTCATCCAGATTATGGATTATACTCTACTAGGGGATTGGGCCCCTCAATTAGGCCATGTAGGGAAACACTGGGCATTAGGGAATTATGACGTCATCAAGAGTAGGCATGCCTTCAGGATGAGTCACATCTATAGTATGTTCTGGATTGTCCATGAGATCCTATATTCGACCAATGTTTCTTTTAGTGTTTATTGGTATATGGCAGACGATTGAGAGGTCTAGTTTGGTTGATGGACCTATGTGCCATCATTTCCATTGCCCTTAGTGTTTTTTGAGTGTTTTGTGTGGTTTTCCATTTGACCAACAACTAAAATTATGATTTCTAAATTGTTCTCAAATTTTTTTTAAAATTCATTGCATATGTTTCTTTCAAAAACTAAAAATGTTTTTAAATTAATAAGGGAAATGGATAGTTACATGTCTTAGAAATGAAAGTGTGTGTGCAAACCAATATTTTATATAATTTAGTTCAAACATTGGATTATTAAACTCTTTATTTAAAGGTAGTGTATTGGGGATAGTTTGTTTGGCAAGCCATATGAGTTTTAAAACTCACACCTATAGTGTATCCTTATTTTTAGTCTTTGATACTGGTTTGAATCGAGTTTGCTCATTGTGGGAGAGATTTGGTTGTGTTCTGGTTGGCGAATCTCGGGGTCGTGAGGAGTTTTGGTCACAGTCAGGGTAGTATGTGTTGTTGGTCATTCTTTTTCTTTAATGTTGTTTATTTACATTGTGTTGTTTAATATTTCTTCATGCTACTTTATTTATTTTTATTGGGGGAAATTGTTTCCATGTTGTTCTCTATTGATTCTCGGGTGCTTATCGCCAGCCCAGGAGGATCAGGAATGCCTCTCAAGCCATGTCACGAACCGGCTCGGGTGACCGGTTCAGGGTCGACCCGAGTTGGTTCATGACAAAATGGTACCAGAGCCGGTCGGCTCTTGTGCAGACCTAGTTATATAGAGTGCCCATAATTATTTGGGGTTGTCATGGAAGAAGGAGTAGAATTGTAAGGACTCGAGGCGTACAAATGAGAATGATGTCATGAAACCTTGCTCGTTCCGTACCTCGGGTTACCATGGGATGTTTGGATTTTTTGATGGACTTTGATTCTCATGGTCTGTTTGGTATTGGGAAATGAAATTGTTGATGTGCAAGTGACCTCCGTGAGCTCGCATGGTTTGGAAAACCATGTGGAGCCGGGGACATTAACCTAGAGTGCTTCTTGTGATGGTGGTGTGACTGGCGTATGGCCACCAACCATATGTCTGAGTCACCCATCGACACTAGTTTCTCCTTGTGGTTTGTCTGGGTCTTCATTACATTAAAAAATTGTTTTCCAAAGTTTTATTTTAGACATTATGGAATGTTGAAATATAAATGGCTATAACCGTGTTCTGATTACGTTCTTTGTGTCCTTGTTCTTTAGTGTTCACCCTAACGAAAGTTCGATGGAAGCCCAAGGTGCAGCTTTGGGTGGTGCATCCTTAGGAAATCCTCTATTTGATTAGCCTATAGACTATGTTCTTAAAATTCTGGAAGTTAAACCCTCCCATGTTTTATGGTCATGTCGATCCACTTGAGGAGAAAGAGTGGTTACATATGATTGAGGGGAAGTTCATTTTCATTGGGTTTCCTATGTTGTTAAAGGTGAAGTCAGCTACCTTTATGCATGAAGGTCTAACATGGAAATAGTGGAAGTTCATGTCTCAGAATAATCCTTGGAATGATCTTACATGGGATTTTTTTAAGACATCATTCATCAAACAACACATATTTGGGGTGAAAAAGCTGAGGAAGAGGATGAATTTGGGTTGTCTTCAGCAGGGTTATGATTCAGTACTATAATTTTATATACAATTTATAAGCCTATTTTTGTACAATCAGTGGTTTATTGCTATCGAAAGTGGAAGAGATCAACCTAACAACATTCTTGGATTTTGTGGGGAAAGCATTTATTGCTGAAGTTGAGTTAGTAGGAGGACATGAGGTGGAAAATCCTCACCTGCCCTTGGGAAGCTGTGAAAAGGATGATGATATGATGAATGGGAAGCGACATGATGCTGGTGGCTCTAATAGAAGAATCAAGAGGCCTTCTGACCTCCAGTAATATTCTTTAGAGTGGAATGTCGTGATCTATCACTAGTGTGGTAGGTAGGGCCATAAAAGACTGACGTGCATGTGTTCTCTGAGTCCCTGCCACACCAATAGACGTTGGGGTCACTTGAAGCGATTCTGCTGTGGTGTTTCCAAGAAGCGTGTTGAATCTAGACCAGGTTCGTCGAAGGTCACCTCAGTTCATTATTAAGAGTAGGGAGATATATGGGGATTAGATTGAGGTTTTCTCTTTGTATTGTTCATTGGATATAGTGTTCATATCCTTTAGTGTTTTGTGGTGTTTCATTTCATTTAGTTGTAAGAGTGGTTATGCTCGAACCTCTTTGAAACCATTGTTTTGATGGAAGTGTGTTTGGTAAAATTCTGGTTCATGTGTTATGTTTGGGAAATTTTGAAGCCTGAATACGAGGCAGGAGATGCGTCAATAATCAGTGCTCCAACCATATGTCCCGGAGTTAAGCTGTTGCATTTTTAGGAGAACCCCAATGGTGATAAAGGGCCTTGGTTTATCCTTTATCCTTAGTGTGTCATGGTTTGTGTTCTTACGTGGGTGTGACATTGTTAATGGGGTGACGAAATTTGTTTTGATGCTCTATCAGTCGGGCTCTTCCCTTCTCCCCCCTCATGGGGGGGGGGGGGGGGGTTGGTCCTTGCGGAACGTTTTCAAGTTCGGTTAATCTCGTCAGTCCATATGGTGGGAAGACCCACAGCGGGTCTAACAAAGTTACACCTGAATTAATTTATAGTTAACCCAATACTTATAGTGGGGAGTCTGTTCGGGCATCCCCATGTCAGTTTCAGAGATTCATTTCATGTATTGTTTGGTGGCAAGTGGACTTGTGCAGAACCACTTAATTTTAGGTTTTTTTTGGGTAAACGTTAGGATTGGAGTACACTCAACGCCCATTGGACTAGGACGATGGGAATAAGTGTCAAGGGTTGTTCAAGTTAATTCATCCTTTGGTTGAAATGGATGGTTTGGGTTCGGTTCGGCGATGGTTGAGGTGATTGTGTTTTAATGATGAGTTGAATTTAATGGGTTTTCGGTGTACGTTTAGATTGATCATCTAGAAGAACTTAATCTTTTGGGGGTGAGTGACACTAAAAGATTTTCATCTTTGGGTCTTGATCTTATTGTGGATTTCTGGGGGTGAAAAGTGATATGGTGGGAAGAATTTTCACACCCCAACCTAATTATTTATTTTACATCTTTATTTCTATGGCATTAAATAAATTTTATTGGGGTTCAGGTTGAGTCCCGGATGAAGAAAAAACTTTTAAGTTATGTTAAAAAGTGTGTTTTTTAGCTGACATCATTGGGTGCACAGGCATAGTGCATTTTGGAAACCCTTCTGCAGCTCTTCTTAGGTATAAACACGATTCGCCAACCTTCAAAAATTTTAAAATAAGTGAAGTTTTTGATATATTGTGTTGTTTGAATTTTTTTATGGTTGTTAATAATTTATTATTATTATTATTATTATTGATCTTAATAAAGATTTTATTAATTATTTTTATTTTTTATATTAAGAGCTGGGATGGATTTTAGACCAGTGCGTAGGCACTGCATGTTTAGTAGAGACCGTGCAGACAGCCCGACACTAGTGTGACAGCTTCTAGATTAGACAAAATTTCACGCACGGATCATGCATAGTCGCTGGACGCACGCGCGGACCGCGCAGTTGAATTATTGAAATAAAAATATTATTAATAGAATGGAATTATTGTTATTAGTTATTACCATTATTATTATTAAAATTAATAATGTCACTTTTAATGTAAAAACTAAAATTTTTAACCTTATTATTGTGATCATTATAATTACAAGTATTATTAAATGTTATTAATATTATTATTCCTATCTTTTTAATTATATTAGGGTTTATTTATTTACTTATTTATTTGTTTTATTTAATCTTTTTCATTGTTTTTTCTTTTCTTGCCCTTTTTCTCTCACTTTTTTTCCTCCTTTACAGACCCTAACTTCCCACTACTTATTCTCTCATCTTGTTATCCCCTCGCGGCCGCTCCTCCCCCCTGTATACTTCTTCCATGCAGCACCCGCACCGCCTCAATCCTTCTTTATTGTAGCACACCCGATATCCAACGCATCACTGCAGACCGCTCCTACTATAGCCCTCCTCCTGTGCACATTTAGCCAAACAAGCACCCACCCAGCTCAGTGATGCCCCTCACCATCCCTGTCCAGAGTTCGCGCACCCACCATGCTCAGAGGAGCCCCTTTCTGCCCCCATCCAGAGGTCGCATGCCCAACCTGCTCAGTGGCGCCCCTCGCCGTCCTCGTCTGACCATCACAAGCCCATCCAGACCGGTCATTTCCTCCTTACTACCTTCGGCCCTCTTCCTGTTGCCCAACCATCCCCAGCTAACCTATCCCCCATGCGACCTGGTCCGCAGGAGCTTCTCCCAGGGACGCCTATGCCTTTCAACTCCATGCCTAGGGCCTCGCTGCACTAGCGTGCACCCAGCCGACCTGCCTTCTAGTGTGAGCCACTGCTCTTCCCGACGACACCTCCTCCTACCTGTCGGCGCCACCACCTTTTTTCCAAAAAAAAAAACCCCTATCTGACCAACCCCATGTGTGCTCCTTCCTACTCTCTATCTTCATCCCGACCCCTCCCCCCCCTCCGTTTCATGAACACACATAATCCGTGTCATTCATTATTTCATTTTGCCATCAACCGAGTAGCCCACCACCATCTTTTCCCACCTCATCAGCGTTATCCGACCATGCCCCTCATTCCAGCCCCACAGTATCCATCCAGTGACGGTCCCTACTAGCGTGCACCACCCGTTTCTGATGGCCGTAAAACCCCTCTATTCAAGCATGTATCCGAGCTGAGGTGAGGTTTGCATTGTTCACTACGGAAAGTTAAATAAATTTTTAATCGTGTATACTGTTTAATTAAATAAGTGAAAACATATTTTTTAAAAATAATTCAGTTTTTCTAATTAGTCTGGTGCGAAGTTATTTTTTATGAACATAGTTTGTGCATTTAATATTGTGTAGCCTGCTCATGTGAATTAAGGTTCGTTTTGATGAAATCCACTTTGTGTGCTGTTTAATAGCTTTTATTAAACTCTGAAATTTGTTATTTTAACGAATAAAGTAGTGTTTGTTCTAATATGGTGTGTTTCAGGTGCCTGTTGAATAATAAAAGGGGTCTTGAATAGTTTTTGGATGTATAAATTCATGGGGATCTCTTTGAAATTGTTTAAAAAAAATTAAAGTGGGTTGTTAAATAGTTCAGATGGTATGAACTGTTTTTTGAAAATATGTCATGGCAGTTCTTTTGCGTTGTTTGTTCGTTTGGAATGTTTTATGTCTATGTTTATGTATTTTATTTATCTTTGTGGTTGCAGCATGTTGAAAAGGTTTTTCCATGGTCATGCGATCGTCAGCTTGTGTGTGCTTACGCGCCCGTGCAAGGGGTGTCACGTCATCGTGACTGGTCTGTGAGTCGAGGTAGGTCCCCCACTACACTTGCCTTAAATTCCGAATTTATTAATTGCTTGATATTTTATTAATTTTAATAAATGGGAAAAAAATATAATTAATTTTTAAATGATTATTTAGTGTAAAAAGTGCCATTTATTGTATACATGACACTTGAAATATTTTCTTGACGAACGTTCACCCAGTAGTGAAAGAATGCTCATTTGGTCTTTAAACATAATTCACATAATTTCAAATGAAGTTCTGGTTTATTGATAAATGATGTCTTTTGAAGCACGAACAAGTGTTTTGGCTCTCTTGGGAAATGATGTAACGACCCGACCCCAGCTACCCAGAGTCGGTGCATTACTTCGTAACATTGACATGATCACAAAATATCAAGTCTCGAAAGACCGATTAGTTTAGTAGCCTTGGAAACACTAGATACATTCGTAAACATTACATTACATCATAAAGTGAAAAACTACAATAACAAAGTCTCCATAGTCCACACTCATATCCTCTTCTCACAATCCCTGCAGGTCATTCATAAAATACTTCTTCACATCCTGGAAAATATTAAAACATTGAAAGAGGTGAGCTCAGATGCTCAGTAAGGATAACAATATTGCGGAAGCTTTCATAAATAAACATAAAAATTTAAGGCAATGTATAACTAAAACAAAAGCCTTTTAAACTTGAACTTCAACATAATATGGAAAAAGTAAAATGAGATAATGTCATTCACTTCTTCACATGGATATTCTACTGGTCGAATAATCACATGCAATATCAATAACCACTTTCATAATGATGGAATGCATAATGCCAGACTATCATAACCACGTAGTCAAGGCCTCGTGCCAAGACCACAAATAAGATTTTGTCAAGGCCTCGTGCCAAGACACTAGTTTGTCTCATGAGACCTGCTGATGCATCGAGGAGCTATAGCGGGCTCCACCCGTCACTTATTAAGTCCAATGCATTCCTCATATGAATAGGTTTAAACATATCATAAGACATAACATAATCGTATCACATAAAACATGCGTAAAGGAAACATAACATTTCCACATTTCAATCACAAGATGTCAATACAACATTTTGATATAATAAAAACGCTTTCAAAACCATTTTCAATACCAAAATAAAAGCAAGTTAAAACTTTGTATTTATTTTTCATTAAAAAAAAGTGATGGCTTGTAGAGGAAGCCGAAACTCAAATAATGGTCACGGCGGCGGAGAAGTCGTTGTTGCCGCATAAGTACGGAAAGGAAAACATTCCTTTTTTGTCGTTTAGTAAAACGCTTTGTATAAAAAAGATTCCTTTTGAATAAATGTAAAAGTCAAAGGGGTTTATACACTGTATAAAAGAAAGTTGTTTATAAAACCAAATATGCCTCAATGAAAGGAGATTGAGAAAAAGTCCTTAAAAAGATCATTTTTAAAATAAAATAGATCTATTATGTGTATTCAATATAAGTACACATAAAGAAAGTACAAATACAAGATATGACATAATAATATCATGACATAATTTGAAAGTAGGAGATTAACCCAAAGAATGGAAGTTGGGTTAAGAAGTTCCCTTACAAAGATCATTTTTTAAATAAAATATTTCTATTATGTGTATTCACTATATGTACACATAAAGAAAGTATAAATACAATATACGACATAATAATATCATGACAAAATTTGAAAGTAGGAGATTAACCCAAAGAAGGGAAGTTGGGTTATGAAATTCCCTTACCTTGCGTCTTGTCCTGACTCGACCGTTCTTTAACCTCCTGAATAATAAACTAGAGTTAATTTCTATTTACTTAAGAACCTTTTTCATGTTCATTATTCCATTTATATCACTTATTACCATGTTATGAACATTATTTAATAATTTAAGTTAATAATGGTCGTTTTGTCGATGTTTGGTACTTGAGTCAACAATAAACTTTTTATAATTACAAGTTGTTTATGTGGTAGAATATCCATTATCTCCAGAATTATATTCATGATTTAGATATCATATATATCATATATACAGTATATACATTCATTCATAATGTCACGTAACATTTAGAGGTAAGAAATGAAATGCACCGTTCATGGAGACGGTAAGCCGTACGTACGCATGAACGCTACTTTCATTTCTATTTCGTATTTAATGGAATGAAATCATAATGATATAAATTTATAATATAATTACAGTATAATATAGTGTATAATACCATTTAATCCATCCTTTATACATCCCACATATGGCATTAACGATTCAAATCACTTTGAGGGGGCGGTAGTCCGCACTTCCTAAAATGAAATTATCGTGTTTTACCCATAATGGAATTTATAAAGTATGACATAAATGAGAAATTCAGAAGCATAAGTAAAACATAAACATATTTTATATCATATATAAATATAGTTACATCTTAATGGCCACCTTTGAAGGTGTTATATGAGTGTTGAACAATCATCGTTTCGTGAGGCAGAAATTCGCCATCCACAGAAACTGTATGTTCTTTAACCATTAGATGTAGGTGTGTGTAAGTGTAGTTCGAATCCTTCTTATAACAATATACTAGTATATTTAGGATACTGGTGTTGTTACAAAATAAATTAATAAAAAGATTTTAGGGGGTTGGAGAAGAAAAATAAAACAAAACAACATTAGAGAAGACATTACCTCAAAATCGGGTAACTCTTTTTGATTTGAGCCAAAGGCTTCCTTGAGAAGAGTTCTGCCCAAAGTGAGGCTTCTAGGAGTAAGGGAGGGAAGTTGGGAGAGTATTTGGGCAGAGTTTGGCCGAGCCAAATGGCTTGAAGGTGTGAATAAGGTGGGAGAGGTGGGGGCCTTTTATAAGTGGAGAGGAGGGGCACTCTTGGAAAGTAAAGAAAAGTCACTTTATTATAAAATGAGTTTCGGATTTTAGAGGTCCCACACTTATATAATTCGAGGATAAGATGATAAGGGTTCGAAATCTACTCATCCAATAGATTTTTGACAAGTGTACACTTTGGATTTTACATTATCTTTCCATTTTATTTAAATCGTTAAATAATGAGGTCATCACTGCATCATCATGATGTCATAAATAATTTAATTTATTTAATGTCTAAAAATTATAAAAAAATACTATGATGTAGGAAATATTTTTAGATTTCTAATGAATATTTATAATAAAAATTTGGACTTCTGTAACCCCACTTAAAAACTGTTTTAGTAAAACAACTCATGTTTGTGTCAATTTAATTTTAACATTAAATAAATATATATTAATGTCATTTTCCAACTAAAGTGGCTCCATGGGGTCCCCAAGTTGACCCATGGGTTGTCTTGGTCGGCCATGACTCATCCAATAGGATTAGGACAAGTGTCAAGCTCATATCATATTATTAAAACATTGTTTTTACCTTAAACTACACTAATTACCTCTAATCGCGATTAAGAACTTAAAAGTTACTATTCACAAAAAAATTATTTTAATCTCATTGAACCACATTTTACTTCTTAATGACAATCATGTATGTCGGATTTTTGAAAATCAAACCACAGAAGTGGTAATATTTCATTTAAACGAAAAATCAGTTATTTAACTACCACTTAGTGGTTTCACTATTCATCAAAAATTGAAGTTTTTCAGAACAATGCCAAAATTTCACCCTAAGCTATAATTGATATTCCGAATTCAAAAATGATTTCTATTTTACAAAATTCCAAACATATAAGTTGAATTAATTAATTTTATAATTAATTCCCGCTGTTACGACGAATAGCGTGTTTTTAAGAAACAATTTATATCAAAAGATTGGCAATTGTTTAGGTCCAATTTCAATGTTAAATTAATTATAATGACCACCATTGGATAAAATGGTAAAAATATATTCTAATTATACCTTAAAACCACTAAATAGTATAACTTATCACTATAAATTATTTTGATTAAAAAAGTTGTTTTAAGTATTTTTCACTATTCATAAAAATTTGGAAGTTCTCGGAAAATTACAAAAAATTCAACATAGGCTAATTTCAATATTAGGAATACAAAAATGAAGTCCATTTTGAAATTTAAAATTTCTATAAATTTAAAAGGTGGTTATTACTATTCATAATGACTACTTTGATTAGTTGCGGTGTGTTAGAACTCGAACTTGCGTACAATGCAAGCTATTGCATTATTGAATGAGAAGCGTATCGTGGAAGCTCAGGGTGTTACATTCTCCCCTACTTCAATAAATTGCGTCCTCGCAATTTGAAATTTTTCTTTGAAAATAAAAGGTTGAAAAGAGAAAATACCTTTGAGGAAAACCCACATCGGAAATAAGGTTAATAAATATATAACATTAAAAGAAAGCAAGATAAGTACAAATGTCACCCGATATAGCCCATTATAGGATTCTATGAAAATATGGTTATGGAGGAGAAACAAACCATCAAGGTCTGATGGGGAGTTATAGAAAACAGGATTAGGAGAAAGTTTAACCACAAGAAAATCACAAACTTGTGATTGGTTAAACGGTTATTGAATCCCCAGTTGGAAAAGTTAACCGACAACATTTTTGTTTTAAGTTACCTTTTATAATGTTGAGGAATTTATTTAGGATATTTACTAAGAACGTAAGGGAATATACATACTTGTTATGTATACTTTCATTCGTTAATAAATTTTTACCACAAACCCAACTTTTACTCCAAATGGTAACGGAACTCAAAAATATTCTATTTATCCTAATTGTATAAGGTTCCAAATGTTAACACATACCATTTAGATTAGTAAAACTATTTTGTAATAACCAGGGACTTCCTGTAGGCTAGTGGTAGGAAATAAAGTCTTGTCGCACTATGGTTGTGGGTTCGATTCCTGCAGCTTTGTCCGACGCGACGGGTTATGCCCCACCCTGCAGGTTGTCCTTTTCCTAAAACTATAGTATCATAATATTCCAAAAATAATCTTCATAAATTTTTTTAACCTTAAACAATACTATCCAAAGATCAACTTAATCCACTCCAACCATTGTAGTTATCCAAAATACCTCTGTCCAGACTTTCTCTAAAAGGTCTCTTAATTCCAAAATCAATTTATCAGATTCCCCAAACAAAGTAAAGTTTCTCTTATTGTCACATACTAAAAATATAATTACCTTTATCATATTAAAACCTTACTGAAATCAACAAGTACTGCAGTACAATCCTTATATATATATATCACATTATTCTAATAACCAAAATATAATCCATGAGTCCAAAATCACCAATACATTAGTTATTCTGCTTCAACTGTAGTAACAGCATAAGATTGTCCTTGATCCCTTGGCCTTTTCTGAGGTAAGTTTCCCTGACGCTTAGGACATTCATTTGCATAATGACCCATTTCTCTATAATTATAGCATTCAACTTTGATAGCCTCTTTCTTTCCCTTGCAATCACGAGCCTGGTGACCCTTTTCTCCACATTTGTAACAAACTCTCATTCCTTTTAGACAAGTATCAGGGTGATTCTTCCCACAATTATCACATAATGGAAAATCCTTCTTTCCCTTTTTCCCTTTATCTGTCTCTTGTTCCACCGTTCTCTTCTCCTCTTGCTTTACTTTGTTGTCATAAGACTTAGAGAATTCCTTTTCCATCTTGATAGCACATGAGACAATATCTTCGTATGATGAGAAGGATTGTGATACTAAAGCTCTATGGAGAAATGTTTTTAACCCATCAAAGAAACGATCAATCTTACTCCTTGGGTTACGTATATAAACTGCAGCATGCTTCGCTAACCTTGTAAAGTTGGCCTCATACTTTGCGACATTCTCATCCTCCTTCTGCCTCAAACTCAGAAATTGCCTTTCCATATCTGCTCGATGGTCGCGAGGAAAGTATTTTTCTAAGAAAACCTCTTTGAACTCCCTCCAATCCATATTCGATATGTCATCATCTTCCTTTGTGTTTTGAATCAGTGACCACCACTGATCGGCATCTCCAGTGAGGCGGTAAACTGCCATGACAACCTTCTCCCTTTCGCTACTCCCCAAGGCATGGAATATTTTCTCTAAGGAATTTATCCATTGCTCAGCTACTATAGGATTTGTACTCCCATTGAAGGTTGGTGGTTGTTGCCTAATGAAGCGGTCTAACATTGATCCTCCACGTTGCGGATCAGGGTGCTCCATACGAGTAAGGTTATTATTCATAACCTGAGTGAGTTGTCCCAGTATGGTAATAAGTTGATCAGCACCAGTTGTATCTCCAGATCCACAATAATTATCTTGAGCAGGAGGGCAATCCCTACACGGAGTTCGTGCATTGATACGGTTTCCATTCCTTCCACTAGGCGCCATTTCTAAACAATGGCATAAACTAAATTAGTTTATGAATCAAAATACATAATTCCATACTTGTAAAACACTTTACATAAATTGAACTATTTATGGATATAATCTATAATCATAAAAAGAAATGTTTTCTTTGAGGAAGTATATACTCATAACCCTTCATAGTGGTTTGTGAGAATTATCCTAAGCATATCCCCCGGGAGTGTCGTAACCAAGAGTGCAGCAAGCCCCGTTGTTGTGCACCAGTTCCCGTTCGAGTCTAGCTCAAAGCGGTGTTTTCGGGTTTTACCCCTAGGTACATCTGTGCCAGAGCCACCTCTACTTGCTCGTATCCAGACAGGGATGTATTGCTCGGAAAACTCATAACATCTCTATAATACCAAATTTCTAGGAAGTTCTTCTATACTAATCCTCAAAGTCTATCTTCAGGCTATGTGCTCTAATCAGAGTTTATCTAAATCTAGCTTCCAAGGTTAGTACTAAACTGCCTCTGATACCAACTGTAAGGAACCGACCCCAGCTACCCAGAGTCGGTGCATTACTTCGTAACATTGGCATGATCACAAAAGATCAAGTCTCGAAAGACCGATTAGTTTAGTAGCCTTGGAAACACTAGATACATTCGTAAACATTACATTACATCATAAAGTGAAAAACTACAATAACAAAGTCTCCATAGTCCACACTCATATCCTCTTCTCACAATCCCTGCAGGTCATTCATAAAATACTTCTTCACATCCTGGAAAATATTAAAACATTGAAAGGGGTGAGCTCAGATGCTCAGTAAGGATAACAATATTGCGGAAGCTTTCATAAATAAACATAAAAATTTAAGGCAATGTATAACTAAAACAAAAGCCTTTTAAACTTGAACTTCAACATAATATGGCAAAAGTAAAATGAGATAATGCCATTCACTTCTTCACATGGATATTCTACTGGTCGAATAATCACATGAAATATCAATAACCACTTTCATAATGATGGAATGCATAATGCCAGACTATCATAACCACGTAGTCAAGGCCTCGTGCCAAGACCACAAATAAGATTTTGTCAAGGCCTCGTGCCAAGACACTAGTTTGTCTCATGAGACCTGCCGATGCATCTAGGAGCTATAGCGGGCTCCACCCGTCACTTATTAAGTCCAATGCATTCCTCATATGAATAGGTTTAAACATATCATAAGACATAACATAATCGTATCACATAAAACATGCGTAAAGGAAACATAACATTTCCACATTTCAATCACAAGATGTCAATACAACATTTTGATATAATAAAAACGCTTTCAAAACCATTTTCAATACCAAAATAAAAGCAAGTTAAAACTTTGTATTTATTTTTCATTAAAAAAAAGTGATGGCTTGTAGAGGAAGCCGAAACTCAAATAATGGTCACGGCGGCGGAGAAGTCGTTGTTGCCGCATAAGTACGGAAAGGAAAACATTCCCTTTTTGTCGTTTAGTAAAACGCTTTGTATAAAAAAGATTCCTTTTGAATAAATGTAAAAGTCAAAGGGGTTTATACACTGTATAAAAGAAAGTTGTTTATAAAACCAAATATGCCTCAATGAAAGGAGATTGAGACAAAGTCCTTAAAAAGATCATTTTTAAAATAAAATAGATCTATTATGTGTATTCAATATAATTACACATAAAGAAAGTACAAATACAAGATAGGACATAATAATATCATGACATAATTTGAAAGTAGGAGATTAACCGAAAGAATGGATGTTGGGTTAAGAAGTTCCCTTACAAAGATCATTTTTTAAATAAAATATTTCTATTATGTGTATTCACTATATTTACACATAAAGAAAGTATAAATACAATATACGACATAATAATATCATGACATAATTTTAAAGTAGGAGATTAACCCAAAGAATGGAAGTTGGGTTATGAAATTCCCTTACCTTGCGTCTTGTCCTGACTCGACTGTTCTTTAACCTCCTGAATAATAAACTAGAGTTAATTTCTATTTACTTAAGAACCTTTTTCATGTTCATTATTCCATTTATATCACTTATTACCATGTTATGAACATTATTTAATAATTTCAGTTAATAATGGTCGTTTTGTCGATGTTTGGTACTTGAGTCAACAATAAACTTCTTATAATTACAAGTTGTTTATGTGGTAGAATATCCATTATCTCCAGAATTATATTCATGATGTAGATATCATATATATCATATATACAGTATATACATTCATTCATAATGTCACGTAACATTTAGAGGTAAGAAATGAAATGCACCGTTTATGGAGACGGTAAGCCGTACGTACGCATGAACGCTACTTTCATTTATATTTCGTATTTAATGGAATGAAATCATAATGATATAAATTTATAATATAATTACAGTATAATATAGTGTATAATACCATTTAATCCATCCTTTATACATCCCACATATGGCATTAAAGATTCAAATCACTTTGAGGGGGCGGTAGTCCGCACTTCCTAAAATGAAATTATCGTGTTTTACCCATAATGGAAATCATAAAGTATGACATAAATGAGAAATACAGAAGCATAAGTAAAACATAAACATATTTTATATCATATATAAATATAGTTACATCTTAATGGCCACCTTTGAAGGTGTTATATGAGTGTTGAACAATCATCGTTTCGTGAGGCAGAAATTCGCCATCCACAGAAACCGTATGTTCTTTAACCATTAGATGTAGGTGTGTGTAAGTGTAGTTCGAATCCTTCTTATAAAAACATCCTAGTATATTGAGGATACTGGTTTTGTTACAAAATAAATTAATAAAAAGATTTTAGGGGGTTGGAGAAGAAAAATAAAACAAAACAACATTAGAGAAGACATTACCTCAAAATCGGGTAACTCTTTTTGATTTGAGCCAAAGGCTTCCTTGAGAAGAGTTCTGCCCAAAGTGAGGCTTCTATGAGTAAGGTAGGGAAGTTGGGAGAGTATTTGGGCAGAGTTTGGCCGAGCCAAATGGCTTGAAGGTGTGAATAAAGTGGGAGAGGTGGGGGCCTTTTATAAGTGGAGAGGAGGGGCACTCTTGGAAAGTAAAGAAAAGTCACTTTATTATAAAATGAGTTTCGGATTTTAGAGGTCCCATACTTATATAATTCTAGGCTAAGATGATAAGGGTTCTAAATCTACTCATCCAATAGATTTTTGACAAGTGTACGCTTTGGATTTTACATTATCTTTCCATTTTATTTAAATCGTTAAATAATGAGGTCATCACTGCATCATCATGATGTCATACATAATTTAATTTATATAATGTCTAAAAATTATACAAAAACTACTATGATGTAGGAAATCTTTTTAGCTTTCTAATGAATATTTATAATCAAAATTTGGACTTTTTTAACCCCACTTAAAAACTGTTTTAGTAAAACAACTCATGTTTGTGTCAATTTAATTTTAACATTAAATAAATATATATTAATGTCATTTTCCAACTAAAGTGGCTCCATGGGGTCCCCAAGTTGACCCATGGGTTGTCTTGGTCGGCCATGACTCATCCAATAGGAGTAGGACAAGTGTCAAGCTCATATCATATTATTAAAACATTGTTTTTACCTTAAACTACACTAATTACCTCTAATCGCGATTAAGAACTTAAAAGTTACTATTCACCAAAAAATTATTTTAATCTCATTGAACCACATTTTACTTCTTAATGACAATCATGTATGTCGGATTTTTGAAAATCAAACCACAGAAGTGGTAATATTTCATTTAAACGAAAAATCAGTTATTTAACTACCACTTAGTGGTTTCACTATTCATCAAAAATTGAAGTTTTTCAGAACAATGCCAAAATTTCACCCTAAGCTATAATTGATATTCCGAATTCAAAAATGATGTCTATTTTAAAAAATTCCAAACATATAAGTTGCATTAATTAATTTTATAATTAATTCCCGCTGTTACGACGAATATCGTGTTTTTAAGAAACAATTTATATCAAAAGATTGGCAATTGTTTATGTCCAATTTCAATGTTAAATTAATTCTAATGACCACCATTGGATAAAATGGTAAAAATATATTCTACTTATACCTTAAAACCACTAAATAGTATAACTTATCACTATAAATTATTTTTATTAAAAAAGTTGTTTTAAGTATTTTTCACTATTCATAAAAATTTGGAAGTTCTCGGAAAATTACAAAAAATTCAACATAGGCTAATTTCAATATTAGGAATACAAAAATGAAGTCCATTTTGAAATTTAAAATTTCTATAAATTTAAAAGGTGGTTATTACTATTCATAACGGCTACTTTGATTAGTTGCGGTGTGTTAGAACTCGAACTTGCGTACAATGCAAGCTATTGCATTATTGAATGAGAAGCGTATCGTGGAAGCTCGGGGTGTTACAAATGAGTCTTTTCTTTAAAATTGGTGAAGGCACGTTTGGAACTTTAATAAATCAAATTATTTTGGGAAACACTATTTGGGGTGACTAAGGGGTGATAATTGGTGTACGTTGGCTTCATGATTTGTGTGTGATGTTTATGCTACTTGATTGACTTTGTTTACTCACCCCATTCCTTTTTATTATATGCGTTGGCATGGGAACCTGGCATAGTATGTGAATATTCTAAGAACAATTTGTACACTAGATTAGATTACGCACTGGCTAGTGTCCCCTAGTATGGATTTTACCCTACTAGGGGATTGGGCCCCTCGGTTATGCCATGTATGGAAACACCGGTCTATAGGGCATTATCACGTCACTGAGAGTAGGCATTCTTTCCGGATGAGTCACATGTATAGTACGTTATGGATTTCTCATGAGATCCTAGGTTCGACCCATGTTTCATTTAGTGTTTATTTTTATGTGGTGGATGATTGAGAGGTCTAGTTCGGTTGCTGGCCCCATGTGCCACTTTTTACATTTCCCTTAGTGTGTGTTGAGTGTTGTGTGTGGTTTTTCATTTGAACAACAACTAAAATTTAGATTTCTAAATTTTTCACATAAATGTTTTAAAATTCAATGCATATGTTTCTTTTAAACATTAAACTTGTTTTTAAATTAAGATGAGAAATGTAATGTTACTTGTTTTAGAAATGAAAGCGTGTGTGGAAACTAATATTTTATATAATTTAGTTCAAACTTGGGATTAGTAAACTCTTTATTTAAAGGTAGTGTTTTGGGGATAGTTTGTTTGGCATGCCTATTGAGTTTTAATACTCACAACTATAGTGTTTTCCTATTTTCAGTTTTTGTTATAGGTTTTACTTGAGCTTGCTCGCCGTGGGTGGGAGTTTGTTGTGGTTTGGTGAGTGACTCTTGGGGTCGTGAGGAGTTTTGGTCATGGTCAGGTAAGTATGTGTTGTTGGACGTTCGTTTTCTTTCGTGTTGTTTATTTACTTTGTTTTGTTCCATTTTTCTATCTGCAAATTTATATATTTTTATTGGGAGAAATATTTCCCATGTTGTTTTCTATTGATTCCCTGGCACTTGTCACCAGCCCGGGAGGATCGGGAATGCCTCCCGGGCCATGTCCCAGACTGGATCAGTTGACCAGTTTAGGGTCGACTGGGGTTGGTTTTTGAAATTTTATCTCATTTTAGGATCTCTTGTATGATTCCTTCTTCACCATTATTTATATCTATCACATGTAGGATGCCTTCACATCTGTTTAGACCTAGTGGATCCTTAGTAGGATGCATCTCAGTGTTTTAACATAAGGGACCCAATGAGTGGGAAGGCATTGACTGACCCTAACCTGTACTTTTGTTTTTTGTAGATATGGTAGCAGGTGTAGCGTTATAACCCGTGCCGAACATGTATGCCCATGGGGATGTGGTAGTAGTGTTATATTGGGAGTTACGACAACCCACACCCAATTTTTTATCTTAACATCTTTATTGCTGATGCAGAGATGTTTACTAGAGTTTCTTCCTAGTTGATGGATATTGAGTTTGATGTGAGGCATCTTTCTTTATTTTGGGATGTCCAGACATTCTACCTATGATCTGGCTATTGAGCCTTATTGTTGGGATGTCTAGAGTTTTTTCCTAGAATCTAGTTTTCGATCCATACATGACGTATATAGGATGTCATGGAAATTTATATCACCTTGGATCTAGACGACTTGTATTTTATAAGTGATACATGGATTCCAGTTGTAAAAATGCCTTAAATGGGCTTAGTTGGATAATTACCCATATTCCCTGATTGATTCTTAGATTCCATTTGTAGTAATTACTTTAATGGACTCAGTGGGATGATAAATTATATGCCTTCCATGTTACTTGGATTCCATATTGTAGGGATTTCTTGGATGGGATCATAGGTAGGTTGTTTCTATAGATTCCTTGGATGTTTCTACTTCTATAATGGAACAGTAATGGATTCTATGGATTGAGTATGCTCCTTGGGTCATTATTTTGTGGGATTCCATGGGCTATGGTACCCTTTAGATCTAGATTTATCAGACTCATATAGGACATCTTACGTAGACATGCTCCTAGGACCCCAACCAGCGTGTTTACTGAGTTTCCCTCAAGGTGATTGTAACACCTCGAGATTTTATGAGAAATATTTTTTTTTAATTTCATTGATGTCTTGTGTTGTACACTACAAAAAAAGGAGCATGCACTACACGCATCCTTAGCTTGGCTTGCATTACACGCAATCGTGACCTTACATGATAGCATCTGTTGTACCCAATACAGAGTTTCACTAAACAAGGATATGTTATTAAAATATTATATAAACTAGCCGTTATGAATAGTAATACCCACCTTTTGAAATTTAATAGATTTTATCATTTGGAATGGACTTCATTTTTGGATTGAGAATATTGAAATTAGCCTAGGGTGAATTTTTGGTACTTTTCTAAAAACTTTCAATTCTTGATGAATATTGAAAACATTGGGTTACTATTTAAAAACCGACTATTTATTTAAATAATTATTTATTTTATTGAAATTAATTTTAGGTCAAAATAGACACATAATACCTATATATGTTCAATTTAATTCATTTGAGTCATTTTATAATAATTTTACATATATAAAAATTTTATTAAACTTTTCACAGTCTTTTACCGACCTCCTAGGAGAATTTGAAAATTTACATAAAACATAATTTTACCACTTCTGTGAGTGGAATTTCAAAAATCCAAGAGACAGGGTTAATATCAAGGAGTAATATTGTAACACCCCGAGATTTTATGAAAAATATTCTTTTAATTTCATTAATGTCTTGTGTTGTATGCTACACCAAGATTAACTTGCGCTATACGCAACACCGTATTAGCTTGTAGTATACGCAACACTTTTCTTGGCTCTTGTTACACACAATTTGAAGTTCGTTTCATAGAACGTATTCTACGGAACATTGAGTGTATATATATATATATATATATTCAATGTATAAATAAAATATGGATGGATTCTGTTATACGCAACAACAAAGGAGTTGTGCACTACACGCAACCCTGACTTGGCTTGCATTACACGCAATCACGACCTTCCTCGATAGCGTGTGTTGTACGCAATACCGAGTTTTACTAAACAACGATATATTATTATAATATTGCTATGAACTAGCCGTTATGAATATTGTTAACTAAATTTTGAATTTTATAACATTTTTATTCATCTTACACATTTCTAGAACATGGTATAAGAACAAAATAAATTTTTCAGGTAAAATAAGTATTTTTAAAGAAAATTCAGTTTTGCCGCCTTTTGATGGCACACCCACTTTAAATCTAGTTTTTGACTTGTTTATAAGTTCAATTTGACAAAATAAAATTCTTCTTTTGAATGAGGATATAAAAATTTACATTAGATAAAGTTTTGATATTTTTCCGATAACTTTCATATTTTAATGAATAGTAAAAACACGCTATATTTTAATTAAAAACAACTTTTTCATCGTAATATCTTATGTGGTTAAATTATAATAATGAATGGTTTTAAAGTATAAATATAATATATTTTTACCATTTAATATAATTTATGTCATTAGCATTGATTTTACCTTGAATTCGTAGGTTAAATCAATTTAATCTTTTGCAATATTTTAAAGAAAAACCCGTTTTCTTTCGACAACAGAATTGATTTTAATTTAATTTATGCATCTTTTGTGTATTGAATTTGGAAAAATGGATTCCATATTTGGAATAATTGGGTCCAAATTATGTTAATAAGCTACTTTTTATTTTTGGGCATTGTGAATAGTAACTATGGTAAATTTTATTTACTATAGTTAAAGGTAAATCAGGTAATTAAGGGTAAATAAAATATTATAAAATTACCCTAAAACTTGGAAAAATATTATTAGATGGCTAAAAGTAGACCCATATAACCTAAGGGTCGTATTAGATTCATTTTATGGACTTTTTTCCATGAAAATAATTTAATTATTATTAAAACCAAAGAATGTGACAACATGTCACTTTCTTAAATTTTATAGGTATAATAATTTGAATTTAGTGATAAACTTCATTAAACTTAGAACATGAATAGTCTCAAGAAATATAATGCAATTATCTACATCATAGGAATTTATTTAGAATTTTTAGGGATTAAATAATTATCATTTATTATGACACAAAGATGATGCAGTAATTGTCTTATTAATGAAATATTGACATAATTGATGTTATAAATGCCCAAATAAATGTAATTTGAGACTTTTTATGACTTAACTTAATTTTATAGGTTAATATGACATGTTATTGCTGATATAAGTAACTTTGTTCGAACTTATCATTCTGTTATGAATTTTATAAAAATCATGTACCAAATAGTGTCAAAATTGACATGAATTAGTTTTTTAAAAAAATATTATATGATTAATTGTTATTTAATTCCTAAAAATCTATGGTTCGGCAAAATGACTTAGGTAAAAATAGATATATTAATAATAAACATCTTGGGGTTCGTTTGTCTTGTTATGGTAAGTTTATTAACCATATAGTGTAAGAAAAAAAAAGACACGGTAAAAGTTAAATTATTTAACTTAGAGTTAAATCTAATTTATAAGGTTAAAATAATAACCTAAACTTGTCTAAATCCTATTGGATGAGAGGATTTCGACCCATCCCCACTTTATCTTCGAAATAAGACCCTTTGGAACCATTATAAACCGAATTTGACCTTAATATAAAATAATATTTTGATATTTTCCTATGGTGCCCCTCTCCTCCCTTATAAAAGGGCACCTCCTCCCTCTCTACCTCACACCACTTTGAGCCTTCAAGATCGGCCAAACCCTGACACTTTTTCCTCTCCACTTCCCTAGAGAAATCCTAGAGGTCCTGTTTTTCTTCAAAGACCAATTTTAGTGCCCTAAAAGGAGGTCTCAAAGAAGCACTTCAAAGAAGAGGTAATATCTGTTACCGATTCTTTCATCTTTATTTATTCTTCCACTTATTCTTCATTAGTTGTTTAATTATTAAGTAATAACATCAGTATCAATCATATACTGATATGTTATTATAAGTATTAAACAACCCTATTTCACCATCTATCCATCCTACAGAAAAAGAAATCACCGCGCATGCGTACGTACGGAATACCGTCTCCACACCGTGGTGTAATATATTTTCCACCACCACCTTACTTGAATGGGTATAATGGTGTAAATAATGACTATATATGACTATTATATAGTGATATTGATTTTGAAATAGTATACATTCACTCCAATACAATTCGACGATCATAGGAATGATATCATCACTCGTGCGTACGTACGGAATACTGTCTCCACGATGCGATGCAACTCGTTCTACATGATCTTCATTTCATAATGATTATATAAATGAATTTAATGAATGAATATTATATATATTACACTGATAACATTTTTTAAATGAGGTATCTATAACCTAAATATAATAATAAGAATTTATTCGACAAAACACGCATAAGAACAAAAAGTAATAAACACCCGAATAACAAGTAGTAATGAAATATTACTAATAAGAAGCTAAGAATATGACCATATATGATATAATAACAATAATTATGATTCTGGAATAAGTCAATAACCTTATTTAAATCATTATAAAGGAGGTTCGGACACTTACGAAGCAAATTGGACCTAAGGTAAGGGAAATATCACAATCTCATTTTTATCCGACATTATTTATAATTTGGTATTTACTGCGGTGTATTTTATCATCCACATCCATGTTCCCTAAATATGTAATATTGTTCCCATCCACTTACAATAATTTAAATCCAATTTTACCCTTCGGTGAGTTTTTATTAAAAGATTTTAAAGGAATCTTTTGTAATTTTTCGACTTTTCCGACAGAAGTACGAGAAGAATGTTTTTTTTAACTTATACGGCATGAATGGATTTTTAAAACATTATTTCCAAGAAGCTTCCTTTACAAGTTTTCAAGCTTATTTTTAATCAACATCTTTTAGTTTAAAATTTTATGACATGTTAAGAAAGGGAAAAAATTGAAGTAGAAAGGATATTTTCCTCAAAAATGGAGTTCAAGTGTTTTATCAAATTATTTTCCATCTAAGATAATATAAGGTTATGTTTCTATCCCTATTTTTACATTGATTTGATTATGTTATGATTATGTTATGATGGCATGATGTTTAAGATTCCCATTTTTATTACCTGGGTTATGCTATGATGTATGGTTTATGATTTTGTGGCACACATAAGAATGGTATCATTATGAGATGGGTGGGACCTATATATCCCTCCAATGCATTGGGTAAAGATTTTATATCTCATGAGATAGACATGGCTGGAATGGTAGGTTATACCAGTTCAGTGAAACAGGACTGAAACGAGGAGTGAACTCGGTTCAGAAATGGACTTTGACCATTAAGATAGTCTTGTAAATGAGTCTTGACTAATAAGAAATGATTCTATATGATTATGTGTGTATGCCACAAAGTTTCATGTTTTAAGTTATGATTATTGGGATTCCATTTCACTACTATGATTTATCCCATGTTATGAAATTATGCTCTCTTTTGCAGGTTAAGATTTCCAAAATTTATGTTCTTATGAATATGATGTGATTGATATTTATTTTGTTTACCCTTACTGAGCATTTGAGCTCACCCTTTTGTATTTTTTCTTTCCCCAGGTCAGGAAGAAGGTTATTAAGTAAGATATGCCAAAAGGTACTATAGATATGATGAAATAAATGGGAGACAGTGTAGACGCTTTATGAACCAGTTGTGTATGTTTCCCAGTTTCTAAAGACACTATACCTATACGGTCCTTTCATGGTTTTGTTATATTTTTTAATAAGTATGCTTCAATTTTTAAGTATTAACAATGTATGTAAAGTATGGGTCGTTATAGTTGGTATCACAGGAAAGGTTTAGTCAACCTTTGGAAACTAGGATGTGAGAACGTTAGTGAGATCCCTAGAGATATTTTTATGGTATGTCTAGGGATGTCCCTAAGGATAAGTATACATATAGGATATATTCCTAGAACTACGGTAACGATCTTAGAATTTAACCTAAGATGTTAGATATTAAGGGTACTCCCCCTTTACTATGTTGTTTTCCCTAGCATTATTTTTTCCTCTCACACTATTCTTTT
Source organism: Viscum album (assembly GCA_963277665.1). NCBI lineage: Eukaryota > Viridiplantae > Streptophyta > Magnoliopsida > Santalales > Viscaceae > Viscum > Viscum album. The sequence goes on from OY728161.1 coordinate 114,653,856, forward strand.
TGGGGTTTAGACGATGGCTGGAACCCGAAGGAACCGTGTTGATCACTATAATGGACAATGCAATGATTGTCCTCCTGAACAAAGAAATGTTATGGGAGATGGAGTACAAAATCATATTGCTATACTTACACAAGCTATGAATCATTCTGGAATTCCAAATGTGCAGAGAAGGGAACAATATTCTATTGAGTCCTTCATGAGGCAACGTCCACCTTCTTTCAGTGGGTCTTCCGATACACTTTTTTCTGAACAATGGATCAGTACCACTGAAAAGATATTTTCAGTTCTTCAATGTTCCGAACATGATAAAGTCATCTTAGCAGTATATCGTTTGGAAGGTGAAGCTGATCAATGGTGGAATCATATCAAGAATACGAGGCCAAGAGATGAAATTGAGTCCATGGAATGGGACGAGTTCAAGAACATGTTTTTCAGTAAGTACTTCCCTCGTATTCTTTGAACAAAGATGGAAAAGGAGTTTCTTGAGCTGAAGCAGAAGGATGATGAATCAGTTGGTATATACGAAGCGAATTTTACAAGACTTGCAAGGTATGCATCTAGCATTATCATCCAACATGAAAGTAAAGTTGATCGATTTTTCAGTGGCATAAAACCAAGTCTTCGAAGGGCATTAGCTATAAGAGACTTCAGTAGCTATGAAGAAATTGTGTGTTGTGCTATCAAGGTAGAAATGGAAGTTGGTGTTACATATCCATCTCATGGTTTTGACAAGAAATGAAAGATGGAGTTCAAGGAGAAATCTCAGGATAATTGTGAAAAGAAGATGAATGTTTCATTATGCTCAAAGTGTGGAATGAAGCATGGTGGAGATTGTCTTAAAGGGACAAGTAAATGTTTCAAATGTGGAAAGGATGGTCATCGGGCATTTGAATGCCGCAATGATGGGAAAAAGATGCCTAATGATGAAAACAAAGGAAGGGATACACAGAATGAACCTACTACACTTCAATGCTTCAAGTGCAAGGAAATGGGGCATTATGCTAATAAATGCCCTAATCCAGGGGTTAGTGATGATCGACATGAGCAACCGCTTAAGGAAAAGGACAAAGGGAAGTCACATGCGATCACTATTGGCGATGTTGAATATGACAACGATGTGGTGGAATGATTAAGTGTTTATGTAATGGGATTCCAAAATAATGTTGTATCATGGAGTATTGGAATATTTATGTATTGGTCTAATGTGGTATTCAAAGTGATTGAGATATTTTTGGAAATAAGATGATATGCGCATAATGAAGGGAAAATGAGAAAATGAAATGTTTAACAGTATTCATGAGGTCATGATTGATATAAGGACTAAGTGATATCATGGTTTGAGTATATAGAATTTTGAGGATTTTGGTATGTGGAAAGTGTTAACTTTTAACTGCATTCATATTTTCACTATGGTTCAATGGGTATTCATTTTTTCAATATAATACATGATTAAGGTATTCACATGATTGGAATGTGACCAAAAATATATATATATATATGGGGGATAAATGATGGTATTCACATGCTTGATTGATGACATTTCAAGTAATCATTTTCTTTATACTATGAGCTTGGACCGAAGTATTTTAGATAAGCCTAAATATTGGAATGGATTATGTTGGAAATATGCTAAGTATTGTTTAAGGATAGAACTTTTTTCGATATTACTGATGGGATTTTATAGTAATGTAGTTTTAGAAAAAGGACAACCTGCAGGACGGGCGACAGCCCATCGCGTCGGACAAGGCTGTGGGAATCGAACCCACAACTGAAATGCGACTGGCCTTTTTCTCCTACCACTTGCTTACAGGAAGTCCATGTTTAGTAGAAACTAGTTTTATTATATTAATCATTATGATATATGAAGTATAAGTCCATTTTAGGAACCATATTTGATTAATATCACTATAGATGGACTTATGAATTTTTTGATAACTTTTCTAACCTTTTGTTTGAGACAGATGGAATGACCCATCATTCTATCACATGATCTACTAACACATCACGAATGACAAATTCAACTTCATTTATTTAAGAGATGAAGTGGAAATTGTCCAAAGAACGACAAACAGTGAGACTATACGAAAATCACGAAGGTATTTCTTCTAATTCCAATTTCATCAACTTTAGGGAAATGATCTTGAAAACCAAAAATGTTGTCCTAATGATCTTATATATGATGAATCAGATGGTACCTTATATCGTCACAAATTTATGGCTTTGTGATTGCTGGCTTTTCCATAGCCATGTTCTCTACCACTCTCCATCAGAACATGATGGTTAGATTTCCCTTCCATATCCATATTTTCACCTATGTGGAAACCCAGTGAATAGTTTATTTGGGTAACCATTACGTTTCATACTTTTGTTTTTAAAGATTGGTTTTGGTACTCCTTTTTACGATGTGGGTTTCTATTAAAGAAACTTTCGAATAGTAAACCATTTATAACCCCGACGAATATCGAGGGAGAAATTCATTTTAAGGGGGGTAGAATGTAACACCCCGAGAATTTATGAAAAATATTCTTTTAATTTCATTAATGTCTTTTCTTGTATGCTACACCAAGATTACCTTGTGCTATACACAACACCATATTAGCTTGCAGTATACGCAACACTTTTCTTGGCTCTTGTTACACACAATTTCATGTTCGTTTGATAGAAGTTACTCTACGCAACATTGAGTGTATATATATATATATTCAATGTATAAATAAAATATGGTTGGATTCTGTTATAATCAACAACAAAGGTGTTGTGCACTACACGCAACCTTGACTTGGCTTGCATTACACGCAATCGCGACCTTCCTCGATAGCGTGTGTTGTACGCAATACCAGGTTTTACTAAACAACGATATATTATTATAATATTTTTATGAACTAGCCATTATGAATAGTGTTAACTAAATTTTGAATTTTATAACATTATTATTCATCTTACACATTTCTAGAACATGGTATAAGAACAAAATAAATTTTTCTGGTAAAATAAGTATTTTTCAAAAAATGCAGTTTTGCCGCCTTATGATGGCGCACCCACTTTAAATCTAGTTTTTGACATGTTTATAAGATCAATTTGAAAAAATAAAATTCTTCTTTTGAATCAGGATATAAAAATTTACATTAGATAATGTTTTGATATTTTTCCGATAACTTTCATATTTTAATGAATAGTAAAAACACGCTATATTTTAATTAAAAACAACTTTTTTCATCGTAATATCTTATTTGGTTAAATTATAATTTTTAAAGTTTTTAAAGTATAAATAGAATATAGTTTTACCATTTAATATAATGTATGTCATTAGCATTGATTTTACCTTGATTTCGTAGGTTAAATCAATTCAATCTTTTACAATGTTTTAAAGAAAACCCGTTTTCTTTCGACAACGAGATTGATTTTAATTTAATTTTTGCATCTTTTGTGTATTGAATTTGGAAAAATGGATTCCATATTTGGAATCAGTGGGTCCAAATTATGTTAATAAGCTACTTTTTATATTTGGTCATTGTGAATAGTAACTACGGAAAATTTTATTTACTATAGTTAAAGGTAAATCGGGTAATTAAGGGTAAATATAAGATTATAAAATTACCCTAACACTTGGAAAAATCTTATTTTATGGCTAAAACTATACCCATATAACCTAAGGGTCGGATTAGATTCATTTTATGGACTTTTGTCTATGAAAATAATTTAATTATTATTAAAACCAAAGAATGTGACAACATGTCACTTTCTTAAATCTTATAAGTATAATAATTTTAATTTAGTGATAAACTTCATGAAAAATAGAACATGAATAGTCTCCATAAATCTAATAAAATTATCTACATCATAGGAATTTATTTAGAATTTTTAGGGATTAAATAATTATCATTTATTATGACACAAAGATGATGCAGTAATTGTCTTATTAATGAAATATTGACATAATTGATGTTATAAATCCCCAAATAAATGTAATTTGAGACTTTTAATGACTTAAATTAATTTTATAGGTTAATATGACATGTTATTTCGGATATAAGTAACTTGGTTCGAACTTATCATTCTTTTATGAATTTCATAAAAATCATGTACCAAATAGTATCAAAATTGACATAAATTAGTTTTTAAAACAAATATTATATTATTAATTGTTATTTAATTCCTAAAAATCTAAGGTTCGGTCAAATTACTTATATAAGGATAGATATATTAATAATAAACATCTTGGGGTTCGTTTGTCTTGTTATGGTAATTTTATTAACCATATAGTGTAAGAAAACAAAAAGACACGGTAAAAGTTAACTTATTTAACTTAGAGTTAAATATAATTTATAAGGTTAAAATAATAACCTAAACTTGTCTAAATCCTATTGGATAAGAGGATTTAGACCCATCCCCATTTTATATTAGAAATAAGACCATTTGGAACCATTATAAACCGAATTTGACCTTAATATAAAATAATATTTTGAGATTTTCCTAAGGTGCCCCTCTCCTCCCTTATAAAATGGCACCTCCTCCCTCTCTTCCTCACACCACTTTGAGCCTCAAGCTCGTAAAAACCCTGTAACTTTCTCCTCTCAACTTCTCTAGAGACATCCTAGAGGTCCTGGTATTCTTCAAAGACCAATTTTAGTGCCCTAAAAGGTGGTCTCAAAGAAGCACTTCAAAGAAGAGGTAATGTCTGTTACCGATTCTTTCATCTTTATTTCTTCTTCCACTTCTTTTTAATTAGTTGTTTAATTATTAAGTAATAACAGCAGTATCACTCATATACGGATATGTTATTATAAGTGTGAAACAACCCTATTTCACCATCTATCCATCCTACGGAAAAATAAATCACCGCGCGTGCATACGTACGGAATACCGTCTCCACGCCGTGGTGTAATATATTTTCCACCACCACCTTACTTGAATTGGTATAATGGTGTCAATAATGACTATATATGACTATTATAAAGTGATATTGATTCTGAAATAGTATAAATACACTCCAATACAATTCCATGATCATAGGAACGATATCATCACTCGTGCGTACGTACGGAATACCGTCTCCACGATGTGATGCGACTCGTTCTACATGATCTTCATTTCATAATGATTATATAAATGAATTGAATGAATTGAATGAATGAATATGATATATATTACACTTATACCATTTTGGAAATGAGGTATATATAACCTAAAGAGAAGAATAAGAATTTATTCGACAAAACACGCATAAGAACAAAAAGTAATAAACACCTGAATAACAAGTAGTAATGAAATATTACTAATAAGAAGCTAATAATATGACCATATATGATATAATAACAATAATTATGATTCTAGAATAAGTCAATAACATTATTTAAATCATTATACAGGAGGTTCGTACCCTTACGAAGCAAATCAGACCTAAGGTAATGGAAATATCACAATCTCATTGTTATCTGAGATTGTTTATACTTTGGTATTTACTGGGGTGTATTTTATCATCCACATCCATGTTACCTCAATATGTAATATTTTTCCCATCCACTTACAACAATTTAAATCCAATTTTACCCTTCGGTGAGTTTTTATTAAAAGATATGAAAGGAATCTTTTGTCTTTTTTCTACTTTTCCAACAAAAGTACGAGAAGAATATTTTTTAACTTATACGGCATGAATGGATTTTTGAAACATTATTTCCAAGAATCTTCCTTTACAAGTTTTCAAGCATATTTTTAATCAACATCTTTTAGTTTAAAATTGTATGACATGTTAAGAAAGGAAAAATGTTTTTTTAAGTAGAAAGGATATTTTCCTCAAAAATGGAGTTCAAGTGTTTTATCAAATTATTTTCCATCTAAGATAATATAAGGTTCTGTTTATATCCCTATTTTTAAATTGATTTGATTATGTTATGATTATGTTATGATGGCATGATGTTTAAGATTCCCATTTTTATTACATGGGTTATGCTATGATGTATGGTTTATGATTTTGTGGCACACATAAGAATGGTATCATTATGATATGGGTGGGACCTATATCTCCCTCCAATGCATTGGGTAAAGATTTTATATCTCATGAGATAGACATGGCTGGAATGGTAGGTTATACCAGTTCAGTGAAACAGGACTGACACGAGGAGTGAACTCGGTTCAGAAATGGACTTTGTCCATTAAGATAGTCTTGGCAATGAGTCTTGAATAATAAGAAATGATTCCCTATGATTATGTGTGTATGCCACAAAGTTTCATGTTTTAAGTTATGATTATTGGGATTCCATTTCACTACCATGATTTATCCCATGTTATGAAATTATGCTCTCTTTTGCAGGTTAAGATTTCCAAAAGTTATGTTCTTATGAATATGATGTGATTGATATTTCTTTTGTTTACCGTTACTGACCATTTGAGCTCACCCTTTTGTATGTTTTCTTTCCACAGGTCAGGAAGAAGGTTATTAAGTAAGATATTCCAAAAGAGACTATAAATATGATGAAATAAATGGGAGACAATGTAGACGCTTTATGAACCAGTTGTTTATGTTTCCCAGTTTCTAAAGACACTATACCAATACGGTCCTTTCGTGGTTTTTTTATATGTTGTAATAAGTATGCTTAAATTTTGAAGTATTAACAAGGTATGTAAAGTATGGGTCGTTATAAATATATTGTTAAATACGTTCAAAATATTTTTTGGTGAATAGTAACTTTTTACTTTTATTTACCACGGTTAAAAGTTAATGGGGTAATTAAAGTTAAAATGATATTATTATTACGATAAGACATGTTATAATTCTATTGGGTAAGTGTAATTCGACCGAAAACAACCTTAGGAAGAAAATATTACCCTTTAGATCCACTTGGATTAGATTATGACATTTATTATTATTTTATTTAAAAAATAGTTAAAATAGTTTAAATTAATGTTTAATAACTAAATCATTTTTAATATAGGGTTATACATAAGATAAATTATACTATAAATATTCATTAAAAATATAAAACTATTTCATACATAATGGTTTTTTATTTATAATTTTTATAGATTAATTAATTTAATTTATTTATGACACAATTGTGATGCAGTAATTACCTAAATAATAAAATATTAGAATAATTGATATTATAAATTCCCAAATAAATGTAATTTGAGACATTTTATGAATTACAATAATTTTATAGGTTAATATGACACATTAGTATTTGTTTAATTAACTTTTTTCGAACTAATCATGCTTTTATGATTTTCACAAAAAACAATTACCAAATAGTGTCAAAATTGACCTGAAATAGTTTTGAAATCAAATATTATATTATTAATTTTTATTCTATTCCTATAAATCTAAGGATCGGACAAATGAATTATATAAGGTTATATATATTAATATTGTACCACTTGTTGTTATTTTGGCTTTTTATAGTATGTTTATTAACCATATATTGTAAGAAAACCAGAAGACATGGTAAAAGTCAAATTATTTAACTTAGAGTTAAATATAAATGATAAAGTTAAAATAGTAACGTAAACATGTATGAACCTATTGTTTGATATGATTTCTACCCATAACCACTTTATCTTCGAAATAAATCAATTTGGTGCTATTATATATTGAATATTACTTTATTATAAGATAATATTTTAAGTTTTTCCTAAGGTGCCGCTCTCCTCCCTTATAAAAGGGCACCTCCTACCTCTCATCCTCACACCATTTTGGGCCTTCAAGCATGGAAAAACCCTACCCATTTACCTTCTCAACTTACCTAGAAACATACTAGAGTTCCTGGTCTTCTTCAACGACCAATGTTTAGTGCCCTAAGAGGATGTTTCAAAGAGGCGTGTTGAAGAAGATGTAATATCTGTTACCGATTCTTTCAAATTTAATTCTTCTTCTACTTCCTCGACATTAGTTGTTTCATTATGAAGAAATAACATAAGTATCACTCATATACTGATATGTTATTATAAATATTAAACAACCCCATTTCACCTTCTATCAATCCTACGGAAAACAAAATCCCCGCGCTTGCGTTCGTACGGAATACCGTCTCCACGCCGTGGTGTAATCTGTTTTTCCACCACCACCTTACATGGATGGGTATAATGGAATAAAGAATAAATATATATTGTTATTTTAATATGATAATAATTATGAGATATTATATCATCCACTCCAACTCACTTCAATAAGTATGAGGATGATATCATCACTCGTGCGTACGTACGGATTACCGTCTCCACGACGCGATGAGATTCATTCCCTATGATAACCATTCAATAATGATTATAAATTATGTATAATGAATATTAATGAAATATATGACATGATAATGCTACTGGATTTATGTATGTATATATGTCATCTAATTAATTCCATTCAATTCAATAAGGAAAGGAATACAGAATTCACACGTACGTACGGTCTACCGTCTCCATGAACAGTGTATTTCATTTAATTTATCTATCTATTATATATATATACTGAATATATATTGATATATAAATCATGATTTACATTATGTAAGTATGTAAATAATTATATAATTAATAATAATATCATGAACAACAAGTCCAAACACATACGATAAATAAACCGATTTTACCCAAAACGCTGCTTTGACATGGAATTTAAAAAAGAACGGGTAATAGAAAGTCATAAATGAACCATATATGATATCATAAATATGAATATGATTCTGTAATAATTAAATGAAATTATTTAAATCATTATACAAGAGGTTCAGATACATACGGAGCGTATCAGACTTAAGGTAATGGATAATTATTCCAATCTCATTCTTATCCGAGATTGTTTATTCATAAGTATTTACTGGGGTTATGTTTATTATCAATGTCCATATGTTCTCAAAATGTTTTCATTAAATGTTTACTTTTCTTCCATGTATGTTTAAATTCATTTTTAACCTTTTTTACTTTTACCACATCGTATGGAAGGAATCTTTCTTATGTTTATCATATGAGGTTCTTTTTGACTTTTTCGACAAAAGTATGAGGAGAATGTTTTTTTAACTTATAAGGCATGAATAGATTTTTACAGTTTTATAACGCCTTATTTTTATGAATTTTACTCTACAAGATATCATGACTATTTTTAATAAAATCCATTTTTTTAAATTGCATGGCATTTTGTGAAAAGAAAATTGATTTCTAAGAAGAAAAGTTGTTTTCCTCAAGAATTATTTTCAAGTGTTTTATCAAAACCATTTTCCCTCTAAGATGACATTATTTCATATGTTTATGTTTCATGTATAATATCTCTATGATTTACATGGGTTAACTTTTCTTATGATGAAATGATAACCATTTGTTTTATATGGATTATGTTATTGTGGGATGATGTTTATGAAACCGATTTTTATTTTTTGGGTTATGATGAATGATTTATGTTTATGTTGGGGAAAAAGTAAAAATTATTTCATTATGAGATGGGTGGGACCTATATCTCCCTCCAATTCATTGGGTAAAGATTAATATCTCATGAGATAGACATGGATGGAACCGTAAGTTAATCTGGTTCAGTGATATAGGAATGGAACGAGGAGTGAACTCGATCTAGAATTGGACTTTGTCCACTAAGATGGTTTTAGAAGTAATGTCATGGATACTATGGAAATAATATCATGTGCCTAATGGTTTTCCACAATTAAATGTTTTATTCCCATGCTATTTTATCATGATTGATGTTCCCTTATGATCTATGCTTTATGTACTACCAAGATTTATTTCAAAACTCATGATTTTGATGTTTAAACCTTATGTTCATGTTTTGAAGTTCAAATGTAAATGGTTTGTTTTATGTTCTCCATTCATACCCTTACTAAGAATTTGAGCTCACCCTTTATATGTTTTAGTTTCCCCAAGATATAATGAACGGTTTTAGTTATAAAAAAAGTGATGATCTATATGGGAGATGTAGAAATTATTTCACCAAGATTAAAAGAATATGTTCCATGTTTCCAAAGACACTAAACTATTACGTTCCTTCAATGTCTGTTTTTGTTACATATTAAGTATTCTGCAAAATTAATGTAATGTCTATGTATGTCATGTTTTGGGCCTCTACATTTGGTATCATAGGAAAGGTTTAGTTAAACTTTGGAAACTAAGATGTGAAAACTTTAGTGATATCCGTAGAGATATTTCTAAGGTATGCCTAGGGATGTCCCTAAGGTTAAGTATAAGTATAGGTTATCATTGTAGAATTATGGTAACGATATTATAATTAATCCTAAGATGTTAGATATTGATGGTACTCCCCCGTTATTATGTTGTTTTCTTAGGATGATTTTTGCCTCTCACACTGTTATTTTTGGGATTTAGACGATGGATGGAACCCGAAGGAACAGTGTTGATCAATATAATGGGAAATGAAATGATTGTCTTCATGATAAACCAAATGTAATGGGATATGGAGTGAAAAATCTTATTTTTATACTTACAGAAGTTATGAATCATTCTGTTTTTCCAAATGATCAGAGAAGGGAACAATATTCTATTAGAGTCCTTTATGAGGCAGCGTCCACCGTATTTCAATGGGTATTCTGATCCACTTGTTCCTAAACAATGGATCAGTACCATGGAAAAGATATTTTCAATACTTCACTATTCAAAACATGAAAAAGTCATTTTAGTTTTTTACCGTTTAGAAGGTGAAGCAGACCATTGGTGGACTCTAATTATGAATACAAGGCCCCAAGATGAAATTGAATCCATGGAATGGGATGAGTTCAAGAACATGTTTTTCAGTAAGTACTTCCCTCGTATTCTTCGAACAAAGATGGAAAAGGAGTTCCATGAGCTTAAGTATAATGATGATGAATCTGTTGGTATATACGAAGATAATTTTACAAGACTTGCAAGGTATGCATCTGGCATTATCATCCAACCTGAAAGTAAAGTTGATTGATTCTTCAGTGGTTTAAAACCAAGTCTTAAAAGGGCATTAACTATAAGAGAATTCAGTAGCTATGACGAAATTGGGTGTTGTGCTATCAAGGTAGAACTGAAAGTTGGTGTATCATATCCATCTCATGGTTTTGACAAGAAATGAAAGATGGAGTTCAAGGAAAACCCTCAGAATAATGGTCAAAAGAAGGTGAATGTTTCATTATGCTCAAAGTGTGGAAAAAAGCATGGTGGAGATTGTCTAAATGGTAATAGAAAATTTTTCATGTGTTGAAAAGATGGTCACCAAGTAGCTGAGTTCCGAACTAATGTGAAAAAGGTTTTTAATGACGTGAATAGATAAAATACTACAGAGAATTCTCCACCAACACTTCAATGCTTCAAGTGAAAGGAAATGTGTTATTAATCTTACCAATGCCATAATCCAATGGTTAATGATTATCGACATCAACAACCTCTTAAATCAAAGGAAAAAGGGATTTCACATGCGATCACTATTGGCGATGTTGAATATGACAATGATTTGGTGGAATGATGAAGTGTTTATGTAATGGGATTCCAAAATAATGTTGTATATATTATCGTGGAATATTGGAATATTTATGTATTGGTCTATTGTGGTTTTCAATAAATTTATTGTACCAGTAACCATGAAATGATATTTTGGAAAGCAGATGATATGATAAGGAATCAATGAAACATTTAACAGTATTCATGAGCTCAAGTCTGATATAAGGACTAAGTGATATTATGGTTTGAGTATATAGAATATTTTGGGATTTTGGTATGCGGAAATAGTTAACTCTTGAAAACACTCATGTTTTCACTAAGGATCTATGGTAATTCATGTTTCAAAAGAATACATTATTAAAGTATTCACATCTTTGGAATGCGATCAACAAGATTTATCTTATGATATATGGGGGATAAATGATGGTATTCACATGATTGGATAATGACATTTCAAGTAATCATTTTCTTTATACTATATGATTGGACAAATGTATTTTGGATAAGTCTAAAGACTGGAATGGATTATTTCGGACATCATATAGTATTGTTTAAGGCTATAACTTTTTTCAATATTATTTCTGTAATGTTATAATAGTGAAGTTTTAGGAAAAAAAAGACAACCTGCAGGACGAGAGACAACCCGTCACGTCAGACAAGGTTGCGTGAATTGAACCCACAACCGAAGTGCAACATGCCTTTATCTCCTACCACTGGCCTACATGATGTCCTTGGTTATTAGAAACTAGTTTTATTCAGTGGTATGATAGATGATGTATTTGTCCATTTTTGAAATCATATACGATTAACCTCACCATAGATGGACTTATGTATATTTGACAACTTTTTCTAACCTTTTGTTTGAGACATATGGAATGACCCATCATTCAATCTGATGATCTGCTAACACTTCACGAATGGAAAATTCAACTTCATGTCATTAAGAGATGAAGTGGAAAATCATCAAGGCATGAACAACGATGAGATTATACCAAAATAAAGTAAGTAATTATTCTAATTCAAATTCATCAACTTTAGGGAAAAGATCTTGAAAACCAATTTTTTTTCCTAGTGCCCTTATATCTGACGAATCAGATGGTACATAAGATCATCACAAATTTATGGCTTTGTGATTATTGGATTTTTCATAGACATGTTCTCTACCACTCTCCATCAGAACTTGATGGTTAGATTTCTCTTCTATATCCATATTTTCACCTATGTTCTTCTATTTGGAAACCGAGTGATTAGTTAATTGGGGTAACCGTTACGTTTCATACTTTAGTTTTTAAAGATAAGTTTTGGTATTCCTTTTTATGATGTGGTTTTCTATTAAATAAACATTCCTGTAGTAAACCATTTATAACCCCGACGAATATCGAGGGAGAAATTCATTTTAAGGGGGGTAGAATGTAACACCCTGAGATTTTATAAAAAAATATTCTTTTTAATATCATTGATTTCTTATGTTGTACGCTACACTAAAAGGATAATGCAATACACACATCCTTGAATTGGATTTCATTACACGCAATTGCGACCTTCCACGATAGTGTGTGTTGTACGAAGTACTGAGTTTCACTAAACATCGATATATTATTAAAATATTATATAAACTAGCCGGTATGAATAGTAATACCCACTTTTTAAAATTTTATAAATTTTATCATTCGAAATGGAATTCATTTTTGGATTCATAATATCGAAATTAGCCTAGGGTGAATTTTTGGTATTTTTCTGAAAACATTCAATTTTGGATGAAAAGTGAAAACACTCGGTTACTATTTAAAACCCGACATTTTATTTAAATAATTATTTATTTTATTTAAATTTATTTTAGGTAAAAATGGAAACATAATACCTATATATGTTCAATGTAATTCATTGGAATCGATTTATAATAATATTACATTTATAAATCTTTAATTGAACTTTTCACCGTCTTTACCCACCTCCTAGGAGAATTTGAAAATTTATATAAAACTTAATTTTACCGCTTCTGTGAGTGGAATTTCGAAAATCAAAGAGACACAGATAATATCAAGGAGTAAAATTTGGTTCAATAAGATAAAAATAATTTTTTGGTGAATAGTGACTTTTTACTTTTATTTACCACGGTTAAAAGTAAATAGGGTAATCAAGGGGAAACTGATATAATTATTACCCTAACACATGTCCTAATTCTATTGGATAAGTTTAATATGACCAAAAACAACCTTAGGAATAAAATTTTACCCTTTAGGTCCACTTGGATTAGATTAGGACATTTATTATTATTTTATTTAAAAAAGAGTTAAAATAGTTAAAATCAATGTTTAATAAGTAAAACATTTTTAATATTGGGTTATACATAAGATAAATTCCACTATAAATATTTTTTAGAAAGCTAAAACGATTTACTACGTAATGTTATTTTATTTATAATTTTTAGACATTAAATAATTTAATTTATTTATGACACAATGGTGATGCAGTAATTACCTAAATAATGAAATATTAAAATAATTGATATTATAAATACCAAAATAATTGTAATATTGAAACTTTTTATGAATTAAAATTATTTTCTAGGTTAATATGACATGTTAGTATTTATTTAATTAACTTTTTTAGAACTAATCATGTTGTTATGATTCGTAGAAAAATCAATTACCAAATAGTGTCAAAATTGACATGAAATAGTTTTTAAAACAAATATGATATTATTAATTGTTATTCTATTCATAAAAGTCTAAGGAAAGGAAAAATGACTTAAATAAGGTCATATATATTAATACTTAACCACTTGGGGTTCTTTTTTCTTGTTATAGTATGTTTATTAACCATATATTGTAAGAAAACAAGAAGACCCAGTAAAAGATAAATTATTTAACTTAGAGTTAAATCTAAATGATACTGTTAAAATACTAACCTAAACATTTATAAAACCTATTGGATGAGATTATTTTGACCCATCCCCACTTTATTTTATAAATAAATCAATTTGGAGCTATTATAAATCGAATATGACTTTATTATAAAATAATATTTTAAGTTTTTCCTAAGTTTCCCCTCTCCTCCCATATAAAAGGGCACCTCCACCCTCTCCTCCTCATGCCATTTTGAGCCTTCAAGATCGGCCAAACCCTTCTAATTTCCCATATCAACTTCCCTAGAAAAATACTAGAGGTACTGGTCTTCTTCAAAGACCAATTTTTAGTTCCCTAAGAGGATGTTTCAAAGAGGCGTGTCAAAGAAGATGTAATATCTGTTACCGATTCTTTCAAATTTATTTCTTCATCTACTTACTATTATTTAGTTTTTTAATTATGAAGTAAAAAAAATTAGTATCACTCATATAATTATATGTTATTATAAATATTAAACAACCCCATTTCACCTTCTGTCCATTCTACAGAAATCGAAATCCCCGCACATGCGTACGTACAAAATACCGTCTCCACGTCGTGGTGTAATATTTTTTCACCACCACATTACATGGATGGGTATAATGGTGTAAAAAATAAAAATATATAGTTATTACAATATCTTAATGATTATGAGATATTATATCATCCACTCCAATTCAATTCAATAAGTATGGGAACAATATCATCGCTCGTGCGTACGTACGGATTACAGTCTCCACGACCCGATGAGATTCTTTCTCCATGTTAACCATTAAAGAATGATTATAAAGTATATATAATGAATAATAATAAAATATATGACATTATAAATATAATGGATTTATGTATATATATATATGTCATCTACTTACTTCTATTCAAGTCAATAAGGAAAGGAAAACATCATTCATGCGTACATACGATCTACCATCTTGATGAACGGTGTATTTCATTTAATATATATATATATTATATATATATACTGAATATATATTAATATATAAACCCTGGTTTAAATTATTTAAGTATTTAAATCATGATATAAGTAATAATAATATCACGAACAACAAGTCCAAAAACTTACGATAAATAAAACGATTTTACCCAAAACGATGCTTTAACATGGAATTTACAAAAGAACGGGTAATATAAAGTCATAAGTGAACAATATAAGATTTAATAACGATGAATATGATTCTTTATTAAGTCAATGACAATATTTAAATCATTATACAGGAGGTTCGAATATGTACCAAGCATATCAGACTTAATGTAACAGATAATTATTCCAATATCATTCTTATCCGAGATTGTTTATTCGTATGTATTTACTGGGACTATGTTTATTATCCATGTACATATGTTCTCAAAATGTTTTCATAAAATGTTTACTTTTCTTCCATGTATGTTCAAAGTCATTTTTACCCTTTTTTAATTTTACCACATCGTATGGAATGAATCTTTCTTTTGTTTACTATACGAGGTACTTTTGGACTTTTCCAACAAAAGTACAAGAATAATGTTTTTTTAACTTATAAGGCATGAAAGGATTTTTACGGTTTCATAATGACATATTTTTATAAATCTTACTCTACAGTATTTCATGACTATTTTAAAAAAAATCCTTCTCCATTAATATTGTGTGGAATTTTGTGAAAAGAAATTATTTTTAAGAAGAAAAAATATTTTCCTCAAGAATTCTTTTCAAGTGTTTTATCAAAACCATTTTCCATCTAAGATTACATTATTTCATATGTGTATGTTTCAAGCATAATATCTCCATGATTTAAATGGTTTAACTTTTCTTATGATGAAATTATATCCATATGTTTTATATGGATTATGTTATGATTGGATGATGTTTATGAAACCAATTTTTATTCTTTGGGTTATGATGAATGATTTATGTTTATGTTGTGGAAAAAGTAAGAATGATTTCATTGTGAGATGGGTGGGACCTATATCTCCCTCCAATTAATTGGGTAAATATTTATATCTCATGAGATAGACATGGATGGAATGGTCAGTTAATCCGGTTCAGTGATACAGGACTAGAATGAGGAGTGAAATTGATTCAGAATGGGACTTTTTCCACTAAGATGGTCTTGGCAGCAATGCCTTGGATACTATGGAAATAATATCATGTGATAAATGGTTTTCCACAATTAAAAGTTTTATTCCCATTCTATTTTACCATTATTGATGTTCATTTATGATCTATTCCTTACGTACTGCCATGATTTATTTCACAACTCAAGATTTTGATGTTTAATATTTATGTTCATGTTTTGAAGTTCAAATTTAAATGGTTTGTTTTATTTTCTCCATTTTTACCCTTACTAAGAATTTGAGCTCACCCTTTATATATTTTTTTTCCCTAGGATATAAAGAAAGGTTTTAGGAATAAAAAAATGTATGATCATTATGAGAGATGTTGAATATTTTTCACCAAGATTAGAAGATTGTGATCCAAATTTCCAAAAACACTAAACTATTACGGTCCTTTGGTGTCTGTTTTTGTTATGTATCAAGTATTCTGAAAAATTAATGTAATATCAATGTATGTCAAGCTGTGGGACTCTACAGTGATCATGTGACATGATGAGGATTTCTTGGTCTTCTATATCCTAGAATTGAACTTTCATGGTCTGAAACCTGATTATATGGTGTGGTCGTGATGGATTCAATACAAGTGATTAAATGAAGATGGATGATGTGGATACCTTAGTTGTTATACCTTGGATTTTTCCCTTGGGTTGTAACACATGATTACTTTTCATAGATCATAGTTGGTTGGAGTGTTATTTATAGGATTGACCATCAGTATATGAAATTCTACTTTTCAGTGAATGGAGGTGAGTATAGTTGAACCCAGGTGTAGGACGATTATCCCCCTATGGTGACTCTGCTTTCTCAGAGACATTTTCTGTAGTTGGATGAATTATGTACATGTGAATTGGGATAAGAGACCCGAAGATCGACTTAATTATAGAATTCTTGAGTTGAACAATTTCTAGCTCAATGCCCTTAAATAGGATGTCTAGGTGATTAGGATTACTAACACAAGGATCGGCTGCTGGTGCAGTTTCATGTTATTTTTTTATAGATAACAATGAATATTCATATTTATGTATATATTTATAGGTATGGGACTATACATGTATATATATATATAGATATGGATATACATGGGGGCATTTTCCTAGTTGCCCAGGATTACGAACCATGGGTTCGAATGTGGTTTCATGTAATGTATTTTACCATCTTCTTTGTTGTGCATCAACTAGAATTGGTAGTTTACTTTTTCATACACATATATTAATGAATTTATAGGTTGATTGTTAGTGTATCCTATTGATATTATTTCTCACCCCAGCGTGTTCACATCAGTGTACCTCTAGACTATATATCTTATATTTTGGATTAGGAACATTTGAATTGTAGATAGGGATGATGCCAAGAGTTATTTGATAGAACTGAGCTGCTCGTTTGGTTATTTTGATCAGGCCGAGGCTATTTGACTATTTCTTAGAGATCGGTTACATGCTATATTTTGGATTTAGTGGTATATCGATTTGCTTTTAATTAATTTTCCTTTTGTACTCATGTATATTTATGGGAGGATTAGTGTGTGACTAGTGTTATATTTCATGGCATCGTTTTTTGGAATTTTATATAATTTTCATTTATTATTAAAAAATGATCTATTTAAATTTATTTCTATTTCTCAAATTGTTTAATATATTCTATGTATGAAACTTACCTATTTCTATTGTTAACTTACTCTAATATGATGGAATTGTCTCCACACTATCACACACTAGTCCCACACTTCTAGTCAGAAACCCCTCGTGTATTGGAAGGCGCGCTTGAAGCCTCACAACCCACCTTCTTGTAGCACTAGTTTAGCACCATCAATGCGAGGATGGTACTACGTGGTATTATATGAGTTCTTTTCCAGGACATTAATATTTGGGATATTATATACATGAGTATTTGGAATGTGTCTAGACCACTGATGGATATCAGCTAGTGTGTTGAGAAAACTTATTCCTGTATGAATTATTAGTTCATGGGTATGGGATTGTGGTTCTGATTAGCAATATTATAATTGTGTATTGTTATCTCCTTGAGCGACACACATGTTGTGTGGATGTTATGATTTACTATGGATCTCGGGCTCTTTTTCATTGGGAAGAGGTCCGTGATGGATTTTGACTCTTAGAAAACAAACGAAAGAGGTGTCTCATTCATCTCATTTGGCATGTTTCATTCATATCATTTAGGCATTCAAATTTATGATTTCAATGACGATTGAGGCATTTTTAGTTGGGCCTTGTTATACCACATGATTTTTATGAGATAATTTTTTTTAATTTATTTGATGTATTTTGTTTTATTCTACAACAAGATAAGATTGCGTAATATGAATCATCAGCATAGCTTATGGTATGTGAAACATTATTCTTGGCTTGTGTTACACACAAGTTCAAGTTCTTTTGATATAATTCATTTCATGCAAGAATGAGTATAAGGGAACAACTAAATATTATTATGTTACCATATAATATATATGTTAAAATGGTGGGTTTAATAGGGTTAATTTATTCATGAAAACAATTTTTACCCAAGTATTTAATTAATTATTTTTGTAAAAAAATATTCATAAATGAAAATAAAACATTTTTTTATTTAAAAGAAAATTCTTTTCTATAAAAACATTAAAATGAAAATAAGTGAGTTTATAAAATAATAAAATCACTCTATGGATTTTATATGAAATATATATTTAATATATTCAATATAATGTTTAAAATTCATCATATATGTTTTCTATCCACGGTATAAGAACAAATTCAATTTTTCTGTTAAAAGAAGTATTTTTCAAAAAAAAATTCAGTTTTTCTAACATTTGATGGAGAACCCATTTTAAATCTAGTTTTTTTACAATTTTATACATTTTTTTATTAAATAATGTTTTTATTAGGAATCGGGGCATCAAAATTTATTTTGATTGAAATTTTTTGTAATTTTTTTATAAAATTCATATTTTAATGAATAATGAAATATAATACATTTTAATTCATTTTTTTTCTAATTTATTTATATACTTAAAATATATTTAGATTTTATTTTAAACTATATTAAGATTATGTTTTTACCATTTAATCCAATGTTGGTCATTTAATGTAATTTCACATTGGAATTTGATATAAACACATGTAAATCTTTTGATGGTTTTTACATTAAAAAACATGTTATCTTGATCTGACAATGGGAATTAATGTAAAATTAATTACTGAAATTTATATGTTTTAAATTTGGATTTTTTTTAAATATTTGGAGTTAGTAGGTCCAATTTTTCTAAAAAAAATTTAATTTATTTTTTGGAAGTTATGAATAGAAAGCTTGGTAGTTTTTATTTACCATGGTTAAAGGTAAACCATGTAAATCAGGGTAACAAATAATATGATAAGGATAATGAAATTACCCTAACACATACCAAAATTATATTTGAAGAATAAAATTATACCCTTAAAACCTAAGTATAAATATTGATTCGTTTTGTGGACTTTGTTCCATGAATTTTATATAATTATTGTTAAAACAAAAAAAACTGACAACATGTCACCCTCTTGTCTCTTAAAAGTATAATAATTTTAATATTGTGACAAACATGATGAAAATTAAATAATAAATTGTATACCAAAATATAATTAAATTATCTATATCATTTAAATTTATTTAATCTTTATATATATTAAATAATTGAAATTAATATTGACACAACTGTGATTCAATAATTACTTTTTATGATAAATATAAAATATATGATATTATATACATCAAAAAAATATTATAAGAAATAATTTATATAATACATGACTTTTTCCCAAATGAATATGAAATTTTATAATATAATTAAATTGTTCGGTTTGATATTATCTTTCTAATGAATTATATTTAAATTCAATGAAATGAATAGTGTAATAATGGACAGTATTGATATTTTATAAAAATAATTTTTTATTAAATTATTTAAATGTAATAAAAATATTTCGAAATCAGAAAGTGAATATGATAAGGTATTAAAGATCATTATGATTCCAATTATGGGAAATTTACACCATATATGTAAAATTAAAATCCTATTAATAATTAAAATATTGTTACCACAAATTATAATTAAATGAAAATAATATATGGTAAACCGAAAAGATAATGTGTAAAATAAAATCAATACATGTATAAAAATTATAGGATGATAGGATTTAGAAATATACTCATCTAATATTCTACATATTTCTATTTTTTTTGTTTTTGGATTTAAAAATTAATTTTAATTAATTTAATATATTATAAATTTCCAAGGGTTCCCTGAACTCAATTATAAAAGGTCACCTCCTCGCTCACCTATTCACAAACATTTGATCCTTAAAGCACACCTATAAACTAATATATTACCATATAAACACACTTAGTCACTTTCTATAGGTTTTGGTCTTCTCAAAAGACCAAATCTATTTCCATTAAGACGAGATATAGAGGAATCATGTCGAGCAAGAGGTAATCTCTTCAACCAATTCTTTCAAACATATTTTTTCTTATACATCATCTTCATGAGTTTTTTCCATTATAATTTAATGAATATGGAATCAATTTTATACTATGATTTTATTATGATCATGGAAAAACCGTATTGAACCTTCTATCTATCCTATGTAAAATGAAAACACTATGTGCACGTATATACGGCTTACCGGCTCCACGTCGTGGTGTAATCTGTTTTTCACCACCACCATACTTGGAAGGAAAAATGATGGAAATAGTGAATTTATATTATTATTTTATCATGATATGCATTCTGGAAAAACATATATACCATCCACTTCCATAAAATTTCACAATTATTTGAATGATATCGTCACTCGTGCGTAAGTACGGTATACTGTCTCCATGATGGGATGTGATTCATTCTACAACATATCTTTTAATAAATGATTATATAAATGTATAGAATGAATAAATATGATTTTTATTACATTAATATCATTTTTAATGATATATATATGATCTAAGAAGGAGAACCATAACTTATTTGAAAAAACAAGCATACAAAAATGAAGCAGTTTATACCTGAATAACGGGTAAAAATGAAATATTATTAAATAAGAGGGCATAATATGAGAATATATGATGTCATAAAAATTAATATGATTCTAGAATATGAAAATGAAAATATTTAAATAATTATAAATTAGGTTTAGATACACACAAAGGCTTACAATCTATGGTACGAGATTATTTTGTCTCACTTTTATTTCAGTGGGACATATGCCTTATACACCACCAATTTCTTCGGGGTGGTATTTATGCATCCCATAAATGTTTTATGATTATTATTATCTAGGTTATGATATTTAATTATTCAAAAAAATTTATTTATTTTATTATGCATATTATTTTACTTATTATAATTGATAAGGGATAATTTTTCAATCTAATATTTATCCGAGATTTGATTATACGTTATTATAAACAGGGGTATATTTATCATCTATATCCATGTTTTATAAAAAATTTTATAAAATGATTAATTTTATACTATTTATGTTTAAATTAATTTTTACCCATTTATTACTTTTACAATATGGTTTTTAAGGAATATATCTTTCGTTTACCATATATGGTACATTTTTACTTTTTTATAAAAAGTATGATGAGAAATTTATTCAATTATATGGCATGGATATATTTTCAAACATTTTTTCCATGAAGATTACTCTTCATGATTTAACGTTTATTTTAATAAATTATTCTCTTTTAAATTTGAACGACATTTTGGGAAAAGAAAAAAAATTTAACGATGAAAGGATTTTTTTTCTCAAGAATTAAGTTCAAGTGTTTTATCAAAATTATCTTTCATATAATAGGATGTTCCTTAAATATGGTTATATTTATATACCCATTTTTTATATGATTTTATTGTGTTAATTATGGTATTATATTTTATATGTATTATGTTATGATGGAATAATGTACAATAAAACCATTTTAATTCCTTGATCAGGCTGTGATTAATGATTTATGTTTTTGTGGAACACGTAAGAATGATTTAATTATGATATTAATGGGACCTATATCTACCTAAAATTCATTTGGTAATGATTTATATCTCATTAGATATATATTACTAGAATGTAAAGTAAATTATGTTTAGCAATACAAGGCTGAAACCTGGAGTAAACATTGTTCATTAATAGACTTTTTCTACTATGATGGTTTTGGAAATGACCCTTGGATAATATGAAAATTATTTTCTATGATTATGTGTTCGGAATATGTTCATATTTTGGGCCAATGCATTGTTATCATGTTTAATATTCCTTTATTATTTATACCTTATGTACTTCAAGCATTTATTTTACGACTCAATATCTTGATATTCCAAATTTATGTTCATTTTTTAAATTCTTATATTTATTTTTTCTATTATTTTCCATTACTGATCATTTGATGTCACAATATTTATGTTTTTATTTCACATGGGAGAAAAATAAAGTTTTTTGGTAGGAAAACTAATGGTGAACATATTTATTATAGATGTTGAAGATTATTCACCATACTTTAAGAATGTGTTCCGAGTTTCCACAGAATCTAAAATAATACAGTCTTTTCATGTCTATTTGTATTATGTGTTAAGTATTCCTCAAAAGAAACTTATTTTATATGTATGAAAATTTTGGGTCGTTATAGTTGGTATTAGAGAAAAGGATTAGTCAACTTTTGGAAACTACAATGTGAAAACATTAGTGAGATCCCTAGAGATATATCTAATGATATTCTAGGGATATCCTAAGGATAAGTATATATATTGGATACAATCCTAGGATTTTTGTGATAATCATGACTAAACTAGGGTTTAAATGAAGATATCATATATTGAAATATTATAATTATTTTACTTTATGTGTTTCTAATATCTGATAAGTATTTCTCACACTTTTCTTTCTGGTTTTAGTCAATATCCAAAACTAAATAAAACATAGTTAAACATTAAATTTTTTAGATCTATAAATTTTGAGAATTATAAAGATCGATTTCCTGAGTGGAAATATCATGAATAGAATCATGGAAATTGTATGATTATTATTCATACTACTGAGGATAAAGATATTATAAACGACATGTTATAGGTATGTGATTTTCCTAAAGTATTTTTTACATTTAACCTAAGAAGTTTGAGGTTAATAAACATTAAGAAATCATTCATATTTTAAAAAACATGTAGATTATGGATCCTGAGTAATTGTTCAAGAATAAAGATGAATGATTGAGTTGTATATGTTTCAAAATTCAGAGATTATGTTATATGAGTAATGAAATATATAAGTGTTTTCAGTATAAGTTTTTCATTAATGATTGGAAGGGATATGTTGAATATTTCTAAGGAGACAAAAAAAGTTATTTAAGGGTAAAGTTATATACTTGTATAACACATGATGAAGGTAAATATAACCCTTAATATGTCTCTTATGTTATGATAATGATATTTGTATAAATATATGTTGGATTTGAATAAGTAAATTGGATCATGATAGTTTATTGGGAACTAATTATGGAGTTGTTGACAAGATGGTTATGATAACATGTATAATGTATACAAATTTTTGGGACATAATGAAATATAACCAATATGTTATGGAATATAGAAAGATACATTTTTCAATAAGGATATCTGAAATTTCAGGTTGTTACCATGACTCAAGAGAATACATGATGAAGGAGTTCACATTTTTTGAATGTGACTAACCAGATATATCTTATGATATATAGGGGATAAAAGTTTAGATAAGTTTGGGAGCATTTTT
The DNA here is from genome assembly GCA_963277665.1 of Viscum album. Lineage (NCBI taxonomy): Eukaryota > Viridiplantae > Streptophyta > Magnoliopsida > Santalales > Viscaceae > Viscum > Viscum album. The sequence continues at coordinate 114,678,028 of OY728161.1, forward strand.
ATATATTTTTGGATTTTAATATTTCTTATGTATTATAATTTTATCAAATTTTTGTAAATATTAATTTAATCATTGGATAAATTTTGTTAGAATAAACTATTATCTCACATTTTATGGAATTATGCATCTTTCATAACTTCTAATATCCTTTTTGTGATAAAGGTGTATGGAATGACCTATCCTTAAATTTATGGATCACATGATTTTTTTAACACTTCAGGAATAAAAAATTAAATTTCATTTAATTGAAAAAGATATAATGTTTTAATTGTTCAAGTAAAGATAAATGATGAGATTGTACTGAAATCAAGTAAATATTTCTTCTCATGTTCTTCACCTTTAGGAAATGGATATTGAAAACTTAAAATGTTATCCTAGTATATTATTATCTGATGAATCATATGGTCCCTTAAATCATCGAATATATATGGAATTATGATTGTTAACTTTCACATAGCCTTGTTTTTTTATCAATGTCCATCCTAACATGATGGTCACATTTTATCTTCCATGTCCATTTTTTTCATCCCACCTATGTTCTCCTTTGTGAAAACCTCAGAAGGAGTTAAATTGGGTAACCTTTGTGATTCAAAAATTAATTTTTAAAATGAATTTTTAGTATTTCTTTTTATAATGTGGGTTTCAATGAAAGAAAATTTTAACTAGTAATCCTCTTATAACATTAATGAATTTTGAGGGCGAAATTCATTTTAAGGGGGGTAGAATGTAACACCCCATGATTTTTATGATATAGATTTTATTTTAATTTATCTGATGTATTTTTTTGTATGCCACACCAAGCTAATATTATAAAATATTCAATTTTTTTATGATAAAAGAATTATTATTAAAAAAAATACATTTTTACCAATATTTGATGGAAAACCCATTTTATGACTAGTTTTTTATACTTTCATATGCTTTTTATGACAAAATAAATATCTTATCTGGAATTGGGAAATTAAAATTAGTTTTTGGTTGAAGTTGTGGTGTTTTTATGATGAAATCCATATTTTAATGAGTAGTAAAAAATACTACATTTTAATTCAAAACACCCTTTTTGTCTAATTTATTTATATAGTTAGATTATATTTTGATTTGGATTTAAAGATTATTTTTATTTTTATATTATAATTTCATCCAATTTTAGTCATTAGAGTTAATTTCACATTGAAATTTGATATAATCACTTATGAATCTTCTGATTGTTTTAACTTTAAAAAAACCCACATTTTCTCCCTTTAACAACAGAAATTAATTTTAAATTAATTACTGAACTTTTATTAATTCTAATTCAAAAAAGTGATTCCATATTTTGGATATGTATGTATAAATTATTTAAATAGGTCCATTTTATTTTCTTGGACATTATGAAGAGTACCTTTTGTAATTTTTACTTACCATGATTAACGGTAAATAAAGTAAATAAGGGTAACAAATAATATAATAAGAAAAATAAAATTACTATAACACCTTGAAAAATCCTATTGGATGAATAAAATTATACCCCTAACACCTAAGGATCACAATATATTCCTTTAATGGACTTTTTTCCATTAATGTGGCGTAATTATTATTAAAACAAAAGAAAGTGGCAACATGTCGCCCTCTTATCTCTTATAAATACAATACTTTCAATGTAGTGATAAACTTGATTAAACTACAAACATAAAAAGTATCCTGAAATCTAATGAAATTATCTATATCATATTAATTTATTTATAATAAGTAGATATTAAATATTTACCATTAATATTAACACAACAATGATACAATAATTATTTTATTAAGAGAAATATCAAATAAGTTATAATATAAATATTAAATTAAATATTAAAATAAATATTATATGAAAAATTATATATCATACATGATTAATATTGGTGACTATGACATGTTATAAGAATATTAAATTTCAATTTTTGAATATATATCTCTGTATGATATTTATATAAATTCAATGAAATAAATAGTGTAAAAATTTACACTATTGATATTTTATAAAAATAATATTTTATTGAATTATCTAAAAATCATATAAATATTTTAAAATCAAAAATTTTAATTCATAAGGTATATAAGTTCATTAAGTATACAATTATATGAAATTTACCCCATATATGTAAAATTAATAGCCTCTTAATAATTGAAATGTTGTTACCAACATTTAAAATTAAAAGTGGATAATTAAGGGTAAACCGAAAAGATAAGGTCTAAAATAAATCCAATACAAGTATAAAAATTATTACAAGAGAGTATTTATAACTATAATCGTCTTATATTAGACATATTTCAATTTGGATTCTTTTTTATTAAAAAATTATTTATAATAATTTACTATTTTAAGAATCTCCTAAGGTGCCCCTTATCTCAATTATAAAAGGAAACATCATCCCTATCCTCTTAACTTCACTTTTTTCATTAAAACTGGGCCATACCCTGAAATATTTACTTCTAAAATTATTTAGTCACATTATAGAGGTTTTTTTCATCTCAAAACACCCACTCTAGTGCTTGTAAGAGTTAATTTATAGGAATAACTTCGAGGAAGAGGTAATCTCTTCTACTGATTCTTTCAATTTTGTTTCTTCTTATAATTCCTCTTATTGAGTTGTTTCTATTATAAATTAATTAATACATTATCACATGTATAATGAGATGATATTAAGAACATGTGACAACCATATTCCACCTTCTATCCATAATACGAAAAATGTAAACACCACCCATGAGTACGTATGACTTTCTATCTCCACGTCGTGGTTTAATCTATTTTCCCCACCACCGTAGTTGGATATATTAAATGATGGAAATAATAACTATATTTGATTATTATAAAATAATATGAATTATTTATTAACATATATACTATACACTTCAATACTATTTTACATTTATCAGAATGATATAATCGCTCATGCATACGTACGACCTACCATCTCCACGATGTGATGCAATTCAGTCTACAAGATATACATTAACCAATAATTATATAAATCTAAAGAATGAATAAATATAATATTTATTATGTTAATTTAATTTTTTATAGATATAAATTTGACCTAATAAGGGTAACTAGAACATATTCGGAAAAACATTCAAAATAAAATGAACTAGTTTATACGAGGAAACGAGTAATAAGGAAATATTATTCCAAAAAAGTAGATAATATGAACATATATGATATCATAAAAATAAATATTATTATATAATATGTCAATGACTTCATTTAAATCATTATAAATGAGTTTCATATACACACAAAGGATAGTAGACCGATGGAAAGAGATAAGCTTGTCTCACATTAATTTCTATGGGATATATGCCTTATATACCACCGATATCAATTGAGTGGTTTTTATTCTTCCCATGAATGTTATTTTATTTTTATTATGAATGATATGATATTTAATTATTAATTTAATTTTCATTATTTTATGACGCATATTATTCAACTACTTATAATTGTCAAGGGATAATTTTTCAATCTCATCTTTAACTGAGATTTCATTATACGTAAGTATTTACTAGGGATATATTTATCATACATGTCCATGTTTTATTAAAATGATTTGATATAATTTTTAATATTCATATATGTGTTATTAATTTCATTTGTAGAAATTTTTAAATTTTAACACATGTTTTGAAGGAATATTTCTTTCATTTACCATACGAGGTACTTTTTGACATTTCGGGAAAAAGTACGAAAAGATTGTTTTTTTAAATTACATGGTATTGATGGTTTTTTACAAATTTTTTACATGAATCATTCTCTACACAATTTCATATTTTTTAATATATTTTTTTCTTTTAATATTGTGTGGAATTTGTTGAAAATAAATTAATTTTTAAGAAGCAATGATATTTTCCTCAGGAATTAAGTATAAGGGTTTTATCAAAATTATTTTTGATCTAATAAGACATTATTTAAATAGAGTTATGTTTCTCTATATATTATTAATATAATTTGATTCTTTAAATTATTTAATGATATTTTATATGTATTATGTTATGACGGAATGATTTTTAAGAAACCAAATATATTTATTGAGTTATGCTATGATGAATGATTTTGGTTTTTGGGAAATATGTAAGAATGATTTCATTATGAGATGAGTGGGACCTATATATACCTCCAATTCATTGGGTAAAGATTAATTTATAATGATATATACATGAATGGAAGAGATTGTAAATATGGTTTAGTAATAAATTTCTAGAATGACATGTAAATATGGCTCAGTAATACAGGGTTGAAACAAAAAGTATATCTTTTTCAGTTTTGAAAGGGTGGAACGAGGAGTGAACTCAGTTTGGTAATGGACTTTGTAATCTATAATGGTCTTAGTAATGATACATGGATAATATGGAAATGAATTTATATGAATCTATGTTTTCCAAATGTTCATGATTTATGCCAATGCTATGTTATCTTGGTTAATGTTCCTTTACTATTTATGCCTTACATACTGCCATGTTTATTTTATGACTCATGATTTTGATATTCGAAAAATATGTTCCGGTTTTTACATTCTTATGTCTATGTTTCTTATGTTTTACCATAATGAGAATTTGATGTCACCTTATTTATGTTTTCCTTTCCCCCAAGGATATAAATAATGGTTTTAGTTTTGGAAAACTAAAGGTGGTGATATTAATGGGAGATGTTAATGATGGCTCACGAAGCTAGAAGAATGTTATCTGAGTATCCAAAGACACTAATCTAATAATTTATTTGTGCATCTATTTGTGTAATTTATTAATTATTTCGAAAAAAATGTAATTTACAGGTATGTAAATCTTGGGACATTAAATTCCTTCTTACGTATATATATTTATTTTATATGGAATGTTATGTGGATCTACATTTAATACTTTTATAGATCTTTATGATGAATCAGTACTCAACCATGTGTTGTAGAGTGACCTTTGTCGGTCGATATGGAATGTGATGTCTTTACGTTGAATCCCTTTTAGAGTGTTGTTTGTTAGTTCTATTCTTGTCTAGATATATCATTGAGTATGATGCTGATGGATATAAGGACTTTCATAGAAACAGGACCTCCATAGGGTATTTTTGTATATGGATTCCCAATGAGTGTCATTTTAGTTTTTCTTATGTATTGGTATCATGAACTCTAGGGAGTATTTCCTTTTCATAATTATCGATGTGTATTGGTCCCTTGAATGATGAGTTTTCAGTTTTGATGCTTTTGGGCCATTTTTATCTTTAACTTCTTCTAAGAGGTTGGATGTTTTAGGCTTGGTGGTTTGAACTTATGATCCATTTGTGAGGATTTTTCTATATAACTAGGTGGGAGACCGAGAGGCTCATATTTTTAATCAGTACCTTGTAGATAGAAACCCATTTTGTTTTTGTGAAACCTATGTAATAGATTTTACACTGTTTTCTGATGCCTTTTTAGTCTGTGATTTTCTGTTTGATCATTTTTTGATCGAGGAATGGTTCTTGATTAGGTTTTTATTATATTAATTTTTATGCTTTGATCTTTTGGTATACACCTTTGGTGTTTGTGATTTTTTAGGATGGACTCAACGGGAAGGATTGTTCGAGTGCCTGGCCCGATCAACAAGTGTTTCTGTTATTGATAATGTATTCATATATCGTGAAGACATTCATGACTGGAATGACGTTGTGTGAAGGGTTATAATGGAATAAATCCTGGAATAGGTGAGGTGTGTGATTCTGAAGAGGTGTTTCAATGGAGCACCTGGATTAATGAAATAGATGTGAATTGTATCACGGCCATCTTAGCATCATAACATTTGAATTTCTAGAGTATGAGTTGGGTGAAAAAGGTACATACTATTGGTGCATGATATCATTTGTATCATAATTGTTGAGTGGCATAGTGTGATCCATTTACTAATGTTTCCAAGACTCTTTTTGGGCTTCATTTCTTGAGAGTTGTAGTTTGAATAAATATTTTACATCTATAGTATAGGTGACATCAGATGTAAATTTGGTGTCATAGGATGGTTGTCCCATTGTTGAATCATGGTCATGTTTTGTTCGAATGGTGAGCATCTCTCTGATGGATATGTACACACACTTATGTAAAATCTTAGTGTACTCTTTTTAGATATAAACATTCTCTATCTTGATTCATATTGAATATTTTAAGAGATAATAGTCCCTATGATGAGGTTATTTAATATTTTTTCTAATGTTTCTTCCCTTTTCAGGGAGTGAACCTATTGTGGTTGAGATCGATGGGCGGTGTAAGGTAATCCATACGGTGGGGAGTGTACCATTGGATTTTTTAGGTAGGTGACCTTCCTTTTTTGTTGAATTTTTTTTTCTGGTTTTATTGAGTTCATATTTTTATTTTGAGATGTCGACAACTGTATTCTTGTAGGGATGAGTACCAAATTGGTCACAGTTAAACATATTTCATGTACGAGATGGTTGTAAAAGATATAAGGTTGGTAACTGAACAGTCCATATACCTTGGTTATGAAAATTATCTCGGTAATAGAATATATATTAGTATTTTACGTGGGATTTTATGGTAATGGATGGTTTTTGTTGGAGATTTTGTAAGGACTCATGTTTTTCTAAACTACGGTTTTGTGCGGAAATTTGAATTTTTTATTTTTGATGCTTGTATGTGGTTAAAATGGACTTTTACACTTGAATATGATATCAAATAATTTATATTACCACGCTTTTGGTCTCTAAATATTGTGTGTACCCTAGGATCAGTGTTCGGTGGAATTCAGAGTTATTCAATGTTTAGACGAATAATTGATATTATTAGTTAAATGTTAAATTATTCTTGTAGGTTCGTTCGGTGATATAATTTGAATGGAGTGCCAAATTTTGTTCTTTTCGCCACTATTGGGTTTTTAATGGGTATTTTATATTAGGTGGGGAATAAATTCAATTTGGGAACTAGGGCCGACCCGACCCCCTTTTTTATTTTTTTTCTAGTTTAATTTTCCATTCTTTTCCATTTCTTTTCATTATTCCTTCATTACTTCTCACAAATTCCTCATATATATATCCTCCTTCACTCTAACTAAATATAGAATGGTAGAGTGATATATAAATAGAGATAAGAATAAATAGAGGTATTATCGAGAAACATTGAATATGATGGATCGTCCTATGACAAATGTGGATCGTGAAATCGAGAGAAGCTTAGGTGGTTTCCTCCCAAATGACAAAACATTTATGTTTTCTCCATATATCCTTGTATATATGTTTTTAAAAAAAATTTAAAAGTCCTATTATGTTTTCTTGGGGCCCCTAGATGCCCGATTTGTTGTTTTGGAGAAAAAATAGGGGATTCGAGTGATTTGAGGGATTTATGTTCGGTAAAACTAGGTTACAAAGAATGTAGTCTAGGGTGACACATCATTTTTTCGTAGTGTTTGGGGAAGATTAATTTTATGGAGTACAAATTGTGTATACTTGTGTACACACTATGTACTAGTACTCAGCCATGTAGATTGGTACTCAGCTAGGTATACACATGTAGGGGTGCATTATTATATAGAGTGCACAAACAGACCCCATGTGGGCATTACACCATGTACAATTACATAGCCTAGACATGTATACGGCTAGGCCAGATGAGGGACATGGGAAGATTCCCAATGTTGTGTACACACTGTGAGATCACCTTACCAACCATGTACCTAGGGAGTTTACTTTCCCATGCTAGCAGAAGTACATTCTTATGTGGCCCTTTTGGAGTACACACTATTTATCAAGGGTGATATGTCATGTACTTCCCATTTTCAACCCTTTAGGGATTTTTCATATTTTATATACCATGATTTATAATTGGACCCTAGAGTTTTCCATTATTAGTAGTTTCCCATTTATATTGCGATGGTTAACCCCATGGAGTGATATAAGGAATCCTAATGGGTGTTTTTGGGGTTCAACGCAAATAGAGAGGTTTTTCCTCTAGCTTTTGAGTTCAGTTGCCTCCTAATGGAGAGACTTGATTGGAATGATTATTTGGGGGTTCCGATGAAACTAGTATGAGATCCTAGTATAATATAAACCATGGGATATCTCTCATGAATGATTCCCAGTATCTTTATTATGGGGACGTTCTTTTTTGTCGTATGTGGACATGATTCCAGTTTTCCTAAGGATCCCATGAGGGATGAATTCACTTTTGAGATGATAGGGAAATTCCCTTGTTGGGTTCCTTATATATGTTCTATAATATGGACTCCAAGTTTAATGTATCTACCTTATTATGCGGCTATATAGAATCCCCTATAGTATTCCATTAACTTATTTTGTTTTAAGGATCCAGTGTTTGATGCCTCAATTTCCTACCATTTGAATATCCTTTGTTGGATTCCTCCATTAATATTATAGATAAGGATCGCATGTAAGATTCCTTAACTTGTTTTAGACCTGGATGATACCTATTAATATGTATCATAGTGTTTTAACTTGAGGGGTCCATGGAGTTCCCATTGATTGACCAACCTTGAGATATATGTCAGGTTTGGGTAGAGATGGTAGTGTGTGTCACCTTAGAACCTGTGTTGAGCTTGTAAGCCCATGGGGTTATTGAAGTAGTGTTGGGTTGGGAGTTCCATCCAACCACACTCATTTTTTTATATCTTCACATGTTTATTTCTTAAGAAGTGATGTTTACCAGAGCAGCTTCTTAGATGGTGGCTATTGAGTCGTACATGAGGTGTCTTTCATTCATTGGGATTTCTCGAATGTTCTTCATCATATTTGGCTTCTTAGATGAATTATTGGGTTGTCCAAAGATGTTTCTTGGAGTCCAGATTTTAAGCCTGACTTGATGTATATCAGATGCCTTGGAAATTTATAAATCCTTCGATCCATATGAAATCTAATCCTAGAGTTATACTTCGGTTTCCATTAGAATAATTCCTTGAACAAAATTAGTGGGATGATGAATTTTATTCCCTAACTGAAACATGGATTCTTTTTGTAGTAATGCCTTGTACAGGCTCAGTGGGATGATGAATTTTACTCCATAAGTTATACTATGTTTTTCTATTGGAGGAATTCCTTGGACAGACTCATAAGCCAGTTTTTTCTATAGATTATATGGATGTTTTAACTTGGGTCTTGATGTGATGGTGGATTCCATGGATTGAGTATGATCCTTGTGTATTGATTCCGTGTGATACCTTGTTCATTTATACACCTTGTATATGGCTTTCTTGGACTTGCATAGGATATGTTCGGCATACATTCAACTGGGCCTCAAACCAGTGACTTTACTGAGTTTCCATTAATATGATCCTAGGACTCAATGAGGATTAAATGGTCTTCCATACCTTCGATCTGACCCTTCATGGTCTGACACTTGATTATATGGATTAATCGTGATAGATGGTAAAATTTTGATTACACGATGTAGGCCAATGTGGATGCCTTTGTAAATATAACATGGAACCGGACCTTGGGATTCGATGCATAATTAATTATAATCGGTCGTAGTTTCATGCATTGATCTTTAGAGGATTGACCATTGGTATAAAATATCCTTCTCTACAAGGATTGGAGGTGAGTCAGGGTGAATCTTGGTGTAGGATGAGTATCCATGTGTGGTGACATAGCTTACTCGGAGACATTTTATGGCATTTACCAAATATGTAAAATTAGATTACAGACCCAGATACTGATTTAATGATACATGTATTTAGTGGCATGTTGTCCATCACAATTCTATTTAATAGGATGCTTAGGTGATCGGGATTGTAGACCCAAGGATCGACTGCTAATGTGGTTTCAGATTATTTGATTTCACATACCAAAGAATATTCATATATATATATATATAGTAATGGGACTATACATGTATATGTATATATAATGGTAATCCATTGGCGTACATTCCCAGTTGACCGGAATTACAGATGTTAGGTTTAACTTCCGTTTCACGTTATTTATTTACATTAAATTTAGTTGTTCCTTAGATGGGTTGGTCAGTTTTTTTTGTATAAAAATAGATCATCAAATTTCAAAATTTCTTATTTGGATGGCCTATAGATATTTTTTTTCACCCCTACATGTGCACATCATTGTACGGGAATACCGTATGTCTGTTTTTTTAGGTTGAGCACATGTTTCACGGTTGATATGAATGAGGCCCACAGTTTCGTGATTGAATGGAGCTTCTCATGCAGTTCTTATGACCGGGATGGTTTTTTATGGTGTCATGGAGGCAAGGTATTTGGTCTATCTTAGAGTTTGTATTATAACCCTTAACTTTTATTTTACCTTATTTTGGTACTCCTATATTTATATGGTCATCCCTGTTGGTGAAAAATTTTGTATTGTATGGAATAGTTGTTTGGCCTTTTCTATAATTTTCATTTCTTAATATAGAATGTTCTATTTTAGTTTATTTCTTATTTTGAACTCTTTTTACATTAAATTTTTTACGATACTTTGCTATTTATGATATTTAATTACTCTAATATGAGGATATAGTCTCCCCACTATCACACCCTTTTCCCTTAGTGCTAGTCAGCAGTTTCTAGCATATGGGGAGGTGTGATTAAGGCTTCAAATCCCACTAACTCAAAGAACCAATTTAGTGGAATTGGGGATAGGATGTTACAATGTCGTATCATATGAGTTCTTTTCCTTATCATGGATATTTGGGATATGGTAGACATGAGTATTAAGAATGCTTCAAAAACCAATGATGGATACCATATTGGTGTACTAAGAACAGTTATTCCATTAATATGTCTTGGTTACCAGGGTGTGGGATTTCTTTTCTATTATTCTATGTTATAGGTGTAAATTATTTTATCCTTGGGGGATTCACATTTTGTGTTTATGTTATGATGTACTATATATCTCTTGATCTTGGCCATTGGAATGAGGTCAGGGCTAGATTTTTACTCTTAGATGGAAAAGGCGTGTGGTGTCGCATGCATCTCATATGGAACATTGGATTTATGTCATATAGTCATGCTAGGGTGTAATTTTTCTAGTGATTGAGGCCAATTAAATTCGGTCATCATAGATGTATATATTTCATTATTATGGTAGCTTATATGGATCTACGTTGAGAAATATTTCTATTAGGGATGATTACTCAATCCTTATGAATATGAGGGGTACACACCATTATTGGTTGATATATATTGTGATGCCTTTCTATAAAATCTTATTTAGGGTGTTTTCTTTAGTCTTTAGTTATCTAGTTGGACTGCAGAGTACAATGTTGATGGACACTCGAACCTTCTTGCAAACTGGACCTCTAGGTTTCATTACCGAATATGGATTCCTGGTGATGTTCAGTTCAGTTTCTATTCTATGTTAGTATCGTGACATCCAGGGAGTAGTTCATTTTTAGGATTCTCTATGCGGATCAGGACCATGTATGGAATGCATTTAGTTTTGACCCTTATGGGTTGTTGTGATTTTAAACCTCTACTGAGAGGTTTTATTTTTTTGGGATAGGTGGATAGACATTTTGACACATCTCATAAGTTTTTTATATAGAGCTAGGTGGGAGATGTATAGGCCCTTAGTTTAATTAAGACACTTGTAGGTTGATGTTTATTTATTTGGGAAACCGATGTGATATATTGGACATTGTTTTTCAATTCCTTTTTAGGAACTGATCTATGTTGTTCTTTAGGTTTGTGATTGAGGCATTGTAGGTAATCTGGTTTTTAAGTATAGTCATGTTGATTCATTTATATTTTTATAATAACCTTTGGTTTTTTTCTTGTTTATCGATGGGTAGGACGTTTTTGGTGCCTAGCCTGATGAAACCGTGTTTTCACTATTTCTAATATAGTCAGAGCATATGTAGATGATTGTTACTAGAACGATTCCGTGTAGTGGGATATCATGGAAGAAATCATGGAATAAGTGACTTGTTCAATTATGAATAGGAGTTCCAAGGAAGATATTGGTTTAATTAAACTGATGTTGCATGTAGCCCAATCATCTAAGCCTCGTAATTGAGGACTCACTGGAGTACAAGTTTGGTGGTAATGGTACATGAAGATTGTGTGAGATATTATTTGATACTTAATGGGTGAGTGGCTCAGTGTGATATGAGGAATTATGTTTTCATTACACACAATGTTATTGATTTCCTAGGAGTTTTTGGTTTAAATAATGAGTTTCCCTCCATTGTAGCAGTGACATTAGAAGTTAATTGGGAGTCATAATATAGTTGAACTATAGTTGAATACTCTCTTAGTTTTGATGGGATGATGAGCGTGGATTAGATGGAGTTGTAGACACCATTTTATAGAATCTTAGTGTATTTATATTAGAGAAAATTATTCTCTATCTTGATTAATCTTGAGTACACTAAGAGAGCTTCATCCCTATGTCGGATTTCTTTAATTTTTTTAATTTTTCTTCCATGTTTTAGGAAGAAAACCTATTGAGGGTGCACTCGAAGGTAGTTCTAAGGAAATACATATTGTGGTGAGTGCACCATTGGCATTTTTAGGGAGGTGACCCTAATTTTCAGAGAAACACCAATGATATTAATATGATTTTGGGATTGGAATTTTTTATTGAGATAATGATAAGGGTATTCCTATGGTGGGGATTATAATATTGGTTATAGTTAACTGTATTCCGTGTAGGAGACTATTTTGGGAGCTATGAGGTTGGACATTGGATAGTCTAGATATCATTATTTTGTAGATGTTTGGGTTGAGATAAAGACTGGTTGTCTTTTCACAAGGCTTCTAAAGGAGGAGAATGTATATGGTGTGTAGTTTGTAAGGAACCATGTTTTTTGAGACTGGAATTTTGAAAAGGAATTTGATTTTTTTGTTCCAATTCTGATAAGGGGTAAAATGGTCATTTAAATTTTCATATTATCTTGGATATATTTTTTTACCACTCCGTTGCTCACGGAATAGAAGGTTTACCCTAATACAAGTGTCTGGTGAAATTTAGATCCATTCAAATTTTATCAGAATAATTAATGTTTAAAATTTATTAGGTTAAAGATTAAATTGTTCACACATGTTAGTTTATCAATATCATTTGAATGGTGAGTTGGATTGAGATTTTTTCTCTTCCATTGAGTCTTGAATGGGGATTATAGAATAGGAAGGTCATAAAAGATAGTGGTATATCAGGGCTTACTCGGTCACCTTTTTGTTATTTTTATTTTTATTTTCTTATTTTTATTTATATTCCTTTTTTTTACATCATTACATAATTATTTCATGTAGATTCATCCTTTATGGATACACTGTAACTGTGGTCTAAAAGATAAAGTTATATGGAGATATAAATAGAGAAATATGGATAAAGATATGTACCTTCGTGAAACCCTCAATGCGCTAGATCATCATGTGATAACTATGTATCATGGAATATATAAAAGCTTCGGCTGTTTGTACCCAAATGTAGGATTGTTTATATTTTCACTATAGATTCCTATATATTTTCAATTTTCTAAATTTAAATACCAAATATGTTTTCTTGTTGCCCCTATATGCTCAATATGTTTTTTGGGGGAGAAAAATGGGGGATTAGTGTGATCTGAGGGTTTTCCATTTGGGAAAACTAGTTTACATGGCATGTAGTCTAGGGTAACACAGCGTGAATTCTTTTAATTTAGGGAATATAAAGTTTAAGGAGTACCCACCTAGTATATGGGTGAACACACTAAGTACTGGAACTCATTTTTGTAGATAACTACCCAACCAGGTCTACCGATGTAGGGGTACATGTCCGTATAGGGAACAAGGCTAGACCCCATATGGGTATCATGTTGTGTACAAGTACATGACTAACCCATGTATATATCCATGCTAAATTCTGGATGCATGTAGGTACCCCATGTTGAGTACATGAAATGTGCCCACCTTACATGTCATGTACCTAGTTCATTTACATTCCCAAGTCGGAATAAGTACACTCCCATGTGGTGCTTTGGTAGTAAATGCCATGTTCGAAGGGTGAAATGTCGTGTATTCCCTTTCTCAACTCATTGAGGGGTTTTTATAAGGCCCAGCCTTAAACCTTACTTAATCTTGAGTTATTACAAGATTACACATTGAGGATCTTTTCAGGTTTAGAGTTTTAGAGAATTAGATCATGAAACTTGCATTACATTCCACATTTAAACAAAGTGGTTACATAAAAGATAGTATCCATTCTTCCCATCAACGGAAACATATTGAAAATAAAACATGGATTCTTTCTTAACACATCCTTGACTCTATCATCTTATCATGTACCTTTCCCTTGACCTGAAAAAACATTTCAAAAACTTGGGATGAGCATAAAAAGCTCAGTAAGGGATATAAAAATATGGAAAGGAAACATGAGTTCATATATACATAAGAATGAAATCATAATTTACCCATAAAACATAGGCACTTTAACCTACCTCATCAAATCATGAATAAATCATAGAAATCATAAGACATAAAGGTAACTTGAGGCATTCATAAAATTCTTACGTAGGGAGTAACCCTCTTGGTTACGTTTGGAATTCCCATCACAGTATATTCCCTAAAATCTCTTCGGAGAAACCTTAACGTTTCACTCCTTCGTGTTACCCAATGCATTGGAGAGCTATATCGGGCTCACCCGCCCTTAGTTTATCACGGAACCACCCATTATTCATAACAATGCCCAAGAACCATAACATAATCGTATCACATAAACATGAATAAAGGAAACATAACATTTCCACATTTCAATCACAATATAACATTTTAGGATATTGAAATAATGAATCCATTCAAAAAGAAACCATTTCCAAAACCATTTAAAACATTTAATAAAGAGATTTTTGAATCAAAGTGACCCATACCACCTTGAAGCTTTTAAAATTTTAAACCATTAATTTCCATATAAATAAATCCTTAAAACCATTTTGAAAACATGGATATTAATAAGAACAAATAATTAAAACATTTAAAACGATATTTTGGTTAAAGGGGTTTTACCAAAATTAGAGACACTTGAATACAATAATCAAAGAATAACATTTAGTCAGAACTTTATAATATCATGAGAATAAAAGGATTCATGATATAATACTCCAAAGTACAGTATATACACCATATAAGAGTGAATTGGTGCATAACAACAATGAACCCTCAATAGAAATGTCAAATGTGACGAAATCCCTTATAAAGAAGCTATCCTTAAATTAAGGACAAATAAATCTCAAAAATATGTGTGAAAAATATATATAAACCCAATATAAGTGGATATTAAGTGTAAAACAATAAAATTTCATTCACACATATTCAATGGATGACATATTCAATGACTACAAGTTGAACCCAAAGAAAACGAAATTGGGTTAAAAAGTTCCCTTGACAGCCTAACAGCATCACATCAAAATGAGTTGATGAGAGATAAAAAGTGTATCTCATCACTTGGACATAAAATTTACATCAATAAGGATATATGAGAACATATCCCAACATAACAATATGTAAATTAAAAGACCCAACAAAAGAAGTCTTTTAAAAAAGAGGAGGGTGAAAGGTTCCCTTACCGACTTGGGTATCTTTCAAAACATACACCCCATGAAAGAAGGACAATAGATCATTGATGTAAATATTCATAAATTAAATTATATTACAAAAAGAGTAGAATAATGGGCAGTACATACACCACTCAATGGAATTTGTGGCAAATGTATCATAAATCTCAAGGGAATAAAAGTGAGATGAAAAATCCCTTACGAAAACTCGGCAGCCTAACGGCGCCACATAAAACTTCCGAATATGGATTGATGAGATCAAATAGGTTATATCATCACATTAAAATATAATGTACAGAAAGAGTAATATAAAAGAACATCCCCCAACATTACAAATAGGAGCTTAAAAGAAGTGACATAAAGGAGAGTACTTAAAAAGAAAGAGAGAGGTTAGATCTCTTACGAAAGTTCGACAGCCTAACAGCGCCACTCAAAACTTCCAAAATGGATTGATGAGAGAGAATAGGGTCTCTCATCACATGAACATAAAAATTACAGTAAATGTAATATAAAATAACATCCCAATCATAAGAAATATGAGCTTAAAATAAATGACATAAAAGAGTGTACTTAAAAAGAAAGAGAGTTGTAGGATCCCTTACCTCGGGTCCGACTTGACTCGATCGTTCTTTAACGTCCTGAATAATAAACTTGAGTTAATTTATACTTCCTTAAGAACCTTTTTCAAGTTCATTATTCCTTTTTTATCACTTATTACCATGTTATAAACATTATTTAATCATTTAAGTTAATCATGTTTGTTTTGTCGATATTTGGTTCTTAAGTCGAAAGTGGACTTCTTACAATTACATGTTGTTCGTGTGGTCAAAGGTTCTTCATATCCAAAAATGACATTCCTGATTTGGATATCATATATATCATATATATCCAGCATATACATGTATTTATAAAATCACATAATCATTTAGAGGTAAGAAATGAAATGCACCGTTCATGGAGACGGTAAGCCGTACGTACGCATGAACGCTACTTTCATTTCTTTCTCATATTAATGGAATTAAAATTAAATGAGAGGTATGTATATTTTAATTCCAGAATTATATTAATCATTTAGATGTATCATTCATTATATATATCCATTATATACATATACTTTTAATAGTACATTACATTTGGGGATAAGAAACGAAATGCACCGTTCATGGAGACGGTAAGCCGTACGTACGCATGAACGCTACTTTCATTTCTATCTCATACTTTAATGGAAAGAAATAATAATGATATAGAGGTATATAATAATTCCAGTATAACATCATATATAATAACATTAAATCCATCCTTTATACGTCCCATGTATGACATTAACGAATCACATCACTTTGAGGGGGCGGTAGTCCGCACTTCCTAAAATGAAGATACCGCGTATACCCATAATGGAAGCCATAAAGGTAAGACAAAAATGAAAAATACAGAAGAATAAGTAAAACATAAACATATTATATATAATATATAAAAATAGTGACATCATAATGGCCACCTTTGAAGGTGTTAAATGAGTATTGAACAATCATCATTTCGGGAGGCAGAATTTCGCTATCCACGGAAACCGTATGTTCTTTAACCATTCGATGTAGTTGTGTGAGATTTTAGGTCGAATAAATATTATAACAACATCCTAGTATATTGAAGATACTGGTGTTGTTACAAAAGAAATAAATAAAAAGAGTTTAGGGGGTTGGAGAAGCAAAATAAAACAAATGAACATGAGAGAATGAATTACCTTTAAAAGTGTAACTCCTTTTGATTTGAGCCTAAAGGCTTTCTTTGAAAGGATTATGCCCAAAGGGAATCCTCTAGGATGAGGAGAGGGATGTGGAGAGAGTAAATGGGCAGGGGTTGGCCGAGCCAAAGGCTTGAGGAGTGTGTGAAATGAGGTAGAGGTGGGGGCCTTTTATAAGAGGAGAGGAGGGGCACTTTTGGAAAGTAAGAAATATTGCTTTATTTGAAAATGTGTTTCAGTTTTAAAAGGTCCCACATTGATATAATTCTTGGATAAGGTTATAAAGGTTCGAAATCCACCCATCCAATAAGTTTTGGACATGTGTAGTTCATAGATTTTACATTATCTTTCCATTTTATTTTAATCGTTAAATAATGATGTCATCACTGCATCATTATGATGTCATAAATAATTTAATTTATTTAATGTATAAAATTATAAAAAAATTACTATGATGTAGGAAATATTTTTATCTTTCAAATGAATATTTATAATAAAAAATATGACTTGTATATCCCCACTTAAAAATTGTTTTAGTAAAACATATCATGTTTGTGTCATTTTTAATTTTAACATTAAATAAAAATATATTATTGTCATTTTCCAACTAAAGTGGCTCCATGGGGTCCCCAAGTTGACCCATGGCTTTTCATGGTCGGCCATGACACAACCAATAAGGTTAGGACATGTTTCAAGCTCATCTCATTTTATTAAAGTATTATTTTTACCTTAAACTACACTAATTACCACTAATCGCGATTAAAAACTTAATAAGTTACTATTCACCAAAAAATTATTTTTAGCCCATTGAACCACATTTTACATCTTAATGAAAACGATGTATGTCGGATTTTCAAAATTCAATACACATTAGTGGTAAACTTTCATTTAAACGGAAAAATCAGTTTTTATAAGTACCACTTAGTGGTGTCACTATTCATCAAAAATTGATGTTTTTCAGAAAAATCCCAAAAATTCACCCTAATCTATATTTGATATTCCGAATTCAAAAATGAAGTATATTTTAAAAAATTCAAAACATATAAGTCACATTAATTAATTTAATAATTAATTCCCGCTGTCAGAGCGAATAACGTGTTTTTATGAAACAATAAGTATCAAAAGATTGACACTGGTTTAAGTCTGATTTCAAAGTGAAATTAATTCCAACGACCACTATTGGATTTAATGGTAAAAATATATTCTAATTTAACTTTAAAACCAATTCAGAAGATAACTTAATCATATAAATAAATTATATTAAAAAGAGGTTTTGAATTAAAATACAACATTTTACACTATTCATTAAAAAAAATGAACTTTATCGGAAAGATACCAAAAATTTACACGAAGTAAATTTTGATGTCCCGATTCTTAATAAGAGTTTTATTTGGTCCAAAAGAATGTTTAAGAGTGAACAAAACTATATTTAATGATGGTTCAACATCAAAAGGTGATAAGTGTTCTTTAGTAAAAACTAGGGCATATACGCCTAAAATTGAGTTCTTTCCGTATTTTAAGCCTCTATCCTTTATTGGATAAATGTAAAAACATTTAAAAACATGTATAATCATATTTTAGTTATTTCTATCCATTCCCGCCAATACAACGGCTACATGTTAACTACCATTTAAAATAATATTATTTTATTATTAGAGTGCAACGTAAGATTCCCAAGAGACTCATTGTTGCATGTTGGGTACGCCATCGAGCATAGCGTCCCATTTAAAGTCATATTAATACTTTATTCACAAATATGGATAAATATGAAAATGTCATATTCTTTATTTACCTGGGGTGTTACATCCTACCCCCTTTTGGGAATTGCGTCCTCGCAATTTTAAAATTGTGCTTGGAAACATCCTTGAAAGTCCCACATCAGAACAAGAGTTGGTAAAACAATCACTTTAAAATAAAGAAAGATAAGTACAGAGGTCACCCGAGTTAACCCATACTAGGATTCCAAGTATGAAAATATGGACATGGAGGAAACAACAAAGGGTCATGTTCTGATGGAGAGTGATAGAAAACATGTTTAGGAGAAAGTTAACCACAAGAAAATCACAAACTTGTGATGGGTTAAACGGTATTCGATTCCCCAGTAGGAAAAGTTAATAGACAACATTTTTGTTTTAAGTTACTTTTTATTGAGGAATTTATTCATAAAGAAACATAATCACTTATCATGTTGACTTTCAACTTTTACTAGATTCCTTAATCAAACTCATATTTTTTCGAAAAGACGAGTATTTAGGGAGACTTGTTCGCATTAAGAGTACTATAATCAACTTCTAGAGAATCACCTAATCCACAAAATAGAACTATATACTTCCCATGTCTTTAGACTTTAACCAAAACCAAAACCAAAAAGGCTAGTACAAGATCAGATAATCCAGAAAAGGATAACCCTTTATAAAAAGAAAATCTATTCTTAATCTCCAAAATTTGTCCAACAAAACCCAAAGTTCAACGAGGACCATTCTATAATCAATTTGTCCATAAAATTCTTCAAAGTAAACCAATATAAGATTGAAACCCAAATATTTGAAGGATTTAGTCACATAGTCTTCCAAGATAAATCATAACATTTATCTCCAAACAATATCAGTTGCTCCTAAAGTCTCATTTTGAAAAGTAATTAACCTAATCACATATCCTCCATGATAGGTTAATCATTTTCATAAATAACCCAAAATCATCTTACTCTTAATTAATAAAATCATATAACTAGAAAGAATCAGTCAAACTAACCAGGGACTTCACGTAGTCCATTGGTAGGCGATAAATACCAGTCGCACTTTGGTTGTGGGTTCGATTCCCGCAGCTTTGTCCGACGCAACGGGTAGTCACACGGTCTGCGTGTCGTCCTTTTTCCAAAACTATATAATTCTTAATGTGTAAAGACCCGTAAAATTCAAGGGAAATTTTTTCTTAATTTTCTTTAGAATTTTACAAGAGCGCGGTTTCAGACGGCACCTGATTCCGAGGTCCGGAGTGCCCGGAATTAATTTCCGAAGTTTGGCTCGGGTACGTTCAGTGAACGAACGAGCGGGAATTCCTAACTTTTGATCCGGTGCTCGGATTTGAAATCCTAGGGCACCGATGAACTCGCAGCGCCGATATTCGCTTAAAAAGACCTTTTCGGGAGTTGCGTTTGTTGCGAGTTGAAAGTTAGTTTTGGGGTTTTCAGTTGAGTTAAATAAAATTTGTGTAAGACAAATTTTATTTTAACTTATTAAAAACCTACCAAAGGAGGTTGGAAGTGGGACCCACACCCACTTAACCTCCCTTGGGAGGATTAAGTGTGGTGGGGCCCACACGAACCCCTAGACTTTTCAAATTCCCTTAACCCCCTCTTAATTGACTTAAGTTACTTAATTAATTTTGGGGGTTAACTCTTTTGAATTTCAAACTTTTGAAATTCTTTTATGTTTTGTAATAATAAAATAAGATGTTATCTTATTTTATTATGGGTTGTTGGATTGTCCCCTTGAGAGCTTTTTGAGAGCTTCCTCTTCATCTTCAAGCTCTGACGAAGAACGAAGAACGCTCAAACTCCGACGAAGAACGACGCCTCTCTTCTTCGTCCTCGGTGTCAACAAGAGGGAACACCGCTTCCTCTTCGGACCTTCTTCGTCGGCATACGAAGTTTCGACAACGACTCTTCCTCCGACGTCAAAGGAATCGACACCGATATTCCACGACTCCGTCAACGTGCGACTATCAAGGTTAGGGTTCTTGAGTTTGTTGTTTCCTTTTTATTTGACTTTCCTCAAGACTTGACGTAGAACGCTCAAGTTCCGACGAAGAACGCCGCTCCGCTCTTCTTCGTCTTCGGTGTCAACGAGAGAGAACACCGCACCTTCCTCGGACAACCTTCGTCGGTGTACAAGGATTCGCCAACGACGTGTCACATCGGACGTATCTCTTCGTCAACGGAATTGACGAACGACTACCGCGACGCCCGATCTCCGCGACGTCGACTTCCGCGGACATAGTCAAATCCTCGAACTTATACCCGAGGTAGGGGATGTTGATTTAATATTTAATTATCTCATTCTTGCTCGTGGTTCGTATGACTAACGTGAGGATGTTGTTTATTTAAAGTTGCGTTATTAATTTAACGTGAGGGGGCCGGACCGTACGAACACGGCCGAACCCCCTCCAACGTTCTTGTTTGTTCTTGCGGGTGGAAGCAAGTGGCGTGGTGCCGTCGCACCACGCGGTTGATCGTGCATTTATTTTTTTACGCAACGCCGTCGCGCGCACTCCATGGAAGAAACATCAAGAACGCGACGCCGTCGCGCCGCGTTGAAAGAAATTAAAGTGCGGCGAAAGGGGTGCGGTGCCGTCGCACCGCGCCAGACGATGAACACCGCGGCCGGCTCCGGGCCGCGGCGGGACGAGAAGACCGTGGCCGGTTCCGGGCCGCGGCGGGACGAGAAGACCGCGGCCGGTTCCGGGCCGCGGCGGAAGAGGAGACCGGCGGCCGGGCCGCCGGCGTCGGAAGTCGAAGGCGGGACCGGAATTTCCGGTCCCGTTGGTAAAAACCGGCCGGCCAGCTGGCCGGCCGGATGACTGAAAACCGGGGGAATAAATCCCCCAGACCGTTCAGCAGAAACCCCCCTCTTAATGAGGGGGGCGGTTCTTGAAGGAGGGGGGCAGCCGGCCCCCCTGGTTCTCTTAAATAAACCGGCCCCCACGTGGGGGCGGTTTCATTTCAAGGGCGCGGCAGCTGCCGCGCCGTTTTTCCAGAACCGCGGGGCTTAGCCCCGCGTGCCGCCACCTCGCGGCGGCTGGCCGCCGCGGCCCAGCGCACCGCCGCGCCGCCCAGCGCACCGCCGCGCCGCCCCAGCGCGCCGCCGTGCCGCCTCCGCGCGCCGCCGCGCCGCCTCAGCGCGCCGCCGCCGGCCGCCGCGCCACCGCCGGCCGCCGCACCGCCGCCGCCCGCCGCCGCCGGTCGCCGCCGCCGGCCACCGCGCCGCCCAAGGGGGGGGGGGGGGGGGGTCGGGCCGGGTCGGCCCGGACCCGGACCCCCCGTTTCGAACCAGAATTGGTTTTTGGCTCATAACTTGAGCCTCGGACCTCCGAACGACGAACCGTCTGCGGAAACGCGATCCTTGGATCGAGACGGTCGTTTCGGTATATCGCACTCAAGGTTTCGGATTACTTTGAGTTCGGCCGGGTTGGTTCGTTCACGAAACCAACCGGGCCTTCGGAGCGGAAACGCTCATATCTTGAGCCACGAACGTCCGATTGACGCGCCGTCAGTCGCGTTGTGTTCCTTTTAGTGAGACGGATCTTTTGGCATACTTCGCCCGAGGTTTGGACGCAGGTGGAGTACGGTCGGGTTGGTTTTGCCTTAAAAACCAACCGGGCCCCGGAGACGAAAATGCCAATAACTCACAGACCGGGCGTCCGATTGACGCGCCGTCTGTTTCGTTGACTTCCTCTTGATGAGACGGAACTTTTGACATACTCCGCCCGAGTTTTGGATACAGTCGGAGTATGGCCGGGTTGGATTGTACCCGAAATCCAACCGGGCCCCTGGAACGGAAAAGCTGATATCTTTCAGACAGGACGTCCGTTTGACGAACCGTCAGCGGCGTTGGTGTTTACGTTTAGTAACGGTCCCAATGAGTATACCCTATGGGAGTTCGGGGTACAGTCGAGATACAGCCGGAATTGGTTTCGCTCTCGAAACCAACCGGGCCCCTGGGACGAAAAGGCTAATAACTCACAGACCGGGCGTCCGATCGACGCGCCGTCTGTTGCGTTGAGACCCCTGTGACGAGACGGACTTTTGAGACACTTCTTCGTGGGACTTTGTGATACTTGGAGTATCGACCAGTAGCTCGTGGAGCGGACCCTCCCGGAGACGAGCGTGTAGAGTACGGAGACCGTGTAGCCGGCTGAGACCTGACGACTGCTTGACCGACTCGACTTGGAGTGAGTCGACTAGCCCAGTGGACGGAGCGCCCGGTATTTGGCGGCAGACCCACGGCGGACAGAGCGCCTGGTAGTTGGCAGCAAACCCGAAGTACTAGACAGGAGGAGTACCTCAGTAGGCTATTTGGGTGAGCGCCCGGTGTTTGGCGACAGATCCTCAGCAGACGGAGCACCTGGTAGTTGGCCGCAAACCCGCAGTACTCGACAGGAGGAGTACCTCAGCAGTCTTAGGTTAGTGAGCGGCGGCCTCAGAGTCGTGACAGGACCACTGTACACTCTAGAGACGGAGCTCTTCAGCAGTTACGGTTTCGATAATGAAAATCCTGGTTTGAGCTGAGACTTTTGACCTTTGTGTTTCCTCATTATTGAGATGGGTTACTTGATAACTTAGGTATATGTATGGGCATATACCTGGGTTGTGGTTATCCGTTGATCTCATGATCCTTGTGTTTCCTCATGACTGAGATGGGTTACTTGATAACTTAGGTATATGTATGAGCATATACCTAAGTAGAGTTTATCTGTTGAGAT
This sequence comes from Viscum album, assembly GCA_963277665.1. Lineage (NCBI taxonomy): Eukaryota > Viridiplantae > Streptophyta > Magnoliopsida > Santalales > Viscaceae > Viscum > Viscum album. The sequence goes on from OY728161.1 coordinate 114,701,737, forward strand.
CTTCTTGTGTTTATCCTTGTTGGTTTTAGTGAGACCTTGAGGGTCTCGAGGTCCTTACTGAGTATCGTTATACTCACCCCTACACGGGCTATGCCCGCACCTCGTTGTGTTGGTTGCAGACGACGGACAGTGCTGACAGAAGCCGAAGGTTCGAGGATTGGACGGTACCTGGAGGTGGACTATACGACGAGGCGGTACCCAGAGGCAGACCACTGGGCGGGACATACTTGGAGCAGACGGCGGGACCCGAGGAGCAGAGGAGCTATCTGTACCCACCCTTCAGGTGGGATTTCCAGTGGACATCTCAGCGTAGCAGCTTTACTTTTCAGTCGCTGTTTTCCCTTTCGAGTTGTACTTTACAGTTGGGCTTGTATTTCCGGCCCCTTTTTACTTTTCAGCTCTTCTTTTTGTACTTAGTGTTTTACTTCCGCTTGTACTCTGTGGTGCTTGTTTTCTTTTATAAAGGCAATGCCTTCCCAGTTATCGGGATTTTACGCCTTGGTGCTAGTCGCCATCCCCTGGCCTATGGAAGGCGGGCTTGGGGTAGTCACGGCACGGACCCCGAGGGCGGGTCGTGACATAAAACATTCCCCAAAATGAGATAAAATCTTCAAAGATGGTCATAACATATTTTAACCTCAAGTTTATCTCATGCCTTTCATCATAACATATAATAACCCATAATTACCTCAAAAATAAGGATCATATAAACCCTAATGGTTACCTTAATAATTATTACCTGAATTTCCACATCGAGTTGGCCATCTCGTACATGATGCATTAGAGAACTCACCAAGGTTGAAGTGGTTGATCATGACTCCTTGATAGTTGGTTTAGAACAACCATGAGTTTCCTCATTGAATCCTTCATTTTATCTAGTATCTTAATCATAGATCCACCACAGTTTCCTTCAAACCAATTGTCACTTTGGTGCCTGCGAGATCCAGCCATTCACTAAAAACAGAAATGTCAGTGTGAGTATATCAACCAAACCATCATGTACTAATGAGTAGGATAAACACTAAGATATACTTACTCATTCACTTTATCTAAAACTAGGACTCTTTCTGAAATCCTAACCATTATGGTAATGTCACTTATGCTTAAAGAATACCCTAACCTCTAAAGTTATCTAAACCGACCTTTGATACCAACTATAAGGCCCCAGCCTTAAACCTTACTTAATCTTGAGTTATTACAAGATTACACATTGAGGATCTTTTCAGGTTTAGAGTTTTAGAGAATTAGATCATGAAACTTGCATTACATTCCACATTTAAACAAAGTGGTTACATAAAAGATAGTATCCATTCTTCCCATCAACGGAAACATATTGAAAATAAAACATGGATTCTTTCTTAACACATCCTTGACTCTATCATCTTATCATGTACCTTTCCCTTGACCTGAAAAAACATTTCAAAAACTTGGGATGAGCATAAAAAGCTCATTAAGGGATATAAAAATATGGAAAGGAAACATGATTTCATATATACATAAGAATGAAATCATAATTTACCCATAAAACATAGGCACTTTAACCTACCTCATCAAATCATGAATAAATCATAGAAATCATAATACATAAAGGTAACTTGAGGCATTCATAACATTCTTACGTAGGGAGTAACCCTCTTGGTTACGTTTGGAATACCCATCACAGTATATTCCCTAAAATCTCTTCGGAGAAACCTTAACGTTTCACTCCTTCGCGTTACCCAATGCATTGGAGAGCTATATCGGGCTCACCCGCCCTTAGTTTATCACGGAACCACCCGTTCTTCATAACAATTCCCAAGAACCATAACATAATCGTATCACATAAACATGAAAAAAGGAAACATAACATTTCCACATTTCAATCACAATATAACATATTAGGATATTGAAATAATGAATCCATTCAAAAAGAAACCATTTCCAAAACCATTTAAAACATTTAATAAAGAGATTTTTGAATCAAAGTGTCCCATACCACCTTGAAGCTTTTAACATTTAAACCATTAATATCTATATAAATAAATACTTAAAACCATTTTGAAAACATGGATATTAATAAAAATAAATAATTAAAACATTTAAAACGATATTTTGGTTAAAGGGGTTTTACCAAAATTAGAGACACTTGAATACAATAATAGAGGAATAACATTTAGTCAGAACTTTATAATATCATGAGAATAAAAGGATTCATGATATAATACTCCAAATGACATTATATACACCATATAAGAGTGAATTGGTGCATAACAACAATGAACCCTCAATAGAAATGTCAAATGTGACGAAATCCCTTATAAAGAATGTATCCTTAAATTAAGGACAAATAAATCTCAAAAATATGTGTGACAAATATATATACACCCAATATAAGTGGATATTAAGTGTAAAACAATAAAATGTCATTCACACATATTCAATGGATGACATATTCAATGACTACAAGTTGAACCCAAAGAAATCGAAATTGGGTTAAAAAGTTCCCTTGACAGCCTAACGGCATCACATCAAAATGAGTTGATGAGGGATAAAAAGTGTATCTCATCACTTTGAAATAAAATTTACATCAATAAGGATATATTAGAACATATACCAACATAACAATATGTAAATTAAAAGACCCAACAAAAGATGTCTTTTAAAAAAGAGGAGGGTGAAAGGTTCCCTTACCGACTTGGGTATCTTTCAAAACATACACCCCAAGAAAGAAGGACAATATATCATTGATGTAAATACTCATAAATGAAAGTATATTAAACAAAGAGTAGAATAATGGTCAGTACATACACCACTCAATGGAATTTTTGGCAAATGTATCATAAATCTCACGGGAATAAAAGTGAGATGAAAAATCCCTTACGAAAACTCGGCAGCCTAACGACGCCACATAAAACTTCCGAATATGGATTGATGAGATCAAATAGGGTATATCATCACATTACAATATAATGTAAAGAAAGAGTAATATAAAATAACTTCCCCCAACATTACAAATAGGAGCTTAAAAGAAGTGACATAAAGGAGAGTACTTAAAAAGAAAGAGAGAGGTTAGATCTCTTACGAAAGTTCGGCAGCCTAACGGCGCCACTCAAAACTTCCAAAATGGATTGATGAGAGAGAATAGGGTCTCTAATCACATGAACATAAAAATTACAGTAAATGTAATATAAAAGAACATCCCAATCATAATAAATATGAGCTTAAAATAAATGACATAAAATAGTGTACTTAAAAAGAAAGAGAGTTGTAGGATCCCTTACCTCGGGCCCGACTTGACTCGATCGTTCTTTAACGTCCTGAATAATAAACTTGAGTTAATTTATACTTCCTTAAGAACCTTTTTCAAGTTCATTATTCCTTTTTTATCACTTATTACCATGTTATAAACATTATTTAATCATTTAAGTTAATCATGTTTGTTTTGTCGATATTTGGTTCTTAAGTCGAAAGTGGACTTCTTACAATTACATGTTGTTCGTGTGGTCAAAGGTTCTTCATATACAAAAATGACATTCCTGATTTGGATATCATATATATCATATATATCCAGCATATACATGTATTTATAAAATCACATAATCATTTAGAGGTAAGAAATGAAATGCACCGTTCATGGAGACGGTAAGCCGTACGTACGCATGAACGCTACTTTCATTTCTTTCTCATATTAATGGAATTAAAATTAAATGAGAGGTATTTATATTTTAATTCCAGAATTATATTCATAATTTATATGTATCATTCATTATATATATCCATTATATACATATACTTTTAATAGTACATTACATTTGGGGATAAGAAACGAAATGCACCGTTCATGGAGACGGTAAGCCGTACGTACGCATGAACGCTACTTTCATTTCTATCTCATACTTTAATGGAAAGAAATAATAATTATATATAGGTATATAATAATTCCAGTATAAAATCATATATAATAACATTAAATCCATCCTTTATACATCCCATGTATGGCATTAACGAATCACATCACTTTGAGGGGGCGGTAGTCCGCACTTCCTAAAATGAAGATATCGCGTATACCCATAATGGAAGCCATAAAGGTAAGACAAAAATGAAAAATACAGAAGCATAAGTAAAACATAAACATATTATATATAATATATAAAAATAGTGACATCATAATGGCCACCTTTGAAGGTGTTAAATGAGTATTGAACAATCATCGTTTCGGGAGGCAGAATTTCGCTATCCACGGAAACCGTATGTTCTTTAACCATTTGATGTTGTTGTGTGAGAGTGTAGGTCGAATAAATCTTATAAAAACATCCTAGTATATTTAAGATACTGGTGTTGTTACAAAAGAAATAAATAAAAAGAGTTTAGGGGGTTGGAGAAGCAAAATAAAACAAATGAACATGAGAGAACGAATTACCTTTAAAAGTGTAACTCCTTTTGATTTGAGCCTAAAGGCTTTCTTTGAAAGGATTCTGCCCAAAGGGAATCCTCTAGGATGAGGATAGGTATGTGGAGAGAGTAAATGGGCAGGGGTTGGCCGAGCCAAATGCTTGAGGAGTGTGTGAAATGAGGTAGAGGTGGGGGCCTTTTATAAGAGGAGAGGAGGGGCACTTTTGGAAAGTAAGAAATATTGCTTTATTTGAAAATGTGTTTCGGTTTTAAAAGGTCCCACATTGATATAATTCGTGGATAAGGTTATAAAGGTTCGAAATCCACCTATCCAATAAGTTTTGTACATGTTTAGTTCATAGATTTTACATTATCTTTCCATTTTATTTTAATCGTTAAATAATGATGTCATCACTGCATCATTATGATGTCATAAATAATTTAATTTATTTAATGTCTAAAAATTATAAAAAAATTACTATGATGTAGGAAATCTTTTTATATTTCCAATGACTATTTATAATAAATTATATGACTTGTATAACCCCACTTAAAAATTGTTTTAGTAAAACATATCATGTTTGTGTCATTTTTAATTTTAACATTAAATAAAAATATATTATTGTCATTTTCCAACTAAAGTGGCTCCAAGGGGTCCCCAAGTTGACCCATGGATTGACATGGTCGGCCGTGACACAACCAATAAAGTTAGGACATGTGTCAAGCTCATCTCATTTTATTAAAGTATTTTTTTTACCTTAAACTACACTAATTACCACTAATCGCGATTAAAAACTTAATAAGTTACTATTCACCAAAAAATTATTTTTAGCCCATTGAACCACATTTTAATTCTTAATGAAAACCATGTATGTCAGATTTTCAAAATTCAATACACTTTAGTGGTAAACTTTAATTTAAACGGAAAAATCAGTTTTTATAAGTACCACTTAGTGGTGTCACTATTCATCAAAAAATTGATGTTTTTCAGAAAAATCCCAAAAATTCACCCTAATCTATATTTGATATTCCGAATTCAAAAATGAAGTCTATTTTAAAAAATTCAAAACATATAAGTCACATTAATTAATTTAATAATTAATTCCCGCTGTCAGAGCGAATAGCGTGTTTTTATGAAACAATAAGTATCAAAAGATTGACACTGGTTTAAGTCTGATTTCAAAGTGAAATTAATTCCAACAACCACTATTGGATTTAATGGTAAAAATATATTCTAATTTCACTTTAAAACCAATTCAGAAGATAACTTAATCATATAAATAAATTATATTAAAAAGAGGTTTTGAATTAAAATACAACATTTTACACTATTCATTAAAAAAAATGAACTTTATCAGAAAGATACCAAAAATTTACACGAAGTAAATTTTGATGTCCCGATTCTTAATAAGAGTTTTATTTGGTCCAAAAGAATGTTTAAGAGTGAACAAAACTATATTTAATGATGGTTCAACATCAAAAGGTGATAAGTGTTCTTTAGTAAAAACTAGGGCATATACGCCTAAAATTGAGTTCTTTCCGTATTTTAAGCCTCTATCCTATATTGGATAAATGTAAAAACATTTAAAAACATGTATAATCATATTTTAGTTATTTCTATCCATTCCCGCCAATACAACGACTACATGTTAACTACCATTTAAAATAATATTATTTTATTATTAGAGTGCAACGTAAGATTCCCAAGAGACTTGTTGTTGCGTGTTGGGTACGCCATTGAGCATAGCGTCCCCTATAAAGTCATATTAATACTTTATTCACAAATATGGATAAATATGAAAATGTCATATTCTTTATTTACCTGGGGTGTTACAGTTTTCATGTTTTTTGGACCTGTAGATGGGATTGGACCAAATATTATTCAATTATAAGTGTGATTATACATAGATCAATATGGTAAAACTTATGGATAGATCCAAGGAATAATAATAGGTTTTTTAAAGCTTCTATATAAATAGAATGGTTATTTCTCTGTCTTTGAGATCAGTTGTCTCTTATGGAAGATACCTATTATTAATGATTAGTTGGGTGTTTAGACTAACCTAGTTTGAGATCAGGATCATATGTGATCCATTTTATATATTTTAGGACTGATTCCTAGTATCTTTTCGATGATGTCATATCCCTTACAATAAGTGCCCTTCTAGCCTATAATGCCATGAGTTTAGTTTTTCTGAGGATCCCCTGAGGGATTCCATTGCTTGTGATCTAATATAGGGAATCAATTGTAGGATCCATTACCTATATACTATGAACTTTATTCCTAGTAGAATGAATCTATCTTTTACTTATTTATAGAGGGTCCCCTAGATGATTCCACCATCTATTTTTCTGAGGACCCCTTATAGGATGCCTCAGTTGCTTCATGTTTTAGTATTTCATATAGGATTCCTTAATTACAGGTATTGCTAAGGATCCCATTTAGGATAAATTCCCTATTGTATTGACCTACAAGATAAATATTAGGATTCATCTCATTCTTTTTACATGAGGGACCCAACAGGTGCCTGTGTTTTAAACAACCTAGAGTTGTATGTTGTGTGTGGTTATATATTGTAGTGGGTGTCACCATAGACCCCGTTCCCAAATTTTAAGCCCAATGGTATATAGAATTATTATTTTTTGGGGGTGTTCAGGACAACCACACTTCATTTTTATATCATGAAATGTTTATTGATGATGCATCAATGTTTACCTGTGGTACATCTTGGCTGGTGGTCGTTGTGTCTGACTCGAGGCATCTTTATTTCTCTTGGGATTTCTGGACATTATTCATAGGATTTTTTTTCTTATCCTATTTTTTGGAAAGCCCATAGGTGTTTCTTATTATTTATTTAATAATACTTAAATTATTTATATAGTATTCCTTGGACATTTCTAACTCCTTGGATGCAGATGACTTATATTCCCGATGTGATACATGGATTCTTGTTGTAGGAATACCTTGGATAGACTCAGTGGACAGATGAATTGTATGACCAGAGTGATACTTGGATTTCTGTTATAGTAATTCCTTGTATGTACATAGTGGGTTGATGAATTTTACACCTTGATTGGTACATATATTTTCTATTTTATGAATTCCTTCGATAGACTCATAGGCCAGTTGATTCTATAGATTCCTTGGATGTTTGTCCTTAGATCATAACATGGCAGTGGACTCATTGGATTGAGTATGATTATGGGGTCCTTATTCATTGGTATTCCTTATGCCTTGCTATACCTTGGATCTATATTTCTTAAAATCACATACGACATGATAAGTAGATATTCTCCTAAGACTCCAACCAGTGCCTTTACTGTGTTTCCATCGAGACGCACCTCATATTTGACAAGGATTCCTTGGTATTACATTCCATTGAGATGTACCTTCATAGTAAAACAACTGATTATATGGAATGGTCATGATGAATTTTATAATTATTTTTACAATTCATAGGCCGATGTGGATTCTTTATTCATTATACCCTAGATCTGGCCCTTGGGATCTAACACGTGATTACTCAGCATAGGTCGGAGTTGGATGTCCTGCTCTTTACAATATTGAATGTTGGTTTAGATTTTCCTTCTTTAAACTATTTACAGGAAAGTATAGGTGAACCCATGTGTATGAATATTATCCCCCTATGGTGAAATATCATTCCTAGAGACATTTTTAGGTGTTTTCCAAATAAGGTACATGTTTATTGGGATTATGGACCCGTAGATCGATAAAATGATACATGGCTAGATGGGAATGACATCTCGCTAAATTAACGTGCATAAGATGTCAATGAAATCAGGATTATGGATCAAAGTATCTCATAATGATTTGGTTTCATGTTATTTAATTTAATATAACAATGAATATTCATATTTATGTGTATATAAATATAGTTATGGGTCTATAAATGTATAGGTATATTAATATGGAAATACATGGTGGGACATTCTCATTTGGCTGGGATTATTGACCATGTATTAGACTATGGTTTTATGTTATTGGTTTTACCTTCTTTTTTACTTGTCCATCATTTAGTCTGGGTAGTTTACATTTTCACATAGTTAGAGAATCACATTTATAGGTTTCTTGTCAAGTTGGTGTACTGATATTATTTATCACCCCTACAGGTGAACCTTGGTGTATGGATAGACAATATGTATTCTTTTCAAGTTTATCATTAGTTTAATGGTGGATAGATTTGAGTCCCACATTTTCATGATCGAGTGGTGTTACTCATAATGTTCTTTTGATTAGGCTGGTGTAGTTTGAAAGTGTCTTGGAGACCGGGTACATGGTCAGGATTGGAGTTAGTAGTAGAGCCTTCTACTTTAATTTCAATTTATTTTTATACTCCTGTATCTGAATGGTAAGCCCTATGGTTGACCATTACTGTATTTTATACCATCATTTTTTGGAATTTTATAGAATTTTATTATTATTATATTATGTTCTATTTCAGTTTACTTTTTCATTCACACTCTTTCTAATTTATGGTTTATAGGATATATAGATATTTCAACTATTTTATTACTCTAATATGAGGTTATATTCCCCACACTATCACACCCCTGGACCTCACTACTAGTCAGTAGCCTCTGAAGTATAGGGAGGCATGCTGGAGACCTCATAACCCAGTGGATCAGAGCACCGATTTAGTGGAATCAAGTTCAATATGTTACAGTTTTATTTCACATAATCTTGAATAAATTATCTTTAAATTTCATCTTACTTATCATAACCTTGATGATAAACATACTCATTTGACCATATTTAATCACACACCCTTTTTAGTGTTTTTGATATTTTTAAAATTTTATATTTGTATTGGAATCATGAAATTCAAATTTCTTCTTCTCATATTTAATAAATAAAAATTATATTTCAGTCTGTGTAATGATGATTACACAAACATACACGATGCTTCATCATAGATGGGTGGTGTTTATAAAAACATAAATATTTATTATAAAAACTAGTATATTTTTATGTAATCATGGACGATATATACATATCTTGGTCACATGTTTTCATGGGACATACATCATGCATACATTTCACTAGATTACTGATAAACAATAGTAACACAATTGTTATGCACGAGTAAATTAATGCTTACGTATCCCGAGATTTTCTATTATTCCAATATCTTTTGGTATAGATGATTCTTACCTGTGTCAATGTTATTATTCATACACATCATAAGGAAATTGATTTTTTTTATTTCCTTAAAATGGGTTTAGTGTTGTCCCAACTAAACATCAGTCTTCTACGATATTCATTGATGATTGTTTAAATACTATGTACAACATCTTACTCATATATAACTCTTTAAATGATTGATCATATTTTTTGGAAAATCAATTTTTTATTAATTATAATGAAATTTTTTTTAATGGGAAGTGGTATCCCAAAGAAAAATATGATAAAAACATATTGGGGACCATTATTCTATCCTAATAAAAATAGAACTTGTTAATATCATAATCCTATTAATACATAAAATTATAGTGAATTTACTCTTCTTTGTATCTTCATGAATCATATACTAAATTAAATATTACATTGTTTCCATGATCTTGATGATATCTTCTATACTAATAATCATTTCATTTAAATTATACATATTCATGCATGTGAATTAGTCAATAACAATTTTTCCTTTGTGAAAATATTCATGGATGTAGAAAACTTAATTATCTTCTACTGATTATTTGATGGGAAAAACATAGTCCACCAAATCACACATGTATTGCCTAAGGGGTATAATTGTTAGAGCTTTCACAATAGTTTATTCCATAGAAATTTCACATGTATCTCCATTCTTGAGATGAAATAATTTAGTATCACGATCCTCAACGATGTATTCCTTCTCTAATTCCACAACATAATCTTGAGTTTTTTCATCACCACCTCTTTCTTCCATAGAGGTTTAATTTTAAATATTTTACATCTATATAACCTCATGGGAAAAAATGTGCAAATCCAAATGGATCATGTTAGCCCCAGGATTAAGAAGTATTTAATCCATACTAATCTAGTATAACCCATACAAATTCTCATTTTCATTCACATAGTTTAATGTCATAGGTTCATAAACACATTACTATTTATTATGTACCACTTTAATAGCCCACTTATAAGGATATTTATCTGAATAATGTATAACTAGATAATTCCTTTATAATATAGTAATCATTGGATTGGGTTAATTTTAGTAATCATTCAAAATCTTGAATCTCCTACATTTTTTCTCATCATTCATCACAACATCAACTATTATTGAAGCCCTACACTAAATAGTTTCACTACATAACCTTACCAAAATATTCTATATAGAACTATACACATCAATAGTTGTCTATGAAATTAGGATAAACTCATGAATCATCACAAGTAAATAAGAAATTCACATGGTAGTGAACACTTCACTTCATTACCCACCCTTCATTGGAAGTATCTTCACTCAAATTTTCCAATATAAGACAATTTCCACTTTTTATGTTCAATTAAATCTTCCAATCATGTCACATTGTTACCTATAATGCTTGAAAATCCTCTTTACACACTTTTTCTAACATAAGTTAATTTCCCCATTACATGGTCAATGGTAACTTCCAATCATATATTGAATCTCACTAATTAAAAAAAATAAAACTTAAGCTTATCCAAATCCAATGAAACATCATTATTAAAATTTGGATTAATTTTTAATTACATGTTTATTTCATTGATTTTGTGTATCTTTTCTCCCCATAGATTTCAATATATAAAAAGGGGTGAAAATGTATTCCCACTAATGAAAAATGTTTAGTCGACATAAAACATCCTTATCCCCTTTATTTATTCCACATCTCTATGTTAAGGATAATCATATCAAAGTAAATATTCTAAATTTAATAAACTCATATTCTCCCCATGTGTTTATCCACTTTAAAATATCTTCACCAATTCATGATAGATGGGTGACACAATATTCTTCATATAAAATTTTCATCAACCAACCAACACTAAGTGAACTTGGGCTAGTTCAGTATATAAAATTAGATTAATTTATTAGACTATAATGTTGCCTATTTACTCAAATAAAAGTGGAACCAAACCAATATTTTACTGTTCAATATCTCGTGTCTCTATGGGTGTGAAAATGTAATGAAACGTTTGATTTTGGAAATTTGAGGGGTTAGATTTTGAATTGAAAGTTAGAATTGAATTTTAGAATTTTAATATCTCAAATAGATGGTTTTTGAAAAGGAATAAGGCTCATAAGGGATCTAGGGAACTCTTTATAGATTCAGAGTAGAGGTCAAGGTGGTCGACTTCTTAGGATCACTAAGTTGTTGATCTTCTAACAACAAACTGGTTGGGCCAATTTAGTTTCTTTAGGTAGTGGTAGGATGAAAATGTATCACCCCTATCAACTTTTAACATAAACATAGCGTGAGGGTGGTCATTTTGACCACTGAACCCCTCACCCCTACCTCTCCTTCTACTCCACCCTAATAGGGGTTATATATAGTTTATTTCGATGGACATATTGGGTATGTTTGTCTGTTATTCCTCTATTGTTTATTCCTCTTTAGTTCACATTTAATTTTAGTCAATTTGGTTAGTGGTTTTGATATTTATTTTACCAGATCATGTTAAAATTTACTAGTTTTTATGGGTTTTTCCCAAGTCATGTTGAGGAGGTCCTATGAATACATTTATATGTTATTTATAGTAAATTTGATGATGGTAAATAACCATATGATTTTTTCAATGTTTATCTTTAAAATTGAATGAAATTTCCATGGAAGTAGTTTCTGATTTATAAGTATTTTTCATGGAGTGATATCGGGTGACTGTCTTGGACCATCTAAGTTATTTTGGTTGTTTTTTTCAATGATATGCTCACTCGGTGAGTCATCTGTGATTATCCCTAAATTTAATTATTTAAAATAAAATTTTTAAATTTTTCTTTCTTGAATGATTAATTATATGAATTTATAATTTATTAATGGTCAGGGAAACCTGATTTATTGTATAGTGATGTGATGTGAAAACTATTTAGACATGGGGAGTCTAAGATATCAATGTCCATGTTTTTATTGAAAATGGAATGGGTTAGGTAAATGGTAGGTGGATTATTTTATATTCATTGGGTTATTTATGCATGTTTTTAAGTGGAATTTTATGTTCCTAGAATCACAACCATTCTCGATAATTTTTAAATTTAACTACATTTTTTTATTAAATATATTGGGTATAACAATGACTCAAGGACCTTAACAGTACCTTGGCCGTTAAATATGCCTTGGAAATCAATAGATGAAGGATAGTGGTAAATATAGTATACTGTGAAATATAAATACTTAGGAGGGGTTTGAATTAAATGATATGTATTTGAATGAAATAAATTAATGTAGATTAAAAGACATAGAGATATATCCCTTGGTGGCTTCCCCTATGTAAGAAGTAGTGACAGACTAATGATGGGGGGCCTTAGGATTCACCTTTTAATATAAAGGAGAACCTTATATATTTGGATGTACATGAAGGGAAAGATATGATTTGAGACATGTTAAAAGGAATCGTATCCCAAAGTGATATTCTTGGACCAGTGATTCAATGTGTAATAGAAGACCCTCTATTAGGTTTCCCATGTCTGTGCTATGATTTTGGGGACCTTGGCAGGTGCCCAATTGATATATACCCAAGAGAGGGATATTTCAATGGATCTAGTGTGTTAGTTATAGGATTGAATATTAGCTTGTAAAAATGAATAAATGGAAATTAAAGGATAAAGAGAATTATAAATACTTGTAAGGAAAGAATAATTTAATTAATATTGTGATTTAATGTATGGATTTAAGACTCTTTGATGGTGGATTCCCTCAAGTATTCATTTATTATTTTTAATATTCTAGGGATGATGGATTCCATAATTGGATATAGAATTTTCTATTTTATACTAATGATATATTATGGTCAAATTGATGATAAACCCTATGATGTTTTGTGTTATTTGAATGTGGGGTCCTACATTAGGATGGGAATGTATATCTAGGGTAATAGAGGCCTAATACCTAACACTAAAGAGGAAAAATTTCCTCAGGTGTGTGAGATTTTTTTTTTCTATGTTGGGTATGTACCCACCTCAGGGTGGATGAACATGTATTTTTGGAAAGGCAGATTCCCCTTAGTATACATTGGATTCATGGGAAGAGGATGAATCTCCCAAGAAAAATTGAGTTTCCATTGACACTCTATTCAGATTCATTGGTAGGGGATGTGACCCCTACATAAACTTTGATAATGTATACTATCTTAATTTTTACTCAGCTATTAAACATGTATGATGGGGAATCCTGACCCTAGGTTTTTATCTCATTTATTCTAAGGTGATCCGTGCCTCGAGTCATTATCTCTTGTACATCGAGGTGAGTCATATTGTAGGTATTTTTATTTTAAATACCAAGGTGAGTTATACCCCATTTTTTTGTAATGTATATCGGGGTGAGATTAAACACAAGTTCATTACATGGGATGGCTTGATTTCATGATTTGCACAGAGACACTGTTTCACTAGTCGAATAAGGTATAACTTGCCTCAGGTGTTTCTATAAAATCCAATGTACGATAGTGTTTTTTATTTATATTAAATGGTTTTTTATCATAGAATATCATTTACACATAATTTACATTTATTGTTTATGTATGGGACTATGTTGGTGGTTTTCTACTGATATTTACTCACACCTTACTTTGGCGGTCATGACACTTTTGTACCAGAGAAGACCTCTCATTGGTCATAGGTACCAGTTTGTCCAAGGATAATTATTTGATTTTTTATCTAATTTAAAATAATGGGATGATGTGAGGCTCCAGTAATGGTGAGGGACCCTAATGTGTGTTTTGTTTTCTTTTCCCACCTTGTAATTGTGATCATCCCATTGGTTATTTAGTTATTGTACACTCAATATTTCATTCCATTTCATTATAGAATGTTCCATTTATTTATTTTCTATATATTTATTATTATTGTATGTTTTGGGTTATTTATATTGTTCTTTATAATATTTTATGGGGTATAGTCTCCCCATGGTTACACCTTATACCATTGATATTATTCAGCAGTCTCTAGCATATAGGGAATCTACCTGATGTCCAGTCACCATTGATTTATTTATTTTTCAGAGTGAGTCAGGTCATTGATAAAAATATTAACTAAATATTTATATATATCTGATATATATATATATATATATATTATGGTTTCCATGAAAATTATAGTATATTGATTTATACTATTTTTTATTGCATTAAAATGATAAACAATTATAATTTTTTGTTGCACCCAAGTAAGCTATAATTAAATGATATTATTTCATATTCATATGAAATGCTCAAGGTATGAATTCATAAAATTAAAAAACCAACCATGTAATTTATGCATGTGTTTTAATAAACGAGTTAATGTGTACACCATCCAAGAGATCCTATGGTTCTATATAAACCATACTTTTATATTATGTAAAGGTTTGTGGATATTTAGCGAGTGACTCATAGGCACTCGAATCACTATTTATTCTTCATCTTTCAAAAATAGAGGTACTAGAAATCATGGTGGAAAGGTGAATCTCATCTAAAAGTCAAATTATTTGAACCAGCCAATGGATACATAATTTAGGTGTGATGATTTCCCCACTTAGTGATCTTGAAAAAATTATATTTTGATGATGACGATAATGATGTATCATATGCTCTTTAGTGAATGGTATTCTCAATTATAGTATAAGTTCTTTATTTACGGTATTATATTCAGTTCCATATGTTTTTCTTAAGAGATGATAAAAAATAGGGTTTTAAATTGCTTATGAATATTCTAATAATTGATTTTAGAATCTAAGAAAATATTTTAGTTATATCAGAGATAACTAATGATTTAGTTTTATAAAACTTTGGGTGGAAAAAAAGAAGAAATGGGAATATAATTCTTCATTTAATTTGTTTTCATATATGGAAAAAAGGTTTACCCTTACATACCAGTCTACAAAAAGGTAACCAAATCCATAACTGTATGTAGTTGGGATGTCTATATTTTTTCATGGAATTACTCTTTGGTGAGCAAGGATATTTGATGATTACCTTCATGTAAAGGGTTCAGGTAATGTAAGTCAGTATTATAATCCTTTTGAAAATAGTTTTTGTAAATATTTTTCATATGGAAATGTTATTTATTAACCTTATTTTTAATGGTGATGTGGGGTTTTAAAATCCCATGTAAGGGTAAATAGTTTATGCGTAAAGTTTATGTAATTTTTAAAAGGGTTACATAAAGGTAACAAGTCACATACCCATATGAAAAGTACATATATGTATAGGTAATAGCAGGTGTACCTTTACATATCATGAACTATTTTAGGTTCAACACTTTCTACCCTTTCATAAACGGGTTATTTAAGGATAAAGGATGTGTAAACTTATATGAGTCGACTATGTAATGGTTATACCCTTATGTAGTGAGGTTTTTGAAAGCTACATAAAGGTGAGATGGTGTCTTAGCATTACAAAATGGTTCTAGAAAGTTGTTTAAATTTATAAAGTGAATTACATTTATGTAAGGGATTACAAATGTATTATATAAGGGTAAAATTATTTACCCTTACATAGTAATACCCTTATGTGTTATTGTAAACAAAATTATTTTATAAATTATGGAAAAAAATTTACATTTAAAATATTATTAATTGTTTATTAAATTCTTTATAAAACATTATAAAATTTATTTTTGGATATTTTAATTTATAAATGTTTTTTTAATTATTCAATTATAAGTTATTTATAATTAATTAAATGTCTATGAAACATTTTATTCATAAAAATTTAAGGTTTATATTTGAAATGCATTTTAATAAATTATATGGCATAACCTATGATCTAGAAACAAATGTGTTTATTTAAAATAATAAGTGATAATTTTTAAAGGGTTATAAGTTATGAAATAAAGCCCTAATAAAAAAATATTTATATTTAAATTATGATTTATTAATAATTATTTATTATGAATTTTTCAAAATAAAATTGGCTTTATTTTGATATTATTTAAGTTACATCAAATTTTTTAATGATTGATATGATCAAGGATTGAATAATAATTAATTATATCATATTTAGATTATGTAAATTTTTTACTTAATATAAATTGTATTATAAAAAGTTTATAAACCATATAATATCATATATTTAAAATTATATTATATATAATGATAAATCTGAATGATTTCATATGGGACTGAATATAAAGTTTTTATTCTAAAAACTCCCAAATGAATAAAAAAAATTTATATTTAATATTATGGAATCTCCATAATATTAAAGATGAAATTTATAAAATGGTTTATAATTATATTTAGTTTACAAATTGTTCATAAATGTTTATCTCATGTTTAAATATATGAATTTTTAATTTATATAATGGTAATTTCTAACTATATTCATGTTATTAAATAGTTTATGAAATTAGAATATTGTGTATGTTTTAGATTAATTATTAAACTACTTAAATATAGAGCCCTACATTACATGATTGTAATGCATCAATAATTAATATAGTTTTTTATCTACCTTGATCTCGGTTTGCAACTACTATTATACACTTTATTTTATCTATTGAATATAGTTTTTCATATTAGGTTTTAGAGTTATAATAAAATTGATTCTATACTGAGTAAAGTATCTCTGGTTATTGAGACTTTTATTTAGTCTACCTACCTACATGGAGACATGTGCCGTATCTGGGTTGGTGAATGAGGTCGTCTATCTATCACTATAATCTTACTCATGTTGGAATGTCTATGCCTTTACAAAAATTGTT
Organism: Viscum album; assembly: GCA_963277665.1. Classification (NCBI taxonomy): domain Eukaryota; kingdom Viridiplantae; phylum Streptophyta; class Magnoliopsida; order Santalales; family Viscaceae; genus Viscum; species Viscum album. The sequence continues at coordinate 114,718,968 of OY728161.1, forward strand.
CATGTAACTTTTTTATATGATGCATCTGGATAGGTATTAATATGTTTAAATTATAATTTTATGTTAGTAATACAATCTTTATGGATGTTTGAAGAGATACACATCAATATTGTTTGAAAATATTAGTTTGGTGGAGGGAATAGAATAGAAAAATAAATTATTAAAACCACGAATCAATAAAATTAAATAACATGAGATGATATGGTGAGATTAAAAACCCATTGAATACTAATTGTGAGATTCTCTCTAAATAATAACTTTACAAGAACTTGATCATTCAAATGCATATTATCAAGCTCAGAAAAAGTACCCCTAAATTATATTGTGCAAGGAAAGAATGTTATAAGTAAATTTCGATTATCTTATGGGTATTTTTTTCTTAGCATGAGTATTCCTTGATTTTATGTTTTTGCATTATTCTTGGTTCATTATTTTTGTTAAACTAGCTACGAATCCCTAAAGTTTAGGATACATAAAAAATGACGTTTTTTATCCATATAAAGGATTGGAAAAAGGGTTGGTTTCTCAAATATCCAAGAATAATGTATCATATTATTGGGATCATGTCCTGCCTTAATAATCATGGATTATTTACATGAAAAAAAATGAATGACATAGTGAAATATAGTTCTTATCATGCAAATGGATATGATGAATATCTAAAATGTCTCATCATTTTAGTGGGATCTTTTTAAATATAAGTCCCTATTTAATGGTTATAAACCATAATAATAATCTAATAAAATCTTATGTTGTGGATGAGTAACATCATCATCATCAATATAATTTTTTATCAAAATCCTGAAATATTAATATTAATGTAATATACTCCAATGACATGTCACTTATGAATCGTTTTTATGAATGATTGGTGATTTTAGAAAAATTATAATGAAAATTATGTTTTTTTAAAAAAAATGTCCTCAGTAATTAAGTATTGATGTTTTTAAATAATTGAATGAGGATTCTTATGAATGCATATAGTGATTAATTTAATTTTTCAACAGAATTAGAAATATAATTACCAAAGGAATATTATTCTCCACTCATGTACACAATATGACTGGGTACATCAAATTATATTCAAGATGATTGAATATGTTAAATTACATGATGATACTAAATGTTTCATTGAATATTTAATGATTATAGAAATAAATTAAATTGTTATGATATATATTTTTATATAAGGTATCAACTATATGATTGAAAGTGTTGTTAATATATATAAGTTCGTAATGAGAAAAGAACTGAAGATTGAATTTTGTTTTCAAGTAATAGGTAAATGGATTCACTTCATTGATGACATGGACAATTAAATCTTGGAGAAAATTATTATAAGATTCTTATTTTATCTCCTTTATCTCTTGAGAAGATCCTGAAATAAATATAAGGTAAATAAAATGAGATATGGTGTTTTTGATACACAAAGATATGATTTTTTTAGTTCTATAACATGGTTTAAGCGGAGAAAAAATGGTTTTTTCACATAAAAAATTTTCATATTGTAATCTTTGGAAACATTCCTATAATATGATTGAATTTAAAGAATGTTTATAAAATATTAAAAATGAAGATGGGAATATATATAAACTAGGAATATGATTTTTATGGTCTAAAGAGTTATATAAATAGTAAATGTTGGTAAAATTTAAATCCAAAATATGAACATATGATTTAAAAGTTCAATATTTATTCCCATAGAAGTAAATAAAGGTCATTTAAACCAAAGGTTTATAGTAATGAATAGTGATAATTGAATTTTATTGGATAATATATACCTAAATGGGTTTAGGAAACTCCATGGAATGTCCATGTCAATTATTAATGTTATAGAAATTAATTCATTGTCTTTGAAGGGTATATGATACTGAATGTGTATTTTACAAGTGTGGTAAATATACATGAGTTCAAAATAAAGGAATCATAATTTGAGATTATAGTTTACCATCACGATGAAAAGTGTTTCTACATCAGAATGTAAAGGATATTATCAAGCTTATATGAGTGTAAGTAAAATATGTTTATATTCATATAATTTCTCTAATTTAATAATATATGTTGATCAATTAAAAAGGGTTTTTGTGAAAAAAGTATGAGATAATTAATTGTATACAAATAGTTAACGATTCATTAATTTATATAACATGTTCTGAGAATGACATATGTTCAAAATATTTAAAATTTATTATCTATATATTTATTAAAATATATAGGAATTTTTACCTTCCAACCATTCGTGTTATATTATAGTAATATCTAATTCTAAAATAAAAATGTTCCAAACATAATGAATGAAAAATATGATATGAAAATAATAATTTCTTTAATAAATTTTCCCACTAAAAGTAAATAAATGTAATTTCTTATTAAAGAAGGGTTTTTGTTTCATAGAAAGATATTTTAAAAAATAAAATGACTAAAAGGATAGTGATAGTATGTTTGAACATATATAAATTTTAAATTATAAAAAATAAAGGATTATACCAATTTTAAGTAAAGTATATTTTCAAATAAAATTATAAATTGTTTAAGATTTGTAATGGTAAATTAAAATGTAATGTGTTACATTTATTTACCTTATATAAAGTGGATGTCACTATTTTAAAAATTTAAGATTAATTTTTGTTTTCACTAAATATCCTAAAAATTATTAGGATGTTTGATCATAATGGAAAAAAATATAGAGTTAAATTTATTTGTCGTGAAAAATTAATTATGTTATTTCATGAAGAAATATACCAAAAAAAAAGATAATTTTATTTTATATCCTAAAAGTTTTAATGGTATTTCAATAAATATAATTGTTAAGAGTTAAATTTAGTTAACATATTAGGGTGATTTTCACTTTATCCTAATTGAGTTTAGGAGGACCGAAAAAATATATGTATTTAAATTATTTCAAGGGAAAATTTACGGAATAGGTTTCAAGGATGATGGAGATGAATATATAGAGTGTTATAAGTATTCAATAGAATTTTACATCATCAAATTTGATTTTGTGATGTTAAGAGGTTTGAATAGTTCAATATGTAAACCCATCACAAATATGATTCCTAAATCTAAGTAACATTCAAACCAGGTTTCTTTATAGAGTTTTTTCACTACAAAGTTTAGTAGGAGGGTTCTATAAGATGGCCACATAGATATGTGATATGAATTTAATATGATGTAATGTGTTAAAAAACCTAGAAATCATAGTGAACATATGAATGACATGGTAATTTATCATATATTATATTACTAACTAGTGATTATGTTAGTTTTGTTAAACACATTTTTAAATAGTATGCAACATGAATTGGTCACTCATATAAGGCCCGAGCCTTAAACATTACTTAATCTTGAGATAATACAATGATTTTAATTTCAATAACATCGATGATCTTTTCAGGCTTATAGATATGTAGATTTGGTAAATAAGCTATACATATCAACATGATTATTATAATGTAGACACTTCTACTCACTATCCAATTTTTTCATAAAACAAGAGCATTTAAACAATACATGGTTTCATTTCACACTTAAACATCATAAATTTTCCATAACCCCATCCATGACTGTATTCTCATTTAAATACTATAAAAAAAATCAAAACTTGGCATGAGAATTAAATTCTATGTAAGAGATACACAAAGAAGTAAACCTATTATCCTTGAGAAAACATGTAAACCATGAATACATTATCATTAAGTAATACATTTTACCTTTATGAATTAGTAAATACTCTTCACTGAATATAAGTTCATTGCTTAAAAATTTGTAACACAAATATTACCATAAAATTCATAGAAAGAAACATAAAATATAAAAGGTAACATGAGATATAATCATACTTAAATGGAATAATCATATAGTTGACATTCACACATTTCATTCTTTCAAATAGAATAACCAAATGACTGACTTCTATACCAAATTTATTGGAGGTTAAAATGTAACCACCCATATTTGGATTATTATGGAACCACCAATATTTGGTTTATCATGTAACCACACATAAAATATCCAAGTACCATTATATAATCATAAAACCTAAATGACTGCATTTGTCAACATTTCTCTCACAAAATTTAATTTTCAATCACAAGAAATAATTTAAAGATATTTAATTAGTCAATTGACTTTAAAAACCCCTTTCAATAAAAAACACCGAAAATTGGAATAAGGGATTTCATTTATTTTTTAAAAACATTAAATATTATATAGGAAGCCAAATATCAAATAATGGTGTAGATGCTTGAATGTGCTGAAGGCCTAGATCTGAAATTCGGGGAAAACCAAAGGCAAATTTTGACCGAAGGCACAGGTATGGGACAACCTGGAACGTCACATTAAATATCTATGAAGTGTATGGAAAACCACCCTGTAACACATAGAAATGTCGTTCCAAGGAAACCATTTTCTCACCGTGCGGAAAGCTACGCGCCGTGAGGAAATTTGCACGCCGCGTGGGAAGTTGTGCACCACGCGGGAAGTTGCGCGCAACCAACTAATGGAGTGGGTTTTCCATGCCGATCATGTTCAGCATGCCCTCTGTGGATATTGCTCGCCTATAAATAGAAGGGGACCACCATTTTTCTTCCAGGCTGGAAAATACGAAATATCTTCCCTGTGCGGAATTCACCTCTTTTGCACGCAAAAGATGCCTTCTAGGTATGGAATTTTCTGCGACAGGTATTCCAAGGGTCCTCCTTTGTGAGGGGCCACTAGGGCTTGACCCTCTCCCATTTCCTTATGTTTTTCCCCCTTGCACGCAAAACCTTACACTTGTGCGCAAAACATCTGGACCTTTTTGCACGCAAACCTCTTCCATTTGCGTGCACACCTTATTTTCCGCTCAACCCGTCCTTTTGCGTGCAATAGTCCCCTCTCTGTGTGCCTTTTATTTGAAAACCCCTTATTTTCATGCAATCCCTTATTCTTGTATGTTCCTTTTATCATTTGTTCGATGTCTCTACCTCGGGTAAAATCTTCAGGCACTTCATACACACAAAACACCAATGTTACACACCCTTCTCTTGTACGGCCCTCCAGGCTTGTACGAAATGATTTAAAGGTCCCTAGGAGGTGCTTCATGTTGTGTTAACTAGAATTATGATTATTCCAATAGGAACACTAAAAGCTATTGTTTCTTCTCATATCCACTCTAACGTGGTACCCTCAATGGATCACTCCCTGACACCCCCTCACCATGGAAATGTTGATGCCTTCCCTTCCCCAAGGGTGGGCAGGTATTAATTATGTAACTCCTATGGGTGCAGAGTGAACCTGCCTCGTCCGAGCAATATGACATTAAACATCCAAGCATAATAATCCTCAACACATGAAGTTAAACTGTGACTTCACCCCATGCACTTTATGCGGGGTGCCCAATCTTGGACATTCTCTACGCCCGCTCATCTCCATAGGGGTGAGATCTTCCTCACATGGAATGAGATCCTCTATACTAGGGTTGTGCCTATCTGTAGGGAAGGTAATCCACCATGGTGAAATCCCCTATCCTTTCTTGTAGGAGGTAGCATTCCTACTTTTCCTCTCTTCATTAGTTCAAATGAATAAAGGAGAGATGGGCACCGAGACCTTCGTTATCACGCCGCTCTCTCATTAGGTTTTTTCACCACATGGGCCTCCATATTATAGTAAGTCCCAATATCCATCTCCCTGGGCTGCTAACCACACATAAGCCTCTATTTCCTTTTTGGGTTACTAACGACGTATAATACCCTGCTTCAATTTTGGGACACCAACCACATGTAATCCCCACTCCACTTCCCAGGGAAGCACCTTTAACAATGTGATTGTAAGGTCTTTGCTGCCAATTCTTTATCACACTGAGCATGACTCATATGGGCATAGAGTAAGCACTAGAAATGACAAAGCACCTCCAAAAAACTATGTGGACATTGATACTTTTTTAGGAAAGGTACGTAGGAAGCCTCCACAAGGTTCAAGCCCAACAAACATTAGTCCCAACCCCCATCATGTCAGTTCACCAATACCTCTTTTGAACAACGTGGACTTTGATCCTTTCCAAGGAAAGGTACATAGGAAGCCTCCCTAATGTTCAATCCCAACAACCATGGGTCCTGACCCCCTTTACATTAGTTCACCAACACCTCCACATAACTACATGGACGTTGATTCTTTCCATGGCAAGGTACATAGGAAGCCTCCCTAATGTTCAAGCCCAACAACCATGGGTCTCTACCCCCTTCACATCGGTTCACCAACACCTCCTCCGAACTATGTGGAAATTGATCCATTCCAAGTAAAGGTATGTAGGAAGCCTCCTTGAGGTTCAATCCCAACAACCATTGGTCTCTTCCCCCTTCATTACAGTTCACCAACACCTCCTCTGATCTATGTGTAATTTGATCCTTTCCAAGGAAAGGTACGTAGGAAGCCTCTCTGAGGTTCGATCCCAACACACCCATAAGTCCCGACCACTTCACATAGGTACACCCTTGTCCAAAATGACATTAAAATGTATGCCCCTTTTCATCCTGAAAGATGTTAAATTATAACCATTGAAACTATATGGTTTTGATCCTTGTCTCCCTAATAATTTATGTAGGAATCCTCCCTAAAGTTCAACCCAAATTGACGATAAGCCATTGTGTTCCCCTATGGATGGTTAGCTGTCGTGTTTCCCAACTGATGGTAATCCATTGTGTACCCGGATCGACTGTAAGACATTGTCAACCCCAACCAGTGGTAAGACATTGTGTTTATCATTCAAAGATAATCCATTGTAGTCCCCTTTACTGGTACCCACAACTATGGAATTCCCCTTCAATGTTAGACCAACTCAGGTTTCTAACCACATGTAATCCCCAATATATCATCGGGTCACTGTCCTCTGTGTGCACCTGGATTCTATACCCCATCATGAACTATGTGGATTTTGATTCCCTGCCAGGGGGATACGTAGGAATCCTACCCGAGGTTCAAACCCATAACCCATGTCTCATAGTGGCATCCTCCCCTCAATCTTTTGTGTTTAGGGAAGGTAATGCCCCAACACAGAGGTTCTACTTCCTCCGGGTGCTATCTATGCATCCATTCTCACAGGACGCCTCCTCAGGTGTCTCATCCCCCGAAATAACTATGCTGACATTGATTCCTTTCCATGGGGATACGTAGGAAGCCTCTCTAAGGTTCAAAACCAATACTATTAATACATTAGCTATGGTTACATCTGATTCCCCCAAAACATCAGTCAACTCTCCATCATCCATAATGATTCTTACCTGGGTCACCACATCCTAGGGAGTTCATGCCAATTCACCTCTTCAGTACTATTAGTATAACTTGGATAGCTAACCACATGTTATCACTAGCATCAGAGTTCCTTCTAGGGGTTGAATTTGTCTGATCTTCTCTCATCTGTGTTCTAATCCGTCTGATCTGTCTTCGTTAGATGTTAAACTTGAAACATACCCATGTGTTAAACATAGGAAGTTGAGGAAATCCTTAGAGACATTCCCATGACATAAAATTCCCCGTATTCGAACTGGGATGCCTCAGGATTTTGTGCCCTAGAGAAGCCCTAACATAGGAGAAGAAACTCGGATGCACTAGTGTTCCAACATCCAGACATGCTAGTGTTTTCCAACGTGACTACTCCCCTGATTGAAGGTTTCTTCCCTTAAAGGACCCCTTGGAATGTCTTGAACGAAGTAGTGTAATAAACTAGATTCTATGAAGACATGGCACTGGTAAGAGTTTCACGAACAACATCTAATTCTACGAGGGAGACCCGGACTAGGTGACGAACTATGAGGAGGAATCCATGGAAGTCGGAACCCACATTCCATCACCTCATTTCGATCAAGGAAAAAACATCCCTGAATAAGTGATGGAAGCCTCCTAACTTTGGAAAGAGGAAATGCGGGGAAACAGATGTACATCCTCCAAAACAGACGGATGTGTTCCCTGGAGAAAGCGTCGGAAACAGAGATGGTGAAATCGACGTGAATTTCTTCTTTTCAATGTAGAGATTAGTAGCGTTCAAGACATCGGTGGACTAGCATGTCACTCGATCCTATTATCTGGTGCTAGTTCCAACCAAGAAAATTGTGGGTATGGTGTGAAACTCCCCTACAGTTGGGACAATTGAATATTGGACATCATGTTCTATGATGTAGTTAGCATGGATCCTTGTTACCAATAGTGGAAGACGGAATAGAACGGGGGAACTGGGTGTCAATTTTATAGTTTCAACACTAATAGTTTAATCCCCCAGCCTTCTAGGACCCATTATGTCATGTCAAGATACTGATCACCACCCAACTACCGACACATGGGAAGGGGTAACGTCATCACATCAATCTCGTGTGACCCCATTTCCCCCATGGAAGCCTCCACATCCATAGTTGATGGGTGCCTACGCCCCATCTCCCCATCTGAGTTCATTCAGTGAAGGTTGATAAATGACTTCATCCAATGATACAAGGAGGAGGGGATCATCCTCACCAGGGACATGGCCTGAAAGGACCTAGAGGCATCTGTGCTTCGTTGCCACTGCCACCCCAATGGGCCGCGCAGGGAGCCACCTCTCCCCACTCTAACACACAACCATTTTAGGAGCTTCTCCCTAGAAGGATTTATTGAATCCCTCCCCAATGGCGATGAGGTGGGAGATGTCTGGGCCAGCCCAGTCGGGATCCTGTTCTAGGGGCTCCCAAGGAGGGCACCCACTAGGCCGCGCCAGCACCGCCACCCGGCCCCACAAGCTGAGGAACATGTAAGCTATGTGCCTTCCCCACGAGCCCCAGTCCTATTGACCCAACACCAGCGTCGGGTGCTGGCCGAGGAGGACACCTACCTAGGGGCATCAACATCAAAAACTACGGTGGATAAGGCCACCACCGACGTATACAATCAGTTCCATGTCTATTCCGAGCAGGAGCATGCAGATTCCAAAACCATATCGAGGCCCCAACCGCCCCACGAGTAGGCTGGGTCGACTCTCCTGGTTGTCCACACAGGTAGTGCCTGTCGCAGACCAACCCCTGGCAACAGAACCCAATATGGAGGTCCTCCCCATACATCCACCATTGAGAACTTGGGTCCTCCCTTCTTCCAAGTTCAGCATGGAGGTCCCCCCTCGTGCCACCTTCAATCCGAATGAGGGTCCTCCCAACGGTAGTGACACTTAATATGGAAGCCTCTTCCGCACTCATGACATCGATTATTGAGTCGTTCTTCATGCCACAGGCCGCCGATGTATACATGTTACACATACAGTCAATATCCATTGTGGGGCCCTTCCCCATGTCCTTACATAAGTCTATTAAGTTCCTCCTCGCCCCAAAAATCTGAGGAGTGGAGGTCACCCTCGCTTCATCAGCACCCAGCACGGAGGCCCTACCCATGTCTATCTTGACTAGTATGAAGACCCTCCTCACACAAAAACTGTCATGGGGAATAACCATGGAGGTATTATCCTTGCTTCTACCAGCTCTGGCAGAGGTCCTACCCCCTCCAGAACATACCGAGGAGATTCCCTCTATACTTCAGCCAGTGTAAGTGGAGGTCCACCCCGTGTTCTCTTTGACATATATCTAGGTGCTCCTTCCACCCCATCTCACTGAGGTGGAAGTGCTCTCCGCCCCAACACCAGTTCGGCTAAAGGACCTCCCCGAGACATAAATCTAACTCATCACAAAGAACCATCCCAGGGTAGGAATCCAGGTCTTTTCCACCATAAAAAGAATGTTGGGAAGCGTCAAAATGAGATTTAACATGTCTACTTCTCAAATTATGCGGTGGAATATCACTCAGTAATGGTACCTTCACCTCAATCTTCTGTGTCAAGGGACAATGTAGGAACAAGGCACATCAGCCACGTATTTCTTGAATGTGAGGTCCATTGGATCTCTACCTCCATCCATAGATACATTCAGTAGGATGATGAATTGGAATCTCCCCAAGTTCTATCCATGCAATCGCCACCATATTCACCTGGAGTGTTCTCTACCTCGATCAGAGATCACGAAGAGTTATTTTAGGAACTGATGGTGAATGATAAATAGCATGGTCCGCCACCATAAACCATAGTACCTACACCAGAAACTACGGTCACTAGTCCATCTTATCACGATGTGGTGTCCAATTCACTGAACACTTCAGAGGATAGCTCGAGATGCGGCGCCTGGTTAGCCCGCTTGTCATATTCTCCACCGTCCAGCCTACCATCGCTGCGGTCTACATAAGTACCGATATCGGCTCCCCCACCACCTCCAGTTGATGAGTGGGAAAATGAATGGAGAGACCCCCATTTTGTACTCAGGATCTTGTGGTACATTCTTGCAGCAAACCATTTCTTGGAGATGTTTTGGCCAGTTGTAGCACCTAATTTCAATGCGCTGGAATCACTCACCCACGTGGAGGTTGGATACTTTCTCCAGACCCTCTGTGAAACTCACATTCATCTTCATCATCAATGAGTGTCCTAACCATAGAGTCAAGAACACGTTGAAGATGTTGGTCAACAATTCTGTTTGGTTGATTTTTCCGCACTCCTCGGGGCCCAGTGACCTAAGTCACCAAGTCTCCATAAGACCCTCCAACAATGATGTGTCCAAAGCATTAAAGGGCTCCGCATGATTATCAAGGAGGCTTCCCCCACATACTGATCCATGGTGGGGGGAAGTATGTTTCCCTCCAATTTAATTCAATATGGCACCATCCCGGCACGCTAGGCGATATACAGGATATGCCTCTAGGTAGAGTCATGGTAAATATAGCTGATTTATCAGAGAAGGAAATGGAAATAGAAATCCATGGTTAAAACTTACCCCCAGGGGAGTGCCAAAAATGTTGGAACCATCAGGAAGGGTTACTCTCTAGTAGTTAAATCTACTCAGTCCTCTTGAACCAACCGAGGAATTGGTCATTAGCCGAAATCTCAACAAGGGTAAGGAGTACCTCGGAGCCGTCAAACCCTCCGACCCGTCTGACTTAATAAAAAAGATGGAGGACAATCCTAAGAAATCTATGTTGTGTTAACAGATCCTAGAGCATATGAATATGGTCAATTACCTCTTTATTGAGCATTCCACGGATCGAAAACCAAACTATAGTGATCCTTAGACAGGGTAGTAGGGGCAGACACAATTTCCCATAGAGAATTGCCTCTAGGTAAACCTGGCCATCATGTCCATGTAGACAAGGGAGAGGCTGGATCATACGGTAAGAGGGTGCAGTATGTGTCGCCAAATCCACCTGAGCGACGTTAAAACCCCCCGGGACCCAGCTTAAGTTCCCCTAGCTGCTCAACAGGTCCTCCCACTAGCTGATCCATGAATCTTTGGCCCTGGATATCACGTTGAAGAACCCACCAACGCACTGGTGGTCAGAGATCCTTGTCCAGACAAGAACCCCCTCCCAAATGATCCCATAGAGGCACTCATCGCTCTCCTCGAGGAATTGGAAACGCGAAAGGTGGCCATCTTCCTGATAGAAATTCATATCCGGCAAGGGTGGATGATATTCCAGCACCCCTGGGTTTTGTAAATCTTACTTTCCCACCATTAATGGGACGGGTGATCCGTTGGTGCATCTGGACCACTTCCTTTCAAGGTTCATACCCATGTAGTGAACTCCAATGTAGCGAAAGGCTTCCAAACATTTATTCTTCGTACAGACATTGGAAGGAACTATGTTTGTTCAGTATAGTCAGCCAACCATCGGGTCAGTAGCCAGCAGGAAATATCTTCATTGGAAATTTCTTTACCAATTCAGTTCCACCACTCATGAGATGAGTATTTAAAAAAACTTCAAGAGAAAATAGATGCCTGATGAGTGTGTCGCAGACTTATTCACCTGGTGTAAAGGGCTCACATACTCTCTTGACATGCCACTGACTCAGGAGAAACTACTGACGATGTGTGTGGTGAATGTTAGGATAAAACTGGTCCCCTCTCTGATCACCAAGAACTACCCTAAGGGATTTTCAGTCTTCTCTGATAAGGCCCAGCACCTAGAGGAAACCTTACAGTAGGAAAAGAAGGCATGCCTATTGCCTCCTGCGATTCCTACAGTAAGGGCCTCTAAGGATGAGCCCAACATGGTGGCACAGATAGAGGCCCCAAAACAACTAGATTTGTTACCAATGGAGCTACCTATATATCCTCACAAAGGCCATCCACCTTAGGTGCAGCCTCTGGCCCTACAGCTCCCACCTAAGAACCAATAGGTAGTAGCATAATGTGCCACCACCGCCCAAGAAAGATAACCAGGATCCCGCTCCTCGATAGGCTCCTCCAGCCCCTCGTCAAAGTCAGGATTCTAAGGCCCCCTTCCCAAGACAGTAGAAACAAGACTTACTCATTCAATGAGGCTCAGGTCCCCAGTTATTACCACAGTTCCTTGGAATAGGTACTTCTACATTTTTGTCAATACAGGAGGCTAGAAGATGTGGATCTAACTAATCGCCCCAACTTTTTCCCCTATCACCAGATCCTGGGGAACACCCTTAAATAGGGATATGTTTTTAAGGAATGGATACATGAAAAGGTTGATAGCAATGTAGTCAAGTTGGGCCCAGCTCTGGCAGAAGTGGCATGTGTATTCATGAAGCCTAATAGCAGCAGTGACAGAAAAGGCGAGTGTCATCAGGTTTCTAACTGTGAGTCCCAGAAGTTCGATGACTGGATGGATCATAAGGAAGTCCCCCATGCCCATGGTATTATCCATGCATGTCCGAATCAATATTAACTTTAAAAAGATGTCATTTCACCCGCAGACAGTACCTCCGTGTCAACGGCTCAGCCTCTCTCTTCCCAGAGGAGCAAGAATTGGTGGCGCAAAGGAAAAACAAAGTCCCCCATCGATTCCATCTTCACCCCGTACTCATGGAGACATCACACCCATAAGGATGGTGATCCCCCCTAGAATCTGTCCAGTGGTGGAGGATTCTTCATGTGACAGTCAAGGGTACGCCTCAGTTAACACCGTAGAGCTGGTAATCACCTATATGATTTCTGATTGTGAGGAGTGCCAGGATGATCCTCCAAATGATCCAAGCCATCTCCATCATCAACGGAGCCTTGAAAATATGATTTGTTGGAGTGCTTCAGTCAGTACTTCTAGCCAGGCTACACATTCCACCGAAACCAGAAGGTAGGCCTAGCGTAGAGCCCAACACACACAGCCTTCTCTTCTAGTGTCATGAGATCCGCCATCGCCCCCGTTTGTGCTGCCTGATCAGGCAGAGCCACCTCGATCGCTCCATGATCAGCCACACATTACTATGAAATAGTCTCAGTCATCTGGTCATCCTCCGATTGTCAGTCCACAGGATTCATCCAGTACGCAGCGGGTCATTCCCAGTACCCGTCAGCCACCGGTCTAGCCGGCAGGGCCCGCCATACCTCCTGTGTTAGAGCGACCTCCTATAAGAATAATCTCACACCTGGAGTAGAAGATAAATGTCCTCAAGCATATTACCTGCATAAAATCAAGTCTCTATATCCATGAAACCCATCTACTATCATTAGATATGCATGAACTCACGCCGATGATTTAAGAAGCCTCCTCTCGTTCATGACCGATATCATCCACCAAAGCCTTCCATGTAGAGGAATTCATGAATGATAAATGCCAATCCATCATCTCCTTCTCTAGAAAAGATGAAGTATATCCCATATAACATCACACCCACCCATTTTACAATTCCTTCCATTTTAATGGCATGGAGGTTCGTTGATTCCTTGTCGACATAGTATCCGGGATTAACTTCATCCTGACTCAGACACTGTAATAAATGGGTTTGTTTGAGGATGATATGACTCTCTATGACATAAAAATAAAAGGTTATGATTGGAAGGAATAGACACTAGTCCGAAAAATTCGGCAAAATACCCGGTTTGGTGGTCTGTTAGCTAGCACTGAGTTCTGGTTGTCTCCTAGGACACCGCCTACAATGCGTTAATGGGCAGGCCATGGCTCCACCTGCATGTGGTGATCTCGTCATCATACCACCAAGGCCTCAAGTACTCCCATAATGTAAGAGTGGGAATAATTCAAGTTGACGTGTCTCCATTTACCTCTTTTTATGCCCACTATCTGGATGCAGACTATTACAAGATCAAGGACATGTAGATTTGGGGTAACGATTTTGATAATTCTATGGCTGCAACTGACCTGTGGATAGATCTAGATGATTCCTACATCCTTTCAATCCACCAATTGGAGGCAACAACCCCAGACATGGTACAATGATTCTTTGTTTCTAGAATGAGGGGGGAGCGCATTACCAAGTCTAAGAGATGTCGAAATATCACCTCATACTCATACACAAATCAAGATCAGGTGATCACAGAGCCCCCTACACCCATAAGATATCAGGATGTCTGCCCCATGGCAACAACAATATGCCATAATTTCTTGTTTCAATGGGATGGGATAAACTGTCTCAAGCCAATGTGTTGCTATTTCTTCGATATCATCAAGCATGTCCCATTGGGATGAAGACCATATGGGATCAGATCGACAGTTATCATCGTTATGGTTTCGATAGCAAGGGAGTCCCCTGATATAGAGTCCACTGCCACTCAGGCTGGTACCAGTGTCCCATCTGGATATTTTGACTCATAGGAAACTCTTTCCATTGAGTATCCCACCTCCATAAGTGAAGAAGAAGATTTAGAGGATTCTCCTCCCACCTTTGAAGAGGGAATCTCCACCGTGGTCGATAAATTGGTATAGTTGAACCTCGATAGTGAGATGGATTTGAAGCCCACATTGATCATTGTCTCTATGCCTATCGAAGTGTTACAATAGTATGTGGAGTTCCTCAAACAACACCATGATGTATTTTCATGGAGCTATAATGAAATTTCAGGACTAGATCCCCAGGAAGTCATCCACAGCCTTGGTCTCCTAGCAAACCACCACAGGTTTTAAGAAGCCTCCTAGAACGATACACCCTTGCCACAGTGCCATGGTCGAGGCCAAAGTTGATAAGATCATCAGAGCCAATTTCATCCGGGAGGTCTAGTACCCCATTTGATTTTCCAATATTTTACCATTCATTAATAAGAATGGACAGATTAGACTCTACATCAACTTTCGAGATCTCAACCATCACTGTCCAAAGGATGATTTTACCCTTCCTCTGACGGAACTATTTATCAACATCAAATCTGGGTTCCAGGACCTTTCCTTTATGGATGGGAACTCCTGGTATAACAAGATTTGAATGGCTCCTAAGGACAGATGTATATGGCCTTTATGGAACCACAAGGTATATTATGTTACAAAGTATTTCCCTTCATTCTAAAGAATTCAGGTGCCACCTATCAGCAGGCTATGCATCGCATATTTAAGTCTATCCTCGAGACACATGTGGAATGATACCTAGACGATTTGGTGGTCAAATCTTTCTATCAACAAGACTATTTTAAGGACCTTGAGAAAGTGATTGACTTCCTCTGTACCCACAACCTGAAGATGAACCCATTGAAGTGTGCCTTCAGGGTCACCTATGAAATGTTTCTTGGATTTGTTGCCAAAAAAAGGGAATAAATATTTCCTAGGAGAATATCAAGACCATCATCTAGATGCTCCCCCGAGAAACATTTGGTAGCTTCGAGGATTCCAAGTCCACATATCCTATATACGACGATTCATCATGAATTTGGCCGGAAAGTGTAATCCCTTTTCTCAGCTCATGAAGAAATGCCTTGTCTACCAGTGGGATGAGGAATGTCATAATAATTTTGAGGAATTCAAGCAGTATCTACTCCAGCCTCTGGTCTTAATTCCACTAGTTTCCAGAAATCCATAAGTCCTTTATTTGACCGCCATGGAACGATCTCTCGTCACCCTTCTCACCTAGAAGAACAATGTGGGAACAGAGAATAGTCTCTATTATCTCAACCACATGCTCCTCGATACAGAGAATAGATACTCCCCTATCAAGAAGAGCTATCTTGCTAGGATATTTGTAGTAATGAAATTATGGCTTTACCTGTAGCACTATGAGATACAGTTGTTGTACCGAGTTGATCTATTGAAGTACATCATAAACCGTCCAATGTGGACATGCCATCTAACCCATTGGGCATTAATCCTTCAGTAGTCCGACACCAGGTTTGTCCCTCAAAAGGATATTAAGGGGAAAGCATTGGCATATTTCCTTTCCACCCATCCATCTCATGTGGACCAGTCCCTGGACCTTGATTTTCCCGATGAGGAAATTATCTCGGTAGACCAAGCCATCCTGTGTTGAAAAATGAACTTTGATGGTTCTTCCCAGAGCACAACTGGAAAAAGGATCAATGACCTGAGGCTCAATAGAGTAGTCATGGGTATCTTCTTCATTACCCCACCACAATCCATTCTGTTATATTCATTCCTATTGTCACAAGGCTACACCAACAATGAGGTGGAGTACCAGGCTCTCATCACTGGCCTCGAGTTGGCCCATGAGAATTAAGTTTCCCACATGCATGTGATGGGGGGATCCAAACTAGTCATCAAGTAGATCAATGATGACTATTTTGTCAGAAATCCAGAGCTCATGCCACTGTTGGAATTCACCCTCCAACTGATGGACCATTTCCCATCTCGTCCAGAAGTTACCCATGTCTCTTGATCCAAGAATAGTCGAGCTAATGCCCTGGACAGCCAAGGTTCATCACTTGGAGAGCCTGAAAAGAACAATTTGATTATCCATGTGGCACACTAGAGAGTTAACACCACCATCATTCCAGATGACAATGATAGCCCATAGGTAATCCATTTTACTACAGGTGCCTCAACGTCAGGGACATCGGGTCCCCCAGTTGTCGCGCGTTGTAGTTTACTCTACAGTGCAGACCATGACCGGATTAGATCCTCTACAAGATCATGTTTTATTGGGGTTCTCCTCCATTGAATTCAAGGAGCTGAGAATTCTCAATACATGTAGGAGGTTCACGTTGGGTTCTGTAGATCTCATTGGACTGGGATGAAACAATCTCACTAGATCTGGAGACTAGGATATTTATGGCCCTCCATGATCTATGACTGTATCAAGTTTCCCAAGAGGTTCCATGCATTCCAAATTTATGCCAACTTTGGGAATAGGCCATCAGAGCCTCTCCATACTACCTAGTACTCCTAGACCGTTCCAGTATGGGGACTCGATATTGTGGGACCTTATCCATCAGTGACATCTCGCCAGTGCCGGTTCATCTAGATCGCCACAGATTTCTTTTCCTAGTGGGCAGAAGTTAGTCTACTCAAGGAGGTCAAAGCCCATTCTTTCATTGACTCTATGAGCTCCAAAATTATCTTTTGGTTCAGAGTCCCTCTCACTGTCCTCAGCAATATTGGTGCCATCTTCTTGGCGGACGAGTTGAAGAAATTTTACTCCAAGTACAATATTAATTCTAATCATACCTCTTACTATGATGCTCAAGAAAATATGCAGATCAAGGCGTTCAACAAAACCCTCTCTATCATTATGCAGAAAATGGCTGGTTAGAACAAGAATATTTGGCTGTAAAATCTCTCCAATGCCCTTTGGTCTTATCAGAAGATGACTCGTAATTCCACACAGGTGACCCTGTACTCTCTAGTATATGGAACAGAGGCTGTTCTACCCATCAAGATTCAGTTTCCTTCATTACACACATCTGCATACATCATCAAGCACCAGATAAAGTAGCTGAAATCCGTCAGGATGAATTAAAAGCACTCAATGAGAATAGGCTTTGTTCCCTAAACAACATAGAGAGGCATCAGAACAAGATATCTAGAACATTCAACAAGAAAGTTCACCTCTTCTCTTTTTTTCAAGGTGACATGGTGTTGGCCTTGAGAAGAGTAATTACTCTTAGATTAAAACCACCCAAACTTCAGCCCAAATGGGAAGGTCCTTATGATAATCACAAGGTTTACCCCGATGGTGTATACTCTCTTTTGACCATGGGGGGTGAGCATATAACTCCTCCTACCAATGCCAAATTTTTCAAGTAATACTTTTTTTGAGCACAAAGGTCCTACATGACCTTAAACTGTATGTCACCCCTCACAAATTTAAACTATAGAAAGCCCCAAACTACCTAAAGCATTACATGCTTCATGACATTAAACTTCATAGCACCTCCAAGAACTAGGTATCAATTTATTTTCATCCTTATGGGATTCGTAGGAGTGATTTGATTCCTTTTCTTAGAGTCCATCCACAAATGATACTCTTTGACTACCCCCTGGGTGTAGTTCTCTTAGAGGATCCCACATAGTGTAGTGTAGGATTCATTGTCCCCACTAATGTTGGTATTATGATGAACACACCATGTTCCCTTCCTCATTCTTCTATCCTCTCACGTCCTCACCATAAGATTCTAAACTGCATGGCCATTTTCAGAACTATATATTGCATGATTCCCATCCTTATGGGATACATAGGAACGCCAGGACATTTATTCTATTGGACCAACCCCAAATTCCAAGATCCCCCCTTTGAGTCGAAGCACATGGTGTGGGGAATACTTGTGCCTACATTCCTGTTGGATTCATCATGATCACACTGTGGATTCCACTTCTTGGGGATCCCTTCTTCATTCGTCATCCAACATGACGTTAAACTAAATAGGAATAGTCATGCTTCAGTTGTCCCATCCATTTGGGGTATCAACCCCCTTTCACATCAATAATGACTTCCAAATGTCATGGATGATTATCCTAAGGGATCTCCTACCATTTCAGGCCAACATTCTTGAGGTTCTTGAATGAAAAGTTGACATAAGTCTCGTGTTGCTAATATGGTCACCAGTTGATGTTAATTTGTTGTTCCCATTTCAGGTCAGACGATATGTATTTAGTGTTTCGAACATGGTCAACATCCATCCTCCATCATTATCGCCACCCCTATAAGTCCCAAATGATGAGTGCATTAATTCATTTTCCCCTACTACCTCTTCAAACATTATCCAACCAAAGTCATGAATATTGATCTAGTCGGGATAGACCATGCCTCATATTCTTCCATCATTTCCATAACCTTATGTGTTGGGGGAGGTCCTGACCTTATTCCTTGTTTCCCACACCGATAATTTCTCACGTGTTCTTAAGAACTTTGGTAAGGAAGTACTCGCAAAAAGGGTCATGTGTCTGTGGTGATATGGGACTTTTGGTCTCAGGTCCCTCGATATCACAAGCCCTTAGCCTATGTTCTCATTTTGGATTGTATAGTGAAGTATGGACTCTATGTCCTCATTCATGTCAGACTAAATTTGTCGCGTCGTACATGCCCCTTCGAGACATCCCTTCTACATCCATCCATCCTCACCGCATAACAATAAATTGTATGACATCACCTAGAACTACGTTTGGATTGATTCCCCTCCTCATGGGATACATTGGAAAACCTGTAAACTTTGTCCTTGGGTCCATCCTGGGTCCATCTCGCCTTTCTCTTACCCACCTGGTTTGAATTCTCTTTGAGAATTATGAAAGACATAGAATATGTGGTCTTATATCCTCTTTCACATCGTTTTACTCGCCAAGCCATAAAACTTCCTCCCAAACATCCTTACCACATGACGTCAAATTGCATGGAATTTAAAGAACTATTCATGGAATGATTTCCATCCTCATGGGATACATATGATTTCCTAGACATCTTGTCTTCATCTCCAGCCCGGTTTCTTAGAACCCCCTCTATCTCATTGCCCCCCATTAGCCTGAGTCCTTCTAGGGGAGAGTGTATGGTGTGGTATGGGCTTACGTATTCATTTACGATGGGTTTTAAATAGCCATGTGACATACCCCCCCTCTTTGTCAGTTTACCAACGTGCTTCATACACTCTGGTTCAAGACCTCGAGTTTTGGCTTCTACACGGAAAAGCTCTGTCCCATTTTTTTTCAGGCATTGTGTTTCCCTTCAATTGGGATTTCATCATCTTTCACATCCAAAAGGACCCCATAACAACATTTATTCTTTTCCCAAGGGATCTAATATTATTTTGGGATGATGTCCTTGAGGATCTTGAATGAAAGATTGATACAAGTCCTGCATTGTGAATATGGTCAGCGACCAGTGCTCATTTGTTGTTCCCATTTTTAGGTCACAAATTATAGATGTTTTGTTTTGAATGAGGTCAATATTTATCCTCCATCATCACACCAACCCCACTAACACCTAAGTGTTTGTCTCATGACTCACATCCATTTCCACTCTATCATGTCCAAATGGAATTTCGACACTCCTGGTGTTGTCCCGTAGTGCACATTTTCTTGTTGAAAGGACAATCCATGGAGAGGCTGCATTCGGGGCTCCACACTATTTTCCCCCTTTCATGCATTACACATGTTGAAAAGACCTTCTCTACCATTTTTCCCACATCGATCATAGCTCACATGGGATTAGGGATTGGATCTAGGTTTTCGCTTTCTTTGAAGAGTTTATCATCTACCAGGTCCGAGCTATAATACCTTAAACTATGATCTCCTTCAACGCACTTTCTGTAAGGTTCCAAAGAACTACATCTAGCTTTATTCCCATGTTCATGGGATACATAAGAACACACAAGAATCTTGTCACTGAGTCCTTCTTAGGTTACACTAATTACCCTTTCTATTCGGCCTTTCCGCCCTAACTTTTGTGGAACTGCGTGGTGTGGTGTGGACCATGTCCTCATTCACGTTGGGTATGCTTTATCACACCAAACATATTCCCCAACTTAAACCTCATTTATTCTGTATATGTCCAAACCATATAAATTGAAACTATTCTGACTAGACCCACATGACTTTAAACTGTTGTGTCTTTACTTTGAGATGTTAAAGTGTAGGGGTTGGTCTTATCATATGACTCTAAACTGTGACATTATCGTCCTGGCCACACAATGGAAAAACGATTCTGCATTGTGATGTCCTCACTTGAGAGGACATCATGTTTGGTATCATCCATCCACCATACCATTTTAAACACCTGTATATAGCTTGATTCTTGTGGAGACTCCTGGGTTCCCCATCCCAGGTCTATCGCTTCACCAAAAACACACTTCCATATTAAAGGAGAAAAAAGATTAATCAAATGCCACCTCTTTTGGTGTGCGGTCCAAACCTGCACGACCTTATTATCCCTGGAAGAAGTACCCTACCATGACATATCATGGGGAACCTAGGATCTCTCACACACTTTTCTTCAGTCCTGGCCTAATTTTTTACTTTTGGTCCCTCAACCTAAAAGCTTCCTGGGAAGCACATTGTGGTATAAGATTATCTCTGCATTCACATCGGGTTTTATTCTTACCACACCATGTGTCTCCCTCACTCCTTTCCATCTATGGTCTGAGCTATATGACCATAAACTAAGACTACTCCGCATCCCGGACACAAGACGTTAAACTGCATGAAATTTTCTAGAACTACGTATGGCCTGATTATCATCCTCATGGGATATGTAGGAACACCAAGACATCTCATCTTTGGGTCCATCCCCAGTAATCTAGATTCCTATCCTTTTTCTAGACCCTTGGCCTGAACCCATTTGGGAACACATAATGATATGAACTACTACATTCCTCATTCACGCCGAGATATGTACCACACTGTGCCTTCCCATACCATGTTACCATATACTCAATGTTGACATTAAACTCCAATTCTATCATGAAAATGATTAGGATGACCCATGATATCTGAGGGATCCATCATCCTCATCACCAGATAGGTCCTGTTTAGAAGTAAATTTGATACCTAATCAAACTGATGTACTCACCTAATGTGTCTTCATCATAGTGGTGTAACGTCAAGAGTGTTGGGATCCATTAGAACAACAAATCAATACACCCTCCATGATTTGTGTATCCTCTTTTGGATCCCCATCATCTTTCATGTTTGATGTAACCCCATAACAGAATGGCTTCTTGGCCTATAGATCACTTACTTTCCTGGGATAACGTTCTAGAAAACCGAAAGATAACATTTTGAGGTAGGCCCTGTGTTTCAAACATGGTCAATGGTCAGCCTCATTTGTTGTCCCCATATTAGGCTAACACAATTGGGATGCAGTGTTTTGAACACATACAATAGTTACCTTCATTTTCATGAAACAACCACAATTTTCAAAATTTTGGGTATCGTAATTCACAATTTCTGCTCCCCTATGTTCGGATTGATTCTAGTTCCCTTGGTGTCGCACTACTCGTGAACTAGAGAATATTAAAAAACGGGGGGTAATCTGACTATTTTGAGAACATCGTTCTCTAGTTAGGCCTCACACTTTCCTCTTGGAAATCATGATTGGTTGTTTATACCATGAATTCTTGAAGGTTGGTTGACACTCCCACATTCAAACGAAGTGAAGATGTGACCATACTTTGTTTCTCTCATTGGGCACGACCCACGTGAGCATAGACATGGATTACTAATTATTTCATGATTGTGGTTGGAATGAATTAAACTAATAAAACAAGTGAATAATCTATAAATGCACATAGTTCAGAATAAGAAGTAGTAAAAAAGAATAAGTTTATGAGTTTTGAAAAATTATCACCCTTAAGGATCGACATTTTGGATTTATTGCTCCAATGATTCAACCTTCTGACTTTGGGCCTCCATCATTGCTTCTCGCCCCCTGAGATCTTTATCTTCATCAGAAGCTACAAAGTGTACCTCATTTTCCCTGGACTGTTCCTATGATTATTTAGTTGGGAGCTTAATCATTTAGTGATTTTCCTGAACTATCTTCTCCTGAGAATCCGCCTGGTGGGCCCTCAATTTCATGATGTGATCGGAGTGGTTTGTGATGAATGCCCCCATTTATTTCACTTTATCTTCAAGGTGTCAGACCTCCTGCTCTGCCTTCATGAATTCCTGAGTATTCTCTGGCACTTTTTGGCACCGAGAAAGTTTGGAATGTTTTCTATTCTCATGTATCTTCTCCTATATGTAATCATGGATCATTACATGAAGATGGTGAGAATCGATCCCTCCATCGTATAGAAATCATAGCTAGGTTCGGAGTGACACCATCTGGTATATCCATTATTCTTATGGATGACTGAGAAATCGCTTGATACACTTCCACCCCTTGGGCTATATAATACAGTACTCATCGACTTCTTCGGAATCAAATTCATCTATCTACTCAGGGTCTGCAGGCCAATAGTCAGGGAAAGAAACCAAGAGATCAGCGGCAAGGTATTCTTTTTGTAATCCCCCAAGGGATTAGGCTCTTAAACAAGTGGGAGACCTTCCTCTCTCTCCTCAGCCTTACTCACTTCTCCAGAACCGACATCAAACCCCACCCAATGTTAATATAATCGACCTCCATAGCCATTTGATCACCTAATGCCGGGGCCGTCTCAGATTGAGAAATATTTCACGAGTGGGTTGGTTTGTTCGTCATCGAATCATCTGCAGAGGCTCTGGATTCTATGGAATGTCGAGCCTCAAGTTCTGTGATTACTACACAAACAATGAATGCCATTATCAATTGATATATCTAATGAAAAATATATGTGTCTGAGTGATAAAACATACGAGATCTCAGTTCATCAACCCCCGACGTTTCCATTGCCATAGGATTTGTCCATGTAGGAGATCTTATAGCGCTTGTCAGTTCAATAATGGGTGTCATCTCCCCACCTTGTTGTATCGGCATATCCTCCCTGCCTCTGGGTGGGGCTTTTTGACTGGTTCCAATATGCATCTGAACAAAAAATCCGATTGAAGATTATGAGCGATGAAAATAGGAAAATATAGGATAAATATTGTTGCATACCTCATGTATCTCAGCTATTTCAATATCAGATCCAAAAATATCACCGCTCTCCTGACGTATCCAATGGTGGGTTATACCCTATGACACTCCACATCCAAGATCCTCTTCAGCTTCCCCTATTTCTCCACCCCTCATTTTCCCTCTCTTTCTCCCTCCTCTTCTTATGACTCATATACCTCTGAATCCTCATCGTCATCATTATCTTCAGGCGAAAGTCTTTCTGGATCATGCTCATGGATGTTCATTACCTTCAATAGAAGAGGTTGTTCCTCACGCTGACCCTACAGGTGTGCATATTAATCCATGGCTACCAAATATGTGTGTCAATGATAGAATTTCACCTTGTCTTCAATCTGGATAAGTCAAAATTCTGGCAGCTGGATTCCATCTCGTACTATCTTTTTCAATAGGTATTCGGTGCCCATTGACTACTGGAGGGTCAAGCTGTATAAAAATAGCATAGGGAAGATTGCGTCCTCAAAAGGATGAATCAGATACCTTAGCTGCTTCCCAGGAAGCTCCATGGCCACTTCGTGAGGTATTTCATGATCCCCTCACCCACCGGACGATGAGGGAATAACTGCACCATGTGATGTTCCCACTGTAGAATTCTCGGCATGTACTAACCCAGATGCCCGATTTGTCGCCATACTTCCCTCCCTGATAGCACTTTGTCAGCTCTCTCACTGCCTAGGCACCATAATGGCCGCCTTGAGCTTCCAGACTCGGTTCTGTAGGAGTCCTTCGGGATATATGGCCACCAAAATTTTGGAATATTTTGTTGAGTGGGCGACATCGACTCTAGTAAGGGGAACGGAAATTATCTCATCCGAGATGTAGGTTGTGAACATCTTCCACATTTGATGAAGAACGCAAGGATGTTTCTCCTCTTGTACATATGTATACACCCTCTTTGGCATATGCTGGAGGCATCCAAACTGCCTCGAAAATCATGACAGCACATGAGGCTCTCAAAAATTAGTCCCATCGACCCGGTCAACAAGCACCCCACCTCTAATGCTCTGCAAGTATTCTCTTTGCTTCAATGAGTCCAGCCCATCAACTATAATCTTGGAAGTCAGGGTGGGGAACAGAATAAAGATAAAATTGGTATGATTACTGATCCTGATCCTTATCCCCTCTACAGTGAGCGTCAACATCAGGACCCCGAAAATGTTCAATAAGGACGGTCGTAGGCCATTACTTGGGAGGTGAATGATGTTTGCGAAGGTGTACCCACCACAGTGATCTGTGATCCAACCATGATGGATTTGTAAAGGGCCATAGATCATCCTCGGTGATCCCCTTCTCAAAATATGCCCTAGGATGGCATACAGTTGGGCCAGTACAGGGACCCCCATGTTTAACCATTAATTGGCTTCCATAATATAGGCCATCACTAATGTTGTGGGGGAAGACTCCCATCCTTGTTTCCCTTACTGGGAATAGCCCCCCTCTTAAGAAGGTTGAGAGAAATTCAGCATATCACATGTTCGGGTCCCAGATTTCATCCACACTAATGCCCTAGGATTGATATTCCCCCACCTCTAGGATATCCCAGTATGATCCACTTTTGTTTCTCTGTGTCGCGGTCGGACACCATATTAATTTCCCTGGCATCTTGATATTCGAGTCATTCTTCAGAAATAGGCTGAACCACTTTGAGTAGTCAATGTCATTCAGAAAGTACTTCACCTCTAGCCTCTCCTTGGCCATCTACAACAAGCGCCACCTTTGGATGGGATTCTACAACCTTTCTCCCCACATGTTCTCTTTTGGAATAAATTCATCATACTGGTGCCCATACAAAGGGATTCCCCCGATGCAATGAACATCCCAAATACTGATACCAACCTCCCCATGGTGGAGATGGAAGGTGTTGGTATCAGGGGACAACTGGGTAAATAGCTTTGGTCCATGTTCTTACTGGATGTGGAAATGGAACTGTGACGTCCACACCGCCTCGAACAACCCGATGTGCTGTAGTTATGCCCCAAAATGATCACATGATTGGCGTACCTAATACCCCAAGACCTACCCACTTGTGAAATTTCTTCCAGACCTTACGTCACAGTCCTGCAGTCATCCCTTAGTCTCATCTGTGATGCTTTGTCGAAAGGTACTTGCGTAATGGGCCGGAGAGTCTTCGACGACCGTTTCACCTCCCAATATGGTTATTTTCCTTGGATTCAAAACATAGATGGCCCTGTAATTGGTTTCTTTGGAATGATATCCATTGATTGTGATGTTGTATCAGGGAAGATCATCCTCTTGAGTCACCCATGACTGTCATGTGTCGACTTCAAATCCCGTCATCAGTACCTCTTCCAAAATACCGAAGTCCCATGTCGGTAAGTTTTCAGATATCAAATAATCCTTCTAGGCTTGGGTCATCATGTTAAAGAGAGTTTTATTACTGGATACAACTTTATGGGCTCTATAGACTTCAGGTTTCGCGACCGTCTCAGCCCATCGAGCGGCATACACAACTTCTATCCCAAAATCACCTTGATCAGAACACATATTCTAATGGTAAATACTGAAGAATCCCCGCGTGAAAAGGCCAGAACGGTGCGTGAAATATCAATATTATGCATGAAAAACAGTGAAAATGGAATGAAAAACTGATGTTGTGCGAAAAATCATGACCAATGTCAGGGCATTCCATGCAACGGAGGTCAGATTGCCCGCAAAGTCTGGTGATATTATACACGCACGAGAGAATTGGAGCTTATCACGCGGGAAAGTTTGTATGGACCATGGGACCCCCAAGGGATTTTATAGGCGTGAGACGGGTTTTCTGCGCACATGAAAATTCTTTACACACACCTGAAGGGTTTTACGTGCACCACTACTGGACATGCCCTTTGTCTCGGTGTTTCCCTCAAAATTAGACCTTAGTGCCCCCTTGAAGCTCCTATACCAAGGGGGGAATTTGTAGATTATGAAATCCACTGAAGGGCTCAAACCAAAATTTGAGGGAAAAGGTGAATGTTGATCAAAGGAACTGGTCCTGGATAGCCTGAATGGTCGATCAAAATATCAAATATGTGTACGGAAAACTGTCCCACGGTGCGTAAAAATTCCGCGCTAAAGAATCCTTTTGCACCCCGCGTGGAAAGTTTCCTACCGCATGGAAAGTTGGGCACCACACTGGAAGGTGTGAATCATATAGGAAGTTACGTACCACATGGGAAGTTGCACGCAGCTGACTAAAGAAGTGGGTTTTCCACACCAGCCAAGTTTCGCCCGCCCTCAGCGGCTCCTTCTCTCCTATCAATAGAAGGGCACCATATTTTTCTTCCAGGCTGAAGAATACAAACCGTCTCCCCTGTGCGGAATTCACCTCTTCTGCACACAATAGATTCCTTCCATGTACAAGATTTTCTATGAAAGTTCTCCCAGGTTTCCACCTTCGCACAATACCACTAGGGATTGACCCTCGCCCAAGTCTTTAAGTGTTCTCCCACATGTGTGAAAACCCTTCCACTTGTGCCCAAACCATCTTCTTCTCTTTGGACACAAACCTCTTCCATTTGTGTGAAATCATTATTTTCTACTCAACCCAGCCTTTTGCGCATAATAGTCCCCAATCTGATTTCCATTTATGTAAAAACCCGTCTTTTGAACGTAATCCATTCTTCTTATGTGCATCTTTTATCATGTGTTCAATGTTACTCCCTGAGTACAATATTCAGGCACTTCTTACACACAAAACAACTTTGTTACACGCACTTCTCTCGTACATCTGTCCAAGATTGTACGAAGTGATTTAAATGTCCCTTGGGTGGTGATTCATGTTTCATTACGTATCATTATTCTTCTTTTTATAGGCATGCTAACAAATATATCTTCTTTGCATAGCTATGCTATCGTGGTCCTCCCAATGGATCACTCTATAACACCCCCCCCGACCATGGCATTGCTGATGCCTTCCCTTCCAAAAGGGTGGGTGGGTATCAGTTATGTAATTCCTAGGGGTGTAGAGTGATCCCGACTTGTCCGAGCTACATGATGCTAAACTGCCAAGAATCATCTTCCTCAACACATGACTTTAAACTATGACTTCACCTCGTTCCCTTTATTCAGGGTTCCTCGTCTTGGACATTCTCTACACCCACTCATCTCCAATGGAGTGAGAACTTCCTCACATGGAATGAGATCGTCTTTGTTTGGGAAATGCTTGTCCATGGGGATGGGCAACCACCTTGGTGTATGCCCCTAGCCTTTATTATAGGAGGTAGCATTCATGCTCCTCCTCCCTTATTAGGTGCCAAATACCAAAGGAGAGATGGGCACTAGGACCTTCATTATCCCTTCCCTCTCTTTTTGGGATTTGTCACCACCTGGGCCTTCATCTTGGAGTATGTCCCAATCTCCATCTCTCTGGGTTTCTATCCACACAAAATCCCATGTTTCTTTTTTGGGAGGCTAACCACACATAATCCCCTGTTTCCTTTTTGGGCCTCCTGCCACATGTAAGCCCCACTCCACTTCCCATGGACGTACGTTTCACGACGCGATCGTCAGGCCTTTTCTGCATATTGTTTCTCACACTGAGCATGAATCATATGGGTTTAGACTAAGCACTTACCATGAAAAAACACCGCTTCTAAACTATGTGGACTTTTATCCTTACCAAGGTAAGATACATAGGGAGCCTACCTAAGATTCAATCCCAACAACCATTGGTCCCGACCCCCTTCACATCGGTTCACCAACACATCCTCCAAACGACATGGACTTTGATCCTTTCCATGGAACGGTATGTAGGAAGCCTCCCTGAGGTTCAAGCCCAACAACTATTGGTCTCAACCACCTTCACGTTGGTTCGACAACACCTCCTCTGAACTACGTGGACATTGATACTTGCCATGGAAATGAACGTAGGAAGCCTCCCTCTGGTTCAAGCCCAACAACAATTGGTCCCAACCCCCTTCACGTCAATTCACCAACACCTCCTTCGAAATACATGGACTTTGAAAATTTCCAAGGAATGTTGCATAAGAAGCCTCCAGGAGGTTCAAGCCCAAAAACCATTGCTCCCTTCCCCATTCATGTCAGTTTACCCACACCTCCTCCAAACTACTTGGACATTGATCATTACCAAGGAAAGGTATATAGGAATACTCTCCATGGTTTGAGCCCAAAAATCCTATCGGTCCTGACCACTTCACATCGGTCCACCCTTATCTTGTATGATGTTAAATTGTATTACCCTTTTCGTCTCGAAAGACGTCAAATTATACAAATTCGAACTACATGAGTTTTGATCCCCATCACCCAGACAATGTATATAGGAAGCATCCCTGAGGTCCAACCCCAATCGATGGTATTCTTTTGTGTGTCCCCAATAGATGGTATTTCATTGTGTTTCTCAATCAATGGTAAGTCGTTGTGTACCCCAATCGACGATAAGTCATTATCATTCCGAATCTGTAGTAAAACATTTTGTTTCCCACTTGATGGAAATCTGTTATAGTCACCTTTGTTGGTACCCGAACCTATGATCCTTCCCTCAAGCGTTAGGCCAACCCGGGTTGCTAACTAGGTTTAAGCCCCAATATATCACCGGGTCGATGTCCATTACATGCACCCCGATTCTATACCTCATCTTGAACTATTTGGATTTTGATTCCCTTATATGGGGATACGTAGGAAGCCTCCTTGAGATTCTATCCCATAACCCATGTCTAATTGTGGCCTCCCTCCCTCGAGCCTATGTGTTTCAGGAAGTTCATGCCCCAACCTAGAGGTTCTACATCCTCCGGGTCCCATAAATGCATCCATTCTCACAGGCTTCCACCTCAGGTGTCTCATCTCCCTACCGAACTATGCCAACCTTGATTCACTTCCATGGGGGATACATAGGAACCCCATATAAGGTTCAATCACAACACTACTATCACTTTCATGACAGTTCCATCTCATTCCCCCTCCACTTCAGTCAACTCTCCATTATCCATCCTGATTCTTAACTGGGCCACCACATCCTGGTGAGGTCATGCCAATTCACCTCTTCAACACACTTATTAGAACATGGTTAGCTAACCACATGTTATCCCTATCATCAGCTTTCCCTCCAAGGGTTAGACCCATCTGATTAACTCCCATCAGTGTTCTGATCAGTCGATCTGTCTTTGCTAGATGTTAAACTCACGACATACCCTAGATTAAATCTCAAAATTTGAGGAAAGACACAAAGACATTCCCATGGAATAAAATTCCCCTCATTCGATTTGGGATTCTCAGGGCTTCCTCACCCTCGATAATCCCTATAAAAAGGGGAAGAAAACCATATGTGACATTTTTCCAGCATCTAGACATGCTAGTGATTTCCAACGTGACTACTCCCCCGACCGAAGGTTTCTTCCGGTACTGGACCCCTTGGAATGTCTTGCAAAATGTAGTGTAATTACACAAAATCCATAAAGAAATGTAACTGAGAAGAGTTTCATGAACAATGTCTTAATCTACAAGGGAGTCCTGGACTAGGTGACGAACTCTGAGGAGTATTCCATAGAAGGAGGAAACGACATTCCATCATCTCATGTCGATCAAGAAGAAAACTTCTCTGAATAAGTGACAGACACTACCCACCAATGGAAAGAGAGAATGCATCAAAATAGGTGCATGTCCTCCAAAACAGATGGATGCGTGCCCCGATGAAAGCGTTGGAAACAAATTGTTTCTACGAAAAAGAGGTCATTGTCACCGCATACATTAAAAAAATTACTTTTTTTCATTTAGTAAAATGATTCATATAAAATGATTTTTTAAATGAATTTATAATTAAAAGGGGTTTACTATACACCATATAAATAAGCTATTTTATAAATTAAATGTATAGTTAATGAAATGATATTGAGACAACGTCCATTACCTTGAGTCTGACTCATCACGTATAATCATTATTTTCATAAATAATAAACGTAGGTTTAATTAAACATTATTGAGAACCTTTTTTAAGCTTATTAATGTTTTTATATCACTTATTACCATTTTATAAAATTTATATAATTATTTATGTTCATGTTAGATGTTTTGTTGATATTTTGTACTTAAGTCGAAAATGAACTTGTTGAACTTCTATTGATGTAAATTGTCCATGTGGTCAAATGTCCACCTCCATAGTATTATTGATGATTTAAATACCATATCTATCCACTATATTTGTATATATAATATCCATAATATTTGGAGATATGAAATGAAATTCACCATTCATGGATATGATAGGTCATACGTAGGTATTAAAGTTACATTAATTTCATTGTCATATTAATGGAATGAAAAACTAAATGATACATAGGTATATTATAATAAAATTATAATATCTATGTTATATATGTAACATAAATTCATTAAATCCATCCTTTTTACATTCTATGTATGGTTTTAATGAGTCATATAATTTGTAGGGGGTGGTAGTCTACACTTTCTCAAACGAAATTATTATATTTACACATTATGGAAAGCATAAATGTATGTTATTATAAAAATTATATATGTATATAGAAAATATAAATATAATTTATATCATATATAATTAAATCTATCATAATGGCCACCATGAGAGGTGGTAGTATAAAATTTAACAATCCTCATTTCGTGAGGCAGTAGTTCATCGTACTCAAAAACAATATTTTCTATATCAATTAGATGGTGGTGTGTGTAAGTTTAGGTAAGACCCATAGAAGAAAAATATCCTAGTATATTGAGGATATTTTTGTTGTTATAAAATAATGTAATAAAAATTGGTTAGGGTTGGAGATGGAAAAAATAAATAAATGAAATCAGCTTGAGGGAAGGCGATACCTCTAAATCGGGTAACTCCTTTTGATTTGAGACAACATGCTTTATTTAATTAGCTTCTGCCCAAGGAAAGAATTCTAGGTGTAATTGAGTGATTTTTAGAGCTTATTTGAGATGAATTTGGAGGATCAAAGGGGCCTGAATTGTGTTAGGAAGTGGGTAGAGGTGGGGGCCTTATATAGGAGGTAGGAGGGGATCTTTAGGAATGTTTTGAAATATTATTTTATATAAATTGTTTTTTTGAATTATAATACCATGAAGTTGATATATTTCGTGTATAAGATGATTATGGGTAGAAATACTCTCAACTTATATCTTTTATAAAAATCATGGTAACATATTTAGCTGTTTCGTTTGGCTTTAACTAGTTAAATAAATTAACTCTTACCATGTCCCCTTGTATTATTACACTATATGGTTAATATGGTTACTATAAATTTACAAGAGATCCTCAAGTGGATCACTAATCTCATTTTTAATATTATCTGAGCCATTTGGTGGAATCATATATTTCTATGAGTATTATATCATTTAATAAAATAGAATTTATTTTAAAAACAAATTTATGTCAACTTTGACACTATTTAGTAACTGCTTTTTATTCAAGGCATAACAACTTTATTAATTAAAAAAACGAAATTAACTCAAATATAAAATGTCATAATAATACATAAAATTCATGGATTTCATAAAAATTTTCAATTTACATTTATTTTAATATTTATAATGTCATTTATTTGACTCTTTCATTAATAAGGTAATCATTACATCAGCATTATGTCATAAATAAATATTATTATGTAATGTCTAAAAATTATAAATAAAATACCATGATGTTGGAAATATTTTTATATTTATAATCAATATTTATCATCAAAGATATTAGTTATAAAACCTTATATTAAAATTGTTTTAGTAAAAATACATGTTTATGTTATATGTCACTTTACTTTAAATTAATCATTATAACATGTCATTATCACACCCAAGTGGATCCTAAATTCCAAAAGTTCTACCTAAGGATTTTTTGGTCTCAAAGACTCATCCAATAATATTAGGAGACATTTTATTTTAGTTTTAAATTATTCTAATAAAATTTTTACCCTTATTTACATAATTTATCGTTTAACCGTGGTAAATAAAAATAATTACTGAAGTTACTGTCCATAATATCAAAAAATATTAGGTACCATTTTCATAATTTAGAATTTATAATACCAAATATGGAATCCATTATTCTTGATTCGAAACACATAAGTATCATAAATTAATTTAAAATTTATCCCCGTTCTCAAAACCAAAAATCAAGTTTTTTAGAAGTAAAAACAATCAAAATATTGACTTATGTTTATGTCCAATTTAAATGAGAAATTTCTTCCAATGACCAAATTTTGATTAAATGATAAAAAGATAATCAAAATTTACATTAAAACAAATTCAAATAATAATATATAAATACAAATAAATTATATGAAAAGGTAGTTTAAATTAAAAATACATTATTTTTCACTATTCGTTAAAATATGAATTTGATCTGAACAATACCAAAATTTCCACCAAAGTAAATTTTGATGTCCCAATTCTAAATAAGAAGTTTATTTTTTAAAATATTACATATAAAAGTTTAAAATATATATTTAAAAATGATTCTCCATAAAAAGTTGGTAAAGAACCTTTTAATAATATTAGAGTATTTTATAATTAAATTTGGATTCATTCTCATTTTATGCATCAAAAATTTAATGTATAAATGTAAAAAAAATTAACAAGAATGTTTAGTCATATTTTAGTTAGTTTTTTTTCATTCCTACTAATACAATGGCTAGGCATTAAATTCCATTTAAAATAAAAATAATTTTTATTATTACTTATTTATATAACTTAGTGTTGTGAACAACGTATGATTTTAGAGAAACACATTTTTTTGTGTCGAGTATGCTATCAGAAAAAGATTCCACATTAACATAAAATTAATATATTACTCTAAAATATTAATAGATATGAAAAGGTATTATTCTATTAATACATGGGATATTAAATCCTTCCACACTTTTGGAAATTGCATCCCCGAAATTTTATTTACTTATAAAATAAATGGGGCAATTTCTCCCTCATAGCATTTTCAGATTCCCATGTTCCATCTTAAACTAAATTGTTTTTTTCAAAAAACCATTAGCTAATGAATCACATTATTCTGAAACACTTCCTCTCTACAGTCAATATCCTTTAATAGTCCTTCCTCAAAATAAAGATTCTCCTCCACCTGAACTACCTCTAGAATCAAAACATTAGATGGATCTGGCATAAAAATTATTAACATTGAAACATGAAAAACAATGTTTACCTAGGATAAGATTAGAGGTAAGTCCACCCACTACAAAACTAATCCAAATTTCTCAGGAATTTTATAGGGTCCAATGAATTGCAGAATCAGTTTCCCTTTCTTACCAAAACTCATCAGACTATTCCATGGTGAAACATTGAGAAATACATGATCACCTACCTCAAAATAAATATCCTTCATGTGATTATCTTCATAACATTTCTCCCTTCTCTGTGATGTCCCCATGTGCTTCTAAATCAAATTAAGATTTTCTACCATCTATTCTACCAATTCCCATCCCATCAATATCCTTTCACCTACTTCATCACAAAAAAGCTAGAGTTTGACACCGCTTCCCATATAATTCTTCAAATGGTTCACTCGGTATACTATAATTAAAACTGTTATTATAAGAAAACTCCACCAATGAATGATGACGATCCCAACTGCCTTGGTAATCTAATTAACAAGCACATATCATATCTTTCAATTTTTGAACTGTTCGTTCTGACTGTTCATCTGATTGAGGATGAAAAGTTGTACTAAAAATTAATTTAGTACCCCAAAAATACTGAAATACTTTCCAAAAGATAGAAGTGAACGTGGGACCATGATAAAAAACAATTGATAGAGGAAATCGATGTAACGAGACTATATATTTAGTATAAAATTGATAATGTTTATCTACAGACAGAGTACTTCGAATAGGATGAAAATGGGAGGATTTAGTCAGTTGGTCAACAATAATCCATATTTCATTGTCATCTCGAGGTGTATTTAGTAATCCCCCAATGAAGTCTTTGTATATATTTTCTCATTTCCACTATGGCACTGAAAAAGGATGAAGCATCCACTTCAGTAAATTCCACTAGGGAACTCCATGTAACCGAACTATCTCTTTAATATAAAAATGATAAAGTTGATCTAGAGAAAGAGTTTCTCAAACTAGAGGAAAATGAGAGGATTTAGTCAATTGACCAACAATTACCCAGATTTCATTCTTACCCCATGATTTCTTCATTAATCTCACAACAATGTTAATGGATATATTTTTCCATTTCTACTCTAGCACTAGAAAAGAATGAAGAATGAAATTAGTAACTTCCACACTACATTAACATATTGAAAAATCAAACATCATAGGGTAAAGTCAGTCATTTAACTTTTCATTCCAGCCCACCAGTAATACTCCCAAATATCTTTTTACATCTTAGTACATCCTATATAAACTAAAAATGCAAAACTATGAGCTCTACGCAACAAATATTTCTTTGAATGCGAATCACAAGGAACACATAATATTTTCCCAAATATCAAAACATAATCTTTATCAGTGTTAAATTAAGACAACATACCATTCCTAACCAATTCAAAATTTTTCTACAACTCACTATATTCCTTCTATGCTTGCTTAATTCTGTTTGGTAGAGATGATTTCACTGGAACTTGAATAAAAAAATATGAATTTCTTTCTCCAACAACTTCAAATCCAAAATTCATCAAATCATTAACCAATGGATCTTGTTCCAATCATAACATGGTTAATGTAGTATTAATTTTTTGACTCAAAGAATCAACCACATTATTTTAGTTTCCAGGATGGTAATGAATCATGTAATAGTTATCCTTGATTAATTATATAAATCATCTCTATCTCATGTTCAATTCATTCAGAGTGAATATATA
Organism: Viscum album; assembly: GCA_963277665.1. Taxonomy (NCBI): domain Eukaryota; kingdom Viridiplantae; phylum Streptophyta; class Magnoliopsida; order Santalales; family Viscaceae; genus Viscum; species Viscum album. The sequence goes on from OY728161.1 coordinate 114,754,529, forward strand.
TGTCAAACATTTGTGATTAGTATATATTTCTGAAATTATGTTTTACAAATGATGCCTCAAAATATTTAATTCCAAAAACAACAACAACTAATTCCAAATCATGGATATGGAAATTTAACTCATAGGAATTAAACTGGCGTAAAGAATATGAAATTACCTAAAAATTCTGCATTAAAAAACCAAATCATTTCAACAAATCAATATCTTTGATAACTAACTCACCATTCATGGAAGACAAGGACAAAACTAGAGCATTTACCAATCAACATTGAAGTTCCTGAAAAAATTCATCACATTCTATTGTCCATATGAACCCAACTCCCTTAAATATTAAAATTGTTAGTGGTCTAGATAACCTATTAATTTTTTCGAAAAACCATTATTAATAACCCATTAATCCATGAAAAATACAAATATATATGATATTAGTAGTCCATGGCCACTCTTCAACAATTTTTTTAGAAGGGTAAACAATTATTCCATATTTGGAAACAATATGTACAAGTAATGAAATTTGTTTCAACACATCCCATATATTTTCCTTTCATTTAAGGTTTCAAAATCAATCCTTATCTGACTTCTTGTTCCTCTCAAAATCAGAATACACCAAAATTTCATCCATAAACACAACCACATATTGATTTAAAATCTGATTAAAGACATGATTCATGAGATTTATAAATATATCAGGTGCGGTAGATAACCCAAATGGAATAACTACGAACTCATAATTTAGATATCTCATTCAAAACACTATCTTCATAATGTCATCCTCTATCACCGTCAGCTGATGGTACCCAAACCCCAAATCAATCTTCGAAAAATAATGATCTCCATGAAGCTGATCAAAAAAATACTTGTTGTGAGGTAAAGGATACACATTCTTAATTGTGATGTTATTCAAGACTTTGTAATCAATACTTTTTCTCATAGAACCATATTTATTTTTCACAAATAAAAATATATCACCCCACGGTGAAGTGCTAGGTTGAATGAAACCTTTCTCAAGTATTTCTTGAAAATGGTTTTTTAATTCCACTAGTTCTACATGATACAATAGATAAGGGTGTTTAGAAATAGTATTAGAATTAGGCACTAAATAAATAGAAAATTCAACCTCCCCATTTGGGATAATAAAAGGCAATTCATCTGGAAAAACATTTGTAAATTCATTCACTGCTAGAATTTCACTAAACAAAATTGTTTCTTTCTTTTCAAAATGATCGTCCAGATAACTTTTACTATGATCTGTAATCAATATTTCAACTTCATGGTATATTATCAATGCCATTAAATCATTTAATAATACATTATTGGCATTACAATCTATTTTAGCATGATAAACTGAAATCCAATACATACCCAAAATGATATCAATTTCCACAATGGGAGGTTCAAATAGATTTTTAGGAAGGACTATCCCAATAATGTTAATTGAAAGATTCTTATAAATAGTTGTTGTTTTAATAATATCATGTGAATTCTTTACCAAAAGTACTATGTTACATTCATGATGTTCTATTTCATATTTATTTAAAAATCTTCTGGAAATGAATGAATGTGAAGATCAAGAGTGAAATGGAGTATTGGAATATTTTTCAAAAACATGTAACAAATCTGAACCACTTAATTTGATGGTCCCACATCAACCATTTTAGTAGTAAATGATTTTACCAGGTTCTTTTTTTATCATGCTGGTTTCCACTCTTGGTACTATACCCTGGACACACATTGTCCTAAAAACCTATCTCATTACAACTAAAACATCATGCCTCATGTTTTTCATTGATTGATTGATCATCTTCCTTATAGGTACAAAAAATAAGACCAATATTATCACATTTTAAGCACATATACGACATTGAGAGGCATTCTCTATGATTATTTTTACCACACTTCTCACAAAATTGAGATTTAGTTTCCTTACCTCTAGGATTCCTTCATGAATTATTTCCCATAACATGCCAACTATATTACTTATTTTTTCAGCTCTTATAGAACACATGATCATAAGAAAACACCATTTCTACCTTCTTAACACATAGTAGAAGTTTATAATACCATTTCAACTCACGAAAAAGATAGTATCCTTCTATATTTTTGCTTCAATCCCATGTAAAACCGATTTATCTTACAATCAATATCCCAAATAAAATATGGGTTGTTCCTTGAAAAACTGGGGTAATTTTCTACATATACAGCCAAAAAATATTCCTCCTTTCATCACAATTCCATGGATTGATATTCCATCCTATGTCAAAGATCCTTATGAACGTTTTTCTCAAGTAATGTTTTCTTAAATTCATCCCATTCCATGATATCAATCTCTACACTTCATCTGATATTTTTAACCATTGAACACCACTAATCATCTCACCTTCCAAATGATAAAAAACTATATTATCATTTTTATTGGATGAACAAACCATTACATCAAAAATATTTTCCAGTGTGTTATTCCACACTTCATCTTTCACAGGGTCAAATGATTCTCTGAATAATGGGGGATGTTGCGTCATGAAATGATCCACTACTGACATATTCCTCGGTGGTTGGTCAGGTTGATCTCATTCATGGACACCACAACCATTTATCTCTTTACTCAACGGAGGAATCACTACAACAAACTGTTCAGTTCTGATTCCAACAATCTCAGGATGATGATTTGGATGTTTTTTTCCTCTTTATGCCTTTCTATCATAGTTTCCCTATTTCATATGTGAAAACCCATTCTAAACATACATATCTTATAAGAACCAACATTGTAATCGTCAAATGCTATATCATTTCAATTTGACCATAATGTAAAAATTATTTTATGGATTTTTTGTTTACAATATTCTAAATCCTAAAGTTATCTAGGAAGACCTATGATACCAACTATAAGGATTGATCCTTAAAAATTACTTAATCTTTAGAAAAGTCAATAATTTGATTCTCAAACACATAGAGGATCATTTTAGGTTTATATATTTATATAATTATTCCAGAAAATATACATATAAACATTATTATTACAAAGTATACAGTTCTACTCACTATCCATTTTTTCATAAAACAAAAATATTTAAACAAAACATGGTTTCGTTTCACACTAAAACATCATAAATTTTCCATGATCTCTTCATTGACTCTATTACCCTTAAATAATATGTCAAAAAATTCAAAAAGTGGGATGGGAATAAAAGGATTAGTAAGGGATACACAAATAAGGAAAACTATTAACTTTGAAAAAATATATAAACCCTGAATATGTTATCAAAAATTAATACTATTTACCTTTATAATGTAGTAAATACTCTTCACCTAATATAAGCTCACTTCCTACTATTTTTTTATAGAAATATTAACATAAGGCCCATATATAGAAAAACCATTTAAAAGGTAACTTGGGACATAATAATACTTTAATGGAATAACCATACAGTCGACTTCCACATATATCATTCTTACAAATTAAAGAGTTGTACGGCTGAATTTCATACCTAATGCATTGGAGGTTATAATGTAACCACACTTCCTTTTCTTAACATTGAACCACTTGTCATATTTTATCATATAACCACCCATAAAATTCCCAAGTACCATTATATAACCATAAAACATAAATGATTACATTTATCAACATTTTAGTCATAAAATTTTATTTTCAATCACATGAAAAAATTTCATGATATTGAAATAGTAAATCCCCTTTAAAAACAATTTTTAATACCAAAACACCCAAAAGGGAATAATTTATTTCATTTCCTTTTAACCAAAACATTAATGTTTATCGAGAAATCAAAAATATCAATTAACGATTTCGTCAGTGGAGAGGTCGTTGTCATTGTATACATTCAAAACATTCATTTTTTTCATTTAGTAAAATGCTTCATAGAAAAATATTCCTTTTGAAAGAAATTAGAAATCAAAGGGGTTATTTATAGACTGTATAAATAATGTCATGTATAAATTAATATATGCCTCAACGAAAGAAGATTGAGATGATGTCCCTTACCTTGAGTCTGAATTTTCACGTATAATACTTATGTTCTTGAATAAAAAAATTTGGTTAATTTATGCTATCATAAAAACCTTTTTCTTATTTAGTATTCCTATTATATAACTCATTACCATGTTATAAAAATTACATAATTATTTAAGTTCATATTGGATGTTTTGATGATATTTGGTACTTGAGTCGATAATGAACTCATTTTCTATATAAATTGTCCATGTGATGAAAATTCCATCTCCATAATATTAGTTAAGATTTAAATACCATATTACTCTAGGATATATTTATTTAAAATATCTATAATATTTTGATATAATAAATGATTCGAACTATTCAAGGAGATGGTAGGTTGTACGTATACAAGAACGCTACATGCATTTCATTGTCATATTAAAGGACTAAAAACTAAATGATACAAAGGTATATTATAATTACATTATAATATATATTTTATATATGTTGTGTATGTTAATTGAAATCGTCCATTATATGTTTCTATATGGGATGAACATGTCATGTCACTTTGAGTGGGCGGTAGTCCATATTTCATCAAATGAAAATATAATAATTACAAAATATGTAAAGAATAAATTTATGTTATAATAAAAATTATAGAATCATAGAGACAATATAAATATAATATATACCTTATTGAAATAAAATTCTCTAATAACGGCCACCATGATATGTTGTTGTAGAAAATTGTAAAATCATCATTTTGTAAGGCAGTAGATCATCGTACACAGAAACACAAAGTTCAATATCCATTAAATGGAGGTATGTGTAAGAGTAGGTCGAACCATTAGAATAATAATGTCCAAGTATATTGGGCATATTGTTTTTGTTATAAAAGAATGTAATAAAAATAGGTTAAGGGTTGGATGAGGAAAAAAGTAAATGAAACGAGCTTGGGAGAATACAATACCTCTAAATCAGGTAACTCCTTTTGATTTGATCCTAAAAGAATTTTTTTAATTTCCTTCTAACCAAGTTAAGGATTATAAAAGGATGGGAAGGATGTCAAGATCTTATATTAGTAGAAGTTGGATGATCCAAGTGGCTTTAGAGGTGTGAGAAAGTGGGTAGAGTTTGTGGCCATTTATAAGTGAGAGGAGGGGATCTTCAGGAATGTCTTGAAATATTATTTTATAAAAATATATTTTAGAAATATAATAGTTACAAAGTGATATATTTATAGGATAATATAATTATGAGACTATATTTTATTAACCAATAAGTTTTATAAATGATAATTCACAAATTTATCATTTTTTTTGTGTTTTAACCCTTACTTAAATAAATTAACTATTACCATGTCTTCATGTATTTTTACACTATATGGTTAATATAGTTATTATAAAATACCAATACACACATAAATGGATAATTAATGACATTTGAAACATTATATAATTCACTTGTCTAAATATTATATTTTTATGACTATTATATCATTTAATAAATTAGTATTAGTTTTAAAAACACATTTTTGTCAATTTTGAAACTATTCAATAATTGATTTTTTTAAAGTTGTAACAACTTTATTAATTAGAAAAAACAAAATTAACTCAAATATAAAATTTCATAATCATAAAAATCATTCATGGACCACATCGAAATTTTCATAATACATTTATTTTAATATTTATATTATCATTTATTTGAATCCTTCATTAATTTGGTAATCACTCCATCACCTTTGTGTCATAAATTAATTAATTTATTTAATTTATAAAAATAATAAATAAAACAACATGATGTAAGAATTATTAATAACTTTATAATTACTATTTATAGTCAACGATATCAGTTATATAACTTTGTATTAAAATTGTTTTTGTAAAAATATACAGGTTTATGTTATATTTCTCATTACTTTAAATTAAATATAATAATGTGTCATTATCAAACCCATGTCACTCCCAATTTCCAAAAGTTTGTCCTAAGTATTTTTTTTGGTCTCTCATGACTCATCCAATTATATTAGGACATGTATTACTGTAGTATTATATTATTATAATTTCATTTTACCCATATTTACCTAATTTACCCTTTAATTGTGGTAAATAAAAATAATTAGTGATTTTACTATTCATAGTATACAAAAAATGTACCTAATTATATAATTTGGAATTTATTATTCCAAACATTGGATCCATATTTACTAATTCAAAACAAAAGTTTTTTGTTAATTAATTTAGAATTAACTGCTGTAGTCAAAACCAGAAAGAGGGTTTTTAAGAAGTAAAAAATATCAAAATATTATCATGTGTTTATGTCGAATTTAAATGTGAAATTATATATAATGACCAAAATTGTATTAAATGATAAAAAAATTATCTAAATATTCTTTTAAACTAATTCAAATGATAATTCATTAATAAAAATACATTAGAAAAAATGCAATTTTGAATTCAAAATACGGTATTTCTACTATTCATTAAAATGTGATTTTTATTAGAAAAATACCTACATTTTAACCAAAGTAAATTTTTATAACCCATTTCCAAATAAAAGGTTTATTTATTTCATATTGAAAATATAAAATTGGTAAAATATATTTAAAAATGATTCTACATCAAAAGGTGGTAAAATAAAATTTTAAAAATATTATAGTATTTTATGATTAAAATTAGATTCATTCTCATTTTATGATTCTAAAATTTATATGATAAATGTACAAACATTTAGAAAACATGTTTTATCATATTGTAGTCAGTTCTGTTCATTCCTTCCAATACAAAGGTTAGGCATTAACTACCATTTAAAATATTATTATTATTATTGTATTGTTTTTCGGTATAACTCAGTGTTGTGTGCAATGCAAGATCTCGGAGAAACACGTTGTTGAATGATGAGTACTCTATTGGAAAAAAATCCCCTCACACATGAAATTAATAAATTATTCCTAAATATTAACATATTTGGAAGGGTATTCTTGCATAATTACCTATGATGATACAACCCAAATCATTCCCCATAGAAATTTATTAAATAATATCAAGTTTACAATACATGCATGAGGTTTAAAAATATTGTAACATCAAAGAAATTGATTGAGATACATTCTAATGTGACATGAAATACCATATGAAAGATAAAATTACCAAATACCTATTTTTATATACCCATCCATCATACCAAGTTTCATTAAATCCAATTATGGAAACCAATCACCATAAAAAAACATGAATCCAGAACCACCAGGAGACAGATCAACAAAAGTGATGATGTGAATCAATCATCTTTTATGTAGTAGTTAAGGGAAAAATGATGTGACCTCACTGAATATCAATATCTATTTTTATGAGAATCCAGTATCAAATTATTTTTTAAAAAATTCATGAATATCATTATATCATCAGTATTTATATTATCCACTACATGTAGACTCAAACTATAAGTGATGTAGTGCATCCTCACATGATCTAGCCATATACTAATTATAGTGATTTGACTCTTTTCCAATCTGAAATAGCATCCCTACTGTCATTGTCCTGTATTTGATCGGTTAAACTCTAGAGTTCTCTCAGGTCGTAAATAACTTCAACATAGAAATTCCTTTAATCTTGCAAATATTTATATTCATATCGACTTCCTACATTACTAATCAATAGAAAATAAATAGTCTCCCAATTAAAAAATAGTTTCAAAAAAGATTCCAATTTAGATGGTGTAAAATATGAAACATTTCTTATGTGAGTGTAACCACATATATGTTATCACTATATACCTTTTTAATTACATTAAGTTAAAATTAACAATTTCTCATGCATATAACATAGAATTTTTATTCAATGTCGATAAATAGAAACTTGCATGATAATAGTCAAAAAAACTGAGCCTTACCAGATGCATCACGATCATGTGTAGAAATAACATATATCTTTTAAAATACAATAAAAATTCAAAATATTATCAAATAGAATAAAAATATATTGTGAATTCTAGAAGCATCATCACTATTTCCAATAGAAACAACAAACAGTAAACCAGCTTTGACACTCATCCACTAAAATCAAAACTCTCTAATGAGAATCCTCAATAAAAACTCAAAATGTTCATGAACATAGATTATGAAAATCCAAACATATAAATCCTAATTTTATTAAAAGTATGTATATTGATATAATTTTATTAATTGAAATGATAATTGTCCTCGAAATTTATGACTTTGAGTTTATCCCTAGCTGATTTCCATCATTGAGTATTATAGGTTATGATCAAATGTTAAGGTTAACATGAGTATGATTCTATTATAGATATAAAATATATGTGCATGTCTTAAAAATAAAAGGAATATAATTCTTTTTGTGAGATAGATAACCTACTATGTATACTAGATGGAGTATCATATAGCTGTCTTTGGTATACTAGGGGTCTATCAATCTTTTTTGAGTCCCCATTACTTTAGTTTAGTGAGATATCTTGCTTGAGAACATTTATACCTTGATACCCTACTTATATAAGACGAAATATTAACATAGAAAATATGAGGGTTATGAGGTGTTTTATTAATCCTACCATTTGTTAGAGCTTAACCAAGATAGGACTTTTCCTCTTGTATGAGGATTATGACTTACAGACCCTTAATTGAAATAGACCATTTCATTTTGTGGTCATAACTAGTTAATATATATTTATATTGTTAGGGGATATGTGATGTACCTAACCATTAAGATAAAATACAAGTAATAAATCCATATATCATATTATTATATACTATGAGAGTAAATAAAAAATGAGTTAGATATATGAGAATGAAATATTTCAGGTCTTTTATGTTCTTTCATTTTTCTATGTTGGATGTTTCTCATGGATATTTTTGAATTACTGAATGGATAAATTATTTATCAGAGATTTAGATTAATAATTCAAGGGTGGAATGCCTATAAATAATGTTTTTAGATATATAATGAGGCTTGGTTTGTGGCATAGATGTTTTTATAGAATTCTAGGGGTTTGGGGCCTAAAACCAATGTTTTGAAAAGGGGAATCCAAAGGAACACTGTTGGAACATGAAAGGGTTATGAAATTTGTTTTGAACATAACGCATGGTTAAAACCAGATTTTACTAATCATTCCCTACAACTGTTCAAGGTGGAGTGTGCCTCAGATAATAGGGGTAGAGTTTTGTGCAATGTTTGACTAACCGTGAATTGAAACCATGTGAGGTGGAGTGTGCCTCAAATATTTGAGGCACACAGTTAGAGCACAATTCGTCTAACCTTGTAGTCAGACCATGTGGCTCACATAAAAGGGTAAAATTACATTTCCCCTTAAGATCTAAGAGGGTAAACATTATTTTCTAACTTCTTTATCCCACATGAACATAACCCATTTCCTCCCTTAATCAATGTATGTTCTTCCCTGTTTTTTGGTTAGATTTGGATATCATCATGTGAATTTGAATCCTTGAGGTAAGCCATCAAATCCATTAGACTTGATTATGTTCATTTACTTCTACCTCTAAACTAGGTTTCTTTGGTTCGAGAATGTGGTATTTATTACACTAGATTATAGTGGAATCATATACCAATTTTTTGGTTTTCACTCTTCATATGATGGGGATAACCTGAGAGGTGGTTTTCACATCACCACATGCCATTTCGTCATGGAATATTGTTGCTGTAAATTATCAAATATGTAAAAATTGATTAATTTTTTTTAGTTTTTTTAGCACCAATACTTAAGGATTATGTCCACATTGAGGTTTGGCTATGTTTTATGATGTTTGTGAGTGTTAGGTTGTAATTCTTATTGAATGTGATCAGATGGTGAGATTTTATTCCTTATAACTATTTTAAATAAAATTATTCATTGAACTAAATAATTGGGTTTTAATTACTTAATTATATTGCTATTATAAATAATGTTTTTGGATGGTTTTTTTTGTGACACATGACCCATCATTGCTCAATTGTGCTTTGAAAGTCCTTGGAATCTTCTTCCAATACCTGAAAATTAAATTGATGCCTTTAAAAGTTATGTGGTTTGACGTAGATTCCCTAGAGTATTTATACATGTTTATATATTATTAATATTCATGGGATTTCCCCTAACGGTAAATATCCCTATTAATATTTAATTTAATGAATTTCTAAATTTAATGATTTAATTTGGGTAATTTAATGGATGAACACCATTGTTCACTAACAACCCATGTGTGTTATCTTTATGCTTTAACATGTCATTGAGTCCAAGGGTCCCCTATGGTATTCCTTTGCGAATAAAATAACATAGGGGATCCCATATAGGATGCCTAATTTCCCTTACTCCTTGTGAGGTTCCCAAGATGTATTCCCTTTCCTATGTTTTTAACTAAGAGGATCTGAAGAGGGATACCTCCATTTACATAGAAACCGTGAGGATCCTTGATAAGATTCCCCTCATGGGAACTAACCTAATGGTCCATATTGGTGCTCCAATGTTTTATCGAACCTAAGATAGTGCATTAGGGGTTTTGGTTGAGTTGAAAGTGGTTTCCAACATAGAATCCATAAAAAAACTTGTACTACTAATAGGTTGTGGATATAGTGGTTGTAGAGACCCGAAGCCTGAAGTACATGGACATTACATTACTTTTGCGGAATACTTAGTACATAACAAAAAAAACACACACACAAGGATCGTAATAGTTTAGTGTCTTTGGAAACTCGGAACGTAATCTTATAATCGTGGTGAAAGATCTTCAATATATCCCATAAAGATCTTCACTTTTTTTACCTAAAATCATTCTTTATATCCTGGGGAAAAGAAAACATAAAAGGGTGAGCTCAAATGTTCAGTAAGGGTAAACAAAAGAAAAATCAATCACATCATATTCATAAGAACATAACATTTTGGAAATCATAACCTGCAAAAGAGAGCATAATTTCATAACATGGGATAAATCTTAGTAGTGAAATGAAAATCCAATAATCATAACATAAAACATGACACTTTGTGGCATACACACATAATCATATAGAATCATTTCTTGTTAGTCAAGACTCATTGCCAAGACTATCTTAGTGGACAAAGTCCCCTTCTGAACCGAGTCACCCTCGTTTCAGTCCTGTTTCACTGAACCGGTATAACCTACCATTCCAGCCATGTCTATCTCATGAGATATAAAATCATTACCCAATGAATTGGAGGGAGATATAGGTCCCACCCATCTCATAATGATACCATTCTTATGTGTGCCACAAAATCATAAATCATACATCATTGCATAAGCCATGTAATAAAAATGGGAATCTTAAACATCGTGACATCATAAAACAATTCATATAAGATAAAGGAATTCATAAATATAATTCCATCACAATGTTATCAAATCAATGTAATAGTAGGGATAGAAACAGAAACCTATGTTATCTTAGATGGAAAATAATTTTGATAAAACACTTGAGATGAATTCTTGAGGAAAATATCCTTTCTTCTTCAAAATCAATTTCTTTTCACAAAACGTCATACAATTTTAAAAGAAAGAAATTTTATTGAAAATAGTAATGAAATCTTTTGGAGGAAGCTTCATGAAAATAAGGCTTTATAAAACCGTAAAAATCAGTTCATTCTGTATAAGTTAAAAAAAACATTCTTCGTACTTTTGTCGAAAAAGTCAAAAAGTACATCGTACGAAAAACGACAAAAGATTCCTTTCATATCTTTTACTAAAAACTCACGAAAGGGTAAAATTGGATTTAAACAATTGTATGTGGATGGAAATAACATTACATATTGAGGAAACATAGATGTGTATGATAAAATACACCCCAGTAAATACCAACATATAAACAATCTCGGATAAAAATGAGATTGTGATATTTCCCTTACCTTAGGTCCGATTTGCTTCGTAAGTGTCCGAACCTCCTGTATAATGATTTAAATAATGTCATTGACTTATTACAGAATCATATTCATTGTTATTATATCATATATGGTTCACTTATGACTTTATATTACCCGTTCTTTTGTAAATTCATGTTAAAGTAGTGTTTTGGGTAAAATCGTCTCATTTGTCGTTCGTGTTTTAACTTGTAATTATTCATATGATTACTTAGATCATTATTACATAATTATATAATATAAAACATGATTTATATATAATATATATTTAGAATATACATATATATAATGGATTGATAAATGGAAAGAAATACACCATTCATGGAGACGGTAGGTCGTACGTACGCATGAACGCTGTTTTCGTTTCCTTATTGAATTGAGTGGAATTAAGTAGATGACATACATATATATACACATAAATCCAGTAGCTTTATAATTTCATATATTTCATTATTATTTCTTATATATACTTTATAATAATTCTTAAATGGTTAACATGGAGAATGAATCTCATCACGTCGTGGAGACGGTAGTCCATACGTACGCACGAGCGATGATATCATTTCTATAATTATTGAATTGAATTGGAGTGAATGATACAATATATCAGAATCATTATGATGTTATAATAACTATGTATAGATATTCTTTACACCATAATACCTATCCGTGAAAGGTGTTGGTGGAAAAACAGATTACACCACGGCGTGGAGACGGTATTCCGTACGTACGCACGCGCGGTGATTTCATTTTTCCGTAGGATGGATAGAAGGTGAATTAGGGTTGTTTAATATTTATAATAACATATCAGTATGTATGTAATACTGGTGTTATTACTTTATCATGAAACAACTAAAGAAGAATAAGTTGAAGAAGAAAGAAATTGAAAAGATCGGTAATGGATATTACCTCTTCTTTGAAACGCCTCTTTGAATCCTCCACTTAGGGAAATAAGATTGGTCTTTGAAGAATACCAGGACCTCTAGGATTATTCTAGGGAAGTGGAGAAGAGATTTTGGCAGGGGTTGGCCGAGATTGAGTGCTCAAATTGGTGTGGGGAGGAGGGGGAGGAGGTGCCCTTTTATAAGGGAGGAGAGGGGCACCTTAGGAATATCTCAAACTATTATTTTATATTAAAGTAAAAATCGGGTTATAATGGTTCCAAAGGGTATTATTTCGAAGGTAAAGTGGGTATGGGTAGAAATCCTATCAACCAATAGGATTTAGACAAGTTTAGGTTATTATTTTAACCTTTTCAATTAGATTTAACTCTAAGTTAAAATAATTTAACTTTTACCGTGTCTTTTTGTTTTCTTACACTATATGGTTAATACACTTACTATAACATTCCAAAAGAACCCCAAGTTGTTTTTCATTAATATATATATCTTTATCTAAGTCATTTGGCCGAACCTTAGATTTTTAGGAATAAAATAAAAATTAATAATATAATATTTTATTTAAAAACTATTTTGTGTCAATTTTGACACTATTTGATATATGATTTTTGTGAAAGTCATAACAGAATTATATATTCGAAAAAAGTTGATTAACTCAACACTAATATATCATAGTAACCTATAAAATTAGTGGAATTCATAAAAAGTATCAAATTATATTTATTTGAGCGTTTATAACATCAATTATGTTAACATTTCCTGAAAAAGGGTAATTACTGCATCATCGTTGTGTCATAAATAAATTAATTTATTTAAAGTCTAAAAATTATAAATAAAATATCATTATGTAGGAAATATTTTTATCTTTCTAATGAATATTTATAGTCGAATTTATCTTATGTATAACCCCATATTAAAAATGTTTTGGTATATAAACTTTGATTTTAACTCTTTTAACCCTTCTTTAAATAAATTAATAATAAATGTCCTAATCTAATACAAGTGGGCCTAAATGGTAATATTTTATTCCTATGTTTGTTTTTGGTCGAATTACACTTGTCCAATAGAATTAGGACATGTTTTATGGTAATAATAATATCATTTCTACCCATAATTACCCTATTTACTTTTAACCGTGGTAAAAAAAAGTAAAAAGTTACTATTCACCAAAAAATTATTTTCTTCTCATTGAACCACATTTTACTTACTGACATCAATCATGTCTCTCGGATTTTTGAAATATCACTCACAGAAGCCGTAAAATTAAGTTTTATGAAAAATTCAGTTTTTTAACTACCACTTAGTGGTTTCACTATTCATCAAAAATTGAAAGTTTTCAGAAAAATACAAAAAAATTAGGCCTAAGCTATATTTGATATTATGAACTCAAAAATGATTTCTATTTTACCAAATTCAAAACATATCAGTTGCATTAATTAATTTAAAAATTAATTCTCGTCGTCAAAACAAAAGGCGTGTTTTTAAGAGATAATAACTATCAAAAGATTGACACTTGTTTATAACTGGTTTAAATGTGAAATTACATCCAATGACTAACATTATATTAAATTGTAAAAATATATTCTAAATATACTTTAAAACCACTCAAATTAATAATTTATCACTATTAATTATTTCGATTGAAAAAGTTGTTTTTAATTAAAATTTAGTAATTTTCACTATTCATCAAAATGTGAAAGTTATCCGAAAGTCACCAAAATTTCACCCTAAGCTAATTTAGATATTAAGAATCCAAAAATGAATTCCATTTTGAATAATAAAATTAAAAAATTTCAAAAAGTGGTTATTACTATTCATAACGGCTTGTTTTAATAATATTTTAATAGCATATTGTTGTTTAGTGAAACTCGTTATTGCGTACTACACACGCTATCGAGGAAGGTCGGGATTGCGTGTAATGAAAGGCAAATCAAGGATGCGTGTTGTGCAAGCTCCTTTTGGTTTACAACACAAGACATTAGTGAAATTAAAAAGAATATTTTTCATAAAATCTCGGGGTGTAACATTCTACCCCCCTTAAAATGAATTTCGCCCTCAAAATTCGTCGGGGTTATAAATGGTTTACTATTAGAAAGTTTCTTTAATAGAAACCCACATTGTAAAAAGGAATACCAAAACCAATCCTTAAAAACGAAAGTATGAAACTTAATGGTTACCCAAATAAACTAATCACTCGGTTTCCACATAGGTGAAGATATGGATTTGGAAGAAAAATCTAACCATCATGTTCTGATGGAGAGTGGTAGAGAACATGGCTATGGAAAAACCAACAATCACAAATCCATAAATTTGTGACGATCTAAGGTACCATCTGATTAATCAGATATAAGAGCACTAGGACATCATTTTTGGTTTTCAAGATCGTTTCCCTACAGTTGAAGAATTTGAATTAGAATAAATACTTACTTTATTTTGGTACAATCTCACTATTGTTCGTGCCTTGAACAATTTCCACTTCATCTCTTAAATAAATGAAGTTGAATTTGTTATTCGTGAAGTGTTAGCAGATCATGTGATAGAATGACGGGTCATTCCATCTGTCTCAAACAAAAGGTTAGAAAAAGTTATTAAATATACATAAGTCATTCTATAGTGAGATTAATAATATATGGTTCCTAAAATGGACTTATACTTCATATATCATACTTCTTAATATAATAAAACTAGTTTCTACTAAACATGGACTTCCTGTAGGCCAGTGGTAGGAGATAAAGACCAGTCGTACTTTGGTTGTGGGTTCGATTCCCATAGCCTTGTCCGACGCGATGGGCTGTCGCCCATCCTGTAGGTTGTCCTTTTTTCTAAAACTATATTACTATAACATCTAATCAATAATATCGAAAAAACTTCAATCCTTAAACAATACCAACTTATGTCCAACATAATCCATTCCAATCTTTAGGCTTATCCATAATATTGCAGTCCACTCTCATAACATAGTGAAAATGATTACCAGAGATTTAATACCATCGATGATCCCCATATATCATAAGATATGTTTTGTTGGTCACATTCCAAACATTAAAAGTCCTTAATCATGTATTCTCTTGAATACCCATTGAACCTTAGTGAAAACATGAATGCAGTTAAAAGTTAACACCTTCCACATACCAAAATCCTCAAAATTCTATATACTCAAACCATGATATCACTTAGTCCTTATATCAATCATGAGCTCATGAATACTGTTAAACATTTCATTTTCTTGTTTTCCCTTCATTATGCGCATATCATCTTATTTCCAAAAATATCTCAGTCACTTTGAATACCACATTAGACCAATACATAAATATTCCAATACTCCATGATACAACATTATTTTGGAATCCCATTACATAAACACTTAATCATTCCACCACATCGTTGTCATATTCAACATCGCCAATAGTGATCGCATGTGACTTCCCTTTGTCCTTTGGCTTATGTGGTTGCTCATGTTGATCATCACTAACCCTTGGATTAGGGAATTTATTAGCATAATGACCCATTTCCATGAACTTGAAGCATTGAAGTGTTGGTGGTGCGTTCTCTGCAGTGTTTTCTTTATTCACATCATTAGAAACCCTTTTTCCATTACCTCGACACTCAGCTGCTCGATGACCTTCTTTTCCACACTTAAAACATTTTCTAGTCCCTTTAAGACAATCTACACCATGCTTCTTTCCACACTTTGAGCATAAGGAAACATTCATCTTCTTTTCACCATTATTCTGAGATTTCTCCTTGAACTCCATCTTTCGTTTCTTGTCAAAACCATGAGATGGATATGTAACACCAACTTCCATTTCTACCTTGATAGCACAACACACAATTTATTCATAGCTACTGAAGTCTCTTATAGATAATGCCCTTCGTAGACTTGGTTTTAAGCCACTGAAAACTCGATCAACTTTACTTTCAGGTTTCATGATAAATCCAGATTCATACCTTGCAAGCCTTGTAAAATTCGCTTCGTATATACCAACAGATTCATCATCCTTTTGCTTTATTTCAAGAAACTCCTTCTCCATCTTTGTTCAAAGAATACGAGGGAAGTACTTATTGAAAAATAAGTTTTTGAACTCGTCCCATTCCATGGACTCAATTTCATCTCTTTGCCTCGTATTCTTGATAAGATTCCACCATTGATCAGCTTCACCTTCCAGACGATATACTGCTAAGATGACTTTATAATGTTCAGAACATTGAAGAACTGAAAATATCTTTTCAGTAGTACTGATCCATTGTTCAGCAACAAGTGGATCAGAAGACCCACTGAAAGAAGGTGGACGTTGCCTCATGAAGGACTCAATAGAATATTGTTCCCTTCTCTGCTCATTTGGATGTCCAGAATGATTCATAGCTTGTGTAAGTATAGCAATAAGATTTTTCACTCCATCTCCCATAACATTTATTTGTTCAGGAGGAAAATCATTGCATTTTCCATTTCATTGATCAACACGGTTCCTTCGGGTTCCAGCCATCGTCTAAAACCCAAAAAGAATAGTGTGAGAGGCAAAAATCATGCTAGGGAAAACAACATAATAAAGGGGGAGTACCTTAAATATCTAACATCTTAGGTTTAATTCTATGATCGTTAGCGTAATTCTAGTACTATAACCAATACGTATAGTTAACCATAGGTACATCCCTAGACATGCCATAGAAATATCTCTAGGGATCTCACTAACGTTTTCGCATCCTAGTTTCCAAAGGTTGACTAAACCTTTCCTCTGATACCAACTATAGAGACCCGAAGCCTGAGGTACATGGACATTACATTACTTTTGCGGAATACTTAGTACATAACAAAAAAAAAACACACACACAAGGATCGTAATAGTTTAGTGTCTTTGGAAACTCGGAACGTAATCTTCTAATCGTGGTGAAAGATCTTCAATATCTCCCATAATGATATTCCCTTTTTTTTACCTAAAACTTTTCTTTATATCCTGGGGAAAAGGAAACATAAAAGGGTGAGCTCAAATGCTCAGTAAGGGTAAACAAAAGAAAAATCAATCACATCATATTCATAAGAACATAACATTTTGGAAATCTTAACCTGCAAAAGAGAGCATAATTTCATAACATGGGATAAATCTTAGCAGTGAAATGAAAATCCAATAATCATAAAATAAAACATGAAACTTTGTGGCATACACACATAATCATAGAGAATCATTTCTTGTTAGTCAAGACTCATTTCCAAGACTATCTTAGTGGAGAAAGTCCCCTTCTGAACCGAGTCACCCTCGTTTTAGTCCTGTTTCACTGAACTGGTATAACCTACCATTCCAGCCATGTCTATCTCATGAGATATAAAATCTTTACCCAATTCATCGGAGGGAGATATAGGTCCCACCCATCTCATAATTATACCATTCTTATGTGTTCCACAAAATCATAAATCATACATCATTGCATAAGCCATGTAATAAAAATGGGAATCTTAAACATCATGACATCATAAAACAAATCATATAAGATAAAGGAATTCATAAATATAATTCCATCACAATGTAATCAAATAAATGTAATAGTAGGGATAGAAATAGAACCCTATGTTATCTTATATTGAAAATAATTTTGATAAAACACTTGAAATGAATTCTTGAGGAAAATATCCTTTCTTCTTCAAAATCAATTTCTTTTCACAAAACGTCATGCAATTTTAAAAAAAGATATTTTATTGAAAATAGTCATGAAATCTTTTGGAGGAATTTTCATGAAA
This sequence comes from Viscum album, assembly GCA_963277665.1. NCBI lineage: Eukaryota > Viridiplantae > Streptophyta > Magnoliopsida > Santalales > Viscaceae > Viscum > Viscum album. The sequence goes on from OY728161.1 coordinate 114,772,992, forward strand.
ATAAGGCTTTATAAAACTGTAAAAATCAGTTCGTTCCGTATAAGTTAAAAAAAACATTCTTCGTACTTTTGTCGAAAAAGTCAAAAAAGTACCTTGTACGAAAAACGACAAAAGATTCCTTTCATATCTTTTACTAAAAACTCACCAAAGGGTAAAATTGGATTTAAAAAATTGTAGTTGGATGGAAATAACATTACATATTGAGGAAACATAGATGTGGATGATAAAATACACCCCAGTAAATACCAACGTATAAACAATCTCAGATAAAAATGAGATTGTGATATTTCCCTTACCTTAGGTCCAGTTTGCTTCGTAAGTGTCTGAAACTCCTGTATAATTAATTAAATAATGTCATTGACTTATTAAATAATCATATTCATTGTTATTATATCATATATGGTTCACTTATGTCTTTATATTACCCGTTCTTTTGTAAATTCATGTTAAAGTAGCGTTTTGGGTAAAATCGTCTCATTTGTCGTTCGTGTTTTAACTTGTAATTATTCATATGATTACATAGATCATTATTAATTAATTATATAATATAAAACATTATTTATATATAATATATATTCAGAATATACATATATATAATGGATCAATAAATGGAAAGAAATACACCGTTCATGGAGACGGTAGGTCGTACGTACGCATGAACGCTATTTTCGTTTCCTTATTGAATTGAGTGGAATTAAGTAGATAAAATACATATATATACACATAAATCAAGTATCTTTATAATGTAATATATTTCATTATTATTGCTTATATATACTTTATAATCATACTTAAATGGTTAACATGGAGAATGAATCTCATCGCGTCGTGGAGACGGTAGTCCGTACGTACGCACGAGTGATGATATCATTTCTATAATTATTGAATTGAATTGGAGTGGATGATACAATATATCAGAATCATTATGATGTTATAATAATTATGTATATATATTCTTTACACCATAATACCCATCCATGTAAGTTGTTGGTGGAAAAACAGATTACACCACGGCGTGGAGACGGTATTCCGTACGTACGCACGCGCGGTGATTTCATTTTTCCGTAGGATGGATAGAAGGTGAATTAGGGTTGTTTCATATTTATAATAACATATCAGTATGTAAGTAATACTGATGTTATTACTTTATCATGAAACCACTAAAGAAGAAGAAGTTGAAGAAGAAATAAATTGAAAAGATCGGTAATGGATATTACCTCTTCTTTGAAACGCCTCTTTGAATCCTCCACTTAGGGAACTAGGAATGGTCTTTGAAGAAGACCAGGACCTCTAGGAATATTCTAGGGAAGTGGAGAAGGGATTTTGGAAGGGTTTGGCTGAGCTTGAGTGCTCAAATTGGTGTGAGGAGGAGGGGGAGGAGGTGCCCTTTTATAAGGGAGGAGAGGGGTACCTTAGGAATATCTCAAAATATTATATTATATTAAAGTCAAAATAGGTTTATAATGGTTAAAAATGGTCTTATTTCGAAGGTAAAGTTGGGATGGGTAGAAATACTATCAACAAATAGGATTTAGACAAGTTTAGGTTATTATTATAACCTTATCAATTAGATTTAACTCTAAGTTAAATAATTTAACTTTTACCGTGTCTTTTTGTTTTCTTACACTATATGGTTAATACACTTACTATAACATGCCAAACTAACCCCAAGTTGTTTATTATTAATATATATATATTCTTATCTAAGTCAATTGGCCGAACCTTGTATTTTTAAGAATACAATAACAATTAATATTATAATATTTGATTTAAAATCTATTTTGTGTCAATTTTGACACTATTTGATATATGATTTTTTTGAAAGTCATAACAGAATTATATATTGGAAACAAGTTGTTTAAATCAACACTAATATATCATAGTAACCTAGAAAATTAGTGTAATTCATAAAAAGTCTCAAATTACATTTATTTGAGAATTTATAACATCAATTATGTTAACATTTCCTTAAAAAGGGTAATTACTATATCATCGTTGTGTCATAAATAAATTAATTTATATAAAGTCTAAAATTTATAAATAAAATATCATTATGTAGGAAATCTTTTTTATCTTTCTAATGAATATTTATAGTCGAATTTATCTTATGTGTAACCCCATATTAAAAATGTTTTAGTAAATAATCGTTGATTTTAACTCTTTTAACCCTTCTTTAAATAAATTAATAATAAATGTCCTAATCTAATCCAAGTGGGCCTAAATGGTCATATTTTATTCCTAATATTGTTTTTGGTCGAATTACACTTGTCCAATAGAATTAGGACATGTTTTAGGGTAATAATAATATCATTTCTACCCATAATTACCCTATTTACTTTTAACCGTGGTAAAAAAAAGTAAAAATTTACTATTCACCAAAAAATTATTTTCATCTCATTGAACCACATTTTACTTACTGACATCAACCGTGTCTCTCGGATTTTTGAAATTCCACTCACAGAAGCGGTAAAATTATGTTTTATGAAAAATTCAGTTTTTTAACTACCACTTAGTGGTTTCACTATTCATCAAAAATTGAAAGTTTTCAGAAAAATACAAAAAATTAGGCCTAAGCTATATTTGATATTATGAACTCAAAAATGATTTCTATTTTACCAAATTCAAAACATATCAGTTGCATTAATTAATTTAAAAATTAATTCCCGTCGTCAAAACAAAAGGCGTGTTTTTAAGAGATAATTACTATCAAAAGATTGACACTTGTTTATAACTGGTTTAAATGTGAAATTACATCCAATGACCAACATTGTATTAAATTGTAAAAATATATTCTGAATATACTTTAAAACCACTCAAATTAATAATTTATCACTATTAATTATTTCGATTGAAAAAGTTGTTTTTAATTAAAATTTAGTAATTTTCACTATTCATCAAAATATGAAAGTTTTCCGAAAGTCACCAATATTTCACCCTAAGCTAATTTCGATATTACGAATCCAAAAATGAATTCCATTTTGAAAAATAAAATTAAAAAATTTCAAAAAGTGGCTATTACTATTCATAATGGCTAGTTTTAGTAATATTTTAATAGCAAATTGTTGTTTAGTGAAACTCGTTATTGCGTACTACACACGCTATCGAGGATGGTCGCGATTGCGTGTAATGAAAGGAAAATCAAGGATGCGTGTTGTGAAAGCTCCTTTTGGTGTACAACACAAGACATTAGTGAAATTAAAAAGAATATTTTTCATAAAATTTCGGGGTGTTACAGTGGTGGTTTAGGCATTTGTTTACCCACACACTTTCTTTCATGCTTCACGTGGTTACTATTTGTGTCGGTATGATTGGGAGAGGTACTTTTTGGATTTTGAAAAATAAGTATATCAGGACACAATACATGATAGGGATGCCTAATGGTTATTCTTGGGATCCATCTCCAGATCCTCATTGATGTACATGGATATCACAGTGTGATAGTATTTATTGATTTTTTAAATATGCACTCCACAGACTCGAAGAGGGAACATTGATCGATTGACTTGGGTCCTAGCCCTAATTGTTCTACATTATATTTAACTTTCTATGGATTCACTCTAGGTACATGGAGATAAATCCTTATTCAATTTCCTTGGGTGATTTCCTTAGTATTTCTACATTATATTGAGTTTTATAGGGTTTTTATCCATTAGCTAGAACTGGATTCCATGGCCAATATGAGTGAACCTTGGGTTAGGACATGTACCCTATAGTTCCATATCTTACTCAGACACAATTACAATGTTGGACAACTAAGGTATCACTAATCATGATTATGAACACAAGGATTGAATTAATTATACCATGATTAATCGGTATGATATCTAGCTCAATACCTTATTCATGGGATTTATAGAAGATCAAGATTATGGACCCAAGCAACAGTTATTTTTTTAATTCATGTTACATGTTTCATTACTAATATATATATGTATGGATATATATGTATATATTTATATATATATATATATAAATATAAATATATATAGTTGAATTCACCTTATTCAGGTTGTATCACAACTGGGTTGAGCACTTCCCTTGTGCATTCCTTGTATGAATTTGTCTTTCCGTTTGTTTCAAGGAGTTATTTTTATTTTTATTGTTATTGTTACCATGATGATAATAAGTATATCACATTTACATACACTACATAATACTAGATCTATACGAGACCATGTTGGTGGTTCCCTACTATGTTTTGTACTCACACTCTACTCAGGCTTCCTTTGCACCAAGGTACTCAAGCTGATGTTCACATGGGCACACACATAGGATTGGACTGAGGCCAAGGACCGACTGAGTAGGATGACTTAAATATATACATATATAATGGGTATTTGTTTCAACTTGGATATAGTATTGGAGCCTTCCAAATTTATTTTTAATTATTTTATTTACTACGATATATGTATGGTCAGTCTAATGGACAATCTAGGATTTTTTATGATGCAGTCATTCATGATTTCACTGAATTTCATTTTATTATAGTCTGAATTACATTTAGTTTTTCTAAACTATAATTACATACTATTATAGATTATGTTTGTTCATTTCCTTATTTATTAATCTGATACGAGGGTATAGTCTCCCCACTATACCACCTCTATACGATCACTTCTATTTGGAAGCCCTTGGAATATTGGAAGGAGAACTTGAGGCATTGTGGTGAATTGGCTCAAGGAACTGGATTAAAGAAATCTTGGAAACAAAATTAAAAATTAGTATTAGTGGAGATACTTATCTATTTTTCTAATAATCAGTATTTGTTAGACATGAGTATTTTGAATGTGTTGGAACCAGTGATTCATTTTGTAATAGTCCCTCGAGAACACCAATTCTAGTATGAATTCATGGTTTCCTAGGATATGTGATTATTGTTATGATCTATGATCTTATAGTTTTATATGGTTTTTACTCTGATAAATGAAAATTTTGTGTGTATTTATGATTTATGATAATTTTATGGATCTTTTTCCATAAGTAATAGGCTAATGAATAATATTTAATATTGTTTGGAAAATTCAAGAGGTGACTCATACATCATATTCCACATGTATGGTTCACATATTATAGTTCATCTAGTGTTTTTTTCTAATGATAGAGAAAATTCAATTAATTTTTGAGAAAAAACCTAAATGTCGTTTTCCCAAATAGGGTATTCATGGAATTCCCATCATTTACGCCGACATGTATATATTCCATTATGATTTTTGGTCATGTGGATCCATGTTGAGACATTTATGATTAGGTTAATCACTAAGTCCTCATGCATGAGAGGGGAGGTGAACCTAGTAGGTTAATAGGGAATACAGTGAATGTGTGGTAAACCCTTGTAAGATATTGTTTCCTAGGTTTGGTTATTTAATGTGTCAGTAACAACCTATATAGTGATTTCTTGTATAGATTGGAGTGAATTTCTACATAGTTGAACCATATTTGTGGTATAACATGGACCATTGAGATGATGTTGTGTGTATATTGTTCTTGTAAGAAATTGAAATGACACTTATGTATGTATCCTTTAAATTTTATTCTAATTATTTATTTTGGATATGATATTAATGTATAATGGTTTGTTGAAGGTCTCAAGGGTGTATGGAGATTGTATGGAGCTCGAACCATTGATTTTGGGGGAAAAGATGCATGGTTCATGGTTTATAAAAAACAATATGGGAATGATGCATGGTTAGAGAAAACTATGTGTGTGCTGTCTTTTTGGATAGATCCTTATCGCATGATTGTTCCATAGTATCCATAACAATGTGGCCTAACCATTCACATTCCAATTCTTTCCAAGGTACCCATGCATGGTTGGAACACTGTTTGTAAACCATGTGCCAAACTCTGTATTGGCTTATTTTAGGGTAGTTTTAATATTTTTCCATTAATTATCTAATTAATCTTCCTCCTTCCTCCAAATCTGAGTTTATGCAGGATTGGCATATTTTTCTTCCCTTTTATAGATCCTTGATGGACTACGGTATTAAAATATCTCTGTCATATGGGGTTCAATCGAGCTTCCATTTATCATGTTGGATGCACAATGGTATGTACTTGAGTGATTTTTATCCATTCATCCCCTCTATTACACTCAGCCATGTTATCGAGGTTTGATAGTTTTTCACTTTTATTAGATCTAATCCATTATAAGTAAAATCAAAGTCCAATATTAGAGGAAGCGAGTCATACAACACTCATGTGGGTGTTCTATTACTCGTCCCTCAAGTTCCTTTTGTTTTTGAATCACCGTGTGAGGCCCACCAATTTCATCAGGTGTCATTTATTGAATTTACATGTCATGTTTATATTCTTGAGTATCGTCTGGTTATTATCATGAAAAATTTGTGATTATTTTTTGGTGGTTGCTCCCACAACTCCCAACACCTCATATAGGGTGATATTCTATAATTTTATTTTTTGTGTTTTGACACTTTTCATCCGTTGATCGGATATGATCAATCATGGCTAAACAAATGGTAATCCTCCTCATAAAAAATTCTTGTTGAATATTGAAATATTGAATGGCGTGTACCATGTATCTTTCTCATGACCCAAATAAGGAAAGTGATTTAAATGGGTAAATTAATGATAATATGGAATTATAAATTATGCTTAGTATGTAACTCAATTGGATTAATTGAAAAATAATAGTAGTCTTAATGCATATATCACCCCTTAACATGTTTATGGAAAGTGCTAGAGTGAACCTTAATTATTAAATATGACTTAAATGGATTTATTAAAGGGTTTCAAGCTACATGTAATATTCATACAAATTAATGGAATGACTTGAACCAATTTGTAATTATACATTTCTTTATTATTTAGTAGGAATGGCCTGACATGATCTCGCCTTGGATTATAATCGGGGAATGCCATGAACACTCCTAAACCACGTTCAGATTCAAGGATTCATCTTTCTTAGGTTAAGACCGACCTAGATCATGATCTTTATCTATCCTTGGATCCTGTAATGACACATTATGACACCTAAAAATTTATTAAATGATGTCTTATATACACTCTTTGGATCTAGCAATGACAAGTAGGTTCCATGGTTATAGACCAAAGGGGCCTATAACTTCTTTTCCCAATTTTACCTTGGTTGATCACCTTGGATTCAGTAGGCATGTTATTTTAGAATGCCTTGGACTATAATCCATGGATTACACAATTTACCCTTAACTAGACCTAGTTACGACTAATTTATCCACCTATGAAGCCTATGTTACCTTGGTTATTACCTTGGATATTTTTTATTGAATATCCTTACTGGTTTCCTTGTTACACTTTGGAACCTTCAATAATGTTAAAATATTACTTAATTATAAACTAGTGATAATAAAATAATGAACTTCTTACATGTTCTTACACCAGCTGATGGTGGAATCCGACACCTGTGTATTGAGTTACATTTTACTTATTTACATTATAAATTCATGCTTTCACACTATAATTTTTTCATTACATGGGAAAGATGTTATAGACATCATTGGTGGTGTCCCACTAAGACTTATCTCCCACACTGTCCAGGTGCAGTTTTGTACTCGAGATTCCTGTGATAATCATTGGTTTCCTTTTTGCATTTGTGGAACATGTTATACTTGTTGTATTTTATCTAGGTTATCCATTTTTTAGTGACATAATATATCATCATTATTTGTTGAGTGTTTTCTAGTTATTTTAGTAATTGAAATTGTGGTTCATATTTCTGTTGTTCCATCTATTTACTCATATTGATTCCTCTCTATATCAATGATTAAATTTATCTACTACGCTACACTTTGGTAATAGGGGCATATTCTAAAAACTGAAAAACTTTAGGCCCTCGTTACTAGTCAGAAGCCTCTGACATTCAGCAAGATGCACTTGAGCCCATGTGGCCCACTAGGCTCGGGAACCTATTTAGTGGAATCCAGGTCAGGGACATCACATAGTGGCATTAGAGGGGTTTCTTTTAATTTTATACTATTTGGATACAATATTCATAGTAATAGGATCAATTGGGAATTGGTTATAAGGTGTGCTTCGGCTTCTCAAACCCATGTTCGGGATAAAAACCAAGTTTCCTAAATTATAATTGTTATTATTTTTTCTTATTACAATTGACATTATTTCACCATTGGGTGATGCACATGTTGTGTGATGTTTTTTATTATAATTTTGCTTGAAATTTTATTTTATCCTTCATCCGATGTTATGAGGGTAAGTATCATTTTAACATGCATCATTATAGGCACCTACAATTTGTATTTCATGCATATTTCTGTTCCATATAGTGGAATTTCACTACATTGAATTTATTGATATGCTTGTGATTATTGAGTGATGTTGTGATAATCATCTTATTCTTGTATTACACTTGGTTTCTATTGATTTATTTCCTATCTAAATTTATGAAGTGCATGGGACCTCAGGGGTTGTAATGAGTAATTTACCAAGTCAATACATTATATGATAAATAAATGGGTGATGTTTTTAGTGAAGAGCTGTATGGAAACTGATTCACTAGGAATGAATATCCATTATAAGGTAAAATATGACTTCTAAAATGAAATGGTTGCATGTCCATATTCTACATTATCATGATTATGAATGGTAAATTAGTTAACCTAGTGATTAAATGTAAAATAAACCGAAACATACACTTGAGGACTAACCATTGTGTGCTCATCTAAGATGGTAGTCAGGGTATTATGCCCTAGGTAGTATGTTTTCATATATTTTTATTCAGCTAGTGATTCTATCTATATTCTTAAATCTTATTTTGAGGTGTTTTATTGGAATTGTTAGTCCAATTCCACCACAACGTCCTCGTATATTACACTAGGAAGGTGACTAATATCATTCTCCAGACGTTGTGGGCTTTGAGCCACCTATCATGCCTCAAGGAGTTCCACTATAGGAACCACCTCCTTTACCTGATCTAGGGACAAATGGAGGAGTCTATGATAGTTTCCTACTTCTCATACAGCACATGCATGGTTCTCCATGAGTTGAACCTACAATGGTTGATTTGACTCATGAGTTCCAACAACATCCTCCTCCTAGTTATTAGGGGACAGTGGTCCGCATGCTGCTGATTCTTGGATAGAGACCACCCTATTTATCTTCAATCATCTAGATATTCCTCCAAATTGGAGGGTCTATATTTCCACTTACATGCTTTGGGACTCGTCCAAGCATTGGTGGGGTGTGGTTACCCAGGCTGGTTGTCCTCAAGGTATTTTTTGGGGTGATTACTAGACTGCCATCTGTGACTATTTCAATCCTTAGACGCTGAGATATAAAAGGGACATAGAGATCATGAATCTCAAACATGGATCTATTTCTGTTATTGAATATTCATTACTATTCATTGTGTTATATAATTTTGAACTGCTTCTAGTAAGTGATGAGATTTCACGTTCTAGATGTATTGAGGATGGAATCTATTACACCATTTGTACGTATGTGAATGTCTTTCACCTGCCTAACTTTTCGACAATAGTCAATCAGGGCCTTATCATTAAGTTTAAATTGAGGGGTGTAAATGGTAACAGAGATATAGTATTGGTGCCAAGATAGGTTAGTGGTTCTTCTAGTGGGAGGACACATCTCCTAGAGGTTTCTCGTTAGGTAAGTGACAATAAGAGAACATGTTTTTATAGATCTATAATATTTCATTGGTGTGGATTATTTGGGAACCTATAGAATCATTTTGAAAAAGACCCATTGGAGTGTTTGTTTTGTGGACTTATGGGGCATATCCAATGATTCTGCAAGATGTTATCACTAGCATTGAGTGGAAAATGATCTGTGCCAGATCCACCTTCAAGAGTGAGTTCTTTTGTGCTATTTCAGACAAGGATTTGGAATATAATCAATAGGCCTAGGGGAGGATGAAGTCATTATAATCATAGCTAGACCCATAATCACTAGCAGGGAAAATAGATCCTAAGCAGATTAAGTGGTAGTTAAGGGATTTAGGGGCCAAAGGCTTTATACGGCCCATTACATCTTCTTTGGGTTCTCCTGTACTTTTCACCAAGAATAAAGATGGAACCTTACGTCTTTGTGTTCATTACAGAATGTTGGACAATATTATACTAAATATTTGTTACCCACTTACTATAATAATTGATATATTTTACTAGATCTGATGAGCAAAGGTCCACTCTAAAATCGACCTGAGATCATGTCATAACTAGTTATGAGTTAGGCCATCAAACATGCATTTCAAAGAATTATGTAGTATGTATGGCCTATGTGAGTACCATGTTTTGGTGTTCAGTCTTACGAACATTCCCACCATTTTCATGCCTATAATGAATTGGATTTTCTTCCCCTATTGGGAATCTTTTGTCTTTTTCATTGTGAATGAAATCCTGGAGTATTATCACACACATAGAAACTATTCCAAACATCTTGAGATCAATTTGAGTACACTAAGAGAGTGTTATCAATACCCCATGATTTCTATGTTCCACTTCTGGATCAAAAAAGTTCACAAACATGATCATATAATATCAAAATCCAGTGTATATGATGACCTTGAAAAGGATAGAGTTTCAATTTATAGGGAGAATCCAATGAATGTGTTTTACATACAGAGTTGTTTGGAACTGGATGGATATTATAGTCATTTCATATAGGAATTTTCTCACCTCTCATCACCTCTCACTATTCTTACAAGGAAGTGTTTCAAGTTCCTATGTTTATAATCATGTGAGAAGGCCTTTTATGAGCTAAAAGGGAGGCATGTCTCAAAAACAATTATGATTATTCCAAATCCATGAAGAGGTATATTGTCTTCTATGATGTGTCAGGCATAATATTAGGAGTAGTTCTGATGCGGGATAAAATAGTTGTTGCCTATGGATCTTGACAGTTGAGGGCACATGAGAGAAATTTCCCAATGAAAGACCTCGAGCTAGCAGCTGTTATCCATGCCTTACATCGATGGATACATTATCTATTGGTTGAGATCTTTTTGATGTATACGGACCATAAGAGCCTCAAATATATCTTTTCACAGCATGACATGAACCTCAGAAAGTGAATTTGGTTCACAAATCTACAATCCATTAATTTTGAGCTTTCTTATATGCTTGGATAGGGAAATTTATTCGCTGATGCGTTGAGTTAGAAAACTCAGACACATTCCATATGGGAAGCCCATGATGAATGGATGTTAATATCCCTCTTTTCTCACATATCATTTGTGATTTTTAACTCTTTCCTCATTGGGAAGGTGAAGAGTAAACAATTTTTAGATCCAAATGTATTGGTTCTATGTGATAGTGTATTAAGATATATCCCACACCTAGATTGGTATGTTGATAGATAATAGATATTATATATTCATGGGAATGTCTTAGTTAACACAGATATGAGAGAATACATAATGCACATGTCTCGTGATTCTCAGTGGGATATTCATCCATGAAAATTCATGAAGTATTGAGATATATAGTGCCAATATTGGTGGCCTGGGATGAAACATAAGATTTAAGGAATTAACATTAAGTGTCCCTCCTTCCAACATGTGAAGTTGTAGAACTAGAGACATGGAAAAATGTTAAAACATCTCCCAATATATTAATGTAAATGGGAAGATGTTACTATAGAAATTATAGTTAGTTTTATTGGATCACTAAGAGGTAGTTACACTGTAGGTAATTTCCTTGATAGAATAATGAAAGTATCTCACTTCATACATATTCATGAGACATTATTAGTCGATGAGATGGGATTAATTTGTGTATGTGAGATCATAAACTACATGGGGTATCGCATACTATCATTTCATATGTGGATTCCCATTTCACAACATGGTTTTGGTAGTGATTTTAGAAGGATATGGGAACATAGGTACATTTGAGCACAAAATTTCACCTTTAGACTGATGGATAATCATAGCAGACAATATTGGTATGTGAGGGTATTCTACAATAATGTGTCCTTGATTTTGGTGGTTTTTGAGAGATGTATATCCCTCTCATTGAGTTATCCTATAATAATTTCATCGAAGAGTTGAATCAAATGTATCCTTTTGAAGCCTTGTATGGTAAGCCATGTCATTCACACCTGTGCTGGCTAGAGGATTTTGAGTTAGCCCTAGTAGGTCCTTGTCTCCTTCAGGAAACTTCAGAGTAGTTTCAACTGATCTGAATTTGTATGAATACTATTGATCCTGGACAAAAAATTTATATCGATCGCCATCGATAACCTCTAGAGTTCATGTTCAGGGATCGTTTTTCCTTGAGGTTTCACCCAAGATAGGACATATACTATTAAAAAAATAAGGGAAGGTTTTCCCTCATTATATAGGGTCGTTTGATTTTATATTGAGAGTTGGATCGGTAGCCTATCTATTAATATTACCTCATAGTGACCATGACATTCATGAACTCTTCCATTTATCATAGATTCACCAATAACATGCCAACCCATATAATACCTTTGATCATGAAGAAGTTGAGTTATATGACGATGATACCTTTAAATAGTATCAAATATTCCTTGTTGATTGGAACATGAATGATCTCTGAGGATGGTTTGTCCCTCTAGTACAGGTGTTATGGAAGCATGACCGTGTACATGATGAGACTTGGGGGAATGAATATAACATAAATTCCCAATGTTCAGAGTTTTTTCTCAAACAGTGTATCTCTATCCTTAGAAGGTGAACAAAGGGATGAGTTCTCTTCAGGAGGAAAGACTATAAGAACCTGTTTTCACTCAGGTATGGATCATTTAAATATCTATCTAATTCATTATTTTGGACATAATATAGAATTTTAATGGGGCTGTGAAGGTATCATGGGTTTTAGGGTATTTTTTGGATCCCATCAAACTACTTTTTGGGGAAAAAGTCATGGTGCACTGTTTATAGCGAATTGTGTGGGAAGGCCACCCACATAGGGAAAACCATGTGGGTTTTGTATTTTTGTGCAAAACCATACCACATGGTTGGTGCATGGTTTCCATAACAGTGTGGCCTAACCATGCATATTCCCTTCATTTCTCAGGTACTTGTGTATGGTTGGAACACAGTTTGGAAAACCATGCTGCCAAACAATGAACATGCTAATTTCAGGGTAATTTTACTATTTTACTGACAATTATCTAATTAAGCCACCTCTATCCTACTAATCCAAGTTTTTGTGGGATTGACATTGTTTTCTTCGCTTTTAGAGTTCCTTGAAGGCCTATGCAAGGGATTGGAATATCTCCTTTTTCAGAATAAAATTGATATTATGTTCATCATGTTGGATGCACAATGGTAATTACTTGAGTCCTTTTTAGGGGTTTCCTCCTCTATTTCTCTCTAACTAGATATTGAGGTGTGAGTGTTACTTCATTTTTCTCAAATCTTATCCATTCTATGCCAAATCAGAGGCCAATATTGGAGGAGGAGATTCATAAAACCCTAAGGCATGTGCTCTATAAATCACCCCTCAGGTTTTTGGGTTTTGGAATCATCATCTGCGACCCACCAATTTCATCGGGTACTGTTCATTTAATTCACATGTAATGATTATTTTAACTATTTTTTTATTCTCTTTATGAATATGTGATTACATGTTCATGTATACTCCCACAGATCCCAACACCCCATAGAGGGTGATATTCCATAATTTTCATTTTAGTGTTTTGAAACATTTGAGCCATTGTTATGGTGCACTCGAGATTGACTACAAAAATTGTAATCCTCCCCACAATAATTGATAGTTGAATCATGAAATGGTGAATAGAATTTACCAGGTCTCTTGATCTTAACCGGCCAAAATTAAGTGCTACAAATTGGAAATTTAATGATAAAGGGATATTTTCAAGTATGTGTAGTAGGTAACTCGATTGTATTATTTGAAAAATAATAATAGGATGTATTTTCATAGAACCCCTTACCATGTTGGTGGAAGGTAGATGAGTGATCCTAAATTATTTAGTATTCCTTAAATGGATTTATTAAAGGGTTTCATGATACTTTTCATATTCATACCTATGAAAGTAACGTCTCAAACATATTTTGAATTATACATGGATTCATTCACTATTAGGAATGTCCTAACTCTAGGTAACCGTGGATTCCTTGTCGCGAATTCCACTAACACTTGGGATCCCCAATCTGTTTCAAGGATGTGGCTTTCTTAGGTTGAGACCAACCTAGATCACAATATTTTTCTATCCTTGGATTATCTGCATGACACCATATGATCCCTCACATACTCTTAAAGTAAGCCTTGGATACACTCCTTAGATCCATAAATGACAATCTTGTGCTATTTTTAAAGCCCATAATTCCCTATAACTTCTTATCCCTATTTTACCATGGTTGATAACCTCAGATTTGGTAGGCATATTATTGTGGAATTAATTGGACTATGTTCCTTGGATTATACTCTTACCCATTAGAAAGACCTAGTTACTACAACGTCAGCAACCCATGAGGTCTACATTTCCTTAGTTATTACCTTGGAACTTCTTTGTTAGAATCATTATAGGTTTCCTTGTAACACATCGGAACCGTCAATATTGTTAACGTATGACTTAATTATAAACTAGTTATAATAAATAATGAATTGGTCACATGTTCATAAAATAGTTGAGGGCTGAAGAAGGTGATTGGTTATTTAGTTACATTTCTCCTGTTTAAATTATGTATTCATTATTGTACATAGTCATTTTTTCAATACACATGCCAAATGTTATAAACACTTTTGGTGGTGGCCCAGTGAAATTTATCTCACACCCTCTCTGGGCATTGTTTGTTACATGAGGTATTCTACATGATTGAAGGTAATTATAAAGGAAATCATACGGCTTCAGACACTTGATTTATTGATGTTTAGGATGGATCCTTATAGTATATGATCGATCTAGATCTTGGGATGCTTGGGATAATCGTTGGTTTCTTATATGCTTTTGTGGACCATGTAATTCATGCTGTCTTGTATATGTGTTTTCCAATTTTCTACAGAAATGGAATATCACCATTATTTGTTTAATTTTATTCCCATTATTTCAATTATTTATATAATTTTCCATATATATATTGTGCCTTATATTTACTCATATTTCTTCAACACTTTATGTATGATTACATTTATTTATTGCGATACACTTAGGTATTGGGGGAATTGTCTCCCTATAGACACACCCAAGTCTCTCCCTACTAGTTAGTAGCCTTTGACATTTGGGTAGATGTTCCTGAGGCCATGTGGGATTCTAGGTTCGGGGTAGCTATTAAGTGGCATCTGGATCCAGGACGTCACAGTTTTTTAACCTTTTAGGTCGACATCATTATTTGATGCTTTTCTAGTAGACCATTTCTGGGTGTATCTTTTTTTATAGTGATCTAGTTTGGTCACTGTCCATGATATATATATATACTTAATCATTTAGAGTATATTTTACCTAAAGTGGTTTTACAAACATGGATGCCCATTGAGTTTCATTTTATCATTCATCTCTAAGTTATATCATGATAATCTTGGAGAATTACAATATGATAATGATCAGTGAGGATCAGGTCCCTATTAGGCCGATGCTTTATAATGTTTTTGCCTCATAGGCCTATTTTATATTTAACTATTTTAGAGAGAGATTCGACAGAAATGATAGATTCCTTGATCTATGATAGGTGCAATGATTATCCCCCATGATATGTGGACTTAGTGAGGATCAATAATTGGGCCAGGTGGTATGATCTAGTGACCCTGATTTTTTAAATGATCAATACATCTAGGTGCATGACATAGGGGTAAATCTATTTGAATGAGAACCTTTTTTGTTGAAATTTCATTTTTGTTAAGAGGATAATTTGAACAAGGTTGGATTAGGTGTATTTATTCCTTCTAGGAATGATCTAGTTTGTTTTCCCTTTTTGATATAGATGCATTGTAAGTTCTTCATTTTTGCAAAATAATCATGATAATTCCATTGGTTTCTCATAAATAAAAAATGGTTCTTGGGTTTTTATACTGAATTCAATGGGTAGGAATATTCAAGTGACTCACCCTATAGACGAATGGATACATTTTTGTATCATCTTAGATCATGGGCAGATGCTCGTAGTTAGAATCACGTCATGTGATATGGAGTCATGTAAATTAAAATGGAATCTTATAGGCTCCCAATTTTGAGAAGGGATCTATGGAAGATTCTCGTTTAACGAGCCCGAATTTTTGTATAAAATAGTTATCTTATCCTTGTGATGGAAGACTCATAAAAGCATGAGTCGGGTGATAAGGGTATGTCTCAGTTACATGTGGTACTATTTAAATTATAAATCAATGAATGGATTTTATTGAAAAAAGGACTGATGGTTTCAAATAAATATTACAAGCTTGGATTCTTGAGAGTTATGATAAAGTGAGAAGTGTCTCTTAATGATAAATGATAAATCGATAATAAATTGGGTTTCAGGTGGCAGTTGACCCACAGTTGGACCTGGAAACACATTTTTTTGATATGTGGTGTTAGGAGTTGGATAATTCAAGTGAAATATTCTTATATGAGAGAACGGAACAAGGGAGATATATAGGCTAATCAATGGAATATTAGAGTACTCGTTGATATAGGCGATCATGCCTAATATCTAGAAATTGTCCTATATATACTGAGAGATCATCATATGTACATCAATATACCTATGTATGTTTTGTTTTTTGATGAATGACTTCTTGTACGTACACTCGAGGAGTTGTATAAAGTAATCCAAATGGTTCATAGTACACCGTTTTCCATTTGAGGGTGGTTACCGTAGTTTTGTTTTGAATTTTGACAAGTGACATATCAAATATTCTCATGAATTGGGAATTATTATATGTTATTTCTACATTATTGCATAGAATGAGTGGGATATAATCTATAATATTTGTTATGAATGTGATGGACGTGGAATAAGATATAGTGATCAGGTTCACTTTTCATTATAGCAATGAAAAGTATTCTCCTACGGTGGGAAGTATAATGTTCATCACTAGAGGGAAAAATCATGTGAGAAGGGTCATGGGATCTTGAGACTAGTAATTATACTATCATTTTGGATCTAATAATATATTAAAAAAATTAAAAAAATTATATATTTATTTCTAAATTTATTTTAGTTACTAATCCATATATAGATTTGGGTGATGATAGAGTGTCAGAATTAGGCTAGGACTAACTTATGATGATCTAATGGGCTTAGATAAATTATTCTTTAATTTATTATGTCATAACAAAACGAAATTTTTGAATAGGGAATTTTCTAGCTAACTATGTCACCGAAAATTGATTATGGGATCTGATGTGAATGATCAAAATGATATCTTCATTCCTTGGGATAAAGGTATTTGATCATTTTTTTTGTGACGCATGAGTTTTTGAAGTAGATATTTTCCATGAATAGTTGAATGATGTTGGTTTGACATACATTATTTTTTATAGTACAATTTGATTAGTATTGAATTCCATCAGTCATATCATTGGGTTGAAATAGTTTTAGACTAGTGGTTGTCCAGGGATATTCAGAGAAAAATATTTGTGGCTGGGTTGAGCTTGATCAAATGGTATTTGACCATTAAATCAAATCAATGACTATGAGTAGTGACCATTTATTTGGCCATGTTTGGTTTGTTAAAAAATGTACTATAAGAATATTTATGTCACTAAGGATGTATTTATTAGGGTAATTCCAATGGTGGAAGTACAGTGGCTTGGAATTTTCCATGAATGAAATGAACGGTGGAAGGAAACACCGTAGACCTTTTGATGATAAATACAATGATGTGATAATGTCATGGGTTAAACAAGCTCGAGAAAGTTCCATATTGATGATACATTATTTGTTATGAGATTCGTCTTTAGTTTTGGAAATGTAGCTATCTTACGATCTAGGTAGTTATTGGGGATGCATTGGGCATTCCAAAATGAAACGCAGCCTTAGAAACATAATTCACAACCCAAATAATTTGGGTTTTTATTTTGATAGACAATAAGGCTTATCAAGGATGATAATTTTTAATGTGGGGAGTCTATAAGGTAGCACAATTTTTTGAGTTTTAATTTTCCTATGGATTTTGAATTTTCAATAATTGAATATCTCAAATCATGATCAGAGATTTAGAACAAGAATTAAATGGTTGTAATACCTCTAAATAATGTGTATATACATGTAATTATTCTTGGTTTTTACATCAGGTGTTTTGGTAGAATCCTGGGTGTTTTGGGCTCAAAACTAAATTTTTTAAGGGTAAATAAAATTGAATATGGTTATTAAAAACTGTGAGACCTAACTACACAAGCCATTTTATACAATAGTATAGTATGAGAAACCATGAATTGGTCTAGAGGAAGCCATACAGGGGCCACAATTTTTTTCAGACATGAATAATGGTTGGTACATACCATGAATAACTATAAACTAGGTGGACTATTCCTCATACAATAGAGGTTCATGTTTGGTTCATGGTTTGAATAACTGTGTGTTGTAACCATGCATGGTAAAGTGTGTCTCAGATAGTGGAGGCTTAAAATTTGGCCAACCATGCGACCAAACAATTTGTTTCATTTAAAAGTGTAAAATGATCTTTTTCCAATGTGGTTTTTAAAAGTGTAAATGACTTTTTCATCCCCTTTCACACCCGTTTTCAAAGACCTCTTCCTCCCTTCCTCAATGGGAGTTCTTCACCGTTCTTGGTCATAATCAGATATTACCAGTTGTGTTGAGAACCTTGCTATAATCCATTGACATTGTTAGCCTAAATTATGTTATTTTCCTTCTTCCACTACACTAGGTTTCTCTAGTTAGGTATTTTGGACCTGATTCCATAGAATTATGGTGGAATCAGATACCTATGTTCTGTTTTTCACGAAACATAGGAAGAGGATAACCCAAGAGGTTATCTACACTTTAATGAGTATAGTTTCATCAAGTCATGTCACCAAAGTTAATTTATAAGGATTTAAGGCCTTAATTAAAATATTTTATTGTTTCTTTTTATTCCATTGCTCGGGTATTATTCCCTGCTTGTTGTTTTGTTTATGTGTTTGGAGGTTATTGAGTGTTAGGTCATAGTTCTGTTGTGATGAGATCGGAATGGGAGATTTTTTGAATTATTATTATCTTTAAATAAAATTTATCTTTAATATAAACCATTGGTTTGAAATTATTTAATTATATTATTTTTAAAATTAATTAATTATGCTGGTTTTTTGAGTGAGATAATACCCATTAGGGCTATATGAGGTTGGATAAACCGTGGCAGTTATTGTCGGGCCATGTATAGTAAATTGAATGTTTCTTAAAGGTGTGTTATCATATATAACATCCATAAAGTATTCATGAATTTTTATATAATATGAAAATTCTTAGTCTTTCCCATGAGTTTTATGCCCCCTTATTAGATTTACCACAATGAATTTTTAATTTAAATTATTTAATTTGGTAATTAAATGGATGAATGCTTGGGGTGAATAACAACAACTATGTGATAGCTTCATTCATTGACTTTTAAATGCGATTGAGGGTCCCCTCTAGGATGCCTACATGTATAATCGAACTAGAGGATTTCATGTAGGATTCCTCCTTATTTTTAATCCTTGTGAGGAAACCAAGAGGGATTACCATATATTTTGAATTAAAGGATCCTAAGAGGCATACCTCTGTTTATATGAACACCACTAGGAACCCATATAGGATGTCTCTCCTAAGAACTATCCTGTGGGACCCAGTGGGAGCCCCAATGTTTAACTAACCATGATCTAGTGATTTGTGTGTTTGGGTAGATATTGTTGTGAGTATCATGTTAGAACACTTACCATGCTTATAGTCCAATGTGGTTGTGAAAATAGTGTTTTTAGGTGTTCGACCACCCTCTTTATTTATTTAATTCTTCCCGTGGTTACTATTGATAAAACAATGATTTCAAGTTGAACTTCTTGTATTTTGGCTAATGATCCAGACATGATATGGAACATAGAAATGATTCCTATAAGTAATTACTAGTATAAATCTCTTAATCCATGTGGATTTATATGTATATCATGGTTTGGCACAGTTTTTGACTTTTTTTATGGATGGGATCCATGGGCTTGAAAAGGGTGCCTTAGTCAATGGCCCTAGGTCCTAGCCTTAGTAGTTGCACATTATACAGATTTTTATATGTATGTCCTCCAATTATTTGAATAGGAATCCTTGGTTAATGGACTTGGGTCCAAACACTAGTAGGTCTACAATATATTGACTATCATATAGATGTCTTCTATGGAATTGAAGATACCGCCTTGGACAATAGACCTTGATCTTGTACCTCATAGGATTGATACATAATACATCTATAATAGTATGTAATTGATGTAGTTCCATCATTATAGTATTTTTTAAAAGTATGTGGTATCATTCATTATATTGATTGGAGTTGAGTTCTGGTGAACCTATGGTTAAGACATGTATCCTTATGTCATGATGTAGCTTGCTCAGACATATTTCTAGAACTAGATGGTTTAGGTGTAGAATATTAGGATTAAGAACTAAAAGATAATCTTGATTGTACATGACTTGAGTGGCATGACATCTAGAGAAATGCATTATTCACAGGATGTCTAGTTGATTGAGATTACGGACCCAAGGATCAGTTGCAGTTTGAATTCATGTTACTTTTCACCTCACTCATATATATATTTATGAATATATATGAGAATATATATATACACCTATAAATATATATACATGGAGTAACCTTATTCCAATTGTCTCTTTACTAGGTTTAGAACTTCCCTTGTGTATTTCTTGTCTGAATTTTCCTTTCGGTTTATTTCCAGTAGTTGTTATTATTATTATTACAATTATTATAATTCTCTTGATGATTAGATCACATTTACATACACATCATATTACTATCAATGCATAGAACCACATTGTGATTCCCTACTCGGGTTTTTACTCAAACCCTACTTGGGATGTCTTTACATCGTGGTACCCAAGCAGATGTTCACTTGGTTACAGGCATAAGTTCGAGTTGAGGCATGAGACCGATCGAGAAGGATGTCATGTATATTTTCATGGAGCATGGGTATGTAGTTTAGCTCATAGAAAATAGTAGTGACCTTTGGTTTTTTTCTATTACTTCTATTTACTTCTTTTTATGTATGGTTAACTCATTCAAAAATTATTTTTGTACGTATGGCATGGTTTTTTTTTTCATTAAATGTGTTTCATTTTATTACAGTTTTCTTTAAAATTATTTCATACACACATTGATTATCTAGTTTTATAGAAGATTTTTGTTTATTTCCACGGGTCATTACTCGGATATGTGGGTATAGTCTCCCCAAAACACCACTTTTATACTCTAACTACTAGTCAAAATCCTATGGAATATGGGGATGTATTCTTGAGGCCTTGTGGAAAACTATATCGGGGAACCATATTAGTGAAATCTGGGATAATACGATACATACCATCATCACTCGATGTATTGGAGAACGAGGAAATATGATTATTCATGTCTTTAGATGATGTAGAATGGTAGAAACATGTATAGAGATACATGTGTTTGATAGAGAAAATTCTAGATAACTTTATATCTTTTTGTAGAGTTGGTACTTTATTATAGGCTTATTTTTCTTACATAATTGGATCCAGTTATTTTTTTTCAACACCACAAAGGAAAGTTGGGTCAAACTTTTTGGTTGACTGAATGGGTTTGAGTTTGACTTATATAATTAATTTAAAAGAGTTTTAGAGTTAATAATAAACTATTTTGGATGGGGTTTCACAAGGTATTTCATATGATGTGATATAAGGTGATGTTTTTGATGGATTTCCAAAATGGTTTTGGAAGATATTCAAAATGATTTTTGGATTTGTTTTCATAAGTTATTGTTTTCTATACAATATAAGGTAAAATGGAATAAAGTATTTTAAGATTTAGTTCAAGTGGGAGATTGATAATGATATGAAATAAATCTATATATATATATGATATATATATATATCAGAAAAAATATAGTTTTCATGAAAATTATGTTATATTATTTTATGAAATTTGTGATTGTAGGAAGACGAAAAATCTTTATCAGTTTTTGTTTTTATTACATAAGCAATCATTAAATGAAATAATTTCATATTCATATGAAATTTAATGGGGGGAAATTCAAACTATTCATGAACCGACCATGGAATATATTTATTATTTTTAATGCATGAGTTAATTCATACACTGCCCATGATTATATAAATTGTATTGTCATTTGATGCCATAGTTTATGGATATTTTCCTCATAGGGATCCAATTATCTCTTTCATATTAGTCAGTTTCGTAATTATATAATAGAATAATGTGGAGAAAATTTGGATCCCATTTGAGCATCAGATTATTCATATTACCCTATGGTTACACTATGGAGGTGGTATTCTTCTTCCACTTAGTGATCTTTTTCAAACATTATGATGACAAAGAAATTGTACCAGATGATCTGTGGTGTATTATATGTTCATTTATAGAAAAAATTATTCATTTGTCTATTTATACGTAGTATCATATTTATTTCCTGGGATATCCTTGGAAATAGGTATTTAAATTGCTTCTTCAAGTTCTAATAATTGTTATTTGACTCTAACAAAACTCTTCAGTTGGGACATGAAAAATTTGTATCAGATATTTTGTGTGACTGATATCAAAAGTGTATCAATGTTTTATTTTATCTTAATATATGGGGATGTGGTATATAGGTGACATATGAGTGTATTAGAACTTGTGATGGATATCAGTCTGGTTAATCACAAACAACTATTTTGTGGGAATTTCAGGTTACTAGGTATATGTTATTGTTGTTCTTGGATTTTATTTTATAGTTGGATGGTATTCACCTAGCATGAAACACATGGATTTATAAATTTATAAATTATGAGTTATTATATATTTCCCCTTATAGTTTATTGAAATGAGGGTGATTTTCAGGAATGATATCTGGAATAGAGGATTCACAAGAAATTAACATGTTTGTGTGATTAGTATCTTTGATTTCAGAGGGTTTAACTATTTAAAATTTTAGTAACAAACTATGTGGTATTTTCTCATATATAATGGAATGGTATTTTATTCTTCTAAACAATAATATATTTTTATTCTGGTTATTGGTCATGCAGATCTATGGTGAGATGCCTGATGAGGATACAATAGTACCTAATTGTATGAGATGTATAGTTTCCCTTGGTATGTTGGTATAGGCATATGATTCCATAGATATGGAACCTAGTGGGTTGGATTTAGAACCTTTAACATGTATACTAGTTTTAGTTTCTTATTACAAAAAGTGTCATAAATTGTGTATATGGTTCTTTTTCCCATATAGTTTATTAATGTCATTCGACTTAACTTTATTATGTGAATATAACTTTCTAGATATGGATCATATTATGATGGAATTAATTATATATTTTCATACCAATTAATAATGTGACAAGGTCCTACATGGAATTTTTTATGTGAAAATGCTCATTGGTGTGGGTTCCCTAATAGTGGGTATTTATTTTTCCATGTGATTCCATTTTATATTCATTAGAGACCAATGATAAGTATGTTGGAATAGGAGTGTCAATTGAAATCTTTTATTGGGGTCTGAATGATGCTTCAGGTGTTTCGATTTATTTGATAACCCTGAATGGGCGATAGTTGGTGAACAGTATGGTTATATGTAAAATTAGAGATGAGGATGTCTATGTGGTTTAATTTCTATGAGACATGGTCTATGTGATAGGTGGGATTATATATTAACTACATAGATATGACTCGGGATTTGGGTGAGTTGGAGAGCCATGGTTCTCAAGGGTAAAACATTAGATGGGTTATCTGCATTTGTGAATTCCTTAGAGGTGGGATGTATGGTTGGATATTTTTAACTTCATACTGATACAGAGTACAGATAGGGTATATGTGGTTTTGGTAGGGAGATGCCTTGATGGACATTTAGTATAGGAATGGTCGGTTTGGTGGGTGTTAATTGGATTGGTCATGGACTGCCATATGTGTTTGGAAATCCTAAGGGGCTAGAGGATAGGCCTGTGTGATACCTTATTCTATTGATATGGGTGGGACATGAAGAACATTTTCTATAAAGGCTTATTTTTTGGGTGGGATCATTAAATTTCCTAAACCTTTGGATTTTGATGTATTTTTCAATTTAATGGTCAACAATGATCCTGGATTGTAAGATCTAGTGTTGATAGTTAATGGGTAGATGCCATGGATTATAGAATGATGTTTGGGTGGTGGTTAGTCATAGTGTAGACATTTGTATCAATGAGATTACAAATTTTGAAGAGGAGTTTCAAGGGTGATATAGTAATATGGAACTAACAATACATGAAGAATGGTCAATTTTATTAGTTCATGATATTATTTTTAATTATGTGAGACTTATGATATCATGATTCATGTACTACAATTGGTTGGTATTGGTTATTGAACACTTCAGTTTCAGATGAGTTTAGGTTGAATAGTGGATAAGAAGCTTTGAGGGTTATTGGTGAGTCACCCTATCTTAAGGGGGAGAGTGAAGGTGAGCATGGGTTTAAGGGATAGAGTCATTATTGAATGAGTTAATATGCATACAGGTGATTCACAAGGCTTGTTTTGTTTTCAGATCAAACGATGGGCCGTGTGCGGGAACCATTGAATTATAAATAGTTGTTAGAGGATTTAGATTGATGTAGTGGGAATGGAATCCTAGTATGTTATAGTTCATGACTTCTTAAAGGATAGTCATGGGGAAGTTTTGAACTTATATTGATGAGTCACTATTGTAGTGATGTGACCAACGTGGTTGGTGAAATGGTTTGAGTGTTGTAGCCTAAGGATTTTGTATAAGGATTTTTATGTCCCAATGTTTAGATATGGATTTGTTGGTAGACCATGTGTGGTGGTACGATCAATTTAGTTTTATACTGATAGAAGAATCATATGATGATAGAATCAGGGAACATGACATTGGAGGAGTAGCACACATAAGATCATGATCAGGCCTGTGTGGGGGTTCAATTCTCATGGAGTTTTATAAGGGAAGCCAGATGATGGGGAGTACACTATTTGTTCATTGGAGGGTGTGACCATCATCCTTGATGATTTTATTGGATTTCATGGATGAAAACCCCACGATTTAGGAATTGGTATAAATTGATGTTCAATATTGGCACTTATAAGTGAGTGGGATGACCACAAACAATCCTTTTTTCGGTAATATAAGGAGCATGGATTGTGTTTATCATTGATTTTATTCAATAGAGAACTAATGTATGTACTCTCATCGGGGTATAATCATATCATTCAGGGTAGTATAACCCCCTTGATGGATGTGTTATAGATTATTTGAAACCAGTTGTTGGATGGTTGATCTTTTATTGATATATAGTTGTTTAATGAATTTAATTTAAATTATTCTACAATTAATATCATATTTATATTTGGGATGTGAAATTAGATGAAAATCTGTAATGGATTGACACTCAGGATGAATTTGATAAGATATAATCATTAGTCATATCGATGGTGTATCAATGCTCATAGTGAAGTATGATGACTATTTGGTCGGTTGAGGACCATAAAATGAGATTATAGTGAGCCTCAGGTTCATACTTTTGGCGTGGTTTCATGAATATTCTAGAGATACCATTGGGGGTTAATCCATCATGATCAAGTATCTTGATCTCACATCAGTGGCTGAAGACAATTGAATCTGAGAGAGTTTGGTAAAGGATGGTATGTATATTGATTTTGTAAGATATTGGATATAGTGGTCTACAAACCACATCAAGTACATCATTTTTCTAATGATTGGTATATATCAAG
Source organism: Viscum album (assembly GCA_963277665.1). Classification (NCBI taxonomy): domain Eukaryota; kingdom Viridiplantae; phylum Streptophyta; class Magnoliopsida; order Santalales; family Viscaceae; genus Viscum; species Viscum album. Next base: position 114,798,812 of record OY728161.1, read on the forward strand.
GATCATTAATAACTTTTGGAGGAAAAATTAGTTTGTTCGGTCTTGTTGCTTGGATAATGTAGACTCGTCTGATTCATTTGGAAATTGGGAATCAAGATTGGTTCTAGAATGTAATTGGTGTTCTATTTTTTTGGGTTTAGTGATTTGGGAACTACCCCATGAAGATGAATATATTTCTGGAAGTGTTTTTTAATTTTGGTTCCAATAGTTGGGACCCCATGGATTTGAATTTTACATTTTTATTTGAGGCCTATGGTGGGCATACCATAATCTTGGTGGATATTTAGGTGATTAGGTGATCATGTATCAGGATATATGGATGTCAAGTTTATCTTTTTAGTATTTTTGTGATGTTAATGATTGTTGTATTGGTTTTTTGAGAGTCGAACACCGTATTTTTGTAGTTTCACTGCATGATATTGTTTTAATATGAAGATAATATATTATTGAATAATTATAAATTGATAAATAATGTATCTCATGATTGATTGGTCAAATATTTATGATACATTCAGGGATGATATGTGTTATGGTGGAGAAACTATAATAACATGTGTTCGTAAAGTTTTGAAAATGTTAGGATAATTTGGATATTTTTCCTATTATGGTGTATGAATTAGATTTTAAATTTGGAGATAAACATAATGAATTTGAACTTATATAAGATATGGTTTTGGACATGAAAGGAGTCTCATAAGGGATAATACATGCTAAAGAGAGTGTTTTAGTAGAAACAGGGGTGATCGGCCCACTACATCATCCCCTGGATAGCCTGTGATCCACCACTGACTCACTAGTGGTCTGAGAAGTAGATCTATAGGTTTCCTGAGCTCAATGACCAACCGGTCAGCATAGACCATCCAACCAATGAGCTCATACCAACTCATCAGTGGGGCCTATTTCTTTATATGGAGGAATCTTGGTAATATACCAACCCCCTCCCTCCACCCTAAGCTTTTAACTCAAACAATGCGGTGAAGTATGCTATTTTCGCTGGAGATCCTCCTCCTCATTATCTAGTTTGGATCCCCATTAAATATGGAAATTTTTATTTAATTTCTCCAATTATCATGGACAAGTTCATACATTATTTCTTATAGTTTGTTTTGACTATAATTCTTTAGGATTTGGTTTAGTGTTTTGATATAAATATCCAAAGATCATTGTGAAATCACCTATTTTTTATGGGGTTTTTTCTCAACTCATGTATTATAGGTCCCATGATTGCATCTACACACTATTTATAAGTTATTTGATATTTTTATATTTTCATATGAATTTATAAAAGTGTTTATTTAACTTTATTAATTCACCATGCCACTAGGTTCTGTTTATTAGGTATTTATTCCATGCTGATGGCATGGGGGTGACATGGAACCTTTTGGTGTGGTTGTTTTCCTATTATGTGTGGTAGGTTAACATAGTAATTCATTTAGTGATAATCATTAAAAATATTTAGTTTTAAATAAAAATATTAAATTTTTATTTGACATGAATGATTACCTAAATAAAGAAATAATTAATTAATGGTTGATGAATCTTCAGTTAGATCCATGTGATGAGGTGGAATGACTATATGGACTTGGATAGACCTATTTAGTGATAGTCATGATGTGCTTGAAAAGATAATAGTTTTGGTAATGTTTTGATGGTATCTTGTTGATGACCTATGGTATTTATGAATGTTTTTTATGTGTCATGTGGTGTGTTCTGTTTCTCCTTCATTGGAATGTGATTTTAAATTTAAAAATAACTCATTAAATGAAATGGATATAATGAAGGCACAGTCCCACGATTCCCCAATGAACATTAGTTATTCCCTATCTATTGATGGATGAGTGCCTTAGTGACTTCCCTTAGGTAGGTTGGAGTGATAGACTTGAGATGGTGACCCTTCAGTGTCTTCTTAGAACAAAAAGGTTAACTTTATATATTGGGAAGGCCATAGAGGATGGGAAATGATTGGGGACATGTCAAGGGGAACTATACCACTAAGTTATACTCTTGGACCTCTGATTCTAAATTGACTAAAGGATCCCATGAATTATTCCATTTTTGTGTGAAACAACTTTAGGGACTATGGTTTGAGCTTAGTTGATGTAGACCCTAGAGAGGGGTAGTGCATGGGAGCTAGACTATGAGAGATAGGCTTGACCCTTACTTTGGTAGAATGGAAAATCAGTAAATTAACTGATAACTATAATGTAAAATGATTATGAATTAGTCATAATTTAATTGAATGTGTGGTGTGATGTATTTTAATGAGGCCTTGGGGATGGTGGATAGCCCTAGGTGTTCATTTATTTTTTCACATGATATGGGGATAAAGGATTCCCCAAGTGTATGTATTAGTTTATCTTCTATGTTTATGATTTTTAGTGATCCTAAGGAGGATACACCTTTGAGGTGTATTATATTATGTGAAATTTCGGTTAGGTTTCGAGGTAGGTATGTATCCTCAAGTAATATAGGCTTAATACATATCTTTGGAGAGGTAGGATTCCCACAAGTGTGTGTGATAGTTTGGTTCCATGTAGGGGATAAAACCCCCCAATTGGATGAATATATATTTTGGTGATTGAGGAAGACCTCGGGTGTACCTTGAATTCATGATTAGAGGATGAGGCCCCTATAATGCTTGGGATGCCTTTAACATTATCCTTGAATCCATATTTATGGGATACAACCCCACCCCCATTGAGTTGGATGTAGTGGACTAAAATAATTATATGTTTTTCATTAAGCCTATGTATTGGGGAAGTCAGGACCTGTGTTTTATCGCATGTACACTAAGGTGATCCATGCCCTGCATGTTTATCTCTTGTATATCATGTTGAGCCAGTCATAGGGTCTTTATTTACTCAATACTAGGGTGAGTAATAAATAAGTAATTATGATTTGTATATTGTATTGATTCAGACCCCAATATTTTATGTCACGTATATTGAGGTGATGCTTTTATTTTTTCATATGCAGTAGTTATTTATTTATCTGAACTGGTCACTTATGCATACACAAAATTTATCGATTATTTATAGGAATGCATTGGAGGTTACCTACGTTATTTACTCACACATTAATTAAGTATCTATGTCACATTATTACGTGAGTAATAATCTCACTTAATTCTAGTACAATTTAGGTCGAGACCTGATATTTGATAATTTAGGTATATACCTTGGAAAAATTCAGGATACAAGGATGATGTGAGGCTTAGGGAATGGTGATATATCCTCCTGTGTGTTTTATATATTTTATACCTCATAATTCTGTTCACCATAGAGGGAGATTATTATTTTTTTACTTGTATAATAAAATCCCTTACATTATAGCACGTTTCATTTATTTTTTATTCAAATATCTATTTACTACTGTAGGATGTTTTAGGTTATTTCTATTGATCTTACTAGTCTGCTATGAGGGTATTTTCACCCCACAGTTACACATTAGACCGTTGATTTTAGAAGACAACCTAGTGTGTATATGGAGTTGTATCTACGGTTCAGTTTTCCTTGACATGGTTACTATTGAATGTGATCTAGGTCTGAATGTGACACAATTCTTAGGGGTTAATCAAACATATTTTCAATTATTTTCAAGAACCACCACTCAATTGAACAAACACATCAATATAATTAAAGTTCATGTATTTATTCCCTGACATGGTTATATGACCACTCCCTATTGATTAACATCATAGATATAATTAAAAAAGTAATGTGATAATGAATGTAATACCACATCCTAAAATTTCCAAGGGGTTTTATTGAACTCCATATTTTACATTTTATCATAAATACCTAGATGTTTCTCTCATTTTCAGAGCTCCCCCTCAAGGGATTCCTTCCAACCTCAATCAACTTCAATTCCTAACATTTAAGAACAAGAAATATAATAATAAAATAAGGTGGGATCTCCATCATCTTCTAAATTTTATCCACAGGGTAATAGAACTTTCTCAACATATAGAATCTCTTCCTTGAAGGATTAATTTGTCTAAACCACTTCATTTATTATTCCTTTTTAATTCTCCAAATCAATTCATCTTTTTACAACATTATATTATCTACATTTTCAAATTTATTATTAGCTAGAATGGGTTTGTTGACATTATAAATTATATCACTCTCAACTTATTCAGATTTATCCACTTTCTCATACTCTCCTAACTATTATAGACTAATGATTAATAAATATTTAGTCTCATTAGTGGCTTAATTTTAATATTGATACTTCTTTTTCTTATCATCAATCATGGATCTTGAAGTTTTTGATAATTTCCATTATTTTTCACATGATCAAAAGAACTACCATGAATTTAATAACATTTTTCCCAGCTGCATTTCACCTTCCACACACACTTGTATCAATTTTAAAGTTTTTATTTTTGAGTTTATTCTCAAAATTTTCATAATGGGTGTCAACCACTAATGCAATCTTGTTGTTTATCTCTTAGATTTATTAAAATTTTTATTCATATTTCTCCCATTCACTTTGATATTCTTGTCTGTATTGCAATGGTCCATGGTGTGGCCTATATTTATACAATAGAATCATATATTCTCTATTTGTTGAACTTCAATCTTATCTTTATTCAATGATTTCATAGGTACACTATTTTTAACACTTTTATTCTTTCAAAGCTATCCCAAGTTATACTTGTTCCCTTTATTCTCATTTTTTTTATCTATTTTGGCATTTGATTCTTTTCAGCATGAAGGGTGTGTTAGGTTGAAACATACCAAAACTCCTCAGAATAGTGTCCATGTCGAGTTAAAAAATCATAGGAATTTCCAAATATTTCTTAAATTCACATCAATGATATATTCTTCATTATCTATGAATTATTTTTCAGTATAGATATTATCTTCCATATTTCGGTTGAAATCCCCTAGTTTTAGGGATTATATTATTTGTAAATAGTGACGTATTATGCCAGTAAACCAAATAACTATTCCCAAAATCCAATAGAATCAGCATCTCCCAATTAATCTAGTTATTTTATCAATAGGATGAATTTATCAAGATTTAAACCCATTATATTTTTGGGATGGAAACTCATTAGTTTGGACTCCATTTTCAGGATAGTGGATGATTTTTTAATCTTTCTCTTTGACATTTTCATAGTTATTAACTTTTTTCTGCACTTATGAAAAAAAGGGTTTAACATGAACATATATTCCAAGTTTTTCAGAAACCTACTTCCACAAGCTTGTTGAGGGCTGGTCAAAAGATGATTCTCATAACATGTTACAACTATTTTGAGTCTTCGTGGAGATAAATATCTTATCATAAGATCTTATAGCAGAAAATATTTTCCAAAATATTTTTATGATTTTGTTTTGGTGTTTTTAATATTTTTCATATTGATATCCCAATCATGGAATTTCATTTTGAGCATAAATAATTGGTCTTCAGGTGACCTTACCCTTTATCCACAATAATTATTCATTCTCTTCCACTAATCCTCATGCATTTAGCTTATCACTTTCAAAGGAAAAAAAACTTCTTTAACCTATAGTCTTAACTTCTAGATGACCATTTTTTACATCCATAGATACATTGTTTAGTTTTTATAATTAATGTAAAACCTCTATAATATCCTTCTAAGACACATTATTCTCACATTTAAACCTTTTGAAAACATTATTTTCCATTGAAATTATTTTCATAAATGTATTATAGTTTCTAATTTTACTTTCCCAATCATTATGATTATGTTATAGAAACCCACATTCATAGATAATGATTATTACATTAAATTTGATTCTTCCTCTAGATATGACATATCATCATGAATTACCATAATGTAATTAAACATATGTGTAACGACCACAATGGGAACATTATTCATGTTTTCTTTAATTTTAGAATTCATTTCAAAATGTTATTAATCAAGTAAATTCTCATCACAAATAGAACTTCTCTCAGTAGAGGAATTGTCTTCAATATATTCATTACATCATTTAACATTTTGAACAACAATAGATAGTGGTGATTTTTCTAATTTTTATGATATTTCTTTGATTTATATCCTCCTTTTCCTCCAATTTTTCTATGTATGATGTGAAATATATCAAGAATAACATGGACAGAATTTTAATTTTCTATATGAGGCACTTAAAAATTAAAGAAGACCATAATGTGATCTTATAAAAATAAATGGATAACTAAAATAGATACAAAAATAGTGAACAACACTCTTATAATAATGTAAAGTATAATTGGGATCATAAAAACACACATGAGATGATGATTGAATCAGGTGTTGTCAAATTATATTACCAAAAACCAATAACTAGTTAAATTAAATATTTTTAAATCCCCATTTTTTTTAACATCTTACACATGTTGTGATGTAAATTAATTTCATTAATCTTACCCTAACATACACATATATGCAATATATATGATTAAATTATAGTTGGAACAAGTGTTTTTATATGGTTTGTCACAAATGTGGAAAACCCACTCCATATTCTGTTCAAATCCTATTGAGAATCATTATCTATACTAACAATATCATTATTAATATTAGTTGGTTGTATAGGGCATATCCTGAAACCTATATTTTCATACTATATAGTAATTTTTTCATAAAATTACATATGTGAACAACCATCAAAATATTACAAAAGAAAATGGATCTTTATACAACATCCCATAGTATTCAAACTGGAATCGCACCAACTAGTAAATTTCATAATTCCTCATCCAGAAGTAAATATACTATGATATATAATGATTTAACAACACTCACAAAATGGTTATATTATCCTTAAATACAATGTATTCTTGACTACAAAAATTTTTTCAAACCAAACTCATGAATTTCATCCTCTATTCTCTACACAACTCATGGGTTCTCTCTTGAAAATAATTGTTGGATTACGCAATATCATAACCGCTGAATATTTAGGCGTAAATGTTTATTACAACTTATTTAACCTTGGATTGAAGAAAATTTACTTCCCCTTTCTTCTTTATTGGTCGTATTTGACTAGTAGTACCAGTCAACCTCTTCTTATTCATTGAAACACAATTAGTTATCTGTCCAGTATTGGTTTAGTATCTATAACATCTTCTTCATGGGATCTGGATATCTATTGACATCACACAATCATCTAAGATGGATAGAACCTACTTTACTCTCAATATACACACCTTTTGGAACACCAAACATGAGAGGTATTTTATCTTTATATAGGAAAATGGACATTACTCATGAGTCTCGCACCAACAACTATATAGGATGTGACTTTATTTTTATTTGATTCTTCTAAAAATCCCATAATTAGAAATACATTTAAAGTAATTAAATAGACTTTCACGAAGAAACCCACACTTTCTATATCTGAATTTTTTAAAATATCTAATGGGAGGCCCCAAAAAAATACCATATGTAACCGTATTTTATTTTAATTATCATTTATAAATCTTAGTTGAATATATATATTATATTTTATTCATTAATATTATTCAGTTACTTATTCCTCAATATCAACTCACATATGTTTCTCTTAAAACACATTAAAAAGACTGTATAAACATAAAATTTGAGTTATTACTTTCATCGTTACATTTATATTATAATATATTCTTCATTAAGCTTGTATAGATCTCTTCATGAGTCCATATAAGGCATAATTCATATCATCCACTTTATTTATCCCTGGATTTAATCACAATATAGTTTATGGTGTTTAATTATTTTATGTACATCTCTATTATATTATATTTTTAATCTATAATATTCTTAAAACTTATTAAATTCATTTAATCTATTTTTATCCTATAAGCATTATCTACAACATTGATATTATTTTTCCTAACCTTGAATATCTACATCCTCACACAACCATCTTGAATCACACACCCTTTTAGGTCATTGTGTTGTTTTTAACAATAAATTTTATTTTTTACATCATCAGGTTTGAATTTATTATTTCTATTTGAAATATAGAAATGAAATCATTCATCCTATAGAATTATTTTTACAAAGATAGTCATGATTCTTGTTCATAGATATATTATGTTTAAATAGATTGAAATCATGATTATACACACTAGTTGATGGTTACACATTCATATATGATGCTTACAATGCTCTGTCTGATTGTTAAACTATATAGATATCATGCATAAAAAACTCTAGATGATGAATATGCGATATAATGATGATGATAATTCATTAAATATAATGATTCTTACACATAAATGAATTTTAAAGTCTTCCAATGTTACCCAGATGAGTTGATGTTGATGAATATCATGGATATGATGCTTATAAAACACATGGATATAGAAATGTTTCCTAATTTCCTTCAAATGGGTTCAAGGATGTGCCAACTCAACTTTGACATTCTCAAACCTTCACCTAATAGTGTTTAATCACTATGTAAAACAACATATACATTCATAAATCCTTATATACTTCTTTATCTAGTATTGAATCTCTCCACTAGATGGACTCACTCTATAACTATAGCAAAATATTATAGAAAACAATTTCTACATTAGTACTTATAATTATTATTAGGATAATCTTACCAATTTTTACATGTAATTGGGTTTCAATCATGGAATAAAACACTTTCCATCATTACCCACAGTGTGTGGGTATCCTCTTCACTAACCTTTTCCAATATATGTTACATTCTCATTTTCAGGTTGAATAAATTTGTACAGTCACTTCACTTTAATACCCATAATTCAGGGGTATAATATGAACTCAATTTTTCCAAATTAATCAACTTTATTCTTTACATGTTAAATTTCATATTCCAATCATACATTTAATCTCACTAATTATCAAAAATATAAAATACGCTTCTCCAAGTATAATGATTCTTCAGGATCCAAATAATTTGAAGAAGATAACACGAAATAATACATTAAATATAATTAATAAATATAAAATAAATTTATAATATATATAAGAAGATCCATATGAAAATTAAAAAAGAAAATATATTCAAGATAGAAAACATGTATCAAATAATAAAAATTGAGAGGAAAGTCCATTATCTTTTATTCTCTCTTAGTGAGACAAAATCTAAATTTGAGTATAAAAAATTAAGACTCATTAATCCTTTATTTTATAAGATTATTATTTTATATTTACTTTTATATTCATATTTTATATTCATATACTACATAAAAATTACTTTTTTGTGTTTCTAGTCATCGGTTGTTTGTATTTTCAACCATCCCTTTTTTATTTTGGTATAATTGTTTTGGTTATAATCCCATGCTCTTGAGTTTATTATCTCTATAATAGTCAATTTAATGGAATAGAAGTTCCATAATGAGTTATAATGTTTCAAATTCATTCCTTGGAAGTTTCATGCATGTTTCTTTAATATGAAATACCTAACGCTCTCGTTTAAGTAAATATTAACGAATAAAACATGGTATATTACAAATGAAATAAATATTAATAATGAAAGTCCATAAATAACAAGAAATAATTTTTTATTATCATATCCTAAAATTAATTATGTTTATATAACCATCCTTGATCAGAATTTATATCATCATTAATATTGATAATTAAAATAAACCAAACAAGAACATGTTGTAATTAATGGATGAGTATGATTAAAAAGTGGTCTTATTAAAATATCCTCAATAAATAAGAATAATTATATTATTTATAAATTTTTAAATGTATAAATAGAAATTTAGAAGATGTGGATGAAGAGAGTAATTGTAATAAACCAATAGGCTTCAACCTGACATGTCCCCTGATTTGGCTTATCACAAGTCCTGAAGCATGTTTTTATCGCCACAGGCTGGTCACATGAAAAAGGGTATCAAATTTTTTTTTAGAATGGTTTCACCTTGGGAATACACCTAAATAAAATATAGATTCGATTAATAAATATAACATGACCAAAATGTAACGAAATGGTTTGGTTCGTCCATCTAATGAATGTCTGAACTAGTTGTACACTTATCTGAAGGATGTTTCTAATCCCCTCAGGATGAAAACAGGCATATGGGAATTATAGAAACACACTTGGGAATGGATATTCCAAATAATAATAGTAACAGAGATAACATGAATATTATAAAAAATAGCATGAACTGTTCAAACATTAGACATATATACAACAATAAAAATAAAAACAATAACCTAATAAAAAACTATGAACGTATTAGAAAATAATAATCACAACAAACTTTACTTACCACCCCGGTCTCCCTATACTATATGGAAATGATGCCCACCAAATGGATTTTTTTCACCCTGAAGAACATATATTTACCCTCTATCTATATAAAATAGTAAAAGCCCAAATTTCCAAGACAAATCAAATAAATGAAAAATTTATAGGCACTCTAGTTAAAAAAGTTAGGTCCTATTTAAACATTGTAAGAGGCACATGTAGATGAATATGAAAAAGCCAAACTAAAATTAATAAATAAAATCAAAAACTAATTTCACAGAATAAATAAAAACCTAAAATTAAAATAATAATATAGGTGTGAGAACATAATCAATCGGTACTTCACCACAACCCATCGAAACTAAGTCTCCACATTCATATGAAATCCTAATAATGATAGTTTGAAATAAAATATAAAATTAAATACTTTAAATATATATTTAAAAGAAAAAAAATCCCTCTACCAGTGTGCTAAAAAATATTTAACAATATTTTTAATTAACTAAAAAAAATCAATTGTAAAACACCTTTTTCTGGTCCGAAACACATGGACAGAACCCAATTTTAAAGCCTCAGATTAAAACCATTTATCAAGAACTTAATTTAAAAATAAATATTCAAAAACTAAAATATATTTCAAATTTTACAAATAAATTTTGATAAATAACCTTATATATAATTATTCACAACAACTGAAAAACCATTTTGAAATCTCAATCACACATTGAGTTTCAAAACCACCAAATTTCCACTTTTCTTATATAAAAATGTTTTTCAAAATTATTTCTAAAAATAGCGTGAAAACATTTAAATTAATTGATTCCTTTTTCAAAAATATTTCACAATCCCTTTTTTAAGACATTTGAAAAGAAAACAACACAACGATGGGAGAAGACAGACAATTAGGCACCAATATGTCATGTCATACAATAACAATAAATAAATGTTAAGTAAATATGTTCCAATAAATAATCCAAGAAGAATATAATACAATAAAATAAAAAGTTAAATTATCAAAATCTATCCAATGGATCGTTGTGTCGTGGGAATTATATAGAGGATCTAATAATAAAGGACCTAAATTGAAGACTGGGAATCTAGGAAAATACCATTTAACCATTCAATATCATTGGGTGTCCCACTAAACTACCTATGATAATTTCCCTAGAACACATTAATATATGGGAATAAGGGTATTGTTTTTTCTCTAATGTACTCACCCATGGGACTATCAATGGGGTTTCCCTATGTTACCTTGACCACAATAACATATAAATAGAATTCACTAGAATTGGGGCCTATCAATCCTTTCATATTAGCTATCTCTTTGTGTCCATGTGCACATCCCTAGAAAACACACTATCATACTTGGGTTTTCCCTCACACAACTCACATAATAAATAATTGGAATCTGATGATGAGTCAAAATGGAGTTTGGAGTAACAAAATTAACAACATACATCACATGAAAATATTTCCAAATAACACATGTGTCACACCACATACACTCATATCCCAATAGCCCAAAATCCACAAGCATAAGTACCATATATAGTGAAATAAAAAAACATAATGAAAAGGGTTCACATGACATTATAACCCACATGAATCACAAATGGGATCAAGAGGGAATCACGTCTTTGGGAAAACACATTTACATAAAATTACAAACAAACCACTACTTTAAAATTAGCATAAAACGTTAGTCTCATTCATCACAAAAATTTCAAACACAAATGAGAACCCACTCATCTAATTTTTTAAAATAACCTTTTAAAATATTCAAAGCTACATGAGATTCAGAATACAATTCCTATGGGATAACACACCCTTTTCAAAATCACCAAACTTATTTAGAATTTAAAAAAAGCATTAAAACCCACAAAATGGTTATCACATCAATTTTAAAATAAAAACCCAAATACTCTTAGTCTGAATCCCACCTAAAATTAAGAATAATTTTTAAAACATCAAGTCAGTTCTCAGTTCCAATTTATTAAAACATTATTTAAAATCCAACATGTTATTTTAACTCCCACTTGGCATGGGCTCAAATCCCAAGAAATGGTTTAAAACCCGCTTTTATAAAACAAATAGACCCTCCAGAGTCATAATTATAGGAATAAATTAAAATATAAATAATTTAGAAACATTGAAAAATTAAATGAATGTAATAGAAATTGAAGTAAATGAAACACCTTGCTATGATCAATGGAAAATGGTCTGGAATCAAGATGAAGTGAGATGAAAAATGTCACCTTTGAAGGAGATGGCTCTCATGTGTAAGATGAATTCCATCTAAACCCTAAACTACCAATAACAAATTTTAATACCACCTATAACCTAGTTCATTTCCGATTATAAATTAAGGTTTACCAAATATGGAAATGAGAGGGAGAATAAGTAGAAGGAATGAAATACAACATACTACATGATGATTGTAAGGGAGAATCAGCCCTAACAAGAGGAGGAATGAGGTCTGGTGGTAGAAAGAGTGCATGGAAAGGTATTCTCCTAGGATAATCATGGGGAAGCTTAGTGAATGGTGATTCACGAGGAAGAGGGTGAATAATTTATGGGTTTTTAATCTATTTTTTTAAATAATATATAAAAGAAAACTAAAATCAAAATTTATATTCTTGTAAAACTACATGGTTTTCTAATTATACACTAATTTTGTACAAGTTAGACCATATCCAAAACCCACCCTACAAGCTTTCTTCTAGGAATCACATGGTCAGACTAACTATGCTCCGACCATGAAAATTGGAACTGTCTAATTTCATATCCAAATTACATTCTTGTACCTTTGTTTTTTAAACTATGTTCATGCCATGCATTACACCTGAGATTCACTAGAAGGACCACCATATTACACTTACGACTCGTATGGTTTCGACATAGCCATTCAAAAGATTTTCAACCCCAAATGTGTGAGTTCAAAATAGACTTCACACAAGGGTGACTGTGTGGTTTTCCTTCAAACTATGCACCTTAATTATGCATAGGGTTAAACCCTTTAAAATCATGTTTTTACCTAATAATAAAAAATATAAATTCAAAGAAACACAGTGACATTGTGGGTCTCCCAAACTCCCCATCATACCACTTTATTCACCTATAAATTCTTAGGTCCATGTATAGGTAAAAATAGAAATAATTATAAATAAATTCTTACATGAAATTGATAAATCCTCAAAAAACAGGGTAAATCATTGATAAAAACCAATCATCAATAGAACTATAAAACATCAAATAGAATATCCAAATAGAATGGAGTTGTAGCATCTATCTCCCCAATATTTAGAAATAAACTAAAATGTTGTAAAACAGAAAAAGATCTTCTCACACAATATGATAACATACAAAAGAAAAAATATTCTAAAAATACCCAAATGTAATCACATACATTACCATAAAAATCTAACCACAAGAAACTGACTGAAAAACATAAGGAGATAACTACTCATAGAAACATCCAAAGGGCAATAAAACATATCTTCAAGCTACAAAATCCAAACATCGATCTCAACATAAATAGAGATACCTTATTAAAAAAGGATATAGTTTTATCGTAATGTTAATCACTATAATGCGAGTGTGTATTAGGTACAACTAATCATAACATAGTCACATAATATCTCTGACCGAAATCATGGAATTTTGGCATCTATCTACCAAAAAAACAAAACAACACATCAAGTATCTAGTCATGCACCAAAATATCTTTCCATGTTTCAGTATATAACCAAAACCTACCCACAAAGAACAACCCACATGGTAAATAACAAACATCAAGACACAATTAAAGAAAAAAATCCAATGAAAACACCGCCCGTGATGGGAAACAAAAGAAGAACCCAAGAATTAATAGGGCATGAATTCCTCAGGCCAGTGTTTCTCTAAGATCATGATAATAAATCCCTAAATATATCTGAATCCATTGGGATGAAAGAAACACCTTAAGGTTACATTAAATGATGTATAATTATCCATCAAACCTCAAATGATTCCAAAATTTATCAAGGAAGCATTATTAATTCAATAACACTCAAAAGCTCCAACAAAACCTAGTTACACTGATCCAACCATCAATCCAATGCTAACAGTTCTAAACTATTGTGCCCAAAAATCTCCAGAGGAACCAAAGTATAAACACTAACTCAGATAAAACCAAAGCACAAAACATTAATAAGTAAATTGTTCATTCTATTCCAATTAGAGAATATGAAGTGTTAAAAAAGGTTGATGGACACCTAAGATGAATACTCCACTATCACACATGACCATTATAGTAGGGTGGATCACGTCAAAACACTTCAAGTATTGACCATCTTGTGGTCATGCCCCCAAAATCACAATAAGAAGTCTAAAAATATAAAAGGTGAAAAAAATGCTTTGAAAAATAATTGGTTTTCCGAAAATCTATTTTTAAAAACCAAGGAACCAATAAAATTGGGCCTTATTTTTTCCAAAATGAAATGGAATGCATTTTAAAATTCAAATCCGAAGACCTATTTTTACATTATAAATTTAAAAATAATCATATCTGATTTAAAAAAATACATGTATTATGAAAACTAAAATACAATTCCATGTTATTTAAAAATTTAAATAATTTACATTCAATAGACTTTTGAAATCACTTATCAATTTGAAATATTCACTCTAGGGGTAAAATAAAAAAAAAATATCAGAAAATAAACTTGGAAGTATTTGGTTTCCCATAATAGAGGACAACCACCCTCTAAAAAATCTGAAATTGAAATAGATGAATAAGAAAAATGTTAAATATTTTATAAATTTCAAAATGAAATCAATTGTTTCAAATAATTTTTGGAAACTAAGATCACATTACAAACTATCCTAATGAAATTTATTTAAAACCAAAATACATTTCTAACATGAAAACCATTTTTCCATTATATTAAATAAATTTCAAATCACATGAACAAATTTATAAACTTTTTCATAACAAAACCCTTAACCAAAAAATCGTCAAATGATTCCAATATACCCCATGACCAACCATGATTATTATATCATTTACCCAATATTCAGAAGGAAATCCTAGGGTCAAGAGGTCTAAATATCAAATCAATTATGATGTATAACCACACATGAATTGGGAAGAGGGTTGATAGCCACATCTAATTCATGAAATGGTTCTGAAAGAATATCCATAATCAAGTGTTTGGTTTTTTCATGGTTTTTTAGACCATAAAAAACAACCTTATATATTGATTTCTTTCATTATCACTATACCAGAATCTATTCCAAAACCAAGGGAAAATGAAATATACTAATAAGGATCAAGGCATCAGTAATGATAAATACAACTATAAAAACAATTCAGAATTCAAACTCACATCCCATGTAAACTCAATTCTCATGATAGGAAAGATATTTCTAGAATCCCGCTTCACCTATTTATCAAGTTCCAAATAGAACTCTTACTTGATCTTACTGGGACTCCCCAAATAACAAAAGGGTGATCCAAATTCTTATTATACTATAGAAATAAAGTACATGAAATTTGATTATATTTTTAACAAAATAACCTGAGTCTCCCATAGAAGGGATACCAAAACGAAATTTCAATTGGCTTGAAGGGTGCTACTGATCCAAATGGCCTAGAAAATAGTTCCTCAACATCATATTTACACAATTTGGAATGACGTTTCCCAGTAATTAGAGTTAAAATATTATAGGTTATGTAATAAAAATTTGGCATGGCCCATCCATATATCGTACATCCATGATGAAATAAATATAAAAAAACCTAAAAACAATCTATGAATATACTATACGAAAATGAGCACCAAAAACTACCCTCACAACCCTAGTCTCCCTCTCCTATAATAAAAAGTCACCTAAAAGTAAATTTTATTTTTCCAACAACAATTATAGTTACCCTTCATTAATAGAAAGTAGTAAAACCCTAAATGTATAAGATAAATCATATAAAAGGCTAGTTTTTGAGCATTGTAGAAAAATAATAGGTAATACTACTAAAACCAGGGTAATATGCACAATTGGAAAATTGGGATAAATAAAACTAACCACAAATAATCAATGCTCAAACATTAGTCTAAAAAATAATAATGAACTTGTAAATGAGGTAATAATATAGGTGTGAGAACATTAGAACTTAGTAGGACCCCTTAACCCACCAAAACTAAACAGCTAAGTTTATATCATATCCTAGGAAAAGTAGTTTCAAATAAAAAATAAAATTACACATTTTATATAAAAATTTGTATGAAACAAAAACACATCACATATGTGAAACAAAATATTTTTCATTATTTTAATTTAAATTAAAATAATCACTTGGAAAATTCATTTTTCCCAGACTAAAATAGTTAGAAAAATATTGTTATAAAGTATCACATTAAAATAATTTCACAAACACAACTTTTAGAGAAAAAATTCAAAACCCAAAGACGTTACAAATTTTCTACATGATTTTTTAAAATATGTTTGAAAACCAACAACATATAAAACTATGAACAGTTTCCTAAAACCAATTTTGAAATCTCACACACACATCATGTTTCAAATAACATAGGTTCCACTTTACTCATAAGATAACTCTTTTCATAGTCATTTATAAAAAAGAATTAAAAAATTTAATAGAAATATTTCATTTTTTAAAAATACTTCACAATCCATTTTCAATGAATTTTAAATGTAAATCACATAAATAAGGAATAAGGTCTACAATTGGGCACCACTAGTTTGGTCATATAATAAAAATAATCAAATAGAAATTACATATGTTATAAGAAATAATCTATGAAGAAAGGTATATGGTAAATTAATATGGTAAATCCCTTAAAATGATCCAAAGGATCCTAGTTCCATGATAATTTTCGCTAGTTTCTAGTAATAAAGGACCTTAAATGGTGATTAAGAACTAAGATGATACTATTAAACATTTCCACATCGCAGGGTGTCTCACCGATCAACCAATGATAATGTCCCTCGAACGCATTCATTCATGGGAACATTGGTATTGTTCTCACTCAGATGTACTCAACCATGGGACCAAAAATGCGGTTTTCATTTTTCACCTTTCCCACAAGATCATATAACAGTTATTTACTAGTATTGATGATTTTCACTCCTTCCATCTTAACCATCTCATTATGGAAAGGTTATGCTTTCCATGTTAACCAGCTATCATTTTATAGTTTTACCTCATATATTTTACCTAGTAAATCATTGTACACCCATAAATATTATAATTATAGGTGAGAATAAAAAATAAACTACTTGTATCACAAGAAAATCTTTCAAATAACACATGCCTCACCTTTAAAAGCGTAAAAAAATGAGATCCCAAAATCCAAAAGCATAAGTATCTATAAAATTAAATAAAACAAACCTAACAAAAATAGATCACATTCTACTACATGTTACAAGAATAACAAATGGGATTAATAAGGAATCACATCACTTGAGAAAACCTATTTCTATAATATTTCAATCGGGCCCTCATTTTAAAAAAAACATGGAATATAAAGACATTTCCTTAAAAAAAATTTGAAACTAAAATGAGAACTAAATATTCACCAATTTTAAAATCACTTTTAAAAATATTTTAATCCTTGTGAGTATCGAAATATAATTTTCAGGGGATAATTCACTATTCCGAATCACATTACTCATTTGGAATTTCCAAAAATAATTAAAAACTCTAAACAATGGTTATCACATCCCATTTAAAATAAACAAACCAAAACATCTGGTTTGAATCCCACATTAAATCAATAATAATTTTTGAAACATTATTTTGGTGCTTAAAACCATTATAAAGACCAAAAATAGTATTTAAAATCCAACTGATCATTTTCACAACCACTTGACATAGGCTCACATCCCATTATAAGGTTCCAAATCCAATTTTATATCAAATTTCTCGTCATGGTTCATATATGTAAGGATTAAATAAAATATAAATTATATAAAAACATATTTTAATTAAATTATACTAAAGTAAAATTATGTGAAGGAAACACCAACATATAATCAATGGAAAAATAGATGGAAGTGAGTTTTGGTTATCCCAAAAATGTCACCTTGGAAGGTGAAGGCACCCACACACAAGAGAGAGTCCTTCAAAACACTAAACACCCAAAATTAAAAATTTAAAACCACCCATAACCCTAGAAGTAAAATGTTAGTGTTTCGTGATCAAATGGGGCGGAAATATAAGGTAAAATAATGTACATGAGGTAAGGAAGTCCATTCTCTTGATGATCCCAAGAGTAAATCAGACAGAACCAATGGATAAAAGAGGTTTAGTGGGAGGATGCATGCAAACGAGGGGCTTCTCCTATGGGAATTATGAGAGGATAGGGGGGATGTCTGGTGGGGGTTTCTCATAAGCTATAAGGCTGAAGGAGTAACGATATATGTTTAATCAGGGTTATAAATAAATATAAAACAACTAAAAAGAAAATTTTAAAATTTAAAATTTGGTCAAACTACACAGTTAGGTCGCAATGTTTACCTACTAATGCACCAATCGTACATAGGACATTTCCGAGACAAAACTGAACCCACATAATTTCCTATAGGTGAACCATGGTTGGAATAACCATGCTCCAACCATTCAAATTATCACACTATAGTTACAGAGCAGAATTTTATTATTTTAACATTGTTTTCCTCACCATGTGCCAGTCATACTCTGCACCCTAGACTCACCAGAAGGCCTACACAAATACTCCTAGGACTCACATGGGTTGGACATAACTGTGAAAATCCCATGAAAACCCAACCCTTCGAGTTCAAAATTATCTACATGAAAGATTGGGGATATGAAATTCATTCAAACTGAACATAACCATGCACCAAGGGAAATCCTCTAAAATTTCCAATTTTCATCATTGAACTCCATGGAAACCTAAAACATGACTCAAAATCATAAAAGAAATATAAAATAAAAAACACAATGTCATAGTGGGTGTCACAACATCAGAAAATTATATTCTCACACCAGAAAATATGATGTTTCAAAATAAAAATAAAATAAAACAAAGTAAATTAATTAGAAATAACCAAAAATGCATTAACATGTCATCACATGCATAATAAAATTGTGATAAACATTTACATCAAACTTTAGTAAAAATAAGAACAAGGACTATGTAGACTGTTAAAAGTGCCCTAAAATCACATAGATTCTATAATTCCTTCACTTGAGCCCAACCTCCTCACGACCCATGGCCACCACCACAAATATACTCATTAAGAATGAAAGACATTGAGAAGTGATTCCAAACAGCATGTCACCCTTTCCTTTATATGTATCCTACAAATGTAAGTCTACATTTGTAACATCTCAAGTAATTAAATAATAATAAATTATTATATCTATTAATATTTTTGAATAATATAGTAATTTTATGTTAAAGGGGGCTCTTTTTCCAATAACTTAGTTGACACACAAAATTGTGTTTCTTCAAAATCATATGTTGCACACAAGTCTATGTTATAATAAAAAATAATACCTTATTATTATTATTTTAAATGGTAGTTAAAACCTAGCCATTTTACTGGTGGGAATGAATATTACTTGATATTTTGTGTTTACACATGTTTGTTAAATGTTTTTATATTCATAAAATAAATTTTAGAGGGTTAAAATTTGAATAAATCCAATTTTAAGCATAAAATAATTTAATATTTCTAAAAGGTAGTTTTACCACCTTTTGATGAAGAACCCTTTTTTAATATATTTTCTTTAACTTTTATATGTTCTATATGATAAAATAAACTTATTGTTTTGAAGCAGGCCATAAAAAGTTTACTTTGGTTTAATTTTGGTATTTTTCTCATAAAATTCATGTTTTAATGAATAGTGAAAAACTACATTTTAATTCAAAAATGACTTTTAATCTAATTTATTTTTATTGTTTCATTGTCATTTAATTGGTTTTAAATTTCAATTGTATTATTTTTTTATGATTTAATCCAATATTGGTAATTATAGGTAATTTCACATTGAAGTTTCATATAAACACATGTCAATCTTTTGATGGTTTTTACTAATAAGAAAACTCATTTTATCATTTTGATAATAAGGATTAATTTTAAATTAATTAATACAACATATGTGTCTGGAATTTGTAAAAACAAATCTATTATTATAATAAGAGGTTTTAAATTATGTAAATAGGTCCCTTTTTTATTTTGGACAAGATGAATAGTAACTTCAGTAATTATTTTTGTTCAGCATAGTTAAAGTGTAAATCTGGTAAATAAGGGTAATAATAGTATTATAATAATATAAAAATACCCTAAAACTTATTCTAATACAATCTTATGAGATATTACTAACCACAACAAATGATGGGATAAAAATTTGGTCTTTGGAAGACACTTTGGTGTGATTATGATACTTATAAGTTTTTATTCAATGTAAAGGAAAATATGTTTTAATAATATATCTTCTAACTAAAACAATTTTAATATTGGTTCATATAAGTTTTATCATTGAATATAAATAGACATTATAAATCTAAAATTATTTAATAAATCATGGTATTTTATTAATAATTTTTAGACATTAAATAATTAAATATAATTATGACACAATGACGAAGAAATGATTTATTTATTAATAAAAGAATCAATTAAATGATATTATAAATATTATTTGACATTATACAATTAATCCATGATTTTTCTAGGTGAATATGAAATGTTGTAATAATAGTAGACGTTTTTATAAGTTATCTCTCGGTTTAGATTTTATTTAAATTTAATAGAATGAATATTGTAAAAATAGACTTATTTGAGGTTTTATAAATATATTCAATATTTTAATTATTTAAAAATCATTTAAAATTATAAATAGACTATGATAAAGTTTAAAAGTTCATTAAAATTCAAATTATAGGAAATTTATGCCATATAAGTAAAATTAATTACCTCTTAATAATTAAAATGTTTTTACCCCAATTAAAATTAAAAGATAATAATTAAGGGAAAAACAAAAATATAAGGTTTAAAAAAAATCAATACATAACTGAATATTATTTCATGAGATTATTCTGAAAAATCACCATATTAGATTTTACATATCTCAAGTTTGATCCATTATAATGAAAAAATTATTTAATAATATAAGAGTTTCTTAGGATTCCCCTTCCCTCTCTTATAAAAAGGTAACCTCACTTATCTAATACTCATACCTCAAGAACCCTTCTATTTAGTGAATCCTTGATTAAACCTCTTACTAGAATCCCCCCACTCATCCAATAAGCCACCCATAAGGTATAATTCATTCCATGTAATCCTTTTATTATAAACCAAATAAAGTTACAATACTAAGAGGTACCACCTTCTCTCATACTTCTTATTTTCATTTCCATTATCCACTCCCTAAACTCTTATTAATCTTTGATTACATAAAAAAATCAGTATCTTAAATATACTAGGATTCTAATGCTATTGTTTTGTTCTACACATACACACACCTCCTTTTAATGGGTAACAAACATATTGTTTCTCTGTATAGCAAACTACTACCTCACAAAATGAGGATTATTCCATTTTCCCTTACCACCTATCATGGTGAAAATTATAATGGAAACTATTTTTACATATTATATATATTATATTTTTGTATTGTATATGTTTATGTAATTTTTTTTATAACAAACCTTTATTCTTTTCATGTTGTGTAAATATCATAATTTAGTTTAAGGAAGTGTGGACTACTACCCCCTCAATGAAATATGACTTGTTCCCTCTATACGTGGAACATATAATGTATGGATCCAATAATCCTTTGAGACATATAAAAAATTAATAAAATTATATCATTATAATATACATTTATATCATTTAATTATTGTACTGTATCCATAAAAGGTGAATTTAATTTTTTATATACAAAATTTATTGATTATTCTAGATTTCTATATAGTAGATAAATATTATATTTAAATCATGAGTAATATTCTGTTGATTATGTAATTTTGACCACATGGACAATTTAAATCAAAACAAGTTAATTTTTTACTCAAGTATAGAATATCGACAAAACGTGCGATATGAACTTAATGAGTTATTTAATTTTTATGAAATGTTAAAAACTGATATAAAAGAAATAATAAAATTTAAAAAGGGTCTGATGAAATTTGAAATTAACCTAAGATATTTATTCAGAATAATAAATAATGTAGGAGACAAGTTAGACTCAAGGTAAGGGACTTTGTCTCAATATCCTTTCATTGAGGCATATTTTGATAATATACACCTCCTTATTTTATAAGTTGTATAATCAACCCATTTCCTTATAATTTTATTCAATGGGTTTCAAAAGTAAATTTTTTTATTTGAATCATTTTACTGAAAAAAAGAACATTTTTTACGTATACGGGGATAACGACTGCCCAGATTCCATAACCATTTTTGTTATTTTCCTTCCTCTATAAGACTTAATATTTTTAAAAGGAACAAAAATAAATCCATTATTCCCTTTTTGGGTATTTTGGTATAGAAAATGGCTTTAGGAATGGTTTTGTTATAACAATATCATGTAATGATTCCAATTGATTGCAAATTTTTTGAGTGAAATATTTATAATTGTAATATTTTTATGTTATGATTATATAATGGTACTTGGATATTTATGGGAGGTTACATGATAAAACAAATATGTGTTATTCCATGATAAACCAAGGATCAGTGGTTATGTTATAACCTCTAATGGATTTTGTATGGAAGTCTGCTGTATGGAAATTCTATTTAGTGATATGTTTGGAAATCTACATTTGGTTATTCCATTTAAGTAAGTTTATGTCCCAAGTTACCTTTAAATGTTATGTAAATTTCCTTGGGGTTTAAGGAAATATCATTATTAAAAATAGGTTAAGAAGGGAACCTATATTTAGTGAACTGTAATTATTACTTCTTAAAGGTAAAATTTATTACATTATGATGAAGTATTCATGGTTTACATGGTTTCCCAAGATAAATAGTTTTCCTTCTTTTCATATCACTTAATGATATTTTTATACTCATACCATGTTTTGAAATTTTCTTCATAGGAAATAAGGAAGAATATATTCAAGGATGGGGTCAAGGAAATTTTTTTTTGTATACACATGAAACAAAACTTTGTTTCTTTTTAAAAGTTCTTGTTTTATGAAAGCAAAATGGATAGTGAATAATAGTGTCTAATTTGTAATATTTATGTTGATATATATGAATTATGACCTAATTCACTAAATCTATATCCTTAAAAGTCATTCAATGTGAATTAAAGTCAAATTATTCACTAATCTCAATATTAAGTAATGTTTAAGGATGGGTCCATATATTAGTTATTAGATGTCAGTTTAGATAACTTTAAAAGTTATTATATTTTTAATATAATATCCATAAATTATTATTTTTTTCTTTATAATAAAATTTAAATGATATATACTTTTAAGATTACCATGTTTCATCATTTATGATATGTTTATTCAGAATAGTTTTCTGTAGAGGAAACCAAGAAACTATTTTGGGAGGGAATATAGAAGAAAAAAACCATCCAAATCACCATCCTACGATGGTTTAAATCAGAACTGAATAGTTTTCTAGTGATGGATTATTTGACACAGGTGATATATGGTGCTGGTCTTCATACATGAGATCAACCGGATCAACTGCAAAATAATATTTCCGTAATATAGCATTTCATGAGGAAACATACCCCATCATTCAGGGGATCACGTGAACTTGTGGAAGATGAAGGGTGTATTAAAGTAGAATAAAATATTTTTTATGTTATGGGGTGTTAAGAAAACCAAAAGGTAGTTCTTATTGTTTATTGTGTTGAAGGTAAAGTTGATAAGTGGGTTTCAATGGTTAAAAATATCAGAGAAAGTGATGAGATTGAGATAATGGAATGTGATGAATTTAAGAACATCAGCCTTGAGAAATATATTACTCATAATGGTTTACTTAGGATAGAAAATAAATTATTTTAATTGAGACAAAAGGATGAAAATTTGGTGTCCTAATATGAAGAAAATTTCACCCTGTTTGTCCCAGTACATCATAAATTTTATCCGGGATATTGATTGAAAGATATATTGGTTTTACCTAATATTGAAGACATGTTATTGAAGGTCCTTAAATTATAGTAAGTTCAAACGATATGAGAAACTTGTACGATGCGTTGAGATGGTAGAAAAGGAGTTTTCTAGTGATCATGTGTTCCATGAGAGAAATAAAATTAAGAAATCCAGTTGGAAAAAAATGTAAAAGAATTCATCAATTAAGTCTGTAGGTAAGAAAACTAAATTTACTACTTTATAGAAGTTTGGTAATAAGAATCCTGGAGAATGTCTCTCAATGTCTGGGAAGGGATTCTAATGTAGTAATATCCGTCATATTTCTCATAACTTTATGAAAGAAGATCATGTAGGAAATGATAAACAAATAGTGAGATGTTGTAGTTTCCATGAGTTGGGGAACTTTGCCAATGTGTGTCTAAAGTTGATTACCGAAGGTAGAAACCAGCAAGATCGAAAGCATAAGGGCATGGAAAAATAATTTTCTACTACTAAGGTTGATTTTTAACCATCAAATGAAGTGTTGAAAGGTATATTATAAGTTTTTCAAAATATTCAAATACCATATTTGTCTTTAGGTTATCACATTTATTCATTTTTGAGAGATTTTCAAGTAAATTGAAAATAGAACCGCATGACTGTGATATATAATTCTTGGTAAAAAATATGTGTGTATGTATTCAAGCAACCAATATTTATATGAATCTTACTATTATCATAATTGGTATGGTTCTTCTTACAGATCTTTTTGAATTTCCCATAATAGAATTTCATATCATTTTATTAATGGATTTGATTTGATTTTATATTGATAAAATATATTGCAAATCCAAGAATCTTTTATTCAATTATTTCATATCGTTGGTAACATACTAATAAGATGAGAGGAAAATTAAAGATGGTAGTGAAATTCATATTTCTCATGGTGTTTAAAGGAATTCAATATTTTTTCTTAGTGACAATCTAGGAGTGAATGAATTTATAGATGTTTTCCCTGATGAATTTACATGTATTATTCCTAATCAGGAAGTTGAATTTACCATTGATTTATTTCCTGATTCTAAGAATATTTCTAAACCCCATAATAAAAAGGAAAAGGTTGAATTGGTGGAACTAAAAAAAATTTTGCAAAAATTTCGTGATAAAAGATTCATTCAACCAATCACTTAACCATATGGTGCTCCTATTTTAGGTTTGAAAAATTAAATATGGTCCGTGAGAAATTATAATGATTATAGAGCTGAGAATAAAATAAATATTAAGAAAAAATATCATTTTCCTCATATCGATGATTTGTTTGATCTTCTTCACTAAGATCAGTATTTTTCCAAGGTTGATTTGAGGTCCAGGAAGCATTTTCTAAAGGTGAGGGAGAATGAAATTACAAATACATCATTCTGAATTAGATATGGCCATTATGAGTTTTTAGTTATGACCACTATATTATCTAATACTCCTTGTTTATTTTTTAATATAATGAATGGAGTCTTTTATCATATTTCGTATTATTTTTTAGTTGTGATTATAGATGATATTTTAGTATATTATAAAATCCAAAATGAACATGAAAGTCACTTAGGGATTGTTGGGAAAACCCTATAAGAAAATAATCATTATGGAATGTTTAGTAAGAGTGATTTTTTTTTGGAAAATAAATTTCATTCCATGGTCATATTTCTTTTTAAATATGTCTTAACTTTGGAACCATTGAAAGGAAACATTTTTAAAGAGTGGCCAAGTCCTACCAATATCACATAGATTCCTAGTTTTTTTGGATTAGAGGTTTATTAATGAAGGATTTTTGAAAACCATTCTTAGTTATCTAGACCACTAACTATGTTAACACATAATGGATTTATGTTCATATAGAAAAAAATATTGTGATGATTGTTTTCATGAACTAAAAATAATATTGGTAAATTCTCCATTTTTGGACCTACCTTCCATGAATGGTGAATTTTTTATCTACATTAATACTTCATTAAAATTCCATGGTTTTATACTAATGGATAATGATTAGGTAATTATTTATTATCCACTTTAGTTGAATACTCATGAGTTAAATTACCATACACATTATCTATAATTAGCTTCTCTTGTTTTTGTATTAATAAGTTAGAGGAATCATTTTGTTTGGAGTAAAGTTTGAAATACATACTAGTCACAAAATTTTGAAGTTTATAATCACTCAAAATGAATTGAACTTGCGATAGTGGAGATAGATGTATTTAATCAAGGAATATGATTTCACAATTCATTAATATCACGGAAAAGAAAATAAATTAGCATATTCTTTGAGTCAAATGAGTAACTCTACATTAACCAAGATACCTTTTCATTGAGTTCCTATTTTAAATGATTTGATGAATTTTGGCATAGAAGTTTTTGGGGCATAAAATTCATATTTTATGTTTTAGGTGGCAGTGATATAAACTATATCATACAGAATTAAGAATGTGAATAAGGAAGAAAATGAGTTGCAGAAAAAGGAATAATTGTTTCAGAAGGGTATGTTACCTTAATTTGATATTTATAAAGGTTGTTTTTTGAGCATTCAGAAGGGAATATGTGTACCATGTGATTCATAGTTGAAGAAAGAGTTTTTATGTGAATCTTGTAGTTCATTATTTTCAGTTCATCCTGGAAGTACTAATATGTACATAGATCTCTAAGAGTATTACTTATGGGATTGAATGAATAGAGAAATTGATTATTTTTCTATGAAGTGTTTTACTTGTCAGTAGGTGATAGAAAAATGATAGTTTCCAAAAAGGATGCGTCAGCATTTTCTAGTACAAGAATTGGTGCAAGATATGGAAAATTATAGTTTATTCATATGTATATGAGGATATCTAAGAGTAGGTAGAAAACTTTTGTGGATAACTGGAGTAAATATCATTCTTTCGAGGTAAGTGATTATCTATTTCAAAATGTTTCATCACAGAAAAATGTGATGCATTTTGGTAAGAATGCGAAGTCGATTCTTACGATCATTAGACCCTATAAAATCCTAGATATTGTTATATTATTTTCCTAATGAGTGTATTTACATCCATGTTTATATTAGGTACACAATTCTTTTCATGTTTCAATGTTAAGGAAGTATATTTCGGTTCCATCTCATCTTTTGAGTCCAGATTTAGTTCAGTTAGAAGAGAATATTTCTTATTATGATCATCTAGTCTAGATTCTAGAGTACATAATAAATTTTTTGTCGAATAATTTGATTCATATTTTTATGTTTTTGTGGAAAAACCATATGGTTGAAGAGGCAACATCGGAATCAGAAAATTCTATCAAGGAGAAATACCCCCACTTTTTTATAAGTGATTAAATAGTGGGAAATAATTTCCAAAAGGGGGGAAGGATGTAACATCCCAGATAATTATACAATAAGGCATTATCATATCTATTAATATTTATGAATATAATATTAAATTTATGTTAAAGGGGATTCTTTTTTTGATAGCATACCCAACACTCAACAATTTGTTTCTCCGAAATCTTACGTTTCACATAATATTGAGTTATACCAATATATAATACATTATTAATATTATTATATTAAATTGTAGTTAATTCCTAGCCATTGTATTGGTAGGAATGAATAGAAAAAGATATATTATTTTAACACAAGTTTTTTATAAAAATTACATTAATAAAATAAATTTTAGAGTCATAAACTCAAAATAAATCCATTTTTAAGCATTAAATAATCTAATATTTTTAAATGGCAGTTTTAACACCTTTTTATGGAGAACCATTTTTAAATAAGTTTTTCTCACTTTTATATATTAAATTTGAAAAAAATATACCTCTTATATTTAATAAGGATATAAAAATTTATATTGGTTGGATTTTGGTGTTTTTCTGAAAAAAATACATTTTTAAATGAATTGTGAAGAATACTGCATTATAATTAAAAAATACCGTTTCATATAATTTATTTTTATATTTAGATTATCATTTAATTATTTTTAAAGTTTAATTGAATTATTTCTTGATCATTGAATACAATATTGGTCATTACAGCTAATTTCTCATTGATATTTGATACAAACACATGTCAATATTTTGATGGTTTTAACTTTTAAAAAACATTTTTTTATCATTTTAGCGATATGAATTAATATTAAATTATTTAATGGAAATTATTTGTTTAGAAAATGTATAAATGGATTCCATATTTATAATCATAAGGTAAAAATTATTTAAATATGTCCCTTTTATTTTTGGACATGATGAATAGTAACTTTCGTAATTATTTTTATTTTCCGCAGTTATAATCTAAATTTGGTAAATAAGGGTAAATATACTATTATAATAAGATAAAACTACCTTAAAACTTTTTCCATTCTAGTTGGATGAGATATTTCTTAACAAGAAAATCCTTGGGATGATAATTTCGCATTTGGAAGCTTCTTTGGTTTGATTATGACACTTATAAATTTTCATTTAAATGAATGGAAAATATGATATAAACATATATCTTCTTAGTAAACAAATATTAACATGTGTTTATATAAGTGATATATTAAACTATAAATAGTAATTAAGAAGATAAATATATTTCCTACCTCATGGTATTTTATTTATAATTTTTAGATGATATTTACTAAAATTTAATTATGACACAATATAGATGCAATGATTGCTATATTAGTGAAGGAATCAAATAAATGATATTATAAATATTAAAATGATTATTATTTCATGTTATTTATGTCACAAACGATTTTTCATTGTGAATATGACATGTTATAAGAATATTAAATGGTTTGGTTCAATGTTATCACTATTTTTAGATTTTAATTAAATTTATTATTTTGAATAGTGTAAAAATTTATATAATTTATGTTTTAAAAAAATATTAAATTATTAAATTACTTAAAAATAAGAAAAATCATTTAAAATCAATAGGAGTCTATGATAAGGTCTATAATTTCATTAATATTCAAATTATTGGTAATTTACCCCATATAAATTAAATTAATACCCTTTTAATAAGCAAAATGTTTTTAAAACAATTAAAATTGAAATAGAATAATTAAAGGTAATGGAATAGATAAGGTTTAAACTAAAATCAATATATTTCAAAAAATTATTGTGTGAGATTATTTCGAACTATGATAATTATATCTTCTATATATCTCATGTTGGATATATTTGAATTAAAAACTGAATTTATATTAATTTAATAATTTTAGAGTTTCTAAGGGTTCCCCTTCAGAGTCCAATAAAAAGCTACATTATCATATTTAATACTCACACCTTAAGAATCATTTGGTACATCCAATACCTACCCAATAATCTTTCTATAATCACTCCCATTATCTTAAAAGCCTCCCTTAGGATATTTATCCTTCCACAGAATCCTTATGGTATAATCCATATAATGTTACTCTATTAAGAGGTAACACCTTCTCTCATTATTTTTTGTATCATTTCCATTGTAAACTCCCAAAATTTTTATTATAATATGATTACATGACAAAAAAAGTATCATAAATACACTAGTATGTTTTTATTCTTATGTTTTCATCTACACTTACACACACCTCCATTTAACTACTAAAAAACATATTGTTTCTACGTACGATGAACTACTACCACATGAAATGATGATTGTTCATTTTTTCCATACCACCTCTCTGGGTGGAAATTTAATTGGAAACTATTTTTAAATATGATATATATATTATATATATATTTTCTATATGCTTAATTAATTTATATATATATCATAACATTATTCTTTCTATGTTGTGTAAATATGATAACTTCGTTTGAGGACGTACGGACTACCGCCCCCACAATGTGATATGACTCGTTCATGCTATACATGGAATATATAAAGGATTGTTTTATTAACAATATGAGCAATATATGACATTAATAAAATTCATGTATTATAATATAAATTTATATAATTTAATTATCATTCTTTTAATATAAAAAATAAATGAAAATAGTTTTCATGTGTACGTACGACCTACTGCCTCCATAAATGGTGAATTCCATTTCATATCTCAAAATATTATGGATTATTATAAATACATATATACTTGATATATATGATATTTAGATCATTAATAATATTTTTTATATGAGTTACTTTTGACCAAATGGACAATTTACATCAAAAAAAGTTCATTTCTGACTCAAGTACTGAATATCGATAAAACGTACAATGTGAACATAAATAGTAATGAAATTTTAATAACATGGTAATAAGTGATATAAAAGGAATAATAAACATGAAAGAGTTTCTCAAGCATGTATAAATTAACATAAGTTTATTATTCAAGAAAATAAATAATGTTTGAGACAAGTTGGACTCAACGTAAGGGAATTCGTCTCAATATCCTTTCATTGAGGCAAATTTTGTTAATATACACCTATTTATTTTATATGGTGTATAATCCGTCCCAATGACTTATAATTTCATTAAAATGTTTTCAAAAAGAATCAATTTTATAAAAATCATTTTATTGAATGAGAAATGGAATGTTTTTAACATAGGTGCTGATAATGTCTTCTCAACCGCTGTAACCGTTACTCGATATTTTCATTCGTATATAATCCTTAATATTCATAAAAGGATAAAAATAAATCCCTTATTCAATTTTGGTAATTTGGTTATGGTAAAACGTTTTATGAATGATTTTATTATACCAATAACTTGTAACAATTCCTCCTGATTGAAACTTTTATGAGTGAAATATTGATAATTTTAATCTTTATGTTTTATGATCATATAATGGTACTTGAACATTTTACGGTTGGTTAAGATATAGACTAAGGATAGGTGGTTCTGTGAAAAACCATGGATGGGTGGTTACATTATAACCTTTAATGAATTGGGTATGGAATCCAGCCGTATGGCTATTCCATTTAGTGATATTTTTTGAAGTCGACCGTGGGGTTATTCCATTTAAGTATGTTTATGCCCCAAGTTAACATTATATGTTATATATTACTTTTTTTGGGTTTTATTGTAATAATATGAATAAAAAAAGGAATTGAAATGAGTTTATATTCAGTGAAGTGTAACTACTACTTCTTAACGGTGAAAATAAATACATTATGATGAAGTATTCATGGTTTATAGGTTTTCCCATGACTATAATTTTTCATTCGTTGTGTATCCCTTACTGATCTTTTTTTTCTCATCCAATGTTCTGAAATGTGGTTCACATGACATAAAGAAGAATATATTCTAGGATGGGATCATGGAAAAGTTAATCATTTAAACATTAAATAAAAAATTGATTCTTTTTAAATGTTTTTGTTTTCTAAAAAAATTGATAGTGAGTAAAATTGTGTATTTTGTAATATTTAAGTTTTTATTTATTAGTTATGACATAATTATATAAATATATAAACCTAATAAGATACTTTATGTTAATTAATGTCAAATTATTGACTTATCTTAATATTATGTAATGTTTATGGTTGGGTTCTTATAACATATTACCAATGGATTATGCAGGGTGTAAGGAAACGCCTTGTCGGATACCACCAAAAATCTATATAATGTATATATCCAAGCATGGAAATAATTATTGTTTAAAAATTAATATTTTAAAAATTCTTTATTTTGAAATTATACAAAAAACCTTTGGTTTTATAAAACAAATTCAATTTTAGAAAAAATATTAATAAGGAAAAATTGAATAATAATGAGGGAAACATAGAAATTTAGATAACAAAATCTCAAAAAATAAATAGGAAATAAGTAACCTAACACTAACACCATTAGATCAACATATAGATCTAAGGAAACTAAGACTCAACCTATGAACTATATCTATAATAAATAAACTTATTCATCCATCCCCAAGAGATAAATTTTATTTATGGTCCACTAATATATCATGTTATAATAGTCAGTCTAAACAATCCACTAATCTGAGCCAGTGAATAATCTACACTAATGGTTGCATCCATCCATGTTACCAACCTAGCCAAGGTCTCCCATGTTTTTCCAAAAATGAAACATGCATATAATCCACGAACACAATTACATAAATGATAAAACCCCAATTTGAAGGTAAATTATATTTTAAATCCCCTTTTATTATTCTCTTGAAAAAATTTTATTTTTTAAATAATTTTAATAAAAAATTTCAGAAAAAAATTGATTTTCAAGGGAAATAATATAAAAATTCTATTAAATCACAAAACCACTATAAATACAAAATAATGATCATATAATATCCCTCAATAATAATAAAAGTCATAAATAATAAATTCAAGTGAAAGTAAAACCAATAACACAAAGTATTTCATGAGAAACTCCCATTCAGTAGAGACTCCTACCACAAAATCATGTGAATCTGATCTCATTTTAACAAAACCAATATGAATAAAATAATGGGATCATCAATATCTTATAATAAAAATAAATTCCTTAAAAAACTAACTCATAACCTAAGATCGGACCACCATCACCATTAGGGTTAGAGGAATATAAGAAATCTAGTAGAATAGGGATGAATAATTTTTTTGGATAAGGATATCAAAAGGAATCATGGTTTACCTCTAGAGAAACCACCAAATCCAAATAAAAGATCACCAAAAAGGGATAGGTTGGTACATGGTTGAAGGGGGTTTGGGTCATGTGATGGGGGATAAATAAGGTATAGATGATTGAAAATTGATAAGGTCATTTCCATAAATTCACATTTTTTATGTTCTTAGGTAGACCATATGGATTTTCCACACATTTTGTTAAACCTCAAAACAAACATGTGGGTTCTTTCCCTTTTGTAGAATAGGTTTCATGGTTTTTATAGACAGTTCAAAAATTCCGAAAACTCGTGTCACAACCATTAAAAATGGCTATAATCTCCTAAAAAACCCTAACACATGGCTAGGAATGTGGTTGACAATAACTATGTGTTAAACATATCCACTAGTCTATATGGATACCAATATTTTTAATGATTGAATTTAAACACAATTCTTTAAAAAATTACATTGAAAACATTGAAGGATTTTTTCAGGTATAGTGTTTTGGAAACAAGGTAAATACTACCTAAATTACATTAGTAAAACATAATAATAAACATTTAATCCTTTTTAAATAATCCTTTTTTATCCCATCCTAGGTCACCTCACTGCATGTAATTTCCTAGGGATATAGAAATATAGAAAAGGGTGATCAGAAATCCTAGGAAGGGATAAAAAAATAAAAGCAACACTAATGATCAACATAGATAAAAAATGAGACATTACATAAGGAATAAAATTATATAATGATCAAAATTACATAATAAATAACATGTAAATGTGGCTATAAAAAATGAGATATTCACAATCATATCACCAAAGAGTCATAAAACAATGTTCTCAAGGTTATTCATCATGTATCCTAAATAATGTCATCTCTAGAGATTAATTATTTACCCAATTAGTTAATCTATTATCAAGGAGATTAATTCATTGGTTTAGATTCATGTGTTCCATATGGAAAATAATAAAACATTTCATTAACAACCTATAGGAAAAATTTAAAGTGTTTCATATAAAATTCATTAAAATTTTAAATACTTAGATGCATGAGAAGTATATTTCTTTAAACCATGAGAAATTAATGAATGATTCATATTTAGAAGTACCTAGTCCTTGAATCATGTTTAAATCTAGGTGAATACCCATTAATAGATAAATGGGTCATTTATTCATTATATATGTTATTTTCATGAAAATAAAACAAAATTAAAAGAATGATTTTGGAAGCATAATAGCTAAGGAAAAAAGGATTTTTGAATTGTATTTAGGAGAGGGTAGGTAATTATCTAACTAAAAAAATATAATTTGGATATTAATGGAAAAATTTAAATTTATGAAGCATAAAAATGTTAAAATAAATTACAAAAAAGGATATACTTTAATGTAAGGGATGAAATAGGAAGTGAATTACATTACCTTGGGAAGTAACTTCCTACTGATTGAAGAGGGAAACCTAAGGAACATGGAGACAAAAAAGAGGGAATTTATAGATAATTAATGAGACTAATTTTATGCTTATGGTATTTTTAGTGGAGATAAATGATACGATGGGTGAATATTTATAGTAAAATAAGAGGAATTATTTAATAATATATTAATAGAGGTTTTGGAATTACTGGTTGTTGAAAATGAAAACCCATTATATTTTAAAGTTTTTAATCTAATGGTTTTAGAAATTTTTATTATGTTTTATAATATTATAATTCTTTATAATAAAAAAAAATTTAATATTACTTTGTTCATGGAAAATTAAATTTTTATACAAACTATGGATGATAAACTCTTAATTTCTATTTTATACTTTGTAAAGTAATTTATAGGTTTTTAAATTTATTTAAATCCATCAAAATGCATAATATTAATTAAATAGTATAATTATTTTCTTGTATGAAGTATTATTAACTGTTATTTCATTATTCCATATTTATTAAATCATAAAACATACTGAAAATAGAAAACAATATTTTTACTATTCACTTAAAATAATGTATTTCAGATAATTCTCAAAATTTCACCCTAACCTAGTTTTTATGTGATGATTTCAAATATAATTTTTATTTTATCAAAATAATTTTATAAATATAATATTTTATCTTTAAAATAAAAACCCTTATTTTTTTAAATAAATGGTTTTTACTAAATAGTATACACTCATGCACTTATAAATATTTCCTAGGAAATTGTAAAATTATATTATCATTTATATTTTAATAAATAGTATTTTATAATACTATTTAATGAAGTTAAATTTTATTTATAATGAATGGAATTATATTAAAAGTGTAAATTTTTTTTGGAAAAATAATATATTTAATTTATATCGAAAAAATTTATTCTATTCATCATATATTCATTTTCAAAAATAATTATTAAAATTTAATTTTATGAACTAATAATTTCATTTATACATAAAAAATTACACTTTTATGATACTAAGTTCCATGTACATAAACCCTTACTGCACCAGTATACACCCTACGTATTTACTGTGTGATTGTTGTAGTTTTATGGGGTGGATTATCTAACATTTCCCTAGTGGTTATCGTTACCATGGCCTTGACCTATGGATCTAAGACAACTAGGATTAGACCTAGGAACTCAAGATAGTATGAAGGATCATATTTATTCATCCCTAATATAAGAATTTTCCTTATGGCTCACCAATCGAAACTATTAGACCACTCAGTCTTATCTGGACACTAACCCTAGTCAGTGCACAATCAATACTAGTGGTTTTATCTCTCCGGGTTACCAACTCACAAAAGGAATCCCATGTGCATCCATTATTCAATCATATATATCATACATGAACATAATAACAAATAAATGAGGAAAACCCAAGAAAAATGTTAATTCTAATTAAAACTCTATTTAATGATTTATTTGAAACCAGTTTCTTATTTAAGACATTTCATCAAAACTATCAATGCACAAAGTTGATTTTCAAAGGAAATGTTTTTAAATCAAACACACACTATGAATTAAAAATAAAATTCTTATAACATAAATAAATAACTCATAATTATCATAATTAATCAGTTTAAACTAAATTACAACCAATAACTAATTGTATTCCATGGAGAAGTACCATTCATTAGAGACACATACCTCAAGATCAATTGAATCTCATTGACTTCACATGAAACCACTATGAATAAGAGAAATTAATCCACACTAGATAATAAAAACATTGAATTCCTCAAAACACCATAATATACCCTATTTTTTACCCTATATGGACAATAGGGTTAGAGTAATAAAATAAAGTAGGTGGAAAAAAAATTAAAAGAGGGATAAGAGAAGGAAATCAAATGGAATCAAGGTTTACATCAAGAGAAACCACAAAATATAAGTAATGGATCACTAAAAATTAAAGAGAGAAGGAGTTTCATGGATGTTTGGGACAGTGGTAACACGAGGGATGATAAATGAAGGAGGGATCCTTAAAAACAATATGTTCATTTGAGAAAATTACCATTTTTAAGGGACCTGTATAGACTGCATGGTTCCAAAGAACGGATTACCAATCCATGCACCATCAATGTGAGTCACTTACCTTTTATAAAATGAGATGTATAGTTTACCTTAAGGGTCTTATTAATTATAAAAACAATTAAATAAACAATAAAATGTCTTTAGTCTCCCAAAACCCCCTCTTGTATGACTAGGTTCATGGTTACTACTAACTGTGTGCTAACCGTGGACAAATGATAGCTTCCCCAAAATTCCATATTTCTGATCCCCAACTCCCAAAGATTTCAATAAAAATAAAATAAAATTTTAAAACTAAAGTAAAAAAAAGTACTACTAACCTAGTATGCATCATAATAAATTATAATAATACATGATATAAAAAGAAGAAATTATATCTAGTCTGTAATGAGTTCTTGGTTTTGAAATAATCAAATAATTCTAATATAACCAGAAGCTACCCAATGTGGGAGAGTATTATTGGATAATAAAATTGGTAATCGTATAAAGAGTAATTATAATTATAGGTGTTTCTCGAAAATAGTGGTGGAGGGGTACATTTATAATTCAGAGGGGTGATATTTTTGTAAATACATGTATATTAATCTAAATGAAATTTCATATTCAATGAAATTGGGTAGAAAATTCAACATTAGTGAGGATTAGATAATATAAGTGGATAATAATCTAATAATCCAATTTAAAGATAATGTTTTATGATATTTTGTGACCTTACCCCTTAATTTAACATTTTTACCTTATTTTATTCATCACTACAGTGACTAAATTTTTCCATGGAAACTAATTTTTTAGAAAAAAATGAATTTTACCATATTGATGAATTTTAAAATTATAAATAAAAATATCAATTTTTTATTATATCAAATTTATTAAAATGATAAAAATTAATCTCAATATTAGTACGCATAATGCAATAGAAACAATTTTTAGGGAAATATATTTTTTTAAACATAAAAATGAGCTTAAAATTATTTATGCCAAGGATTATTAATATTATTTATTTCTATGGAATTTATTTTTCCATTATTATGTAATAAATTTTTTCATATTTATAAAAACTATAATTTTATTATTCACAAAGAAAAACCATTTTAGAAAAATTCCAAAAAATCTACCTATAATATTTTTTATGATGTGAATTAAAAAATGTTTTTAATTTTATAATTTAAAAATTATAAAATTTATGAATTTTTAATTTAAATGAAAACGAGAAATATAATGAAAAAAAAATTTAAAAAAATAAAATTTGAAAAGATTGATTTTTTTAGTCTTATTTCATATTAACTATTAATCAAATGAGAGTTCATATCTTTTTTATACCCATTGAAACATTTTATTGCAATAATATTTTGAAATTGATCATTACAATGGTTAGGGGAGGGGATAAATACATGAAAATACATACAATACCAATAGAGAAGAACTCGGGGACACTCATACATAAGACCTCACTGAGACCCCGTAGGCCTGCTACTAACTAAGATTCACCCTAGGGGAAAATACTTTGAATGTGATTAATTTAATTTACTATTAAAAATATGCATCACTTTAAAAAGTGTTCTTTGAAAATATCACTTTTTATCAATAAATGATTTTAATCACATCCCATTAAAATTAATTATTAATCTTCTAACCAATAAGTTTAATCAATTCACTGTTATTAGAATGCATCTAATCATTATTTATAAATAATAATAATAATATGTATATAATTATAATAATATCATTTATTGTGAATTATTTTAAACAATTATTATCTTTTTGTTTACATGATTTTTTAATTATTTTATTAATTATGGTTCACATTATAATCTCTAAACCTGAAAATATCCTCAATTTAAATTGAATTCATATTATTAACTTATCTCAAGATTATATAATGTTTAATGATGGGGCCTTATAGTTTGTATCAAAGGTGGGTTTAGATAAATTTAAAGGTTATGATATTATTAATAGAATATCCATAAAAAAATTAGTTTATGGTCAAATTGAAATGTTATAGAATATTAAAATAACCATTTTTCTCTTTCTAAGAAATGTTTATAAAGAATGGTTTTCCATAGAGGAAACCATGAAACTATACTGGGAAGGCATACAGAGGAAAACAACATTCCAAATAACCATCCTATTATGGTCAAAATAGGAACTAAATAGTATGTTGTAGTGATGGATCAGTTGAATCGGGTGATAATTGGTGGTGGGGTTCATACAAAAGATCAACCAGATCAACAGCAAAAGAATATGTTGGTGGTGGAACATTTCACGAAGAAACGTCCCACATCATTCAGAGGATCATTTGAACCTGTTCATGTTGAAAGGTGGATTAATTCCATAGAAAATATTTTTGATGTAATGGGGTGTTCATAACATCAATAGGTAATTATTACTATTTATCATTTTGAAGGTGTAGTCCTTCAGTGGTGTTTAATGGTTAAAAATATCAGAGGAGTTAATGAGATTGACGCAATAGAATGGGATTAATTTAAGAACCTCAATCTTGGGAATTATATTCCTAATACTTTTCGACTTAGGACGAAAAAGAAATTCATTGAATTGACACAAAAGGATGAATATTTTTTGGCCTCATATGATGAATATTTCACCTATTTGTCAAGGTAAATCATAAATTTTATCAGGGATAATGATTGTAAGATATATTGGTTTTACTCAAGATTGAAGCCAAAATAACGAAGGGCATTACCATATAGTGATTTCAAAAGCAATGAGAAACTTTTATGACGTGTTGAGAATGTATAAATGGTGTTTTATGATGATCATATATCCCATGATATAAATCAAAGGAATCAATTCAGTTGGTAGAAAATGGTAAATAATTTAGCAGTGAAGTCTGTAGGTATGAAAAATAAATTTAAAACTTGTGAAAAGTGTGTTAAAAAGAATCCTGGAAAATGTATCTGAATTTCTGGGAAGTTCTTCTAATGTAGTAAGCTTGGTTATATTTCATGTAACATTAATAATTATGGAAAAGTAGGCAATGATAAACCAGTGGTGATATGTTTTAATTTCAATGAGTTAGGTCACTATGCCAATGTGTGTCCAATGTTGATTACATAGGGTGGAAAACAACAATATCAAAAGTAGAATGGAATGTAAAAATCATTTTATACAACTGTAGTTGATGTGTAACCATCAAATTAAGTGGTAAAAGGTATGTTTCAGGTTTTTCAAAAAATTATAATGCACTGTTTGACTCTGGATCATCACATTCATTCATTTCCAAGATCTTAGCAAGTAAATTAGAAATAGAAGCTCATTAATGTGATATATACCTTTTGGTAAAAACTCTAGGTGGAAGTATTAAACCAAAAAATATTTATAAGAATATTCCTATTATCATTAGTGGGATTGTTCGTCATAAAGATCTTGTTGAAATTCCCTTAGAGGAATTCAATATCATTTTAGGAATGGATTGAATTTGAGTTTATCATGGTAAAATATATTACAAATCCAATAAATTTTTATTCAATGATTTCATACCTTTGAAAAAATACAAAGAATATTGGAGACTAATTAAAGATTATAGTGAATGTTAACTAGCTCATGTTGTTGAATGGAATGAAACCGTTTTAATTAGTGGAATTCTAGTAGTGAATGAATTTACAGATTTTTTTCCTAGTGAATTTCATGGTATTATTATAGATCGGGAGTCTTAATTTACCATTGATTTAATTCTTGATGCCAACCCTTTTTCTAAATTCCCTTATCTAATTTATCAGGTTGAAAGGGTGGAATTAAAAAAATTGTTGCAAAAAATTCTTGATAAAAGTTTCATTCGACCTAGATCTTCACTATAAGGTGATACTAATTTTTTTTAAAAAAATATAGTTCTATAAAATATTTAATTGATTATAAATACTTAAATAAAATCACTACTAAGAACATGTATTTTTTTCCTTATGTCGATGATTTATTTTATTTTCTCGAGGGAGCTCAGTATTTTTAGAATAATTATTTGAGTTCTAGGTAGAATCAGGTGAATATGAAGGAGAATGAAATTCCAAAGACAAAAATCCGAATAAGATATTGTTATCATGAATTTTTAGTTATGAAATTTGAGTTATTTGATTCCCCTTGTGTATATTAATATCATGAATAGAGTATTTCATCAATTTTGGATCAGTTTGTGGTTGTGAATATAAATGATATTTTGGTATATTCTAAAAGCCAGAATGTACATGAAAGTCACATTAGGATTTTTTCCCACACCCTAGAAGAGAAGAAACATTATTTAATGTTTATTAATATTTAATTTTTGTTGAATCAAATTCATTTCCCAGTCTATATTGTTTATAAATATGGAATAACTGTGGACCCATCTAAAAAAGTTTTTTAAGAGTGTTCAAGACCTACAAATATCATAGAGATTTGTAATTTTCATCGATTAGAGGATTATTACCGAATATTTATTGAAAAACTTTCTATTTTTTCTATCCAACATACTAAGTTAACGTATAAGAGAGTTAAGTTTATTTGGAAAAACAATTTTGATAATTGTTTTTAGGAACTAAAAAGAATATTGGTAAAAGCTTCTATTTTGGACCCGACAACCACGAACGGTGAATTCGTTATCTACAATGATGCTTCATTGAAAGAACATGGTTATGTAATAATGTAGAATCATTAGGTTATTGATTATGATTCGCATCAGTTGAAACCTCAAGATATAAATTACCCTACACATTATTAGAAATTATCTGCTATTGTTTTTGAATTAAAAATTTGGAGGCATCATTTGTTTTGCATAAAGTGTGAAATATATATTGATCACAAAAGTTTTATGTATATATTCACTTAGGATAAATTAAACTTGAGATAGAGGATATAGATGGAATTAATCATGGAATATGATTTCACGATTCAATGCTATTCAGGTAATGAAAATAAATAGTAAGTTGGTTTAAGTCAAAAGAGTAATTCTACATTAAACATGATATGTTTGGGATGAGATCCTATGGTAATGATTTGATGAATTTTGGCATAGAGGTTATTGGTGTGGGAAATTATTCTTTTCAATTTTAGGTGTTAGGGAAATCATCTCTATCAGACAGAATTAAGTAAGCACTATAGAAATACAATGAGTTGTCGAAAATGGTAGAATTGGTTTAGAAGGGTATGTTACCTTAGTTATACATTGATACATGCTATTTTTTAGGTTCAATAAGAGATTTTGTGAGACATGGAATTCATAGTTGAAGAAAGAGTTGTTATGTGAATATCATAGTTATTCATTTTCATATCATCCTTGATTTATTATGATGTACATATATCATTAAGAATATTACAAGTGGGATGGAATGAAAAGATATATTGACGATTTTTCTGTGGAGTGTTTTACTTATCAGTAGGTGAAAGAATATCGGTAGTTTCCAAAGGGGTTGCTTTAGCCTTTTATAGTACTAGAAGTGGTAGAAGAGATGACAGAAAGACTTAAGTTGATTCAAAAGCATATGAGGATATCAAAGAGTTGGTAGAAAAGTTATGGGGATAACAGGAGGAAGGATCAATTTTTCAAGGTAGGTGGTCATGTATTTCTAAATGTTTTACAATTGAAACCTATGATGCATTTTTGTATGAAATGGAAGATGACTCTGAGGTTCATTGGACCCTATTAAATCCTTGAGAGAGTTAGATCTGATACCTAATGAGTGGATTCACATCCGAGTTTATGTTTTGTATATAATGATTTTCTGGTTTCAATATTAAGGAGGTATATTCCAAATCCATCTCATCATTTTAATCTAGAAGTAGATCTGTTGGAAGAGAATATTTCTTACGACGAACATCCAATAAATATTCTAGACCATAGAGAGAAAGTATTTGGGATTTAGTTCATTCACCATGTTATGGCTTTGTGGAAAACATATATGGTAGAATTGGAAACATCGGAATCTGAAAATTCATTGAAGTAGAAATATTCCCATTTATTTGATAAGTGAATAAAAATGTAGGGATGCAATTTCCAAATTGGGGGAAGGAGGTAACATCCCCAGAAATTATAGAATAATTCATTTTCATATCTATTAACATTTATGAATAGAAAATTAATTTTATGTCAAAGAGTATGTATTGTCTGATAGCGTACCCAACACGCAAAAATGGGTTTCTCCGAAATCACATGTTTCACACAAGACTAAGTTATAACGATATATAATATATTACTAATATTAATATTTTAAATGGTATTGAATGCCTAGACATTGTATTATTATGAATGAATATAAATAGCTGTATTATTTTTAAAAATGTTTTTTAAATTTTTTTACATTTATAAAAAATAATTTAGAGGCTTAAAATTAGAATAAATCCAATTTTAAGCATTAAATACTCGAATATTTTTAAATGGGTGTTTTACAACCTCTTTATAGAGAACAATTTTTAAATATAGTTATTTTTTACTTTTATAAGTTCTATTTGATAAAATATACAGCTTCTTTTTAATATGGATATAAAAATTTACTTTGGATGGATTTTGGTATTTTTCTGATAAAATTCATTTTTTAATGAATACAAAAAAAATACATTTTAATTAAAAAATAACTTTTCGTATAGTTTATTTGTATTATTATATTATCATTGAATTTATTTTAAATTTTAATTGTATTATTTTTTTATCATTTAATCCAATATTTTTCATTGGAGTTAAGTTGACAATAAAATTTGATATAGACACATGTCAATATTTTTATGGTTTTGAATATAAAAAGACATGCTTTCTCATTTTGGAAATGGATTTTAATTTTAAATTAATAATTAAAAATAATGTATTTACATTTTGTAAAAATGGATTCCATATTTCAAATCATATGTTACAAATTATTAAAATAGGTCCCTTTTATTTTTAGACTTTATTAATAGTAACTTTAGTAATTATTTTTATTTACCACGGTTAAAAGGTAAATCAGGTAAATAAGAGAAAAGATAGTATTATAAAAATATTAAACTACATTAATACTTTTCCTATTCATTTTTTATGATATATGGATAACTTAGAAAATCCTTACGATGAAATTTTTTCATTTTAAAGCCACTTGGGTGTGTTATGACACATATAACTTTTAATTTAAAGGAAAAACAAATATTTAATAAACATATATCTTCTTACTAAAGAAATTTAACATTGATTTATATAAGTTATATATTTTAATACAAATATTAATTAGAAATATAGAATTATTTCATACATCATGATATTTTTTTTATAATTTTTTCATGCTAAATAATTAGATTTAATTATGACACAATAAAGATGAAGTGATTGCTATATTAATAAAGGAATAAAAAAATGATATTATAAATACAAATATAAATATTATCCTAAAACATTTATGTAATAAAATATTTTTCTAGGTGAAA
Organism: Viscum album; assembly: GCA_963277665.1. Classification (NCBI taxonomy): domain Eukaryota; kingdom Viridiplantae; phylum Streptophyta; class Magnoliopsida; order Santalales; family Viscaceae; genus Viscum; species Viscum album. Next base: position 114,842,451 of record OY728161.1, read on the forward strand.
AAGACATTTTATAAGAATATTAAATGGTTTGGTTCAAAGTTACCTATCTTTTTATATCTTCTTTAAATTTAATAAAATGAATAGTTTAAAATTTGATATAATTGATGTTCTATAAAACAAATTCATTTATTAAAATATTTAAAAACAATTAAAATCAGAAAGTGTCAATGATAAGGTCTATAAATTCATTAAGAGTAAAAGTTTGGGTATTTTACGCCATATATGTGAAACTAATACACTCTTAATAATTAAAATGTTGTTACCATAATTAAAACTAAAATAGAATAGTTAAGGGTAAACAAACAGATAAGGATTAATCTTAAATGAATAGATGTACAAAAATTATTGGATATTATTATTTCCAACTATAATAATATTATAATTTATATATATCATGTGAAATCCATTTTAATTAAAATAATTAATTTATATTAATTTAATAATTTAAGAGTTTTTATGGTTTCTCTTTCCCTCTCCAATAAAAAGATATCATATCTTCTGTAATACTCACACGTAAACAAACCTTTGGTCCTTCCAATACCAAAAAAAGATCTTTCTATAATCCCTCACCTCATCCTATAATCCTCCCTTAGGATAGAAATCCTTCTATGGAAACCTTTTGGTATAAACCAAATGAAGTTATATGATTAAGAGACAACACCTTCTCTCATGCTTATTTGTATCATTTCCATTTTACACTCCATAAAATCTTATTATTCTATGATTAAATAACAAAACCTATATAATAAATTTACTATAATGTTTTTATTCTATTTTTTAGATCTAAACTTACAAACACCTCCATTTAATGGGAAACAAACATATTATTTCTGTGAATGGTGAACTACTGCCTCACGAAATGATGATTGTTCAATATTACCCTACCACCTCTCATGTGGGAAATTATAATGGAAACTAGTTTTACATATGATATTACATATATATATATTTTCTATATGATTGTATAATTTTTATTTACAACATACCTTTATGCTTCCCATGTTGTATAAATATAAAAATTTCGGTTGAGGAAGTACGAACTACTGCCCCTCAAAGTGATATGACTCCTTCCCACTATACATGGAATATATAAAGGATATTTTTATTAAACCTATGACACATATATTCCCTTATTATGATTTTGGTAATATTATATACATTTATATCATTTAATTATCATTCTTTTAATATGAAAAAGAAATGAAAATAGCATTCATGTGTACGTACGACCAACCGTCTCCTTGAACGATTCATTTAATTTATTATCTCCAAATACTATGGATTATTATATATATATATACCTGATATATATGAAACATATATCATTAATACTATTCTGGATATGATTTATTTTTTTACACATAGATAATTTACATAAAAACAATTTCATTTTACACTTATGTACTGAATATAGACAAAACATCCTATGTGAACATAATTAGTTATGAAATTTTTGTAACATGGTAATGAGAGATATAAATGTAATAATAGACATGAAAATGGATCTCAAGCTTATATAAATTAACCTATGTATATTATTCATGAAAATAAAGAATGTATGAGACTAATTAGAAATATGGTAATGGACTTTGTCTCAATCAACTTTCATTGAGTAATATATTGATAATATACACCAGTTTATTTTATATGGTGTATAATACCCCCCTTTGACATATAATATCATTTTCAAAAGGAATATATTTTCATAAAAATTATTTTAATGAATGAAAAATTGTATGTTTTTCACATATGCGATGAAAATGTCTTCTCCATTATCATAAACATTATTTGATATTTTCCTTATTCTATAACCCTTAATATTATTCAAACTATGAATAAAAAGTACCTTATTCCCATTTAGGATATTGTGCTATTGAATATAGTTTTAATAATGGTTTTATTATACTAATATCTTGTAACGATTTCTTGTGACTGCAAATTTTATGAGTGAAATATTTATAATTGTAATCATTATGTTTTATGATCATATAATGGTACATGGACATCTGATGGTTGGTTATGTGATAAACCAAAGATAGATGGTTCTGTGATAAACCAAGGATGGTTTGTTATGTTATAACCTCTAATTAATTGGATGTGGAATTCGGCTCTTTGGCTATTCTATTTAGTGATATTTGTGGAAGTTGACTGTATGGATATTCAATTTAAGTATGATTATGTCCTAATTTAACATTATATGTTATATGATAATTTTTATGGGGTTTATGATAATATTTCTAATAAAAAAACGGTATTAAATGAGCTTATATTCATTGATATGTAATTACTATTTTTTATAGTTGAAAAGTATTACTTTGTGATAAATTATTCATGTTTTACATGTGTTCCCAAGAATAATAGTTTTCTTTCTTTATGTACCCCCTACTGAGATCTTTTTTCTAATCCAATGTTTTGAAATATTTTTACATGACTTAAAGAATAATATATTCAAGGATGGGATCATGGTAAATTTATATTGATTACACATGAAATTAAACCATGTTTCTTTTTAAAATATTCTGTTTTATGAATAAAAAATTGATAGTGCGTAGAAGTGTGTACATTGTAATATTTGTGTTATTATGTATCAGTTATGAACTAGTTATATAAATATTCCAAACTGAAAAGATCCTCGATGTGAAATAAAGTTGAATTATTTACTTATCTCTATATTATGTAATGTTTAACATTTCGTCCTTATAACATATTCCCAATGGAAAATGTTGGTTGTGATGAAATTCCTTGTAAGATACCATCATAAATAAATATAAAATATATCTCCATGCATGGAAATAATTCTATTTTAAAAATTAAAGTTTTAAAATGTATTATTTTGAAATAATACATAAATCCATTTGGTTTTATAAAATATATCCACATTTAGAAACATTATGAATAAGTAAAACAAGAATAAAAATGAGGGAAACATAGAAATAAAGATATCAAAAGATCCAAAAAGTAATGGGAAACAAGTATCCTTATGCTAAAATCATTGGATCAACCTATTGATCTATGGAAACTAAGACTCTCCCTAGGAAGTCCATCTGGAATAAATAAACCATGTTATCCATCCCCAAGAGATCAGTTGTATTGATGGGGAACAAATCTATCCTATTATAAAAGTCAGTCTAACCAAGCCAATAGTATGAGTTGGTGCATAATCTACATTAAGGGTTGAATCCATCCAAGTTACCAACTCACCTAAGTTCACCCATGTGTTTCTAATAATTAAACATTCAAATAATCCATGAAAATAATCACAAAATTGATAAAACCCGAAGTTCAAGGTAAATAACATTCAAAATCCCCATTTATGATTCTCTTGGAAACATATTCTTCATTAAAAAATTAAAATGAACACTTTTAAAGAAAAAAAAATTTATTTTCTAGGGAAATAAGTTAAAAACGCTATTAAATCACACACACTATATATATCCCTAATAATGATCATATAATAGCCTTAAATAATCATAAATGACATAATTAATCAGTTTATGGGAAAGTAAAACCAATAACTAAGAGTATTCAATGAGAAATACCATTCAGTAGAGACACCTACCAAAAAATTTTGTGAAACTCATCTCCTTTTATGAAAAACATTATGAATAAAATTGTGGGATCCTTAAAAAATTATCCTAAAACCTAGGATTGGCCCTCTATGACCATGAAGGTTAGAGGAATAGAAGAAAGCTAGAGGAATAAGGAAGAATAAGGTATGTGGATAAGGATATAAATAGAAATCAAGGATTACCTCTAGAGAAACCACCAAATCCAAATAAAATATCACAGAAAACAAAAGCATATAGAGGTACATGGTTGAATGGGGTTTGGGTCATGTGAGTGAGAATAAATGAGGGGGAGATGATTAAAAATTGATAAGTTCATTTCCATACATTCATATTTCCAATGTTCATAGGTAGAACATATGGTTTGGACACACATTTTTTAAAACCATGATCTAAAAAGTGGTTTATATCCCCTTTATAAAAATGGTTTAATGTTATCTTTAGAGACTTCACACAATTAGAAAAATCATGTCATAACCATGAAAAATGACTCTAATCACTTAAAACCCCCCTATCACATGGATATTTATGTGGTTTATAGTAACTATGTGTTAACCATGTGCACTAGTATATATGGAGACCCACATTTTTAATGATTGAATTTTAACATAATTCCGTAACAAAAATTTACATTAAAATCATTTATTTATCATTGGAGGAATAATATTTTGGAAATAAGGTAGATAATTACTGAATTACAATAGGAAAACATAAACATAAACATTATTTAATCCATTTTAAAGACTCATTTCTTATTCCATCCTAGGTCACCTCACTATATGTAATTTCCTAGGGACATAGAACAATATAAAAGGGTGATCATAAAGCATTGGAAGGGATAAAAAATAAAAGGAACATGAATTATCATCATGGATAAAACATTAGTCATGAAATGATTCATAAAAAAGACATAAAAATCATAATTACATAATACGTAACATGGAAATGTGGATATAACATAAAAAGGATAAATTCATAAGCATATCTCCAAGGTGTTTGATGACATAATTACCAAGTTTATTCACCAGATATCATAAATCATTTCATCTCTAGAGATCAATTCTTTACCAAATGAATTGAAGTGTTATCAGGATACTGCATTAATATATTTAGATTCCTGTGTTCCACATGGAAAATAACAAAACATTTCAATAATAACCTATGGGAAATAATGAATGGGTTTCATGTAAAAGTCAACAAAATATTCAATACTTAAAGGCATGAGATTTATATTATTTTTAACCCATGAGAAAGGAATAAAGGATTCATTTTTATAATTCCCTATTCATTGAATAATGGTTACATCTAGGTGTATACCCATGAATATATAAATAGGTCAGTTATTCACGATATTATTTTTTTTCAAGGAAATAAAACAAAATTAATGGAATGATTTTGGCAGCACAACAATTATAAAAAAGGATTATTGATTATGATTAAGGAGTGGGTAAGGAAGTATCTCATTAATAGAATATTATTTGGATAATAATGGATATATTTAAGTGTATGAATTATAAAAATGTTAAATTAAATTACAAAAAATAAAGTACTTGAATGTAATGGAGGAAAGAGAAGTGAGTTTCCTTACCTTGGGAAGTAACTTTATAATGATTAGAGATGGAAACCTAAGGAACATGGAGACCCCAAAGTGGGGATTTATAGAGAAGAAATGAGAATAATTTTATAATTATTTTATTTGGAGTCGGGATCATTGATATAATGGGTTCATGTTTATAGAAAAATAATAAGAATTAATTAATAATATCTTAATATAAGTCTTGGAATTATAGGGTGTGGAAATGATAAACCATTAGCTTTTATAGGTTTTTTTCTAATAATTTTATAAATTCTGATCCCAACTTATAATATTATAATTCATTTGAATAAAAATAATTTTTTCAATATTACTTTGTTCATAGAAAAGTAAATGTTTCACAAAATATGTATTTTAAAATCTTAATTTCTATTTTATACTTTGGAAAGCCATTTATAGGTTTTTAAATTGATTTAAATCACTTAAAAAGAAAAATATTAATAAATTAATCTATTTATTTTCATGGATTACCTTTTATTAATTATTATGTCATTATTTCATATTTATTAAGTCATAAAAGATACTAAATACACAAAACAATATTTTTACTATTAACTTAAAAATAAAATATTTCCAAAAATTCTTGAAATTTCACACTAACCTAGTTTTGATTTGATGATTTCTAATATAATGTTTAATTCTTCAAAATAATTATATAAAAATAAGATGTTTATCTTTTAAATAAAAAACCATTATTTATTTTAAAATAACTATTTTTATGAAATAGTCAAATTTCAGGCACTTATAAAAATTTTCTTGGAAAATGAAAAATTAAATTCAAATTTATATTTAAATAAATAGTATTTTATAATAATATTTCATGAAGTTAAATTTTTATTTATAATTCATGAATTTATAATAAAAGTGTATAATTTTTTTTGAAAATACTAATATATTTAATTTTTATCAAAAAACTTATTATATTCATCCTATATTCATTTTAAAAAATAATAATTTCAATGGAATTTGATGAAATAACAATCTCATTTATAAAAATAAAATTATACTTTTATGATTCTAAGATCTAGATACATAACCCCTTAGTACACCAGCATACACACTAATTGTATGGTGTGGGATAGTAGTAGTTTTATGGGGTGGCTTCTCTAACATTGACCTAGTGGCGATCTCCGCAAATTTTAACTTTTCATGTAGTCGATTTTGTTCAAGGATCATTTTTTGGAGATATTTTTGGGATTGTTCAAGTTCATACACATGTAACTCTGTCTCCTTCCCGTGTTCTGAAAATTTTGATTCAAATGTCATGATCCAATAGGTTGAGGCTATCATTTCACTAGTATTCATCAATTATATTTTTCCATTAAACTTTATAAACACTAATTCTACTGGTAACATTATTTTTCGTTTTCATAATGAACAATGGTTTTATTGACCAATAGTTATATTAAAAAATGGTCTTGTAATAGTGATAAAATATTCAAAACCTAATGGTCTCATTTCCACTAATATATTTTCCACCAAACATCAACATTTAACACTTCATTCCTAAAGGTTTTTACAATTCCTTCGATAATCTCTACTATATTCCCAGTTTTCCTTTTCAATTTAACAGATTTAATGGTAGGTATAATATACATATAATATTTTGATCATATGGAGTATGCTACTATGTGGTCACTATCTTTTAGTTTTTATATCCATATACTAGTCTTACCTATAGTAATTGATATCATTACTTGACATGTAATATACTATTAGTAAAAATATTTCTATATAATTATAATTTGAAATATAAAAAAATATTAATTATGGAAAAAATTATAATAATAATTGAAGGAATTTTAAGGTTTTTATATCCCATTTCCCCATAATTCAATATTTTGGACCCCAGATTCCTAAAAATTACAAAAAAAATAAGAAAATTTAAAATAAAAAACTAGTAAATTAATGGGTGTCATAATTATACCCACCATGCCACCTTCTTCTCCATGAAATTTCTCAAGGTTATGAATATTTTAAATGGTGAGAAAACTATTCCCCCACAAACACTTCATGTTCTAAACTATCATGATTATCTGAGTAAAATTTCTAGACCACAAAAACTAAATGAATTGATTTTCCTTACATCACTTTATTCTGATAATCAAAAATTTGATATGGATGGTCAAAAATAATTGAGTAGAGCTCCAATTCATTGCCAAACCATTCTATCATGTGGGATATGTCTTGATTTTATTTAATCAAATAAGATAAATTAAATACATAATAAATAGATTTCGTATAATTCATAAAATCCAACCGATATACCACCTTTCAGAGATGCTTCATGATCTCAAACAGGCCGACAAAACATGGTGCCAGCATTCCATATATCTATAGTTTATCATACCCAAATATAGTAGAAATACATATAAAATAATAATCATCAACAAAAAAAAAATGGAATACCTCTATAATCATCATAATATTTTTGAAAATATTTTGGTATCTACAACCTCCATCTGACAGATTCATATTCATTACAGTCTATTAGATGAGGCTCAACCCCAGTATGGAGTGATCACCCAATTTTTTCCAACAAATAGATTATTGGAATGACCATACACACAGATCTTCAATGGGATTCATATTAATTTAATCTTGATAACTATTGTTATATGAAAACTATACAAATGAAATATTATTCTCTCAAGAATTTCCAAATATTATCACATTTTCTCAAAGTATATCCTTGGGAATATATATTGGACCACTTAATCTAAACGTCCATATGACGGTGATATTTCATTATCATATTTAGATAATATCCATCCACCTCTAGAATACTACTTCGGAAATGTGATGTAATGTTATCGGTTTGATAAAAAACAATATCTTAAGGAATGATATGGAGTCTTATGATCTCCCTAACATAAAGGTTCTATATCACCTCCATATTTATTAACTCCTTGATAAGAAGTAAATGTTCTATCTTTGTCAATCCATCGATGAGCGCCCAAATAGAATCCTTTATACTCAGAGTGTGCGGTAAGATAATCATGATATCCAAGAAAATTTAATCCCACTTCAATATTTTCATGGAAAGGGTCTTAAATAAACTATTGGGTCTCTAATTCCCAAAATTGATCAACTAACAACTGAGACACTGAGACACAAAATCAAAAACCGATCACCTCATCCCTGGCCACCAATATTGGCATTTCATTTCATAAAACATTTTGGTATCTCTAGGGTAATGAAACTAATTAGGATGGTTCCCGTCCTCTATAAACTCATTCATCTTGTGAAATGGGATGATAGGTCTCTTCTAAAATAGGAGATATCCCAATTGAAACTGATATAGACTACTCAAGGCCACCTCTATATTTAAATATATTATAAGAAACTGGAATTATGAATCTACGTGCTACTCAAAATGGATCTGATAATATGTGGAATATGTCACCTGCACACAAGTTAGGAACAACTTATCATATTTCTCCTTTATATCCACATCCATATTAGAAAAAAAAACTCATTTGGAATCATTCCACCCTATATTCCTTCAGGACCTTGGTTTAGAGTTTCTTATTAAAGGCATTGACTACCATATTCCCATTCATATATATAATCTATATCAAAATCAAAAACTTGGAGATACTCTACCAAGTTCCTCTTCAAAATATTCAATTCCATCAAGGTGAAAACATATTTTAGACTCTTTTGGTCTAAATATAATTTAAATTATTCCTTGAAAAGATAGTCATTCCATTCATTCAAAGCATACATCAACACTTTTAAATTTTTGTTGTGAGTGGGGTAACTAATCCCATGAGTGAGTAATTTGTGAGTCACGTACACTACCCCATGATCAATCTACATAATCATGCACCCCAGTGTTGAATCCAAATCATCATAATACATGACATAACCCTGAACTAGCTTTGGGAGAATCAAAATCAAAGTTGAATTCAACCTCAAATTAATGTCCTCAAATAACCTCAAGAACTTATCATCACATAAAAAATTTACAGGTTTCATTTATATACTATTAATGGTGATGAAAACATATATAAGTACTGAAAAATGCATATAATATATGTTCATACCCAAGAAGTTTCTAAATTTAAACACGTTAGTGGGATTATGTAAAAACATCAAAACATGGATCTTCTTAGGATCCACTAAGATTCCATTGTATGATATTATGTGACCTAATAATATTACTTCTTGAATCAAAAACTATAATTTAGATAATATTTTACATGAAGTTTTATCTAAAGGTTTACATGATAATGATTAAATGGTCCTCATGTTACAATATCATTTTAGAGTACACCAGGATTTCATCAATGGAAACAACCATTGAAAATCCAGGTATCGAAAGAATATTCAGTTCATCAATCCCATAAAAACTATATGAACATTAGTAAGGACCAATGGGATATCCAAATACTCATAATTCACATACCAACATCTAAAATATATCACAATAACATCTTCTCCCCAAACCTGCAGCTAATGGTATGCTGATAACATATCAATCATTAAAAACTACTAGGGTCCCCTATGATGGTCGAAGAGATCATCAATTCTGGGTAATTTGTATTTAATCTTGATGGTCACCTAGTTGATCTTTTGGTAATTGATACAATTTCATTGTCTTCTATCCACCTTCATTGTAAAGTGGACTAGGTATGCCTATAGTGAAGCACTCAACTGAGTAAATCCATTGTCTTAAAGATCCTCCAAATGATATTTTAATTTAATTTGCTCAGTTCGAACTATATGATAATATGAAAAAAATGGATCTCGTCCCAAGAAGTAATTTTCTAATGATTTCTACATATCATTGAGGATTTATCCTAGAAAATTCATTCAAAATGAACTTTGATATTCTTTTACAACTATTGATATTTTTCTTATGGAACCATTCTCAATCACATTGAAGGGAAAACAAAACAACTCACAGGAAATCATTTAATCATCTATAATAATAGGTACTTCCTTCTAAGGACCATGGTCTCACTCACGCTAGAAGACATGAGTATTCTCCTCATGATATAATATCTATACTCTATGATGATAGTAAATTTTCTACACATTTACAAATATTTGTGATGAGATAAAAAATTTCCAAGTCAAGGATCAATAAATCTCACATAATCTAAAATTTAGTAATAACCAATTGCAAGTCTAGAAATATGATTTTATAATCCTTTGCAAGAAAAGGGGAAATATATTACATAAGTGGAATCAAATATGATAAAAATCTCAATATATCAATAAACATATAATATATAAAATAATGAGATATACATGTATAAATCAATTGAAAATCCGTGGAAGAAGGAATAAACACCATACCTCTAATGATGGTTGGACCAACATCCATATCCACAGGAACATGCTTAGATACATATAAATATATGGATTTCAATACAACCTTTATATTATTAGTTATATAAGAATACCCCTTAGTCTGAGGATTTGTTCCCTCATCCTTAAATGCACCGAAGTAAACCCAGGAGCTCCTTGAGATAGAATATCTGACTCAATAATCCTAATGGGGATATCTATAGAAGCGTTGAAGTTAGTTAAGGAACCCACATTAGTGGATTTACCTAGGTATATATTGATATTGTGGTTTAGCATATCATTATTTCCCACACTGAATTAGGTCACAAATTTACAACATGACAAGCCCATTGTTAGAGTTTCTGATGAATTGTGGGTCACCCACCAGTGCCAGGGAAAAACACATCTAGATTCTATATATGGTTATATCATGAGATATAACAACCTTATACTACTAAAGGGGTTCCAATAATAACTAACAAACCTAATAAATCATTCTTAGCTACTGAATCGTTATCCCATACCTCTGTATAGGTTAGTATAGAAATGTTAATATGCCTCGAACAGATCTCCATCTTTAAGAACTTATCGAAATCCATATCCTTGAGATATTCATTCATGATGAGCATGGGGGGATGATTAACAAAATCTATTAAATGAGTGGATTACTCTATTACTGAAGTTATCCCTTTATATAGACTCATGAATTCATGAGATCTTACCGCCCTTAATTTTTTAAGACAAAATTATTTTGTTAATAGTATCTTGAATGAGACTTCAGTGAGATCCTCATCCAACCTAGATTGCATTATGGACTCCCACCACTTTTTAATAGGTCCCTCTAACATCAAGGTGGAAATTTCAACATTAGTGGTCCTTTATGTCGTAAGATAATGGAATATGTACCCAATCTTTTTGATCCACTCCTAAGGTTCTTGAGGTCCATTATCACCATGAATGGTCAGTGAATTTTTTTAGTATACTCTTGATAATGATCCCCCAAATAGTATAGATTTATGAACCCCGCATGGAACAAATATTAAATGTTCTAAATAAAAAATTCCACAATATCAGGTATTAGTAAAGAGTGAGACTATGGGACATGCTCTACAACTTCCTCTCTTCAGTTCCTATGGGATATTTTTGGAGTCATGTTATATATAACACAAGACATAAACTACAAAAATACAAAATTACAATTTGAAAATAGTCAATTTAATCACAATATCTCATTCAATCACTATAAGACACATAATATCATCAATAAATGTAATTTTATATACTAAAGGGGTAAAAATATTGAAAATTTATTCATTTTACCATGGTGTGTAGTTTGGTCACATGGTTTGAAAAATCATGCACCAACCATGTGAAATATAATTAGAAGGATTATGAATATATCTTCATGGTTTTCCTATAGTTTCTACTAATTGAGCACCAAAACCTTGCACATCTTATTTAATCCCCTTTTTTCACACAAAACTCAAAAATTCTACAAACCAAACATGGGTTCTTCCTAAAACCAGCAACCAAAAATAATCAACATCAAATATCATCACAAAAAAAAACAAAATCTAGCTCATATCCAAAACACAAATCTCAAAAACCCATGGCATGTTTATGTTTTTTCAAGAAGGTGAACTGGCTATGAACTACCCTACTCCATCCTCTTAATATTTAATCATCTAACTTCTATTAATACTTTAGTTTCATACCCTCAATTTGTATGTGATTATATTTTGTAATGAAATATACCTGTTCGACCTGAAGCATCCCCTAATTCACCCCACCATAAAACCTAAATCATGTTCTTGAACACCATTGGATGATGCCAAGCACTAGGGTCCTAAAATAAAACTATTTTGGAATAACTTCATCATTGTAATAATAATAAAATACATATTAATTACACTCAAATTCCATCATGACCCATCCATATATTGGATGTCCATTCTGAAAATAAATGGCTCAATAATATAAAAGACATCCAAACATTGTGTATGGAGTAGAAATATCTAAAAAAAATTAAACATCTCATCACTTGAAAAATAAATTTGTGATAAAAATATGTTTACATCATGAGTCAAAATGAGAACATGGGTGAAGTGTTTTGTATAAAAATAAACCTAAAATCAGAGAGGCTTTCAAAAAACTTCACATGACCCATGGTCTCCTAGATAAACCTAGTTAAGAAGGTTAATGAACATCTGTAAGAGCTACCAAACTACTTGGAAGCCCTTAATTTAATGAATCTTGAGAAACAATGTCTTCATACACTCAAATAAATATATATGATGTGAATAGAAACTCGATAGGTTACCATTCAACTTCAACACTTAACTGGTTAAAATTTTCTAAATTCTTCTCATAGATCATTTATGATTTCATAATAGTTGTGAATTTTCCATTCAATAATATTGATTTAACTTTAGAATAATCTTTTTCACTTTTAGATGATTTTTTAATCATATTTACAGGTATATATTTTTCAATTGCGTAAAGAATTTATTTTTTCGACCATAAGATGGTTAAAATCTTCAGACATGGAAGTCATTGCCTTTCTAAAACATTCTAGACAATGATTCAAAAAATTAAATGATAACAAATATCTTCACATAATGTAGAATATAACCCTCCAAGACAGTCCTAAATAACATCCCTCACATTTTTTTTCTTAAAAATCATCATGTGTGGAATGAATTAAAGTTAGAGATTCAACCAATTCACTCAACATTTTTCTGACAGTAGTAATTTGACCTACTGCTCCAACGTGTATACTATAAAAATATTCAGCATCATGTTTTGGAATATTTTATTCCTTTATTTCATCAGGAATAGCTTCCTGGATATGTGAAAACTATCCCATTTATACACTTCCATGATAAACACACTTGATCAATGTCACAAGGGTAAAAACATTATGATCAGAATATAAGGATGGAATTTGAATCCTCATTTCATTCAAATCGTTTGCTATTAAACAAAAAGTACATATCTCAAATGGTTTTTTAATCATTAAATATTCATCATGAAATTTAAAAAAAGGTCATCAATGTCTAATTTTAAACTAGGATAGACTTGAAATATTCAAAAACTTCCTTAGAAATGAGTATTTCCTTTAACTTCTTCTGCTCATCCCCTGCCTCCTTTAAACCAAATTTCATATTGGATATTTTATCCCTTGTTTTTAATAATTTGAGTTCTTAATAGCGGAAAATCGGTGAATATCATCATAAAAAAATGAGTCATCCTTCTTGACATGGGAGGAAATTTCTTCACGTTCAGCCTTGTCATGGGCACTCTCATCTGTTGATCTTTCTTCAGAATTTTCATATAAAATATTTGTCTTTTCAACGGATTCAATAGTAACATGGTCATCACCTTCACCATCCCATTACACCTTTAAACCACCTTTAATAATATATATTTCATAAATAATTTTATAATTATATGAGACTATACCAAGGTCCATAGGGTGTATATACTCATAAAAAATGGCATCCTCGTCATCGATAGGTGAGGGAATTTCTCCATGGACAGCCTTGTCATGGACACCCTCAAATTCATAACATTCATGATCATTTTCTTATGAAATCCCTATCTTTTAAATGGATTCATTAGCAACCTTCTCATTACTATCAAAATCCATTTTTTCAGTCTCCCCCTCAACTCTAGAATATATCCCTTCTACCTCTATACACTCGTTGTTGTTAGCATATCTTTTTACGAACACTAAAATGTTCTTTGAAGCATTACAAGTAAATATTGTATTGTTTTAAACACCAGCTGATATAGTAAAATAATGATTTCATGTATTAGAAATTTACTCCTTGGTAGGAACATAACTCTTCATATATTTTTCTCAGTACTTCCAAATTTTTTTAAAAATTATGATAAAACTACCAGACTTTAGTGTCATACACATATTTGGTCTTCTCTATATCAAAAACAAACTCCAATTTGTGAGAAATAAAAGCTATCTTTAGGATAAGACTCATCCTATTCATCAAATAAAAATAAATATCCTTTAATGATATTATATCCCTATTTGAAATGGCGTTATTGTATTTCATATCAAAAATAGAAGATACACCAGGCTCCAATATTTTCAACATTCCCATTTAATAAAAAAATGAAGTTTGAATCTAGGGTTTGGATTCCAAAAAAGGATGGATTGGCCTAAGGCTTTGAAGAAATTGAATCTTGATCAAAGAAACAAATGAATTTAAGTAATAATAATAGTATAGTTCAACGACAATGTTGTTCCAACTATGGAATTTCACTATAGAATATTTCCATTTTAGCGCAAAAATAGCCCTAGTTTGGAGCTCTGATCCACGCTAAAATAGATTTTTTACATCTTGGTTGTAGATGGTCGCATAGGGGGGTATGTAAGGTGAGCCAAAAAAATTGTGAAAATTAATCTTTGATTTGGATAGTGAAAATTTATAAAATAGATATTTCCATAGACACACTCTTTACTCATGAACTGACAAAAGGCTTAAATTTAGGCCCATGAAGATTGTACATATAGTATAACTAATTAATTTTAAAAAATATTTAATCCAAAGAATCATTAGAGTAAATTCAAATTTTGTTCTTTCAGTCACATTATCACATTTTTGTTATATAAAAAAGAAAATAACTATAAATTAATATCATAATTAATTTTTCACTCAAAAATACAAAATTATAGGAATATAGAACTTAATTAATGTTGAATATGGAATATAATTTTATTAAATAATGAGAAAATATGTGATGTCATGAAAAAAATACATGAATAGATATTCATAAACTCCATAAAAAAATAATTTGGCCATTAGATCATTGGTGATTTTGTAAGATGATTTGGGATCATCAATCTTATAAGGAGATGATTGTGGCTGAGAAGAACTGGAAACAGGTTTCAGTTTTGAGGATCTCAAAATATGTATCCCATAAAATGTATTTGGTCTAGCTTTTGGAGATGGATCATGTACAAACTGTACATGAAATAAACCATGTTGACCAAGAACATACTTCATATGTTCTTAGATGCTTTATGGGGGTCTTATATTTGTGGTCCATGATCTATGTTTCCTATCAACTCATATATTGAATGACAACACAGATCTAACATTTTAATGATGCAGTCCTTTCTGAACACTATAATATTTTCATATTATATCCTTAATAAAAAAATTTATAAATTTTCCACGTTCTTCATAT
This sequence comes from Viscum album, assembly GCA_963277665.1. Classification (NCBI taxonomy): domain Eukaryota; kingdom Viridiplantae; phylum Streptophyta; class Magnoliopsida; order Santalales; family Viscaceae; genus Viscum; species Viscum album. The sequence continues at coordinate 114,858,120 of OY728161.1, forward strand.
CTTTGTTGTCTACAAACTATACAAGGAATGGATCGATTCTCTTACCTCATTCATCTATGATGTTATTCCAAATACATGTACCATTTTATTTATATTCTCTTAACATCATATCAATGACCATGAAAGAACTATTAGGTGAATTCAGAATATTCTAAAATCCATCCATCAAATAAGTATAACCTTCAACATCAGTAACTAAATAATTAAACTTTTCCAACTCATTCTCAAGTATCATATTTGCTTTCAGATTAGAAGTTACTTGGTAACTAAGTGTAACTAGTTTTCCTTTAGAATATTATTTTTCTATTTTAGATAATTCTGATTTATATTCATATGTAATTTTAATTCAATTTCAATAATAATGTATTTTTTCCTACTATATGTTCTTGAAAATCTTCATACATGGTAGTCCTCATATATGTAAAAAGTGAATTCCAACGATCCGAATAAAACCAAAGAGAAGTAATATGTTCCCATAAATTAGTATATAAACCTTTAAAATGGTCCAAATCAACCTCCCTAACATTTTATGGTATTAAATCTTCATGTTTGGAACACATTACTATTAGAGATTCAACCAATTCAGTAAACAGTTTTCCAAAATTTGTAATTTCACTTACTACTCCAGCATGTATGCTATCAAAAAGTTCCTTAGAATATTTTGGAATTTTTGATGAAATTACTTCTTCAATAATATCATCCTTGGTTATTGAAAATTCATCCATTGATTTGTTTTCATAATGAATACACTTGATCTCTATAGTACGAGTAGAAACATCCTCAATAGAAGCTAGAGAATACATTTGAGTTTTCATTTCCATTAAATCATTAGAAATAGTACATTATGTACCTCTCTCAACTGGTTTGTTAATTTTTAAAAATTTGTTTTGATCTTTCATCATTTGTTTCATCTCATCACATTATAATTTTGATTCCACACCAGACATGAAATATTAAAAAAGTTCCTTAAAACAGATGTTGTCTTACACTTTTTTGTCACATCCCATGCCTCCACCAAACGACCTATCATATTAGATATTTCACCACATTAATTTTATAATATGATAGTATACTAATGAAAAATGGGTGTATATTCTCATAAAAACAATGTATTCTTCCATGATAAGTGAGGAAATTTCTTCATGGCCAGTTTTGTCATGGGAACCCTCATCTGAAGTAATTTCATCATCATTTTCATCTGAAATCATAGTATTTTCAATTGATTCCATAGAAACATGATCATTACCTTAACCATCACTTGCATCCTTTAAACCAGTTTTCATATCAGATATTTCAACATGTGTTTTTTAATGAGATCAATGTATACTAGGGGCCAATGGGTATAGATCCCCATCAAAAATTACATCTTCAACCTCAATATGGGATAGAATTTATTCATGTGAATCCTTGGCATGGGAATTCCGATGTTCATAACATTCATAATAATTTTCATATTAATTATTTGTATTTTCAAAATTATTTTTTACAAAATATTCATTACCTTCACCATATCTTTCAGTATCCTCCCCCTGATCTCCAGAAGGGTTCCCAATTCCTCTTCATAGTCACTGCTATTAGCATCTCTTTTCCCAAGAACAATCATTTTCTATGAATCGGTACAAATAAATATTGTTCTGTTTAAAATGATAGATAATTGAGTATAATTATGATTAAATTTATTACTAGTTTCCTTCATGAGAGTAACACTGCCTTTCTAAAATAGTAGTGTCAGAATCCTTCCATATAGATAATAATTATGTCTAATTTTTTCATTCATAAAATGATCCATAAACCTCATCATATATCAGGCTAGGTTCACTTTATTATCATTCAAAATCATGTACATGAGATACATGTCTTTATATGGGACTTTTTCATAATTTTCTACACTCTGACCACTGCAAGTTTGAATAAATTTTCAAAGGAAATTGTTTTCATGTTATAAAATAGTAAATTACACTTTCTTATTATTAGATTACCAAAATAGATAAAACATTATATCATAATATTTGATATCACCATCATCCACCAAGTATTTATTGTACATAATAATTTCATCATGTTCTTAGTGAAATATAATCAATAACTATATATATATAAAATATATTTCTCTTTAGGATAATATTCATCCTATTCATTGAATAAATATGAATAACCATACCGAATATGATATCTCTATTTGAAATGACGTTCTTGGATTTCATAGAAGAAACAAGAGTTCAACCATGTTTTGACCTTTTTGTCTTTCCCATTTCGCCAAAAATGATAAAATTAGGAAGCTAGGGTTTAGTTTCTAAAATAGAAGGACTCGACATAGGTTTCAATTTGCTTAAACCCCAATAAAATTTATAAATGAATCAATGTAAAAAATATTATATCAATGCAATATTGCAGTTCCAAATATGGCAGTGCATTGTAGATTTTTTCCATTTTTGTGCATCCAGTAGAACTTGTTTGGATCATTGATCTACACTATATTTTTACCGCTCATCTGGACATGGTAGCATGTGGGATTATGTATGGTGATCCAAAAAAATATGAAAATTGATGTTTGAAAAGTAAAATTAAACATTATAAACGAAACACTTCCCTAGAAACCCATATACTTGAGAAATGACAAAGGGATTAAATATGGGCCCCTTCATTTATGCACATAGAACAACTAATTAAATATAAAAAATATTTAAACCAATGATCCAATAAATTAAGGTTAAATTTTCAACTCTCGGTTACAATCCTCACTTTTTGAGATATTAGAGAGAAAATAATTAGAAATGAATCACACAATTAATTTTTGACACAAAAATAGAAATTGCAAGAATATTGCACTGAATTGAAGTTAAATATGGTGTGTAAATTTATTAAATAATGAGAAAATTTTGATATCATGAAAAAAATAATGAAATAACTTGTCAAAAACATTAAAAAGAAAATCCTTTGGCCTTTGGATCATTGGTGTTTGGCTAAGATGATTCAGGATCAACAAGTTTACGATTAGAGGACTATGATTGTGATGAACTAGAAATTGGTTTAGGATATGAGGGACTCATTATAGGTAGACCATAAAATGTATTTGGTGTAGGTTTCAGAGATGAATCCTAAACAAAATATTAATGAAATGATGAATGTATACCTTGAACATTCTTGAAATGTGAACTAGAAGATGCATTGTTGTCTTCTATTCGAGTCCCAATATCTATGTTTCCTATCATCTCATGTAATTTACTTCTAGATATATTTAATATTTTAATTATCTATTAATTTAAAAAATATATAAGAGTTACATATCCCAGACTTAATGAAAAATAGTACAAATTTTTCATGTGCTTTATCTCTTTACTATCTACAAACTGTAGAGATACTTGATCCATTATCCTCTCCCATTTATCGATGATGTTTTTCAAAATACCTGTGACATTTTTCTCATATTCTCTTAATATCATATCAATAACATTGGAAGAATTCATAGGTTCTTTGAGACTCTTTTTGAATACCTCCATCAAAGTACACTAACCTTCAACATTGAAAGCTAACTACATAAATTGTTCCAAATCCTTTTTAGAAATCATATTTGATTTTAGATCAGCTATTCGTTTATCAATAAATTATATTGATTTCCCATCAGTATATTATTTTCCACTTTCATATGATTTTGATTCATATATGGAGGAATAAGTATTTCTAATTGGATCAAATTTTCATTTTTTCCCTATCATAAGATGATAGAATATATTCAGACATGGTAGTCCTCATATTTGTAAAAAGTGCATGCCACTGATTCAAATAAATCAAAGAGAATAAATAGCATCACATACTGTAGTAGGTAAATTCCCAAGACAGTCCTCAATAATTTTCCTCAAAATTTATTCTTTAAAATCATCATGTGTGGATGGAATATCGACTAGAGAATCAAACAATCCAGTCAATATTTTTCTAAGAGCTGTAATTTCACTTAATTCACCCCAATGTATACAATCAAAATATTTCCCAACATGTTTTTGAATATCTAATGAATATAATTATTCAATAATAGAATTATTGATAATGTAATGATATTACATTGAATCATTGTCATGTTGAACGCACATGATCTATATTGAAATAGTATAAACATTCTCAATAGAAGTTAGAGAATACATTTGACTCCTCATTTCCATAAAATATTCAGCAATTGAACCTGAAGTGGCTATATTATCCGGTTTTTCCATCTTTAAAAATTTGGTTTTGAACATTGAAAATTTATTTCGACTCATAAAATTCATAATTTGAATAAATACCAGACATGAAATGTTGTTAAAATTCCTCATAAATGGTTGTTTCTTTAAACTTCTTCAACTTATCCCTTTCCTCATTTAAAACATATTTCATATCAGATATTTCATTGAATGTGTTGTTAATATTACATTATAGAAATGGAAAATTGATGTAGATACTCATTAATAATTTATTCATCTTCCTCAACATGTGAGGGAGTATCTTTATGGCCATCCTTGTCAGGCGAGCCATTATATCTATAACATTCATCAGTATTTTTTATTTGAAATCTTAGTCTTTTCAATAGATTAGTTAGCAACCTTCTCATTACCATCACAAGATATTTCCTTTTATAAACCAACTCTAATATCATATATTTCATCATGCATTTTTTGAAGATATGAGAGTATACTAGGGTCCAACTTCTGTAGTTCCTCATAAAAAACCACATGATCATCCTTGAAAGTTGAGGGAATTTCTCCATGGCCAACATTTCCTTGGGTACCTTCATCTTCAAAACATTCATTATAATTTTCATATGAAATTGTTGTAATTTAAATAGACTCATTAGATACAAGCTAATTATAGTCACCATCACTTTCAGCAACCTCCCCCTCAACTCCAGAAGGGTTCCATACTTCCTCTACAAAGACACTACAGTTAATGTCTCGTTTTACGACCACTAATCTGTTTTTTGAAGCATTCCAAGTAAATATTTTATTGTTTAAAACACTTTTTGGTAGAGTACAATTAAGATGAAATGTCCTAATAGTTTCTTCCTTTAGGGGAAGATCACTCTTCTTAAATAGTGGAGTTAGAATCCTTTTGTAAGGATAATAATTCAAGATCCTTTGTCCTTTCCTAAAATGATACACCACCCTCATCGTATATTTTAGAAGGATCATTTTATTATCTTTAAAAAATATTTACGTGTGATACATGTATTCATAGATAAATTTATCAATATTAATTAACCTATAAGTAATTCTTGTTTGACTAAACATACAAATAACAATGTATTATGGTTCCAAAACATTAAATTTTTATTTCTTGATGTTAGAGTATCCAAATAGATGAAAAATTATATCAGCAGCCTTGATCTCACCATCATCCACCGAGGATTTATTGTAAACAAAAAATGCTTCATGTGGACACTGAAAATACCATCTAGATCTATAGATGTAAATGGTATTTCTTTTCCATTTACATTTGATTATAAACCATCCTTGACACTTCCAAAAAAATTCAAAACTATCACAAAACTCCTTTACATTAGTTTTGTACACATATTTAGTCTTCCTCACATAAATAAAATCCCATCTTTGAAAAGTCATAAATATATTTTGGATAAGAATCAACCTATTCATAAAATAAAAATCAATAACCTTACCTAGAATGATATCAATGTTTGGAAAGACTTTGTTGGATATCATAGAAAAAACGGAAGAGGCATCGGGCTCCAAAATTTCGATCTTTCCCATTTCACCAAAAATAATAAAATTAGGACTCAAGTGTATGATTTCAAGAAAGGAAGGATTGTATTTATATTTCTATGGTATTGAACTATGATCCATGGTGTAAATGAATAGATGTAAACAAATAGTACAACACAACTATAGTGCAATGCTAAATATGGTGGGGTGTTGTAGCATATCAGTGTTATAAAAGAACCAATAATATTGGTTGGGATCTATAATCCATAGTAAAATAGTTTTTTATCACTCTTTTGCAGATGTTCTCATGGGGGGTTACGTAAGGTGAGCGAAAAAATTATGAAAATTAATTTTTGAATAGTTCATTTAAAATTAATAAAAGAGAGACTTCCTCACAAACCCTCAGAACTCGAGAAATGAAAAAGGGATTAAATATATGCCCATGTATATTTTTCATATACTATATATAGATAATTTTAATAAATATTTAAACCAAATAATTAGTAGAGTAATGCAACATTTTTTGTTTTCTATCACATTCTCTCCTTTTGTGATGTCAAAAAGAAAATATTTATAAATTAATGGAAAAAATTATTTTTTCACACAAAAATAGTTATTGGAGGTATATAGAACTAAATTGAAGTGGTGTCTATAATGTATTTTTATTAAATAATTATAATATTAGAGAAATCAAGAAAACAAGATAATAATTAATAGTCAAAACACCAAACACACAATCATTTGGCCTTTGGATAATTGGTGTTCGGGTTGTATGATTCAGGGTCAGTAAGCTTACGATCAGAGGACTATGGCTCTGAAGAACCAGAAACAGGTTTAGTATTTAAGTTTCTCATAATATGTAGACTATAAAATTTATTTTTTGTAGGTTTTAGAGATATAACCTATACAAAATATTCATTAAATGAATCATATGGACCTAGAAATTGCTTCAAATGTTCTATAGAAGTAGTAGTGGAATCTTCTGTTCAAGGTCAAAGAGCCATGTTTCCTCTCAGATCATATAATTCACCGCTAAATAGATACAATAATTTAATTTTATATCACTTTTAATGATCTATAAGAGTTTTATATCACTTCCTCAATGAGAAAATGTAAATATTTTTCATGTGCTTCGTCTCTTTGGTGTCTACAAAATGTATAGATAATTTATCAATTCTCTTATCCCATTCATCTTTGATGTTATTCAAAAAAACTTGTGACCTTTTATTTAGATTATTTTATCATCATGGAAAAACCATGGAATTCAGTCTTAGGTGATTTGATACGCTTTTTAAATTCCTCCATAAAAGTACAAGAACCTTCAACATTGGAAACTAACTACTTAAACCATTTCAAATCCTTGTCAACTATCATATTTTATTTCATATTAGTTGTTCATTTTTTACTCACTACTATTTATTTTATTTTAGAATCTTATACTTCACTTTTAGATTATTTTGGTTTAGATGCTTGCATATAAGTATTTTCAATGGCATCAGAAATGAGTTTTTGTTCTAACATTATATGTTGAAGATCTTCAGACATAGTAGTCCTCACCAGAGTAAAAATTTCATACAACTAATTCAAAAAATATATAACAGAAGAAAGATCATCACATACTATATTAGATAAACTTCAATGTTAGTCCTCAACAACTATCATCACATTTGATGATTTAAAATCATCATGTGTGGAACACATGTCTTTTAGATCTTCAAATAATTCAATAAATTTTTTCTAATAATTGTAACTTCACTTACAACTCTAGCATGTATACTATAAAATATTCATCAATGTGTTTTTTTATTTTTGAGGCCATTATTTATTAATGAATATATTCCTTGATAAGTGACAAATATTCCATTGATATTCTGACTTTTTGAACACACATGATCTATAAAACATGATTAGAAATATCCTTATCAGAAGCTTGAAAATAAATTTGACTCCTCATTTCCAATAAATCATCATATATATATCCAGAAGTACTTTCCCCAACCAATTTGTTCATTTATAAAATTTTTTTTGAACATGAAACATTTATTTAATATTATCTATGTCTAATTTTGAATTCATAATGGACATGAAATCAACAAAAACACCCTGAGAAATGGATGTTTCCTTCTACTTCTTCATCAGAACCCTTCTCTCCTTTAATCCACCTGTCATATCAGATATTTCATCCCATGTATTTTCATAAGATGAGAGTATAACTGTGGAAAATGTTTTTATATACTCCTCAAAAATTGAACCGCCTTCTTCGATAGGTGAGGTAATTTCTTTATGGAAAAAATTATTATGGAAACCTAATTTTTCGAACTTTCATCATCATTTTCATCTGAAAACTTAGTGATTTAAATAGATTCGTTAGAAACCTACTCATTAAATTCACTATCCCTTGCCCCAATTAAACCACTTTTCATATCAGATATTTCATCATACATTTTTTGATGAGATGAGAGTATAATAGGGACCATTATGTGTAGATCCTCATCAAATATTGCATTGTCATCCTTGACAGGTGATGTAATTTTATCATGGACATCCTTTTCATGGGAACCCTCATATACACAACATTCATCATCATTTTTATATGAAATATTCTTCTTTTTAATGGATTTGTTTGAAACCTTCTCATTAGCTTCATAATCCCTTTCAACAGCCTCCCCCTAAACTCCAAAAGGGTTCCCCACATCCTCTTCAATCTCAATGTTGTTAGATTGTATTTTCCCGACCACAAACCTTTTATGTGAATACTTCAATGTAAATAATGTATTATTTAAAACACTAGCTGATAGAATACAATTTTGATGACATGACATAGCATTTTTTATCATTGAGAGGAATATCACTCTTATTAATCATCATATTCATTATCCTTACAAAATGATAATAATTCAATATTATTTTTCCTTTCATACAATGGTAAATCACACTCAACATGTATCTAGGAAGGTTCACTTTTTTCTCATTCAGTATCATGTACATGAGATACATGTTTTCATAGAGGAAATTTTCAAACAGCCCTAACCTTTGAGAAATTTCCATTTGAATATACATGAAAATAACCTTGTTTTTAGTTTTCAAAACCATACATTTCCCTTTCATAATTTTAAAAGATCCATATAGATAAAACATTATATCAGTAGTAATGATCTCCCCATCATCCATCGAGGATTTATTTTACATAAACATTCCTTCATGTGGACACTGAAATAGCTCATCTAGATCAATACATGTAAATGATATTTCCTATAAATTTACATTTTATTATCAACTATCCTCATTAATTCCAAAAACATATTAATCATTATCATAAAAATCATCATCTTTAGTTTCATACAAATATTTAGTCTTCTCCACATAAAAAACATACACCCATTTTTAAAAACTCAAAACTCTCATTCAGATAATATTCATCTTATTCATCAAATCAATAAAAATAACCTTAACTTGTATGATATCTCTATTTAGAATTAATTTCATGTATTTCTTATTCGAAACAGAATAATCCCCAAGATTTGATCTTTTTACCTTTCTTATTTCACCAAAATTTTTCAAATCATGAATATAGGGCTTGGTTTCCATAAAGGGAGGATCGACGTTAGATTTCAAAGGGTTTGAACCTCTATCTAAGGTGTAAAAAAATATGTAATAAAATAGTATAGCACCACTATATTGAAGCACAAAATATAGCGCTCCACAATAGAATATCTCCAATTTAGCACCTCTAATGATGTGGAGTTTGAGATCTGATCCATGATAAAATAGAATTTTTACCACTCATTTGGAGACAATTGCATAGTGGGTTACATAACTTTGGACAATTTTAAAATAAATATTTGAATAGGATAGTTAATATTTATAAAATATAGACTTCCCTAGACACCCTTATCACTTGATAAATGAAAAAGGGATTAAAGTAGACACTAGAAAATTATTCATATATTATAACTAATTAATACCATCGAATATTTAAACCAAAGGATCATCATAGTAACATTTTTTTTGTTTTCAGGTACATTATCCCCTTTTTGAGATATCAATAAAATATTTAGAAATAAATAGAATAATTAATATTTCACACTCAAATAGAAATTCAAGTAATATATCACTGTATTGAAGTAGAATATATCATGTAATTGTAATAAATAATGAGAATAGATGTGCAGTCAAGAATGAAATAGAAGAATAAATAGTAAAAAACACCAAGAAAAAATCAATTAGAATTTGGATCATTAGTGATTGGATTAGATGATTTGGGATAAGAAATCTGACGATTCGTGGAATGTGGCTGTGAAGAACTGGAAATTGGTCTAGGATTTGAGGGTCACATAATAGGTAGACCATAAAATATTTTTTTTAGGTTTCAATGATGTATCATGCACAAACTATTTATTAAATTAACCATTTAGACCTAGAACATGCTTCAAATATGCTCTATAAAAAATAGTAGTTTCTTATATTAAATGTCCAAGACCCTTATTCCCTCTCATCTCTTATAATGAACTATTATATAGACCCAATATTTTAATTATCTTGTACTTTATGAATTATTTAATATTTTCATATCCATTCCCCATTGTAAAACTAAAAAAAAATTCATGTTCTTTATCTCTTCTTTTTCTAGAAATGTTATAGAGAATTGATCCACTATCCTTTACCATTCATCTATTATGTTATTCAAAATACATGTGACTATTTCTTCGGATTTTCATAACATAATATCAAAAACATTGAAATAAGTATCAGGTGATTTGAAACTCTTTTCAAATTCCTCCATCATATTAAAAGAAAAATATACTTCTGGAATCTAACTACTTAATATTTTCCAAATTCTTCTCCACAATCATATCTGATTTTGGATAAGTTGTTCCATTATCACTCAAAAATACTAATTTCCTTTGAAGTTTCTTTTTAAATTTTTGACAATTTTGATTTAGATATAGAGGTATAAGTATTTTCAATTTCACCATGAATGAATTTTTTTTCCTATCATATGATTATAAAATTATTCAAACCTTATAGTCCTCATATATGTAAAAATAGATTACTACGAATTCATAAAAATCAAGTAGAAGAAACATCATCACATACAGTAGTAGAAAAACCATGATAGACCTCAATAACGTTCCTCACATTTGATGATTTAAAATCATTAGTTTTGGAATGAATATCAATTAGAGCTTCAACCAATTCTGTCAATGTTTTTCAAATAGTTTTAATTTCACTTACTCCTCACTCATACTTTGGAATATCTGATACCTTTATATATTCTATAATATCTTCCTTGGTAAGTTAAAAAAATTTCATTGATACACTATTATTATGAACACACTTGATCTATGTAGCATGTGTAGAAATATCCTCTGCAGAATCTAGAGAAGGCATTTGACTCCTTATTTCCTTAACATATTCTGTTTTATAACAAGATGTACCCATCTCAACAAGTTTTTTCTTCTTTAAAAATTCATTTTGAGCTTTAAACATTTATTTCATCTCATCAAATTTTGATTTAGAAGCCACACAAGAATTTAAATATTTACTTATAAATGGATGTTGAATTCCATTTCTTTATATTACCCCTTTCCTACTTTAAATCGCATTTCATATCAGATACTTCATCCCATATTTATTTTATAATATGAGAGTATACCAGTGGAATAAAATTTAAATCTGCATCAAAAACTGGGTCTTCTTCCTCGACAGGGTAGGTAATTTCCTTATGCCAATCCTTGTCATGGGAACCCTCATCTATATAACATTCATCATCATTTTCTTCTATAATATTAGTCATTTTAGTGGATTTATTAGAAAACTTCTCATTACCATCACCATCACATTATTCCTTTAACCCACCTTTCATATTAGATATTCCATCATCTATTTTTTGATGAGATGAGAGTATAACAGGGGAAAATATGTGTAGATCATCATAAAAAATTGCATCATCATCCACATCAAGTGATATAATTTCTTCATGACCCGCATTGTCTTAGGCACCCTCATCTTCATAACATTCAGCTAAATATTCATATGTAATCATAGTCTTTTCAAAAGAATAATTATCTACTAGCTCATTAACTACACCAACAATTTCTACAGCCTCCCCCTCAACTCGATAAGGGCTCACACATCCTCTTCATAGTCACTATTTTCAGCATCACTTCTCATGACCCCTAACCAGGTCTTTGAATCATTACATGTAAATCATTTATTTATTAAAACACCATCTGATAGAGTACAGTTATGATTTCTCATATTAGTAGATTTCTATTTGATAGGAAAATATCTCTTATTAAATAAAAAATTCAGAATCCTTCTATAAGGATAATTATTTAATCTCATTTTTCCATTCCTATAATGGTAAATAACCCTCATCATGTATCTAGGAAGGTTCACTTTATTCTCATTCAGAATCATTTACATTATATATATGTATTTATAGAGTAAATTTTTAATCTTCCCTACCCTGTGAGTACTTTCCATTTAATTAAACATGAAAATAACATTTTTTTCATGTTCTAAAACCTTAAATTTATCATTCATGATGTTTAAATACCCATATAGATAACAAATTATATCAACATCCTTGATCTCACCATCATCCAGAATGGATTTGTTGTATATGAACATTTATTCAAGTGGACACTAAAATAGCTCATCCAGCTCAATAGATGTACATGATATTTATTTTCCCATTAAATTTGATTATAAACCATTCTTGGTACTAAAAAAAGAAATTGAACATTATCATAAACCCCCCAACATTAATTTCAGAAACATATATAGTATTATTTTTATTAAAAAGACTCCCATCAGTGAAAACTCAAAAAAAATATCGAGATAAGATTCTTCCCATTAATCTAATCAAAATAAATAGCCTTACCTAGTATTATATCCATATTTGAAATGACTTTCTTGGATTTCTTAACAAAAACAAAAGGCACACTAGGTTATGATCATTTCATCCTTCTCATCTAACAAAAAAAGACCGAATCCGAAAACTAGGGTTTGGTTTCTAAAAAAAATGGATTGGACTTAGGTTTTTAAGGGATTAAACCTCTTTCCATGGTGAAAATAAATAGAATAAAAAAAATTATATAATCGCTACATTGAAATGCCAAATATAGAGTTCCACTATTGAATACCTTCATTTTAGTGTAACCAATAGTACTAGGTTGGATATCTGATCTACTATAAAATAGTGTTTTTACTGCTCAATTGGAGAAGTTCTCACTTGGTTTTTTGAAAGGGGAACCAAAAAAATTATAAAAATTTATGTTTGAATATGACAGTTAAAAATTTTAAAATAGATACTTCTATGGACACCCTCAGCACTCGACATGTGACAAAGGGATTAAATATCATCCCTTTAAGATTATAAATATAGTAGAAGTAAGTAATTTTAACATATATTTAAAATAAATAATAAGTAGATTAATGTAAACATTTTTTTCAATCACATTCTCCCACTTTTGTGATATTAGAAAGAACATATTTGATAAATTAATAACACAATTAACTTTCCACACTAAAATATAAATTGAAAGAATATTGCACTAAATTGAAGTAGAATCTGGCATGGACTTGTATTAAATAATTATAACAATAGTTCAGTAATGAAAACAAGACAAGAATAAATATTCAAAACACCAAGTAAAAAATAATTGGGCCATTTCATCATTGGTGTTTGGTTCAAATGATTCAGGATAAAAAATCATACTATTAGAGGAATGTGGTTGTGAATAATTGGAAATAGGTTTGGATTTAAGGGTCTCATAATAGGTAGACCATAAAATGTATTTGGTGTTGGTTTTTGATATGGATCCTACACAAAATTTTCAGGAAATTAACCCTTTGGAATTAGATGTTTCTTCAATTATGCTCTATAAGCAGTAGTGGTACCTTCTATTTGAGGTCCAAGAGCCTTGTTTCCTCTAAAAACGTATAATGAAGTACTAAAAAGATCCAATATTTTAATTATCTAGTACTTTACTAACACTATAATATTTTAATATCCCTTCATAAATGAAAAATTGTACAAATTCATCATGTGTGTCATCTCTTTTTTGTTTATAAACTGTATAGAGAACTGGTCCATTCTCCTTTCCCATTAATCTATGATGTTATTCAAAGGACCATTGAATTTTTATTTAGATTATTTAAACATCATATCAAAAACTTTTAACTATATATCATGTTCTTTGAGACTCTTTTGAAATTACTCCATCAATAGAAAATGACCTTCAGCTTTGGCAACTAATAGCTTAAGCTTTTCTAAATCGTTCTCACAAATCATTCTTGATTTTTGAATACATGTTCCTTTCTCACTCAATAATATTTATTTTCCTTTAGAACATTATTTCTAAATTTAATATGATTTTGATTCACATGTATAGGTATAAGTATTTTCAATTACATCAAGAATGAATTTTTTTCCTACCATAAGATGATCAAAATCATCTGACAATGTAGTCCTCATCTGGGTAAAAAGTGAAATCCACTTATTCAAAAAATAATTGAAGAGATGAAATATCATCACAAAGAATAGTATATAAAATTCCATGATATTCCTCGACAACATTTTTCACATTTTTTGATTTAAAATCATCGTGTGTGTAAATCATGTCTATGAGATCTTCAACCAATTCAGTCAACATTTTTCTAACAGTTGTAATTTCACTTAACTTTTATAGCATGTATAATTTAAATATATTCCTTAGCATGTTTTGAAATATTTTATGCCTTTACTTATTCAATATTATCTTCCTAGATAATTGAAAAATATGGAATTGATACACTGTCATGTTGAAGACATCTAATATGGGTAGAAAGGGTAGAAACATCCTTAGAAAATTCTAGAGAAAACATTGGACCCCTTATTTCCATAAAATATTCAAATATATAAATTAAAGTACCTCAGAATACTATTTTTTCCATCTTTATAAATTCATCATTAAATACCAACAATTCTTTCAGCTCATCAAATAATTTTTTGAATCTATACAAGACATTAAATCTTCAAAAACCACCTTATAAATAGATGATGCCATCAACTTATTCAGCTCATCCCATGCCTCCTTCAAACCCCCTTTGATATCAAATATTTCATCCCTCATTGTTTATAATATGAGAGTATACTAGTTGGAAAAACGTGTATATACTTATCAAATGTTGAGTCATCTTCTTCGATAGGTGAGGTATTTCATTATGGAAAAACTTTTCAAGGTCACCCTCATATGAAAAAACATTTATCAGAATTTTTATATGAAATATGAATATTTTCAATAGATTTGTAAGAAACCTACTCATTAACATAACTAGTCCTTTTAGAATCCTCCCCCTTAACAACAGAAGGTTTACCAACTTCATATTTATAGTCACTGATGTTAGTATATATTTTCAAAAATAATAACCTATGTTGTGAAGCATTCCAAGTACATATTATATTGTTAAAAACACCAGCTAATAGAGTACAATTATGATGGAACGTGCTTTTAGTTTCCTTCTTGATAGTAACATCACAGTTTATAAAGAGCATAGAAAGAATCGTTCTATAAGGATAATAATTCGATATCCTTTGACCTTTACTCTAATTATTCATCACCCAAATCATATATTGGGGTAGTTCAACTTTATTCTCATTTATAATAATGAAAATGACATATATTTATTCATAGAGGACCTTTTCAGAACACCCTACCCTCTAATAAATAATTTTTTGAATACAAATTCAAAGAACCTTGTTTTCAAGTTTCTTATCCTTAAATTTATCTTTCTTGATGTTATAATATTAAAATAGATAAACCATTATACCATGAGCCTTGATCGCACCATCATACACCAAATATTTATTATACATAGTCTTTTAATCATATGGACAATGAAATAGACTAAGTAACTCCAAAGATGTAAATGATATTTATTTTCCATTTATAGTTTATTATAAAATAATCTTAAAAAATTGATTTTTTGTTGAAAATTATAATAAAACTCCCCCACATCAGTTTCATACACATGTTTAGTGTTCTCCATATAAAAAACTCCCATAAATGAAAAATCAATAGTCAATTCTAGATAAGATTAATCTTATTAATCCAATAAAAATCAACATCCTTACCTTGTATGATATACCTGTTTGATGCATTTTTACAAGATTTCTTAGTAGAAATAGAAGACACCGGAAACTAAAATATTTTTATCTTTCCCATTTTATGAAATATGATCGAATCAAGAATACACAGTGTGGTTTCCATAACCGAATGATTTTACATTGGTTCTAATGGGATTTAACATCAATCTATTCAAAAAAATAAAAGAAGTAAACAAATTGTAGCACTGTAGTATATTTCCATTTTAGAATAGCCAATATCACTAATTCTGAGCTCTGATCCATGATAAAATAGAATTTTTTATGCTTTGTTGGAGATGGTCTCACAGAGGTTACATAATGTGAGCTAAATAAATTATGTAAATTATATTTTCAATAAGAGTGTTAAAATTAATAAAATAGAGACTTCCCCAAACACCCTCAACACTCAAGAAATGAAATTGTGAACAAATATGTTCCCTTTTAAATTATGTATATAGTATATATAAATAATTTTAAAAAAAAATTATCCAAAGAATCAGTGGAATAATGTAGTTTTT
This sequence comes from Viscum album, assembly GCA_963277665.1. Lineage (NCBI taxonomy): Eukaryota > Viridiplantae > Streptophyta > Magnoliopsida > Santalales > Viscaceae > Viscum > Viscum album. Next base: position 114,874,460 of record OY728161.1, read on the forward strand.
TAGTCACATTATCCAATATTTTTTATTTAAAAAAGAAATTATTTAGAAATTAATGTCACAATTAATTTGGCATTATGATATAGAAAAATTAGTAATATAGAACTAAATTGAAGTAGAATATATCATGGGAATGTATTAAATAATGAGAACAGAAGTGAAGTCAACAAAATAAGACATGAATAATGAGTCAAAAGCACCAGGAACAAAATTATTTCTCTTTTTGGATCATTGGTGTTTGAGTCAGATGATTTGGGATCAGAAAACTTACGATCAGAGTACTGTGGATGTGAAGAATTTGAAACAAGATTATTATTTTAGGGTCTCAAATAGGTAGACCATAAAATGTATTTGGTGTATATTTTAGAAATGGATCATTCACAAACTATTCATGAAATGATCCTTGAGGTCCAAGAAATTGTTTCGAGAATTGATCCATTCTTTTATAAAATTTTCCTATAATGATATTAAAAATACCTAAAACACGTTTCTCTAGATTCTCTTAACATCATATAAAAAAAATTGAAACAATTATTAGGTGATTTTAAACTCTTTTAAAATTCCTCCATAAAATTATAATAACCATAAACATCAGTAACTAACTACTTATTCTTTTCCAAACCCTTCTAAACTATCATTTCTAATTTTAGATTAGTTGTTCCCTTGTCACATGATTATATTAGTTTTCCTTTAGCAGTTTATTTTTCACATTCAGATGATTTTGATTCAAATTTATAGGTATAAATGTTTATAATTACATCATGAATTAATTTTTTTCGAACCATAAGATGCTGAAAATCTTTATACATGGTAGTCAAAATATGTGTAAAAAATGAAAGACACTATTCAAAAAAAATTATAGCGAGGCAAGATCATCACATACTATAATAGATAGACCGCCAAGGTTTTACTCAACAAATTTATTCACATTTTATGATATATAATAATCATTTTTGGTATGAATATATTTTAGATCTTCAACAAATTCAATCAATGGTTTTCTAACAGATGTAATTTCAATTAATTCTCCAACATGTATACTATAAAAATATTCCTCAGATTTTTTTTGGAATATTTGATGCCTTTACTCCTTCAATAATATATACCATGATAATTAAAAAATCATCAATTGATACATTGTCATTTTCAACACACTTTATCTATGCATGAATTTTAGAAATTTCCTCTGCAAAAGCTACACAAGACATTTGACTCCTCATTTCCATCAAATATTCAGCTATTGAACTTAATGTACCTATCTCACATGGTTTTTCATCTTTAAAATTTCAGTTTAACCTTTAAAAATATTACATAATTAATGTTTTATTTTGAACCCATACCAGACTTGATATCTTCAAAAACTTCCTTAAAAATAAATGTTTCCTTCCAATACTCCAACTCATACTCTCCCTACTCTAAACCGCCTTTTATATAGGATATTTAATTGAATTTTTTTTAAAATATGGGAGTATACTAGTGTAATATGAGTTTATATCCTTTTCAAAAAATAATTCAACTTCCTCAATAGGTTATGGAATATATCTAGGTCATCCTTGTCATGGGAACCCACATCTGAAAAACATTCATCAACATTTTCATTTGAAATATTGGCCTTTTCAATAGATTAATTAGAAACATACTCATTACCTTTGCCATCAATTAACTTCTTTAAACCATCTTTTATATAGGATATTTTATCTTGTTTATTTAGAAGATGAATGTATACCAGCGGCCAATGAGTGTCAGTCCTCATCAAAAACTAAATCGTCATCCTAAAAAAGTGATAGAATTTCTTGGCAGCTGGCATTAGCATGGGACCCATTTTCTTCATTACTTTCATGATCATTTTCATATGAAATATTTGAAATTTCAATATATTTATTATCAATCGTCTCATTACATTCACCAGCCCTTTTAGTAGCCTCCTGCTTAACTCTATATGGGTTCCCCACTTCCTTTTCATAGCCATTACTATCAACATCTATTTTCATAACCACTAACATATTCTATGATGCATTCTAAGTAAATCTAGTATTGTTTAAAACAATAGAAGGAAGAGTATAATTATGATGACACGTTTTTTTTTGTAGTTTTATCCTTGAGAGTAACATTAGTCTTATTAAGTAGAAGAGTTATAACCCTTCAATAAGAATAATAATTTGATATCCTTTTTCCTTTCCTACAATAGTCTATCTCCCACATCATATACATGGTAAGGTTCAATTTATTCTCATTAAAAATCATTAACATGACATATATGTATTAATAGAGGACTTTTTCAAACTACAGTACCCTTTGAGAAATGTGTGTTTAAATAAACATTCAAATAACTATGTTCTCAAGTTCTAAAATCATAAATTTTTCTTTCTTGAATTTATAATATCCAAATAATAATAAAATCATTTCAGTAGCCTTGATCTCACCATAATCTACCAAGGATTTATTGTAAATAAACATTCCTTCATGTGGAAATTGATATAGTTTATCTAGATCTAGAAATGTAGATGATATTTATTTTCTATTTACATTTGATTATAAGTTGTCCTTGGTACTTCTAGAAACAAAATTAACATTATCACAAAACTCCTCAACTTCAGTTTCATACACATATATCGTCTTCACCACATCAATACCAAACTCCCATGTATTAAAAATCAAAACAATATTCAGGATTAGATTCATCATATTAATCTAATAAAAATCAATATCATTACCTTGTATGATATCCCTCTTCGAAATGACTTTATAGGCTTTCTTAGTTGAAAATGAAGATACACCAGCCTCCAATATTTTTTCCCCATTTCACCAACAAATGATCGAATCTAGAATCTAATATTTGGTTTTTAGAAAGGAATTATTGTCCTTAGGTATCAAAGGGGTTGAAAATTTATCCACGGTGAAAATTTATAGAAATAAAAAAAATAGTATGGAATAGGTATAATGAAGTTCCAAATATGGTGTTTCACTATATCATATCTCCACATTAGCACAACTAATAACATTAGGTTGGAGCCCCAATCCATTTAAAAATAGAATTTTTCCACTCTGTTGGAGATGATCTTAGTGATCTCAACCAATCTCATGTGTTAATATTGTATAACATGGATTAGCTGATTCAAGGTAAACCATAATTATTTACATTATTTTGTTCAATCATATTTTTATGGATCATACTGTGGTTTTTTTGTTATTGTTTCCACTTCCTTTTGGACAAGTGTTATCCTTGTAAAAACCTAAAAGTGGTATGAAATCCACCTATATTTTTATTGAGTTGAAATATCAAAGGATTTAGAAACTACAAATATGAGTTTTTTCGATTCCATGGAATAATTGAAGACAAAATAACTATTTTTGTTGATGATAGTGGTGGTCTGCAATATGCATAATAATGAACAAGATCATGTTTTTGAAATCTTGAAGGCCATGACATAGTATATTTGAAACAAATGTTACACTTATCATTCGAAAAATAATGTAAAATCATAACATTGTTGGAATATGCACTAATTTTTTTTATCCATGATCTATGGTGTAGTGACTTCTATAATGAGGACCACACAAGCCATTATGGACTTTTTAATTCATTTCATGCGATGTCATGATCTCTATAATTATTGGGAACAATGGTATTGCAGAACTCCCTTGATAGACATGTAAAACCCCCCAAAATTATCATGACACACCGCATTTTAATGGAACAAAATGGATTGTATTATGTTGCGGTGTAAACCAATTTAAATATAATTTTTAAAGAATATTATATTTTGGTTAAAATTATCCAAAACATCTACCAGTGTAGACTAGGAAGACCCACACTATGTCAGAGGAGGGATTTAAAATGAACCAAAAAGGTTTTTCTATATGTAATCTAGGTTAAATGTAAATTTACACACTATAATAACAACATCATTTGGAGGTGGTCTAAACCATAGTTAAATGATCTATGACACTTTGTATAAATTTTTCTTAATTCGTGTGTTGGGAAACTTTTCATGGCAATTTTGTATCCATAGTTTTCTTATTATCTTAGGTGAACCAGGACCAAGACTCACAACTTACTAACCCACCCATACTATCCTTGTAAAATTAAACATGTATATGAGTAGGATGAGATATGTACATCTCACCTTTTGGTTATTCTTCAAAGTCCATACCACACTACCAATGTATTTGTGTGGTGAAAAAAAGACATTAATATACATATAAATATATATGTGTGTGTGTAGATCAGTACAAGTACATATATATGTACACCTATATTTATTCATAATTTATAGATAGATACAAATAAAAATAGAATTACATATAAATATTCATTTATATATATATATAAATTATATATATAAGTTTCTATAAATAAACATCAATATTTATAAATATCTATATATATATGTACCCACATGATATATACAAATGTTTATGAACATAAATACCTATAAATGTCTATAAATAAATATAATTATAAATAATTATTTAAAAAAATATAAATACATACTTGCATATGTTTGTGTTTGTGCGCAGTTTTTATTTATTACTTTTTTTTAGTATTTAATTTCTATAATAGTGGTATTATTCAATCGATTTCAGATTTGGGGTCTTTTATTTAGGCCGTCAAGCTATATGTTACAACTTTGGTTTGGATGTTTAAACCATTTTGATATTTTTATATAATAACTTGGGGTTTTATTTGGAGTTGTTGTGTCATTATGGGTATTATAGGACCCCATAGCTGATGTACTGAAAATATTAAATATATTGAACCACACCTGCACATATTTGTGGAAATAATGAAATTTACATTAATCATAATATAATATGGGGAATCAGTGAGTGTTGTTGGTTTTAGAATTTGAGGTTTTCCATAAGAATGGTATAAATTTCATTCACATTGAAACTCTTATTGGTGTACTATCATGAGAAGTTGTAAGATAAAATAAATATTTTATTTTATTTTATTTTTCTAATTTATTTTTCATATTCCTAGTTCTCCTTATGAATGGAAATGGGTATCCGTTAGCTAGGTATAACACACTAACAGACTCAATTAAAGAAGGTTCGGGTAGTGGTTAACATGTATTAATATTGTAAAGGTAGAAAAATGGAATCTAAATTAACAAAACAAGTACTCTAAGAGTAGTAATCAAAGGGTACTATAAACCCAAACCTAATTATATAAATTATTAAAAATTTATAAATAATAAAATTTTAAATGACATTACCATCATAAAAAATCATTATATATGTTGATATTGGTTCATATGATAAGATATCAATATTTATTGTGATATATGATATCAAATAATCTTGGTAATCATCTACCTAGTTGTCAAACACCAAATATAATCATTATAAGATGATTAATATATTGATTTTAAACATTCAATATATTTATTTAATCAGCATAATAACTGATAGATAGTATGTTTTAATGTTCCAAATATTTTCTGTGTTATGATATTTTTTCTCATGAATAATGGTAAACTTTTTGAGGTTCTTGGGAGCATATATTTTTTAGATTTATCCTCATGAAACAAGTTTGGATCATTTAAAATTACCACATGTGAAATTATCAAGCTATCATTTTTCTATTACCATTAAAGAAGGTTCTAGAAGGGTCTGGTGTTGAAATAGGTCCTTTCTGAGCATCATGATGATTCTATTGATCCATGGATACCCTGATAATGAGGGATCCATTGGTTTCCCATCAATGATCTTACACATTCCCAAGTGATATTATTGTACAATATTGATTAATAGATTCAAGGTACACCATTCATAATTTCAATATTTTATTCAATCATATTTGGATATACTATCCTATGATTTTTTGTTTTTTTGTTTCTATTTCATTTTGGATAATTTTTGTCCTCAACAAAACCTAACAGTGGTATCAAATACACCTATATTATGATTGGGTCATGTTACCATAGTGTGAAGAAGGTAGAGAAATTATTTTTTCAGGTTCCATGGAATAACATAAGATGGAATGACTATTTTTTGATGCATTTCAAAGCCTGTAACATGTAAAACAATGAAAATGAGCCTGTTATTGAAATCTTGAAGGTCATGTTATAGTGTATTTTAAATCACTGTTATAGTTATCACTTATAAATCATCATAAAGTATAACATATTTGACGATGCTTAATGTTTTGGTTATCCATCCACTATGGTTTGGTGATTTCCACAATGAGTAACACCCACGACGGTGTTCAAGTGATTTTGGACTTATGAAGTATTTCTTGAAATGGAAAACTAACAATTATAAATGGGAGAAATGGTATTGGAAAACACCTTGTATATACCAGTAACACCCAAAAAAATGATCATGGACAATGACATTTTAAAGGACCAAAACATCTTACATTATTACATGGTGTAAACCATCTTAAGCCAAACTTTTTAAATAAAATTATATTTTTATTAAAATTATAAAAAACACTCCATGGTGCAAGTAAAGAGGGATTTAAATTGAAAAAATATTGATTTAATATATGCAAACTATGTTCATATTTTATTTATATACTACTACAAAAATATTATTAAGAAATGGTTTAAACTAATGCTAAATGATTCAATGTACCTTGTATAAATTGTTGTGAATATGTGTGTCAGGAATCATTTTGAGGTGGTTTTTTATTCATTGATTTGTAATTGTCATGCGTGGTCCAAGACAAAACCCCAACATGTGTTGGTCCACCCAGACCAACCTTGTAAAATTAAACATATATATGTGTAGGTTGAGAGATAAATATCTTACTTATTGGTTATTCTGCAAAGCTCTTACCACACCACCAAACCCTTCGGGTGGTGACAAAATAGAATTTAATACACTTATATATGTATACAGATAAATTCATGTAAATAGATATACATTTGAACATATATTAAATCAAAATTTATTGGTATAGAAATATGAAATTATAATTACATATAAATATACAAGTATATATATATCAACATAACATAGATATATTTATTTATTTATTTATTTAAATAGATTGGTATATATATATATATCCACATAAAATATATATATATATGAATATAAATATATATAAATATCTATAAATATATATAATGTTAAATAAAAATACATAAAAATATAGGCATACATATGTATGTGTGTGTCTATATATATATATATATATTAAATATGGTTGTAGTTTGTGTCATGTTCAAGAGGAAAACCATATCCATAATATTTCATCGACCATATTCTAAATCCTAGCAGAGGAAGTATTTTTTATTTGTAATATAGCACTATTGTAGCAGTGTTACAATTTATCTAATATGGAATTTTGGGCATTCAGGCTACAAGTAACAACTTGGGTTTTGATGTTAGGATTGTTTTGGTACGTATATATATTTTAATCTATGTTTTTATTCATAGTTACTCATTATAGCTATCACATGACCCCACAATCGATATGTAAATATATTGAACCCCCCCCACACACAACGTTTTGGAAATAATGGAATATACATTGATCAAAACCTCATATGATAAATCTAAGACTATTGTTTACTTCAAAATATATAGTTTACCATTTCCACAATATAATGTTTTATTTAAATCATAACTCTAATCGATGAACACTTAAAGGTGATGTCAGATAAAATAATTAATTTCATTTAATTTATTAATTTATTTGTCTACATTAATTTTTATAACCATATTTCTCCTAAGGGATGACTGCATTTTCCCATTAATCAGGTACCCTCCATTATTATACATTATTAAATAGGTTTAGTTTACTGGATAAACATATATTTTTAGGTTTATGGTACAAAAATGAAAACCCTATTAATAGATATGTAGGGTTAGAGTAGTAATCCAGGGGCACTATAAAACCAAAAAAAATTATTAAAATAAATTATAATTAATCAATACTTAATTTTTAAATGATTATGAAATTAAAAAGAAATTATTTATTTTAATTTTATTTCACATTATATTTATAATTAAATTTTAAATTTTAATCTATTAAATATATGTTCCTAAAAAAGTAAAATTATAAAATATATGTACTCAATTTTTTAATATGCTTATTCCCAATTTCTAAATATAATTTAAATATTTGAATTTATAATTGGGTAATTAAAATTGTTTGAGCAGTTAAATGCATAGTTTATTTTATAATAGTGTAGAGTTAGAGTAATATATTTAAAAAACGAGTAAGTGATTATTAAAAATAAATGTGTTTGGGTTCAAATGCACTAAATTTCATTAGTACTCAGACTGTTTCCATCCCCAATTCTATTTTTAAACACTCTTATGAAAAATCATCAAGGCTAGTTTCATAACCTTGAGAGATTGTAAATGGAGAGAGAATTCTCTCATTGGGAGGATATTTGATATTAAATGTGGATATTCAAGGATCATCAATATGGTTCCACTTGACTCGTCATCAACGATTAAATTCTTGGAGATCGACAATTACATGACTGTAGAATTTTTCTTTACGAACGATCGATCCAAAAATGTAGAAGGGCTCGTTATTTATTGATTATTTCCCTATTATTATCATATTTCAAGATTGGAATATGATTTCATCTTAAAATCCTTGATTTATTCACCCTTAGCATGATCTCATTTATTATTTCCACTTGGCCCTAAAATAATCATTGTATTGGATTTGTCTTTTTTTATTTTTACATTGGAGATTTATGGTTAGGTTCGCAACAACCATCTATGAATTCACCTTATCACACCTTTATCGACTCGTTCTATGTGTTTTTTTCATCGACCTATAGTATAATAGATATTATAATATCACTATAGTTATAAGAATTATCAAACCTCTATATCACATTGTTTTTATGTAATTAATGATCGAGATGGTGATTTTTAGAAGAGATGTCAATCCGTGGTGTAATTCAGATGGATGGTGAATGGTCAAATTTGAGCATGAAAATAGATGACACAAAGAAATTCTCATTGGACGACAAGAATCTTGATTTCCATCCATTAGAGGATGAAGCTAGATAAAAAATGTATCAGATTTCCATTTTGAGGCCATGAATGAAGCTACCGATGTGATATACTATGAGATTAATGAATGTGGTGAAGCATTGGGGAGAAGATGAACTTTCTGTGAAAACCCTGAATACATGAAAATTATTCTGAAGGATCATCTAACATACATATCTTTTATTTACAATAATTTGAAATGTATTAAAAAAATATTTTTATGGCTACATGTTAATATGATGTGTGATTTCAAAGCGTGATGATCCTCAATATCGATATAATACAAATATTAAATTTATTATAGCACACACATTCATTTATTTCATAGATAATGAAATAACTATCACAAAAAGTCTCTGATATAAAATCTAATATTATCTTTGAATATAGAATGAAAGTTTTACCCGAGGAATGATATAACCATTTTCATTTTCAGGTGTTTTGTGAAAGTGCAGTAGTGAACGAATTAGTAATTTAATAACTAAATTAATTATTTTATTACATGTTATATCGCCATGACCTAGACTCTTCTATATAATATAATTTATTCCAAATCCTTAGGGTTATCCTCATAACCGTGAGATTGAGAGTGGATCTATTGAAGGATCTTTCATGGAAAACTGACATCAGATCATGCTTCGGTGATCGACCGACAAATAGAGTTCAAGGATCTCACCAATGATGATGACATAGAAACTTTCTTCACCAACTATTGACCCAAACGTGAGGTATGGTATTGCTATTTGGATTTTATCCCATTTTGATTATCCCATTTCAAATGAAAATGAATTATTCTAATAGATTGATTTGAGAAAAAATGAATAATTTTTGGTCAATGATTTATCTTCTTGGAATATTTGGAATTGGTATTATTTCATTTTTCATTTTAAATACTCTTAACTAAATATTTATATTATAAAAAATTGAGTCCAACATGAATATTTTCTAATGTATATTCCTCATGTTTGAGTTTTATTCATTTATCTTCTTGTTCATTGTGTGATCATCGTCGGTATTTAGTTTGGTCAGTGGTTTTAAAAATACCAGTTAATCAAGTGTTGCACAACCATTCATTAGTGCAATGGATTGATACCATTGGTCTGCATTCGAGATCGATAATGTGATCAGGGTAAAATGGATATGATTATAGATTCATACCATATTAATGTTTTCTATGTGTTATTGGGTGTGCAGTGGTAGTTTGGTTCAATAATATTGAAACATGACTGGATTGGGTGGTCTGAATCTAGTTAAGAGTGATGGAGAAGCTCAATCAACCATGATCCATTTTGTTTGGTGAGAGTAGTGGTTGAAATATTGGAGGCAGTGATGTGAGCATATTTATGAAGAAAATATGTGTTCATGAAATTCATGACTGCATGCCGTGTTGTCTAAAAAACTCATTCCATGTATTCCCCCTTCTACAACACTAGGGTTTCGACACAGTAAAAAATATCACACATCGTGTGACATGTGTCACATGCCATGTGAGATGGACCCGAAGATTCATCGTGTTCCCTTAGAGAACACTAGAATAAACTCAAAAAATTATATGGGAATTACCTAGAATACATGGACATCAGTTAGATCACACGAGAAGACCTAGTTAAGGCTGGACATGTGACTTACTACCGGCACATGCTTTGTACATTATCTAGGATAACTCCAGTTTCTTGATCTCTTCAGTACATGTTGTAATAGTGGGATCCCTAAACCCAAATTATATATTACTTTGGATTACCATACCATATATACTTTATGATATTCATGAGGTACACTTACCATTATAGTGTGGATATTTTTTCATCCACTATTTAAATGGTAATGTCCATAGATTATTTGACGAATAATTTTTTTTAGCATTTCTCATGCTATAATGAGAATCTAGAGATACTATGACATTAATAATAAACAAATGTCATATGTTCGAGACAAAAAATACTTTATGGACACATTTGATGTCAGAATATCAAGTGACGGTGGCTCATAATCATTCAGACTTATTCTCATGATGTTTTAACTTGATGATCTCTAGTAGTTGAGATCATGAAGACAACCACTCCAATTGGAACACTACATGTTTCAGGTGTCATTTTTTGTTCCTATCTATAAACAGGTGTATTGGTTTCTTGACTTGTGATAATTTTCTATATGTTTAATTATATCAGATAATTTGATGCATGGGAAAAACCATGAAAATGAAGTTGTGGAAATTTTTCATATGTTGGGTGTGTTATTAGTGGTATGACACTAGTTGAATGGTCAAGATGAAATTTATTTCTTTCAAGTTGAGGAAGTAATATATCAGTCCTATTTAACCTTGATGGTAGTGTCTGAATACATATTTTTCCAAGGTAGTCGAAGGTAATTATGTTTAGTAAGATCAAAAAACAATAAAGCAATAAATCACAATGACACAAGTGTATGTCCTGGTTTATGATATATAGTGAGACAAAGGTATTATATTACACATTGCATGTTGGTTGGATGGATGTTGTTTCTATGACTATTCCTTATCACATTAGGGGTCTTGATGGGTTTTTAGACTCAACTGTTATTATATGAATACAATTCACTACTATAGAGATAAGGGCCTAGAGGGTTATACACAATAGTTTATTCATGAATATTCTCTATTCTAGTGAATATAAATATTGGAAATGGTGGGATACACCATGGGGTCTAAGATTTTTCTGTGAAATCAATAACTAATAAATAAATAAATTCATTATTATTAAAGTATAAAATAAATATTTTGAATTTATTTATTAAAATTACTCATAAGGTATTATGTGAATACATGAAAAATATTATACAATCTTATATGATTTTAATATTCGATATTCCATTAATATTATCAAGAATTATGATTCAAGTTAATGAATAAGGTTTATCACATAGTATATTTAACAGACATTATATTAATTTTAAAAAATATAAATAATATTTATGATTTAGTTAGATTGTTATAACTATTTATTTTTTGATTATTTAGTGAACATTAAATATATAGGGGTTGGGGAACCATATCTGGTTATTTTTTTACCCACTATATAAGAAGTAGATAGAATCTATTCATGTTAATATTTAAACATTCGGAATGAGATCATTTCTATCCTCTCACATCGTAGAGATATAAATTTTCCCTCCAAGTGACTGATCCGAGAATGCCTCTGATGAATCGAAGGGATGAGATCATGTTTATCATCATGGCACTAAATATTTTGTTGTAGCTCCATCATAGCACTCAAAATTAATGTAAAGATGATTTGTTATACTCTTGAAGTTTTTATGGGTGATACAGAGGGGTTAATTTTTGGATCATATGAGAAATGGTTTCTACTGAGGAGCTAAAGTCATGCACGCTTTGTTTTTTAACAATGAATATTTTCTTTTCTTTTTTCTATAATCAAATTCACGTAAAATCCTAGGACCTCTATCACATCTCATAATGTTGGAAATGAAACCTTTCATCACATTGGAGATGAAAAATATTAAATCCCTAGTTCACTGGCTTCTGTTATGCCCCCCCCAATACCATCAATTTGTATAATATGGATCAAGTGAATTTTCTATTCCTTGAAAAAATTAAATTACATTAAATTATGTATAAGGATTTAATTTGATACCAACAGATCGATCCACACTTTGATCGGATCTCAGATGAACATGTTATTGTCAACTAAAAAAATTATAAAAAATTGGGGTTTGATTTCGGTTATTAAAATTTGAAAATTATATATTTCTGTTTAATTTTTTGTAGTTTAATTTTCCCATTACCCCAAATTTCTGACCAGGTTCTGATCGAAAACCAGTCACTAGAACATACCTTTCTACTGGGGAAATATTTAAACATATATATATATATACTTTTATAATTTCAATAATTATTATTCTATTTAAAAAATAGTATTTCAATGTACTTCATAAAAAATTAAGAATACATTTGGGGGCTACATGACCTAATAAACAATGAGAAAAAACAAACTAACTTTTGATTTTGAATCCACCATTATAATAATTTTTTGGAAAAACATGTTTGGGTGTGAACAGCTAAAACAGACAAAAAAAAGAGGGTACAATGAAGGATATTCCTTTGGAATCCATCCCTTATCTTCCTCCTCCTCCCCCAAAATTGTTTCCTATATCCCTCCAATATTTATGACAACCCACATTGGCTGCCGAAACACCCACCATGGCCTCCTAGTCTCGCTCCTAAGTTCCACCTCATCCCATATCTATCGACAAACATTGCGGTCACCTCCAGGTAGATTTGCTGGTGCAGATCTCATTACCGTCCCTGTCACCATCATATCCTTGGGAAACCAAGACCACATTGGTACCATCACCATATGTATGGTCGTTCCCTCTTACAAGAAGAACCAACAACCAACCACTAGTCGTCTAAGGCGCACTAGCATCCTCATCCACCCTACTTCTGTATCCAGCCAGATCATGACTCATCATGATCCCTACCAGATATGAATTTTCATGTCTTTATTTCCTTTTTTCATTTCCATTATTGTGGTTTACCCAGCATTTGCTGACCCAAACCTGTTGTGCTCTTTCCCTAGAATGGGTGACCCATAATGTAACCATGCTTATTCGGTCATCCAACAATTTCCACAAGTATTATCTAACAAGATCAAACCCATAATGGACTTAGGCAGATCCTCCCAACCAGACCAGGTGAGGGCGAGTCTCCCTGGTCAAGAACACCCCTTCATGGTGTTTTCCCGACCTGGGCTAGGCCTATGCTGGTACGCCCACATCCTCATTGGCCATGGACAAGGGTTTTAGGAATTAAATATTTTTAATTTAATAAAAAATTATTTCAAATATGTTCTAGTTTAAAAATAATATTGATTTTATTATTTGACAAACTAATTTAATTTTGGTTATAAAAATAAATAAATAAATTATTTTATTTTTTGAAATAAAATATATACTAATCTTAATACCCTATTAAATTAAATTATTTGGATTTAAATAATTTATTTAATTTATTTAAATTGTATCATACTTAAATTTCTTATATTTAATTTTTTATCATGCTTTACTTTTACCCATTGATCGGTTTTGAGAAGTGACCAACCTTTAATGCTTGGTTTTTTTAATTATTTATTAGTTGAGTTTGATGTATGTAATTAGTAGTTAATTTTATAATAGGATTCACATGATACTTTTTTAATTAAATATGTATAAGGTATATCACATACTTTATTATCAGTATGTATATTTCACTTCATGTGACCCCCTCACCTACATGCGAGTATTGATGTACTATTTATGATGACATTGTAATTCATGGACCAAGCCAAGTTGAGGGGAAATCCAGACGAGATGTGGGAACAACGGAATGGAGAATAGAATCATCTTGAGTGATGACCTGACTTATGTATGATACCCCTTGGTCATGGATTATCCATTGAGATTAAATGGATCAACCAATATGAGATTCTCTTGACCAATTGGGAAATTTTATTTTCTTTGTGATTTATTTATTATTTTATACACGTTCACGACAACAATAAGCACATTAAACAAAAAAGAAAAAAATGAATAAATATGTGATGATTTTTTTTCAATTAATGTTCAATTGTGAGAATGATAAAATAGTATGAACATATTATTTTTAATAGATTGTATTTTTTCAATGCAATAAAAAACCCCTTAAAAATATTATGTCACAAATGTGGGTGTAATGAGTGATCATCGACTAATGTTGAGGGTGCCTCCTACTACCAGGATGTTTAAATAAGCGTGATGAGTTGACTTATCTAAATTTAGAAGCCATGGAGTATCCAAATAAATATTTTTAAACTTTAGGGAAATCATTGAGTAAATCATATTTATGACATCAGAATATGGGACATCACTCAATAGGTCAAGGAGTCATGAGTTAATGTAGTTGGCTAGTCTAGTTCATTCCTACAAGATCTCTATATAGTGGAATAGCCAAATATTATAGACATTATGTAGAGGTTTCAAGGGTCCTTTCCACAAGAATAATCAAGTCGAAGAGTATTATGAATCTAGTATAGAGGGTTACTAGTGTTTGATAAAAATCGTGGGAGTCATTTAATGATTTAAATAATCAATAATTTTTAAATTAGTAATCAAGATAAAAGCACTAAACTGCTAGATTTTTTTATTGTAGTAAATGGAAAGAAATATCACAATTTAACTATGATAATTTTCGAATAAATAATATATACAAACTTAAATCAGTTTCCAAGAGTAGTAAAAGCTCTTCCACAAAGTACTACACTTGAAATTCAAGGTACTGGTGCCACAAATATTTGTTAATCCTCCTCTAAAATTAAACCAGAAAGAATTGATTATAGGAGACTCGTGCATGATGCATGTGATTGTTAATTCATAATGTTATCATCAACATCCAATGTGAGTTGTGGATACAAAACCAAGACGTGGATGGTTTTACATGTTGTATCATCTCTATGAAGCTTATAATGAGAAAGTGAATCGAGATATGAATGAGTTATCATTAAATAGGATATGTATAAACTGAAAGAGGGATCATTACCCTTCAATACAACCCATTCTTAAATTATTTCCACCCATATAGCTCAGTTTTTTTCAGATAACAAAACATACAATATGTATTAAATGCTTCGTTACCTTCTAGGTTTGACAAGAAAATAAGCACTTAATGAAAGAATAATCTATAATTATTATTGTGAAAAAGATGAAAGAAAAGGAGAAAAGGCCAATAGAAAGAGTGATTATAAAAAAATATTCACAATGTCCTTCAAATAGTATATATTAACTATGTGGTTATTTACATCCCATATCTTGAAATAAATCATTGGATGTTTAAATGCGATGAGCTGAATCACAAAATCAAGTAGTCACTTGTTCCCCAGGAATTTTCATCAATTGTAACTGATGTTTCAGTTACAATTTTTTGGTATTAAATACAATATTTCTATTAAATATGGGTGTTTAAATATATTAAACAAGTATAGAAACGTAACTAGATGTAAGGAGATTTCTCCAAGATGTTTATGAAGGGTGGTTCCTATATAAATGGTGATAAGAACACAACTTCTAATTTCCGTGTTGATGATCCTATTTGAACTTTTTGTTATGTATCACCAAATAATTTTTCTCACATGTCCATTTGAGACAAGGATACATTTTTACAATTTTTGAATGGATATTTTTTTGGTGTTTTATAATCAATTAATTATTAAGTAAAGATTGAATCATTTGTAATAAATGATGAATATAAAATGTAAGACTTATATACCTAGTTGTTGCAATATAATACCTTTTCAAGAAACACTAAGTTTTTTTCAAGGATATAGCCAGTATGGTTTAATAATCATTGGAGTTAAATACATTAGGTATTATTGGAAAACTTTTGTAGTTATTTTTGGACAAAGAAACTATTATAAATAATGGTATTCCAAATAACATTCAAAACTAGTTCAGGTAGAGAGAATGAGCTAGTCCGAGATTATGTTAGTGGTCAATATACATCCTTATATTTCTTCAAGTGTTTTTATGGAATTTGAAGTTGAATTATTGTATATTCATGGTCAAAAGGTCTGAGTAAATTTTGTGTTTTGTCCCAAATAATATCTTGAACAAGAATTCATCAATCAATGTAATGTGGAGTAATTCCTAAACACACATTTCTGTATCCACATCAAAATTATGATTATAATAAGGAGTATTACTACTGATTCTTACAAGTTAAAATTGATCATAATAATTTATCATGGAGTAATTCATAAACAAAAATTTCATTATACACATTAGATTAATGATGTATGTAAAATTATTATCAATTTTAATCATTATAGAAACTTCTATATTCTTGAGACATGCTTCATAAATAACGACATTATCCAATAAACATATGCCAACTATCATGAAAATGTATATAATTTTAGTAATTTTATGATATAAATCTATAAAAAATTTTTTTAGATGAATATTTAGGGATATAAAAAAACTATCATCATGTAAAATTCAACGTGCATGTAAAGTAATTATCATAACCTTTTCTAAGGATATTACATAAATCATTGAGATAGAAAATTCATAGTCAAAATAATAAAATATAAATCTATATAAGGGTGAAATTATCAGTTTGAGATAGTTAGAGAAAGGTTGACTTGGGTTTATCTAACATTATAGATGAACAAATACTTGTCTTAGGAATAGGTTCCATAAGACTATGTGGAATAAGGGCTTGTTATTTTTGAATATTGTGGTGGGTATTCAAGAGAATATATACATGGATGGTACAAGAGAGGTACCAATAATTCTCTTTGGGTCATACTAAGTAATTATTACTAAATAATTTATAATTTTACCTATTATAACTACATTCTATGATCATTTTCATTGATCATTGGTTGTCAAGACCACCAATCATGGAAGATGTTTATACGATGCAACCCGAAAGGGATGGTGACACCTTGGAATTCCAATAAGGGTTAAAATTTGCGGAAATAATGTTTATGAATGCAATAAGAATAAAATAACATAGAATATTCATTTGGATTTAATTTATTCCATTTTACTACTAGAGGTTAGTGGGGGTGTCACTGTTTTCGAAGTAAAATATTTTAGAGAACATATGGAAAAAGGTTTTGTGACTTATAGTTAGTCAAGACTAAAATAAATGTAAATAATAAGATATTTAATTAAATTACAGACCTTCGTTCTATGTAATATGATCTATTGAGGAATATATTGAGGTTTCCTAGACCTACTCAATCGTACATAAATTAATATGGTATTAAAAAATAAAAATCGGAACAATTCAAGATAGAATTGTTACAAATGTCGCATGAAATAAATCTTCCAATGAGACATGTATGGGACATAGGAGGAGATTAATGTGGTGATTTGAGTTCCATGTGATTCTATGATGGATTAATCATCTATTCCATGTTATTTATAATAAATAATATTAACAACATATACTTTATGGTATAAAAATATCAGTTATATCATAGAGAACCACAATGGATGTAGTCAAAACATTAAAATTACACTTGCATAAGAACACATGATATGTAACTGTTATATAGAGTGAAAATGATACTAGTTTTCAAGCGAACAAAATTTAGTATTCCTTAGATCTATGTGACCTAATATCACATTCATTCTAATGGAATAATAAAGACAATATCCTACAAGCTAGTGCTAGAAATATTTACAAATACTGAGTTCATTGCGTCTTCTAATGTATATATAGAATAAATATAAAATGGAAAATTATTTATTCCATTTCATGGAATCACACATAGTATTAAATGTATTACCATAAAGATAATTATATTACCAGTTCAAACATTGAATTCAGATTATGAAAGTAGATAGAATGGAATGAAATTATGGATTACATCTCTTGGAGAGTCTTTCTCAAAGAGGTGAGGTTTCACATAGTAGAATAGCCACACAGTAGATATTTAGTAGAACCAATAACTAAATCCATGACACATTAAAGACATTATATTAATCCTGTGAGATCTAACAAGGATAGTTAACATGTTGTCTCTAGGGAATGTGGGGGGTGTGGTAGTAGTGTATATCCCAAACCCATCTTGTATAGTACTTTTGATTACTATACCATGTATATAGTGATTAATTCAGGAGGAACACTAAACATTATAGAATAGATATTTCTACATCCACTATTTAAACCATAATGTCCACATATTATTTATCATATCAAAATATTATAGTAGTTCCCATGCTATAATGTGAACCAAGAGATACAATGAAATTAATCTTAATCAAATGATTACGATCTAAATAAATCATACTAACTAGAAATAGTATATTTATGACTATCAAGTGATGAGGGATCATGATCATTAAGAATTATTCTCATGAAGTTCATAATTGATGATATCTAGTATGTGATATCATGAGGGAAGAACCTCCAATTGGAACCCGACATATTTTATGTGTCATTGGTTGTTCTTATCGACATTCATGTGTATTGGTCCCCTGACTTGCGAACAATATCAATGTGTGTTATTTATATCAACATGTAATAAAAAAATTATGTATTATGACACAAGTACACCACATACATTATGAGATATCATGATAAAAATAGAATATATTAAACAATGCATGTTTTTAGGATGGTTATCATTACAATTAATATTCCTTATTTATATAAGGGACGTGAAGACATTCAAGACTCCACTCTTTTTCTATGAATACTATTCATTTCTATCGAGATAAGGGCCTAGAGGGTCACACACAATAGTGTATTCGTGAATCTTCCCAATTCAGGTGAATTTGAAAATTGTACATGGGGGGCCACACCACAGGGTGTGGGAGTTGTCCAAGTAATCAATCTCCAACAAATAAATAAATTAATTATTATTTAAGTATAAAATAATTCGTTTGAAATAATTTATTAAAAATTATTCACATGGAAATAAGTTAATAAAAGAAAAATATTATACGAATATATATTATTTTAATATTCATGATTCATTAAATATTAATGAGAATTATGAATCGAGTTAATTACTCTAGTTTATCACATAATATATTTAATATATATTTCAAGTATGTGATTGAATATAAAAAATATTTATGACTTAGTTAGTTTATATTAACTATTTATTTATTTCTTATTTCATGGAAATTAAAAATTTGGGGGTTGGGGAACCCTGTCCAGGCATTTCTTTCCACCCACTATATAATCATGAGGTAGACTCTACTATAGGGACAATTCATTAATTAGTAATGATATCCTCACTCTCTTCTCCAATTTTTTAGAGAGAGAAATTCTATCTTCAAAACACTGGTCCAATAATGACTTTGCTGGATTGATGGGATAGGATCAGGGTGATCATCATGACGTCAAAGGATTCATTGGGGATTTTTTCTAGAAAACCTAATTTGACAAAAATCAGTCGTGTAGATTTTTGATTCATGAGATGATGTTCTAGAGGGGTTTAACTTCAAATCATTTGAGAAATTGTTATTGGTGATGAGATTTAGTCTTGTGCACTTCATTTTCAAATAATATATTTATTCAATTCAATTTTTCTACATAATAAATTCATGTGACATACTTGGACCTTTATAAGGGATTGGATCACCATATATGACAAGTTTTAAGGCTCTAGTAATGAATATTTTTAAATCCCTGTAATGACCCAATGTTTTATGAATGGAAATTACTTTCTTATAAATATTTTATATTATCACATGAGATCACGACATAATGAACTACTAAGTGTTGTGTGACCTTTAACATAAGTTTGTCACTTATGTGTTTGGAATTTCAAAAATATGATATACACGGTTGTGATCAGTAAGTTATTTGGAGTCACATAGGGAAAACATATTTTTTTGGGTGAATAGTAACCTACCCTTATGAATAGTAACATACCCATATGAATAGAGATATATCATAATGAATAGTAACCTTATATATTATAGTGTAAAAAAATATTCAAGTGAATGTATGATGTACCTATATTTTAGAATAAGTAAATGAATTTTTAAAACTGCTTTTTTAATAATAACTTATGATTTTAATTAAATATTAAATTCACCATATATATATATAATTATTTTTTAAAAAAGTATTTCATTTTTTGATTCTACACATTGAAAAATGGTTAGGGATAATTTTTGGGATTTTTCTAAAATACTTAAATTTTTTATGAATAGTAAAATCTGATAATTCACAATAAATGCTAAAACCTAAATTTTTTCATCATGCTTGAGTCTTGGATTACGTAAATGGCCATTGGTTCGAAATCACATGAATTTATTACTCTAATTGGTCATGTAATCAGCATTATTTCTGGTCTTGGGGGAAATTAATAAACTAATTATTAAAAGATTATCAAAACCCTCCTCTCCTCCACTATAAACCCCCCCTCACTCCCTCTTTTCTCCACTCCTCTAAAGCCTTGTTCCTTGAAAACATTATGCCCAAATATTCTCCCAATCTCCTTCCCCATGTCCTAAATCAACTTGTATCTTCAAAACACAAAATCTTCTCCTCTTAAGAGGCATTCAAAGGAGTTAAACTCAAGAGGTAAATTCCACTTTCAAAATCTTCTATTTCTTTTAAGTTCTTTTCTTTTATTGTTTATTTCCTCACCCCTTTCACCCAAATTGTATGATAACTCTTGTAACATACATGTACTAGAATTATATTAATCTAATGGGATAATTCATTATCTTCTCTCCTTTACCTAACTTTTATTTGAATGAAATGAAAACATCATTTGAGATGTGTTAATTTAGCATATTCAAGGACAACCGTTTATTAATTTCTATTATCATATTCAATTATGGTCATGATACCATTTGTGTTATAGTTGAAACCAAATATTATATATGTAATATTTCCTATTTAAGGTTTTGTAATCCTTTTGTACAAATGGTATTAAGTTACAAAGAAAAACATGTTCATTGTAATCAAAACCCACTGATTATCCAAAACGGTTGTCACTAAGGTTTTATATAACAATTAATCTTCACTCCCAATAACTAAATGACTTTTTATAACCATTTAATATATGCTATGTTTACTAATAAGATAAAACTTAAAATTTGGAAAACCACTTTCATCATACATGTTTATCTGAACATTAATATAAGTGAGTTGTTCATTAAAATCAAGTAAGCAAACATACCCAAAAATTGAAATTGAACCTTATAACCAATAAAAAATGTATTGAATAAACTAAAAAAATGTTATATTAAATTAATTAAATATATATGAGGTTCTGTAATTTTTAATTACTATACCAAATTTTTTTATTCAGGTCATTAATAAAAAGAGGAGAACATAATCGGACTTAAGGTAAGGGATCCTCTCCATTTCACTTTTATTCAATATTTTACTCTATAGTATGCCCTTTTATGTGTAATTAATAGTGATAGGTTATGATTAAAAACATTATCCACACTATCCTCATGATTTATAAAATATGATAAATCCTTTTCTCTCTCATTAATTTCTCTTAAGTACACCTGATGTCATGCCGATTATTCGTAAGGAATTCTACCTGAACCTCCTTTATTATTTCGGGTTGCTCTACCTTTTTTTCCAAAATGAAATTTTTATTTTATTTTTATGTAAAAATTATACATTATTTTTATATGATACAAAATCATGTTTCAAGATCCATCCCTCATTCCCTTTTGGGTATATACATTCTTTTAATTGATTCCCTCCTCATTACTTCCTGGTGAGAAAACTCGTTTTAAGGGAACTTCCCAAATTTTTACCCAATTTTAGGTACACTATATCCTCTATTTTAATCCAAAGTTGTCTTGATAAAATCAGTATTTTTATTATGAAAACATTTTTGGTTCAATTCTGGTTTTATATAAATTTTTTTCCCTTTTTTATTTTAAAATCTCTTTAGTGTTTTCCTTAAAACTGTACTAAAAGGATTTAATTAGGAGAATTTAATAAATATTCTTATTACATGTTATAACTTATGTTTTTCATCACATACCATGCTATATTCCTATTTTACCATATTAATGTCCTTTTATGTTTTAATTTCTTTCTCTCATAGACAATTTTATGATACGCACATTCATTTTGCTTTATGTCACGAATGTGATACCTATTTCTATCCATTGGTTACCATTAATTTATGTATGATGGAATTGTTTATGATTATTTATGTTTAAATTATATTCATGAAAATGATAATATGGTATGCCCAGATATCTCTCCAATGCATTGTGTAATGTTAGGTCTCATGAGATGTTATGTGAAACGGTCTTGGCGGTTAGGCTTGGCATGTGCTACTATGGGAAACGGGATTGGCGGTTCGCCTTGGACCACACTACTATGGGAAAAAAGATTGGTGGTTATCCTTGACACATTCTAAAGACATGTTTTATATTTCATCGTCACTTCTATGATTCCATGTTTATATGATCCCCTGTTTATATGTTTTGATTCCATATGTACCATGATTTTGATATCATTATGTCATGCCTTCTAACTCATGTGCTTAAGAATTAATCTTATGTTCATACACATAATTGGATTTTTAGCTCATCCCTTTATTCATGTGTTCCCCAGGATACCCTATGTAGATGTAAGGTCTCAAATTAAGTTAGGAGCTCTTAATGGATATTAAATAAGTGTTTTTTTCATGTTTTATGTTTTATGTACATAGGCTTCAAAGATGCTGGACTTTATGATACATGGCTTGTACTATGATTTATAATTATGATTAAAATCATGTAATGTTATATGTAAAAGGCTACGGCTGCTATAGTTGGTATCATAGGATGGTCTAGTTATTTTTGGAGATTAGGAATAGAAAACATTAGTAAGAACCTTAAGGATGATACTAAGTATAAGAAAACACCCCTATGTTTTGGTAAGTATAGAGTAAGTGTTTTATCAATAATATACATACATCTATAGATTAAAATACGTAGAGGTAGCTCTGGCATAGATGTACCTAGGAGTGTAAACACCAACAATGAGTTTCAGGCTTGACCCGGGGTATCCTGGTACACGACAACGGGCCTTGATGCACTCTAGGTATTGACACTCTCTAGGAGTATGCATTGGAAAATTCATGATATTAGTACAAACCAATATAAAAGGGAATAAAAAATCCCATAAGAATATTAGATAATAGATAGATCAAGGATAACATAGATTTAAACCCACAGAATTACAAGAAAGGATATACGTATCCTCTACAATTTTATCCTTTTATGTTCTAAATTTTCTTTTTTATGTTCAATAAATAAGTATTAAATCCCTATAATTATACATTGTTTTTTCTTGGTTAATGTAGGGAATTAGAATAACACATTCCAACAACCAATGTGATTGTAAATGTGATGATTTCCCTAATGATATTTCTGATATGATGGGAATATGTGCTCAAAACATCATGACAGTTCTTTCTCAGCTTTCTCAAGTTATGAATAATAACTCGAATCATGAGGAACTCCCTCCTCCTCCATGTAAAGAGATATTTGTCGTTGAATCCTTCATGTGACAACGACATCCCATGTTTAGTTGATCTTATGATCCCCACTTTTGAGGAATAGTGGATTAACTCCATTGAAAATATATTATCTATCCTTCAGAGCTTGGAAGAAGAGAATTTTGTACTGGCAGTCAATCGTTTTAATGGGGAAGTGGATCAGTGGTGGACACTGATCAAGAATACAGAGTCCCAAGAGGAAATTGATTCCATGTATTTAGAGGAATTCAAGAGGATGTTATTCAATAAATATTTTCTTCGAACCCTCCCTATTAAGATGGAAAGAGAGTTCCTCGGACTCAAGAAGAAGGATGATTAATCCATCATGGCTTATGAAGCAAACTGTAAAAGGCTTACAAGGTACGCCTTTTATTTTGCAATGAACACTGAAATCAAGGTGGATCGCTTATTTAGTGGATTAAAGCCAAGCCTACAAAAATCATTGGTGATTCCAGACATAGATAGTTATGAGGTGATTTTCCATTGTGCCCTCAAGGTTGAAATGGAGATTGGAGACTCAGAGTGGATTCATGGGACTAGTGACAAGAAGCGGGAAATGGAGAACAACATGGGTGGTTCAACAAAAAAATCCCATGATGGAAAGAAGCATGACTTTTCCCCTTGTAAATGTTATCGGAAGAAGAATCCTAGGAACTATCCAAAGGGAACCAAGAATTGATTCAAATGTGGAAATTTTGGTCATTTGTATTGAAACTACACACGGTATATGAAGAATCCCGCTAAGAAGAATAAGAAAGGAAGGGTCAGATCAATGCTCTGCCAATGGTGCAATGTTACAATTGCAGTGAGCATTGTCATTTTGCAGAAAATTTCCCAACGCTAAGGGTTGTTGGAGGAAATCAATAATAACCTAAATGGAAACATGGAAGGGCTTATGCTATCATTACTGCCGAGGTAGATCCACACAACGATGTTGTGACAGGTACGCTAGTTATTCATTCAAGAATAGAGAACACACTATTTGATACTAGTTCTATGCATTCTATCATATATTTCATGTTTATTAGAAATATTCAACCACAACCTCAAAATCTGGAGGGAATTTTATCTATGAGAACATGGAATGGTGAAATTATTGTGTCCATGGTTTATAACTCCTCCCCGGTTAACGTTTTTGGACTGAACCTCCCTGAAATTCTTTTCATACTTCCTTTAGTGGAGTTCGACACAATGTTGGGCATGAATTGGATATCTTTATACAAGAAAAACATCAACTTTCGAGAAAAAGAGATCATTATTTACATCCCAATGCATCATCTGATTCTTTACATGTGTAAGGAGGAAGACAAACCTTTTTTAGAATCATCATCTAATGTTTGGATATTTTTTACTTCTGAGAAAGCATATCTATCTCAAATGATTGAGATCAAGGAGATAATCATGCTTGCAGATGTGCCAATCATGAGGGACTACATTGATGTATTCCCTATAGAGTTTCCCATTATTCTTCCTAATCTAAAGGTTTTGTTCTCAATTGATATTATTCCTAGATCTCTGCCTTTATCAAAGACACCTTACAGAATGACCACTGTAGAGCTGGAAGAGCTAATTAAGCAGTTACAGGATAATCTGGAGAAGGGCTTTATATTCCTAAGTTCTTCACCATGGGTTGCACCGGTACTCTCCGTCAAGAAGAAGTATGAATCAATGTGCCTCTACATCGATTATCGTGAGCGCAATAAAATTATGATAAAGAACAAGTATCCACTGCCACTGATAGATGATTTGTTCAATCAGCTCTATGGGGCCAGTTATTTCTCTAAGGTGGACCTTCGGTCGGGATATCACCAGTTAAATGTGTGAAAGGAAGATATCCTCATGAAAATATTTTGAACGAGGTATGTAAACTATTAGTAAATAGTTATGCCCTTTGGACTCACTAATTTTCCAGAACTTTTCATGGATTTAATGAATAGAGTCTTTTAAGATTACCTCAAAAAATTTGTGGTATCCTTTATTGATGATATTTTGATATACTCCAAGATTAAGGAGGAACATGAGAAGTATTTCAATACTATGTTAAATACTTGACCAAGGGTGAATTAGTATGAAAAGTATAGTAAATTTGAGTTTTGGATAGAGAAAATATCATTCTTGGGGAATATTATCACTAGAAAAGGAATATCTGTGGACCCTTATAAGACAAAGGAAATTGAAGAGTGACCCATGCTAACTTATGTAATGGAGATCCACAACTTTATTGGTCTAGCCATGTATTATTGATGATTTTTTAATAAAATTTCACCATTTTCAAACCCAATGACCAAGATGACACAGAAGGGATTTATGTTTGGATGGACTCAAGAATGTAAATATAGTTTCAAGGAGTTGAAAAAAGAGGCTTATCACTACGCCAGTGCTCACACTCCCAACAAGTAGAGAACTATTGGGGTTGTACAATGATGCTTCAAAGAAGGTCTTAGTTTGTGTGCTAATTCAATGTGATAACGTGATATCCTACACCTCAAGTAAGATGGAAATACAAGAGAAAAACTATCCCATGCATGAACTGGAGTTGGCGACTGTGATCTTTGCATTGAAAATATGGTGGAATTATCTCAATGGTGAAAAGTGTGAGACATATACTTACCACAAGAGTCTAAAATGTATATTCACACTAGAAGAGGTTAATATGCACCATCAAATATGTATAGAGTTCATCAAGGATAATGACTTCTCAATCCACTACCGTCCTGATATGGTAAATAAGGTGGTGGACGCTCTATGTAAAAAGAATCCTACATCGTTGTCAATGATGAAAATGAAAAGGATCTGACATTTTTAAATTAGAATAGGATAGAAATTAGAGTCATTAAGGGAGTAACATCATCAATCCTTTCTCAAATGATTGCTTTACCATCCCTCGTCGAGAAAATAAAGGATTATTAAAGAAAATATGTGGAAATTATGAAAAGGGTGGAAGCTGTTAAAAATGAAAAATCCTCTCAGTTTATGATTGATGAGGTGGGAGTTGTAAGATTTGGTTCCCTATTATGTGTACCATCCGATCCGGAGATAAAGAAGTAGCTTTTGAATGGCTCACATAGATCGACCATCTCTATCCACCCAGGGAACAAAAAGATGTATCGATATCTCCGAAAAAAAACTTTTGGTGCGACAATATGAAAATGTAGATTGCTGAATATAAATCAAATTGCCTGGTATGTCAGTTAGTGAAGGATGAGAGGAAAATTCAAAAGGGGATGATGCAACCACTACCCATACCAACATGTAAGTGGGAGAACATTACCATGGACTTTGTCACTATCCTTCCAAGGTCATCCAGAGAAAACAATGATATATGGGTCATTGCGGACCATCTTAAAAAGACATCTCACTTTATCATAATTTGAGAGGACTTCTCATTGGATCAAATTGAATAGATTTACATCAAATAAGTGGTAAGGATTCATTTAGTACCACTATATATTGTATCTAATCATGATCCTAGATTCACCTCGTTATTCTGGAAAAGTCTCCAATATTCTTCAGTATGTCATATCATCCTCAAACTGATGGCAAATAATAACAAACTATTCTGACACTGAAAGATATGTTGAGATATTGTTCTATGGAATTTAATGTAGGATGGTACCAAAATCTTCTACTGGCTGAATTCTCCTACAACAACAGTTTCCTCTCAAGTATCTGAATGGAACCATATGAAATTATTTTTGGGAAAAGGTGCAGAACACGGGCATATTGGGATGAAGTCAGTGAACATAAGCTTTTAGGACCCAAAATGAATGAAGAAATGGTGGAGAAGGTGAAACTATTTAGCAGCATATCAAGGCATCCCAAAGTCTACCGAAGAGTTATGTAGACAATCATCAATGATAACTTGAGTTTAAAGTTAGAGACATTGTATTTCTACACTTATCTCCAAGGAAGAAGGGCATGAGGTTTAAAAAGAAAGAGAAGATAAGTCTCGGGTACATCAGCCCCTTCGATATTCTTGATCATGGTGGGGCTGAGGCCTTTAGACTAGAACTTCCACCTACCATGTACAAAGTTCATGATTTATTTCTTGTATCCCTTTTAAGGAAGTACATATCAAACCCTTCACATGTACTCTCTTCATAGGTGGTAGAGTTGGAGGATGATATTTCCTATGAGGAGCAACCAGTGAAGTTCTTGGATCGAAGAGATAATGTTCTATGTAACAAGAATACTCACCAAGTCAAAGTACTGTGGCAGAATCATAAGTACGAAGAGGCAACATGGGAAATAGAGGCAATAATGAAAGAAAAGTACCATCACCTTTTTATGTCTTCGAATGAAAAACAAAATTTTGATGGTGATATTTCTCAAGGGGGTAAGAATGTAATGACCCAATGTTTTATGAATAGAAATTAATTTCTTATAAATATTTCATATTATCACAAGAGATCACAAAATAATAAACTACTATGTGTTCTGTTATCTTTAAACATAATTTTTCCACTTCTGTGTTTGGAATTTCGAAAATCTGACATACACGGTTGCGACCAGTAAGTTATATGGAGTCTGATAGGAGAAACTTTATTTTTTGGTGAATAGTAACATACCCTTATGAATAGTAACATACCCTTATGAATAGTGATATACCATAATGAATAGTATCCTTAACTATGATAGTATAAAAATAAGATTCAAGTGAATGAATGATGTACATATATTTTAGAGTAATTAAATGAATGTTTTAAAACAGGTTTTTTAATAATAAATTGTGATTTTCATTAAATGTTAAATTATTCATATTTATAAAATTGTTTTTGAAAAATGGATTTCATTTTTGGATTCTACACCTCAAAAAAATATTCGTGTTAATTTTTGGGATTTTTCTAAAATACTTGATTTTTATGAATAGTAAAATCTGATAATTCACAATAAATGATAAAACCAGAATTTTTGCATCATCCTTGAGTCACAGATGATGTAAATGTCCAATGATTAGAACTCACATGAATTTATTACTATTATTGGTCATGTAATCATCAATGTTTCTAGTCTTTTGGGAAATTAATAAACTAATTATTAAAAAATTATGAAAACCCTCTTCTCCTCCACTATAAACACCCCACTCACTCCCTCTTCTCTCCACTCCTCCCATGCCTTGTTCTATGCCAATATTCTGCCCAAATTTACTCCCACGATCCTTCCACACATGAAACATCCCCTATTATTTTCAAAATACCAAATCCTCTCCTCTTAAGAGGCTCTCGAAGGAGTAAAACTCAAGAGGTAAATTCCTCTTTCCAGTTATTTTATTTTATTTAAGTTCTTTTCCTTTTTTTTCCATTCCTCCCTTCAAAAAAATGTTATGATACCTCCAGTAACATAAATTTTATGTAATTAAATTATGCTAATGGTATAATTCATTATATTCTCTCATTTCACCCTATTTTATTTGAAATAAATGAATACACCATTTGAGATGTGTTAATTTAGCACATTCAAAGACAATGGACTATCGATTTCCATTATCATCTTTAATTCCTGTATCGAAACCATTTGTGTTATGGTTGAACCAGATTATTATATATTTAATATATTCTAGTTAATTTTATGTAATCCTTTTGTACAAATGGTATTATTTAATAAATCAAAACATGTCTATTGTAATCAAAACCCACAGATTAACCAAAACAGTCGTCACTAAGGTTTTATATAATAATTCATCTTCACTCCCGATAACCTAATGAATATTTTTTAACCATGGAATATAATATACGTTCACTAATAGCATAAAACTTCAATTCTGTACAACCAATTTCATCTTACATGTTTATCAGAACATGAATATAAGTGAACCGATCATTAAAATCAAGTAAGCAAACAGACCTGAAAAATGAAATTAAACATTTAACCAATCAAAAAGTAATTGAATTAAATAAATAAGGTTATAAAAAAATTACTTATATTAGGGGTTCTTGAATTATTAATTAATAAACCTAATTTTTTTATTCAGTTCATTAATAACTAGTGGACAACACCACCAAACTTAAGGTACTGGATCCTCTCAATTTCACTTGTATTCATGATTGTCCTCAATGTTATGACCTATTATTTGTAATTCCTGGTGATGGGGAATTATTAAGAACTTCTCAAATAATTTACTCATGATGTATAAAAGATTAGAAATCCTTTTATCTCTCATTAATCCCTCTTAAGTACACCCGATATCATGTCAATTATCCGTACGGAATTCTACCCGAACCACCTTTATTCCTTCGGGTTTCCCTACCATTATTTTTACCCAAATGAAGTAGTATTTTCATTTTATGTACAACTTATGCATGTTGTTATGATCCCAAATCATGTTTTAAGATCCATCCCTCATTCAAATTCAGGGATATACCTGGTTTTAAGTTATTCCCTCTTCGATACTTTCCAGTAAGCAAACTCATTTTACGAGAACATCCCCAATTTTTACCCAATTTCTAGTGCACTATATCCTCTATTTTAAGCCATAATTTTCTTTATAAAATAAAAATTTTTATTATGAAAAACTTCTTGGTTCACTTCTGGTTTTATGTAATATATTTTTATCTTTTCTATTTTTAAATCTCTTTAGTGTTTTCCTTAAAACCACACAAATAGGTTTTAATTCTATAAATTTACTAAATACTCTTCTTACATGTTTTCACTTATATTTTACGTCACTTACCATGTTATTTTTCTATTTTACCTTATTAATGTTCATTTAGGATTAAATTACTTTCTATCTTGGAAACTTTTATGGTAATCCCATTCAGTATGCTTTATGTCATGAATGTGATATCCATTTCTCTCCATTTGTTCCCATACATTTATGTATGATTGAATTGTGTATGATTAATTATGTGGAAATAATATTCATAAACATGTCTATATGGTTTGCCTAGATTGAACTCTAATTCATTGGGTAAATTTATGTCTCATGAGATTCTATGTGCAATGGTCTTGGCTTTTAGCCTTGGCTTGTGCTACTATGGGAAACTAGATTGGCTCTTAACCTTGGCCCGTACTACTATGGAAAATTTGATTGGAGGTTAGCATTGACTAGTACTAAATACATTTTTTATGTTTCTGACACACTTCTATGATTCCATGTTTATATGATCCCAGGTTTATATTTTATGATTCCATATGTATCATTCTTTTGATATCATTATGTCTTGCCTCCTAACTCATGTTCTTAAGCGTTATTCTTATGTTCATACCCTTACTGGTATTTTTAGCTCATCCCTTTGTTCATGTTTTCCTTAGGGTACCCTATAGAGATGTAAGGTCCCAATGGAATATAGGATATCTTTATGTATACTGAATAAATAAGTGTTTTCACATGTTTTATGTTTTATGTACCTAGTCTTCAAACACTTTAGACATTACGATCCTTGGATTGTACTCTTATGTATAATTATGATTAAAATCAGGTAATGTTGTATGTAAAATACTAGGGTAGCTATAATCCCCATACCACTAGCCTTCAATGTCCACCCCAGAAAAATAGTGACCCAGGCTTAACATACATGGATATTAAATCATTTTAGATGAATATTTAGTACACTGCAAAAATACATGTCCAAGGACTGTAATAGAATAGCGTCTTTGGAAACATGGAAACCAAATCTTCTATCCTGTTGAAAGATATAAAACATATCCTATATAGATATAAACCATTTTAACTTATACTTAAAACCTTTATTTATAACCTAGATAAAGGAAACAAAAGAAAGTGGTGAGCTCAGATTCTCAGTAAGAGTCCACAAGGGATACATGTAAGCATACACATAAACATAGTAGTATAATAACATAGTCGTAAAATTAAGAGATCATACCTGACATATCAAAGGTCATAAATTAGAAATATGGGATAATTATTTGTAGTTCGTAAGACAAAAATCATAATAAAATAAAAATCATGATCCATGAAATCATAACTAATGAAAATAGGAATAATATTTGTGGCATACATATATGATTATAAACGTTTCTATCAGGGCTACCTACCAAGACCATTATTACATGATAGGATTGGGCTATGACCATTTTTCCTACTTTGGGAATGTGATAACAACCCATGTACCAACTTTTAATTAGGATTGGGCTATAACCCATGTACCATATTGTTTTTAGTCTTGGGATACTACACATGTAAACTCTTTTATTTAGGCTAGGGCTACAACCCGTACACCATCATTTTTTGGGCTTGGGCTACAACCCAAACACCTTATTTCTTTTCAATCATTAGCTAAAACCAATGTATCCTTTGATCTCATTTAAAAAATATCAAACCAAATATATTTGATGGAATATATGTCCCACCCATCTCATAGTAAAATCATCCACACATGTCCCACAAGATAATAAAACATTGATCATATCATGACCTATGAAAAGATATAGGTCTTACAAACATAAAATAATAACGCATAAAATGAAATTTTTATCATTAAAATTTCCTAAAATCATAACCTATTCAAAATATATAGGTTTCATAACCATTTTATCCAATTACAACCCGCAAAAGAGAAACATATTTCTTAAAGACCATGACATTAAGTGTAACCCATTCATAGAAACGTTATGAATGGAACCTTTAGAGAATTTTCAAACTGGGAATGATTAAAATTAATTGATTTAATATTATATATAAAATAGTTTTGAAATATCATTCAAAAACGTTTCTTGAGGAAAATATTCTTTCATATATGAAAAATGCATGTTAATACATAAAACCATTTAAAACCCTTTTTCTCAGAAAATACCTTGAAAATATATAAAGAAGGAGTGAAACCATTTTGAAACCTATTTTACTAGAAATTTACTTTTAAAACACTTTATTAAATATAAAACATTTAAAAATGAAAAGGAATCACTAAATGAATGATGATGGGTAAATTTTTACATGTTGATCGAATTAAAAAAAGAACATTCCTTTCGCATGGTAAAAAGGATAGAAAGAATTCCATGTTTGGAATGTGTTAAGAATATTCCATTTAAGAGATTGGTAAAATACAAAAAGGTTATATATTTCATTAAATTTTTATAGGATAATGGTATAATATTCTTGGAAACCCTTTTTATAAGACATAGATTTCTGACCAAAGATGGTGTAATGTCTGGCTTACCTAAAACAAATTTCTTTACAATATTATGTACCAAATAGTATAATATTGCACTAATACATGATTATATCATGAATTTATATAGTATATGGAAACTAATTAATATTCTAGAGACATGGATCAAAATATTTCATCAAGGGAAGTAGTAATATAAATAATCCAAGAAAGCGATGAGATTGTGTCAATAAACTTTTATAGCTTGGTAACATGGGATCATACTCTCCATGTGAAAAATGGAAATTAAATGAATCTTATGATATCATGAAAATAAGAAAATTCATTATATAACATGTAAAATGGATGTATATACACCTCGAATAAGAGTTTAGGTTCATAAAATAAATAAGAATCTCAAATAAGGGAAATTGAGCCAAACCTGTGTTACCGCTTTGGTAACTTTTTACTGCTAAACCCCATGGAAGAAGGATCATAAAATTGGAATTTTAAAACCCAAAATTTTATATAAATAATATATATAATACCATAATGGTAATTATATACATTACACAAAATTAATTAGTGGATAACATAGCTTTTATCTCACCTAAGTTTGATGTGAGGCGAAATCCCCATACCGTGTGTCTTGTCTCTCTCCGTACTCATACAAGATTCTAGTATAATAAATATAATACATTATAAAAATATTAAAAAATAATATACCTATATATATATTCTTATATGGTTTTATTATATTCTTATATTACCCACTTTTTAACGATCATATATTAAAGTTTCACATCAGGTAATATTCTCTTTGTTCTTCACATGCATCTTATTTTGTTATATCATTAGTCCTTATACATATATCATGATTATAGAATGTATATAATGATATAAATATAATTTATATCTATTAAATTCATATTATAATAATTTATATCATATTGAAGCACAAAATGGAATACACTATTCATGGAGACGGTAACTCGTACGTATGCATGAATGTTTTTTCTGTTTTTATTATCATATTAGAAAGAAAGTATGTAAATGGAATATGTATATATAAGTTTGAATGTATATATATAATAACTATAGTAGAATTAATATATCATATATATCATATAATTTCATTAATCACATCGTTAATACATTTTATGTGGTGTGTGAATGAATCACATTACTTTAAGGGGGCAATAGTCCACACTTCCTCAAATGAGATTACCCTATAAAAACCAAATGGAATGCAATAAGTTGTGTATTGTAAATGGAATAAATAATAATTAAAAAACATTAAATAAAATATATTACATATATAAATATATTTTATATAATAATATACACATTGATTGGTGGTAAATGAGAGATGAATGATCATCGTTTCGTGAGGTAGTAGTTCACCGTACACGGACATAATATGTTCGACATCAATTAGATGGGGGTGTGTGTAATTTTAGGTAATACCATTCACATAAAAATATCCTTTTATATGTAATATAATTTTGTTTCCACACATTAATTGGATAACTATAGTGGATTGGGTGGATAAGAAAAAAAAATGGAAGGACCATGAAAGAAGATGTTACCTCTAAATCAGGTAACTCATTTTGGTTTGTGCCAAAATGTTTCCTTGAAAGGGTTTCTTCCCAAAGGGATGATTCAATGATAAATTGAGGATTTTTGGGAGGATAAATTATTATACCTTGGATGAACATAAAAGTTTCTAGGGGGTGTGATGAATGGGTATTGTTGGTGGCCTTTTATAGGGTAGGAAAAGGAATCACATGGAATTTATTTTAAACAAATTAGGTGTGC
This sequence comes from Viscum album, assembly GCA_963277665.1. Classification (NCBI taxonomy): domain Eukaryota; kingdom Viridiplantae; phylum Streptophyta; class Magnoliopsida; order Santalales; family Viscaceae; genus Viscum; species Viscum album. The sequence continues at coordinate 114,909,300 of OY728161.1, forward strand.
ACATGTTATTACCTAACAAAAGTAATAACAAACCCAAAACAATTAATATTTGTAGTTTTATTGGCGAAATATGGATAGAAAATTGGTGTTGCGAAAGTTTCTAGGTCATTTGGGCCATTAATTGTACGATTTAGTCCCTAATTATGCTTAATTTGGCCTTAACCGTTTTGATTAATTTTGATCACTTTTATTAATCATTTCGTTCAAAATTTAGAAAGGTCTTATTAGAATATAAAAATTATACTGAATAAAATGTTTTATATCGAATTTTTTGAATTCCAATAATATAATTAGTGAAATTAATATTTGTTTTAATCTTGTAGACAAGACGAAAAAAATGGGTTTTAAAGTCAAAAAAAGTACAAATGTTTGTTAAGGATTTATATTCAGTTTCAAAGTGAAATTTATTCTAATGAATTAAATTTCATCAATATATGTAACATTAATATAATATTAACTTAAAACATATGTATAGTAGTATTTATCATTATTAATTAATTAAACAAAAGGCAGTTGTTAACTAAAAAGCAGTATTTTTCACTATTCATCAAAAATATAATGTTTCTTAGAAAAATCCCAAAAATTCAACCAAGTATTATTCTGATGTTATAAATTCAAAAATAAATTTTATTTTATCAATTTAATTTTTTTTCTAAAATTACTATTATTATTAAAAGTGATTCATTCAAGAAAAATTTATTTTTAACATAAAAGGACTCTACCAAAAAAATATCTTTCATTATCAATATGTTTTATTAATAGAAAAAAATATTTAAAAAGTATTTATTACTAGGTTTAATAGGTAGGTTATAATTATATTATTTGAATAATTAAAATAATTAAAAGAGATGTTTCATAGAAACTAGGTTTTGCGGGCATCGTACGCCAAGTCGGTGTTGCTTGTAGCGCAAGCCAATATGGTATTTCATGTGAAAGGAATGTTTGAATTACTGTTTTAATATATATATATATATATATAACTATTTCCAGTGTCATGTTAAATGAAAAACATTTAAATGTTAAATTAAATAGAAAAATCACAAAATCTTGGTGTGTAACTTTCTAACCCCCTTAAAATGAATATCTCCCTCAAAATTCGTCTATGTTATCGAACTTTTAATACATGAATTTTTCATTAATAGAAACCCAAATTGTAAAAATAGATACTGAAACCTCCCTTAAAAGCAAATTTTGGAACCATACCAGTTACCCAAAGTAACATATAATTGGGTTTCCACATCGAAGAACATAGGTTGGGAGTGTATATTGGACTAGGAGGGAAAATGTATATATTTATTGAGTGATTGAGGTCATCAATCAAAGAAAATAGAATGATCAAATGAAATTTTATGGCCTCAAAGTCATAAATTTGTGATGATCTAAAAGGCCATCATCTAAAAAATGTATTGGGAAAAGAAAAATTGATCACTATTATAATGTTGGTTAAATCATGATAAATTTATATAAACAATATTTCATTCATGGTTTGTGTTTTAAAAATTACTAATACATCCATTACCTCATCAAATGAATTTTTAGAAATTAACAATGATTATTAAAGAAATAAATAATGCTTTCAACTTATCTTAAGGCCCATAACAGAATAAAAATTATAACTATTTGTCTATAAAAAACAACATGAACTAATCTATAAAAAGTATCACTAATAGATCATCATAAATATATATTCATTGCAAATAAATATACATTAACAGGGAAATCATATAAGGGAATGGTAGGCATGAAACCCTTATCATCCTTTTGTCATGGGTTCAGGACCCGCAGCCTTTCCAATCTTGATTGGTTGTCACCCAACAAACATACTGTCATTTTCATAATATCGAAATAATGTTATATATAATAATGACATCTTTAAATAATTTTAATCAATAATTTTCCTTTTATCTAATGTTTTCAACACAAACTTAGTGTACAAATACTTCCTCTGAGGATTAATTTAAACTTTTCATGAACATATATCCTTATAACCCTTTTTAACGATGAATATCCATAACTATATAAAGAGAGTCAATAATTAAAATTAAAATTGATTCCCCATGTATAAAGAAGTATCCCTTGTTTGTAACATTCTAGATATGTGAATACCTTTATTGTATATTCCCTCTAAACATGGTAACAACCTAAATTACAGTTAATCATTTTGGAAAACACGTATTCTTCTTCAATCTAATGTATATTGTATTTAGTTCGTAAATCCAAAAAATGTTTTAAACATCATTAGTTATCACAACCTTATATTTAAATTTATTTTTATTTTATTATTTTTTGGCTTAGGGTTCTCTCGTCGAGGCTTGGGTAGAACGCGAGTTTTTAATTTTTAAGGATTTTATTTGGTTTTATTATTATTATTATTATTAATGTTTGAATTTGTATTATTATTATTGTTATTATAAAAAGGTAACCCTAACCTACTTGAACCCCCCTTCCCTCATTCCCCACTATACGCAGTAGCCCCCCTTCCCACTGATTTCCATGGTGCAATGTGACCCCCATCCAGGTTGGCAACTCCCCCTCTCCCTCGTCAGCCCACTTCATTCCCGAAGGTACCCCTCTGAGGATGCCCGATGGTGCCCCCCCAACCCTGGGCACGCGTGACCTAGAAAACCACTATCACGAAATTTCCCCCGGGTTCCATGTTGCGACTACCTCATGCCCTCCGTCCATAGGCTTGGGGCTGGCGACTAGTACCGAAAGGCATACTCCCTAAAACAGGAAGGAATTTTCATTAAACTTGTATATACACACAGAGAAAAATGCAACAAGATTCAACCACTAAGTAAACTACTATAGTAAAAAGAGTGATGAATGTAAAAGGGCTAGAATACAAGCCCAACTAAAATTATGAGTACAAATCAAAAGTACAAATACAACGGAAAAATGAAAATCCACTCTTGGATCATCCACCACAGATCCTACCTAAAGGGTAAGTACAAATCACCACCTTAGTACTCCATGTCCATCTATCTCCTATGTGTCACATCTCGCCAAATGGTCCACCTCTATGAACCATCTAGTCCTAGGTCCCCCAGCCTCGATCATTGTTGTATGTCGTCTGCACCAAACACAAAAATGTGCGGGCGAAGCCCATGCAGGGGTGAGTATAACAATACTCAGTAGGGACCCCGAGACCCCATAGGTCTCCTAATGCTCCACAAAGAAAAACCAAAAAGCAAGACTTCATATCTACTTAGGTATATGCCCATACATACATCTAAGTTATTAAGATAAACACATCTCATACATGGAGGGAGAATACCAAAAAGGTAACACCGTGAAGGTAAAAGTACCAAACATGTACCACCACAAAGATAATACCACGAAGGTAAAAGTACCACTCCTATATCACAACGAAGATGGTACCATGAAGGTAAACGTACCATATAGGTATCACCATGAAGATAGTACCATGATGGTAATGTACCACACATGTATAACAACAAAGATAGTACCACAAAGGTAAAAGTACCACACAGGTATCACCATTAAGATAGTACCACGAAGGTAAAAGTCTTAGTTCCAATAGATTCTGAGCTCATACTAGGTTTTTTGTCAAGTATAGAAGTACAGATGATTAGTCGCCAAGCTAGATCATCTTAATCTTTGAAGAGGCACTGTTTCTAACCATACAGAGTCTGACTCACATAGGATCAATATGTACTAACCCCCACAATGACACACACAAGATCCGACCAACCCGGAATCTATAGGTACTAACCTCTTCCATCCCACATAGGATCTAACCCACATAGGATCACTGAGCGCAGACCCACAAAGGATCTGGCCCACACAGGATTGGTATGCGCTGACACCCACAGGATTGATGAATGCCGACCCACACTGGATCTGACCAACACAAGATCACTGAGTGTTGAACCACACATGATCGATAGGTACTAACACCCGCAATGACTCACACAATATCTGTCCCGCCCAGAGTTTTTAGGCAACTAACCTCCGTATGATTTGTCTCCAACCTCGGCCTCACTACCTGCCACTGGATTCCCGCTAATAGCACGTTTGGGTGAACTGCTTCCCAAACCATCAGCCATACCTCAACCTTCAAGAAGTTCCATGAAGATGCATCCCAAAGGTCTGTCACATTATAAGAGACCAAACACAATAGACAGCGCGTCAATCAGACGCCCTGTCTGTAAGTTATTATCATTTCTGCTCCGAGGGCCCGTTTGTATTCAGGGTTCCATCCGACTTGGACATACTGAAACTTTATCCAAAGCTCAAGTGGATTATACCAAAAAGGACCATCACAATCCAAGGATTCCATTTTCGCAGGTAGTTCGTAAAACAGATGCCCAGATCTCAAGATATGGCCACAAAGGTTAAAATGGGTCCAGATGGGCTCGGGTCCGGTCCAACCTGATCGGATTGACCTGGCCTGAGCCGACCCGACCAAGTTTGGGTCCACCTAACCTAGTTCGGGTTCGGCCCGGATGGCCTGGGCCTCGGCGGGCCCGACCCGCGTAAGGGACAGCCCGGCCTGGCCCGCTGGGCGAGGCCCGCTGGCGCGGTCCGCCCAAGTTGGCGCCGAAGGGGGAGTGCCCCCCCTTCCATTCAGATCGCCAAAGGGCAGCTCCTTAGGTCTCTCCCACATCATTTGTGGGACCCAAGCGGATCCTACCAATCCACCACAGCCATCTGGTCCTTCTCCCAGTGACACGTTCGTGTGCCACTGCTCCACCGCTATCGCCCATGTGTCGGCTGATCTAGACACTCAGGATATAGTGGATTGGCTTGAGTAGTTGGTATGAGTTTTCTGAATTTTACATATCCGAACTGATCTTATGGATAAACTTTTAACTAGTATTATTCATTGATTATCATGAAACTAGTGGAGTTTGGTTACCAATACCCAAAATTAGATTAAAATCTCATAGAAAAAGTTTTATTAATTGTCCCCTGATGACTAATAACCTCTGGTCTTTCACCTAGTGAGGATTCAAAAGCATTTGGAGTTGCAGAAGGATGATAAATCTATTCTAGAGTACATATCGATGTTCACAGACCCCATGTGTAACAATAATGATATGGTTTGTGATGAATAATTATAATAATAGAAGTTTGAGTATGACCTTATAAACAGAGATAATATCGTGAATAAGGATATCCCATGGGTAGTTAGGGTTGATCTTAGGTTGTTAGTACTGATAGAGGGGTTGGTATAGCCCAGAGAGGTAAAGTTTCAAGTGGAGGACTACGCTATTAATTACTTCCAGCACCACCCCTAGTTGGTATATACTAGGATAAGAGATATTTTCATTAAGAGAATTATTAGATAAAAGCTATGGAGGGATGTGATTATCCTACGTATGAGATGATTCTATTTATTGTTTTTGTATTCTTTACATTATCATCAATAATTATATACACATTATTAATTCATTATTTCATCGCCCCCTTTCTTCAGAGAATGATATTTTTGTACAGATTTTTATTATTATTTGTTACAAAAGAGTAATATTGGGAGAAATTGAAGCATTTCACTCATCATTCACTATTTTGAGGTGGAGAGTGCTTCATGAAGAACGACTTGGTAGTTTTGATGAAACTGTATGACATCATTAAAGGTATAAACTAACTATCCTAAGTAAATTCATAGGAATATTTCCTCCAAAGGAGTGTTAGGTTCCAATATAAGGATATGAAAATATTCTCCTTAAATGAAGAGAAGGATCTACTGGCAGATTGAGTGAGGTTCATGAGTAGGAAGCACCAAAAAATCAATCATCAATTGGAAAATTGGTCCCTTGGTGCCACATGCTCTTCAGAAACATAGATTCAAATGGTAGTGTATGAGTATCCATATTTATTCCCTCATGATGTTCAAGTACTACCTCCACATTGATTTATCAAATTCTCCATAGACTATAACACTAGAACCAACCCATTATCTTTTACAGTATATCATATGACCCCTACTAAGCTCTAGGAACTATGGGTATAGTTATAGGACCTTCAAGAAAATGGTTTCATTAGACCCAATTTATACCCCTAGGAAGCTGCAGTGACGTTTTTCTAAATATTGAGACATGATATTGTGGAAATTTATTTATTATCATCACCTGAACCAAGTGATTATCAAAACTAGTTACCCCTTAACAAGGACAAATGACCACTTCGACTATATAGAATGTGTGATATGGTTATCAATGATTAAAATCATGTATGACTACCACTAGTTTCAATTCATGAAGATGATATTATTATGATGAAATTTTTATGCTTATATGAGAACTATGAGGTCCCGGTGATACTTATTGGTTTGACTAATTCCCCCATATTCTACATGAGTCTTATCAACTAGATCATTCACACTTTCTTTAATTAGTTTTTTATTTTCTTTGTCGATGACATTATCATTTAATCTTCATTAGATGAGGATCACAAAAATTATTTGAGGATGATCATAGACATGTTTCTGGGAAATCTATTTATATGATAATATTTCGAAGTGTTATCTCTATATTAGTGAAGTTCACATTCGACGGAATGTCATATATGTGCATGATGTAGCTATAGACTAGAAAAATATAAAGGTAGTAATAGCCTGGGACCCTCCCAACAGCAATTTGAGGTGAAAGGTTTTCTTGGTTTGTCTAGGTACTATTCGAGGTTTCTGACATTTCTTGGATTTCAGACCCTTTGATTTCCTTGACATGAAAAGGGAATCCATTAACCAAGATAGATAAATGTCGTATATCATTTAAGGAGATAATAAAAAGGTTAAACAATGCTCCTATTTTAATACTACCATAAGAGGGTGTTGAGTAAGTGGTGTTTTGTGATGCCTTTGAATCTAGGCATAGGTGTGTGTTGTTGTAGAGGTATTCAATGATTACTTATATGTCAAATAATTTGAGAATCGTTGAATATAACTAATTTAATGTAAAGAAACCAACCCTAGTATCCTAGATTTAGTGTTTACTTTATTAAATTTTTACTAAATATAATCAATTTCATCCAAAATTATTGTATAGTTTGGTAGTCTTGTTAAAGTAGATAAATACTTGTATCCCATGTTTCATTTTAAAATATAAAATACATCACAATATTTTCTTTGGGATAATCTTTATTCCCTCTAGTATATCCCTACATATCATTCATAAAACATTTATTATCATCCCAGGGAAAGGAAAAAAATATGGGGTAATCTCTGATTATCCATAATAAAATTCATAAATTTGAATCTAAATAATTCATGAATAAAATGGAAGGAATAAATGATGATACAATAATTCCATATAAATAATCAGTTGAGTTAATAAAATTCCCATTGATATAAAAATATTGAAATAAACTCATGGAAATCAACAAAAAACTTTCATAATAATGGGATACATTATTTCGTACATCTAAAACATACCTTCGATGAATTGTTCCAAGACATGAAAAAATATCATCAACACATCTTGATAATTATCTAAATAAGAGGGTAAGGTATTGGAAAATACACAATATAGTTTTCCAAAGATGACATATCAACAAATCAAGGGGCTATGTAATTCCAACCCCCACCCATCACTTAAAAAGTACAATGCATTCAACAAATAAATTACAAATACAACCTGATCAATATACCTTAAAAATCAATAACTAACCACATTTGAAGAACTAGTATTCATAATATGAATAAATTTCCCAATCAAACTAATCCTAACTCATCAAAAGAAATATGGTGTATGGAAACATAATATTATACACTCAACATAATATTCAATATATATGAAAATACTTTAATAAGATCATTTTATATTTTCTTGAGGAAAATACCCCTTTCACATTAATATCAAATAATTATTGAATAAAATATATTCCAAAAATTAAGGAAATTTTTTATATTTATTTTAACCTTATAAACTCATAAAGGAATATTCAATGAAATTAAATGGTCCTGATGGTGGTTAATTTTGTTCACTAAGTATAAGTTAAAAAACATTTCATTTGAACTTTTGTAAACATGTCAAAAATTAACTTGTTCAAAAAAACTAAAATGAAATTTTTTTATGTTTATAAATTAAAATATGGGTAAAATTTTATTTACTAATTCATTTTATTGTATTAAAAATAACATTTTATGAACAATAAAAATCATATGGACATGGAAGATAAATAATCTCAACCAAATTGAAAAAAGGCTTGTTTTTCTTACAACTATTATTTTAATAAATCGAGTACCTAAAGAGCATAAAATGAAAGGATAATTTTTAATTTATATAAATAAATAGGATAATAAAATATTTTGGTTTTAATATATAAATATCAAAAAAATCCCCCAATGGGTAATTAAATATAATAAATCATGAATAATGATGAGATTATAAAAAAATATTACTTTAGGTTCTACTTCCTTATTATGTGTAAAAAACTACTATATAATAAATATATATTTATTATAAATATATTAAATAACCATAATCATATGTATTATACCATATATTATATATTTATATTCATTTATCACCTGTTTATTAACAATTCTTTCATAAAATCACTCTTTTAGGAAATAACTACTTTGTATTTCAAGTATGTTTTGGTTTAGTAGTTTTGATCCTTTTAATTTTTTCGAGGTTCCATTATATTTATATTTTTAAACATGATATAAATATCATATATATTCATTATATATATTTTTTATATTAATCCATTAAATATTGATATAGAAAAACGAACTACACCATTCGTGGAGACGATGGGTTGTACAAAAGGATAAACGTAATTTTCATGTTTCAAAAGATTGAATAAAATAAAGGTAAATAATAATTCAAATTTATAAAATAAATATCCTAACATATATATAACATATATTCAATAAATATATCCCTATTATAATCCATATAAAATAGAATAAAAAATGGATCAAATAACTCCATGGAGGTGGTAGTCCACATGTGCGCATGAGCAGCATTTTCATTTTCCAATAGATTGGAAGGTAAGAAGGTATATATTATATTATCATTATAATAGATTAATTAATTCATATTTATAATATTCAATAATTAAATCTATTATAATATCCACCCATAATAGATGGTGATGAAAAATTAATTATATCACTATGTGGAGAAAGTAAGTTGTACGTATGCATGAGAAATACTTTCACTTTCCATTTGATGAAAAAATGGTGTATAGTTGGGGTTTATTAATAATAGAAACATTGTAACATATTCAGGATACATATTTTTTTATTTTATGATATATAAAAAATATTTATATGAGGTAAAAGAATAAATAAACTAAAAGTTGGTGGGTAAGACGATTACTTGTTCTTCAGGAGACTTCCTTTAGATCCTTTCTTATGGAAACTAGGCTTGGTATTTTGAGGATAATAGAACCTATTTAAAGTTGATAAGGAGGTTTACAAGATATTTTTTTAGTAATCAGTTTATATATTTTTCTCAAACTAGCGTAAATAGTTGGGAGAAAGTAGTGTTCATTTATAAGGGAGGGAAATGACATAATTGGAATTTGTAAAAATATTAAAATATAACCAAATAATTATAAATAAAAATTATTCAAAATATCCTTATATTAAAATATAATGTATTATATTTTTAAATTATCCTTGAAAAATAAACAATCTATAGGTTTAAGTGGTATTTTAAACTTTATATTTTGGTTTAACCCCTTAGTTAACTGCTTTTAACCTTAATCTCAATAATGTATTTGTCACTATTAAGGGGTTATCATTTTCTTTATAAGATTAAAATTAGATAATAAATGGAAAATTGATGAAATTTTAGACCATATATTTCCACATTTTCTTATTAAAATTTTTTAATTATTTTCAAATAATTTAATAAAATATTATCTTCATAAATTATCAATATTATCTTGTTTAACACTATTCCTTTATTTTGACTAAATGTACATCAATAAGAATTTTTAATTTGATTATAAATATTTAACACATCCCTAATATATTATATTTATCTAAAAAATTCATGTATAATAATAACTCACCAAATTTTGTTACTTTTAAGATTTTTATAATCATTTATTTTATTTTTTCATTAATTGAATTAGTATTATGTCAGCGTTGTGTAGGAATGTAACGTAAATATATTATATCTAAAAATTGAAAATAAATTTCCATTGTGAAAATAATTTATTGTTATATTGAAATATATTTTTTGAAAACTTTATTTTTTCCCTATGTCAACACATGAGATATATTTAAAACTAAGAGAGTGGAATTTTAAAATTATCTTTGCTTTAAATATTATATATGTCATTTTTTGGGAATAGAATCTATTAAAAAAATTAAATTTCGAGACCAAGGTGATATGTGTAGAATTTACTTCATGTAATAGGAATTAATATAGAAAATGGTGTCCCTAACACTTAGTTTTAACATAAATTAACAAGATTTACCCTTTACCAAGGTGATAAATTTTATCATGGTTACTATTCACAATGCCCAAAAATTATAGGGGCATATTTACCAAACCATAACCTCCTAATTATAAATATTGAATACAATTTATCAAATTCAATAGTTAGAAGTGGTAAAAATTAATTTTAATTCAAGTACACAAAATATGATGAAATCTACTTTTTGAACAATATTATTTTTAAGAAAAAACTATATTTATTCTTCCCTCGTGAATAGATAAAATATTAGAATGATATTTAAAAATTATTTAATATATAATATATAAATCTAATTTAAATCATACATAAATAATTATCAATTTAATTTATTAAATAAAAACATGTTTCACGCATAAAAACAATTTTTCCTAAAAAACCTTCTATTTACAATCAAATTATTTTTATTTATATTTTTAATAATTTGATAATAATTGAAGTCATTTTATACCTCAATTTTTTATATTTTAGTTAGACCTAATCATATCATATAATTTAATTTATTGGTTATAACAGTTTACTAAATTACAATTCATTTAGATTCAGGGTTTCGTGTATCATAATTTATCAAATTTTTTCACTGAAGAGAAATATATATTAAAATCTTTAAGTCTTAGAATGATCAATTAATTGGTTTTGGAATCATTAGTCTTTATATTGATGATTTGGATATATTATCTTTTGGGTGAGTGGTTTATTGTTTATAAAAACCACCACGATCTTAGAAATAATAATTCCCATAGAGTTGAACCTGAGATAGATACTTTGGATAATGTTCTTATAGGACTATAAATTCAATATAGTCTATACTATTAGGGAAAGAAAACACGTTGGTATTTTCCCTTAGTAGGAAATCCTAAAATCACATGGTAGAGGAGGCGTCAAAGAAGTTGGGCAGTTTTCACTTAACCCTAGTGGAAGAGATAGAGCCAACTTATATAGAGACCTAAACATAACATATATATATATAAATACTACATAATTGTATATGAATATTCAATATGTAAAAAATTTATACATGGACAAAAACTATAAATGTTCAATATATTTTCAAAATAGATACATAAAAATCATACTTCATAAAGGATATTCAACATCTCCCAGAATGTCCTTCTATCATTGTACTCTTATAAGACATATTGTACATAAAAAACACATCATAACCTGGGGAATATAGAAACATAAGAAAGTGTGATCTTAGATGATCAATACGTTTAAACATATAATATATCAATCGATGATCACAAATGGGAATATTATAATCATAAGGGTATGAAACATGATCAAAAAATATATAATTTATACACAATCAGTCAAAGATATTTAATCATCAATCATGGAATATGTATTTTCCATAATATAATACATAAGTCATATGACTGTGAAATCATAAATCATCAAACATTGGCATTAGAATTAATAATTTTCTTAATTCATAAGTTTTTGGAATACAGATGATCATAAATAGTAATTTCCTTAGCCAAGGATCACTACCAAGACTATCATAATGGATTTGATTCACTCTGAATTCTATCCTTTAATTAGTCAAGGTTCACTCCTAAGAAAATCATAGTGTAAAAATTCATTTATTTAACTAGGTTCACTCTACAATATGGTCATTATTACTTCTTGACTTGTCATTATTTACCCAGTTCTTTATAATGTTATATAATTCTGGGATCATCCATCATATAATGAAAACTTTTAACACATGTTCCACATGATCATAAAAAATTCATAAATTAATCATATATTAACCTATGTAAATGAAAAAAAATTCATAATGATTCCATTATTTCATCATTACATATCCCATGAAAAAGATATAGATTGCATAAATATTTCTTCAAAACATAGTTTAATTAATAAAAAATATGTTTATTTAATCATTATTAAATTATCACCACATCAATTCATCCATAGAATAAAATTGGATGGTTTCAAGAGATCATATCCTAAGTGATGAATAAAAATATTTAAAGTATTGTTACATAGATTAAAATAAAATTAAAAGATAATTTGATAATTTCATTAAAAATACTGAAATTACCCTTTTTCGAAATCTTTAAAAACTAAAAATCCATAGAATATTGGAAGATTTTTTTTCAAAATATTAATGGATAATTATAATGTAATTTTGAAAGAAAATAATATTCATGATGATGGTAAAAGTCATTAATGAGGAAAATGTTAAAAAATATATTCCTTTAACGTTTTTTGTGAAAATTCTTAAATAACCACATCAGAAAACATTATAAAATTTCCTTTTTAAACTTTTGTAAATAAAAAAAATTATTTCTTAAAGTACATCTAAAAAATAATTGAATAGTTAAAGAAAATATTTTTGAAAACATTTTAAATAACATTTAAATAAAAGATAAAGTTTGTCGAACAAAGTGGAAATAAGATCGGTTTTTTATAAAAATATTTTCCCACTCATTGGAAGAATTAAAAAGTGTAAAATGGAAATAATGATTGAAAATTATAAGAATAACCTGAGGAAAATAAAATATACGAGTCTGAAATGATAATATCTATATAATTTCTTTCAATATAAAATTTTTAAAGACATTCCTAAAAAGAAATGAAATTTTACCATAAATATCTTACTTCTTTGGTAACTTTTGAATCATAACACATATGAGAGAATAAAATTCAGATGAAACATGAAAATCCATGAATATAAAGTGACTCATGATATAGAATAAATAAGGGATAGTATGCACACCATATTATAGAAGTAAGTGGTGAATATGATATATGTCTCACATAAAAAAAAGTGAGATGAGAAACCATTACCTAAAATCATCTCCTGCTTTGTTTGAATTCAAGGCTCCTCTATAATAAATTTAAATTTTTTATACATATAATACATAACCATAATCATATTTATAATACCACACATGGTTTACTAAAAATGTAATTACCCAGAATTATATAAATTAAATTTCATTTCTTATAATTATTTCATTTATTATAAATCATATAAAATCACAATGATATGAGAATACAAAATTGATAAAGGAAGAATGAATGAATTAAAGGTATTTCTAGAAGTTAAGGATGCTATATCGATGAAATAGTAACATTCCATTAAGAATAGTAATATGAACCTTATGAATTGTAAACCAGCCAAATGAATAGTAACATCACCCATGAAATTATAAATAAAATTTACACATCTTTTAAATTAATGTATGATATAATTATATCATAGAATAATTCAATAAATATTTTAAAAAATATTGATTAAGAGTTGGTATTTTTATAAGTCATAAATATTTAATTACAATTTTTTAATTAATAAAATTATTTAAATAAAATTATTTTAATAAAATGTTTTCATGAATTAATATTTTGTATTCTTATTATTTTAAGGTAATTTTTGTGAGATTATTAAAATTTTCAAACTTTTATAAAATCAGTTATAATTTCAAAATCGACATTTTTTATATAAATTATTATTTTAATTAAAAATTAAATTTATCATATTTAATATATTAAATTCATAAAATGGAGTTCAGTTTTTAATTCTAAACATTGAAAAATGGTTAGGGTGAATTTTTTGTATGTTTCTGAAATACTTGAATTTTAATGAATTGTAAAATACGGTAATTTGTGGTATAAATACATTATAAGTTAAATACTCTATTACTTGAGTCAATAATGATTTAAGCACCATAATCATAAACTTTCATTCATTATTATAATTTATGTTATGATAATTCTCAATTTATTCATATTCTTGATCCAAAATAAAAAACAAATGAGTAAAATATTCAAAAAAACCCTATCCTCCATGATAAACATCACCCATCACATCCCCTTCTCCACACACCATCCAATATTTTATCCATCTCAAATTTAAACCCAATTATCATACCAATACCCTCCCCATTTTCTAGGGTCCTTTGGTCTCAATAAATATCCAAAACCAATCCCCTTAGTGAGGTTTTCAAGGAGAAGAATTTAGGAAGAAAAAACTCTCTTTCTGTTCTTTTATTTTAATTCCAATTTCTTTTATTTTTGTATACCTCCCTTAAATACCATATAAAAAGTGTCAGGATAAATCCAGTATAATTTATCTACTATAATGATATCATTTTAATTTATTATCCATCTTTAAAATCCTTTATTTCTTTTTTTATTCTATAAATTAAAACAACACCTGTGTTGTGTCAATTTACCAACATCTTGGATGATGCATTTTCATTTTCCATTAATGCCTTCAAGGATGGTCATAAAATCATAATTATGCTTAAAAGATATTTTTTTATACTTACTTAAATTTATTTTTTATTCTTGAACTGGTATATATACATGAGATTAATTAATAAGACAAACTATTTCACACCGATCAAAAAATCACCAAAATGGTCTAAATGATTTTCATTAATGTCCTATCTAATGGATCATCCTAATATTTGGACAAAAAGTAATATATAATACCATTAAATATTTTTTATTTTAATTAATAACATATAATTTATTTTTTGGAGAATAATTCCCATTTTACATGACATTCCATATACGTGTAAATGTAAACTGACCATGAAAACGAAAGAAAAAAACACACGTGGAAAACAAAATTTAATATTATAACTTCTAAAAAAGGAAATAAATGAACATAATAAAACTATATTAAATTCAATATATTTTAAATAGGTTCTTATTCAATATATTAATGAATCTAATTTCATTATCCAAGATGTTAAGTACTAGTGCAGAATGTTTTTGAACATAAGGTAAGGGATTATACAAGAACCTTCATTTTTCTTGAGGTTATTCATTAACATTATTTACCCCAATGTGAGGATTATTTTTTTAATTATTATATATTCTTTTTATACATTCCAAACTCATATATCCTTGTCATTTAATCGTTATTTTATGAGTAAAGCATGTTTTACATGGTTTCCTTATCAAATAAGAAAACCTGATTAATGGGAACTTCATAATTTCTTACACATTTTCAAGTACCATAAATAATCAGTTTTGAGACTCCATTATTTTTCATAAATCAATAATGTTTTTCATTTAAAATTATAGTTGTTATTTTTTGGGTTTATGCAAATAATTATGACAAATACAAATGATTTTTCCAAAAGAACTCTTATTTTCAATGTAAAATGTGTATATCTCTAAAAAATCCTCAATGATTTTGTTATAGTATTTTAATTTATCAAAATAGATATATTAAATTTTATTATTTAGTTAGATTTATCTCATATGGTTATCAGATAATATATTTTATTAAATGGTGTATGATTAGTTTGATTGTGGATGTGCTATCTAGATACCATTCACCATACTAGTCATAACGGTTAGTGATTATGTTTATGGATTAGGGGAGATATTTAAATTTCATATGTATATTTTGTTTATATTTAACCTTGTTCATATGAATAATTCATTTTACTTTTTATGTGATGGGTGGGACCCTCTATAACCGTTCAATGCATTGATAGGTCTAATGAGACAAACTAGACTGGGGTTTTACCCATTATGCATGTTGCCTTGGTTGGGGCCTTGACATTATTTCTTTGATGTTTGACATTATATTTTCTATAATTATGAAACTAGTAATTAATGGTCCATGTGGTAATTCTACGATTATAATATACATGGTAATTTTTTATAGAATTGTTTACTCATATTTTATTCCTACCATTTTATGCACAAGATTATGTTTTAAGGACATTTGTTTTTATTTATTAACCCTTTCATGTTACTTATATTTATGATAGATTTTGATGTATTACGTACCATTACTTTGAATCTGATTTCAGCCCTTCATTATGTATTATTTTTCCCCATGATATGAATATTAATTTTATGAATGACTTTCTGAGTTAATCTAAGGATTTTTGGGAGTTTCCAATGGAGTTTCTATGTTTCTTTTGCTTTCACAGTGTAATGTAAACTTCTTGTATGTAATATGGATACCAAAACTAATAAAATTATTGGTACTTTGGTATTAAAGTCTTTTATAAATACCAATTAATTAATATAAGGCACAAAATCTAGGATACTGGGGTCAGTGTCTTTAATGTTTGCATTAGAGGAAGTTTAGTAGAAATAATGGAAACAAGATTTTGAAAATATATATTTTGGAACAAAACACTAAGATAGACTTTGAGGATAAAAATATAATAGCATACTAGAATTATTTTAAGGTATATATTATATATATCTTACTTTAAATACATCCATGTCTAGAAAATATAGGTTAACATGGTTCTGGAATAGATGTACCTAGGGGTAACAACTCATAAAAAGTGTCCCAATCCTGAAACATGGAATCCTAGTACATGAAAATGGGATTTACTGAACACCTGGTTTTACACTCCTGGGTTATATGGTTAGGATAAGTCACATTCTCATTACAAACCATTATAAATGATTTAAATTTAAATATGATCCTAAGGAAACCATGTTTATGATTCTGAGATTAGTTATGCACAAAATTTTAATTTATGTTAAGTGATTTCCTAGTTTAATAATATAAATTATGATTCATACCCAAATAAAGTTTATTATTTTATTTATAAATTGTTCTTAGTGTAATGAATGGATGTTTTATCAACAAAAATGTACCATATATGAATTTCACTTATATTAAAGATAATGATATTGGTACTGGAGCAGCCTCTGGTGTTGAGAATCTTATAACTATATTGGGACTATTAACTCAGGTTATGAATTATAACCTTACCCATATGAGGAATTCTATTCCATATTATAGAGTACCTATGTCATACCACTTTATACGACAATAATCTCCATCATTCAATAGGACTACAAAACCATTTTCAGTTGAGTAGTGGATAAGTTCCTTATAGGAGATATTTCTCGCTTAGGGGAGTAATGAAAGGAAGATGTTTGTTATAATGTTTTATCATATATCAGGGTATGTTGACCAATGGTGGTCATTAATTCAAAATAAAAAGGAGGGGGAAGAAATTAAAAATATGGAATTGATTTATTTCAATGATATTTTATTGTAAAAATATTTCCCTTGAGAAACGCGAGCGGATATAGAGAGGCAATTATCGAGTCTAATATTGAAAGAGGATGAAAATGTATCCAAGTATGAAGAAAACATTACAAGGTTATCTGGGAATGGTTTGGACTAAATACATAATACAAGGAAAAAAATTGATTGATTATTTGATATTTTAAAACCATTCCTCCAAAGGCCACTGGTCTCCCAAATTTTCTCATAATATAAAGATATTGTCTTACGTTTTATCAGTATTGAAAATTAATTATATATTTAATATGAAATTGATGGAAACCAATATAATAAGATGTATTTTGAACACTATGAAAAAGGAAATAACGAAAATTGGAATAAAGTAATATTTGAATTCCCGTCCTATGATAATTGTGGGAATAAAAACCTTGGAACATTCTTGAAGGGTATGTATGTTTTTTACAAGTGTGGAGAAAAAGCCCACCATGCCCATGATTTCATGGGAAAAAAAGAATTTATCAATGTTCAATACTATAATTGAAAATATATGGGACATTATTATAATGATTTTCTTATGAATCAAGGATACATTCCCCAATGAAGGAAAGGGGAGTAATGTTAAGCTTATGCGGTCAAAACTAATGAGGCTAAAGTTCCAAATGATGTGGTGGTGGGTACATTAATCATTTCATTAAACATAGAGAATGTATTAATTGATTCTGGAGCATTTTATTATCTTATATCTTCCTAGTTTTCCCAAACAATTATATATTTCCCTTTTGATTTGATAAATGAGTTGTTTGTCAAAACTTGTAAGGGAAGTACCATTGCAACAAAATTGTGTTGTTCAGTCCCCATTATGACACATAAATTCATTTTAGTTTATAGCATTGTCATCATTTCAATGATTTAATTTGAAATAATCCCCAGTATGTATTGGATTTCAAAATATGATGGAAATATATATTTAAAGAAAAATGAAGTCACAATTTGTGAGGAAAATGTATAATCCATTATCTTTAGGAAAAAACATCGTCATCTAGTTATTATCAAGATCCACCTTTAGTAAAAAAAATTAAATGATATTCTTGGGGTTGAATAAAAAATATCATCTATGGTTCTTCAAATTGAAGATGTACCAATTATGAACAAAATATATATGTATTTCTAGAAGATTAACCTATAAATACACTATAGTGGGAAGTTGAGGTTTCTATTAATTTAATTCATGGTAAAAGACTTGTATCAATGACTTCTTATAGCATGGCCATTCTAGAATTAGTAGGACTGATGAAAAAACTAGAGGAATTGAGTGAAAAAATATTTATTCAAACCTAGTGATTACCAGAAAAGAGAACATATTATCTTGATCAATAAGAAAGAAGCATCCATGAGGTTGTGCACTGAATATAGAGAAATCAATGAAATTATAATAGAGAAAATGTATCCTCTTCCTAACATTGATAATTTATTTGATCAAATTTACTGAGCTCAATATTTTTCAATGACTTCACTTTGATCTGGATATCATCAATGGTGTGTGAGGAAGGATGATATTCCAATGATAACATTTTGAACTAGGTATAGACATTGTGAGTTTACAATAATTCCATTTGGACTGAATAATGCACCATTTCTTTTAATTGATCTAGTGAATAGAGCTTTCAAGGAATATCTTGATGACATTGTTGTGGTATTTATTGATGATATCTTGTAATACATAAAAATCTAGGAAGATCATGAGAATCACTTGTGGATTGTTTTGAAGTATCTTAGATGAAATACATTATATGAGATGTTTAGAAAGTGTTAATTTTGGTTTCAATCAATTTCTTTTCATAGACATATTGTATTTAAGGATGAAATCTCATTTGATCCAATGAAATAAAGGGTGTTTAAGAAATGGACTACACCAACGAACATAATTCTGGTATGTAGTTTCATTGGTTTATCAAGTTATTATCAGAATTTTGTTCAGAATTTTTCTCAAGTAACTAACCCATTAACCAAGATTACTTGTAATGGGGTAAAATTCATATGGAAAAAATAATGAAAATAATGTTATGAATATTTTAATAGGAGATTAGTGAATGATACAATCTTGAATATACTATTAGGAAATGGTGGATTTGTTATTTTTAGTGATGAATAATTGAAAGGAATTCGTTGTTCCCTTTTAAAAAATGGTAGAGTGCTTGCCTATGCATTAATGTAGTTAAAAGTTCATGAATAGAACTATCCAACTCATGATATTGAGTTAGCATCTATAAGCGTTTCCCTAAAAAAAGGATACACGTTCTCTATAGAGAATGATGTGAGATATATAAAGATCAAAAGAGCTTTAAATATATCTTATCATACAAAGGACGAAATATGAGGAAAAATCAATGGATAGAGCTACTCAAGGATTATGATTTTTTAATACACTAACACTGAGGAAATGAAAATAAGGTAGATGATTCATTGAGCTAGAAGGACCATATATTTCTTAATAAAATGAGGATTGAATAAGATATTATGTTGCTGGATCTAGTAAATATGGATGTGATAATTATCAAAGAAGGTGAAACATCATTACTTTTTCAATTGGTTTCCCCACTACATTTATTGAAAAAAAATTAAAAGTTCTTAACCTAATGATGAGAAACTTCAAAATAAAATTAATACTGGGAATTATGGGATGTTTCTAGACTACATGTGTGGGGGAGGGATTATAAAATTTGGGAGGAGACTATGTGTTCCGTATATAACTGAGCTAAAAGGGGAGTTACTAGTTGATTCACATAGTTCAAATTTCCCCATTGACCATTGTAGCACTTGGATGTATAGAGATTTGAAGTAACATTTCTAGTGGGATAACAAAAAACAAGAAATTGTTGATTATGAATCAAGATGTTTAGTCTGTCAATAAGTGAAGTAAAAAACACAATATCCTAGAGGATTCATGAAACCTCTTCCTATTCCTACATGGAAATGGGATTGTATCACCAATTATTTTATCAGTGTATTACCAAAAACTCTACGAAATTATCATGAAAAATGTGTAATTGTTGATCAACTTACCAAATATGCACATTTACTCCCTTTAATGAAGGTTTTTCAATTGGAGAACCTTACAAAGATCTATACTAATGAAATTGTAATAATCCATTGATAATCTCTCTCAATATTTTCTATAAATGATCCTTGATTTACATCAAAATCAGGGAAAAGTATTTAGAAATCATTGGATACTAAGCTTCATTTGATTACTGGTTATCACCCTCAAAATGAAGGGAAGTTAGAAAGGTTGATCCAAAATTTAGAAGAAATGTTGAGATCATTATCACGTGATTTTCAAGGTATGTGGGATCAGTATTTACCATTAGTATATTTTTCAAACAATAATAATTTTAAATTTTGTATTAAAATGGAAACATATGAATCATTGTGTAGAAATATTTGTCATACAATAACTTTTTTGGATGAAGTTGGTGAAATAAAGCTTGTAGGTCCAGATCATGTGGAGGAAACAACAAAAAAGGTAATCAATATTCAAACACAGTTAAAAAAATATCAAATTAGGAAAAAGAGCTACGCCGATAATCAAATGTATGATTTGGAATTTCAAGTGTGAGATCATGTTTTCTTGAAAGTATCTTCATGGAACGGTGTCATAAGATTTGGGAACAAAGGTAAACTGAGATCTAGTTACATTGGACCTATTAATGTCATGCAGGGAGTTGAAACTATAGATTATTGTTTTCTGATGCCTCCTAGCCTTTCTAAAGTATTCAATTTGTTTCCATAGCTCTTTATTAAGGATGTACATGGAAGTTCCATCGCATGTCCCCAAATTTTAAGGAATATAATGGAAACCTGATTTATATTATTTTGAAGATCCTATATGGATTTTTGAGGCTAAAAAATAGGTTTTGAGAAATCATATGAAATAGTTGGTAAAGTTACATTGGAAAAATCATAAAATTGAAGAGGTGATGTGGGATCTTGAGGAACTTATGATGAATAACTACCCAAATCTTTTTATGATGTGACATTATTGAAATTTTGAGGATGAAATTTTAGTAGGAGGGGATAATGTGACAAACTATAATTCTATCAATGAAATTTCCTGTCTCCTAATTATTTTATATAGTATAAATCACATAATGATCACAATACAAAATTTATGAACGAATAATGAATGAATTAAGAGTTATTTCTATATGTTAAGGAACCTATGACAATAAAATATTAAAATTCACTTAGGAATAGTAATATGACCCTTATGAATAGTAAACCGAACAAATGAATAGTAACATTACCCATGAATGTATAAATAAAATTTAGACATCTTATAAATTAATTTATGATAAAATTAGTTTATAGAATAATTAAAAAAATATTTTAAAATATTTTTTTTAAGAGTTGGTTTTTTTGTAAATCAAACATATTTAATTATAATTTTATAATTAATAAAAGGATTAAAAAATATATTTTAATATAATTTATTCATAAATTATTATTATTTTATGATTTTCTGATAATTTTATGAGACCTTATTTAATTTTTCAAAGAGTTTTAAAATAAGTTATAATTTTAACGTGTGTATTTTTCAAGTAAATTATTATTCAAATTAAAAATTAAATTTCTCATATTTAAAAAATTATTTTCATAAAATTTAGTTCATTTTTTAATTCTAATCCCAAAAAATTTTAATAGTGACTTTTTTGGGATTTTTCTGAAATACTTGATGTTTTGGTGAATTGTAAAATACGTATAAATCGATTATATTTTAAATACAATATTAAATGAGTCATTAGTGATATTTGAAAAAGAAAATATTCTTTCCATTCATTATTTTAAAATAATTTATGATAATTGTGAAACTATTCATATTCATGAGCCAAAATGTCAAACAAATGAATAAAATATTCAATAAAAAAAACCTCTCCTCCACTATAAATACCACCCCTTATACACACACCTTCCAAGATTGATCCTTATCAAATTTATTCTCAATTCTATTCCCAATCCACTTCCACACACCCATGATCCACTGGTCTCAAAAAAATTACCAAAACCAAACCGCTTATAAGCTTCTCAAGTCGGAGAATTCAAGACGTAAAGCCCTTATTTCTTTTCTTTTTGTTTTCTTCTAAATTTATTTTATTTTCTTATCCTTCCCTTTACTACCATATTGAAAGATAAATGATATCTCCAGTATCATTTATATATTTTAATTATATTATTTTAATTTAAGATCCATCCTCAAAAACCTTTGTCTCTCTCTTTTATTCTATAAATGAAAACATTGCCAAGGACGTGTCAATTTACTGAAATCATGGATAATTCATTTCCATTTTCCATTACCACCATCAAGTCTGGTCATAAAACCATAATCATGGTTAAAAAATATTTTATTATAAATATTACAAGTTATATAGTATTCTGACGCCAGTATATATACATGAAATTAATTAATAAGACAAACTATTTGTGTCAATCGAAAAACCAACAAAATGATCTAAACAATTATTATTATATTTCTATCTAATGAATTATCCTTATATATGAGAGAATAATAATATATAAGACCATTAAATATTATGTATTTTCATTAATGAAATATTATTTAATTCTGGTGAATTATTACTTTTTTACATGGTCTTCTAAATACTTGTAAAAGGAACCTGATCATGAAAACCAAGGAAACAAGCACTACAGAACAATTATATTTAATTTTATAACTCGTCAAAAATTTCATAAATAAATGAAATAAAAATATAATAAATAAAACAAATTTTTAATAGGTTATTAATTAACTTATTATTTAATCTAATTTCATTATCCAGGATGTTTAGTGCAAGTGCAAAAAATTTTCCTACGTAAGGTATGGGATTCTACCCGAACCATCATTTTTCCTTTAAGTTATTCATTTACTATCATTAACCCAATGCAATTATTATTCATTTTAATTTAATTATTATACATTCTGTTTATGTGATCAAAACTCAAATATCTTGATAACTTCATCTTTCTTTTATGGTGAAATACATGTTTTATAAGGTTCCATTATCAAATAAGAAAACCCGAATAAGGGGAACTTCTCGAATTCTTACTCATTTTCAAGTATCATCCATAATCTATTTTTAGAATCCCTTAGTGTTGTTAATTCACTAAATTTTTCATGAATGACTATATTTTTTCATATTTGGATTTATAGAAAAAATTATGATGAATACCTATTATTATTCTAAAATAACTCTTCTTTGTGATGTAAAAGGTGTATTTCTCTCAAGAATTTTACAATGATTTTAGTAGGGAATTTTAATTTATTTCAACACCTATATTTAATTTTATGATTTAGTGATTTTTATTTCTTATTATTATCATCTAAATTACTTTTTTAAATAGTTTATGATCATTATGACTATGGATGTGCTATCTTGTTAACATTCACCATACTACTCTGAATGGTTAGTGATTATATTTACAGATTGGGGAATGTTAATTACAATTCATATGAATTTTCTAATTATTTTTAACCCCATTTATATGAGGATTACATTGTAATTAGTAAGCTATGTGTGGAGACCTCTATATCCCCTTAATGAATCGGTATGTATCATGAGGAAAACTAGACTAGGTTTTTACCCATTTTGTATGGTTCCAAGGACGAGGCATTGACAATATCTCAATGATGTTTGGCATTTTGCATTCCCTCATTTTGAAACTAGTAATTATTTGTCCATATAGTAATTTTACTAGTATAATATACATGGTTATGTTTTATTAGGTAATTATTTAATCACATTTTATTCCATCTATTTTATACTCAATATTATTTTTTAATGACAAGTGTTTTTAGATATTCACAAAGAATTATTAGTTATATTTTTGACAGATTCCATTATATTACATACCCTTACTGAACATAAAATATCACCCCTTTTTTATGATTTATTTTTTCACATGCCATGATGATGAATATTATGAATTACTTATAGAGTTAATCTATGGTTTTTTGGGTGTTACCAATGGAGTTTTTATGTTGTTTTTCCTTTCAAGTTGTAATTTAAACTTTATGTTTTTAATTTGGATTCAAAAACTACTAAACCAGTCGTTCCACTGTATTATATTATTTTATATATAACAATGAATTAATATATGGTACCAACTCTATTCTACTGAGTTCATGGTTTATACAAATAATATATTATTACACATTCATTAACAATATTTCATTATCATCATCATTTTG
This sequence comes from Viscum album, assembly GCA_963277665.1. Classification (NCBI taxonomy): domain Eukaryota; kingdom Viridiplantae; phylum Streptophyta; class Magnoliopsida; order Santalales; family Viscaceae; genus Viscum; species Viscum album. The sequence continues at coordinate 114,933,923 of OY728161.1, forward strand.
GGTGTTAGCTGCTTCTTTTTTCATGTGTTTTTTGGTTCAGAAATTATGCTCATGTCACTTTGATAGTGGATCAATCATCTTGAAAATCCAAATCATGAAATAAGTATCATATTTAATCATTAAATACACTTTTATTACCATTAATATAAAGTGGTGATGTAAAATGAATCACATCACTTCATGAATATAGTAGTTCATACGTATGCTTGAGTTATGTTTTCATTGATCAATGGATGGAAGGAATGATAGGTAAATAATAATTCAACATTTTATAATAATTATTATATCATAAATATAAAATATATTCAATAAATCTACCCTTATTAAAATCTATGTAAAGTGGTGATCTGCTACTCTGCTGAGAGATCATTACACAGAACCTCATAATAGTTTCGATTAAACTGTATGACGTCATTCTGGGTATGGGATAACTATCCAGATTACATGATCATATAAAAATTCACTAAAATATAAATAGGTTCATTTACATAGATATTATGAGTTTCTTCTTCAATGGAGAGAAGGACCTACTGTCAGAATGATTAAGGGTCGTAAGAAGGATTCCAAAACGTATATCTCATTAGTTGGAAATGTTGACCCTTTGTGTAATGGGATATTCAGACACATAGATTCCAATGTTAGTGGATTATTAGAAGAATTTATTATCTACATAAATTCTAGGACTACCTCTACCTTGTATTATTTAATTCTCTATTGACCTAAACCTTGAGATAAGACCAATATCCTATATGAAATATTAAATGGCCCCTACTTAGATTTATGATCTGAGGGTACAGTTAGAATACCTCTAGGATAAGTGTTTCATTAGACCCATTATGTCACATAGGTGGATCAAGTGTTATTTTCTAAAAATTAATATGGTATATTGAGTATATTTTTTTATTATCAATTTCTTGAACAAAGTGGCGATAAAAAACAACTACCCCTTCCCAAGGTTATATGACATCTTTAACTGGATGGAAGGTGTAAGATAGTTCTCAAAAACTAAACTCTAATTATAATACCAATAGTTATGGTTCATGTGGTGTATATTTTTATGATTGTGTTATGATTTCACTATGATAACCATGAGTTCCCGGTGATTCCCTTTGATCTGGATAATTCCCATGTTCTATCCATGAGAATTACAAACAATATCTTTTGAAAATTATTAGATTAGTTCATGATTATATTCACTAATGGAATTATCATTTAATATATATTATATTAGGAGCATAAAAATTATTTGATTATGGTCCTAGAATTTCTCAAGTAAATGTATTTATCTGGCAATCTTTCAAAGTGTTAGTTATTTATTAACGATCTTTCCTTTTTTTGTAATTTCATCTTTGAGCATTGTGTAGTTGTGGACTCAATAAAGATAGAAGTAGTTCTAGCTTGGGAACATCCCATGGCTGTGTATTAGGTATATATATATATTGGGTTGTATTGTTATTATATATGTTTTTTTCATACCTTTATAGAATTTTTTTCCCTTTAGTGGACTTCATTCAAAAATTACAATCATTCTCTTCAACTATTCAGTTTCTAAAAGCATTTGAGGAGTTGAGACAAAGGTTGAAAATGTACTCTTATTTGGATAATAATCATCATGATCCATATATATTATAAAATTGAAAAATTACTCTTATTTTTATGAAACTGGTGTCATAAACATTTCATAATTTCATCATAGCATAACCCATGGAAAATATACAAGTTTCATAAAACATTTCGTCCCAACTTAATTAAATCTTGAAAAACTGATTTTTAGAATTATCCAAAAATAATAATCGTCATGATCCATCTATATAATAAAATTTGATGATATCATAAATCATATCCTCATTGAATCACAAAAATTCTTAAAGTATATTTACATAACTAAAAAAATACCCCTCTAAGAGCATTTGTAAATTTATTTGAAAAAATATAAAATACCTTTCTTGGTATCTTTAAAATCTATGAATTCATAGAATATTGAAAAAAGAAATTAATTTTACAAGATACAGGGAATCATGTAATGTATTTATTAATGAAAATAATATTAATGATGGTGTAAAAATTCATTCATGCAGTAAATGTTAAAAAAAATTATTCCTTTCACACTTTTTTGTAAAAAATCATAAATAAAAATTTCAGAAAACATTATGAGAAATAATTTTTAAATATTTCAAAAAATTATTAAAATATATTATTAAATGACTCTAAAAAATAATTTAATCATATAATATAATATTATTGAAATGATTTTAATGAATAAGTACACGTAACAAAAAATTTATCATGCCCATAAGCAATAAGTTCAGTTTTTCTTATAAAAATTTTCTCGATCAATTTAAATAATAAAGAGATGAATATTTATCTATTACATTAAAAATCTTGGAATACCAATATTAGAAAAAAAATAATAGTTTTAAATGATAATATTAATATAATTTTCCTCAAAGTAAATTTTGCATAGACAATCCCAAAAAGAAATGAGTTTTTAACATAAATCCCTTACTTCTTTGGTAATTTTTTAATCTTAACCCCAATGAGAGAAATAAAATAAAATGAAAAATTAAATAAAATTAATACAAATTTCTTCATGATATAAAATATCTATGTTATATTATATTAACCATATGAAACAAACAAGTGGTGAATATGACATATGTCTCACAGAAAAATCAGTGAGATGAGAAACCCTTACCTCAAGCCTCATCTTACTATATTTTTGTTCAAGACTCTTGTATAATAAATTTAGGTTTTTATGCATATATTATATAACCACAATAACACATATATTACTATACATGTTTTACTTATAACATATTGTCACATATTCATTAACAATATTTAATTATCATCTTCATTTCAGGTGTTAACTACTCTGTTTTTCATGTGTGTTTCAATTCAACAATGATTTTCATTTCAATTTTATCATCGATACCTAATACAAAAAATAATAATAATGTAATAATTGTGATATTTATTTATTATATATTTTTTTAAACCATTGAAATACATCGATGACGAAAAATTAATTACATCACTTCATAGACACTATAGCTTGTACCTAAGCATGAGTGACATTTCTGCAATTCTATGGAAGGAATGAATAAATGATAAAAAAATTAAACATTATAAAATAAATATTATAATATTAATGTCACAAATTTTAATTAAATATATTTTTATTAAAATCCATTGAATGTTTTTAGCTGGTGCTCAGTGGAGAGAGCTTCACACATAACCTTTTATTTGTGTTAATAAATTTGTAGATGTCATTTTATGTGTGGACCAGCTATCCAAAGTATGTGATCTAATACACTTTATCTAATGGAGAGTTAAGTGAATATTGGTGGATGTAATGATATTCCATTTTAATGGTGAAAAGGACATAATAGAAGAATGAGTGAGGGTCAGGAATAGGAACTCAGAAACCTATCTCTCATTAGTTGTCACGTTTGTCCCTTGGTGCAATGGTCTCTTGAGAGACTTGGATTCTAATGGTAGTGGATGTGTATATATATTATTTCCCTATATATTTTATAGGACTACCTCAAAATAAATATACTTACTTATTAATTTAAATTCATTATAGGATCAATCATATTTCTCCTGGAGTATATTGGATTGCCACTTCTAAGCTCTAAAAGATGAGGGTGTAGTTGGAGGACCTTTAGAAGAAGTGTTTCATCAGAACCACTATATTTCCTTGGATAGATCTATTGTTTTTCACTAATAATTAATATTGGATATTAAGTTTATGTTTTAATTATCATCAAATTTACCATGTGATGATAAAAAACAATTAACCCTTACTAAGGATCAATGATATTTTTGACTATCTAGATGGTTCCAGATGGTTCTCAAGGATTGAACATAGATCTGACAACCACCATTTCTAGTTAAAAAAGTGGATATTTTGAAAATGCTATTTTAATTTTGTGATAATAAATATGAGTTACTTGTGATAACATTTGGTGTAACCAATTATACCACTACCTTTGTGAAAATTATGAACTAGATCGTTCAAAATTTCTTGGAAAAGTCTATCATTGTCTTTATTAATAACATTCTCATTAAATTTATATCAAATGATGAGAAGAATAATTATTTTAGTATGGACCTAAAATGAATAAGGTATCACCATTTTTATGGTATGATCTCAAAGGGTTATTAATGTATTAATGAGGATCACTTCAAAGGGAATGTCTTCTCTAGGAACTGTGTAGCTGTGGACTTGGACAAGATAGTGGTACAGCTAGATTGGGACACTCCCATGAGCAGGTTTGAGGTATGATGTTTTCTTTATTTTATCTAGGTAATATCAGTGGTTTGTGGTGTATTTTTCCCGAATCAAATTCCCTTTGATATCCTTGATATGAAAATGGTTGTTGTTCTCCTACTCCGAGATGTTTTAGAAATACATTGAGGAGATAAGACAAAGTTTTTCCAAAACTCATATTTTAAAATTTTTTTGGGATGGAGTAAAGTACATGGTTTTTTATTCCCCTTAAGATAGGATCCAGTGTGTGTTGATGCATAGGAATTAATCCAATTGAAGAATCATGAGTAGAAATACCTGTCCCATTACATGTAGTTGGTAGTGATATATTTTCATTAAATATTTGGATGCATTATCTTATAGGTGAGTGATTTTTAGTTTACTCAGTCCAGCAGAATATTAGGTATATAATTTCTCTATGAAATGTCATCCTGAGATAGAGACATTGGTTAGGGATCCTAAAGAACTATGACTTCGAGATATTCTATACTACAATGAAGGTTAACATGGTGGAAGGCACCCTTTGGAGGAAATCTATATCACTCTTTGTAGAGGAGGCATCAAAGCATTTGGACTCTTTATAGTTGAACGTATGGGAGGAGAGAGAGGTAAATTTTTTGGTGACTTGAGTATAACATAAATAAATGTTACATTTGTTTAGATTAATATTAAATATATGAAAAAATTATACATTTCCTATAACTATAAAATTATTAGTATCATTGAAGAATATATGTATAAACATCTTACTTCATAAAATATCTTCAAAATCTCATAGAAAGTCCTTCTATTATAGTAATATTCATAGAATACCCATCTTAAACCCATTTTTTGTAACATATAAAAATGAAAACATAGGAAAGGGTGATAATATATTATCAGTGAGGGTAAACATATGAGATATCAATCAATGGTCATAAAATAGAATAAGTTAAGCATACGGGTATGATAACAAGATCATAACTTACAAAATTCTTATCTGATCCGTCTAAGATATCTAATCACTAATCATAGTATAATAATTTTCATAACATAATACATAATTCAAAATAATGTAGAATTATATATAATAAAAATTTATCCACAAGAAAATATCATAAGTGTAAGACCTTAGTTTTTGGGATACACATAAGCATAGAAAATAATTTCCTTTGTAAAAGATCATTGGAATGATTATCATAGTGGATTGGGATCACTTCCTATTACATCGTTTTCATAGTTAAGGATCCCTTATATGAGTATAATAGTTTACAATGTATCTTATTGAATTTGGTTCACTCCGCATCATAGTCCTTATTATTTCATGAGATATCATTCTTTACCCAATACATTATAGGGATATATAATTCCACTCTCATCCATCAAATATTTTTAACTATATATATGTGTACCACAAGATAATAAAACATTCATTAATTAATATTATCTTAGAAAATGGATAGAAAATAGTTTTCATAAACATTCTATCATTACATTATATCATTACCAATGGATAAAAAACAATTTTTATAAATACTTCTTCATAAATTAATTAAATCAAGAAAAAAATTATAAAAAAAATCCTTAAATCATCATCAACATAGGACATATATAGAATAAAGATGGATGGTATCATAATATAATATTCCCATTAAATTATAATAAATATTAATGGATCTTGACATATATGAACAATACCATTCTAATAGTATTTGACAATTTCTTTAAAAACCAGGAAAATACCATTCTCTTTCGGTATCTATAAAAACTAAAAATTCTTACAATATTGAAAAAATGTTTTATTTTAAAATAATGGTGGAAAATTTTGAATAAATATTCAATACAAATAATAGTTATGACTGTGGGAAAATCAATACCCATGGTAAATGGTAAAATAATGATTCCTTTTACATATTGTTAATAATTCATAAATATCCACTGCAGAAAAAATTAAAAATACCTTTTTAAATATTTGAAAATAAATTAATATATGTTTTATAATTTTTATAAAAAAATCATTTAATCATAATAAATAACATTATTGAAATTATTTTAATGAACATGGATATGGAAGAAAATATTTTTCATCCAAAGTGGAATTATGGTTGGGTTTTCTTAAAATTATTTTCCTAATAATTATAAGTACCATAGAGAGGAAAATGATACTATTTATTGAAAATTATAGTAATAACCGTAGAAATATAACATATATGTGGTTTAAATGATAATATCAATATAATTACCCTCAATGGTAATTTAGTATTGACAATCCCAAAAGGAAATGAGATGGTAATCGAAATCCCTTACCCCATTGATAACTTTTGAATAATAACCCCATGATAGATATAACATGAAATGAAACTATAAATAAAATTAATATAAATATATTATTGATATAATATATCAAATGGATTGTATATAGATAATTTTAATTAAATGAGTGGTGAATATGATATATATATCATGGAAACAAAATTAAGATGAGAAACCCATACGAGAAGTATCATCCTTCTTCATATACATTCCAACCACATCAATAATTAATATATATTTGTTATAAATATATCATAAAACCAAAATAATACATATAATACCATAGATATTTAACTTACAACATATTATCACCGATTATCATCATCAATTTGGGTGATAATTGCTTCATTTTTCATGTGTGTTTTGGTTCAAAAGTTAAGGTGAGTTCTGTTTTATCATCGTTCCACCATATGTAAAATCATAATAATGTTATAATTATCTTATTTAATAAGTATATATACTTTTATAACCATTCATATAAATTGGTGATGAAAAATTAATTACATCACTTTATGTAGATGATTGTCAGTAGGTATGCACGAGTAATGTTTCCACATTTCGATGGATGGAATAAAATAAAGGTAAATAATAATACACCATTAATGAATCATTATTATATCATTAATATAACATATATTAATTAAAAATATTTTTTTTTACTATCCATGTATAGTAGGAATGAAAACAAAATCACATCACTTTATGGAGGTGGTATTCTGCACACACGCATGAGTGACATTATCATTTTCTTATAGATGGTAAGCTACAAAGGCATAAAAGATTTTATAATTAAAAAGAGAATAATAATGTGATAAATATAATATATAAACATTAAATCCATCATAATAAACAAAAATGAAATATTTTTATGTGAAATTAATCATATCACCATGCGGTTGTCGTAGTCCACATGTACTCACATACGATACATTTGATTCCCATTTGATGGAAAGGAGGAGGAAAATGGTTTTAATATAATAATAATAACATATTAGTATATTTATAACACCATATTAAACATCATAGGGTGGCTAAAACATATTTATAAGAAGTAGAAAATTCAATAAACATTGGAAGAGTCTGGTTAGAATATTATATGTTCTTTGAGATACCTCCTTGGATTGAACCTTAACCTTTATTAGAAAAAACATAGGGTAATAAATGAAAATATGGGATATAGTTAAGGAATATATAAATGGATTTTTCCATGGATCATTTTATCTATGTGGCTCAAGAGGTATGAATAAGTGAGGACATGCGATGATGATTTTTAATAGAGGGGAATAACACTCGTGTAACTGTTTAAAATTTTATGTTAATATATGGTATTAATCATGATAAATTGAAACCAAGGAACCAAAAATTCGTATTTAATGTGATATGGTATAAATAAACTAGAAAATTCACAAAAGATTTTGAGAAATTTTATGACATATCTTCTAGTTAAACTACCAACCTAAATTGTGATAACTTGACTTCCTGCCATGATAACATAATTATAAGCACGTAAACCAAATGGTCCTTCTAAAAAATTTAGCATGATGATTAAAAATTTGGAATAGATTTTAGTTGATCAAAAATTTATATGTAGATTAAATAATATTTAATATAAATATTCAAAATGCGTGAAATTAGCTTCTATGAAAATAACCAATTTAATCTTAAAAATAATTTCACATTTAAATAATGTAAGAAGTTGAATTTTGAAATTTTTTGGTTAGATAATAAAAAAGTAACGTTTTTATAAATTTGGATCAAGGCAAAACTGAACAGAAATTTCAAACCTTACCATAAAATGAAAAGACCCAAAAGAATTTTTAAATTTGAATAATGTTTAATTTATGTTAATGAGTGTCAATAATGGATTAAAAAATTAAAAATATTTTTTGAAATGAATTATTTATGTCACGAAACGAATCGGGTGGCCATCAACTCGACGCCCGACCCGGCCCACGGCAAGGCCCGAAGGGCGTTCCCGATCCCCACGGGCTGGCACAAGTGCCCGGGTATAAATTTATAGTTTTTGGGAATGATTTTCCCGTACAAAAACCAAAAACAACCCATAATTAAACTGAAATCCGAAAGCAACATTACAACCACAAATTTAACAAAATAGCCCGAACGAGTCTCAACAAAAGGGACATTACAACCCAAACACAACCAACTCCCAAAAAGGTGATAAAAAACTAAACCAGCAATAGTCACCTGGTGGTCGAATATCCCTGTCAGGCCTCCGCCACCAACGCCAAAACAGATGAGTCAACTAACAACTCGGGCCATCGTGATCAAAACCTTGGCATTTTCCTGCATCAGACATAATCAGATCTACTTACACCCAAAGTTGTAAGTAGGGTGTGAGAAATTCTCAATAGGTTGTCACCAAAGAAAAGATTTCGCATGAAAAGGGTTAGATGACCAAAGCAGTTCGCAGGTTCAAATTTTAGGGAAAGTAAATAAATGCACTAACATCTTGGTGTAAACAGTTTTTAAAGAAAGGAAGACAGTTTCAAAATAGGATAAAGGGGTTTTTGAAATTGAAGGAAAAGAAATATTCTTACCTTTTGAAACCACAGGAGTCACCAAAACCAACCAGTGATGAGTACATAATCGCACAGGAGCAAAAAAAGTGGGAAAGGCCCTAAGTACTAAAGCCATGTGGGACCCTAGAACCTCATGTCTCGGTGAACCATACAATACATTTCCCATGCACGAGCCACTGACAGGGAAACACCTCCTACCGTAGTGGTCTCCAGTCATCATCAATTGTTTCGTTAGTGTTGTAAGCGTTAATCCCACTAAGTGAAACTAGGCCGAGGCCGCTCCCGTATCACTAGCATGCTAGTCTAGTCCGCCCACCTAATACCCATGCTTCCCCTTTTGTGCTCATTATTCCAAGTTCACCCTACTCATCAAGGTCAAGACACGTAACACAACATAGGACTACACAACATGCAATAACTAAGTTATTACGAGGGTCAAATTAATGTTTATCAAACATTTGGAAAACTGGTTTAAAAGTTTTAAGAAAATAAAAAAACACACCCAACAGTGCAGAACCCACTCTAACGCACACTAAGACAATAACCAGGATCAATTCCAATTGCTGCATTTGTTCAAAAACCAAGGCACAACACAGTATATACCCATCAATCTAGACCAGCCACTAACAGAAGTAAAAACCATGCTCGACCAGTCCAACTGACAACTCACTGCAGCATTTAAATAAAAGAAATATTAAATTAATCAACCAGTAGAACAAATGATCAAACTCCCTAAGCATGTGAAACCACCTACCTCAAACAGGTGCGTGAAGCGACACGGTGCAGAACTCCTGTTGTGCAACGGTCGCACCATGTGAAGCCGTCAAAAGGGTCCTAAAACAATGGACCCAAAATAACCTCAATTCCAACCCAATGAAATGTTAGCGGTCCATAAAAAAATAACATCAACAATTAAAAAATTCAGTTCATAGTCAAACAGATTCAATAGTAGTTAAATTAATTAATTAAAAAATTAAACCAAAACAATTAAGCAGGTTTATTGATAGGTATAAAAATCCAAAACTAATTAACAAATTAATTAATAAGTTAACAATTTCAATTAAATAAGACTATTAAAACTTAAAAAAAATTAAGTAAGGTGATTAACAACTAAAACAAATTTAATTAATTAATCAGTAGATAAATAGATTAAATAATAACAAAATAAAACAATTAACAATTAAATAAAATCAAGCTAAATAAATAAAAATCAATCCTCCGACCAAATAAAACGTTGGAAATACAACCGAGGGGTGGCACGACGGTTGTTCGGGGAGTGGGGGGTTGCGGCGGCTGCTGTCCGGCGAGCAGAGGGTTGTGGTGGCTACTGTCCGGTGAGCAGAGGGGTTGCGGAGCTGCTGTCTGGAGAGCAGAGGGGTTGCGGAGCTACTGTCCGGTGAGCAGAGTGGTTGCGGAACTGCTGTCCGGTCCGGGTTGGGAGGCGGAGAGGAAGAAGGGATTTGGGGGGGGGGCATGGGGTAGAGGAGGAGGAAGGGGGAGTCGGCTGGTCGGTCCGGCGAAGGGACGGTGGTGAGGGAATGGGGGTGTGGTGGCTAAGGGGAGAGGAGAAGGGTGGTGTGCGGGAGGAAGGGAAGGAAGGGAGGAAGAGAAGGAAAAGGAGAAGGAAAAGAAGAAGAAGAGAAGGATAGGGGGCGCGGCGTGGCAGAGAGGGGAGGAGGATGGGGGGCGCATGGGAGGAAAGGAAGGAAGGGAGGAATATGAGAAGGGAGGCTGCGGGAGAGAGAGGAGAAAAGGAAGAGAATGAGAAGAGAAGGGGAGAGGAAGAGAGAAAGGAGGAAGAAAAAAAAAGAAAGCGAGATAGGGGGTGGCGGCGGGTAGGGTTTATGAGGGAGAGAAAAAAACAAAGAAAATAATGAAATCAAATAAAATAAAATGAAATAAATAATAATGAAAATAAATGAAAATAAAATAAAATAAAATAAAATAAAATAAAATAAAATGAAATGAAATAAAATGAAGGGGGTCTACCACTAATAATAATAACAAAAATAATAATAATAATAACAACACTAAAAATAATAATAATAGTAACAATAATAATAATAATAATAATAATAATAATAACAAGGAAACTGAAGTTAATCATCCGGTATTTGAAATGTTCGTGCAACGGGCGCCGAGCGTTAAAATGGCAAAGCTGTATGGCTTCGCCCATGCCCTGCCCGTGCACCGAGCGGCGCAAGGGCCGCGCGCACACACCATTGCCACAACGGGAAACCTGCATCGGGTTTAGCCCTTGCTACAACCAAACAATTTTACATAAACAGACAATTAATTCACGAAATAAAAATTAAAAATTAAATTTGTACCTCAACGAAGTACGGGCATGACAATTCTCCCCACCATGAAAACTTTCCACCCTCGGAAAGTCAACTCGATGCCTGATTAGAGAATAGAAATGGGTACTCCTGCTCAACCCATGACCTCCACTCCCAAGTCTCGTGCTCATCATTTCTGTGTTGCCAGAGAACACGGACCAGAGGAATGGACTTCCCATGCAGCACCTTCTCCTGAGAATCCACTATCCGCACTGGTCGCTCAAACAGAGACAAATCAGACTCTATCTCCAGCTCCTCCCAATTCAGCACATGCGACAGATCGGGGATGTACTTCTTTAGTTGGGAGACTAGAAATACATCATGAATCGATGTCAACTACGAGGGCAAAGATAACCTATATGCCAACTTGCCAATCCACTTAAGAATCTCGAAAGGTCTGACATACCTCGGTGTCAGCTTCCCCTGCTTCCCCAGACGACTGTGACCCAAGCGAGGGGCCACTTTTAGGAACACTCTGTCCCCCACTGAAAACTCGAGATCCCGCCGCCTTTGATCTTCATAGGACTTGTGGCGACTCTAGGCTGTCAACAACCACTGCCTAATCAGTTTGACCTTCTCAGACGTCTCCTGAACAAGGCTCGGTCCCAAGAGTGAGGTCTCGCCTACCTCATCCCAACACAGGGGAGACCGACAAGGTCGGCCATAGAGTGCCTCAAAGGGTGGCATTCTGATGGCAGACTGGTAACTGTTATTATAAGAAAACTCGACCAGTCCAAATGGCTATCCCATGAGCCTCCAAAATCTAACACACAGGCTCAGAGCATGTCTTTTAGAATCTGATTCGCCCGCTCCGTCTGGCCGTCGGTATGCGGATGGTATGTCGTGCTCATCTTAATCTGCGACCCTAAAGCCTTCTAAAGGCCTCCCCAAAAACGAGATGTAAATCAGGGGTCCCTGTCAGAAAGAACTATCGACGACACACCATGATGTCTGACCACCTCTTGAACATACAATCGGCCCAGCTCCACTACCTTCGTCGTATCTCTGATTGGGATAAAGTGAGATGACTTGGTTAATTGGTCAATCACTACCCAGATATCATTCTTCCCCGAGGTGTATGAGGAAATCCAATAATTAAGTCCATGGTGACCTTATCCCACTTCCAGGTAGGAATGGGTAATGGATGGAGTATCCAAGATGGTCCCTGATGCTCTGCTTTCACTTTTTTGGAAAGTGTAGCATCTAGATACAAAGTCGGCTATGTCCCGTCTCATACCTAGCCACCAGAACTGACGGCAAACATCATAATACATCTTGGTGGTACCAGGATGGACGACCCACTGAGATTGGTGGCTATCCTGCATCACCACATTTCGTAGAGACAATGGCACCACAACACGGCCCTTGAATCATAAGACCTTCTGGGAAGACAAAGAAAAATCATAAGGAGTCTCCCCACCATGAAGAAACGGCATATATTGCTGACACAACTCATCAACAGGCTGCTCCCACCGTATCAACTCAAGAAGAGCAGGAGTCAACTGGATGCTAGCCAAGAAGGTACCTCCACTGTGCTCCCTGCTCTCCAAGTGCATCTGGGCGAAGAGCCCCATCAAAGTCCACTCATCACTGGACTTCCTCAATGCCTACACTGGTACTTTTCTGATCAAAGCGTTAGCTACCACATTACCCTTGACATGGGTATAGACAATATCAAAATCAAAACCCTGCAGGTACTCGACCCAGCGGCGCTGCATCAAATTGAGATCCTTCTGAGATAAAATGTAGGCCTGGCTTTTATGGTCAGAATAGACCACAAACATCTCCCCAAAGAGATTTTGACGCCACGTCTTCAAGGAATGCATTACCACTGCCAACTCTAAGTCGTGAGTCAGATAATTCTTCTCATGCGGCCGGAGCTGGCGATAACCATAAGCCACAACATGGTCATCCTGCATGAGCACACATCCAAGTCCCATACCTGAAGCATCATAGTAAACCACATTTCCCTTTCCTGACTCTGGTAAGGTCAGCACAGGGGCGGTGGTCAACCACCGCTTCAACTCCTCGAAAGATGCATGACACTAAGGGCTCCACTCAAACTTCACCCCTTTCCGTGTGAGTTCGGTCGTGGGGGAGGCAAGTGGAGAGAATTCCCGAAAAAAGCACCTGTAATAACCAGCCAAGCCCAGAAAACTCCTGATCTCAAACACATATCTCGGCTGCTCCCATGACATAACTTCCCTGATCTTCTCAGGATCCACTGAAACCCCTTGTTCTGAGACGACATGCCCCAGAAACATCACTTCCCTGATCCAGAAATTTCACTTCGAGAGTTTGGCATATAGGCGGTGATCCCGCAAAGTGCCCAAAACAACGCATAGGTGATGCTCATGCTCCTCCTCAGATCCATAATAAACCAGGATGTCATCCATGAATACCATGAAAAATGAGTCGAGATATTGGTGGAACACCCTATTCATGAGTGCCATGAAAAGTACAGGAGCATTCATCAGTCCGAAAGGCATGACCAAGTACTCGAAGTGATCGTACCTGCTTCGGAAATCCATCTTCGGGATATCTACTTCTCTCACCCTGAGCTGGTGGTATCCCAAATGAAAATCAATCTTGGAAAACCAATTTTCCCCCTTCATCTGATCAAACAAATAGTCAATCCGTGGAAAATGGTATCTATTCTTGATGGTTACCTTGTTTAATTTCCTGTAATCAATGCACAACCGAAGGGTTCCATCGGCGTTATTTGCGAATAAAACCGGTGCGGCCCAAGGAGAGACGCTCGGGTGAATGAATCCTTTGGATTCCAAATCTTCCAGTTGTATCTTTAATTCCCTCAATTCGGTGGGGGCCATACGATATGAGGGAAGAGATATAGGTTGTGTTTTCGGTGCCAACTCAATCGAGAACTCCACGTCCTGCTCTGGGGGTAAGCAAGAAAAATCATCTGGGAAGACCTCTGGGAACTCATCCACTACACGAGGTATCCCGCCCTATAAAACACCACCATCTTCCTCCAGCGCGAGCGACAACAAATGATAAGAATGATTTCCCAACTCAGGGAGTGGAGGTCCCGCACGTCCCGACCGAGGATCCCATTCTTTGTGAAATAACTGGGGAGTTCCATTTGGTGCCGTAAAACTGACTCGGAGCCGATAGCAATCATTGTGCGCCTGGAAACGCACCGGCCAGTCCAAAACGAGGATCACATCAAATAGGTCCATGTTAAGGACCAAGAAATCACATTCCATCTCAACTCCCGATACAGAGAGTGTGCACGATGGGCACCTAAGGCCCTGCTCGCTCTTTTTCCACAACGGTGTTGCCAACTCCATAGAAAAAGATAATAGCTCGGTCGGTAGGTTCAACAGATTCACAAGGCGAGCAGATATAAAAGAAACTGAAGCACCAGTATCCAATAAAACTGCAGCTATAGAAGATGCAACCAGAATAGTACCTTGAACCGTCGAAGGCCCTGCATCAGATCCCGCTGGTGCCTGATCCACGGCATGCAGTTGCCTGGTCCATGCCTGAGAACGATCGCTCGCCTGTGGCTCTACCCTAATCTGGATATTCCCAGAAGATGATCTGGTCCTGCCACCACGACCACCGAACCGAGATCCCGGCGTCCTGGTCGGCTCTGACTGCACTGATACAGTCCTGGAAGCTACGGATCCAGTCCCACTCTGGTAAGGGCGTATAGTCCCCCAAAAACGTTGTAGGTGCCCCATAAATCCACACCCATAGCAACGTCTGGAAGGATGTGGAAACTCAGGTCGGATGTGCCCTGACATTCAAAACTTATGGAACACAATGGGCCTCGCATCAGAAGCCTCAGATGATGTCTTCCTGGAGGGATGGCCTGAGCTGCCAGCACTCTTCTTCCACTTCTCAACACGCTTCCTCTTTTTCTCTAAGGAACTGCCGCTGCTAAAGCCTGATACTGATCTGGAAAACCCCGACTTTCCTCTCTAGTTAATCACGACCATGCAAGCACGGTCGACCACCTCAGCATAAGTCTTCCACATGAATAAGAAAACCTGAGAGTGGATTTCTGGTCGAAGGCCCTTCTCAAACTTCCGAGCTTTCAAGAACTCGCTCGAAACTATCTCAAGTGCATACCGCACCAGCTCAGCAAAGCGGTTCGCATATTCCATCACTGTTTGATTCCCCTGCGAAAGCTCCATGAACTCCCAAGATCTATCATAGGCTATGAACTCTGGACAATACTTCTCGTTGAAGATACCCTTGAAATCTTTCCAGCTCATGTGCTCATTTTTCCCAGCCTGGACCACTGATTCCCACCATTTTCTACTGGAACCCTCCAGCTGAAACGAGGTACACTTCACCCTGACATCCTCAAGCGTGTTAAGGAAATAAAACATGTGTTCTATCTTTTCAAGCCACTCCTATGCCTCCTGATGTACTGAACTGCCTCGGAAAGAAAGATGTTTGTTCCTCAGAAACTCATGAGCTCTATCTTTCTTGGAGAAAGATTCTTCCCCTCTTGCTGAAATAGGGGCGGGGGCAGGAGTCACCCCTTGTCCGAAAGCCTGAACGGCTCAGACCATAGCCTCTACCAATCTATGATCAAGTGGCGTGGGAGAACTCTCTCCGGCTTCCTCCCGTGGGTGCATGGGAGCTCTCCAGGGAGGCATCTTTCTGCACAGGAAACATTCATAAAGGAGTAACATTAGTATTACATATCTCAGGAACCAAATTTTTCAACAGGGTAAATAATCATCAATAAACCGAACAAGAAAAACGACTTCATATCATAACTCTACTTTCCTACCTGGTGCCCATGTACAGTCTGCAGCCTCTACGTCCCACCTAGGAAAGAAGTCAAACAAGCACCCTGACATCCCATGGTGACTCAGTATCTGTCACGAGGCGTGCTGGTCAGGCACCCTACCTGCAACATAATTTCTGAGCCCCCTGACAGTCACAACATCTGTATAACCAAACTCATCCCAAATAACATAGACCAAGAGTTAACCTACCCCCTGATACCATTTTTTCACGAACCAAATCGGGTCTCCATCAACTCGACGCCAGACACAGCCCGCGGCAAGGCCCGAAGGGCGTTCCCGATCCCCACAGGCAGGCACAAGATCCCGGGTATAAATTTATAGTTTTTGGGAACGATTTACCCGTACAACAACCAGAAACAACCCAAAAGTAAACTGAATTACGAAGGCAACATTAAAACCACAAGTTTATCAAAATAGACCGAACGAGTCTCAACAAAAGGGAAACTACAACCCAAACACAACCAACTCCCAATAAGGTGACCAAAAACCAAACCAGCAACAATCACCTGGTGGAGGAATATCCCTCTCAGGCCTCCGCCACCAATGCCAAAAAAAGATGAGTCAACTAACAACTCGGTCCACCATGCTCAAAACCTTGGCATTTTCCTACATCAGACATAATTAGATCTACTTACACCCAAAGGTGTAAGTAGGGTGTCAGAAATGCTCAATAGGTTGGCACCAAATAAAATATTTCGCATGAAAAGGGTTAGATGACCAAAGCAGTTCGTAGGTTCAAATTTTAGGGAAAGTAAATAAATGCACTAACATCTTGGTGTAAACTGTTTTTAAAGAAAGGAAGACAGTTTCAAAATAGGAAAAAGGGGTTTTTGAAATTGAAATAAAAGAAACATTCTTACCTTTTGAAACCATAGGAGTCACCAAAACCAACCAGTGATGAGTACATAATTGCACAGCAGAAACAAAAGTGGGAGAGGCCCTAAGTACTAAAGCCATGTGGGACCCTAGAACCTCACGTCTCGGTGAACCATACCATACATTTCCCATGCACGAGCCACTGGTAGGGAAACTCCTCCTACCGTAGTGGTCTCCAGTCATCATCAAGTGTTTAGTTAGTGTTGTAAGCGTCAATCCCGCTATGTGAAACTAGGCCGAGGCCGCTCCCGTATCACTAGAATGCTAGACTAGTCCGCCCACCTAATACCCAGGCTTCCCCTTTTGTGCTAATTATTCCAAGTTCACCATACTCATCAAGGTCAAGATACGAAACACAACATAGAACCTCACAACATGCAAGAACTACGGAATTACAAGGGTCAAATTAAAGTTTATTAAACATTTGGAAAACTAGTTTAAATGTTTTATGAAAATAAATCAACACACCCAACAGTGCAGAACCCACTCTGACACACACTAAGACAGTAACCAGGATCAATTCCAATTGCTGCATTCGTTCAAAAACCAAGGCACAACACAGTATAAACACAACAATCTAGACCATCCACTAACAAAAGTAAAACCCATGCTCGACCAGTCCAATCGACAACTCTCAACAGTATTTAAATAAAAGAAATATTAAATTAATCAACCAGCATACCAAATAATCAAACACCCTAAGCATGCGAAACCACCTACCTCAAACAGGTGCGTGAAGCGACACGACATAGAACTCATATTGTCCAATGGTCGCACTGTGTGAAGCCGTCAAAAGGGTCCTAAAACAATGGACACAAAATACCCTCAATGCCATCCCAATGAAATGTTAGCGGTCCGTAAAAAAATAACATCAGCAATTAAACAATTCAGTTCACAGTCAAGCAGATTCAATAGTAATTAAATTAATTAATTAAAAAATTAAACCAAAAAAATTAAGCAGGTTGATTAATAGGTATAAAAATCCAAAACTAACTAAATAAATTAATTAATAAGTTAACAATTTCAATTATATAAGACGATTAACACTTAAACAAAATTAAGTAAGTTGATTAACAACTAAATCAAATTTAATTAATTAATCAAAAGATAAACAGATTAAATAATAAATAAATAAAACAATTAACAATTAAATAAAATCAAGATAAATACATTAAAATCAAACCTCCGACCAAATAAAATGTTGGAAAGACAACCGAGGGGCGACACGACGGTTTTTCGGCGAGCGGGGGGTTGCGGCGGCTGCTGTACTGCGAGCGGAGGGTTGTGGCGGCTGCTGTCCGGCGAGCAGAGGGGTTGCGGAGCTGCTGTCTGGGGAGCAGAGGGGTTGCGGAGCTACTGTCCAGTGAGCGAGGGGTTGCGGAGCAGCTGTCCAGTCCGGGTAGGGAGGAGGAGAGGAAGAAGGGAGTTGGGGGGGGGGGTGTGGGGTAGAGGAGGAAGAAGGGGGAGCCTGCTGGTCGGTCCGGCGAAGGGAAGGTGGTGAGGGAATGGGGGTGCAGCGGCTAAGGGGAGAGGAGAAGGGTGGTGCACGGGAGTAAGGGAAGGAATGGAGGAAGAGAAGGAAAAGGAGAAGGAAAAGAAGAAGAGGAGAAGGATAGGGGCGCGACGCGGCAGAGAGGGGAGGAGGAAGGGGGCGCACGGGAGGAAAGGAAGGAAGGGAGGAAGATGAGAAGGGAGGCCGCATGAGAGAGATGTGAAAAGGAAGAGAAGGGGAAGATATGAGGAGAGGAAGAGATAAAGAAGGAAGTAGAAAAAAAAAGAAAGGGAGATAGGGGGTGGCGACGGGTAGTGTTTAGGAGGGAGAGAAAAAAACAAAGCAAATAATTATATCAAATAAAATAAAATGAAATAAGTAATAATTAAAATAAAAGAAAATAAAATAAATGTGAATTAGAATAGAAAGGTTACAAAATATGATAAAATAAAATAAAATAAAATAAAATAAAATAAAATAAAATAAAATAAATTGAAATAAAATGAAAGGGGTCTACCACTAATAATAATAACAAAAATAATAATAATAATAATAACAACACTAATAATAATAATAATGATAATAATAATAATAGTAACAACAACAATAATAATAATAATAATAACAAGGAATCTGAAGTTAATCATCCGGTATTTGAAACGTCCGCGCAACGGGCGTCATGCGTTAAAATGGAAAAGCCACATGGCTTCGCCTGTGCCCTGCTCATGTGCCGAGCGGTGCAAGGCCCACGCGCACACACCGTTTCCACAATGGGAAACCCACATCAGGTTCAGCCCTTGCAACAACCAAACAATTTTAAATAAATAGACAATTAATTCACGAAATAAAAATTAAAAATTAAATTTGAACCTCAACGAAGTCTGGGCGTGACAATTTAACTCCATAAACATATATTTACTTGAAAAAAACTAATTCAATTAGATAAATAAAAGTTTTAAATATTTTTTAAACACATACCCCATAGTTTGAACTCAGTTTTACTAGTTTTACAATTACTGAGGTGACAAATCATTATAATGGTTACTATTTATAATGATGAAAAATAAAAAGAACCTATTTACCAAATTTAAGTTAGATAATTCCAAATATATATTCCATTTTTCAATGTTATATTTATATAATTATTATAAATAAATTTTAATATTAATTCATAAAATATAATGAAAAATAGTTTTTAGAAAATGAAAATTTTTAGCTCAAAAGGTAAAGTTTTGCAAAATCAAGTATAATTAAAATTGCTATATAAATAATTAGATTATTTATCATTAAATGAGACTTATATTACTTTAATATTAAATTTTAAATTTAATGATACATTTAAATTACCTTATTTAATAAAAATAAAAGAATATTTTAGAAAAATGGTAATTTTACTATTCACTTAAATATGAATTTTCATAAAAATTAAAAAAAATCCCCATATTCTAAAACTAACATGATGATTTCAAAAAATAATTTTCATTTCTTCAAAAAAATCCTAAAAATTTATAAACTATTTAAAATGTTTGCAAACAAAATTAATAAAAACCATTTTAGAATAAAACAAATTTTTGAAGAATAAAATATCATTAATATAAATTTGATTACTTATTTAATATACATTAATCATTAAATTTTTATTATATAAAACCATTATAAATATTTTTTATAATATGGTTATTTCAGGTCATATAGCCATTTTAATGGTGTGGTTATAATTGTCACATTTAAATATTAATATTTTTATAGTATATCAAAATACACTAAAAGATCAGTGTTGTGTGTAAAGAAAGATATCAACATAAATTTTAAAAGATTTAAAAACTATATCCATTCAATTTTAGTGACATCATCACTTGTCCAGTAGCTGGGAGAGACTAAGTTGGGATATTTGGGTTATGAAGTTACATGTGACAACATATATTTAAGAGAGTCTCTATAAGGATTTTCTCATGGTGAGAAGGATGTCATCATTTTATGAGGATGGATATAGGTTCTGGGAGCATTGTGTGAAGAGGTTATGAAATAATATCACACCTCCCCCTTGGTGGTGCATCCTGATGTGATGAATAAGTAATAAGACATTCTGTGGTAGTTCTAGTGGGACTGCATGAAAAGAAGTGTTTAAGAGTTTTTTATCCCTCACCTATAAATAGATGTATACATATGTTCCAATTGGTTTTACTCAACCAATTTTGATCCCATAATGGGTGTGGGATGATATATCAATAGATTTTATATCCTAAAATTTGTGAATATAGAGAAGATACAAAACTATCTGGGTGATTTTTGATCATTTCAGCAAGTTTAATCACATTCTTATTAACTAGGAGAAGAGTTTGGTGGACAGTTTGGAGTGATTTTATAATTAGAAGATCATGGGATGTCACGGGGTAGCCTTAATTATTATCTCTAACCATGATGATCGGTTCACACCACTATTATGGAGAGGATGGTATGAGGATTTCTGGACCTAGTAATGGATGATCATGGAGTTCTACCCCTATAAAATGCCAAACAAAATCAACCATCTAGGTTTTAGAGGATATGCTGAGTGACAACATTTTATACTTCAATCGGATTTGGTTGGATCACAAACATTTGGTGTAGTTCACTTATAATAAAAATTACCACTCCAATACTATCATGGAAACATTCAAATATCTATATGGAAGACCCTAATGGTCACCCTTATATTGAACAGAGATATGTGATTCATCCCTCACGCGACTAGAGATGGTGATAGGGATGATAAAGAAAGATTAAGAGATCCATGAGGGAATAATTATCGATCAAAATTATCAAAAATATAATATAGTATGACATTATGGACTCTTGTAGTTTGAGAAGAGAGAACAATGTTTCCTGAAATCCTTTCCACAATGAGGTTTTCATGGGGTTTGATGGGGTCAAATCTATCCCAAAGCTTCATCATTTCATTCAGGGTCCTGATCAGGGTTGGAGAGGTTTCTTACCACATAAACATCCCTCCACTAGTGGATGGGGTGCATGACATATTCCATGAGTTGTATCTGAGGAGAAACATGTGCATCCTATCACATGTTATTTAACTATGGGTAGTTCTATGTTGTTGATGGAACCACATTTTTAGAGTACCTACTATCCATCAAGTATCAGTAGGATTTGATCGTTCCTGGGTGAACTATCCCACTAGTGTAAGTTCTTTAGTAGCATTGGATCCTCTAGGAGAGCGCATGGGAGTTAGAGACCCAGATTCAAACTCAATAGCCTCACTTTATTAAGTACACTTTTTTCTTTTCAAAGTGAAGATATTTTAAGGTGGGAGAATGTGACAACACTGGTTTTGATGTTTGAACCCTTAGGATATTATAAATATATAAATATATGTCTTTCTTTATATTTGGCATGATTTTATAGGTGTTGTATGAAAATAGAATCGAAATATTAAGAATATTAAAAATATTAATCAATTTTTCAGAATATGTTTTAGAAATAATTGAATCCATATTGATTAGAACCTTTTATGAGACATATGAGACCACCATTGTGTTTTTAACATGGGGTTTACACTAGGTACGATATAGAGTTTATTCACATCAAACCTCTAGTTGATGCATTATCACAGTTTGATGTTAAATAAAATGAACTAGTAAAATAATTTATTTGTCTAATTTAGTTTACCTAAACCCATTTCAAAAAAATTTAGACTATGTTTTGGAAAATCCTTAGGGTTAACCTCATAAATCCGTGGGATTTCCAAAGGATATGGAGTGATCTCATTGAGAGGATCTTTGACATCGAATGTGGGGATTCGAGGATCGTCGATTATATCCTACATGATTCATCATAAATAATAAAATTCATGGATATTTTTAATCACATCTTCACATAATCATAAATCAACAATGATCAATCCAACTATGATGCATGACTTGTTATTTACAGACTCATGTCTTTGTATTTTTAGATTCCTAGCATGGATTACGATTTCAGATTCAAATTTACAATTTTTCCCCGTTTGGATGATCTCGTTGACTACTTCTCCATAGCCCTAAAATAATCATTCTTCAATAATAATTATTATTTTTAATTTTTGCACTTGTGATCAATGGTCTTGTTAACAATGACTATCAATGTTTCTTTTTTCTATTATGCATTTCACCCCTCATTATTTATGTGTTCGTCGTTGGCCAACAATTTGATCGTTGATTCGACTAATGGTTTTTTTTGAAGTGTGATCAAACTACATATCATTATTTTCAAGTTATATTAATTATTAATATTGTGATCTATGTATGAGATGAAAATACAGGATGGATTTTGGAGGGAATAAAAATGTTCAAACCCTTGTGTGACCATGGAAACGTACTCGACTTCACATGGGTTGATTAGAACCACAATTATCTAGCCACCAATGTTTGGATATTGGTGTATAAATAATTTTAATTACACTTTAGGGCCATACATGATGTAACTAGTGAGATATAAAATGATATGGATGGATATGATAATTCTTCAAGAAGAAGATTAACTTTCTATGAAAATAGGATTACAAGTCGTGTCTTCAGAAGGAAAACAATATGTGTAGTCCTTTTTCTGTGGTAGTCAGGGTTTCTAGGATAAGATAAATATCACATGTTGTGTGTATTAGTCTACAAGTCATATGAATAGACTATAAAAACTATTTTGTTAAAAATAGGTATTTTCACCAAACCCCAGGTGGTTACACACACCATGTTCCCCTAGCCACATATCATGTGTTTTCTTTTTCACGCCCTAGTAGAGCAGTAGGACATGACCAGAACTCAACATGGTATTATTTCATATTCTTATCAAGTATCACACAATAGAATTTTCTATGAAGGTTCTATCTTCTATATCTTCTTCACTAGGACTCGCAATTGGTCCCACGAGTGGTAAATTATGAGTAAAATTTTATGTTGGATGTGATAGTGGAATTTGTGTTGGCATTAGAGACATGACAAGTACTGGAATGATCAGATAAATTCTTCCAGTATGGATGGTTAGTGTTGAGACTCGACTTTGATATCTAGAGTTTCATCATTATTGGAAGTTTTCATGAAAAAACATATAATCTAGGGTGTGGGTAACCCATTTCTTTACATGTATGATTAGACCCCACCCCCCCCACACACACATGCCATGAGGAGTGGTTCTTGTACCTATAGAGTGTAAACCCCTCATAATAATTCACATACGAGGAATGGTTACTCCACTATATTGAAGTCAACACCCCCCCCGGTCGTGATGTTCCATCGACGAATCATGGGATCCCCATATCCAGTAAGATTTACATTGGGATACTTGCATCAGAAAAACACTAACACTTGGAGTTATGGACCAAATCATCAAAATTTGCTGGCTGTGAAGATCAAGAAAATTCTCTCTATTTCTTTTTTTAGTTTCCAAGATGATCATATCTTTTTTCTAGGATTCTTCTCCCTTATTTTGGGTTGATATGATTGCCTATTTCTACTTTTCCCTCTTTAAATTTTGAGGCATCCAAGTTGTTATGGATATACTCCCCCATTCGAAGGATTTTCCCATACAAGTAATGTATTGTTCATTTTGAAAACAGTTATAAGGTGACCTTATATAGCCTATAATTATTGGATTATAGTAGTACATGGACATGATGATCATAAGTAGTGGATAATTTTAGTGTTCATGAGTAGGAGTATCCCTATATGAAAACCAATAACTTTAATACACCATAAATAAATATTTATTATACAAGTACGCACATAATACAAATCCATAAGATTGAAAGGCCAACTATATTTAGGATATTATAAACATAACATAATAACATAAATCATTGATTTAAAGAACTTATTTAAAAACTCCAAAACATGCCCTTAAAATCCTTTGAATGTATAATATTGTATGGGATAACCTATGACATACAAAATAAATTCCTAAGATATAAATCCCAGTAAGGGAATAATATAATCATAACATGATGAATGCAATGCATGTTATTCAATGGGAATATCAAGGTATAATAAAATTGGTTATAATAATAAACATGATTATCAAAGTATCATATAAAATGATAACATAAAGGCAATATAAGAATGCAGAAACAATATAATACATAACATCATAAACATATTTTAAGGTAAATATTTAAAACAACATAACATAGTGTACAAAGGATAACCTCACAGGAACCATAAATGGTATATCGTGAGATAAACAAATTACTTAATGCATGGTTGGGATATATATTTCCAATACCACCTGTAACATTCATATCATGTACATGCATAAGTGTTCCCTATAGATCATAAAACCTAAGAATCTATTTTATCACTTTTAATCACATGATTAGGGAGTATGTGTTAAATAAATAGAAGTTCCAAATAAATGATATATAGTTACATCTAGTTTAATACCCTTAATTTGAAATGGGGATGGGTATTTACTATAAAAATGATTGGATTATAAAATCATATTATTATTTCGGCAGCGTAATAGGGGAATAAAAATATTCATGGAAGGGTTTAATAAGAGAGAAAGGGGTATCTCATCACCTAGAAATCATAAGTAAAGCATGTGGGATGTGTTAAAACATATCCCAACATAGACAGTAAGAAAATAATAATTATAATATAAAGAAGGATACTGAATAAATAAGAGGAGAGGATCCCTTACCTTGATAGAGTGCTCCAAAAATCTTGAGAGGAGATTATTAAGAGCTTGGGGAAACCTTATGTGGTCTCTATAGAGGTAAATGTAAAGTAAAATTATGATCTAATTGGTTTGACAGATTTTTAAAGGTAGGTTGGCTAGGGTTTTATAGAAAAAGATAAGGTAATTATTTATTAATTTCTAAACATATGTTTGGACACTTTATAATAGAATAATCAGTACCAAAATTCTTTCCATGGGTTTTTCCCATGATTTCTACCAAGGAAGAGATTTTTTCAACATTTTATAAATCTCAAAACCAATCTCATTAATACAATAACCTTTCTGATGTTGTAGTGAGTCAATTTCATAAAGAATAAATTTTAAAATCATAAAATATAATATAGGTTTGAGGATTCATTAATGGATTATAAAATTAAAAAATATATTACGTTAAAGGGGAAACATACTTTTGTTTTTGGATACTCATTATAGTATTTATTACATCACTTTGGGGGATTTTAGGATGTCATAATAATTATCTATATTTATACCATATTTAACATTTATCCAAAAATTTGATATTCTCATTAAATTATGAAAAAATACCCATTAGATAATTTCAACATGAATTTTTCAAAAAATAATGTTTATTTTATCAAAATAATAATCTAAATATGAGAAATTAAAAATTAAAATAAAAAATCCATATTTATTAAAAATATTGTTTCTTATGGTGACAACATTTTCTAACCCATATAAAAATTATATTTTACTTTATAAAATTAGATTATAATTTATATTCAAAAAGATTTAATTAATAATAAAAAAAATTAAAATAAAAATTATCTAAAAAATTCTTTATGTCATCAAAAAAAACATCATTATTGAAACTATATATTTCCCACAAATACAATTCTTGTTGAATCATCTCAATATCTAATTCTTATCAAACTATTTATTTAATCATTTATATAGAAATAATTAAAATGATAAATGTAATAATTATTTTATTAAAAATAAAAATTCATACTTTTAGGCTCTAGAAACATAACTCCTTATTACAGTAATTTATACCCTATGAGTAATGTCTGCAATAGTGATACTATCTTTGAGTGGTTTGACGAACATGGTTTGGTCCATGATCTCTATAATCCTGAACTTCCCTCATAAAAGTATTTTCTCATGATTTAGTTGTTGAATATAATATTGAGATTAGTTGTGTTTAAATCCCAATAATTCCATCTCCCTTAGAAGCTTTGGTAAATGGGCTTCATAGGGTATGACCCCACTAATTGATACAACCAATTCTTCCATCTGTGTTAATTAGACTTTATCATAACCATTGATATATATTAATCTTAATACTCACTATAAAATGGCTATATTATCGATGTTTATGATGATTGTCCATTTTTCAAAGTATATAGGATATAACTTATTTCACTACAAAATAAGCAATGTACTATATGTTTTTTCTATAACATCATTACTTAATAAGGAATTTATTCATTTAAAAAAGGAATTTCATTTATAAAACATTAGGCCATTACAGTCTTCCCCCATTTAGAAATTTCACACATTAAATTTTATTTCATATTATAAAATGGATAATGATACTTTTGTTTCATCACTTATTCCAGTTCCCATTTTTCATTCGTAAACCTATAGTTCTGCCACTACACTTTCACCATGTGAGTTTTCTTGTTTCATAAAATTTTGTCTCTACAATTTCAGATCATCACTGGTTTCTCTTCATATGAATGATAATTCTCACATGGTACCACCATAGTATTTAGTACACATGATTGGTATGGTATGCACTTCCTAAAGATGGATTCATAGAGACCTCATATACCTGAGTAAGATTAGGTGGGATTGTTATTAAATATGCCACAGCTCTAATGGGATCACGGATCTCAAAGGGGCCGATGTATCTTGAACAAATATTTTCCTTCTTCCCAAACCTCAAGTCATTTTTCCATGGTGATATATAAATGAACGCTTTAACTTTGACCTACAACTCAAGATCACATCAGTGATTACTTTCATATCTTTTCTTTCAATTTTTAATGATTTCAGATGTCTTTGATTGGTTTGAAGCTTCGTTATCATGTCTTGGAGAAGATCAGGTCCCATCAGATTCTTCTTCCCAACATCATCCTGGAATGTCAGTTTCTAACACCACTTCTTATATAGAGCCTAATATGGAGAAATTTTAATGATGGAATGAAAACTTTTATGGTATGAGAACTCCACTAGGAGAAGGTGATTATCCCAAATTAATTGTAAAGTCATTGGAAATGATCTCATTATATCCTCTAGAGTTTGAATGGTTATCTCAGATTGACCATCTATTTTAGGGTGATAAGTAGTACTAAAACTCATTCCTATACCAGTGTTTACTAAAGGATTCTCTAGAACCTCATGGTAAACCTCATATCTCGATTAGATATAATAGAGAGTGGAACTCCATGATTTTTTACCATTTATCTTATGTATATATTACCATATTTCTCATGAGATTAATGTTCCTTAATAGCAATGAAATGAGAATAGTTTGTAAGGTGATAGATTGACACCTATTGGAATTATTACCATCAAATACCATGGGGAGTACTATGATAAAATACATGGTTATGTTTTCACAATTTTATTCTAGTATGGTTAACAGTTTTATTATTCCCTTAGAATTACTCCATTAAAACTTGATTTTTTTCATACCAAGCTTCCATATACAAATTATTTAATCTCATTCTTCTTGTTATCTTACCGGATTTTTTTCTTTAGATCTGTATATTCTTTAGTTCTTATTGGATGATTAGATATGGATTATTTATGCACATCATTTAGATGTTTTTTAACACTATTTTTGGTGATAAATATATCAGAGTCCCAAACCTTATAACTCTATCTTTAGAAAAGATGAAATTTTGAATATTATCTACTATTTTCTATAGCAATGCATTAAAATTCTAGGACTCCAAAATCCTATCAATAATGTGTGGTTAATTATTTATTTGATCAATGTAAGATAAGGTTTCTTCTATTATTCCCATGTCTATTCTTTTAATTTACATGATTATTGTATCCCTTACAATCCTCATCATGGATAGGGTTTCAGGATCATTTCTACACAGAGAATTTATCACATTGTTAAGCATTCTATGATGTTAATGGTTTGAAAAATCATAATCCTTGATCAGATATGACCACCTTTGTCGGTTCATATTCAGATCCATTGTGTGAATATATACTTGAGGTTTTTATGATCTGTATATATGTCACACTTCCCCCAATACAGATAATATCACCAAATCATTAGTGCTAAGATCACCAAATACAATTCTAGATCATGTGATTGGTAGTTCTTATCATGGATCATTAGTTGTAAAGAGACATAGACTATCACTTTCCCATATTTTACGAGTATAAAACCCAATGAATTCCTAGACACATCATTGTAGATCACAAATCCTTCCCTATTGGTGGGTGTTTCGAGCACATTTATAATGATTAGCCTCTTCTTTAAGTCTTCAATGATTTATTTGAATTCATAATTATAGAAAATATTGACTCCATTATATGTTAGATAGTTTAGTGGGAGTAAAAATCATTATATGTTTCTAATAAATAAAAATAGTACCTAGCTAATCCAAGGAAACTATGGATTTTAATCACATATTTTAGTTTGGTTCATCCTTCAATTACCTCTATTTTTTAAGGGTCCACATATATACTATTACTAGTGATAAAATGTCCCAAGAATATTTCTATACTTATTAAAAATTCAAATTTAATATACATCATATAAAATTTTTATTTCCCTGGAGTCCATAGTAGAATAATAAAATGCACCTCATGTTCCTCCTTGATTTTAGATTATATAACAATATCATTTGTAAGTACTAAAAAATCTAATGTAATCCCTAAAAAATATATTCACGAATTCCATGAATATGGATAGATAATTAGTGACTCCAAATGGGTTCACTATGAACCCATAGTGCCCATAACGTTTAAGAAAAGTAATCATTGGGGTGTCCTCATTATTCAACTATCATTGATAACACCCCTACTGATGATCCACGTTGGAGAATTTTTGGGCTCTATATAGTTGATTGAATAAATCATCAATCCATTTTAAGGGATAATTGTTCGTTATCATGATCTTGTTGAGCTCATGATAATAAATGATGAGGAACAATGACCTATCCATCATCATGATAAAAAAGGACCAATGCATCCCACATTGAAGCATTTGATCCAATAAACCCTTTATTTAATTTCTCCTATAGCTGCTTCTTCAGATCTTCTAGTTAAATAGTATATAATATATATGGATTCTTGGATTTTTGAAAAGTTTTAGTTAAAAGTTATATTGATAAATAAACACCTAATATAGGAGGAAGAATAAGAAATTCTTCAGGAAAGAAATCTCTGAATTCCCTTACAATGGGAATGTCATCAGGGATGATCTATTCCTTAGTCTCACTTATTTGAGATAAATATATTTTCACACAAGGACATAATATCCTTGATAGAGATGATGATACCAAAAGAGATTTATCATCATCCTTTCACTTCCTTGGAATCAAAGGATGGTTTTCAATACATATTGTGATTTCATTCTCTTGACGACTTATGATGGATCGATATAAGGAAATCCATTCCATAACTAGAATAATATTTACTTTCACCATAGTGAGTATCACAATGATTTCTGGGAAATTCCACAAAATTGTTTTGATAGGAGTAGAGTTATAATATTGTGATACAATAATTGAACCATTTACCACCTTCATCGATAACATCACTTCTACATTTTGAGGTAGTGTTCAAATAGTTCTACTGAACAATTGTTATATGAAATAATGTATAGAACCATACTCAAATAGTCCATTCTATATCATCGAATGAATAACTAGAATACTTATCAACAACTAATTATTGGGTTCCACCTTATCAGATTTGATGGAACAAAATCCCTTTAATCTATAGGCCTTGGATGTTTTTCAAATCAGTTATCATCTAAAAACCATGATTTGGATAATTCATTCACATAGTGTCCCTCTTCCTTAAAATTGATACATTTGAAAACATGTTGAGGGTGGACTAGACCATTAATTTCTTCCATAACATTGATTTTTTTCTCCTATAAGTAATTTCTAGAAAGTTTATCTTCATTCCTTATCGTAAATAATTTCCTTGTCCCCTTCATGCAATTTCATGCATTCTTTTTTTCCCAGACTTTTAACAAGTTGGATTTTTGATTTTCTTTCCCCCATGATATTTCTCCATCATATTTCCAAAATTAAAATATATTCTTTTCTTCCTATATCATGACCCATTAGACAATTGATATTTCACTATATCTATTTTGAATTTTAGGGTACATTATACAATTTCATTGTAGCTTTAAAAATATCGAATTTCCAAATAATTTCATAGGCATGCCTTTATCCAACCAATGAATCAATCAACATTACTTTCCAGGGAGATAATATAGATGAATACATATCAAAAAAGTCTTGTGAAGTTTTCCTGTTATGTACTAATAAACTCACTATAATCTTCCCTATGATAAGAAAATACCTCTGTATTTTTAGTTAGGGAGTGAGAGGAAAATATTAATTGAAATACATTTCCTAAAATTATTTTCACTCTACAACTTCAATATCCTAATCGATCTTCAGATTTTTTTGTCAATATCGACCATGGATCAGCTTATTCCTCCATATTATAAAAAACCAACATGAGAATTTATTATTTATAAAATTTTAGGACAGATAATATATTTTTAATTGATTTTATCCATAGTTCTATGATTATGGGATTGGAACATCCAATAAATGTTAGAGAACTTTTTCCCATAACGGTCTCAATTGATACATTATTTTTCATAGGGGGTGTTGATTTTCAACCAGATTAAATTTTCTATTATTTAATTGAGTTAATTTAGAAATTATTATCATTAATTTACCAACTCCTTCTCCCATAATTTGGGAATCTCATTTTTGCAAACTTCGCATTACCCCTCACATTGGTCATTGACTCAGTTCCTCTTATTTCCAACTATTGACTATAATAATGGGAAAATTAAGGATGAAATTTTTTAAAATATTTAGCACATAAATATTAAAACATGATAAATAAATGGATAACTCATAAATTACATATATTCTTTACCCTAATAATTTCTAGGATTCCATATATGTTATCTATTCTCTATTTCCTATCATAAAATCAGATAGAAATTTTTTCCCCAAAAAATTGTTTGTAAGAAGCTTTTGGGTATTCCAAACAATATCCCTTCGGTGTTTTAAACTAGTTGTGCAATAAAGAATATTTTTAATGAATTGGAGGAAGATCAAGTGAATCAAAATGCACCCTTTTTCATTTTTTACCCCTAAGTACAACTATTATAGAGCCACATCCACTTGTAGTGTCGATACATGGATATATATTCTTGTAAACCACATACTCTATACCTTAAAAAATTAGTTATTTTTTCCTATGTTTAGTATTATTCCTAAATAATTAACTATGGTTTTATAAACCTAATACCCATGATAACTGTTCTTTCCCCAGATACCAACTACAACAACCCATATCATTAATATACATCAATTCATGATATATTGATCACGAGAACACATAATAAAAACCCAAAATCTCGAAAGACCTAGTGTATTTGGGAATTTGTATACATAAAATAATAATATGATTCAGAGATTCAATGAAATTATTTAAAAACTTTATACCAAGTTCTTATAATCATTTGATCTTTTAGAAAGGAAGGGGATAACTTGTGTACACACATAAGAATACGGTGAGCTATAAATCCTAGTGAATGAATAATCAAATCATATCATGGTGACAGTAATACATGTTAGTAAATAGGTACGTAAATGAGATATAAAAGTGTTGATAATCATAAATAGGACCATAGAATCATGATATAAGACTACAACATAAATTTAATATATGAATTTAGCAACAAAAAAAGATGAGATCATAAACATGAGTCAAGTATAACTGTCAAGAAAGCATAAAATAGTTTTCTTAGGATAAACTCCCATGCACAATACATGAAATATAATGACTTAGAAACCATAAGGATTATAATATGTATGTTTAGAAACATATCCTAAAATGAATAATTGTAAATCAGAAGTAATAATATAAACAAGATTCTTGAATAATGAAGGGAATGAGAGGATACCTTACTCTGAAAGGGTGCTTCTAAAATAAAGGGATGAGATTCTTAAGATATTTGGGGAACCTAGGGAGGGATATAGTGAGGTGAGGTCATAATAAATTATTTCTTCGATGATTTGTATTGATGTTAATGGAAGGTTGGGTGGGATTTTATAGATAAATGGAGGGGAATTCTTTATTAAATTTTAAACATAACTTTTAGACTCTATATAATTTTATCAATAAAAGAGAAAAGTTTCAAAGGTATTTTACCATTTTTTTCTTCCAAATAGGAGAGTTTTTAAATAGGTTATTAGGATAATAACCTAAATCATTAATATAATACCCTTAGTTATGTGGAATTGATTCAGGTTTAAAAAAATTAATTTTAAAACCAGAAAATATAATATAGGTTTTGGAGAATTCATTTTTTGTTTATAAAATTAATAAAAGATCTTAAAAACACATTATTTTAATGAGGAAAATTTATTTTGATCACAGATACACTTTAGAGCATTTTTTACATCACTTATAGTATTTTATGATGTCATTATATATACCATATATTTATACTTTATTTTATTTTCACACAAAAAATATACTTTCACATAGAATTGTTAAAAAATAACCATTGGATAACTTCAACGTGATAATATAAATAAAATTATTTTATCAAAATAATTACATAGATTTGAAAATTTATTCTTTTCACTCACACGTCCTCATTTATTTGAAATACATATTTTATTACAATAATAGTTTCTGGCCCTTATATAAATTACATTTGACTTCATAAATTTATATTTTCATTTATATTTGAATAAGTATTATTTAATATAATATTTTTTTAAAATAATATTTATTTCAAAATTTATTTAATTTATTAAATATATTGTATTGATTGATACTATATATTTCCCAGAAAATACATTTTTTCATCATATCAAAATATAATTTTTATAAAACTTATTTTTTAATCATTAATTTACTAATAATAAAAAGTATAAATTTAATGATTAATTTATTAAAAAAAATATAAAAACTCATTCTGTTTGGGTCTAAAAACAAAACCCCATATTATACTAATGTTCTCTCTTAGGGTAAGGTGCGTGATGGTGATACATTCATGTGGTTTTTTAGAAAACATGGTTTGGGATGTGATCTTGATAACCTTAAGATTATCATATAAATAGATTCACTCATGATTTAGTTATTTAATCATCTATTAGGCTTGGTCAAGAGTAAATCCCAGTGATGTCATCTCCCTCGGATGCTTTGATAAATAATATTTATAGGGTATGATCCTATTGTACACATCAACAGCTTCTTCCCTCTGTGCTAATTGGACTTTATCATAACTTTTTGTATATATTAATATTAATGGTAACTATAAAAAGACTATATTATCAATAGTTATGATGCTTAACGGTATTTTAAATTTGATATGATATAACTTATAATGGTACAAAATAACCAAATTAGTCCATTTTTTTATATAACACCATTACATAATAAAGAATTTATTTATTTGAAAAGATAATTTTCTTTATAAATTTCCAGGTTCTGACACCTTCCCCTTTTGTTGTTAGGTTATGACTCCCTTATTTTTGGTGAGATGTGTAATTTTCCCCTTCGCACTTTTGATATATTAACATTGGTTCACTCTTGTTGTTCTATAGGTTATTAAAATAATTGATTTATATTGGTTTAATAAAATTTTAACATCCTACATGATTGTGATGTACTTTAAGGTGTGCATATTTAGAGTTTTATGAGAAAAATTTATCTCATTATTTGATATTATTACTAAGAACTAGTATCCAATCATTGGAATATTGGAAGCTGTCTTCGATTGTAACTCTTAACTTACCGCTGGTCTAAGTGGGTCCCTGGTGAGTCATGCCATGAAACTATATATTAACTAATAACTCAATAAGCCTTCGGTCCATAGGGCCTCTCATCTATCATCAATGGGAAGCAAGTGACATGGAACGACCAGAAAAATGACTCAACATAAGAAATGTAGCATAGTGACACACATGCATTGCTGGGTGGGAAACCTCGAAAGATGGATGGGCATGATGGTTCTTATCAACCAACCTCTCATCCTCATAGATTTTTTATCTGGGATATAGGTGTGCCCCACTATATTACAATACCTATTATGGGACTAGTTTTATGATGTAACGTGATGGGAAGGCAATACAGTTGAGTACCATAGAGGAAATGCAATGGTGGGAAGCTCAAAAGATATATGATTGTATGGACACCTATCATCCATTCATCTTCCCATATTGATATCTATGGTAGGATGGAGAGTTACCATGGCATGGTGTGTCTGATACTAGAATAATGCAATGATTCACGGTGGGGAGGGGGGGAAACATTTATACCAGTGACATGGTGTGATGAAAATTGACATGAGGCTAAATGACATAACGACTTATAACACTGCAAGATAAATGAGGCTTACATAGGCCTTTAGTGAGGACCAGGTAGGGATGAACATAACAGTATTATGAGGGGTGAATCATGGTTAATAATTATTATTCCAATTTATATTTTTATCCTTTTTTAAATTTACATCTATCAATTGTTAAGGTGAATGGTTCTATTTTCTCTCTTTTATCAACTTTTTATTTACCTGAAAAACATAAAAACACACACAGACAAAATTAGATACAATAATTTAAAATTTTTTCCTTCCAATATGAAAGGATTACCGATTGTGTGAATTGATATATACTAAGATCACACAACCCAGTAGTAAAACACATTGAGTGTTGCATTATTGTCTCCCAAAAATGCATAGTGTGAATCCAACACATTTTTTTATAGAATCATGAACTTAGGTATATCCTAAATAATTTCAATTATATAGGGATAATAATAAGAGTGTCTATCACTAATTTAGAAATTTGAAAAAGTTTGATGTCCTTCCTTTTTCTTTTTCTTCCTCTTGTACATAGCTCTAAGTCACCCTTATAAATTTTTATATCAATAACTTCATACAACCACCAATTATTATTCGTATTATTCTGTATAGTTCAAAATACATATACTTCTTCTTCTTTTAGTGAACTACATGACCAAATTGGCCTCTTATTATTATTCTTTCACTTATCACTTCCTTAATGCAACTCAAACTACAAGGGATACTCTTTTTCAAGGAAATAGAATGGTTCTTTAGTTTCAAAACTATAGTTAGGTCTTCTCAAACTTTTACATGTCAAAAAAATCATATTATATAGATAAATTATGTTTAACTTCTCTATTTTATTCTCTTATTTTCATCAATTTATATAAATATATATAATAATATATAAAAATGATGGTTATATTCTCTTCTTTATTTTTAATTTTTCTTTATTCATAATGACACATGAATAAATTAATTTAAATCTCAAAAAAATTTATCATTTCAAAAACACATAGAATATCATATCCTGAATTTCCCAATGTACCACCTTTATAAATGCTTGTAACTCTATTCAATATGTATTAATTATCATAGGCTTTCTTATCTAATAATATTTTTATTCTTAATTTTCTCTATCCATGATAATTTTCAACCATTGATATTTATTCATGAATTCATGATAGTTATAGTGACATGTAAATATGTGGATTCAATATTTAGAGAAAAAACCTCATGAGTTCATCATACTCCTTTAATCATGTTATTATTCAATATCTCTCCATAATGATTCACTTTCACTTATAAAACATTTAATTATATATGCATGGCTGAAATTTTATAACGCATGGATGATTATTTCAGGATTTATAATTATATCACTATAATTCTCATTTTTTCGTTAATAAATCATGATAGAAGAATTTAGATTATAATTTTCATTAAAGAAATCATCACCTATAATCATCTAAATTATTATTCGTTAAATGTCACAAAATATTCTCCTTGAGTTTCATCACATAAATTATTTACAACGTTTTATGTTTTTGAACCTCAATATACACATGGGAAATATTTAGGCTCTCTATGATTACACACA
This sequence comes from Viscum album, assembly GCA_963277665.1. Taxonomy (NCBI): domain Eukaryota; kingdom Viridiplantae; phylum Streptophyta; class Magnoliopsida; order Santalales; family Viscaceae; genus Viscum; species Viscum album. The sequence goes on from OY728161.1 coordinate 114,970,380, forward strand.
TGTTGTTTATGCAACTGATGATTACACTATGATGTTTATATATAAATGATTTGATGCATACATAAAGCCTTAATCATGTTAACACACTTCATAGGCGAATTTTCAACGTTTTTGTCATGCTTATGGAATTCAAAGATTGTACACCACTTCAATGAGGTATTTGTAAGCTTAAATAATTTATACATGATTCGGATTCACAAACCTTAGGTCAATAGAAATTTATATCACCTGGTAGTTTGGACTTGTAGAATCCTGACTATTGATACATAATTCCTTATCTTAGAGAACCTAAATCAAGAACCCTTATTCACCCTAATAAAAACTTATAATATGCACCTCAATCACATGATACAAATAAAATTCAATAAACATCATCATGAGATTTAAGATGAGAACAAAAGATTATGTGGTTTGTAATTTCTTCATACATCCTTGGGAGAACACTATAATATCATAAATGTTTGGAATCACAAGGATATGAATCATTGAAGATAATTAGATGGTTATTAAAAATTAATTATTCATAGAGATAACCATCAATATTTATCCCCACCACGCTTATATAGAGGTAATCAGTTGGAAAAACTAGTTGCACCAACCTCTGAGAAACACGGTCAACCATCTATGATTTCAAATCAAAATAATAGAAAACACCACATCAACTGTCATAGAGAGTTAAATATTCACCCGGAACAACGCAAAAACAGATCAAACTATTAGAAGATTATGATATTTTGGTAAAATCATTCATATGTTGAAGGTTTCTGTTTGGGTTCCACAGACAAGCATGAAGCGATTTACCAAAGGTTCTACATGAGATAAATGAACATCTATTGACTTAAAGGAACATAACATTCCAAAAAATATCCAAATTATTGATTTATTTAAGGAACCATTCTCATATCCTCCATCACATTGAGTGACAACATTTTCCTTATGTGTTCAATAAATCTTATCCTTCATACTTTCATTCATCCATGTCCTACTGAGACAAAATATTGTCTTAGACTGTCTTGAAATAACTAGTTTGTGATCATATTAGATGGATTTTGATTCATTATGATGTTTTTTATCTCTAAAACATTATCTTAAATAATATTCCTAATTAAATGATATTTTAGGTCAATGTGTTTCATTCTTATGCGATATGATTGATTCATTTCATTGAGCATAATACTTTGACTATAACAAAATAAGATTCTTCATTATGATTCATTTCCAAGATCTTTAACCAAGTACTTTAACATATCAAATTAATTATGACATCTATAGTTGTTACATATTAAACTTATATTATAAACAATTCAACCATTTACAATAGTCAGTAGATCCATTCGATCACCATTATGAAAAATCTAAAAAGGAAACCCATTGTTCTTTTCCAAGGGTTGGAATCAACAGAAAAATATGAATTACAAAATCCTTATCAAGTATTGTCTTCCCTCAATAAAAATTTTCTATATACTAATCCATTTAGGTTTAAAATGATTCACTTCAAGACATCTCAATAATCATTCCCTCCCTCTACAATTGAATTTTTAGGCCACATACATATCGTTGAAAACATAAATATTCTGATAATTGAAGGTTACAAAACTTTTACCATGAACTGAATCTCATCTTATATTGATGTTTCCTCCCCCATGGTTTATTTGACGTCTCCATAAAGTGATGTTCCATGTTATTTACATATGATGATAAAAAAATTCTCAATTGTCATATAGCTGTGTTATTTTTTGGGATAATACCAATGTATATGATTTTCAATCCCTTTCAAGCTTCATCCATATTATTCTCTTAGTATAGATTAGAACCTTCAGTTAAAATATTCTAGAAAACATACTCTTCATCTCAGAAATCCAATGAATTTATAGATACAAAAATAGTATTTCATATACATATATTAGAATTAAAATATTATCCCCATCATTCTATAACTTCTGATAATAGAAATGGTCAATGTTTCTCCTTATGAAATCTTACTCATTCATGAAAGTATCAAATTTATGGTTCTACTATTGTGATACATGTCTCAATCTATAAATACATTGATTAAATTTTTAAACAAGTCCTTCCTTTAAAAAAATATTCAAATACATTAATTTTTTTCATGTATATATCCTCCTTCCAATCAACATGAAGTGAGGTAGTATTGACATCCATCTAATCCAACAATAAACCATCATATGAAACATTTCATAGCACTATCTGGATAGTAGTTTCCTTAACTAACAATGTAAATATTTCTAAGAAATAAATTCCATATTTCTATTAGAATAATTTCACAACCATCCATTCCTTGTACCTTATGATTTCACCAGTTTATTTTTCCAAATGTTAGACTCATTTGTTCTCTAGTTCTTTTTTCTTCTATGGTAGTTCATCTAGCACCAAATTTCCACTGAACTTTTAGGAATTGATTTTTCTGCCATGGATGAATCTTATTACCTCAATTATATAAGTGTCACTACCTATTCTATAAATTCATGTTCACAAACATCCATTAAAAGTAAGAAGTTATCATCATACCAATACTATTGAACTTATCATCCAACTCATGAAGATCTTATCAAAGATGTTTATATAGTCACTAGAACTTCTATTTATGGTGCTTGAACTTCTTGTCCTCTTATTGAGGATTTCTCTACTACCTAATATTTCCATATGGATTACGTAGTTCATGACCATTCTAGTTTATCTCATTTGTTTGAATTTTCAATTCATTTGTACTAACATCAGATATCATGAGTATTTTTTATCAATTGGATCTTTCATCCATATCCACTTGTACATCAGTAGTTGATCTCTTTCCCTCAACTTAAAATTTATCCAATTTCCTTAGCATGTAATATTTTTATTAATGATTAATTCTTAGAATATTCTCATATTCTATTGATAGTCATTTCATAATTAGTATGCAAACTCTTCATCTTCATATACTAAAAGAAAACATGATTTTAAATTTTCCTCAAGTTTACCTCTATCCTTTGAATCTAAAAGAACATAATCAATTCGATTTATTAATTTGATGTGTAAAACATATGGTAAATTAATAGACCAAATATCTTCCATGTTGAATAATTTATATCATATAGATTTGGGTATACTGAAGTGCACACTCATGCATATAGCCTTCTCAGTAAAAGTTTGATTCATACTGTCTACAACTTTATTTTATTATGGAGTACCAGTTATTGTTCACTCAATCTTAATACACTTCTTTCAAAAGATGTTTTGAAATTATTTTACATTGTACTGACCACCACTATATGATCTACAATAATTAAATTTCCCACCACTTTCCAAATCATCCATGGATTTATATTATACATAAGTACTAAAAACATCGTATTTAATTTGATGAAAATAAACTCATACCATCCACATGGCATCATCAAAGAATATGATATTATAACCTGATCCTCTATGATATTGGACTAGGGATATAATATCACAATAATTCCCACATAATTTTCATTTAAATAAATTTTTATCAAATGTATTCATTCATAATTAAAACAAACTAAGATATATTTTTTGAATAAATATTCTTTTAAAAAATCTTTTTCTATAAACAATTAAAAATTTTGGAAAAATATTCAATTTTTAAAAATATATTTTTATTATTCTCTAATAAATACTATGGTTAAATTTTTATTAAATATAAAGTCACATTTAATATGATATTATTTCAAAATTTATAAATAACCATAAATTTTTAGATTTAAAATTAAAAGGAATATTAATAACACATGGGTTACATGTTAATTAATGAAATGGAACTTATTTTAAGATTATGAATTATTAAATATAATTTTAAATGTAATGTTGAATAAATAAAATATATTAATAAACTGAAAATAGAATATAAAAATTTTAAAATATAAGTAAATGGAATATAATAAATTAACTGAATATAAGAATTTAATAATAGATAAATAATATTTTAAGAATAAAAATACTATTAATTTGATGAGAGTATATTAAAATTTTGATAGTTGTATAACATATATTAAGAAAATAATAAAATCATAAAAAAATGTTAGGTCAATATAATTATATAAGGATAGAAATAATAAGTTTTTATTTGTACATAAATGTGTAAAATAATCGTAGAAAAATTATATTTACATGTTATGAAAATTAATGGATTATATGTGTTTTAGAAATAGAACTATAAATTTATTAAAAATAATAGTTAGAATTTTATTTTGTATAAAAATGAATTCTTCATATGGGTATGGTTATTTTGAAGTGTGTGTTAGGATAAGAAGTAGTTTCACGAGGGTATTTAATCAACCCTATTCACTACATAAAGTTATATAGTTCCTTACATAACGCTAAATCCATCACTATGTAAAGGCTAGCTAAACTCACTCAGCTTGTGTAAAGGTAGGTTCTGGCCTATGTAAATTTATACTCCATTTTCCTACATGTAATGGTTTGTTCCATGTTATATAAGGGTACACCCAAGAAGTATAATGGCCAGCTACTACTCATTTAAGGGTGGGATGAAGCTCATGTAAAAGTACCACTACATTTCATATGGTTTTAAGACATCACATAAAGGTAATCACTCTATACTATACCCATAAAAGGGTATTCACTTGCTACGTAAGGGTACAAAACTCACTATGTAGTGGTAGTCAAAATCAAATAAGGGTCAGACCCTGGATCACAGAAGGGTCATCAACTAATCTTAAAATTCACTTCAGATAATCTAATACTTTCTTGAGGGTAAATCATTTTTTATAAAGTATGTGTAATGTTTGGTTATTGGTCGTATTTGGGTAGCCCACATTACTACCACTACATAATGGTACATCAACACTTGAATTGAGGTAGACCAATCTATCAATAAGTCCTGTTATGGTAACATAACCTTATATAATGGTCAAGCCTGTAACATTAATATCACGTATAGATACACCTACCCTTACGTAAAGGTAATTTCTATTTCAAATCTTGCGTATATGTAACATAATCACTATTTAAGGGAAATATTACAGTTTTGAAGCCATATAAGGTCATGTGGTGAGGATGAAATCCTATGTAATGGTAATATCAAGCCACGTGATGGTGAGAAACCTCATATAAAAGTAATAAACGTCTCAGACAAAGGTATATCCATGTAATCATATGCACATGCTCTTAAATTTAAACCTAGTACATTAATTTGTCTTCTTCCTCCAATCAAACCCGTCTATAAAAAAAATAATATATATTTAATTTTATATAATATTATGGTTATACATGTAATTTTTTTGAAAATATGGAACAATATTAAAGAAACATGACACGAATATGAAAAACCACATTTATAAAACCATGATTTATTATTGAAAATGTTCAGTAATCCATAAGAACTCTAACAACCTATAATATTCCTATTTTCAAGTTTATGGATTATAAAATTATTAGAGTTTGAAATCCAATATCTAGTCACGATATAGTGTTTGGATTTTTGAAACTGTATATATACATGCATGCATTTACCTATAAATTATAGATAGGGTTTTATTATGGTAGTTTCATATAATAATGAATTGGATGATAAGGAGAGTAATAGAAATTATGTTTTTTGTAAACATCATTATAAATAAGATTATATAAAATAGCCATAATTTAAAGGATAATGAACTAGTATTTAATAAGAAAAATATCTAAATAATATTTTAATGAAATTTTTATTTATTTAAAGGGTCCCCTTCCTTTTGTTACAGAGCTTCTTAATTACCATATAGAATCCCTAATTATATTTAAATAATATCATGTGTGGGAGAGAATGATAGGAATAAAAAGTGTTTTTTGTGTGAAACCTATATTTTATAAAGGATAGTTTTATAGAAGAAATTCTAGAGTTTTGATGAAGTGGTCTATAAGATGAGTCCCTCCCTTAAAGCCTACTAAAAGGTAAGGGAAAAATGATTTTAAAAAATATATATTTTCCAAAACCCATTCTTGTAAAGTGGAATTATTTTCAAATTTTATTTTAAGAATTCGATGTAAACCCATTATTGTAAATGTAAAATGGTTTTATTAAATTATATTTTCCAAAAACCTTTCTTTAAATGGAAAAATTATTCCTGTTAAAATTATATTTTATAATAATCCTAGTTTTAAAAGGATATGGTTTTAAACAAAAAATTCATAATTTCAAGTAAAATCCCTTATTTTAATGTAAAATCATTTTTAAAACATATATTTTTAAATTTTTTAATATTTTTGTTTACTCTCAAAAGTAAAACATATTTTTGTTTTAAAATATTCCTTTTTAATTTTTTTTATTATCTAAACAATCATATTTTTTCCTTTATAATAAAATAAATGTTTTTTCATTTTAGGGAAATATGTAAATAATTTTAGAATTATAATTTTATATGTTATGTTATTTTAATTCCATATATATCAATCATGATTACCGGAGTTTTATCACCATGTACTATATTTATCATTAATTTTCCATATATGTTTTTGAAAATAATATTTTTATTTTTAATTTCTTTGGTTTTTATATGAATTTTTTATTACTTTTAATCATTATGAAAACATATATTTCCTTTAAGGGAACTTTATATGTGTTAATTAGATTTGTAATTATTTTCCTCACTGAAAATAAATTCAATATATGTGAAGTTTTTGAAAGCTTATTTTAATGGATTTATAATGAGAATGAAAATCTATATAATAATGTTTTATTTTATATTCAAAAATTTGTTATTGGTTATGATAACAAGGAATAATGAGTGAACTCATAATCTCAAGGGGAATTTTTACTACTGTTGATATTTAGATCGCCCTTATTCTTAATGACCATATGATTTTATTAGTGAATTTTTAGTATCATTCAATTAAATAAAGTGATAATGATTTCAAAAGTATATTTTTGAACTATCAAAGTAGAAATATATATTTATTTCAAAGGTTATTATATTATAGAAATAAATGTGTTTAAACAATAATAAATCATTCAAAAGGTTTGAATATTATCCCATATTATGGATTTTAAAAATCCGAAATTTTTATTCAGGGAATATTTTTTTGTTCATAAAATGTTTTATTTTCCTAAAAATATTCGATATAAAAGGAGAAGTTTTTGAAAAAATATAGTATTTTACAAGAGAGGATTTCACATCATGTTTTAAAATCTCTAAATGAGTAATGTTTTGGTCGCCCTATGTTTGAAAATAACTTTTACAGGTATAGTGAGGAGAAAACGATCAATGGTGAATGGTCTTGATTTAAATTCAATCTCGATTGAAGCTAGATAAGAGTTTGTATAATTTTTCATAAATTATGATATATATATATTTTTATTTCCTAATACACCAAAACAGTGGACCTCAATTTTCATCATACTATATATTATTTAGGTAATATCTAATGTTTGAAGGAAAAGAAAAATATACTGAGTTTGTGGAAAAAATCTAGAAGTTCAGATTCAAGGTTGTTGCATTTTGTATCGTTGGAATGGTTTAGATAACTTTAGAGATTGTAATGATATTAGTTAAGGATAGTTTTTTATTCTAATAATTTTAGAGATAATAATTTATGAAACTAATGATATTTTTAGTTAATAATATTTCTAGTGATCCTAGTTTTCGATCTTTTGGGAGACACTTATGGTAATACAACCCTTGTGTTTAATATGTGTTTCAGTGAAGGGTTTATTTTAGGAATAAATATTTTTATTTTATGGTGAGAAGTTTAATGTTATTAATAACCATTGGGGATTATTTTAACACTATTGATGAATTTGTTAAGGTTAATTTGGAAATTAAAATTTATATGGGTAATTAATATTTTGAGGACGTAATTTTTTTAAGAGGGTATAATGTAATATCTCAATAATTATAGCCTAATTTATTTTTAAATAATTTTTCATTAAATGGAGTGATCCAAAATTAAATCAAACTATGTTATATTCTAATAATAATTATTTTGTAAAAAAATTAATTTCTTTTCTATAAATAAAATATAGTTTGGAATAATTTAATTTAAAATATTTATGTTATAAAACTACTTCATTAAAAATATTTGTATTATTTTTCATGAAATAATATTGATAGTTTTTTATAAAATATAAATTCACATTTAATATGTTATAATTTTAAAATTTATAAATAACCACAATTTTTATTGAAATTAAACGGATTGTTAATAAGACATGAGTATCATGTTAACTATTATATTACAACTTGTTTAATGATATTGAATTATTAAATATAAATTTTAATGAAACATTGAATAAGTAAAATATATTAATAATGAGTAAATGTAATTTACTAATTTCAAAAAATACATATGTGGAAATTGATAATTTAATGGAATATAACCATTTAATAATAGTGAGATAATATTTGAAGAATGTAATTACTATTAATTTGATTAAATTATATTGACATTTCCATAGAAGTATAACACATTTTATGAAAATAATAATTTATCATAAATAATGTGATAAGTGGATATAATTATAAGAATATACAAAGAAATATTTTTAATTTGTGTATATATTTATAAAATAATTTGAGATATGTTATATTAACATGTTTATAAAATTATTGGATAATATGAGTTTTAGAATTAAAAATATGAATTTTGAAAATTTAATAGTTAAAATATTATTCTATATTAAAATGAATTCTATGTAAGGGAAAGGATAGTTGGAAATGTACATAATGGTAAGAAGCGGTTGTGTTAGTGTATGTACTAAACCCTATGCGCTGAGTAAAGGTAGAATGATCTCTACATAATTGTAAATCTATCGATGTATAAATGTCATTCAAAATCCCTCATCTTGTGTAAAAGTATGTTCTTATCTTTTTAAAGGTAAGAAAATTTGTCCTTCATGTAAGGGTAACTTCATTATTACATGAGGGTACGCTCGAGTTGAGAAATGTTTAGTTGCTACACACATAAGGGTAGGCTGAAGCTCATATAATGGTATGTTTATACTATATAAGGTTCACCAGAAGTCATCTATATGTAAAACCACAGTGCTCTACTTGCATAAGGGTAGTAATTCATTACATAAGGTTATAAGACACACTATGTAATCGTAGTCACCCGTAGGTAATATTCATACCCCGACTTGTGTAATATTCAACCACTAATCTTAAATGTCATAAAATGTTGATAAGATACTCACATCAGGGTAACCCGTGAGTTCTTAAGGCTGTGTTTAGGTAGATTATTGCTCACATAAGGGTAGCCCACATCACCATTTCTATGTAAGGGTAATCTAACACTTGTATAAAGTTATAATACTCTATAAAAAGGTTATGTAAGGGTAAAATAACCTCTTGTAAAGTTAAATCCTATAACTAATATCTCACATAATGCCACACCTAGCCCTAAATAAAGGTAATTTTCAGTTTTAAATACTGCTTAAAAGTAAAAATATCACTATGTAAGGGTAATGTAGAGGTTTTAAAGCCACATAAGGGTAATTTGGAATATTTTAAAACCTATATAAAGGTAAACTCAATACATGAAAAGAAAATAAAACCACACATAACAGTAAAATCCATCTCACATGAAGGTAAATCCATATAAAGGTAATTGTACCCTCATTAATTTAAACCTTCTTTATCACATTGTATTCTTCCTCAATTGAAACATTCAAATAAAACTGATATATATATATAATATGTGCTTCTATTATCAATATTCATTCTTATTTTGTTGAAAAAAAGATAAAATTTAATTGAAAATTGAATAAATGTGAACATCTTCATATATAAAACCTTTTTTATTCTCTAGAACATTCAGTAATATATAATAATTGAACCACCCTAGACACATCATGTTTGGAAGTTTATCGATTATTTAATAGTTAGCGTTTGGAAGTCAATATCTCCTCACAATCTGCAGTGTGTGTTTTTGTGGTTTTATACGACCATGCATGATTTTTCCCATAAATTAAAGATAAGGTTCTTTAATAGAGGTGGTGTATAGTGATCCCTTGGGTGAAAAAAATAATAATAGAAATTAGTTTTTATATGAACATCGTTGTAAACAAGTATATTAAAAATATCTATAATATAAATAACAAGGAAATGGTCTTTAATATATGAAATAATTAAATATGAATATACAGTAAAGGACAAATTTTTAAAGAGAAAACATAATTCCATTATAGACCATCTTAATTACAGCATAGAATCCATGATTATGTCCTTATAGTATCAATTGAAATATGGAATTGATAAATAAGAAGTGTTTGTTCCCAATAATCCTATCTTTAAATAATGATGGTTTCATAGAAGAAGACATGGGGTTATAATAAAGTGATCTCGAGGAAGAGATCTAAAATAGAATCCTACTCTAAGTTAATGAAAAAATATTTTAATAAAATTATATTTTACAAAACATTTTTATGTAAGGGGATATGATTTTAAACTTATTTTTTCACATTTCATGGAAACCCCCTTATTGTATGGGGAAATTGATTTTATTAAATTTAAATTTCGAAAACCATTTCTTACAAGGGATAAATCATTTGATTTAAATTTTATTTTCCAAACCCATTTCCTATATGGGAATATAATTTGAAACTTTTTTTAGTTATCTATAGTAAAAACACTAATTGTAAGGGAATTTTTTTTATGTTTTTAACGTAGTTTGTTTACCCTCAAAAGAAAAAAAAACTATTTTGATTTGTATAAGCTCCTTTAAAAAAAGAGTTTTTAATATTTAAAGAATTTTATATCTTCCTTTATGTGTAAATTGGAATGTTTTTTGGTTTCATGGATGTTTTAATAGAATTTAAAAATTATCATGTTATATGAAATTTTATTTCAATGGATTTAATTCTTAATTACATTTATTATATGGCCATGAACTAAATTTCTCATTTAAATTCCATATATGTTTTAAAAATCAATTGATTATGTATAATTTCCAAGAGTTACCTTTGAATTCTGTATTAATTTTCATATTTATGATATCATATATTTCTATTAATGGAAGATTGTATATGATTATTAGATATATAATTATTTCAATATTTCAAATATATTAAATATATATGCATTTTATAAAATGATATTTTAATTTCTTTTATATTGATAAACATAAGTATTAGAAATATTTTTAATTTAAAATTCATCACATGGGTGTTTGTTATGACAAAGTGAAATTGGGAATTGACCATAATAGGAAGGGTACTTTTTCCTAAAGGTGATGTTTAGACCAGAAATATTCCTAGCATCTATAAGGTCTTCTTAGAGTTTACTGTGTATCATTAAATTATATAAAGAGATATTTTTCCAAAACTAATACTTTCAAGTATTAAAAAAGAAATATGGATTAATTTTAGTGGATACTAAAATTTGAAAATAAAATGGTTTTCATAAAAAATATGTCTTTTAAATGTCTGGAAAAGTATCAGTTATATTGGATTGTGAAAATCATAAATTTTTGTTTAGGGAAAATTATATGATTTATCAAATGTTTTTTTACCCCAAAATATTTCATATAAAAGGAATGGTTTTAATGAAAATTTTTGTAGTATTTTAAAAGGTAAATGATTTTAGTATTGTTTTAAAACCCCTTATTGAAATATTTTTTCTCACCCCATGTCTTAAAATAATCTTTGTAAGTATAGTGATTAGTCAAATATTAATAGAAAATTGTCTCGATTTAGTGTCTAGCTCGAATGAATTTGGATAGGAATTCATATAAATTTTCCTAAAATATTATATGTATTTATATTTCATAAATATAAAAAAACTCATGAATCAAAAAATCCCTAGGCTATATATTTTTAAAGTAACATTTAATATTTTATGAAAAAGAAAAAGTATAGAGTTTATAGATGCAGATCTAGGAGTTCATCTTTGAGGTTGTCAAATTTGGCATTTGAGGTAATGTTTTGATAAATATAGAGAATATAATGATTTAGTTCAGTATAATTTCTTATTATTAGAATTTTATAGATTATCCTTTAACAACTAATACTATTTTTAGTTAATGAGAGATCTAGTGATGCTAATTTTCATAATTTTGGGAGACATTTATGGTAATACATCACTTGTGTTAAATATGTGTTTTAGTGAAGGATTTATTTGAGGAAAAATTCTTTTTATTTTGAATAGATAAGTTTAAAAGTATAAATAACCTTTAGGGTTTATTTGATATTTGATGCTAAATTTATTGAGGATAATTATGAAATTAGAATTGAATTGGGTTATTAAAATTGTAGAGATGTAATTTCATTAAGGGGGATGGAATGTAATATCCAAATAATTATAAAAAATATTTTAAATAATTTTAAACTGAATTTATTTTTTCAGTATTAAAATAACTACGATATATTTTAAGAATAAATATTATTTTAAAAAATTAAAATTTTCTCTATAAAAAATATAATATTTTGAATACGTTTTTTAACATGTTGATAGAAATCCATCTTTATTAAAAAAAATTAATATGTTAATTTAAAATATTCATGTTATAAAAATAATTTTATATCTATATTTATATTATTTTATAAAAAAAATAATACAAATATATTATTATTAAACTTAAAGACACATTAAATAAGTCAGTATTTCAAAATTTATACTTAACCATCTTTTTAGTTTTGAAATTAAGTGGATTTTTATTAATACATGGGTAACATGTTAATTATTGAATTTTATCTTATTTAATGGTACTAAATTAAAAATTTTTAAATTTAATCTATTATTTAATATAAAAAATATATTTATAATTATTAAATAGATTATAATAATTTAAAAATATAATTTAGTGGAAAATAAAAAATTAAAAGAATATAATAATTTAATAACAGTGAAATAATATTTAATGAATATAAACACAATTAATTTGATAAAATTATATTAAAATTTTGTTATTAGTATAACATATATTAATTGAATAGTAAATTATCAAAAATAAAATTTTCTGTGGATATAATTATAAGAATGTATAAAGAAATTATTTTTATTTATACATATATTTATAAAATAATTTAAGAGAAATTATATTAAAGTAATAAGAAATTTAATGGATTATATCAGTTTTAAAATTATAATTACGAATTTACAAAATTTAACAGTTAAAATCTTATTTTGTATAAAAAGGGATTCCATGTAACGGTAATGAGATTTGAAAGCATATGTGAGAGTAAAAACAATTATGTAACGGTATGTGCCCAATATTGTGATCTGTATAAACATAGATAGTTCCCTATATAAGGGTGAATCCATTGTTGTGTAAAGGTCAGCCAATCTCTATTAACTTGGGAAAAGGTATGTTCTTATCTTTGTAATGGTAATGTCATTTGTCCTTCGTGTAATGGGAAGATCAATTTAATGTTAAGCTACACATGAGTTGCATAAGGTTCAAATGCTCTTATGTATGGATGGGATGATGCTCACATAAAGGTAATATTATACAATGTAAGGGTCACCATACATCATTTAAAGGTAAAATCCTAGAATTATGGTCATATAAGTATAGTCAACCACTAGATAAGGGTATACAACCCACTGCATATGGGTATTCACCCTTGGGTAAGGGTCACACCATGGATCCAAAAGGTTAGCCACTGATTTTATATTGCATAAAAGGGTAATCTGATACTTGTATAAGGATAACCCATAAGATTTAAGGGATATATAAACATACTTTATTTCTAGTGTAAGGTTATCGCACACCACCGTTAATATTTAAGTGTACACTAGAATTTATCAAAATTCATAATGATCTATAAGTAGGTCACATAAGGGTAACATAACCACATCTAAAGTTAAATCTTTTAGCTCAAAATCACATGTAAAGGTACACCCATCCCTATATAAAGGAAATTTCACATTCTAAATCTTACATAAGGATAATAATATCAATATCTGTGGTTAATTTAGACCTTTCAAAGACACGTGGGGGTCCTTTGGAAATATTGAAAACCCAGAAATGGTAATATAATGAAACATAAGGGTAAGAAAACCCTCCATAATGAAAATATCTATCTCAGATACAGGTAAATCCACGTAAAGTTAATCACACACTCCTAAATTTAATCCCACCGCATCACATCATCATCTTCCTTTCTTGAAACCTACTGATAAAACCAAGGAATAATTTATTTAATATTCCATTATATTATAAGTATAAATTCCTTTTTTGCTGAAAAAATGGCCCAGATTAATGAACAATGACATGAATAGAACATCCAAATGTATAAACCCTTATTTTATTCTTCAACATGTTCAGTAAGCCATATAGCATGACCACCCTAAAATATTCCTATTTAGTGGATAATGGGTTATTAAATAGTTAGATTTTGGAAATCTAGATCTCCTCAAAATTTGGAGTGTGTATCTCTATGGATGCTTACGTCTAAGCATGATTTTCCCTATAAATTCAAGATAGGGTTCTTTTATAGAGTTTTTGTATATTGATTCCGTGGAAAAGAAGGATCATTATAAAAATTCTATTTTCAATAAACATCATTATAAATTAGATTATATAAAATCTCTTAAATTTAATGGATAATGAACTAGTTAGTAAAATATAAAATATTTAAATATGAATATATATTAAAGTATTTCTATTTAAATATCACCATTCCTTCGACTAAAAACAATATTATGTACCACATTGAATCCTAGATTATATCCGAACATTTTTGAGTGTTGGAGGGGAAGAGGGAAAAATGATGAGTTTGTTCATGGAAAGCCTGTCTTTGAAGAAGGTTAGTTTCATATAAGAAGACTTACAGTTCTGTTAATGTGTTCCTTTGTATAAAATCCAACTTAGTAGCTTACTATAAGTTAATTGAAAATGATTTTTTAAAACACTATTTTCTAAAACCCTTTGGTGTAGGGGAGATATTATTTTGAACTTTATTTTTAGTATTTCAAGAAAACCCATTATTATAAAGGGAAAATGATTCTGTTAAATTATATTATCCAAAACCCTTTTTTAAAGGGAAAAATGGTTTTACTAAATTTATATTTTCCCGAACACTTTCCTATAATGGGATATGATTATAAACTTCTATATCAATGTTTCAATATTAAACTCGTTTTGTAAAAGAAAATCATTTCTAAAACAATTATTTTTATGATTTTAAAACAGTTTATTTATCCTCAAAATAAAAACATGTTTTGGTTTGTAAATTTTTTAAATAAAAAAATTGTTTTAAATGTTCATAGAATTTTTTCTTCCTATATGATGAAAATAGATTTTTTTTCTTTCAAGGATTGTATTACAAAATTTTAAAATCATTATTTTATGGTAAATTTTCATGTATTTCCATGGATTCTATTAGTGAGTACATGTATTGTATGGCCACAAACTATATTTTGCATTGACATTCCATATATATTATGAAGATAATATTTTTTATATTTAATTTCCAATCATTTCCTATGAATTATTGATTGTTAATAATCATTATGAATGAACAGATTTTTTGAGAACATTGGATATGATTTTAAAATATGTTATTACATTCCTCTTTGATAATAAATTACTTATATGTGATATTTTTTAAAGGTTCTTATAATGAATTTATAATGAGAAAGTTAATTTTTAAAAAAATTATATCTAAATTTTGACAAATTGGTATTGGTTATAATGATGTGGAATGGAGTATAAATTCATGATCCCAAGGGGAATTTTCCCTAAAATTTATGTTTAGACCTACAATATTCCTAGTGTCCATAAGTTTTTCTTAGAGTTTGTTGAGTATCATTAAATTCACTAAAGATATATTATTTTCAAAATTAATGTTTTGATGCATTAAAGGATAAGTATGGATTAATTTCAAAGTATATTTTATATTGAAATTCAATGGGTTTTAAAGATAATATGTATTTTAAATGTTTTTTAATGTATCTATTATTATTTATTTTAAAAAAAACTAATTTGTTGTCTAGGGGAAAATATTTATTTTAACAAATATATTATTTACATCATAATATTTGATATAAAATGAAAGGTTTTAATAAGAATTTTTATAGTATTTCAATAGAGAAATAATTTCATCAAAATTTTTAAACCCCATTACTTACTAATTTTGTGATCATCCAATTTTTTTAAATTATTTTCATAGGAATGGTGATTAGTATTGGATTGAGGATGAATGTTATTGATTAATATTATAGATTTAGTGAATATATATAAGAGTTCATATAATTTTTTTAATCATTGATATTTATTTATATTTCCTTACATTTAAAAATTCTAGACCTAATCAGTCCTTAGAATGTATATTTTTCAAGTAACATTTAATATTTTTTGAAGAAGAATAATATAGGGATTTTATGGTACTAGATCCGATATTTTGGGTTTAGGTCTATCAAAAAGGTGAGTCCCCAATCATATATTTAAACTATCTCTGTCTTTATGGATATAGGATTCTTAATATTCAATTTGAATGAAACCCACTTTTTTCCTTCCAACCACATATCTCTCACAACATCTGATAATTGTGTGATTTAGATTCATTATTTTCTTCCCTACTAGAACCTTCAAGTATTCCTCACTCAGGTGATCATTTCTATAATTCTAGACCACTAGATTTTTATAATCTGAAATCCCAGAGATTTCAATTATATCTAAAATTCTGATTATGTAATTTGTATTATCCATTACTCCTCTATCGTTAACCATGGATCCTCTAGTCATGTTCCAGAATCTATTGTTTAATGTTTCACTAAAGCCTTTATCATTTAATTTCCCCACTAAAATGAGATTCCTCTAGAGGACTCATGCATGCCTCACTCTATTTAGATAATGAGTAGTTTCATTCCACAATCGAATATCTACATGTTTATTTTCAAAAATATCTAAAGATTATCCATCCATGAGAAAAACTATCTTGGAGACACCTGATGACTAATTCAGCATTATCATATGATCTAATATTATTTTAATGAATGAAAAGTAGTCAATCACCCATAACTCCACCATATTTTGAATAGTGAGCTGATGATTGTCCCTGTATCTATTATACTAATGGAATTTCAACTCTTTAAAATTTTCCATCTGGTTCCCTACTTGAGATAAATGAAAATCATCAGCATATTTTTTTCTTTCTAAAATACCATCATGTTTGTCTTAGAGCACTCATCATCCCAATACTCTTCTACTAGACTTATCTTTTTATTGAGAGGTATTCTTTTGATGTATTGAGAATCCCCTTTTGTTTGTATGTTGAGCACTATCAGAACATACATGGCCCACTCTTCTACGGATATCCCTAACGAGTATCAAAATCCAAAAATATTCAAACTCCTAACTAGCCTTTCCAAATAAAATATTTACCAAAATAACCACGCCATCCTATGATTCCAATAAATATAAACAAAGTAGTATAACCTAAACATCATCCATGAAAGTAACATTCACTACTTTGAGGTGACTCCTAGTTATATTGAATTCATTCATGTGATCTTCCATTGACTGTTCTTCAAGTAAGTATAATTTAAACAATTTTTTCATTAGGAACACTTTGTTTAAGGCCATCAATTTTTATACAAGTCTTCAGGGCTTCCATCATCTGTGTCGTAGTCATCTTCTCTTTGATGTTGAAGGCTGTGTTCTGTGTTGATTTCATACTCAGTATTATTAATTCATTCTAATCAATTTTATCCCATCAAACTTTAAATATATTTTTATATTTACCTCCTCTAAATTGTTGTTTTTTTCCTTTTAGATAAGATATTGTTTTATCTACATATACCAGAAACTATTGTTTTATCTATTGAAATGACTGATTTTATCATTTCTTTCTTCTACATTCATATCCTACAATGATGGTAAGGTATAAATGAAATCAATATGACACTGACTAAAGTGAGAAATATTCAAAATTATCTTAGTGTTTCAAAACATTCACTAATATAACTAGGCTGGAATACAAAATAATCGATACAAATGCCGAATGCATGAACCATAATTCACTAGAAATTTAAATCCACCGATAGTTTAGTGTCACAGAATTACTCCTTTTGATACATCCTTCCTTATCTTAGAGAATTGAAATTGTTAATCTTGATGCATAGTAATAAATAAATCTAGGATTCACCCCAATCACACAGTTTAACATAAATTTATGAAACACAAAAATGAAAAGAAAAGTGAACACACAAGATTGTGTTTTTCAGACTATCATTATATATCCATGATAGAAAACATAAAGCTCCAAAATTTATTTAAGTACATGGATATAAATCACTAATTATAATTATACATTGACTAAAATTTAATTCATCATACATATACTCATCATTATCTATCACCTTTTCTTATAAAGAGAAAATCATCCAAAAAAAATTATTGTCATCAACCTCCAAGAAACATAGTAAACCATCCATTGACTTTAGATCACAACAATATTCATCCTCACCTAAACCATCATATCCTATTGACTATTCACCACCACCAAAGATAAAATTTATCAACCCATCATAAGACCCTGATCTTCTATTAAACTCGTCTGCATGCTAATGTTTTTCATTTCCACTGCACAGACAAACCTGAAGTGACATACAAAAGTTTTTTCTTTCAGTAAATAAACTTTTTATGACTTCAAGAAACATTGAATCCACTACCATAGATCTGGGGAATGTATGTTCAAGATTTTTTATTTTCTAAAGAAAACATGCTGATAAAAGGGGGGCATTATCAGCTCTAGCTAAAAGTGCTGATAAATCTACCATTTATCAGCGCTACAATGAGTGATGATAAAGGTGTACAATTTATATGTTCATTTTTAGTACTGGTAAAGTGTAGATATATCAATTCTACTTTTACCACTGATAAAATATTTTAATAAAAAATATTATTAATTCATATAATATTATTATATACATTTTCAAAAATTATGTTTATTTGAATACATTAAATAAAAAATGAATGTTTATAAATAATATATATATTTTAACAATTCAAATATATAATGCCTTAAAAAAATATTTCTAATATTATAATTCAATAAATATATATTCAAAAAATTATTAGATTATAATAAATTTCATTAATGAATAAATACATTTATTACATTTATTACATTTATTATATTTATTATATTTATTATGATGGAGGAACAAGATTGGGAGTGGGAGCGGCACGAGCAGCCTGGATATTGAAGTGTGCTTGATCATATGAGAAGTGTGAATTTATTCACATACGAGAAGTGTGAATGTATTCGCAATGAGCCACTAAAAAATGTTTTATTGCCCATGTGATAGATTTAGATGAAGCGATTTATGACCGAATCAACCTTTGTACGTACTCTTTCATTGCTCACACCCTTCTATAGATGGGGATGAAACCTTATAATGTTCATGATCTAATTTTATAATTTTATTCAATTTAGGGTTCCTCTGAATTTAAATGCGTGTCTCTAGGATGTGGTTTTTTCATCTTCTTTTTCTATTTATGGAGCTCGAGGTTACGACCTGGAGCTCCATCATAGTAAATATTCATTTAGGTATACTCAAGGTCAATGAATAGATTATTACCTATATCCCCAATGAGTTCAAGGACACCTGTGTGTAGGTCTGGATCAAAATTCATAGACTAAACTAGGTCTTATGAAACCCCAAAACACTATTTGACATTGCCTCCACAATTGGTACACCAATTAGGATTTCTTCTACCACTGAATTGGTTGGTCACATTTCTAGTGTATTAGTGGAGGTTTATTTATGAGAAACCTTGATAAATAATTTAGTTTTCTCCACACCTCAGGATGAGATAAACTTCATAATCGGGTTTGAAATGAAACCGATGTTTTTTGAATTCTGTCAAATTATTGGACACTCGAAATATAATTTCAAGGGGGGGTTCTATTCTAAATTTAAATTTTAAAGGTCATGATCTCTATCATTTTCAGAGGCTTGATTAGAATTAGAAAACACAATGAAATATGAGTAAGGTTAATGATCTACAGACAAGTGTTTATGCTTCCCTCTTTGTCCCTAAGATAATAAATCCTTTACATGGTTAGCCACATGAAAAACTGATGGTATTTTCCAAATAAATTAAGTGCTCTTAGTCAATAATTCTCCGATCAATCGATGCTCAAATAGGTATTTACATAGCCCTTTTACATTAATATATGAGAAATGTTTTCTTTCCAATATGCACATGAATAGAAATCCAAAAATTTCTTGGGAAGATTTCTCTGATGAATGAGCTTTGGCTATGCCTGGTTTCACTTTTCAGGATAAATTAACCAGTTACATAAGAACTGATCACAAATGATGATGCCTTTGAAGACAACTAAGATGATATAGTGGATATTACACATGTTGTTGTAGACTATAATATATGGAATGAATAGATAATGGTCTCTTCCTAGAATTGTAACGAAAGTCCAAAAGTGATGTTGTCCAACAGAAAACCAAAAGGGAACGCTCTCAGAACCAGGGTAATACACCTGTATCTCTTAATGAGTATTATGAAGCTTCTTCTAAAAGTTCTCCTTCGAAGTATATTACCTATAATAATTTAGACTCTGGTCAGAATATGCTCATGAAAAGGGAGGGAACATTGGGTTTTTTGGTTGGTCCGATCATGGAAAATGAGAAAACTGCAATGGCACTTTCCTAGAGGGTCTTAATGGGTCAACCAAACTGTAAGGGGACTCATGTTAATTATTTTAGTGTTAGAGAGAAAGCTCAATGTCTTACCCTTATAAAACTTTCTTAAGGATAGAAACAATGGAATGGTCTTCTAGATTTCCTTATTGACACATATCTAGTTCTAATATAGATATACTGCTTGTATAAATCATATTCCCCACATCCAAGCGGGGTATGCCTACTGATAGGCATGCATTTTTTTATTTTTGGGTCATTATTGATACTCTCATAGCCAATTATTTAGATCATCCTTGGGAGGATTCCTTAAAATAACTTGTGGACTCTATTTTGGTGAAGATAGTGAAACCTGTCCTTTAAGGATTTAACCATCCAACAAATTCTGATAGGAAGGGTATGAGAGGTTCTTCAACAAAACAAATGTTCAACCTATGAGAAGATTGAGATAAAAGGTACAAACTCATAATTAGGTTGATTTTAAAGCCTCTGGTAGCAGCGAATATGATCGACATCCAGGTGATAATATGATTGGTGTTAAAGAGAGGTGAGCCAATAATGATGATGGAACCTCAGATGATGGAGATGAACTATGGATGGATGTCAAAACATGTATATGGGGATGAAATCTTTATGGTCGAGGAAGACATGTCTCTCACCATAGCATGAGTACCAGATATCGTATTTCCTGATGTCTGTTGGTCACTTTTTTATGTGTCTTTTTAGACATTTCAGGTTTTTTTGCTCCTATGTTTTTCATTTCATTTAATTAACGGGACCTTGAGCTCCATCCCTTTCCAAAAAAATATTTATTATATTTATAATTATATATAAATATTTTTAACCATATATATTTATAATTATAACTATTAATAAATATATATATTTTTCCAGTGAATTTGGTCAATAAATAAGTTGATGTGTGAATATAATTTATGTGCACATATGTTATGTATTCATAATAAATGTTCATTTATACATTACAACCTTATTATTATTCATGATATCCATATGCGATGACTCATTATATATTATCTATACATTATTAGGTATATGATTATTTCATGTTATACCAATGAATCTATTATGGTCTCAAAAATACTTAAAAAATTATAATAAATATATTTAAAAAATAAATTTATTTATTATATTTATAATTACAAAATTTTATTGATATATAAATACATTTTAAATATATTTACTTTTCATTGTTATTATAACTAAATATATATACTTAAATAATTACAAAATTACAATAAATACATATCCTATAATTATATACAAATATAATTACATACAAATATTTATAAATATATTTATTTATTGTTATAATTATAAATATATATATATATATGTAAATAATTATAAAATTATAATAAATATATTTATTAATATATAAAAATATTTATAAATAAATACAAATAATTAGAATTATAATATTAAGGTAATTGTGTGTGGTGGAAAGGATGTGATTCATGTTGTGCTTATGGGTTATGGAACTGTCTAAGGGAAATGTGTATGGTGGAAAGGATGTGATTGTGATGTTATAATTTGGGAATTTTTATTGGAACAAACATCGATTGGTTATTTCATGAGGAATCATAGGGTAGATAGTGGGAAGTCATTGGAAGATTCTAGGCTATGTGAGATTATGCACTGGATAGTATCCATAGTGGTACATAATATATGGACAGGAGGAGGGTCACTAATGAGATATGGTTTGAGTGATTAAATTGATGAGATGTGTGACCTTTCACCCAATGGTAGTAGGTGCATCATTAAAGGTGTTTTACATATCCCAATAATCCCTAAGGTGTTGTCTCATGACATGTATCATATGTTATTCCATTAAATATCTATTTGAATCATTGTTGTTTATGACTTTGATTGATATTATTTGATGTATTGATTTTTTTGTGATTGAGTTTTGATATTTAAAAGTATTGATCTATATATTTAGTCACATTCTTTATGAATACCATTGGTTTTGTTTTAATTATATTCTACCTTGTTCCTTTATTTCCTTTGTGTTGGGTGTGTTAAATACTTCAATGGTTACTGGACCTTTGTTTTCTATGTGTTTTCCTTCATTAAAAATGACTTCAATAAGTTTTAAACCATGTGTGGATTTTTTTCAAAATAAATAGGTTTTAATGATATATTAATGGGTTCTTAATTGCCATTGTTTTAGTGAAAATATATTTATAAAAATGTTTTATAAATGTTGTTCTTTGAGAATGTGAATATTTTATATTTTTCTCATTACTATATAATATAAATTAAATGAAAAGTGGTTTATTATATTGATTTCAAACTATGGGTTTTTATTTCTTTTCTAGAAGCACTTAATTAGACTCATGGTGGTATCCAACGAGCGTTTTTCCAATGCGCTATATAGTTACATTAGTTGATATGTAGTATTCATGTATTATGCATGTTTCATCTGTTCCTACCCTAAGGGTTTGATTCGATTCCATTTTATTGAGAAACAGATAGTTCTTGTGTTTATTGTTATTTCTTGAGTGTCACATTGAGATAGTGGTTGGTCCTATGGTTTTAGGGAACCATTTGGATCAAGTTATTTCTCATCCTCTTTAGACTCTATATATTTTTTTAGTTTATTTTTTGTGGTTTTGTAATGTTATATTATGTATTCATTTACTGAAAATGACATTATTGGATTTTTTTATTTTTTTTATTTTTTATATTTTACTTTTTGATGTTTATGATTGAGTTTATTAAGTTGAAGTCATCTCCAATGTTCATTCTCGTCACCCTTGAGGCTTATCCTCATCTTTAGAGGATAAAAAATGTGTGGGTAAGTTAGGTGAACCATCTCTATTTTTGGATTCAACTTAGGTCGAATATTGGCCTCATTGTAGAGTGAGTAAAAAATGAATGAATAATTGAATTCCCTCTATTATTTTTATACATTATAGATAATATAATTGGAACCACAAAAGAGGGATCTATTAAAAAAATAGATTTCTTATCTAATAAAGAAACTGGGTGATATGAAAAACTTCAAGGTAGCTCTAATTTTAAATGTACTTCAATAATTATTAGGATTAGATTTCTATTAGATTTTATCCCATGCTGTAAAGATAATAATAATTTTGATGGTTCTTGAATTGGTTTTTATAGAAGGTTTATTTCTAGAACAAATGGATGTAATGATTATATTTCTTCATGGAGATTATGAGGAAAAAATCTACATAGATAAATTAGAAGGATTCATGCTAAATGGAATAGAAGGTTTAGTTCCAGTCTCAAATAAATTTTTTGGGGGATTAAGTAGGCACCAAGACAGTGTAACTACAATTTTTATTCTTTCATTACAGAATTAATGTTATTTCAGTGTAATGTAAATAATTGGTACTATATGAAATTGTATTATAACAAGAGTTTTTTAATTTTACCACTTTATTTTGGATAATTTCTTTTAGTTTGACCAATGATCGAATGACTATAAGAGATAATGATTTATTTTTTTAGAAGTACCCAAATGAAGGATCTTGGTTTTGGAAAGTGGATCATGGGTATAAATATTGAATGTAACATAAGGTCTATATCATTTTTTTAGCCTTGGTTAATTTTATTATCAATGTTTTTTATATCAATTTTTTTTAATATTAATATCACCGAATCAAATTGGATGGATATGAATAAAGAATTGATGGATGAAAATTTTCTGACAAAAGAGTTTGAAGATTGAATAAATAGTTCATCATGTTTGCAAAAGATCTTGCACATGAACCTTCTTAAATCATTTTTCAATGTTTGAAGTTTTTTCATTTTAGACAAATTAGTCTATATGATTTGGAAGAACACTTGATCTATCATGGAATAGATTAACGTTATAAATGTTGGAATAATCACGGGGAAAGTAGAATATAGCTATTGGCTGGGATAACACTGTGTTTTATGGATCATCTGATATGATTACATGCATGGACAATGATGAAGACCATATCAAGGATGTAATTACAAATGTGAATGATGATAATGATTTTATTGAGGAAATGACAAGGATAGTTGAAGATGAACTTTGTGATTTCCCAAAATTGTTTGGGAAGTTAAAGAGTGGTGAAAATGTGTTGTTGTATGCTGGTTGCACTAAATATAAAGTGATGTTAGTCATTCTAAAGCTGTATAATTTGAAAAAAGGAAACCAATGAAGTAAGTATAGTTTTAAAGAACTAATTTCTCTCTTTAATGAAAAGCTCTCAAAAGACAATGATCTCCCTAACCAAACATATGATAAAAAAATGCAACACTCGATGAGTATGATCTATAAAAGAAGATTCTCCTACCCGAATGATAGTATATTATTTCTAAAGAACCATAAATCACATTAAAATTTACAAAAGTATAGTGCTTCATAATATAATAAATATTAATCTGGTCCTAAGAAAGTTTTATGGTACTCTCAAATCATTCCAAGTTTTAGGTTCTAATATGGAAGTGAGGAGACTATATGGAAATTGATGTGGAACACAGATACCAAATTTAATGATGGGAAACTAAATCACTCGATAGAATCTACTCAATTGAATGGAATTGATCATGAGTATCCTAAGTATGGAAACTAGTAGTGATTCCATCATCATGCATTGTCTATAGATGGTGTGAAACCTTTTGGTTTTAAAAGAAGCACTCACAGTACATGGATGCTTATATTAGTAAATTATAACATTCCTCTATGGTTATGCATGAAATAAAAATACATAATGTAATATATGCTTATATAAGGACCAAAACAGCCGAGTAATGATATTGATGTTTATTCGGCACCATTGATCGAGAAATTGAAATTATTATGGTATTTAGGTATTATGTTATATGATCCTTACATAAATGAAGATTTCAAATTGATATCCATATTGTATGAGATGATAAATTAATTTACTACTTATGAAATTTTTATAAGATTTAGAATTAAAGGAACTCAAGGGCTTCTCATTTGTAAAAAATGTACATAGTTTATTAGGTTGAAACATTCATCAAAAACCATGCTTCTCAGTTATTATAGATTTTTACCCCAATGGAATAATTATCATTCTTGGATAACATCATTTGAAAGATGTTTAGAATAATTTATATCATTGCCTCCAGTAACGGTTCATATACTTTTTGATAAAGTAAAAGAGGTGGACACTAATTTCAGTAAGACATTTTTTAAAAACCGTATGAAATATGGTTGGAAAAAGAGATCAATTTTTTTGAATTACCATACTAGAATTGTCTGTACATCAAGAATTTTCATAATGATATGCATGTTGAAAAAAATGTATTTAATAGTGTCTTCAGCACGATTCTGAATACACCTGAAAAAACAAAGGATGGAATTAAGGCTAGGTTGGACACGGTAGATATGGAAATACGAAAAGTGTTGGGGCTAGTGAAAGTTGAAATTTGAAATTTTCTTCCTCCAACTTCTTATAGTATTTCCCAGAAGGAGAGATATCAATTTTTGAACTTCTTAAATGATGTATATGTTACAGATGGTTATTCATCGAATTTTGAAAACAACATTTCAATGACTGATTTAATTTTAATGGGTCTAAAATCACATTACCAACATGTTTTTATACAAGATACAATACCTGTGAATTTACATTGTATTTTTTCAAATAATTTTCGTTAAAAATTAAACATGATCAGATTATTCTTCAAAACATTATACAGTAAAATTATAGACCCATAAAAATTGTTGTCTATGGAAAGTTAAATTTTCATCCTATTACATGAATTTAAAATGTTATTTATACCAAAATTATTTTATATGATGCTTCATTTGATGGTTTACTTATTGAGGGAGATTTGACTATGTGGTCATGTAAACTATATATGGATATAATCCACTGAATGGTATATGAGGATTTTGATAGGGTATGTGAAAAACCGAAGTTGTCCAGTGGATTATATTAGAAAGAGATATATTATTGAAGAAGCTTTTGAATTATTTACAGAATACCTATCTGGAATGGAACACATTGGTCTACCGAAATGTGGTGACACTTGGTAGCTTGGGGGTGAAGGAAATTCTGGAAGACATGTTGTCACAATCAATGTAACATATCAGCACTATACCCACCTTTAACTTTTTCATAATCGTTTAGAGTTATCTTCAAATGTTTAATCCCAAAAATAATTTCTAAGGAATTTTAATCCATCAATGGATGAAATATGGATATCAAATTCACATAATAAGTAGTTTATATGATGGTTTTAGGACCATATTTTTGAGTAGTCAGATTAAAATATAGATTCAATTTCAAAAAGATGTTAATGCCAAGCTATAGTACCAAGTGTTTATATATTATCTTAAAATGGATATGTTTTTAATTTTTACAAGTTCTATAAAAATGAACATTATGAAGAAATTACCATGAAAATTAGTGGAGTTACATATGTGGATGATAGGATGCATGTTTCTAGTACAATGTAAAAAAATTTAATTACATGAATATGTCATAATTTGGCATTGTCAAAAAAAATATAGGATTTGGATTATACAACACTCCAAGTGCCAATTTTTCAATTCAGGTGGGTTGATAATAGGAGTGTTGTTAAAATAGAAAAATTTGGATTTGTGAAATTCGATTTTAGTATGGAAGTGTACAAAAAAGAACTGTTTATAATGGCATCATAGATAATAAACTAATATTATGTTTTAGATCTCACAAACCAAAAGTGGTCAATTATGCTATTATCGACCAAAACCACTAAAGGGTCAGATAAAAATTCTACTGAGGATAACCCATTCATTGAGATTTTTCAATCATTTCCTAGTTGTCCCAGTGTAGATGGGGTTTTGTATATTAGTGGAGACCATAGTGAAGGGTTCTGGATAGTCGATATAGGGGTCAAATTCGTTCATCCATTAAAAAAGAAAAATAAAGTTCAATAATGATGTTATATTTTTTAGTAATATACACCTTGTTACATATTGTTATTATTCATTCATTAATACATTTATGTAATACAAATTAAATCTTAAACCACTTATGCTGATAATGAATTATGCATAGGTCGGTGCACTGAATCCTGAGGCACAATAAGGATCTCATCCAATTTTTTCTCGCAGTGCAGAGGCATGACCTGATTCATGTGTCGGTTATCCCATTCTAGAGGAAAAATAGGTTTCTCAAACTTCTTCTACTTATAGTGTATAGGATCGACCCTTTACATGTAATGGTTCTCCCATTCCTGAGTAATAATACGTTTTTAAACCTGGTGCTGCTCCCAGGGAATATGTACAATTACCATATGAAAATGTCAATTATACCACTCAAGATGATCATATTAATGATGTTAAATCTAGGGAAATGGTATGTGAAAAAAGAACAGAAATGTATATAAAATTAGAGAGTTTTATTTTGATGGTGTTAGGAAAAATTATTAAGTTTAATTTCAAAGTCATCAAATAAAAATTCATATGGAATGAACAAGGATAACATGTTAACCCCAATAAGGCCATGTTCAATAGTTACATTGGAATCATCACATGGAAACACATGCCGATTAATGTAGATTTGGTGAACCATGTGGTGTCCTAGATCAAGACATTTATTTGGGAAGATATTACGATAACAGTATAATATCAATTATATATTTTGCTAAAAAATTAAATAAAAATCCATTCACTTACTCATCGTCATCCATTGTAGAGTGAATTTATTGTATATGACTCCCAAATGAAATTTGTATTAATGAATTTTTATAGATTCATAGAGGATTTATCACAATTATAAAAATACAACATCTTTAACATGTTGAAGGTAAATTAAACCAACACCAACCACTTATCTATGAACACCTGATAACCCATGAAGTGTGAGATTCATTTACTAGATGTTGTGAAGATGTGTATTTTTTGTTTCATTGTGTCTAGTAATATATTATTTGATGATTCTTGTATTCATCACTTTGATTGAAATTTTTTTATTTATGAAGCAGTAACTGAATGTTGGAAATAATGAATGAGAATAAAAACTATTGTACCCCTATCGTAAATCATGGATGGGGTACTCGTAACTTGAAAAAAATTGGTACATATTTTAAATATACTGTAATAATTTTATGTGACATGAAACAACACCATAATTATGTTCCTCTATTTATATGGAGATTTATGACTCGAAATTGAAATCGACTTCCATCCTACATTATTTTCTATGGAAGGAGGAATGTGTAATGAATGATAGGATACTAGTATATTAAAACAAACAAAAAGTGTGGAAAAAATTTTAAGTATTTTATAACAATTTTTTTATTTAAATCACTACTAAATAAAACTAGTAACTTATTTTCTTACATTTTATATCTAACATAGTACTAGGAATTATCAACACCTGTACAAGATGAACACATACTATTGGTGGACTCAAAGTGTCCATAGAAGTATGTCACATCAGAGGTGCTGGTTTTGGGTGACACCTTAAACATATTTTGTGAAAAAAACAATAGGAGGATCAAAGTGATGAAATGAACAGGATGATAGAATGAATAACTACCCTTCAATATGAATTAAAATGGTAGAGAGAGAAGATAGAAATAGTTATGGGGGGAATAAAAAAAGAGGAATCAAATCAAGAAGAGAAATTGTGTGGATATCCCCCCACCCACCAGCTATGAGGTGATCCATTCCCCTCAAAGAGATGTCTTAGGTGTGGTAATCCATGTTATAATATTTTTTTCTATGAAATGAGAATTAGACAAACACTGATACCTTTCATTTAATGATATTCTATAGGTTGATAATGAATTTGATTTATATCTATCAACACCCACCTATTTCCCTATAGTTAGGTCTCTGATATTAAATATCCAAAATAACGTGCTACACAGCAGAACACTTCCAATATGTCATGTGTGAGTTCTGATTAGCATATCCCATGAGCTGCACAATAAGATTATTATTCCAATTTATGAGGAAGATATTCATATAGTCAAAAAAAAATTGTTTGAACATTCATCACAAGGCCGTCACATCTTATAAAAATACATGATGAAAAGAAGGTATTCATTTCCAAATTATGTTTCATTGTAAAACATTAACAATTAATGGAAAATGTTTTGAACTGATGAATGTTGTTATAAATCTAAATAGGGAAGTAGTGAACCGAAGGACCAACTCAAAACCATCTAAAGGATCAACTAACTGATTGAAAAGATATACCAAAAGAACCATTACCACACTCGTTCAATATCCTCATTTATAATCATTGATTTTTAATGTGGATACAAAGTTAAAAAATATCCATAATCACATAGTTGATTTTGAAGAAAATATGAACTGGGAAAAACATCCAAACATCATTGGTATTGATAGTGTATATCAAAACCTCAACAATGATTGGCTTGGAGGATCGGTTATAAATGTGTAGAAGATGTATTTTTTCATGATTATATTTCCCAAAAACTAATATACTATGTTTATTATTACTAAATAAATTTCATTTATATTGTAGCCGAATATATGGAAAATAATTGAAGGGATTTTTAAATGAAAAATATTTGGGCTTGTTAGTCCTCATATCTCTTCTATAAAACAACAAAAAATTAATACCAACAAAAAGGAATAAATAGTGGTTGGTCTGATCAAATCATTTGAAAGAAACATTATGGATGACAGACTCTATTTAATACCAACGATGGAGGGTTAAAACTCTACAATTTAATTATATCAAATATATTTTCATTTAATTCATTAATTATTACTTTTTTTTTGGTTTTTAGGTTTCATTGGATGCAAATTGTGGTAAATTTGGTTACTCTAATGATTTATTTCCCAAATTCAATGCATGGATATCCAACAAATCATCCACGCATTATGGTTTTTTTTGAATAAGTAATACACTACATCCAGCATTTTAGAACAAAACACTAATTTATATAATTTATATTATATTTTAATGAGGATTCTATTTTGATAGGGCAGTGTATCAATATCATGAAAAAACAAGGAATGAGGGAAGGGGATTAGCATGAGAAAGAAGAAAAGTTCTATTACAAGACAATTATCAGGGTATATATATTTTGATTTCACTATCCAAACACATATCAATACAAATTAATTATTTTCCTGAATGTTTCTACAGTTTCTAAAACAAACCAATTGAAAAGATTACAATTATCATGTCTGTAAATTTATAAGAGAGGTCATATTCCATGAACAAACTATCATCTCTAAATAGGTATTTTAGAAGGTAATTACTATTACATTTAAAATATTTATTAATATTTTGTATATTTATATTTCATCAGTACTACTATGACTATCGAATGAAATCATATTAAAAAAATGATATATATGTGATCAGAATCAAATGGGAAACATACCTAATGGATGAATGTACACAAAGAGAATGAAGATGCGACTTCCATAGAAGTGGTGGATTTTTCATATTTATGTTAATTTTAATTATTTTTACTTTGACTCGTATAAGAATTGTTTTCTTATAATGGTGGATTCCTTTTTTTCGAGTCAGGGCGGTTTTTTCAAATATGCTCTTACTCATGAAATATTGGACTTCCAGGATAAAACATAGAATTCAGTGAGAAGGTAATGTTTTCTTAATATACTATGTTTTTCCTCATAATATTTTTTGTTCTCTTATGCATGAATATAATCTGAATTAAATGTTTTACATCTCATGTGGACACTGTCTTCCACAGACTTATTCTCCCTTAAAACCTTTTCACCAAAGAATTAACCACATTTCTCACTTTCCATTAAATTATGTGGAGGTAAATTGAAGGAAAGTGATAAATATAGACAATGTAGAGTTACCATTTCTAAAAAATGGAAATCATGGTAATGCATGATGTGGCCGGTATGGCTCAATGTGTTTCTTTTTAATTAATTAATTAATATTTTTATTATTTTATCTATTTTTTATAATTTAATTTTCATTTAATTTTTATCTAATAATTATTTAGTTTTTTTACATATTTTTTAGGAAGTCATATTTTCTATTAAACTCACTAAAAGAAGACATAAAAGAGAGAACAAGTTCCTTTCGGGTGGAATAAGAAACCCCAAGTTCCCTGGAATGTGAATTGAATCATTAGAATGCATCTAACAATGGATTTAAAGTTGTTAAATACAATGTATTACTTCCCAAAATATTTTCCATGAACATATTCCTAAATAGTGTAGTAATCATCCACATATCAATCAGACACACCTCAATCTGATACACAGTGTGCTCGGTATGACTCAAATTGAATGTTTTTATATTATAATATTCTTTGATATTTTAAGATTCATGTCTTCTAAACTAAAATTCTCTGATCCATTACTCAGTAATATGATCTATAATATACAGGGTATGAATTTCTAATGTTAATATCACCTTCTTACATCTTTATGCTCATGTTATCCTTATATGATCACTCATATCTCCCTCGTTTACACATATTGACCATCTATTATCTCCCTAACTTATGTTTCATATCCATAGTTTATTAATAATTGTTTTATAAATGATTGTTCTAAGAAGGTTTCTAGTAAAGAATAACTTAATGAGAAGCTCATATGATCTAGTTCTTTATGTTTCAATGTTTCCAAAAGTAGTAGACCTAAATTATTCTTGCATGGATCATTATGTTATGAAAGGAATGTTAACATAAAAATATGTTATATCTATGTATGAAATGTCTTTTTCAATATAGTTGGTATCAGAAAACTGACCAACTCAAAACTGAGAAAAAAGAACAAGTGACTGGTATCACTGAAAGTGTATCTTTTTTATTTAAAATTGGCATTGCTTTTTGTAAAAAGAATAAGGGACATTATTAAAACATAGAAAATTCATTTGGATTGTTTTTATACATTAGTAAAATTATTAATAAGACATTTTTTATAGGAATCAATTGCACCTCAATCTGTTGCACAGTGTGAACGATATGACTTCGAGTGTGTATTTTTATATTAGATTTACATTTAATTTAGAAAAAAGAACAAGTGATATATTAAAAACCAAGAAAACTAATTCATATTGATTTGATAATTTAGTAAAATGATCCATTATTCATTTATGATATGTATAAATCATAAAAAACTCAATTCGAAGCACTGTGTGGCC
Source organism: Viscum album (assembly GCA_963277665.1). Classification (NCBI taxonomy): domain Eukaryota; kingdom Viridiplantae; phylum Streptophyta; class Magnoliopsida; order Santalales; family Viscaceae; genus Viscum; species Viscum album. The sequence goes on from OY728161.1 coordinate 115,003,039, forward strand.
GGTATGACTAAAAGTGTTCTTTATCAGTTTAAAATTGACATTTTAGTTCAAAAAACACAACCAAAATACTTAAAACCAAGGAAAGACTTTCAGATTGTTTTTATACATTATTAAAATGATCTATATGTCATTTTTATTGCGTAAGAATCATCCATACCTCAATATGATTCACTTTGGGACTGATAGGACTCCAAGGGTGTCTTTTAATTTAAAATTGACATTAATTTATGTAAAAAGATCATGTGACCTTCCGAAAACAAAGAAAACACATTCAAGATTGTTTTTATATTTTAGTAAAATGGTCAATGGGTTATTTTTTTGTGTATAATTCAATTGAACCTCAATATGATTCACGGTGTGACCAGTATGACACCAAGTGTGTTTTTTTAAAAAATTGAAATTAATTTAAGTAAAAAAAGAACAATTAACATACTAAAAACTGGAAAACACATTCAAATGGTTTTTGTATTTTAGAAAAATGATCTATGAGTCATTTTTGATATTTAGGATTCAACATCACCTCAATAAGATGTACGGTGTAATCGTTATGACTTCAAGTGTGTCTTTTTATTTAAAATTGACATTAATTTAAGTCAAATGAACAAGTGAAATACTGAAAACTAAAGAAACAAATTATGATTGTTTTAAAACATTTTTAAAAGAATATCTGAGTTATTTATGATTTATATAAATCAAAAAAATATCAATCAAACACACGGTGTAAGTGGTATGACTAAAATTCTCCTTAATGAGTTTAAAATTATCATTTTAGTTCAAAATATGTCACTCACTAAAAACCAACATACCACATTTTAATTAGGTTGATAATTTGGGAAAGTGATTCATAATTCATTTTTGATGTGTATAAAAAAGTCTCACATCAAACTGATAGACGATGAGACTAGTATTTATCATAAAGAGTGTTTCCGGTTTAAAATTGACATCTTAGTTCGAAAAAGACAACTAGCATACTAAAAACTGAGCAAACACATTCATATTGTATTTATACATTAGTAAAACTATATATAATTCATTTTTGACATTTATGAATCATTCTAACCTCAATATGATGAACGGTGTGACTGATATGACTCCAAGTGTGTATTTCTTTAAAAAATTGAAATTAATTTAAGTAAAAACTACATGTGACATAATAAAATCTATGTAAATGCATTATAATTGTTTTGATATTTTAGTAAAATAATCCTTGAGTTTTTTTGATAGATAGAAGTCAAATTCGGGTCAATAAGATTCATCATGTGATCAGTATGACTCTATGTGTGCTTTTTTTAGAATTTACATTAAATTAAGTAAAAAAGAAAAATTGATGTACTAAAAACCAAGAAAATGCATTTAGATTGTTGTGATATTTTAGTAAAATGATCCATGTGTAATTTTTGATGTATAAGTGTCAAATTCAACTCACTATTACACATATTGTGACCTATATAACACCAAATGTGTTTTTTATTTACAATTGAAATTAATTTAAGTAAAAAAGGACAAGTGACATACTGAAAACTGAGTAAACACATTCAGATGGTTTTGAAAATTTAGCGAAATTATACATGAGTATTTTTTGACATGTAGGAATGAATCACACCTAAATTCAATGCATGGTGTGACCAGTATGGCCAAAAGTGTTTGTTATCAATTTAAAATTGATATTTTAGTTCAAAACGTGTAACTCACTAAAAACCTAGAAAATGTGCTCTGATTAAATTGATAATTTAGTAAAATAATTCATAAGTCATTTGTGATATTTATTATGTAGTATCATGTCAAACTGGCTCAAGATGAGATCAGTATGACTCATAATGTGTTCTTCCAGTTTAAAATTGACATTTCAATTCAAAAAAACATAACTATCATACTGAAAATCATTCAAATGCATTCAAATTATTTTGAAACATTATTAAAATGATATATATGTCATTTTTGATGTTTAGAAATCATATACACATCAATATGACACACAGTGTGACTGTTATGACAACAAGTGTGTCTTTTTATTTAAAATTTACATCAATTTAAGTAGAAACAACATGTGGTATACTGAAAATTGAGAAAATGCAATATGATTATTTTTATATTGTATTTAAATGATCCATGGGTTATTTTGGACATGTATAAGTAAAATTCACCTCAATATGATGCATGTTGTGACTAGTATAACTCAAAGTGTGTCTTTTTATTTAAAAGTGACATTACTTTAAGTAAAAAAGTAAAATTAAAATACTAAAAACTAAGAAATTGAATTCATTTTGTTTTGATTTTCTCATAATAAAATAAATGAGTTATTTGTGAATTTTATGATTCATCTTAGCCTCCATACATAGCACAGTCTGATCGGTATCACTCCAAGTGTGTCTTTTTTTCCAAATTAACATTAATTTATGTAAAAAGAACAATAAAATTACTGAAAACATAGAAAAAAAAATCAAATTGTTTTGATAATTTTCTAATACAATCCATGAGTATTTTTGAGGTGTAGTAATCAACCACACCTCAATCTGATGCACGGTGTGACCGGTATGACTAAAAGTGTCCAATATGAGATTAAAAATAATATTTTAGTTCAAAATGTGTTACTCGTTAAAAAACAAGAAAACATGCTACGATTGTCTTTATAATTTAATTAAATGATTCCTAATTCATTTCTGATGTGTATGAAGTGTTCTCAAATCACACGGATACATGATGTGACCAATATGACTCATAACGCATGTTTCTATTTTGTAATAACATTTAAGTAAAAAAACAACTGATATACTAAAAATCGAGAAAATGCTTTCAGATTGTTTTGATACATTAGGAAAACAATCACTCAATCATATGTCACATGTTGGAATTAGAAACACCTCAATCAGATTAATGATGTGATCGTTATAACTCCAAAGTTGTCATTATTGAAAAATTAAATTAATTTTAGTAAAACAACAAGTAATATTCTCAAAACTGGGCAAAAAAATATGATTGTTTATATTTTAGGAAAACTATTCATAACTCATTTTGGTATTGTAGGAATAAACCCCGCCTCAATAGGACTCATGGAGTGACCATTATAACTCCAAATGTGTCTTTTTAATAAATATTTACATTTTATTTATGTATTATTTCATATTAGTGTTTAATTTATTTCATTATAGTATAACTTATATAATTTTATTTCTTAAATAGGAAGATTCATTTTCTTAGGCTCAGATGGTTAGATCAGCAATTGATAACATGGGAAAACATTTTTGCGAGAGGATCACATGCATTACAAGATGAAATTTTATTTTATTTTTACAATGTTTCTTAGATAATTTTACATGAAATTATATAAAACATTTTTCGAGATGAAAACAATATTTTTTTGTGTACACCATGGGTGGAAATTATATTATTCATGATGTCAATTAAATAAATATAGCATTGTTTGAAATTAGAGGTTTTATATAGAATTGTTTTGAAATTACAAGTTTTTATTTGTTTGGATATTATATTAATATCATATTGCAACTAGTTAGGGTTTTATCAGTGTTATTTTTAACCCTGATAAAGGGAGTACTTTATTATCACTTTTTTAGAATGGATAAAGGACCCCATTCATCAGCACTGTTAAAATTATATTCTCACATAATTAAAGGGAATATGTTTATTATTGATCCCCAACATGATTTAAATAAGGGTATTACCTTTAACTATATTATTATAATTGATCGACTGTGTGAAGATCATCCACATGAACCCAATCCACTATGCATGTATGGCTGACTGTGAGGATTAACTACTTATAAAATCAACTAACTATGAGGATCTACTATATGAACTATCCAAAAACCATCTAAAAAATCAATCAATGACAAGAATCAACCATGAGGCAATGGTCGATGAATTGACTACACATACAAGCGACCATTTGAGGCAATGATCAAGGGATCTATCATATGAATAAAAAATTTTCCAAATAAAGTGAATCGACCATATAGACATAGATACATAAATCTTGTTCCATATGAACATATTTTTTTCTATAAGAATATGTCATAATAAACAATAACATGGTATGTATACCTTTTGAATTATATTTCACATTGCATCATCAAAATTGATATCGTTCCTCAAGGGATTCAATTTTCCCTTCCAAAATATTACATACTTATGAAATTTTTCTTACTATTCTTTCATTTCTCATATAAGAATATATAGTGTTTCTATGTTCTTTCTTATTTAATTTCATTTCAAAAATAACACAGTAATGTCAAAAAAATAAGATAAAGGATTCAAGGATTTTAGGATTCTATTTTCTTCTTATTTTCATTTGTTCTTATCAATAATTTATCATGACTATAAAAATAAATATAAATGATTTTTCCATGTAAATACATCATGGTACTTCAAATAATCTAACATCAATACCATGATATATTAACAGTATTCATTTAATAAATAGTAACATCATATATGGAAACATTTTCACTAGGAACATCTTCACAACATTTAATATTTTTTATTCATATTAATTTTTTTTAAAAATATTTAAATCAACATATAGTGATACACTATATACCATGACAAAAAATAAAACATTCAAAAAGTGGTATAAATAATCGGTCCCTTTGATTTTTTTGTAAAAACCATCCAAATGATATGTTAATAAGTGATCCCCCCTTCTCACCAGTGTTTGATTTAAAAGTATCTACACGTTATTAATAAGAAATACAAAGTATAAGAAAATTTTGTGTAAATTAATACTTAAGAAATGTTTAACCAACCATTTTACTATAAGTCTACTTGATCCATTCTTGGTGTAGAAAACAATAGGGTTTTATTTTGACAACAAATTTGTCCTTTGAAAATAAAATGGCACTAATTGAAATGAGATGGTCGGAATAGACCAAAGGCATTCAGTTTTTTTATTTGATAATCCACCTTTCTCGGGGTGATGTGGAACCCTTACAGGGCCTGAAATCTTAGAGACAATCACATGACCCATAGGTCTTAGAGGGAATCACCCTGACAATAAAACTTAGAACTGCTCCTCCCTAGTATATGTCATGATATCAGCACTCCACCTTCACATGGATGGTCAGAAAACAATCCTATGCAAAGCTACACAAGCCCGGTACCGATAGAAAATCCATACCCTCTCTTTCCTCCAATTCTGGTTAGATTTTCTCTAGTGGATGCACCTTTTCTTAATCCTCCTCTGAATCCTTATCCCTTGTATTCTGACTGGTACATCTGCATTTCATGTGTCCCAAAGGCCTTGGGTGGCCCGAAAGACTTACATGACCCAAGGACCAAATCGGTGGCCCAAAGGCCCAGATTGATTAATAGTTCTGGCTGATACATTTTCGAAAAGTGTCTACTACAGTGCTTACTACAGTGCCTGTGTTGTACCTGCAGCAGTACCTGCTACAGTACCCCATAAATCCTCCTCCTCCCGGATTTGATCTCGAGTCTATTGGATGCACCTTCTGAGTCCTCACCAACCGAGTTGAGGCTCAAGTGATGAAATGAGACATTATTTACCTTTCTCAAATTTTTTCCAGTAATTTCATGCTAATACAATTGATGATTCCAATTTAGATACAAATTTCCCATGATATATTTTAACCATACCATCCAATACTCACTTCATTATATATATTAAAATTATTTAAGTCCAAATGGAAAGGATTATTTTCAGGAATCAAATCTGTGTTTTTCTTTAAAAAAATTCATTTATTCCATTGATTAATTTTTCCCCCTTAAAGATAAAATATAATTTTTTTCATGGATGACAGATAAAGAAATCATACCTTTTTCAAAGACACAACATCAATAAAATTCAAAAATATTTAGATTACCATAAAATAATAATATTGGAATCTTCTTCTTTATTCTTCTCACTTGTATCCCCCTCAAGGAGACTATCTATTGAATATTTATAGTGGAATAACTCTTCAAAGGATAAATTATTTTATATTACATGTGGATAATACACCAAAATGGATCTTTTCATTTGGTTTTCACGATTTTGAAAACTTTACAGCTTCATCAAATATAAACTCGTCACCGAATTTTCATTAGAACACCATTTGAGTAATTAATCTAGGATGGTTGATTATTCAATTCATTTCCAATATTGACATCAACCACTCCATTTCAGTTTCTCTTCGTAATAAAATATATGAAAAACCAACCTGAAATACAATTTCAGCCGATACCTAACCTGACTCTCCACTCACTCGAATAAAGTTCCTGATCTCTATAGGCCAGTGAAAAGCATATGGGCATTAAAAATTCCATTGGAAATTATTTTAACGTCAAATTATTAAAATAGTAGAGTAAAATTAGGAAACATCATCAGATAAAGAATTCAATACATGCATATCAAGTACAAGGTGACACTCAGAAAACTAAAAGAGTAACATAATCACTAAAACCCATATCATGTTGGTTCAACATCACTAAAAATTTCCCAAGTCACCCACTATTGGTCACCATTAATGTACCCACAATGTATTTATAGATAATTAATACCTACTATAATACAATAAAGGGATGAAATCACCAAAAGATTCAAGAAGGGTGTGAGATAAATAGCCCAATAGAATTCAACAAAATATTTTATGCAATTACATCATAAGGTAATTAAAATATGATAAAATGTGAGTAAAAATGGGAGAGTGTTAGGATTATTTTATTAATATAGTTTTATACATTTAAAAATCATTTATCAAAATAAACCTGTAAAACATGTCATTTCAAAATTTTAAAAATAAATATTTTTTTTATAAGCGTTGACAAAAATTTCACAAGCTGAAGTTAGGTAATTAACAAAAGACTATAACATGAACCTGATAAGTAAATATTTATAGGAATCAATACAATAGATTCGTGGTGCATAATAACAATAAATGAATAAAAAAATGAAACTTTGGTTCTATATGGTTTAACTACTAGGTAATGTTCATTCTATTTTAAATAAATATATTTTTGTGTTTAAAAAGAATATTTTCAAAAATAATTATTTAAATTTCAAATGAAATAATATTTAAAAACTAATGTGTTAATAAAAAATTTTATATAAAATATTTTCTGTAAATTCACAATGCAGGTAATACTGTTACAATAATGTCATATATACATTTAAAATAAAAACATGCGAGCAATGTGGCCATATTTCTAGTAAGGTACAACAGTTATAGGGTATAGGGACCCCACATTAAGGGTCAAGACAAATATGTACATACACACCTTTGAACCCAGGTCAAGGTTTACACATCACAATTACATCTAGGATGTTATGTGCTTATATTATGTTTTATACCATTATACATCTCAATGTGTCATCCCAATAACTCTCTAACTACCTAATACTTGCATGTGATCTATTATAAAACAAATTATGGTAAATTCATTCCATAACAAAAATTAAGTTCATGCTATTCTCCATTTCAAATATTCCAATTTTCTATTTAAAAACCAAAATATAGTTTTAATCAAAAACATGCCTTTTTCAATAAGATAAAACCCTATGGTTTCTATAAAACCAATTTTTAATACATTTTCATAAATAAATATTTATACTCAATTCACCATTCAATTTCACAATCCAATTTCTCAACTAAATTCAACAATTTAATATTAAAAAAATTGCAACATTTTCATAAAAAACCCAAAATTCAATGGAATTGGGGTTTTAAAAAATTATCTATCAAATTTAAATTCAAAACATTTTAAATAATTTCAAAATTCAAAAACGATACCATACCTAGTTAGTTTTAAAATTATTCATAAAAATTAAAAACAGTCCCTTAAGATAATCATTTAATCATTTAAAATCCTTTTAAACAATTTAATATTTAAAAGGGTAATAATAAACACTTCCTTTCACAAGTAATCAGTTGATTACCAAACAGGCCATTAAGACAATCATAAATTCATTACAGATCATTTTAAATAATAAAATATTTATAAATTGTAATAATACTCATTTTCTTTTACAAGTCATCATTAAAATACCAATCAGGCCATTAATACAATTAGTTTTTCAAATCTTCCCTAAAGAATTCAAAGGATGTATTACAATTTAAAAAGGATTGAATAAATCATAAATTTCAAATAAACAAACTACACCAATTCCGAAGTAAGGTAAAAATAATTCATAGGGTGTTCTTGTTTATTTGATAAATTAAATCATTTTAACTATTTATAAAATATAAAATAGTTTAATTCAATTAATTAAATTCATGGAAGTTCATTTTATAAATCAAATCTTGGTCTCAATCCCTAAATTTCACCAAAACAACCTTTAAAATCTATTTGATAATAATTCCAAATAGACATGGAATTTATTAATTCACAAAATATGTGAGAGATGTAATATTGAAATCCATTTATTTCAAGAAATATTAAATATAAAGAGGATAGGTTCAAATAAGATTTTATGATGAATTAAATGAACAAAAATCAATGAACATGTTTTAGAAATTAAGAAACTAATATCCCTAAATTTATCAATCAATAATGAATTTATTTATAAATAAATTACATAGAATCATTGGTTGAATCCTACTAGGCTATTTAGATCACATCCTACTAATATGTTTCATTGTTTTCATACTTTCATTATCTTATTTTTTTTCATCATTGTGATTTTTTATTGTAATAAATTTTGGTATAAATCATTCTAAATAGTTATTTTTCGAATCCCAAGTGCTTTTTTCTATCCCCATGAGAGGGTTCTTGATCACCACCCCTTCAATGTGAGACTTGAGTTACCAGGGATGTTGGGAATTGAGTATTTCTTTTGAGTTATTGGTTTTCTAATGATAAATTATATTTAGATTCCCAATTAGACTATCTTTTATTTTGGGAATTTATTATGAGTATTTGAACAAAAATGGAAGGATGGCTATAGTGGAATCATTATTTCATGGTCTGGTAAACATTATGGAATTAGTGTGGTTGGTTTGGAAATCCAACCATGAATTGTTGGTTGGTTTTTGTGTGGTTTACCAGCACATAAAAATAATCCTTTTTCATTTCTAACATGGTTTTAAACATTAAAACTTATCCATTTTCTTACAAGTGACTTCACTTATGTGAGGTTGGTTGTGTGGTTTATGGATATGGGATATTTCATGCTATTATTTCTTTTGTTTCAAATTTTATACCTTATTAATAATTTTAAATCCCTTGTAGAAAATAAATTTTGTATTAAAACAAGTTTTTCTATGTTCTTGATAAATGTTTTCAATTGCCATGATGTGAGTTTTAGGAAATTTTTGGGTTGGAAAAATAATTATCAAAGATTATTGTGTGATGTGGTAAAAAATTCTTTTGAGAAGAAATTTTGGTTTGTATTGGATTTGAATAGAAAAAATTATTAAATTAGAACATTGGGTTTATTTATTTGAAACCATTGAATAATATAAAAGTACTGGTAAATGTTTTTTGAAACTTTGATTGATTTATAACAAGATTTATAATTTTGAATGTAATGTGTAATGTTTTAAAATGGTGAAATCTCATGCATTTTGAAATCAATAAATTTTTTTATTGAAAATGGGTTGTGACTTTGTTCAAAAAAATTTGTGATATTTTTTAGTGTTATTTAATGCCATTTATAACTATCCAGCCTCAAATAAAATCTAAACTAATACCTGAGATGATTCACCACTAACCCAAAGAGCATTCCCGATCTCCACGAGCCAGCAACATACACCTAGGAATTAACAAAAACTCTTGGGAATGATTTCTCCCTAAATGTATTTAAATAATAAAGAAAAATGTTGGAACATAATCATATATATAAATAAATACATACATATCATGTATAAAGAGAAACTAAAAAAAACTGAAAGTGGAACATAACCACTAAAACCCATATCACGGTCTTCCATGGCCACCAACCATGTACCACGTCACCCAAAGTTGGTCACCAATAATGGAACCACAAAGTAAGTAGAGAGAATGAACACCCAATAAGATAAACAATGACTGCAACAACTAAAAGGAACAAGATTTTTGCGAGCTAAAGAGCCCAGTAGTATTAGACTAATGATTCTATGAAATTACTTAATAAGTTAATTCAAATATGGTAAAATAGGAGAAAAAATTGTAAATAATGTGAATTAGTTTAATAATATAATTTTAATAATTTAAAAATCACTAATTTAAATAAACACATAAAACATGCCATTTTACAATTTAAAAACTAAAAAATTACCTGCAAATCACTAAACACCCTTTCACAAGCCAAGGGTAGGTAATCAAGAAAAATATGGTAATATGAACTTGATATTTAAATATTAATAAGAATATATAAAATAGAGTCAATATTCAAAACAACAATAAATAAATCAAGCAAGAAAACTCTGGGATCAGATGGTTTAACAACCATGTAAAGAGATTTCCATTTTAAATAAACAGGTTTTTCATTTCAAAAGAATATTTAAATAAATCATTCATTACATTTCAAGTGACGGTATATTTCTAAAAATTTATTAATAAAACATTATATATATATATATTCACAAGTTATGTAAAATAGTTATAACAATGGAATGTTCAGATATAAAATACAAATAAGAGAATGACATGGTCATATGCCTATTAATATATGATAGTTCCTGGCTATATGGACCCCACACTCAAGGTTATGGAACATATTTATATACAAACCTTTGAAACAAGGATAATTAGGACTCATAGCTATCACATAAGGTATGTGATATGCTAATATGATGTTTTAGAACATTTCATGTCGTAAATTGTCTTCCAAATAACTCACTAGTTACCTAAGAATTCCATATTCTCTAGTACAAAACAAATAATGGTAAAATAATTTTTATAGAAAAAATCAATTCATCCCATTATCCATTTCAAATATTCCAATTTTCCTTTTATAAAGAAAAATGGCTATTAATCAAAATCATTCCATTCCACCAAGATAAAACCATAAGGATTCTATAAAACCCTTTTGAAAACATTTTAATAAGAATATATTTATAATAATTTCACCATTCTATTTCACAGTCAAATTTCATTATTAAATTCATCAATTTATTTTTCAAATAAATTCCTTAAATTTCATAACAAACACCCCCACTCAGTGGAATTGAGGTTTTTGACAATTTTCCATCATGTTTTGATTCAAAAACTTTTAAAGAATTTCAACATTAAATAAGGTTAAACATACCCACTTCCATTCATAATTCATCATTTAAATTACAAAACAGACCATTATGACAATCATCAATTCGTTCCAAATCCTTTTAAAAAATTCAATATTTAAAAAGGGTAATAATACCCTCTTTTTATCACAATTCATCATTATAATAACCAAAGGTACATTAAGACAATGAACAATGCATTCCAAATCCTTTTAAACAATTTAATATTTAAAAATGGTAATGATATGCGCTTCCTTTCACATTTCATCATTAAAATTATAAATGGGCCGTTAAAACAATATTTTATTCCATATAATACCTAAAGCATTCAATGGAAGTATTATAATTTAAAAAATATTTAATAAATTTCAAAACAGGGGTTTACACCCAATTTTCATGAAGATAAATCATTTATTTCAAATAACCAAAGAATAGAAATTCCAAATCAAGGTAAAAATCATTCAAAGGTGGTTCTTGGTCATTTAATAAAATAAAGCATATTAAACTGTTTATAAAACATCAAATAGTTCAATTAAATTAATTCCAATCATGGATTTTTATTTTATAAATCAAAACTAGTGCAAAGGCCCTAAATTTCAACAAAATAACCTTTAAAATATATTTGATAATAAATCCAATAAAACATGGAATTTATTAATTCACAAAAAAAGTTTAGATAAATCAATGTCAAATCTCTTTCATTCATTGAATATTAAATTAAAAGAGGATAGGGTCAAATATGCTTTTATAATGAATTAAATAAACCAAAATCATAAAAAAATAGAAATTAGGAAATACATATCAATGAATTTATTTAGAAACAATGATTTACCTTATGAAGTAATTGCACATAATAATTTGTGGAATCCTACTGGGCTCTTTAACACGCACCCTACTTGTACCTTTTGGTGTTTTCAGCCCTTAATTATCGTATAGATAGTGGTCATTCTCTCACCTTCCTTTGTGGGTTCATGCTTGGGTGACCAACGGTGGGTGACTTGGGGCATGTTGGGTGGCCATAGACTAACAAGAGAAGTGTTTAAGTGGTTATGTTCTCATTTATGTTTTCTTACTGTCTACTTATACTTTATATGTATGTATTGATATATATATATAATGATATTTTTGAATTGTACTATGTTATTATAATATTGTTAGGGTAAAATCATTCCCAGTAGTAATTTATCAAAGTCGGGGTGCTTGTTGCTAGCCCCGAGAGATTAGGACCGCTCTTTAGGTTAGTGTCGAATCAGTTCGGGTACTAGTTTAGATGGTATTTCAGGTTGGTACATTACAAATTATATCAGAGAAATTCCTTAATTAAATAAAAATACTCTACTTTGAAAGCCTTGTGTTATTTTGGGTGATTTATGCTGGAATGGAGATTAATACTGAGTTAGGACTCAACAGGTTATCCGTGAGTGGGTTCTTGATCACCACCCCTGGTGAGACTTGAGTTACTAGAGATATTGGGACTTGAGTATTTATTTTGATTTATTGGTTTTCTCATGATAAATTATATTTAGATTCCCAATGATAATTTCTTTGATTTAGGGAATATAGTATAAGTTTTTGATCCAAAATGGAAGGATAACCACAGTGGCACCATGTTTTCATAGTCTGGTAAACTATGAGGAATCAATGAGATTGATTTGGAAATCCAACCATGAATAGTTGTGAGGTTGGTGAGTGGATTACCATCACATATAACTAATACCTTTTCCTTCCTAACATGGTTCCAAACTTGAAACTTATCCATTTTTTTATAAGTGACTTCACATATGTGAGGTTGGTTATGTGGGTTATGGATATGGGTCATTTCATTCTATTGTTTATTTGATTCAAATTTAATCCCTTGTTAATAATTTTAAATCCATGTGGAAACTATATTGTGTCTTAAAACATGTTTTTTTATGTTCATGAAAAATGTTTTCAATTACTAAAAAGTGAGTTTTATGAAATGATCAGTTTGGAAAAATATGTATCAAATACTATTACGTGATGTGGTAAACCAATGTTTTAAGAATAAATTTTTTTTTAATGGATTTAAGTATAAATGTTTCTTTATTGAAAAAATGAGTCAATTAATTTTAAACAATTTAATTATTTAAAACTCCTCGTAAAGAGTTTTCAAAATTATGTTTCATTTATGACATGTTTTATATTTTTTAATGTAAATAGTAATGTTTTAAAATGGTGAAATCTTATGTGTTTCTAAAACTACAAAGTTGTTATTATAAAAGGGTTGTGACTTATTTCAAAATCTTATATACTCTTTTTAGTGTTATTTGATACCATTTGTAATGAATCAAGGTGAAATACAATCTAAATTGTTACAAAATCTAATTATACACTAAGATGATGAGCATTCATAATCTTCATGAGTCGACGACAAGAACCCGAGCATTAAAAAAACTATAGAGAATGATTTCTTATTCAATGTATTAAAAAAAAGAACAATTCAGAGACATAATCAGATATATAAATCAATATATACATATCAAGTACAGGCAGACACTAATAAAACTAAAAGAAGAACATAAACACAAAAACTAATCTCCAGGTGGTCCATAACCACTCACCATGTACTAAGTTACCCACACCTGGTCACCAAGAATAGATCCAAAAAAAATGTGATAGTATGGACACCTTCTATAAGATAATAAATGGATGCAATCAGAAAAAGGTACAAGATGAGTTTGAGCTAAAGATCCCTGTAGGATTCAACCAAATATTCTATGTAATCACTTCATAAGGTAATTCAAATTTCCTAAAATATGATAATAAATGGTAGAGTATGAGAATTAGTTTAATAATATATTTTTAAACAATTAAAAAACATTTGTTATAATAAAACTGTAAAATTTTCAATATATATACTAAAAATTTTATTGAAAAGATTTCAAAACCATTTCACAAGATAAATTCTGGTAAGAAAGAAAATATGAGAAAATTAACTTTATATGTAAATATGGATAAGAATCAATAAAATACATTCAAGTATCATAATAACAATAAATTAATTGAGTAATGAAACTTCAGTGCTAAATGGATTAACAACCATGTAAATAACATTCCAATTTAAATAAACATGTTTTCCATGTCAAAAGTATGTATAAACAAACCATTATTTACATTTCAAATGATGTAATATTTCTAAAAAAATTATTAATAAAACATTTTATATACAAAAGTTTATATAAATTGACAAGGCATGTAAAATATTTATAGAAATGTAAAATATTCTTTTAAAATACAAAAAAGCAAGCAACATAGTCATATACATAATAAGTTGTGATAGTTCCAAGCTATAGGGACCCCAAACTAAAGGTTACAGAAAATATATACATAAGACCCTTTGAACCAAGGATAAAGAGGACTCATCACCATCGTATATGGTATGTGATGTGGTAATAAAATGTTTTAGAACAATTTTAGTAATAAGGTGTCTTCCAAATAACTCAATAACTACCTATGGATTGCATGTGATCTAGTAAAAAAACAAATCATGGGAAATTAATTTTATAAAAAAATAAAAAAATTTCCATTATCCATTTCAAATATTCTAATTTTTAATTTCAAAACCAAAATGGGTTTTTAATCAAAAACATGACTTTTCACCAATATAATGTAACGCCCCGACCCCAGCTACCCAGAGTCGGTGCATTACTTCGTAACATTGGCATGATCACAAAAGATCAAGTCTCGAACGACCGATTAGTTTAGTAGCCTTGGAAACACTAGATACATTCGTAAACGTAACATTACATAATAAAGTGAAAAACTACAATAACAAAGTCTCCATAGTCCACTCTCATATCCTCTTCTGACAATCCCTGCAGGTCATTCATAAAATACTTCTTCACATCCTGGAAAATATTAAAACATTGAAAGGGGTGAGCTCAGATGCTCAGTAAGGATAACAATAATGCGGAAGCTTTCATAAATAAACACAAAAATTTAAGGCAATGTATAACTAAAACAAAAGCCTTTTAAACATGAACATAAACATAATATGGAAAAAGTAAAATGAGATAATGCCATTCACTTACTCACATAGACATTCTACTGGTCGAATAATCACATGCAATATCAATAACCACTTTCATAATGAGGGAATGTATAATGCCAGACATTCTGAAATATTTTGTCAAGGCCTCGGCCAAGACGTCTAAAATGATTAAGGCCTCGGCCAAAACCATAAATCAAATTGGGAAAGGACCTCAGCCAATTCCATGTCTAGTTGTCTCATGAAACCTACCGATGCATCGAGGATCTATAGCGGGCTCCACCCGTTACTTATTAAGTCCAATACATTCCTCATATGAATAGGTTTAAACATATCATAAACCATAACATAATCATATCACATAAAACATGCATAAAGGAAACATAAAATTTCTACATTTCAATCACAATATATCAATACAACACATTGATATAGTAAAAACTCTTTCAAAACCATTTTCAATACCAAAATAAAAGAAAAGTAAAACATGGTATTTATTTTTCTTTTTAAAAAAAAGTATGACTTGTAGAGGAAGCCAAAACCCAAATAATGGTCACGGCGGCGGAGAAGTCGTTGTCGCCGCATATGTACGGAAAGAAAAACATTCCCTTTTTTTCGTTTAGTAAAACACTTCGTATAAAAAAGATTCCTTTTGAATAAACATAAAAGTCAACGGGTTTTATACACCGTATAAAAGAAAGTTGTGTATAAAACCAAATATGCCTCAATGAAAGGAGATTGAGACGAAGTCCTTAAAAAGATAATTTTTAAAATAAGATAGATCTATTATGTGTATTCACTATAGGTACACATAATTAAAGTAAAAATACAAATTAAGACATAATAATATCATGAAATAATTTGAAAGTCGGAGATTAACCCAAAGAATGAAAGTTGGGTTAAGAAATTCCCTTACCTTGCGTCTTGTCCTGACTCGACCGTTCTTTAACCTCCTGAATAATAAAATAGAGTTAATTACTATTTACTTAAGAAACTTTTTCATGTTCATTATTCCTTTTATATCCCTTATTACCATGTTATGAACATTATGTAATTATTTAAGTTTATAACGGTCATTTTGTCGATCTTAGGTATTTGAGTCAGAAATAACATTCTTATAATTACAAGTTGTTCATGTGGTGAAATATCCATTATATCAAGAATTATATTCCTGATTTATATATCATATATATCATATATATCCGGTATATACATTCATTCATAATATTACGTAACATTTAGAGGTAAGAAATGAAATGCACCGTTCATGGAGACGGTAAGCCGTACGTACGCATGAACTCTACTTTCATTTCTATTTCGTATTTAATGTAATGAAATCATAATTATATAAAGGTATAATATATTTACAGTATAATATCATATATAATATCATTTACTCCATCCTTTATATATCCCACATATGGCATTAACGATTCGCCTCACTTTGAGGGGGCGGTAGTCCGCACTTCCTAAAATGAAATTATCGCGTTTTACCCATAATGGAAATCATAAAGTATGCCATAAATGAGAAATACAGAAGCATAAGTAAACCATAAACATATTATACATCATATATAAAAATAGTGACATCTTAATGGCCACCTTTGAAGGTGTTATATGAGTGTTGAACAATCATCGTTTCGTGAGCCAGAAATTCGCCATCCACAGAAACCGTATGTTCTTTAACCATTAGATGTATGTGTGTGTAAGTGTAGCTCGAATACATATTATAAAAACATCCTAGTATATTGAGGATACTGGTGTTGTTACAAAAGAAATGAATAAAAAGAGTTTAGGGTGTTTGAGAAGAAAAATAAAACAAATCAACATTAGAGAAGACATTACCTCAAAATCGGGTAACTCTTTTTGATTTGAGCCAAAGGATTCCTTGAGAAGAGTTATTCCCAAAGTGAGGCTTCCAGGAGTAAGAGTGGGAAGTTGGGAGAGTATTTGGGCAGAGGTTGGCCGAGCCAAATGGCTTGAAGGTGTAAATAAGGTGGGAGAGGTGGGGGCCTTTTATAAGTGGAGAGGAGGGGCTCTTTTGGAAAGATTGAAATGTTACATTATTACACAATGCTTTTCGGATTCTAAAGGTCCCACACTTATATAATTCGTGGATAAGGTGATAAGGGTTCTAAATATACCCATCCAATAGTCTTTGGACAAGTGTAAGCCTTGTATTTTACATTATCTTTTCATTTTATTAAAATCGTTAAATAATGAGGTCATCACTGCATCATAATGATGTCATAAATAATTTAATTTATTTAATGTCTAAAACTTATAAAAAAACTACTATGATGTAGGAAATCTTTTTATATTTCTAATGAATATTTATAGTCAAAATTTGGACTTGTGTAACCCCACTTAAAAACTGTTTTAGTAATATAACTCATGTTTGTTTCAATTTAATTTTAACATTAAATAAATATATATTAATGTCATTTTCCAACTAAAGTGGCTCCATGGGGTCCCCAAGTTGACCCATGGGTTGTCTTGGTCGGCCATTACTCATCTAATAGGAGTAGGACAAGTTTCAAGCTCATCTCATATTATTAAAACATTATTTTTACCTTAAACTACACTAATTACCTCTAATCGCGATTAAGAACTTAAAAGTTACTATTCACAAAAAATTATTTTAATCTCATTGAACCACATTTTACTTCTTAATGACAACCATGTATGTCGGATTTTTGAAAATCAAATCACAGAAGTGGTAATATTTCATTTAAACGAAAAATCAGTTATTTAACTACCACTTAGTGGTTTCACTATTCATCAAAAATTGAAGTTTTTCAGAACAAGGCCAAAATTTCACCCTAAGATATAATTGATATTCTGAATTCAAAAATGATGTCTATTTTACAAAATTACAAACATATAAGTTTCATTAATTAATTTTATAATTAATTCCCGCTGTTACGACAAATAGCGTGTTTTTAAGAAACAATTTATATCAAAAGATTGGCAATTGTTTATGTCCAATTTCAATGTTAAATTAATTCTAATGACCACCATTGGATAAAATGGTAAAAATATATTCTAATTATACCTTAAAACCACTAAATAGTATAATTTATCACTATAAATTATTTTGATTAAAAATGTTGTTTTTAAGTATTTTTCACTATTCATAAAAAATTAGAAGTTCTCAGAAAAATACCACAAATTCAACATAGGCTAATTTCGATATTCCGAATCCAAAAATGAAGTCCATTTTGAAATATAAAATTTCTATAATTTTAAAAAGTGGTTATTACTATTCATAACGGCTACTTTGATTAGTCGCGGTGTTTTAGAACTCGAAGTTGCGTACAATGCAAGCTATTGCATTATTGAATGAGAAGCGTATCATGGAAGCTCGGGGTGTTACATTCTCCCCTCCTTCAAGAAATTGCATCCTCGCAATTTGAAATTTTTCTTGGAAAATAAAAGGTTGAAAATAGAAAATACCTTTGTGGAAAACCCACATCGGAAATAAGGTTAAAAAAATTTAGTCTTAATAAGAGGGAAATGGAAATAAGAAAGTCACCACCAAATTATGATCTCGATAAGGAGAACATTGGTGGCAATTAGAGACATATAATTGGAGGAAAAACATAAATATTTGTAGGGAGTGATTGAGGTCATCATTCACAATCAACTGTCAATTGAGGGCCTCAAAGCCTTCAATCTATGTTGATTTAAAATATCATCAGTTCAACAAGACATAAGGTATTAGGGTAACACATTTTTTTGATTTAATATCCCTTTACTAAAGTTTAAGAATTAATTTATTCATTGAATAAGAGATAGGTATATATATATTTATGCTTGACAATTAGAGTTCCAACCTTCAACTCATCTTTCACACAAAAAGATAATAGAACTCAAAAATATTATACTTATCCTAATTGTATAAGGTTCCAAATTTTAACACATACCATTTAGATTAGAAAAAATATTTTGTAAAAACCAGGGACTTCACGTAGTCCAGTGGTAGGCGATTAATCCCAATCGCACTATGGTTGTGGGTTCGATTCCCACAGCTTTATCCGACGCGATGGGTTGTCACTCGGTCTACGTGTTTTCCTTTTTATAAATATCCAAAAATAACCTTAAAAATAGTATCCAATGTAAAATATAATCCATTCCAACCTTTATAGTTATCCAAAATACTTTTGTCCAACTCACAGTCCAGATTTTATGAGGAAGGAAAACATAATGAAGCTCCTTTTTTTTCTACGTAACAACATGTGAACACCTTCATCATGTATTCTTTTAAAACACTGCAACATACTATATTACCATAAATCATTATTGATTACATTCATTATCCCTTATTCCTTATAGAAAACTAGATATACTCCTTCTATCCAAAAATGTATACAAATCATTAATCAGTTTCAAGGATGTTAAGAATATCCAACATAATTTATCCGAATCAATCATGTCTTATTCCAAAATCACTATCTTGGTATCAGAACCATATTATGGTTTATCTTTCTCTCAACCATATATTTTCCAAAAATTTAACCTACTGTGGAGTAACTTTTCTTGGTTCTAAACAATCTCAATTCCTAGATGAAATTGTACTGCAGTACAATCCTTATATACTCCATAATTATTATAACAAGTACATTGATACAACACTCAAATTACAAAATTCTTTAATAACAACATAAGAACTCTAATCATTCCTCCTCATCTGTGGTAGTATCATAACTTGATTATTATCCAATAACATCATTTGGGGCATACTCTGATGATTTGAACATTGGTTTGCGTAGTGTCCCCATTCCTTGCAGATGAAGCATTGTACATTTGAAACCTTTTTCTTACCCTTGCAGTCACACACTCGTTGTCCTTTTTCTCCACACTTATAACAAACTCCCATTCCCTTCAGGAAAATTCCAAGGTGTTTCTTCCCACATTTATCACATATTGGAAAATTCTTCTTTTCCCTCGTCCCTTTATCCATCATTCTCTGTTCCATCCTTTTCTTCTCTTTCATCCCTTCAAATCCATAAGACTCAGAGAATTCTCTACTTATCTCATTAACACATGATACTATTTTTTCATATTTTGATAACACATGGGAGAATATTTCCCTTCTAAATGTTGGCTTAATACCATGAAAGATATGATCTTTCTTACTCTTTGGATCATACGTATTGATGGAGTTCACATTCCTTCTACTGGGCGCCATTTCTATACAATTCCATAAACTAGAGTAGTTTATGAATCAAAATACATAATTCCATACTTATAATATAATTAACATAAATTGAACTATTTATGGATATAATCCATAATCATAAAATGGTTTTCTTTGAGGAAGTATATACTCATAACCGTTCATAGTGGTTTGTAAAGAAAACGAGAATTATCCTAAGCATATCCCCCGGGAGTTTCGTAACCAAGAGTGCAGCAAGGCCCGTTGTCGTGCACCAGTTCGCGTTCGAGTCTAGCTCAAAGCGGTGTTTTCGGGTTTTACCCCTAGGTACATCTATGCCAGAGCCGCCTCTACTTTCTCGTATCCAGACAGGGATGTATTGCTCGGAAAACTCACAAAATCTCTACAATAACAAAATTCTAGTATGTTCTTCTATACTAATCCTCAAAGTCTATCTTTGTGCTATGTGCTCTAATCAGAGTTTATCTAAATCTAGCTTCCAAGGTTAGTACTAAACTGCCTCTGATACCAACTATAACGCCCCGACCCCAGCTACCCAGAGTCGGTGCATTACTTCGTAACATTGGCATGATCACAAAAGATCAAGTCTCGAAAGACCGATTAGTTTAGTAGCCTTGGAAACACTAGATACATTCGTAAACGTAACATTACATCATAAAGTGAAAAACTACAATAACAAAGTCTCCATAGTCCACTCTCATATCCTCTTCTGACAATCCCTGTAGGTCATTCATAAAATACTTCTTCACATCCTAGAAAATATTAAAACATTGAAAGGGGTGAGCTCAGATGCTCAGTAAGGATAACAATAATGCGGAAGCTTTCATAAATAAACATAAAAATTTAAGGCAATGTATAACTAAAACAAAAGACTTTTAAACGTGAACATCAACATAATATGGCAAAAGTAAAATGGGATAATGAAATTCACTTGCTCACATGGACATTCTACTGGTCGAATAATCACATGCAATATCAATAACCACTTTCATAATGAGGGAATGTATAATTCCAAACATTCTGAAACATTTTGTCAAGGCCTCGGCCAAGACGTCTAAAATGATTAAGGCCTCGGCCAAAACCATAAATCAAATTGGGAAAGGGCCTTGGCCAATTCCACGTCTAGTTGTCTCATGATACCTACCGATGCATCAAGGAGATATAGCGGGCTCCACCCGTCACTTATTAAGTCCAATACATTCCTCATATGAATATGTTTAAACATATCATAAACCATAACATAATCATATCACATAAAACATGCATAAAGGAAACATAACATTTCTACATTTCAATCACAAGATATCAATACAACACATTGATATAGTAAAAACTCTTTCAAAACCATTTTCAATACCAAAATAAAAGAAAAGTAAAACATGATATTTATTTTTCTTTTAAAAAAAAGTATGGCTTGTAGAGGAAGCAAAAACCCAAATAATGGTCACGGCGGCGGAGAAGTCGTTGTCGCCGCATATGTACGGAAAGAAAAACATTACCTTTTTGTCGTTTAGTAAAACACTTTGTATAAAAAATATTCCTTCTGAATAAACATAAAAGTCAACGGGGTTTATACACCGTATAAAAGAAAGTTGTGTGTAAAACCAAATATGCCTCAATGAAAGGATATTGAGACGAAGTCCTTAGAAAGATCATTTTTAAAATAAAATAGATCTATTATGTGTATTCAATATAGGTACACATAAAGAAAGTAAAAAATACAAATTAAGACATAATAATATCATGAAATAATTTGAAATTAGGAGATTAACCCAAAGAATGGAAGTTGGGTTAAGAAATTCCCTTACATTGCGTCCTGTCCTGACTCGACCTTTCTTTAACCTCCTGAATAATAAAATAGAGTTAATTACTATTTACTTAAGAACCTTTTTAATGTTCATTATTCCTTTTATATCCCTTATTACGATGTTATGAACATTATGTAATTATTTAAGTTTATAACGGTCATTTTGTCGATCTTAGGTACTTGAGTCAGAAATAACATTCTTATAATTACAAGTTGTTCATGTGGTGAAATATCCATTATATCCAGAATTATATTCATGATGTATATATCATATATATCATATATATACAGTATATACATTCATTCATAATATTATGTAACATTTAGAGGTAAGAAATGAAATGCACCGTTCATGGAGACGGTAATCCGTACGTATGCATGAACGCTACTTTCATTTCTATTTCGTATTTAATGTAATGAAATAATAATTATATAAAGGTATAATATATTTCCAGTATAATATCATATATAATATCATTTACTCCATCCTTTATACATCCCACATATGGCATTAACGATTCGCCTCACTTTGAGGGGGCGGTAGTCCGCACTTCCTAAAATGAAATTATCGTGTTTTACCCATAATGGAAATCATAAAGAATGCCATAAATGAGAAATACAGAAGCATAAGTAAAACATAAACATATTATATATCATATATAAAGATAGTTACATCTTAATGGCCACCTTTGAAGGTGTTATATGAGTGTTGAACAATCATCGTTTCGTGAGGCAGAAATTCGCCATGCACAGAAATCGTATGTTCTTTAACCATTAGATGTATGTGTGTGTAAGTGTAGCTCTAAACCTTCTTATAACAACATCCTAGTATATGGGGGATACTGGTGTTGTTACAAAAGAAATGAATAAAAAGAGTTTAGGGGGTTTGAGAAGAAAAATAAAACAAATCAACATTAGAGAAGACATTACCTCAAAATCGGGTAACTCTTTTTGATTTGAGCCAAAGGCTTCCTTGAGAATAGTTCTTCCAAAAGTGAGGCTTCCAGGAGTAAGAGGGTGAAGTTGGGAGAGTATTTGGGCAGAGTTTGGCCGAGACAAATGGCTTGAAGGTGTAAATAAGGTGGGAGAGGTGGGGGTCTTTTATAAGTGGAGAGGAGGGGCTCTTTTGGAAAGATTGAAATGTTACATTATTACACAATGATTTTCGGATTTTAAAGGTCCCACACTTATATAATTCGTGGATAACGTGATAAGGGTTCGAAATCTACCCATACAATAGTCTTTGCACAAGTGTAATCCTTGTATTTTACATTATCTTTTCATTTTATTAAAATCGTTAAATAATGAGGTCCTCGCTGTATCATAATTATGTCATAAATAATTTAATTTATTTAATGTCTAAAAATTATAAAAAAATACTATGATGTAGGAAATCTTTTTATATTTCTAATTAATATTTATAGTCAAAATATGGACTTGTGTAACCCCACTTAAAAACTGTTTTAGTAAAATAACTCATGTTTGTGTCAATTTAATTTTAACATTAAATAAATATATATTAATGTCATTTTCCAACTAAAGTGGCTCCATGGGGTCCCCAAGTTGACCCATGGGTTGTATTGGTCGGCCATTACTCATCCAATAGAAGTAGGACAAGTGTCAAGCTCATCTCATATTATTAAAACATTATTTTTACCTTAAACTACACTAATTACCTCTAATCGCGATTAAGAACTTAAAAGATACTATTCACCAAAAATTATTTTAATCTCATTGAACCACATTTTACTTCTTAATGAAAACCATGTATGTTGGATTTTTGAAAATCAAATCACAGAAGTGGTAATATTTCATTTAAACGAAAAATCAGTTATTTAACTACCACTTAGTGGTTTCACTATTCATCAAAAATTGAAGTTTTTCAGAACAAGGCCAAAATTTCACCCTAAGCTATAACTGATATTCCGAATTCAAAAATGATTTCTATTTTACAAAATTCCAAACATATAAGTTGCATTAATTAGTTTTATAATTAATTCCCGCTGTTACGACAAATAGCGTGTTTTTAAGAAACAATTTATATCAAAAGATTGGCAATTGTTTATGTCAAATTTCAATGTTAAATTAATTCTAATGACCACCATTGGATAAAATGGTAAAAATATATTCTAATTATACCTTAAAACCACTAAATAGTATAATTTATCACTCTAAATTATTTTGATTAAAAATATTGTTTTTAATTATTTTTCACTATTCATAAAAAATTAGAAGTTCTCAGAAAAATACCAAAAATTCAACATAGGCTAATTATGATATTCCGAATCCAAAAATGAAGTCCATTTTGAAATATAACATTTCTATAATTTTAAAAAGTGGTTATTACTATTCATAACAGCTACTTTGATTAGTCGCGGTGTTTTAGAACTCGAAGTTGCGTACAATGCAAGCTATTGCATTATTGAATGAGAAGCGTATCATGGAAGCTCGGGGTGTTACATATAAAACCCTAAGGTTTTTATAAAAATAATTTTTTATCCATTTTCACAGGTACGGATCTGCAATCAATTCACCATAAAATTTCAAAATCTAATTTCACTATTAAATTCAACAATTTAAATTTCATACAAATCCCATCAATTTCATAACAAACCCCCAATTCAATGGAATTCTGGTTTTCACAATTTCCCATCAAATTTCAATTAAAACCCATTTAATGAAATTTTCACATTCAAAAATGGTAAACATACAAGTTTCCTTTCATAATTAATTGTTAAAATTACAAAGGGTCCCTTAAGACAATGTTAAATTCATTATAATTCCTTTTAGATAATTAAATATTTAAAACAGGTAATAATACCTGCTTCCTATCACAATTCCGCATTAAAATTCCAAATGGGCCATTAAGACAAGAATCAATTCATTCCAAATATTTTTAAACAATTAAATATTTAAAATAGTTATAATAACCACTTTCTTTGATAATTTATCATTAAAATTCCAAATGAGTTTTTTAAAAAATTATTTCATAGCATCCCTAAAGAATTCAAATAAAGTATTACAATTTAAAAATAATTGAATGAATTTTAATAGATGGGTTTAAACCCTTTTTCCATGAATATAAATCATTTGTTTTTAATAACCCAAGAACACCAATTCCAAATCAAGGTAAAAATCAATCAAAGGGTTTTCTTTGTCATTTCATAAATTAAAGAATTTTAAACTAGTTCAAAAAAATCATATAGTTCAATTCAAATAATTCAAATCATGGAAGTAAATTTTATAAATAAAAACCTGAGATGATGCACTAAATTTCACAAAAATATCCTTTAAAATATCATTGATAAATAAAAACAAACATGGAATTTATTAATTCACAAAAAATGTGAGAGAAATCAAAGTAAAATCCATTTAATTCATTGAATATTAAATTCAAAGAGGATAGGATTAGAGAATAATTTAATTGTAATTAAATGATCAAAAATCAAATTATATGTTTTAGAAATTAGTAAACACATATCCATGAATTTATCATGAAACAATGAATTGAAAAATTGAGGAAAATCAGAGATACACCTATATTAAAATTAAATAATCATACCACAAAAAATCTAAGATGGGTTTCCTAGGATGGTGATGACCATATCTATGAAGATTGGTCATGAAAGAATACATAGGAGATCTTAGATCTACAATTTCATATCAATAAATCCAGATCCAATAAAACTGAAGGATTCCACAACCTTTACGTAGAAGAAATCTAGAGGATAAGGGAGATCCAAGAAAAGAAGATAAGAACACACTAATTTAGAAGATCTCTACTTTTATTGGTGCTTCAATCCACAAAGAGATAAGGTTTGGGATTCCCAAATGGCTCAACAGGGCTCCCAAAAACCTAATAATCGTATTTTGATAGAGTGGTTGAAGTTTGAGGTTTATTTGGGGGGTTTGGGGTCTTTAATTAAAATTATTGTGACTTTATTTTCTGTATGCATGGTTCTGTGGGTTAAGTCGCATGATTAGTACTAACTGTGAAACTAACCATGCACCCAAAATAGATCCACTGGAGGTGTTTCATGGTTTGTTTTTACAATTTTTCAAATTATATTCCAACCATGTGACCCCCTATTTTCCTATTTTTAAACATATTCAAGTCATTCTCAAACCATATGGAAATCGTGCACAAGCCCAGAAATCTCCAAAAAAAGTATATAAAAACTACAAAAATGACCCTTGAAGATACCCAATCATTGGGTAATAAAATCAATGGTTAAAAACACATATAAAGGTTATTTTATGTTAAATAATCCTTCACATTTAATTCCATACATTATATATACAAATTCAACATAATGATATTAGGTGATTAAGGTGGGAACTCCTTTCTTGTAAATGTGAACAACAATGTGGAGATGATTTTCTCAACAATGTTGATTCACTCTTCATAATTCCACATTTTATCATAAAATATTGTTTTTATGGGAATTTATTGATAGGTTTTCATCTTTATATTTTTTTGTGGAAATATTTTCTTTTCTATAACCTTCATTCATAATTCATTCTTAATCCTTTTTGAGAAATCTTCTTGCATTGTAAGTATGGTTAGAGAACATAAAGATTTATTCCCACCTTCATTACATTTCCACAATGTTCCTCTTCGACATAAGGGTTTTGTTTTTCCAAAAACCTCTTATTAAATTCAGGTTATGTATGAGACATCCATTTTGTCCTTTGGAAGTAGAATTTTCTTATGCCTCTTCCCTATTTATATCCTTCTCTGTGTATTATAGAAAATTTGGTAAAATAAAGTTAGGTATATTGGAATATTGTTTAGAACCTCCACATGGAAACTATTCGTTAAAATTCTAATCATGTGTACATTTTGATAAAACACTCATACATATCTTCTTGTATTTTTTTGAATCTGATTTGTATTCTACAAGTTTCCCAGATATCTCTCTGATGTCTTATTTAATATCTTCTTAGGATAATTCTTATTTGTATGCATCTTAAGATATTTTCCTAAGGATCCTTCTTTATTATCTTCATATGTTATTATCTGTTTAATATTCATCTAATAAATTATGAGATAATCATACATCATATTTGTGGCCACATTTATTATACATTCTATAATTATCTTCAAGCACATTAAATTTGTTTGAACATGATATATCTCTCCTTTTCATATGTATATTTCTCCCCCACATGAAATGGGATTAATTTATGCTTCTAAAATTAATGGAATTTACAAAAAATCCAATTCAAAATTACTATAAATTATTCACCCCTATTACTATAATAGAAAACTTGATCAAATTTTATCCACTATATATTTTCCATAATTTCCACCACTATGAGCACACTATTTTGGGTAATAACCACAACTGAATGGGATGTTCATAGGGAACCATTACTCAAACTTCTTATATCCACCATAGATGTGGTGGAAATATTCTCCTCATGTAGAGACCCCAAACTTGACATACATGGACATTATATTACATTTGCGGAACACTTAATACATAACAAATACAAACATACAAGGACCGTAATAGTTTAGTGTCATTGAATACTCAGAACATAATCATCTAATCGTGGTGAAAGATCTTCATCATCTCCCGTAAAGATCATCCTCTTTTGTTTTCTTACCTAAATCCTTTCTTTATATCCAGGGGAAAATAAAACATATAAAGGGAGTGCTCAAATTCTCAGCAAGGGTAATAATGGAAAAAATAAAACAAACCATATACATTTGAACTTCAAAACATGAACATAATGTTTACACGTCAAAATCATGAGTTGTGACATAAATCTTGGCAGTACGTAAGGCATATGTCATAAAGGAACATTAATCACGATAAAATAGCATGGTAATAAAACATTTAATTGTGGAAACTATTAAGCACATGACATGATTTCCATAGTAGCCAAGGCATTGCTGCAACCACCATCTTATTGGACAAAGTCTCTTTCTTATTTGAGTTCACTCCTCGTTTCAGTCCTATAACACTAAACCAAATTAACTTACCACTCCAGCCATGTCTATATCATGAGATATAAATCTTTAACCAATGCATTGGATAGAGATATAGGTCCCACCAATCTCATAATGAAATCATTCTTACTTGTGCCACAAAATAAACAAAAAACAGTCATTATAACCCAAAGAATAAAATGGGTTTCATAAACATCATCCAATCATCACATAATCCATATTAAACAAATGGATATCATTTCATCATAAGAAAATTCACACCATGTAAATAATAGAGACATTATACATGAAACATAAATATGCTATATAATGTCATCTTAGATGGAAAATAGTTTTGATAAAAACAATTGAAATGAATTCTTGAGGAAAATATCCATTCTTCTTCAAAATCATTTTATTTTCACAAAATTCCATCCAATTTTAAAAAAAGGATTTTTTTTTTAAAATAATAATGTAACCTTGTAGAGGAAGATTCATTAAAATAAGGCTTTTTGAAATCGTAAGAATCCATTCATGTCGTATAAGATAAAAAAACATTCTCTTTGTACATTTGTCATAAAAGTCAAAAGGTTCTTCGTATGGTAAACAAAAGAATGATTCTTTCCATAACACTGTGTTAAAGTCAAAGAGGGGTAAACATGAAATTAAACATACATGGAAGAATATTAAACAATTTATGAAAAACCTTTTTATGGACATTGATGAAAAATATAACCCCAGTTAATACTTAAGAATAAACAATCTCGGATAAGAACAAGATTGGAAAAGTTATCCCTTACCTTATGTCTGATATGCTTTGTATGTATCTGAACCTCCTCTTCTTTGATGCGCCTCTTCTTAACCTCCACTTAAGGAACTATATTTGGTCTTTTGAGGAGACCAGAACCACTATAATGTTTCTAGGGAAGTTGATAAGGGAACTGGGCAAGGGGTGGTCGAGCTTGAAAGCTCAAAATTGTGTAAAGAGAAGAAGGAGGAGGTTCCCTTTATAAGGGAGGAGAGGGGCACCTTAGGAAAAACTAAAAATATAATTTTATAATAAAGTCATATTCGGTTTATAATAGCTCAAAATTTATTTATTTAGAAGCTAAAGTGGTTATGGGTTGAAATACTCTCAACCCATAGGTTTTAGATAAGTTTAGGTTACTATTTTAACCTTATCATTTAGATTTAACTCTATGTTAAATAATTTAACTTTTACCGTTTCTTCTTGTTTTCTTACACTATATGGTTAATAAACTTACTATAACAAGCCAAACAAACCCCAAGTGGATCATTATTAATATATATAACTTTATCTATGTCATTTATCCGAACCTTAGATTTTTAAGAATAGAATAACAATTAATAATATAATATTTGTTTTAAAAACTATTTTATTTCAATTTTTACAATATTTGGTAATTGATTTTTTGAAAGTCATAACAGAATTATTAGTTCAAATAAAGTTAATAAAATAAATACTAACAAGTCATGTTAACCAAAAAAATTATTGGAATCTATAAAAAGTCTCAAATTACATTTATTTGGGTATTTATAACATCTATTATGTTAATATTTCATTAATAAGGTAATCAATACTTCATTATTGTGTCATAAATAAATCTAATTAATAAATTTTTATAATTTCTAAATAAAATAAAATTATGTAAGAAATATTATTTTCTTTCTAATGAATATTTATAGTCGAATTTATGTTATGTATAACCCTATATCAAAAATGTTTTAGTTATTCAATTTTGATTTTAATTATTTTAACGTTCTTTGAATTAAATAATAATAAATGTTATAATCAAATCCAAGTGAACCAAAATGATAATAATATATTTATAAGGTTATGTTTGGTCGAATTATACATATCTAATAGAATTAGGACTTGTGTTAGGGTAATAATAATATCATTTTTACCCTCAATTACCCTATTTACTTTTAACCGTGGTAAATAAAAATAAAAAGATACTATTCACCAAAAATTAGTTTTATCTTATTGAACCACATTTTACTCCTTGATGTTAACCTTGTCTCTTGGATTTTTTAAAATCCACTCCAATAAGCGTTAAAATTATTTATTGTGTAAATTTTCAAATTCTCCTAGGATGTTGGTAAAAGTCAGTGAAAAGTTCAATAAAATTTTTATATATCTAAAATTATTATAAAATTACTCCAATGAATTACATTTAACTTATATAGGTATTTTGTATCAATTTTGACCTAAAATAAATTGATATAAAATAATTAATTATTTAACTAAAAAGTCGGTTTTGAAATAGTAACCTAGTGTTTTCAATATTCATCAAAAATTTAAAGTTTTTAGAAAAATACAAAAAATTCAACCTAGGCTAATTTCAATATTCCGAATCCAAAAATGAATTCCATTTTGAAAGTTAAATTTTAAAAAATTTCAAAAATTTGTTATTACTATTCATAAGGACTAGTTCATAATAATATTATAATAATATCTTGTTTAATGAAACTCTATATTACGTACTACACACGCTATCAATGAAGGTCTTGATTGCGTGTAATGCAAGCCATGTCAAGGCTGTGTGTAGTCAAAGCTCCGTTTGGTGTTTCCTAAAACATAATCAAAACTTATTTAATTTAAACATTAAACAAAATCAATACTTAATGTTGTTTAGAATAATTTCCACAAAAAAACTTGAAATTGTGTGCAACATGAGCCAATAATAGTGTTGCATATAATGCAAGCTAATATGGTGTTTTGTATAGTAAAAGATAATCATGGTGTAGTGTATAATAGAATACATAAAAGAAATTAAAAATAATATATCTCATAAAATCTCTGGGTGTTACATTATACCCCCCTTAAAAAGAATTTCGCCCTCGAAATTCGATGGGGTTATAAATGGTTTTCTACTTGAAGGTCTCTTTCATAGAAACACACATCGTAAAAAGGAATACCAAAACCAAACATTAAAAAATAAATTATGAAACATAATGGTTACCCAAATTAACTAATCATTTGGTTTCCACATAGGAGAAAATATGTGAAAATATGGATATGGAAGAGAAATGTAACCATCATGTTCTGATTGAGAGTGCTAGAGAACATGGAAATGAAAAATCCAACAATTACAAACCCATAAATTTGTGATGATCTAAGGAACCATCTGATTCATCAAATATACTAGCACTAGGAATTTTTTTTTTCAATATCAATTCCCTAATGTTGAAAATTTTGAATTAGAAGAAACACTTACTTGATTTTGGTACAATCTCACTATTGTTTGTGCCTTGAAAAATTTCCACTTCATCTCTTAAAGAAATGAAGTTGAATTTGTATTCCGTGAAGTGTTAGCATATCATGTGATATAATGATTGGTCATTCCATCTATCTCAAACATAAGGTAAGCAAAAGTTATATACATAAGTCCATCTCTGATGATATTAATCGTATATGGTTCCTAAAATGGACGTATACTTCGTATATCATACCAAATAATAAATTGAAACTAATTTATACTAACCAGGGACTTCTTGTAGGCCAGTGATATGTGATAAAGGCCAGTCGCATTTCAGTTGTGGGTTCGATTCCCGCATCCTTATCCGACGTGACAGGTTGTCACCTGTCCCATGGGATGTCCTTTTTCTAAAACTATACTATTATAACATACCGAAAATAATATCGAGAAAAAGTTCTATCCTTGAACAATACTATCTAATGTCCAACATAATCTATTTCAAATCAGTAGGCTTATCCAAAATACATATGTCCAATCTCATAGTATAAAGAAAATTATTACCTGAAAGGTCACATAACAAGCACGTGAATACCATCCTTTATCCCCAATATATCACAAGATATATCTTGTTGGTCACATTCCAAACATGTGAATACCTTAATCATGTATTATTTTGAAACATGAATTACCATAGAACCTTAGTGAAAAGATGAGTGTCGTCAAAAGTTAACTCTTTCCACTTACCAAAATACCAAAATTTCTAAATACTCAAACAATGATATCACTTTGTCCTTATATCCGCCATGAGCTCATTAATACTATCAAACATCCCATTATCTAATTATCCTTTCATTATGCACATATCATCTACCTTCCAAAAATATTTTAATAACCTTTCATGGTTACCGGTACCATTCATCATATACTTTAAAAAACTCAAGTAAATACAATAGAGTAACAATCCTTAGAATATTCTTTATTCCATAGTACAATACATTATTCTTGATAAACATACAATCATTCAATTGCCTTCTTAAACCACTGACTGAGCTTCATCATTTCTTTCATCTCATATATCATTTATAGTCTCTTCATCATCTTCAACGTAAATACTACCCATACGACCATGCTGATTCTCTTCAAGAAATTTTCTCTTAGATCATTAGTTTGCATAATGCCCGTACATTCCAAATTTAAAACATTTAACCATTGTTCATCTCTTAGAAATACCATTATCCTTGTCCATGGTGTTAACAGAACCTTTCCCTTTACAATTACTGGCTTTGTGTCCTTATTTTACATAGCCAAAGAACCTTCCAGTTCCATGGAAACATTCTCCCTGATGCCTATTACCACATGATTTACATGATGGAAATTGAACTTTTTTTCCTCTATGAACATTATGAAACTCTGAATTTCTCTTATTAGCTGAGTCAGGAAACATACCAAAGTTGAGATTATTGATCATATTATGAGATTGATGATTAGGAATTATAACCATGTTTGGACATCCAAATCTCGTTTCATTTGGTTGCTCACGAAGAATATCTTTCCATTGTTCATCATATCCTCTATTATCGTGAATCTTCCTGTTTCCAGCCATTTTATAAAACCCAAAAAGAATAATGTGAGAGGAAAAAATCATGATTTAAAAACCACATAATCAAGGGGAGTACTTTCAATCTCTAACATCTTAGGTTTAATCATAGGTTATTCACGATCGTTATCATAATTCTAGGACTATAACCTATACTTATACATAACCTAAGTAACATTCCTAGACATACCATAGAAATATCTCTAGAGATCTCACTAAAGTTTTCTCATCCTAGTTTCCAAAGGTTAACTAAACCTTTCCTCTGATACCAACTGTAGAGACCCCAAACATGACGTACATGGACATTACATTAATTTTGTGGAATACTTAATACATAACAAAAACAAACACAGAAGGACCGTAATAGTTTAGTGTCTTTGGAAACTCGGAACATAACCTTATAATCGTGGTGAAAGATCTTCAACATCACCTATAAGGATCTTCCCCTTTTGTTTTCTTACCTAAAACCTTTCTTAATATCCTGGGGGGAAATAAAACATATAAAGGGTGAGCTCAAATGCTCAGTAATTATAAGCATGGAGAAAATAAAACAAACCATATACATTTGAACTTCACAACATGATCATTAAGTATAAACATAGAAATCAGGAGTTGTGACATAAATCATGGCAGTACGTAAGGCATATGTCATAAAGGAACATTAATCATGATAAAATAGAATGGGAATAAAACATTTAATTGTGGAAAACCATTAAGCACGTGATATGATTTCCATAGTAGCCAAGGCATTGCTGCCATGACCATCTTAGTGGACAAAGTCCCTTTCTGAATCAAGTTCACTCATCGTTTGAGACATGTAACACTAAACCGGATTAACTTACCGATCCAGACATGTATATATCATGAGATATAAATCTTTACCCAATACATTGGAGGGATATATAGGTCCCAATCATCTCATAATGAAATCATTCTTACTTGTTCCACAAAATAAACATAAAACATTAATAATAACCCAAATAATAAAATGGGTTTCATAATCATCATCCAATCATCACATAATCCATATAAAACAAATGGATATCATTTCATCATAAGAAAAATCACACCATGTAAATAATAGAAATATTATACTTGAAACATAAACATGATAAATAATGTCATCTTAGATGGAAAATAGTTTTGATAAAACACTTGAAATGAAATCTTGAGGAAAATATCCAGTCTTCTTCAAAACCATTTTATTTTCACAAAATGCCATCTAATTTTAAAAAAAACACTTTTCTGAAAATAATCTTGTAATCTTGTAGAGGAAGCTTCATGAAAATAAGGCTTTATGAAACCGTAAAAATACATTCATGTCGTATAATTTAAAAAAAACATTCTCCTATTACTTTTTTCAGAAAAGTCAAAAAGTTCATCGTATGGTATACAAAAGAAAGATTCTTTCCATGGCACTATGTAAAAGTCAAAGAGGAGTAGACATGACATTAAACATACATGGAAGAATATTTAACACTTTATGAAAAACATTCTTATGGACATGGATGAAAAATATAACCCCAGTAAATACATACGAATAAAAAATCTCAGATAAGAACAAGATTGGAAAAGTTATCCCTTACCTTGTGTCTGATATGCTTTGTATGTATCCGAACCTCCTCTTCTTTGATGTTCCTCTTCTTAACCTCCTCTTAACCTCCTCTTAAGGCAGTAGATTTTGTCTTTTAAGGAGACAAGAACCTCTATAATGTATCTAGGGAAGTTGAGAAGGTAAATGGGCAGGGTTTAGCCGATCTTTAAAGCTCAAAATTGTGTAAAGAGGAGAGGTAGGAGGTGCCCTTTTATAAGGGAGGAGAGGGGAACCTTAGGAAAAACAAAAAATATTATTTTAAAATAAAGCCATATTTTGTTTATAATATTTCCAAATTGATTTATTTAGAATCTAAATTGGGAATGGGTCGAAATACTCTCAACCAATAGGGTTTAGACAAGTTCAGGTTACTATTTTAGCCTTATCATTTAGATTTAACTCTAAGTTAAATAATTTATGTTTTACCATGTCTTCTTATTTTCATATGCTATATGGTTAATAAACATACTATAACAAGAAAAACGAACCCCAAGTGGTTCATTATTAATATATACATCCTTATCCAAGTCATTTGGCCGATCCATAGATTTTTAAGAATAGAATATAAATTAATAAATTAATAATTGTTTTAAAAACAATTTTATGTCAATTTTGACACTATTTGGTAATTGATTTTTGTGAACATCATAACAGCATGATTACTTCGAAAAAATTTAATTAAATCAATACTAACAAGTCATATTAACCAAAAAAATTATTTTAATTTATAAAAAGTCTCAAATTACATTTATTTGGGTATTTAAAACATCAATTATGTTGATATTTCATTAATAAGGTAATTACTCCATCATCATTGTGTCATAAATAAATTAAATTAATTAATTTCTAAAAATTATAAATATCATAAAATTATGTAGGAAATATTTTTATATTTCTAATAAATATTTATAGTCGAATTTATCTTATGTATAACCAAATATTAAAAAGGTTTTAGTTATTAAACATTGATTTTAATAATAATAACATTTTTACCCTTAATTACAATATTTATATTTAACCGTGGTAAATAAAAGTAAAAAAATACTATTCAAAAAACATTATTTTTATCTTATTGAACCAAAATCTACTCCATTATGTTAACCATGTCTCTCGGATTCTCGAAATTCCACTCACAGAAGCGGTAAAAATAAGTTTTGTGTAAAATTTCAAATTCTCCTAGGAGGTGGGTAAAAGACGGTTAAAAGTTCAATAAAATTTTTATATATCTAAAATTATTAAAAAATGACTCCAATTAATTACATTGAACTTATATAGGTGTTATATATTAATTTGGACCTAAAATAAATTATTTTAAAATAAATATTTATTTAAATAAAATATCGGGTTTTAAATAGTAACCTATTGTTTTCACTATTCATCAAAAATTGAAAGTTTTCAGAAAAATACGAAAAATTCACCCTAGGCTAATTTCGATATTCCGAATCCAAAAATGAAGTCCATCTTGAATAATAAAATTTATAAAATTTCAAAAATTGGGTATTACTATTCATAACGACTAGTTCATAATAATATTATAATAATATATCGTTTAATGAAACTCTGTATTGCGTACTACACACGCTATCGAGGAAGGACTTGATTGTGTGTAATGCAAGCCATGTCAAGGCTGTGTGTAGTGAAAGATCAATTTGGTGTTGCCTATAACATAATCAAACTTATTTCATTGAAACATTAAACAGAATCTATACTTAATGTTGTGTAGAATAATTTCACAAAACGAACTTGAAATTGTGTGTAACACGAGCCAAGAATGGTGTTGCGTATAATGCAAGATAATACGGTGTTGCATATAGTACAAGCTAATCTTGGTGTAGTATGTAATAGAATATATCAAATAAATTAAAAATAATATATCTCATAAAATCTCAGGGTGTTACATTCTACCCAACTTAAAATGAATTTCGCCCTTGAAATTACTCGGGGTTATAAATGGTTTTCTACGTAAAAGTCTCTTTCATAGAAACACACATCTTAAAAAAGAATACCAAAACTGAACATTAAAAACTAAATTATAAAACATAATGGTTACCCAAATTAACTAATCACTGGGTTTCCACATAGGAGAACATAGGTGAAAAATGGATATGGAAGAGAAATCTAACCATCAAGTTATGATGGAGAGTGGTAGAAAACATGGCTATTAAAATTACAACAATCACAAAGCCATAAATTTGTGATGATCTAAGGTATCATCTGATTCATCAGTTATAAGAGCATTATGACAACAATTTTTGTTTTCAATATCATTTCCCTAAAGTTGAAAATTATGAATTAGAATAAATACTTACTTGATTTTGGTACAATCTCATTGTTGTTTTTGCCTTGAACAATTTATAATTCATCTCTTAAAAAAATTAAGTTGAATTTGTCTTTCGTGAAGCTTTAGCTGATCATGCGATAGAATGATTGGTCATTCCATCTGTCTCAAACATAAGGTTTGCAAAAGTAATATACATAAGTCCATCTATGGTGAGATTAATCGTATATGGTTCCTAAAATAGACGTATACTTTGTATATCATACCACATAATAAATTGAAGCTAATTTATACTAACCAGAGACTTCTTGTTGGCCAGTGATAGGCGATAAAGTCCTGTCGCACTTCAGTAGTGTGTTCTATTCCCATATCCTTGTCTGACACGATGGGTTGTCGCTCATCCCATGAGATGTACTTTTTCTAAAACTATACTACTATAACATTCCAAATATAATATCAAAAAAATGTTTTATCCTTAAAAAATACTATTTGATGTCCAACATAATCTATTGTAAATCTTTAGGCTTATCCAAAATACATATGTCCAATCTCATAGTATAAAGAAAATGATTACCTAAAAGGTCATATAACATGCACATGAATACCAACATTTATCCCCCATATATCAATATATATATCTTGTTGGCCACATTCCAAACATGTGAATACCTTAATCATGTATTATTTTGAAACATCAATTACCATAGAACCTTAGTGAAAACATGAGTGCTGTCATAAGTTAACTCTTTCCACTTACCAAAATCCCAAAATTTCTATATACTCAAATAATGATATCACTTTGTCCTTATATCAGTTACGAGCTCAGTAATATTATTAAACATCTCATTATCTCCTTATGCTTTAAGTATGCAAATATCATCTACCTTCCAAAAATATTTGAATAACCTTTCTTGGTTACAAGTACCATTAATCATATACTTTCAAAAACTCATGTAAAGACAACAGTGTAACAATCCATAGATTTTTATTTATTCCATAGTACCATGTATTATTTATTATTAATATAAAATAATTCCACTACCATCATAAGCCATTGACTGAGCTTCATCATTTCATTCATCTCATATATCATTTGTAGTCTCTTCATCATCAACAACATATGTACTACCCATACGACCATGCTGATTCTCTTCACGAAATTTTTCCTTAGAGCATTGGTTTTCATAATGCATGTACATTCCACATTTAAAACATTTAACCATTTTTGAAGTCATAGCAATACCATTATCCTTGTCCATGGTGTTTACTAAACCTTTTCCATTACAACTACTAGCTTTGTGTCATTCTTTTCCACACCAAAAGCATCATCCCGTTCATTTGAAACATTCTCTATAATGCCTCTTACCACATAATTTACATGATAGAAATTGAACTTTCTTTTCTCTATGATCATTATGAAACTTTGTCATTCTCTTATTAGCTGAGACATGAAACTTACCAAAGATGAGATTATTGATCATATAATGAGATTTATGATTAGGTATTATAACAATGTTTGGACTTCCAAATCCTGTTTCATTTGGTTCCTCATTAATAATATCATTCCATTGTCCATCATATCATCCATTATCGTGAATCTTCATGTTTCCAGCCATTTTCTAAATCCCAAAAAGAATAGTGTGAGAGGAAGAATCATTCTAGGAAAACAACATAATCAAGGGAATTACTTTCAATCTCTAACATCATAGGTTTAATCATAGTTTATTCATGATTGTTATCAAAATTCTAGGACTATAACCTATACTTATACATAACCTTAGGAACATCCCTAGACATACCATAGAAATATCTCTAGAGATATCACTAATGTTTTTGCATCCTAGTTTCTAAAGGTTAACTAACCCTTTCCTCTGATTCCAACTGTAGAGACCCCAAACTTGACGTACATGGACATTACATTAATTTTGTGGAATAATTAACACACAACAATAACAAACACACTAGGACCGTAATAGTTTAGTGTCATTGGAAACTCAGAACATAATCTTCTAATCGTGGTGAATGATCTTCAACATCTCCGATAAAGATCTTCCCCTTTTGTTTTCTTACCTAAAACCTTTCATTATATCCTGGGGAAAAGAAAACATATAAAGGGTGAGCTCAAATGCTCAGTAAGGGTAAGCATGGAGAAAATAAAAAAACCATATACATTTGAGCTTCAAAACATGAACATAATGTTTACACCTAAAAATCATGAGTTGTAACTTAAATCATGGCAGTACGTAAGGCACATGTCATGAAGGAACATTTATCATGCTAAAATAGCATGCGAATAAAACATTTAATTGTGGAAAACCATTAAGCACGTGATATGATTTCCATAGTAGCCAAGGCATTGCTGCCAGGACCATCTAAGTGGACAAAGTCCCTTTCTTAATCGAGTTCACTACTAGTTTCAATCCTGTAACACTGAACTGGATTAACTTACCATTCCATAAATATCTATCTCATGAGATATAATTCATTAACCAATGCATTAGAGGGAGATATAGGTCCCACCCATCTCATAATTAAATCATTCTTACTTGTTCCACAAAATAAACATAAAACATTCATCATAACCCAATGAATAATATGGGTTTCATAAAAATCATCCAATCATCACATAATCCATATAAAACAAATGGATATCATTTCATCATAAGAAAAATCACACCATTTAAATAATAGAGACATTATAGTTGAATCACAAACTTGTTAAATAAGGTCATCTTAGATGGAAAACAGCTTTGATAAAACACTTTAAATGAATTCATGAGGAAAATATCCTTTCTTCTTCAAAATCATTTTATTTTCACAAAATGACATCCAATTTAATAAAAGGATTTTGTTGAAAATAATCCTGAAATCATGTAAAGGAAGCTTCATGAAAATAAGGATTTATAAAACCTTTATAATCCGTTCATGTCGTATAAGTTAAAAAAAATTCTCCTCAAACATTTTTTGGAAAAGTAAAATAGTTCCTCATATGGTAAACAAAATAAATATTCTTTCCATAACACTATGTAAAATTCAAAGACGGGTAAACATGAATTTAAACATACATGGAAGAATATTAAAAACTTTATGAAGAACATTTTTATGGAAATGGATAAAAATATAACCCCAGTAAATACTTATTAATAAACAATCTCGGATAAGAACAATATTGGAATAGTTATCCCTTACCTTATGTCTGATATGCTTTGTATGTATCTGAACCTCCTCTTCTTTGACGCGCCTCTTCTAAACCTCCACATAAGGCACTAGAGTTGGACTTTTGAGGAAACTATAACCTCAATAATGATTTTATGGAAGTTGATAAGGGAAATGGGTAGGGGTTGGTCGAGCATGAATTCTCAAAATTATGTAAAGAGAAGAGGGAGGAGGTGCCCTTTTATAAGGGAGGAGAGGGGCACCTTAAGAAAAAACTTAAAATATTATTTTATAATAAAGTCATATTCGGTTTATAATAGCTCCAAATTGATTTATTTCAAAGCTAAAGTGGGGATGAGTCGAAATAATCTCAACCAATAGGTTTTAGACAAGTTTATGTTACTATTTTAACCTTATCATTTAGATTTAACACTAAGTTAAATAATTTAACTTTTACCGGGTCTTCTTATTATTGTACACTATATGTTTAATAAACGATCTATAACAAGCCAAACGAACCCCAAGTGGTTCATTATTAATATATATACCCTTATCTAAGTCATTTGGACAATCTATAGATTTTTTGGAATAGAATAACAATTTATAATATAATATTTGTTTTAAAAACTATTTTATGCCAATTTTGACACTATTTGGTAATTGATTTTGGTGAAAATCATAACAGCATGATTAGTTCGAACAAATTTTAATAAATCAATAAAAACAAGTCATATTAACCGAAAAAATTATTTTAATTTATAAAACGTCTCAAATTACATTTATATGGGTATTTATAACATCAATTTTGTTAATATTACATTAATAAGTTGATTACTACATTATCATCGTGTCATAAATAAATTAAATTAATTAATGTCTAAAAATTATAAATAAAATAAAATTATGTAGGAAATCTATTTATCTTTTTAATTAATACTTATAGTCACGTTTATCTTATGTATAACCCTATATTAAAAATGTTTTAGTTATTAAACATTGATTTTAATTCTTTTAACTCTTCTTTGAATTAAATAATAATAAATTTCCTAATCTAATCCAAGTGAACCTAAATGATAATATTATATTACTAAGGTTGTTTTTGGTCGAATTATACTTATCCAATAGAATTAGGACATGTGTTAGGGTATTAATAATATAATTTTTACCCTTACTTACACTATTTACTTTTAATCATGGTAAAGAAAAGTAAAAAAATACTTTTCACCAAAAAATATTTTTATCATATTGAACCAAATTTTACTCCTTGATGTTAACCGTGTCTCTTGTATTTTCTAAATTTAACTCACAAAAGTGGTAAAATTATGTTTTCTGTAAATTTTCAAATTCTCCTAGGAGATGGGTAAAAGACATTGAAAAGTTCAATAAAATTTTTATATATCTAAAATTATTATAAAACGACTCCAATGAATTACATTGAACATATATAGGTATTATGTATCAATTTTGACCTAAAATAAATTTAAATAAAATAAATAATTATTTTAATTAAAAGTCAGTTTTTAAATAGTAACCCATTGTTTTCACTATTCATCAAAAATTGAATTTTTTCAGAAAAATACCAAAACATCACCCTAGGATAATTTCAATATTCCGAATCCAAAAATGAAGTCCATTTTGAAAGATAAAATTTATAAAATTTAAAAAAGTGGGTATTACTATTCCTAACAACTAGTTCATAATAATATTATAATAATATCCCATTTGATGAAACTCTGTATTGCGTACTACACACGTTATCGCGGAAGGACTTAACTGCATGTAATGCAAGCCATGTCACAGATGTGTGTAGTGAAATCTCCGTTTGGTGTTGCGTATAACATAATCAAAACTTATTTCATTTAAACATTAAACAAAATCTATACATAATGTTGTGTAGAATAATTTCCACAAAACGAACATGAAATTGTGTGTAACACGAGCGAAGAATAGTGTTGCATATAATGCAAGCTAATACGGTGTTGTGTATAGTACAAGATAATATTGCTATATTTTATAATAGAAGACATCAAATAAATTAAAAATTATATATCTTATTAAATCTCAGGGTGTTACACCACATGTCTCCTCATAAATATTTTTATGAAATATAATTTTTTACCATAACTACTTATAGAACCAAATTTTGAATAATCATTAGAATCTAAGAGGAATGGTTCCTTCCTTCTTGGGGTTGTTTGAATAAGGTCATTGGATCATTTTTTTCCACTCTTTAATAAATTATAAATATATTTTAAGATAAAAATCATCCCTTTTAGATACGTAGAACAACAATAATCTTTATCTTCATTTGTGGTAAATCAAGTTGTTTCATCTCAAAGTTGGCCATTTTTAATTTCAATTATATACACATCATATTGTTTTTATTCTTCTGGTCATCAATGAATTCCAACTTTTCTTCATATCCATTTATTATCCTTATAACTTCATAAGCATCCAATTTGAACATCTCTTTTAATAGTGCATCAAAATCATTTCCCAGTATAATTTGACTTCATGTTCTAAATTCTAGACATCAATTATATTTTTCATATTCACTTTAAATTCATCAATCTTATTTCTACATTTTTTAGGGGGGTGGGCTCATCTTTTTCTTGAATTGTGTTGAGAAAATATTATTCAAACTTTGATAGTCTCTCAATATTCACTATATTCAAATATTCATTCAATTTAAATTGATTAGATATACTTATTTAGTTTAAAACATATTATTTCAATTCCATAACTATATTCACCGATTCCTCTTCAAGCTAAGTGATTTTATTATTAAATTTTTCAAAAATTCCACAAATAAAAGTAAAAAATTCATTGGGAAAAGAATGAAAAAGTTAACACCTGATATATTTTTCATTTATATTGAAATTAATATAACAGTTTTCTATATTTATTATTACATGTAACACTGAGTTTATATTTCATTATACATAATACTTAGTTTAAATGAAACATGAAATATTATTAAAATATTATTACATTGTAAATATCACCCAGTCATTTGAATAGATAGTATGAATAAGATTATAAAAATTATGAAATAAATTTTTTTACAAGATTATTTAAAGTGAATTAATTGGTTACTAATTTATTATAAATGTAAAAAAACCATTTCAAAATAATGGAATTTTTTTAAAACCATTTTTATGAACACAAATGTGTGATACCTCAAAAAATATTAAACAAATATTTTTTGATGAAATATTTTAATTAAATATATATAATATATATTCAACTAAATGATTAACATTAATCCTATTATTTTTTAGACAATAGATAAGAATTAATCCAATTTTAAGCTTAAAAAAGTATTTTCTAAAAATCAGTTGTGTCCCGTTTGCCGTGCATATTTCAAAATTAATTTTTTTAAAATATATAAATTATATTTAAAACAATTAACATAATTTATGAAATAATAATAACAAAATTTACTCAGGTTAATTTTCTCTATTTTTTAGAAATGTATCATTTTTGGATGAATAGTGAAAAATGCTGCATTTTAATTCAAAATTTTCTTTTATTTTAAATTTTTTATAAAGTTAAATTAAATTTAAAATTGGTTTTAAAGTAAAATTAAATCAATTATATATCTATTAATCGAATTTATTCCATTTTAATCATTTTTATATTGATTTTTTATATAGAAACATTATAAGCATTTGAACACTTTTTCTATAAAAATATGCTTTCTCGTCGTGTCTGAGGGATTAATTTTAAATTAATTTTTCCATTTCATTGAATTTAATTTAAAAAAAATGGATTAAATATATATTTTAATAATAATTTATATTATATAATAATACAAACATTATTTTTGACCAAAATGAATAGTAAAACGTGTAAAAAAATACAAAGGATAGGGTAAAAACATATTTACTAGGTGTTAAACTAAGAAGATAAGTATAAAAAATGGTATACCAACTTATCCAACACCCATTGGATGGCTATATTTTAAAAATATCTCTTATATGTTCAATAATGGACCATTTGGGATCCTTTTTCATGTGTAAAATGCGACAACGCCTTTTTTCTTCAAAAAATTACAAGTGTGTCACTCACATCACTTACAATAGGTCACCCCTCTCCTTTATTATTCACAAATTAAATTACTTTTAGTTCAGACAATGCCACCCAAATAAATTTCCAAATTCCATCATCTAATATTATAAGACATAATTTGTTCATAAATCCATCCTAGGAAGGCTTTGGGTGAAAACCTAAGGAGGATACCCAAAGAAGATGTAATAATCTTCAACGATCATATTTATTTTATTTCATACCTCAACTCCTTCATTTATTATAAAACCATAATGATATAATAACATCAGTGTATTTAATATAATGAGATTATTTTATGTT
This sequence comes from Viscum album, assembly GCA_963277665.1. NCBI lineage: Eukaryota > Viridiplantae > Streptophyta > Magnoliopsida > Santalales > Viscaceae > Viscum > Viscum album. Next base: position 115,047,345 of record OY728161.1, read on the forward strand.
AAGAGAATTACCTACAACCATTTCCTCTTCCATCAAATGGGTTATGAAATAATCATTCGTTTGTATGACGAACTACCACATCACGAATATATATTATTCATTTTTCCTTTACCACATCTCATAGTTGGGTATGATGATGGTTTTAGATTATATATATCTTATATTTATTATATATTTATACCTCTAGAGTCAATCTATCATAAATAACTTTTTTACATTCCACATCATTGGGGATATGATTGCATCGATCAAACGTATGATGGACTACCACTTCGCAAAGCGTTGTGATTCATTTTCAATAACTCTTTACATGGAAGATAATAAGGATAATGTTAATATATACATATATGATATACATGACATAATTATTGTATTCATAGAATATTTATCATTTTTTATATATAATGTATCATTTTATTTCTAGCATTTTCAGTCATTGAAAGAAGGTAACATCATTCGTGTACCTGTAGACTATCACCTTCATGAAGTGATGAGACTCTCTCTTTTCATTACCACACCACATGGAAGATATGTATACATATATTTAAAGGAATAATATATTATTTATGATAATATTATCATGTTGTAAATAAAAAAAATTACCGACCTCCTTTCTATAATGATTGTTGAAAAATTGAAATGTTACTCATACATATGTATAACCCACCATATCCATGATCATAACATACATAATTTTTAGAAACTATATTTCATGAATGAACATAAAAGATTAATTTATGTATGAAGTGTTAAATTTCTAAATTACATGACTCATTTCAACAAGGTTCACTTTTATTTTTAGGGTCCTACTTGATTAGAACTCTATAGTTAAGTGTGTTTGGCATGGAGTAGTGATCAGGATGGTTGACCCCTTGGGAAGTTTCCGTGGGTGTGTTTGAGTGAGGAAAAAGAACACTAGAAGAAACCTTCATTGGCCTATTGGGACCTGATGATCTATTTGAGCATGTGGGTGGCCCTAGGGATGGTACCATGTGTCTGTGGGGAAACTAGTGGTACGTAGTTAACTAGGACCAAAAGACCATGTTAAGGAGGGGCATCTGTACTATCTATGGGGCCTGGTTGTTAAATAAAATGGTTAAAACATGAGTAGTTTCCATGAGGTAACCCTTATTAATACTAATCTTACCCAATAATACTTAATGACTAAGTTCTAATGGGATCCTTTTCATTAATACTTGTGTGATCTCCCTCTAGGTGAAACATGAGTACTTCCTAGGAAGGTCACCAATCCTAGTAATACTCTTTCCAAAAAAAATGATTAACTATAGTGTTATAAAAGGATATGGTGCATTAATTTTGTTGTTAGTAGTCCAACTAGTGGTACCTGGTGATCTAGTACCTAATGGCCATGTTAAGTTAGGGTTCTTGTGTTGTTAGCGGGGCCTAATTGGTATATTGGTATCAGACGAGGAACTCATCCTTAAGTATGGTGTCAATTCATGGGTTGAGATGTTGGGTCCCAAAAAATTAATTTCTTCCCAAGCACACATAATAATAGAGTTTTAGTTGTACCTAGTGAATTAATGCTGGTGTGATATCACCTAGGGTACAAACCGAGTACTTTTAAATAGGTCACCCATCCTATTACTACTCTCACCATAGAATTATATAGTGAAAAATTATAATGGGATCTGGTGCATTAATGTTTGTTTCAGTGGGGAAACTGTAGTATCTAGTGATATTTGACCTAATTTCCATGTTAAGGATGGGTTCCTATGTTGTCCTCAAGTCCCAATACTACTCTCTCCAAAGCATGATTAGCTAAAGAGTTATAATGGGATATTGTGCGTTAATGCTGCTGTTAGAGGGGAAACTAATGGCATGTGCTGAGAGAGAACCTAGTGGCCATGGTAAGGAGGGGTTTTTTTCTCTCATTAGGACCCAATTGTTATATTGGTATTAGATGTGTAACAATCCTTATATTTGGTGGCACATCGTGGGTTGAGATTTATGGTCCAAAACGAGGATGTTGAGCCCAAGAATAATTAAAGGCATAGTTCTAATGGGGTATAGTGTGTTAATTCTTATGGGATCTCACTCTGGATGAAACATGAGTACTTCCCATGAGTTTACTAATCCTAGTACTACTCTATCACAAGCATTATTAACTGTATATTTATAATTAGATTTGGGTATTTAGTGCTTTTGTCAACAAGGTAACGTGTGATACCTGGAGAGAGAGGACTTGATGGCCATGTTAAGGTGATGTTCATATGCTGTCAGTGGTGCTCAACTGTTACATTGGTATCATAAGAGGATACAAGCCTTATGTGTGGTGGAACATAAAGGCTTGATATTTTGGATCCACAATGAGTATGTTGTGCTCTAAAGGGCGGTGACTGTAACACCCTAGACTAATAAAGGGTTAAATGACTAAATGATATGACTCGTGTCATTAAGCCGCACCTTTATTTTTGGGAGCCCACCTGATTATAACTCCATAGTTAACTTTTATTATACTAGAGTAGGGATTATAATGTTTGACCTCCACTTAAGTATCCCAATGTGTTTTTGAGTGATAAAAAAACACACTGAAGGAACATGTTTTGAATTATAGGTATGGTCACTAGTCTGATTAGCGACCTCGGGGAGTAATAGCGTGTGTTGTTATGGGAAGGCAAACAAGGTATTACATACTTATTTCATTATTATTATTCTATATATTATGGATCCATGATCAATTTGAGAGTATTCAAAATAAAAAATCAAAACATATATGAAAAAAATTGTTATTACCCCAAATGTGGATTTAACATGGAATTGTTAATAAACAGGTAATAAAATTATATAAGTAAATCATATATGATATGATATATATAAATTATGGTTTTTGAATTTATTTATAATAAAATTATATTTATAATACTGGATTTTTGAATGTTCACTATGGATTTCAAAGACTTAAGGTAAGATATTTCTAGTGTCTCTATTATTTTTTGGAGATATATGCAAATTCATCACTTGTTTGTTTTATGTGTCGTATATACTACCCCTTTAACATGTTATATCCTTAAATCGTCTTAATTTAATTATATTTCATTTTTAATTTGATTTTATTAATTATTTTGGAATATAATTCAAAATATTACTAAATATGTAAGGGATTTTAGTTGCAATTCTATTTCTTTGAGACATATGTCATGTTATGCACATATCTTCTTTTATGAGGTGTATATACAGCCCCTTTGATATGTAATATCATTTATTTATTTATTTTCATGATATTTTAAGATTCATTTAATGTTATAGTTTAATTTTTATTATGTTTCAATGTTACCAAAGTGATAGGGGAATTATGTTATAATGTCATCATTTGTCAGGATTACACATTATTATGCCTCTAGTAGTGAAATTTTATGATCTATCTCTCAAGAAACTCACACATTTTATTATCCAATAATTATTTTTTTGAGAATACATGTTTTACCCACATTTTACACTATTTATGTGAAAATAATTTCAAAATCATATCTCTAAGAAAAATTTTCATTGTATTTCTCTTCAGTTAAAAATATTTTTTTTTAAACCATATAATATAAAATGTTTCAAAAAAAATCTTTGAAAATTTTCAAATAATTTATTAAATAATATTTTACCTCTGTTGTAATTTTTACTATATGTTTTAAAAGAAATCTTCTTCTCATTTTCCAAACAACTCCATTTAAGATTTTTCTAAATATGTGAAAAGTGTCTATTCTTTAAATATTCACACCATGAAAAATATTTCTCATTGTCATCATCACGCAATGATTCCAAGATTCCCTTATATGTTTTCAATTTTCTTTTCAAAAATAATATTTTCTTCAATTTTTGGTAAATTTTTAGATTTTGAATAAAATATTTCAAATTAAACAATGGATTTGGAAAACATTTAAAAATAATTTTTCATGTAGAAAGGCTATATTTCTCATAAAATGTTTTAAAAGATTTTTAATGATTACATTATTATTTTAAAACTGTATTTTCAATGAAAATTATTTCCAAAATTTTTTATGTTTTTTTAGTTTTAATATTTTATTTTCAGTGAAACTTTATCTTCCATATGAACTTTTCCAAGTGATTTATCTTTCAAAATCATTCCATATCTAAGATGACATCCTTTGATTTAACTTATCATTTATTTTCATATATGAACCAGGGATAATATTATTATTCTTTCTTTTAATGGTATGTTATGATGATGATGAGATGTTTATAATACCTATTTATCTTCCATAGGTTATACCCTGATAAAATTGTTATTAAATCCACTACTTTTCATGGGATATTCTATGATGAATTATTGAAATGATTATGAAACTTATCTCTATTCCATAGGTAATGATAGGATGAAATTATTAAAAAACCTATTTCATTTCATGGGATATGATATGGTAAATTTTTTATAGTCTTTTGGAAAACATATGTTTGATTTTTATTATTTGATGGTGGTTATGTTATAATCAAGGACAATGGTTATGTTATAACTAAGGATGGTTGTTATTTTATAACCAAAAATAGGTAAGACCTATATCTCCCTCCAATTCATTAGGTAAAGAATCATATCTCATGAGACATATAGGACTATAATGGGGATTGAACATGGTTCGGTAAGGGACTTTGTCTAATATGATGGTCCTGGGAGTGATATTTGAATACTATGAATGTTTAGGGAGTAAACCCATTCCACTATGAGGAATGATATTCCATAGGGGATGGTGGTGTGTACCACCCATGAGGTATAGCTACCCATGTAGTACCCTAATAAGTATTTAAAATGATCCCAAACTACTAAGGAATTGATTTTCTATGCTTATATGTATGTCATAATTCTATGTATTTTTCCAATGTTATAATCTCATGAATCATGTTCTTTGATTTTCTTATGATTCATGTTTTAAGAACTTTCATTCTTTATCTTATGAATCTGTATTTAAATCTTTGGTATATAGTTTTCGGTTTTAATATGTTATTATAATGTTCTCATACCCTTATTATCGCGTTATGTTTATATATTTCCATTTTTACCTTTGCTGAGAATCTGAGCTCACCATTTATAATGTTTCCTTTTCCATGGTTATAAAGAAATGTTTTATGTAGGGTATATTAATAAAGTGTACTAAATAGGAAGATCTTTGTGTGAAATATTGAAGGTTATTCCCCAAATAAAAATTTTGTACTAAAATATTATAAATGCACTAAACTATTACAGTCGTCAATCATGTGTTTATTTAATGTAATGAATATTCATATAAAAAGATGGAATATTCATGTATGATAAGACTGGGTTTCTATAGTTGGTATCAGAGGAATGGATTAGTTAACTAATGGAAACCAGTATAAGAAAAAATTAGATAGATCCATATGGATATTTATTAGGATATTTCTATGGATGTCTCTATGGATAAGTCTAAGGATGAGTCAAATTATTGGAAAATGTAATGGAGTTTTTGTAAAGTATATATAAAGTGGTTTCCAAGAAATTGCATCCTTGTATGGTCAGTACAAGTAGATGTGGCTATAACATAAAGGTACCTAGGGAATATAACATTGAAAAGGTCATATTGTGATGGACTTGGTCATCACCTTGTAAATGAAAATAGGCCTTTCTACAACCTCTTATGACCTTATCCGGGGATATGCATTGGAAATACAAAAACTATTTATGAACCATCATGATGGATTTAAAGAGATTATGATTATGTATGACCTAGGTTAAATATAATCTTTCATAGATTAAAAAGAAGGTGTCATGATTTATACATCCAACAATTATTTTGTCATAATTATGTGGTTTTCCACTATGATTAGTGTTTCAGAAACTATGATTTTTTGTTTTATTCAATAGAAAGAACTAAAAAGAATTGGGTTAACATTGAATGTGATAAACATGATTACTGATGAGAAGACAAAAGGAATAATTACTAGAGTAAAGATTTAGTGATTATGCCTAATCATTTATCATAGAACATGATTAACAATTTTTACTTTAACCAACATTTGTACTCTCCAATGAATAGAAGGATAGATTTCACTAAGAGTTCAGGTAGTGGATAAAATAGAGGAAAGATGATTTAGTTTCCTATATACTGAGAATGTGGGAAAAAGTACTCTAGGGAATGTCTCAGTAGAATGTGAATATATTTTATGTGTGGGGAAGAAGGGCATAGAGTAAGAAATTTATGAGGGAAAATGATAAATTCAGTTTACACAATGGATGAGAAAATTGGTCTCCCTAAGTCATTATCAATGGATTAATTCTTTTAATGTGGAATGTATGGGAATTATGTACATTTATGTTATTGGGGGAAGACCATAAAGATAATCACCAATTTCGTATGATTAGTGGTTATACTACTGATTGTAAAGAGACTATGAATTAAATATGAAAGGAAGAGGTATTAAGGAATTATATGATGAACACTCGTCAATGCCTTGAGGAGGAGGTTGAATAATCGAAGTTTTTATGAATTGGAATTCCATAATTATGTTATATCAATATATATTAGGATTTCATCTAGGATTTTTTTCTATAGTATATTAAATAATATGTTGAATAATACAGATGAACTAGAGAATATATCTAAATAAAGGGTATACAATATGAAAAAACACATGATTAAGGAAATATAACTCTAAATATGATACTGGTGTTCAAAAAATGTTGTTTATTTTGGATGAATAGGTGATTAATATGGATAAATTAAATTGGATAGTATTGATTACCTTGGAACAGATTAATCATTTATTGATAAAGTGGTTTATTCTATTATTGATGGAGTTTACACATTTCTTATACATGTAAGGAATATATCCAATAATCCATGTTTTATAAATGTAATGAGGAAGAATTTATGTTTTCAATAATGTTTTATGGTAATTTATGTTATTACAATATTTCAATAGAATACATAATGATGGTATTCACATGTTTGGTATGTGAAAATCAAGAGCCACATTATGGTATATGGGGGATTAATGATATGTTGATATTGAAAATTTATACACTTTCTTTATAAATTATTTCATAGTAATCATTTGTATGGGTTATAAGGTTAACCATTTATGGAATGGTTTGATTTTAACATTGGATGATGTTTTAGAGAAAAATTTATTACTTTATGAATATTTATGCATACTTGATAACCAATGTTATCCTTTTTTAACTATAGATATAAGTAATGAATTATCATTATTTTATAGATTTTATTTACTACTCATTACATTAAAATAATTCATATCTTAGTGTAAGAGATGACATATAAATTTATCAAGACACAACCAAAGGATAAAATTGTGCTTCTGAAATAAAAAAATATCAAGTACATTTTTATATGTTCTCAACCTAGATGGAAAAGGAATTACCCAACATTTAAAAAAATATATTGAAGTAAAATATTTTCTGGTTATCATCAGTTTTTAAGATATTAATGACCTATTTTATTCCTTTTTGGTTTCAGGTTTCAAGGATTTTAATCTTTTCTGGGTAACCCACTTTCTGGTGATCAATGATATTTATCACTATCTATAATAATTTACAATTTTATTCAATTTCCATATCATCACTTCCCACATATGTCATTCTATTTAGAAATAAACTATGTTTTATTCAAAATTACTTTAACACATCCCTTTGTATTTTTCAAGAGTATTTTTTATTAACCCTTTTTACGATGTGGGTTTCTATTAAAGAAATTTTATAATGTTACACCTTTGATGACAGAGATGAATTACAAGGTAAAAATTTATTTTAAGGGTGGTATAATGTAACACCCTGAGATTTTTAGAAATGTATTTTTTTAAATGAATTTAAACTTTTTATTATTTCTTATTACACGTATCACTTTGTTTATCTTATGTTACACGTAATTCTGAATTTAAACAATACATGGCATATTATTATTATACGATTGATATCACATTGTAATTTGAATGTAATATTTGAATAGGATAAACTAAATAAAGAAAACATATGTTTTAAAAATTTATATCAAATGATTTATATGTAACCAATTAATTAGAAATTAAAATGAATCCAATTTCAGAATCTATGAAATCTTTTGTTTTGAAAAACCTATTTTTAGGCAGATAAATTCATTTTGCCTAAAAACAAACAAAAGATTTGGTGAATTATTTTATTTAAATTTATATATTATATATTCAATTATGTATTTAAAATTTATTTTATTTGTTTTATAGATAAGAGATATAAATAAATCTAATTTTATGCATAAAACTGCATTTAATAAAAAGAAGATTTTCTGCCTTTGGTGCACCTATTTTAAAATTATTTTTTAACAATTTTATAAATATATATGAAAAACTAATCTTCTTTATTTAAAATTTAATATAAAAATTATTGTTTGAGTAAATGTTTTGGTTACTTCTGAAATTGTTTTTTATGAAAAGTGAAAATTACAGAATTTCAATTGAAAACTGCATTTTCATTTAAATTATTTAAAACGTTAAATTATATTAAAGTTTTCTTGAAGTATAATTAGATAAATTTAATTTATTTTTATCCAATTTAGTTCATTTTAATTATTTTCATATTGAATTTTAATATAAAAACTTTATAATATTTTGAATATTTTCTCTTTGAAAACCCACATTCTTGTCGCGTCTATGATATTAATTGTAAATTAAATTTTTTTATGTATATGAATGGAATTTGAAAAAATGGATTCCATATTTATAATAATAATTATATATATTATCTAATAAGTTTTATTTAATATTTTTCCAAAAAAAAGTAAAAGTAGTAATAATTATTTACTATGGTTTTGGTAAAAACCAATTTACCGGGGGTTAAACTATGGATATAAGGGTTAAAAATGACCCAAAAACACGAAAATCATCCATTGGTTGGTAATAATTTGATTTTATCTCTTCTAGGTTCTATAATTTCACATATTTGAGCATTTTTTAATGTGATAAATTATGGTAGACCTTGTTCAATAAAACATTACAAATGTGTCACTCACCTCAATTATAAAAGGCCACCCACTCTCCTCTCTTCTTCACAACAAAAAAAATTATTTTGGCCAATACCTAACTAAATAACTTTCAATACTCTCTCATATCATCCTATAAAACTTATTTTATTAATAAATCCAACCTAGGAAGGCATTGGGTGATAACCTAAGGAGGATACCTGAAGAAGAGGTAATGTTCTTCAACAAGCATCTTTATTTTATCTCTTCCTCCACCTACTTATATTATTATTAAACCATGAATAAATGATAAAATCAGTATATTAAATATATTTATATTTTTTTATGTTATGTTAATTACCTAAAACCATATCCTATTTCATCAAATTGGTCACGAAACAATCATTCATGTGTATGGAAGACTACTGCCACACGAACTAATATAATTCGTTTTTCCTTTACCACCTCTCAGAGTTGGGTATGATGATGGATATAAATTATATATATGAAATTTATAAAATAATTATACCTATTTATTAATGATATAATATATTAATTTTTATAATTTCCATTCTGTATGGGAGACTATAATGTTGTGTGTGTGTACGACACACTAACGCATCACAATGCCATGTGATTCGTTTTCACTAATTCTTTTTATGAAAGATAATAAGAATTATGTTTATATATATAGATATGATATTAATGAAATAATTATGATATTAATGGAATATTTATCATTATTGAAAGATAATATTTTACTTTAGTTCTTACTTTTCACTCACTGGAAGAAGATAACATCATTCATGTACTTGTGGACTACCGCATTCATGAAGCGATGTGTCTTTTCTTTTCATCACCCTACCACATCGATGATATGAATAAGAATAGTTAATATAATAATATATTATTTATGATATTATTATCCTTTTTAAATATAATATATTTCCTCCCCCTTTCCCATAATGATCATTGAGAAATGGAAGTGTTGCTCATGTATACATATGACCTACCATCTCTATGATTGTATCATACTTAATTTTTAAAAACCATATTTAATGATTAGTAATAAAATTATAATTGATGTATAAATACTATAATAATTTCATTATTTTTATTATTTTTGAGATGATGGAACCATGATCAATTTTATAGACCTAAAATAAAAAATCAAAACATATATGAAAAACAAAGTAGTTATTACACGAAACATGACTTTAACATGGAATTGTTAATAAATGAGTAATAAATGGAAATATTACATCATATATGGCATGATATATATATAATTATAGTTATTTTATAGATTTATAATAAAATTATATTTATTCAATGGGATGTTTGAATGTGTACGATGGAAGTCAAGACATAACGTAATGGATTTCTAGTCTCTATTTTATTTCATTGTGATATATAAAAATTCACAAATTTTTTATCATGTGTGGTATATATACTATCCCTTTTATATGTTATTACATGAATCCTATTATTTTAATGATATTTAATGTTTCATTTATCGTGATTCCTTATTTGGGATTATGATTCAATAGATTACTAAAGTGGTAAAGGTTTTTTGTTTTAGTTTACCGTCTTTGAGAATTTTGTAATGTTATGAACCTATATTATTTTATGAGGTGTATATACAGCCCCATTGACATTCAATATCATGAATCTATTTATTATCATGATATTTTAATTTTCATTTAATTTTATACACTTATTTTTCTTATGATTCAAAGTTACAAAATAGGAAAGGGTTTTATGTTAAAATCTCATCGTTTCTCAGGATTTATCATGATTAAGGGTAAAATAATGAAGTTTTTTTATCTATCTCTCAAGAAACTCATTAATTTTACTCTTATTTGGTTATTTTTTTATAATACAATTTTTTCTTCCATTTCCTCTCTTTATGTACACAATATATCAAAATGATGTTTTAAAAAAAAATCCACTTTATTTCTTTCTTCGACCAAAAATCAAATTTCATCCAAAAAAACGTTCTCTAAAAATGTTATCAATTTTTATTAACATTTTTAAAATATCTTATCAAATATATTTTTACTCAAGTATTAATTTTTATAAATTATTTTTAATGTAATCTTCATATTGTTTTTCCAAACAATTCTCATTTGGGTTTTATCAAAAACATTAAAATAATATATTTTTTAAAATAAACAGAATGAACAGTATTTATCAATTTTATGTTCACATAATTATTTCATTACTCCCTTACAAGTCATAAAATTTCATTTCTAATAAAATTTTTTCTTTAATGTATGATAAATTTTTAAACATTAAATAAATTATTTGAAATTAAAAAAATTATTTTGAGAATATCTTATAGAATATTTTTAAATTTTTAAAGTATTTTTACTCAAGGAATGTTTAAAATGATTTTTAAATATTCATTTACATGTTTCAAAATATATTTTCAAATGAAAGTATTTTCAATATCTTTTATGAATTTTTATACATAAAAATTTATTTTCAAATAATATTTATCTTCCTCAAGAAATGTTCCAAGTGATTTATCATAAAAAATCATTATTCATCTAAGATGAAATCCTTGGATGTAACTTATGAATTTCTTGAGATATAAAGTAAGGATAGAATTCATATTATTTCTCTGAATGGATTATTTTTATAATGAAAGGATTTTTATGAAACTTGTTTCTATTCTATGAGTTATACCAATATTTATGAAACCCACTTCTTTTCATGGGTTTTGGTATGACGAAATGTTCAAATGATTATAAATTGTGCCTATTTTACACATGTTATGATGTGATTAAATTTTTATGGAACCCATTTCCTTTCATGGTTTAGGATATTTTGAATGTTGTATGATCTTGTGACACACATATGTATGATTTTCATTATGTGAAAATGGTTACATTATAACCAATTATGGTGGTTATTTTATAACCAAGGATGATGGTTAGATTATATCAAAAGATAGGTGGGACCTATATAGCCCTATGATGCATTGGGTAATGATTTATTACTCTTGGGATAGATAGTTTTACAATGGAGAGTGAACTTAGTTCAGTAAGGGATATTGTTTGTTGTAATTTTCTTGGATGTGAACCTTGTCTACAATGATGGGTTTGGGGTGAACTCATTAAATTATGAGGAATGGAATTCCACTGGATTGGTGGTGTGTCTCTTTTAGGAGGTGTATCAACCCATGGAGTTCCCCAATATGTCATGTTAATGTCCATGAATACTCAGGAAAGGATTTTTTATGTTTATATATATGCCAGGATTATATGTATTATTACAATGATATAACATCATGACTCATGTTCTTTGATTTCCTTATAATTTATCTATTATGAACTTCCAATATTTATGTTATGACTTAGGATCTAGATCTTGGTATGGAGGTTATGGTTTTCATTTGTTATTATCTATTTCTCATACCATTATTCTCACATTATATTTTTGTATTTCCCTTATGTGACATTATCGAGCATCTGATCTCACCCTTTATTATGTTTCTTTAATGAACTTGGTTCTTATTATTGAGGAACGAGTTTCTTCTTTTCCTTTTTCCTTTAGTGTTTTTGATAAAATTAGGAAAATGGGAAAAATCTGAAATTTTGTGGGTACACGCCATGTACTTTTTCACATGCCGTGTACTTTGGCCGTGTGGGATGAGTACACGGAACGTGTAGGCCTGTTGGGGTTGAGGGGTGTCAAAACTGACTACATGCAGTGTATTAGGTATTTACAATCCATGTACTCAGTCGGCATGTGAATAGTAAGGCGGTGGAGATAGCCGCCAACGGAGCGACCGTACACGCCGTGTACTCATGTCGACAGATGAAAAATGTCGCGGTGGAAAGAAACCGCCTGAGGAACAGTTTAAAAAATGAAAATTACACACCATGTACTTGAGATTACATGCTGTGGAGTGTGTTTTTTCTGCTTAAAACGAGAAGTAGCCTCCTCATTTGGTTGAGGAGGAAGAATCGCCGTTTGGATCTCGGGAGGACAGACCGAGCATTGGAGATCCCCCGATCGCACACCGGGAATCAAATTTTTCTTCTGTCGATCACGTTTGGACTGTACAGTTATTCCCTCCTCTCTACTTGCGTTGTTCTTACCAATTCTTCCTCTACGGGATGTTATTTGCGTTTCAAAGAATATTTTTATCGCATATCTATGTCATTCATGGGAGTTTCGGGGGGTGTCGATCATGAATACCGATTATGGGCAATCGAGGTAGGTGGTCTGGTGTTCATTCCAACTGTTGGGTTGATTTTTGTGTACTATTGTGCTACGAACCGATGTTTGGGGTATCGTATGGATGAGACCTTTGTTGATAACATATCTACAATTGTATAGATAATCTAATGATAAATTAAAACTGCTGTTTGGGATCACTGCTTGGATCCAGGGCCACCCCGGGGGTGCGTTCCACTGTTTATCCATTTGGCATAGATACCCAAGGGTATACCATGATTATTTTCCTGTTTAAAGTTTTCTTGGGTGGAAATTTTGTATAAAATTTCTTGTTATGCATTGGGATTGGCCTGGTTACTTGCGCCTGAGGGAAGTTTTTTACTTTAGCCTGAGGGAATGGTCCTGATTAGCCGGAGGGAGTGGTTATATTAGCTTGAGGTCATGGTTATATTTAGCCTGAAGGTGTGGTTATATTTTCCTGAGGGCGTGGTTATATTAGCCCGAGGGCGTGGTTATATTTAGCCTGATGGCATAGTTATATTCGCCTGAGGGAAAGGTGATATTTATCCAGAGGGCATGGTGATATTTATCCTGAGGGATGACTATATTTGCATGAGGGCATGGGTACATTTAGCCTGAGGGTGGGGTTCGGATTATCTTAAGGGAATGGTTCTGATTAGCCCATAATTAAATTATGTTGAATTGGGAAAATAATATTAAAATGGAAATGTAATTTGTGGTGATAGTTACTTTGAGTACTTATTAGTTTACTACATTTTATTATTTCACACTGTTGTTGCACATTTTCACTGACAGTTAGTCATGTTCCTTTGGTTGTTTCCTACTGGTATGTATTTATCACACCATAATTTGGTCATGTCTTCAGCCCAAATAGACTATATTGATGTAGCTGTCGATAATGGAAAAAGTCTCGATATAGGTACATGATTCTTGCAGAGGAGTAGGAGAGCATGGGACCGAGCTTAGGCTTGCGATGCTACTGAGTCCCTATTGCACTGTTCTGTTTTGTTTTGATGTACTTGTACTTTGAGTTTCATTGTATTGTATTTTAGTGTTTCCTGTTTTGGATGCTTTCATAGAAATAGAGACATGATGCATCATTATATATAACTATTGGTTATCTTCTATTGCAGTTATTCATTTCTAGTTCATATTGTTTACTGATTCCACTATTGTATATTGTATATTTTTTTGCTACACTAAACATTCACAAATGAGGGCATGGTTTTCCCACTATCAGACCTGGGCCCTCGCTTCTAGTCAGTAGCCTCTGGCGTTTGGAGAAATGCGATTGAGGTCATGTGACCAACTGTGTTTGGGGGACCCATTGATTGGCTCCCAGATCTGGGATGTTACAAAGTGGTATCAAAGGAGTTATTTTCTTTGATATACTATTTGGAGCCTTAGCCATGTATAGGACAGACATGGTAGTTGGTAATAATATGTTCTTGGGAGTAGATAACCTATGTACAGGGAAAAACCAGCCCACTTGGTTTATTGAAATTTTTCTGATTCTGTAAATTTTTCAGTTGACTTGATTTTCATCGTTGGGTGACTCACTTGTAGTGTTCTGTTTATATTTTATACATGGGTTCTATTTAGTTGAAACATGATGAGATGAGGGAATTCCATCTCATTCATCATTTAAGAACATGCTAGAAATCAAAATTTCATGCATTCCTTCCATGCCATGTAGGTGCATTAGAAAATGCATGTTGTTGTGATAGTTGTTGTCTAGAAAAGCATGATATTATGATATCTTCTTTGATAAACACATTCTATTTGATAGGGTATTGTTGCATGATATTTTGATAGAATGAACACCAAACCTTGGTTCTTGAAGAGTATGGGCCCTCAATGACCGGAATTTGGTTGATCATCGACGTGTTTATTTTTTTATAACATCTGTCAGATTCCAAGATTTGATTCGCGGGGATTATGGGCCCTCACGGATCTGAATCTAGCACTTGGGTGTTGGTTTCAGTTTTTTTTCTGGGATCCAGAATAGTTTTCGAGGCTTATTGTCCAGAAAACCCAGGATACATGCCATGTAGTTCTATGAACACACACCGTGTGTTCCTTTGTTTGGGAAGAAATGAAATCTTTTTAAGTACACGATGTGTACCCTCTGTACACATCGTGTAGTCTCATCCCGTATCATACATCGTGTGGGCGGGGACACGGGGTAGGGAATGGCTTGGGGGAGAATTTTGTGTACCGATTGTAGATGTCGTATAGGGTTGACCCGGTGTCCACCCGTGTAACTAACAACACGGACATGGGAAACCTTAAGACATACACACTGTGTCTACCTTGAACATGTCGTGTAGTCTGACCCAGGTACCCAGCATTGTCATGAACAACATGGGTTAGTGTTATCTTTCCCAGTACACGTTGTGTCCACTTGGAATACGCTGTGTAGTGTCATCCATCTAGATGGCCATGTAGCGAGAAACATGGGTCACTCTAGGGATTCTTTAAACAGTTCATGTCTTTTTGAAACATGTCACGTAACGTGACCTGGGTACGCAGGACATGACACAAACAACACGGGCCGATGAAATCTTTTCAAGTCCACACCGTTTTTTCATGGGACAGGTCGTGTAGTCTTGTTTTAGGAGTGTCGTGTGGCTTAGCCGTATAGATTTACTCGATAATTCAAGGGGGATTCAAGTACGCGCTATGGATTCAGACAACATGTTATGTGTTTAGGGTGTTACACGGCTAGTTTAAGCTGGAGTACACGCCCTGGTGGATGGCTTGTGAGAACACTCCGTGTAGTATTTATACACATCATGTAGTCAAGTTTTTAAAATCTTGAATGCTTACTTTATTATGTTCCCTTTTTGGCCTCCTCTTTTTTGGTCTTTGATAATCTTTATCTAAGGCATGTGTTTGACCTTGTAGATTCATATCACCTAGAAGACCACCAATTGTTCTCCAAGAGAGCGGAAAAGACTATACTCCAGATATGGCAGTCCACGGGCTTCCAATGGATCCTCCAGTAGATCCAGATGCGGCGCCAGCCGTTATACAAGACACAAGCATGGAGGCGCAACTCCGTGAAGGCATCATGCTGTTTATGCACACCTTCCATGGAGCACTTCCCTCGGCTACATCTATGGCAGAGCTGACATGCATCTTCCAGCAGTAGCATCCACCTAGATTTTCAGGGGATGGCAGACCACAGGCTGCGGAGTCATGGAAGGATTTGATGCAGATGATATTTGAGCTTCTATAGATGCCTCCTCGAAGGAGGTCCAAGCTATCTACATACATGTTGTGTGATTCCACCATGTTTTGGTGGGATGTTACCACCCAGTCTGAGCATCACCAAGACATGGCATGGGAAGATTTTCACACAGTCTTCTATGAATTCTTCTTCCAGGAGAAACTGAGGGCAGATCGAGCTCGAGAGTTCACGAATCTATAGTAGGGCACCATGACAGTGATGGAATATTCTTCCTGTTTCACTGATCTATAGCGTTTTTCACCATTTTTGGTGGGTGACGAGGCGTTGAGAGATCAACGCTTTGAGTATGGTCTTCGTTATGACATCCGAGAACTGGTAAACTTTTTCAGGTTGCCTAGAGTACATGCTATTGTTAACCAGGCACTGATTTTAGAGCAGAACCTGCAGGAAGCTAGTGGTGTGGGCCAGGGTGGTTCAACATCAGTTTTTGGTACTATTTATTCCAGTAAGAGGAATAGATAGATGTTTTTCTCCCATGGTGGCATTACTAGGAAGAAGAATTCTACAAGTGGCCCAGTTATTTTCTACCAGTTTGGTAAAGAGGGGCACACGCGACCTCAGTGTCCACGTGACCCAGTGGAGTGTCGAGCTTGTGGCATGGTGGGTCATCTGAAGCTCTTTTTCGGGGAATTTTTACTAGTGGCTATTTAGAGGTGTTCTCTACAGACTCCACATGCGGGAGAAGGACTAGTAGCTTATTACCAGTCATAAAATTGGGGTACGTCAGGGCGTGTAGGGAGTGATGGTGGTTGTGGTCATGGTAGCCAAACACCAAGATCTTAGAGGTTGTAGGGTGGGTAAGCTCAAGGTAGCTAGGCTGTGTTGCAGGGCTGCGACACTGGGCAGGCATATGCAGTGAAACAGACCCAACATGAACAGGATCCCAGACCTTCTACTGTCAGATGTACTATTTTAGTAGCTTCTGTTTTATCTTCAGTACTTTTCAATACGGGTGCTACACATATCTTTATATCTGTACCCATTTTGGAGAGACTTGGGCTCTATGTTTCTTCTTTTTCTGATATCAGGACGCTAGACAATCCGTTGGGAGTAAGGACGACATGTGTTCATCAGTGCAAGGAGTTCCCCCTTGAGGTTGGTGGGTGTCACTTCCTATTGAACCTCTATGTCTTAGAGATGACAGCATATGATGACATTCTCAGGATGTACTGGTTGGTACCCTTTCGGGCTTTTGTAGATTGATATCATTGTAGGGTGAGTTTCACGTCACCAGAGGGCGGAGAGTTTCTATACATGGGAGAATGGGATGTCCAGGCGAGCCGAGCTGGACCAGAACATCATGGGCGAGGTGGAGTGACATCCCAGATTGCGTGTTTATATCTTGATGACAAGGGAGCGTGTCAGAAGGATTTCCCTACAGTAGTTGATCATTTCATGGATGTCTTCCTGAACATTATTTCAGGTCTTCCTCTGGAGCGAGATATGGATTTCTCTATTGAGCTTGTTCCAGGAGTGGAACCGATCTCTATTCCTTTTTGTTGTATGGCTACACCTGAGTTACAAAATCTCAAAAGGCATTTATAGGAGTTGAATTCAAAGGGCTTCATTTGACCCAGTACTTCTCATTGGGGTTCGCTGGTATTTTTGGTGAATAAGGTGGATGGTACCCTTCAACTCTGTATGGACTATCAGAAGCTTAACTAGTTGACAGTCAAGAACCGATATCCCCTACCAAGGATTGATGATCTTTTTTATCAACTTCAAAGATCATGAGTGTTCTCGAATATTGAATAGAGATCCATATATCATAAGTTACACGTTATACCATTATACATACCGCTTACAGTCTTTCAGAGAAAATATGGTCTCCATGAGTACTTGGTCAAGCCATTTGGACTCACACATGTGCCAGCAGTTTTCATGGATCTGTTGAATCGTGTGTTCCACCCTTATCTCGATTCTTTTGTTGAAGTCTTTTTGGACAATATCATGGTGTACTCTCACACTCAACACGACCATGCCACCCATCTTGAGATCGTGCTGAGTACACTGAAAGAGCGTCAGTTATATGCTAATCTCTCAAAGTGCCACTTTTGGATGGACCAGATTCACTTTCTGTGTCATATTATCTCAGAGAAAGGAGTTTATGTAGACCCAAAGAAAGTGAGAGCACTATTTTCTTGTGTTCATCCTAGGAACATGTTTGAGATACGGAGTCTCTTGGGGTTGGCTGGTTACAATAGGTGCTTTATACATGACTTATCACGCTTAGAAGCACTCTTGACGGGTTTCACTAAGAAGGGTGTGATGTTTATTTGGTAGGAAGCTTGCGAGACAGCCTTTCAATAGCTGAAGGGAATGCTGACATCAGTACTAATCATAATACATCCCGATAAAGGGAATAGCTATACAGTTTTCTGTGATGCATTAGGTATTCAGTTGGGAGCAGTGTTAATGTAGGGCGATTGAGTAGTTTTGTATGAGTCTCGATAGTTGATGCCACATGAGAGTAATTACCAGACGCATGATCTTGAGTTGGAAGCTTTTGTTCATGTGTTACACTTTTGGAGGCATAATCTCTTGGTAGAACATTTTGTGGCATTCACGGACCAGAAAAGTCTCAAGTATATATTTACCCAGTGTGAACTGAATTTGAGATAGCAAAGGTGGGTGGAATACCTTCAGTCCTTCGACTTTGAGCTTTCCTATACACCTGTTAATCGTAACATAGTTGCTGATGCACTGATCAGGAAGACTAAAGTACATGCAATTAATGAGTCTAGTGGTGAGTGGAAGATTATGGTTTTGTTCTCTAAGATGCATTTAGAGGTTCACGATAGTCAGGGGAGATCCTATCTTTATCCTTAGCTATGACTTCTACCCTCCTGGATTGAGTGAGGATGAGACAAATATCTGATTTAGAAGGCCTAGTTCTATTAGAGTTGGTGGAATGTGAGGACCCTCCTCCTAGTTAGACGATAGGCGATGATGAGGTACTGTGTTTCCATGGATGAGTATGGGTTCTAGGCGATATATGCAAGGATCTGATGCGGGAGTTTCATGTTTAGCTTGGGCAGTGCATCCCGGAGTTACCAAAATGTACCATGACTTGAGATGTCATTACTGGTGGCCAAGTATGAAGAGAAAAGTAACTGGTTTTGTTACGAAGTATTCCACCTGTCAGCAGGTGAAGGTGGAGCATCAAAGTCCAGCCGGCCTATTATAGCAGTTACCCATTCCAGAATTGAAATGGGATGATGTCATGATGGGCTTCGTGACTGATTTTTCGAGGTCACCTCGAGACAGTGATGTTGTGTGGGTGGTTGTGGATAGACATACAAAGGTATCTATCTTTTTTCCAATCAAGAAGGCCTTCGGTGTTGACGAGCTCGGAAAGTTGTATATCCAAGAAGTAGTATGTCTTCATGAGGTCCCTCATTCTATTGTTTATGATAGGGATCCCACCTTACGTATCGTTTCAGGATGTGTTTTCAGAGGGCACTGGGTACACAGGTGATTCTAAGTATATCGTACCACCCTTAGATCGATGGCATGTCAGAGAATACGATATAGGTGCATGAGGACATGCTACGTGCATGTATCATGAAATTTGGGTGCTCATGGGAGACGCATATACCCCTAGCCGAGTTTTCCAACAGTAACATTTTTCAGGAAACTATTGAGATGGCACCTTACGAGGCTTTATATGGTAGGTCATGCCGATCACCCTTGTGCTGGATGGAGGCAGGTGAGGCAGCTTTACACGGACCACGTCTTATGCAAGAGACTTCATAGTAGGTCCAGTTGATATAGAAGCAGATGGCTACTGCACAGTCTCATCCGAAATCTTACATTGATCGCTATAGATGACCCTTGGAGTTCTTGGTCAGGGATCAGGTGTTCTTACGTGTTTCACTGAGGCTGGGACACAGGTGGATCAGGAGACGAGGTAATCGTTTGCTGAGGTATGTGGGGCCTTTTGAGATTCTATAGAGAGTCAGGTAGGTTTCCTACCGGTTGAAGTTACCAAAGAAGTACCAGGCCATCCATGACGTCTTACATGTATCTCAGATGCGCTGTTATCACTCAGACATGTCTTACGTTTTTCAACCCGAGGAGGTTGAGCTTCATGTCGATGCATCATTTGTGGAGCATCCGATTTATATTTTTGATAAGAGCACGAGGGTTCTCTAAGGCTGGTCAGTTCCTCTCATGCGGGTGCTATATAAGCATAGCTGAGTGTAGGATGAAACCTAGGAGTGAGAGACCGACATACGTGCATAGTGGCCAGAGTTGTTCTCAGCTTGGTCTTCACCACCCTTGGTAGGGAAATTTAGGGACGAATTGCTTTAAGGGGGGAATGTTTTTAAGAACCCGGTACTAATTCATAAGGTATGGGTTTATTTTTTTCCTTTTTTCCATTAGAGTTTTTGATAAAATAAGGAAAATAGGAAAAATTGCAAATTTTGTGGGTACACGCCGTGTACTTTTCCACACGCCGTAAACTATGGCTGTGTGGGATGAGTACCTGGGGCATGTAGGCCTATCAGAGATGAAGGGTGTAAAAACCGACTACACTCTATGTACTAGGTATTTACACGGCGTGTAATCAGTTGGTAGGTGAATAGTACAGTGGTGGATGCAGCCGCCAGTGGAGCGACCGTACAGACCATGTAATCAGGAATACACACTGTGTACTCATGTTGACGGATGAACAGTTCCACGGTGGAAAGAAGTCATTAGAAGAACAGTTTAAAAAATTAAAATTATATTCCATGTACATGAGAGTATATTCCGTGTAGTCTTATTTTCAATTAAAACGGGCAGTAGCCTCCTCATTTGGCCGAGGAGGCAGAACCGCCATTTGGATATCAGGAGGATATCTGGAGCTTTGGAGATCACCTGATCTCGCACCGTGAATCCGATTCTGCCTCCGTCAATCACGTTGGGACCGTACGGGTATTCCCTCCCCTCTCCTAGCACTATTCATACCAATTATTTCTCTAAGGGATTTTATTTTTGTTTGAACGGGAATTCTTTTATCCTGGATCTACATCGTTCTTGGGCATTTTAGGAGGCATCGTTCACGTATACCAATCAGGGGAAATATAGGTAGGTGGTTTGGGGTTCATTCCAACTGTTGGGTTGATTTTTGTATACCATTGTGCTTAAAACCCATGTTTGGGGTATCTTATGGCTAAGGACTTTTCTGATATGAAATCTAGAATTGTATAGATAATCTAATGATAAATTAAAACAGCCATTTGTGATCACTGCTTGGATCCAGGGCCACCCCGGGGGTGCGTTCCTCTGTTTATCCATTTAGCCTGGATACCTGAGGGTATACTGTGATTATTTTCCTATTTAAAGTTTTCATGAGAGGATATTTGGTATAAAATTCCTTGATATGAATTGGGCTCAGCCCGGTTACTTGTGCCTGAGGGTATTGTTTCACTTTATCTTGAGGACATGGTCTTGATTAGCCTGAGGGTGTAGTTAAATTAGACTGAGGGCGTGGTTATATTTAGCCTGAGGGCATGGTTATATTATCCTGAGGTTTTGGTTATGTTAACTTGAGGGCGTGGTTATATTTATCCTAAGGATGTGGTTATATTAGCCTGTGGGAAAGGTGATATTTACCCTGAGGTAATGGTAATATTTATCCTGAGGGAATGACTATATTAGCCCAAGGGAATGGTTACATTTAGCATGAGGGTAGGGTTCTGATTAGCCTATGGGAATTGTTCTAATTAGATACAAATTAAATTATGATGAATTTTGAAAAGAATATTATAATGGAAATGAAACTGGTGGTGAGAGTTACTTTGAGTACTTACTAGTTTACTGCATTTTTTTATTTCACACTGTTGTTGCACATTTTCACTAATAGTTGGGAACGACCCTTTGGTGGTTTCCTACTGGGATTTATTTCTCACACCCTGTTTGGGTCATGTTATTGGCCCAAACAGACTATATTGTTGTAGGTGTCAATAGGGGAAAGAGTCCCTATATAGGTACATGATTGTTGTAGAGGAGTGGGAGAGCATGGGATCGAGCTTAGGCTTGCGATGTTGCTGAGTTCCAGCTGCACTGTTTTGTCTTGTTTCTTTGTACTTGTACTTTGAGTTGCATTGTATTGTATTGCAGTGTATCCTATTTTGGATACTTTCATAGAAATAGAGACATGCAGCATCATTATATATAACTGTTGATTATCTTTTACTGCAGTTGTTTATTTCTAGTTCATATATTTACTACTTCCACTATTGTATATTGTATATCTTTTCCATTGTGCTACACATTGAAAAATGGGGGCATAGTTTCCCCACTATCAGACCTGGGCCCTCGCTGCGAGTTGGCAGCCTTTGGATTTTGGGGAAATGTGCTTATGGTCATGTGACCAACTATGTTCGGGGCACCTGTTGATTGGCACCCGGATCCGGGATGTTACATTTCTTTTCAACATGTTATGAAAAAAATTTAATATACGGTATGTCTATGAATAGTACTCGATGGGTTGATATTTTTGAGAAACAATAAATAACTATCACCAAATTAGAATATTTTGTTTCATGTTTCTAAAGACACTAATATATTATAGTTATCAGACGTATTTTTGTGTAACTTCATGAATATTCATCTAAAAAGATGTAATATCCATGTATGGGAAGCCTCGGTTCCTATAAAACACTTTTTTTGTTGTTCCAAAAGATTTATCTTCTAAATTATAAAATGTTTGGTAACTCCCATTTGTCATGGATCTTCTTTAGGATGGTTTGAGGAAGAATTTTCACATACCAAAAGATCACATGAAACTCCATTATACTACTGACATGGAAAGGCTGTCCAAAACCAATAATTCACCATTTTGATCATATATATCATTTTCATTACATAAAGGAACATGTCCTTTTTCTTTTTTTGATGAGAGTGTTGACTTATTAATCTATTTATACTCTTTATTTTTTCATTTCATCAATGTCCTGGTATAGATAAAATTATGATATGAAATAAGGCGATCTTCACCAAAATGGTACTTTATTATAGATATCAAAAATTAAATTAAAATCATTAAAAGGGAACAATTAAAATAATAGAGAGACAAATCAATGGTGAACCTTTATTTGATTCCAAAAGAAGGTAACTCATTAGGGATTCATTTAACATTGGGGGGTGAGTCATTTTTGATGACTTATAATCCAATTTATATTTTTATCCCTTTTATATTTACCTTTGTCTCTTGTTAGAGTTGTTTTTTCTGTTGATTCTCTCTTATCATGTTCATCTTTGCGTGAACCAAATCCAACCATATGAACACATATAGATACAAAAAATAACATGGTTAAGACAAAATGATAGTCCTTGGTGTGTACAGAAAAACACCATGATTACAAAACCAACTAGTATAACCCTATGATCCTTACATTAATTTCTCTTGGTAGTGTAGAGTATGCGTACCACACACTTGTTTGGTGCCTCCCACTATTAATAACATCTGTAATTTTATAATTATACAGGGATACTAATTAGAGTCTATAATAAATTTAAATCTACGAGAAGTTATTAGTGTTCTTCAACTTTTTAAATATTATTATTCCCTTTCATAGTATAAAGCCGACCTTTTTTATACACAACACCTCATGTAACCAATTATTCTTCATATTTTTTTCTTATATGTTAAATTAAATTAAAAAATATGTTCTTCTTCTAGTAAATGTCAAAACCAACATGCATGCCTCTTCTTCTTTCACTTTTCATTCCCTCTTCCTCAATGCAACTAAAACTACACTGGATCATTTTCTACTTTGACACACAGTGGTTATTTAGACTGGAAAATCTATTAGGTCTTCTCACCCTTTTAACTAGAACATAAAATTTTACTGTATAATGTAATTGTGTGGAACATCTCTATTTTCTTCTCCAAAATTCCATAAAATATATACATCTATAGAATAAAACACAATTGTGTCAGATATCTTATCGTTCTTTTTCTCATATTTATGTAGTTACAATTCTTCATTAATACATTAATTTAAATCTCAATATATTCTGGCATTTCCAAAACACTTGGAATATCAAATATTTAATTTCCCATTATACCTCCTTTATAACTACAAAAAAACTAAATAAAATATGCCGTAACTGTCTTCAAAATTATTCTTCCATAATTTTTTAATTTTTCCCTTTCTATATATATTCCTAATAGCATGAATTTAAATTTATTCATGCATGAATGGTATTTATAGTCACCTAAAAATATGTGGTTTCACCTTTCGTGGATCAAACCTCCCTAAATCTTCATCATTCTTCAATCATTGAATTATTCCTATTATCTCCATGATAAATTTCATGAATTTATAACACATATAATTATTGATGCATGTATGTAGCTGAATCAAATATGTATTCTATATTCATCATATAGAATTATCCCACCAACATCCACTTTTTCGTCCTCCTTAAATCCTATCTAAATCAAGATATACAAATTTTGATTATAGTTTTCATTAAAGAACTCATCACTTGGAATATTCTTAATTATTACGCAATAAATGTTTTGAAATCCTCTCCACTATTTTCAGCGGATAGGTACTTCATTATTGTTCATGTTTGTGAAACTCCAAATAAACACGAGTGATGTTTATGTCCCTAATTTTTAGACAGATGATGTTTACAAAACTAATGATTACATAATGATTTTTACACAAGGAATACATGATTAATATGAAGAGGCTCTATCATGAATACACAATTTCTATGTACCCTTGGGAATTAGTCCACATGCTTATAGACATTAGAGATCTTCCTCCCCTTCCATGACATATATTGGGCGTCACCATTATGCAATTCAACTCAAGGGATTGAACATGTAAAGATTGACCACATGAAATCGATGGATCATGCCTACTTAACTGACCATGAGGATCAACTTAAAGTACAATCAACTGACCATAAGGACCAACCGTATACATAATATATTTAATTCATGAAAAATTAACTAACTGTGAGAATAAATTTTGAGGTAATGATTTGTGGACCAGCAATACAAACAAGTAACAATATAAGGC
The DNA here is from genome assembly GCA_963277665.1 of Viscum album. Taxonomy (NCBI): domain Eukaryota; kingdom Viridiplantae; phylum Streptophyta; class Magnoliopsida; order Santalales; family Viscaceae; genus Viscum; species Viscum album. Next base: position 115,072,769 of record OY728161.1, read on the forward strand.
CAGAATCACTAGATCGACCGTATGAATAGACCATAGATCATCTAAAGTGGATCGACTATATTATCATACATATCCAACTCCTATTAATTCTAAAATTTTCCAATTATTATAAGAGGGCATCATAATAAACTATATTTTGATATGTATACATTTTGAAAAACGTATCACTTAACATCATCAGAATTCATCTCCTTCATTCAGGGCATTATTTCATTCTTCCGATAAATTTTCATACATATGAAATACATTTCATTCTTTTAAACATCTTACAAGATTGAATGTAGTTCATGATTTCATTTTAGAAACCTCATATTTAATGTGGATGTGCAGCTCGAGTTTACTCCCACTTACTCAATTCCATTCCAACAATAACACAACAATGAAAAAAATGAAGAACCAAACATCTAGCCTTCGACTTTCTATTTTTTCCATTTCTTCTAATCCATTCTAAATTTTCACCATCACCATGAAGATAATGGTTTTTTCATTGTAAGTTCTCTATGGGACATAAAATACATAAAAATAAACTTCGAAGATGTGTGAACAATCTTCACAAAATATAAATTCATCTCATACTTGGGAACTTTTCCACTGAGTGCTTCTTCAAAATCTCAATGATTTTCTTCTTCTCTCCAATTTTTCATCACATACTCACATCAACCTAGAATGATACTCCATAAAACATAACAAGAAAATACAACACACACAAAGTTAGTTCAACAGAATTCAATTCATCACCTTAGGGGCCTTGAAGTCACATTTAATTAGGCCTTCCATCATGAGATTAGACTTTTGTATTGTTAATATATAATAAATCAGGTTCAGTTGGTGATTTCCATTCCTCCTAGGGAGGGATGAAATTGGATCCATTGAGATTCATCGGTGCATGCATTTAAGGTTTGTAATCTGGTCAACATAATATATATATATATATTATCTAAGAACTTTACATTTAAATATAACTAGAAATATATATATACACACACACATATATATATCACACACAGATAAATATACATAAATATAAACACATACACACGTGCACGCGCACACACCCATATATATAATTGTATATCAAAAATTTTTATACACACACACACACACATATATATATATATAACTATATATAAATATAATAAATATACATATAAATATAAATAAATATATGTAAATATTTTTATATAACTATAAATACATATAACTGTAAATAAATGTGCATAAATATATATAAATGGATATATATATATATATAATTGAATATCAATAAATATATATAATTAAATATATAAATATATGTTTATATAAATACATATGTATATATATAAATATAATTATAAAAAAAGAAAAATAATATATATTGGTGTATGTGGGTGAAATTATATGTAAATATATACATATATAAAAATTATCTAATTACTAATTAATAATTTATGAATAATCAATAAATAATGATTAATAATTAAAAATTACCCAAAATAATGCAAAGTTATAAATAATAATTGATAGTTTTAAATAATAAATTATTAACTATTAACTATTAACACATAACTAAAATTTTAATTAATATTATCTACTATTATTAACCATTAATAATTTCATGGTTGTTTTTAAAAAACCACTACTTAAACAAAATAAAAACTAAAAATTAAAATTTCATATTTAACAATAACTTTGAAAACCACCATTAAATCCCTTTTCTTCCTACTGAATACTTTATAAAGTGTGTATAAATTGTAAATTAAAATATAAAAGTTTTAGAAATTATCTATGAATATATTATAATTGTAAATATAAAATGATTTATTAATTTCCTATCCAAATAATAATATGGAAACCTTATATATTAAGCTATATCATGGTTTTCCATAACATTGTCCTTGTGCTCCATGAGAGAACCATAGCCGCAAAATGCTATGGTTGCGACCCCTCCTCTGATATTGGGGAGGGTGCTAGCTCTCGATTGACTCGACCTTGTGTTCTTTGTAAGGAATTGTCAGCTTTTTTTCTTTCATTCATCCCTCTCCCTTGAAGCCTATAGATACCTTTTGATGAGAGATGCCTAGACCATTCATGAAATGTTGGATTCTCCCTTTGTGGTGGTTTGGATCCGATTACTCAGCCCCCCCCCCCTACACTTTTAGAATCCCACCCTTCTGTAAATATTTTCTTATTCCAAAGGTAGGTTTTATCTGACCGACCGAAGGACCCTCACTGGAAAACACCCAGTTCATGCTCATCTTTACTTTGAATTGGATATTTCTGATGCATTTTCCAACATTTATTTGGCATGGGGTTGATGGTGGATATGGTTTCAAGAAATTCATTATTTATTAATTGATAATCATTTTTTTCTTAGTGTTAAATCTATATGGTCATGGCTTTGATATATGCCATAGATGAAGAGGTGCAGCAGGATATACACGACCAGTCGTGGATCGAGCTATAAATGTAACCAATAGGTCCACTGATGGGGCTATTTTGTCTCGTCCCGTAGTTGAGAATGTAGTGGGGGGGGGGGGGGGTCCTCCTGGTAAATCTTAGACCAATGGGTTTGTTAAAGTAGTAGATGAGGTAGTGAAAACAATAATTGGGAGGATTATTCCAATAATTCTTTCTCGTGATGGTGAGATCAAGACTTAAATCATTACACCTATGAGACTTGGGTTGAAGAGGGAGGCATGCATTAGTAGTGATCCCTTCAGTGGTATGATTATTATGATTATTGGTAAGAACATGATACATAGAGTCTAACAAGATGGGAATGTGTGGTGTTTACAGTGCCAGGAAGCTATTGTCTCTATAATATTGGATCATTTGAGAAGGGACCATGGAATACATAGTGGTGGCTGGTAGTTCATGTTTAATTCATTGAAGGGTGATTCGAATGGGTGTATAGGGTTCACGAAAGGTGACCAAACTTAATCTCAGTAGGCCTGAGTTTTATGTCCGGATAAAATAGAGGGGTGTCCCGAAATGTTTGTTGAAGACATAGATTTATCTTTCTATCTTAAATATTAGGAAATATTATGAGTATTTAGAGTGGGAATTTTTGGAAAATGATAAGGGTTAATTTAGGATGGCTGAATATAAGTAACAAAATTAGTTCTGATGGGAAGCAAGTTCAGTTCTTGAGAAAGATGATGTGGGGATTCAAAAGATGGATGTTGATCCTTCTATTAAGGATAACTCTGGTGATGATAGTATCTATATGAATTCATTTGAGTATAAATAGGAGATACAGGTTGAATGGAATGATCATTTAGGGAGGAAATAGTGGAAAAATTTAGGAAGAGAAGAAGTTGTAAATATTATTCCATATTTCCCCTGACCATAGGGATTCAATCATCATGTAAATTGAGGCGATTTAATGGGATAGTTCAATATTTCATTCATCCAGAGCATCCATCTACCACTATAGATCCTAAGGATGTATTTTTCATCTCTTGAATATTATATCCAGATTAAATATTGTTGTATCTCATTGTGGTAGGAAAAAATGGAGATGACCCAACACTTGTGATAGATTTTACCATTCACTAAATGGAGGAGATTTTGGGAAAGGATTTATGCATCAAAGCCGCACATGAGGATATTAATAGGATGTATGTAAGAAAATTCTAGATCAATGTCAATAAAGATAAAAATTAATTGATTTATTTTCAATATAATATTTTACTCCTAGGTTCACTGCTACCGATATTATGAGTAGAAAATTAATTTTTCATGGGGTGCTAATTTGGGCGACCGCCAATTGGCAGTCCCTATTGATGTTATTAGTGACCATCAAATGGAGGTTAATGTAATTTTACACCACCAATCCCTAAGGGCTAGTTTGGCAGGGATGATACAGGGAGAAAAGAAATGATATTGAGGGGAGAAATTGGTTTCTCGTGTTTGGAGAGATAATTTTAAGAGGAGATAAATTATAAGAGGATAAATTGAGAGAAATAGATTTCTCTCCTACTATTGTTATTAAATCACCTGAAAATTGGGTTTATTTGGAGAGAAATAAAGGTGGAGGATTTTTAATATTTTAAAATTCCAATTTTATCCCTATTTTCTACATGTATCACAATAGAATTTCTTTTCAACTCTTTTAAAAAGATTCACCAATCATGACGGAGAGAAATCCAAATCATTTATTTTCTTTTACTATGTTATTGATCCAAACGTAAGGAATGAAATAAGAATCATTTCATTTCATTTTATTTAATTTATAATATATCAAATAATTGTTTTCATTTACTAAAATCTCACCAAAAAGAAGCTAAATTCCCCCCTCCCTCTCACTCACCCCTCTCGACCCTTGTTGAACTCGACACCCCCTCCCCCCCACCCATTTTGTCGTCCACCATCCATCTACCTTCATTCCACCATGTTCCATGCTGGCCAAAATCCATTTAACTTTTTATGCCAACACCATGTGTCCTCATGGCTATTTCTACTGTAGATCACCAGTGTTCCCTAGCCATGACCCTGATAGCAGTCGCATCACTGTTCCACCTGCTGAAGCTCGGTCGATCCAGCATTCTTACCTGCCCTATGCATACCCATGACAATGCCACCTACGGATACCTATCAATCCCAATTCATGATCTCCATCCATGAAAATGGTTATATTTATTTACCTCTTCGACCAATTTAAGTATTTGATACTTTCTTTTCACCAATTATAATTTCATTTCATGGAGTCGCATTTGGGTTTTTCACACCTCATTTTGACTTAGAAGGCATTGAGTTGTTCAATGTGGCCTCAAATTTCATGTACCTTTTCTATTATATATTTTTTGGAATTAGTCAATTTGATACTTCATTTTAACAATTTTTCATTCAATTACCTTCATTTGCATTAGGTTTATTCATACATGATTTGACTTGGAAAACATGAAGTTGTTTAATGTAGCAACGAATAATCCATATTCCTCAGACGTTAGGTTATTTTCTTTTCTATATTTTATCATTTTTTACAATTCCTAATATATAATATAAACATAATAAAAATTATCCTTTAATAGTTTTTAATGACATGAAGATAGGTGACTAAGTGTGTAAGCCTGGTCACCTAATCACAATAATTGATTCCCCTGAATTGTATACTATTTCCATCTGATATCTCATACATGTTTCAATATAATTACCTTATCCAAAAATTCCTTTAGGAAATCTATTATATTTCATCAAGTCTCATTAACAATTTTCATCCACTACTCCTAGCAGATTTTGAGTTGTTGGAGTGCTCTCTTCACTCTTATCTTAAAAGGCCTCCATCGCTGAAAACTCATGTTTAGTAAGATGTTATAACTTTTCCTTTTCCCCTTGATTATTTAATTTATATATATGAAAAAGTAACCATTATCAATATTAAATCATTTATTTTTCTATAAGGGATTAGTTAGTCCATGTACCCTCATAAGTGAAATTGCCTATTTTTATGATTGGTGAATACACCATTCCGAATTGATTCATACAGTATATACATGTTGGTATATCAGCTGGATTGTAGGTAGTAATTTTAAAATTATGTTTCTCATATATACTAATCTTCATCCATTTTTATAATTCAATACTAATTCAACCTATCCTGGTCAAATTAATTAGTCCAAATGAATACTTATGATCATACGCATTGAACACACCTAGATCAAATCATGATCCTATTTTGAATGGTCATAATAATTTAATGACCTTAATAAATTACCTATTCATAAATCTTTGAAATTGTGATAAATGTTTCTTAATATGTGGAGTATGATTTTTGACCCACATAGATTATTTCTTCCTTAGTTACATCAATGTTTTACAGTAGAATCATCTTATTTTTGGATATTCAACTCATTCACAATTACATTTGAATCATGTCTTTGGATAATTTTCCAAGTATTTTGATATAGAATTTATAATCATTTCAAATTTATTAATAACCATGTAAAGTACCTTCCTTGTTAGAAGCTTTAAACTTTTGATGCTTCTTCTTGTAGATAGTAACACATTTACTTCTAAAAACATAAATTTACCTTAGGGTTGGATTATATCAATAAATAATCTCATAGGCTGTATTCAGTTTACATGTACATAATAAAGATTAATTCACCTAAAAATGAGATTTAGGATAAAAAATCACGATAACATCAATCCTACATTAGTTATCAATAAATTAGGAAAAATAGATTTTCCCATCCATGGATTTGTGTGTCATTGACAAACACACATCCACATGCACTATCATGATAAATCATTTTGACTTTTTTTCAATTTTTGTGAATGTTTTTCAATAAATTATTTTTTTACTAGTATAGAATATATGTCTGTGATCATGTAAGAATATGGATATCTCACAAATTTTATTATATACCAAGTTCTATAAATATATTTTTCTAATATGTCTAAGCCCCTTTCGACATCCCATAGAGACTTTATTCGCATCCTCCATGAGTATATTGTACATAGAAAAGAGACGTAATAATGAATTTAATATTTACAATAAAAATTAAATATAAATCTTGAGATTCCTTATCCCTAAAAAAATTATCTACATGATCCTTTTCCAAATCAACTTCCACAATTACAGGTAAATTAATCTCATTTCCAAATAATAACATTCCAACATGAATGTAAAAACTTTCACGTATGAATTGGGTGGATTTTTCATAGATGGTTGAATAACCAATATATTTTCATCCAATTATTCCTTAAACATCCTAATTTTAGTTCTCTAATTTCTTCCTTAGAACTAAATCATGTTACTCAAGTGCCTTGATTTGGTGTCCGTCTATCTCATATTTGTATGTTATTTTGAAAGTCCATTTACACTACCTACAATTCCATCTTCCTGATCTACTACATACACTAAAAAATAGTAATTCAAGAATAGTGGTTGTTCTAATCCTTGAAATACATTGATAATATTTTTTTCATTAATAAAATTATAGGTAAAATTACATTAGGCTATCTCAGGAAATGCTTCCCCGATAGGTAGAGATTGAATTATTAGAACAACTAAAAATTATTTATTTACCTGTCTATATATCCAAAACTAAAAAATCGGAATGATGAATTTACCGTACATATCTCACTAGTTTTTCATTGATAACTATAGATGTATAGGAAATGGATATGTCTATAAATTATAATTCAACTGAAATATGTTTTAGCTGAATTACAACTATCATCTTATAAACTACAAATGGATTAAATTTTACACTTCATCCTATGTATATAAATCCTATAAATTTTCCCCTTCCATAAAATTCATAAATAAATTTTACACTCCCTTGACCCTTCAGTTTTTATGGATGTTTTTCCGGATTTACGTCATTCTATTCTTCTATGTACGGTGCAATAGAAAAAACCTTTTGTTTCCGCTCATTAGAAATAATTATTTTGAGAAAAATGAATAGAAAATCAAGTTATGTAATATTGGATTTTTCACATATTCTTTTCGTAATGGATGATAACATGTTCAACTTGTATAATGATTGATATAACTATTGTTTTATTTTAATTGCCGATCCTTCTTCAACATTTATAATTGAAAATATATTTTCAACTTCTATTTTTTTGATGAAGTCTCATAGAACCATGTACTCCATATTCGAGTCTCCTTTTGGACTCTTCCTTTTTTACTTTTGAGGGATAAATAATCACATTGTGATAAAACCTTCACAATAAAAACAATAGACAGTAAAATCATATTGAGTAAATACAATTCATCACATCAGTCTTTCACTTTTTTACTCTTTAAAATATATCTTAGTAATGGATCAAAAAATTTTGTTATGCAGTAGTACGAAATTCCCAATTCTTTTTGGAAAACATTGGAATATGTCCAATTAAATGGTGGGCACTAGGAGGTTATCTTCAAAGATGATAGGTTTTCTAATTTTCATCCTTCCAAGAAACTTTCACTAGTGGATACATTCTACTGGAATGTGAATCAAATGATAAAGCCAGGGTTACGACCTTCGTGATGGCTTCCCAGCCAGCAGGAAACAACCATATCAGCATGTATTTATAGTTCTGACCAATCGATATAAAAAATCATGTATATGTATAAATAGAAATCCCAATTCAAAATTTTCTGACAGTTCAAAGTGTTTGGGGTTTTATGGTATCTCATAAAGGTGGATATGAGGTTATCAACGCTGATGAAATCCTAGTTTATTAGTTCTGGATTTTCCTCTAGAGTATATTTTGGATCAATACATGCACTCTAAATATCCATGAGATGAAGAGAAAGTTGAATAAACATAACCAGTTTGTGCATATACCATATACCACCCCCATTTGAACCATTAATGATAACACGATGTGGACTCTCAAAGCACAATCCTGTCTGATATCCCTATGAGAGGTCATCCTACCAGCCTTGATTGATGGCGATGTTATCTCCAAAAGGCACATGCTGTAACACCCCGAGCTTTCATGATACACTTCTCTTTCAATAATGCAATAGCTTGCATTGTACGCAAGTTCGAGATTCTAACACACCGCGACCAATCAAAATAGCCATTATGAATAGTAATACCCACTTTTTGAAATTATATACATTTTATATTTCGAAATGGACTTCATTTTTGGATTCTGAATATCTAAATTAGCCTATGTTGAATATTTGGTATTTTTCTAAGAACTTCCAATTTTTTATGAATAGTGAAAAATACTTAAAAACAACTTTTTTTATCAAAATAATTTATATTGATAGATTATACTATTGAGTGGTTTTAAAGTATAATTAGTATATATTTTTACAATTTTATCCAATGTTGGTCATTATAATTAATTTAACATTGTAATCGGACATAAACAATTGTCAATATTTTGATATATATTGTTTCTTAAAAACACGCTACTTGTTGTGACAGCGGGAATTAATTATAAAATTAATTAATGCAACTTATATGTTTGTAATTTTGTAAAATAGACATCATTTTTGAATTCAGAATATCAATTATAGCTTAGGGTGAAATTTTGGCATTATTCTGAAAAACTTCAATTTTTTATGAATAGTGAAACCACTAAGTGGTAGTTAAAAAACTGATTTTTTGTTTAAATGAAACATTACCACTTCTGTGATTTGATTTTCAAAAATCCGACATACATGGTTTTAATTAGGAAGTAAAATGTGGTTCAATGGTATTAAAATAATTTTTGGTGAATAGTAACTTTTAAGTTTAATTAATCGTGATTAAAGGTAATTACTGTAATTTAAGGTAAAGATAATGTTATAATAATAAGAAATGACCTTGACACATTCCCTACCCCTATTGGATGAGTCATGGCCGACCAATACAATCCATGGGTCATCTTGGGGACCCCATGGAGCCACCTTGGTAGGAAAATGACATTAAAAACCTTTTATTTAATGTTAAAATAAAAATGTCACAAACATGAGTTGTTTTACTAAAACAATTTTTAAATGGGGTTATAAAAGTCATATTTTTAACTATAAATATTAATTATAAATCTAAAAAGATTTACTACATCATGATATTTTTTTTATAATTTTTAGACATTAAATAAATTAAATTATTTATGACACCATGATGATGCAGCGATTACCTCATTAATTAACGATTTAAATAAAATTAAATGATATTGTAAAATATAAGGCTTAAACTTATAAAAAAACTATTGGATGAGAATATTTCGAACCCTTATCACCTTATCCTGAAAATATATCATTGTGGAACCTTTAGAATCTGAAAATAATTTCATAATAATGTAACATTTCAATCTTTCCAAGAGTGCCCCTCCTCTCCTCTTATAAAAGGCCCCCACCTCTACCACATCATTCACACCTTCAATCCATTTGGCTCGGCCAACCTCTGACAAAATACTCTATAACTTCCCTATCTTACTCCTAGAAGCCTAGCGTTGGGCAAAATTCTTCCCAAGGAACCCTTTGGCTCAAATCAATAAGAGTTACCCGATTTTAAGGTAATGTCTTCTCTTATGTTATTTTGTTTTATTTTGCTTCTCCAACCCCCTAAACTCTTTTTATTCATTTCTTTTGTAACAAAACCAGTATCCTAAATATACTAGGATTTTGTTATAAGAATGATTCTAGATACACTTACACACACCTACATCTAATGGTTAAATAAAATACTGTTTCTGTGGATGGCGAATTTCTTCCTCACGAAACGATGATTGTTCAACACTCATATAACACTTTCAAAGGTGGCCATTAAGAAGTAAATATAGTTATATATGATATATAATATGTTTATGTTTTAATTAAGTTTCTGTATTTTTCATTTATGGCATACCTTTATGGTTTCCATTATGGGTAAAACACGATATTTTCATTTTAGGAAGTGCGGTCTACCGCCCCCTCAAAGTGATGTGAATCGTTAATGACATATGTGGGATGTATAAATGATGCAGTAAATGGTATTATACATTATATTATACTGTAATTATAGTAAAACTTTATATAATTATAATTTCATTCCATTAAATATGAAGTATAAATGAAAATAGCGTTCATGCGTAAGTACGACTTACCGTCTCCATGAACGGTGCATTTCATTTCTTACCTCTAAATGTTATGCAATATTATAAATGCATGTATATAATTGATATATATGATATATATGATATCTAAATCATGAATATAATTCTGGATATAATGTATATTTCACCACATGAACAACTTGTAATTAGAAGAAGTTTATTTTTGACTCAAGTACCAAAGATCGACAAAATGACTGTTATTAACTTAAATAATTACATAATGTTCATAACATTGTAATAAGTGATATAAAATGAATAATTAACATGAAAAGGGTTCTTAAGAAAATATAAATTAACTCTAGTTTATTATTCAGTAGGTTAAATAATGATCGAGTCAAGTCGGACACGAGGTAAGGGAATTTCTTAACCCAATTTCAATTCTTTGGGTTAATCTCCTAATTTCAAATTATGTTATGATATTATTATGTCCTATCTTGTATTTGTACTTTATTTATGTGTACTTATATTGAATACACATAATAGATCTATTTTATTTAAAAAAATTATCTTGGTAAGGACTTCGTCTCAATCTCCTTTCATTGAGTCATATTTTGTTTTATACACAACTTTCTTTTATATGGTGTATAAACCCCTTTGACTTTTATGTTTATTCAAAAGAAATCTTTTTTATATGAAGCGTTTTACTAAACGACAAAAAGGAATGTTTTTATTGCCGTACATATGCGGCGACAATGACTTTTCTGCCACCGTGACCATTATTTGAGTTTCAGCTTCCTCTAGAAGCCATAACTTTTTTTAAATGAAAAATAAATACAATGTTTTTATTTTCATTAATTTTGGTATTGAAAATGGTTTTGAATGTGTCTTTATTATATCAATGTGTTGTATTGATATCTTGTGATTTAAATGTGGAAATTTTATGTTTCCTTTATGCATGTTTTATGTGATACAATTTTGTTATGGTTTATGATATGTTTAAACCTGTTCATATGAGGAATGCATTGGAATTAATAAGTGACGGGTGGAGCCTGTTATAGCTCCTAGATGCATCGGTAGTTCTCATGAGACAAACTAGTGTCTTAGAACGAGGCCTTGACAAAATCTTATTTGTAGTCTTGGCACGAGGCCTTGGCTACGTGGTTATGATAGTCTGGAATTATGAATTCCATCATTATGAAAGTGGTTATTGATATTGCATGTGATTATTCGACTAGTAGAATATTAATGTGAGTAAGTAAATTGAATTATTTAATTTTATTTTTTCCATATTATGCTGAAGTTCATGTTTAAAAAGGCTTTTGTTTTATTTATACATTACCTTAAATGTTAATGTTTATTTATGAAAGCTTCTGCAATATTGTTATCCTTACTGAGCATCTGATCTCACCCCTTTCAATGTTTTAATATTTTCCAGGATGTGAAGAAGTATTTTATGAATGACCTGCAGGGATAGTCATAAGAGGATAGATTTTTGGACTCTGGAGACTATATTATTGTGATTTTTCACATTATGATGTAATGTAACATTTATGAATGTATCTAGTGTTTCCAAGGATACTAAACTAATCGGTCTTTCGAGACTTGATCTTTTGTGATCATGCCAATGTTACGTAGTAATGCACCGACTCTGGGTAGAGGGGGTTGGGGCGTTACAGTTGGTATCAGAGGCAGTTTAGTATTAACCTTGGAAGCTAGATTTAGATAAACTCTGTTTAGAGCACATAGCCCAAAGATAAACTTTGAGGATTAGTATAGAAGAACATCCTAGAATTTTTGTATTATAGATATTTTGTGAGTTTTCCAAGCAATACATCCATGTCTGGATACGAGAAGGTTGAGGCGGCTCTGTAACAGATGTACCTAGGGGTAAAACCTGAAAACAGCACTTTGATCTAGACTCGAACGGGAACTGGTGCACGACAACGGGCCTTGCTGCACTCTTGGTTACGACACACCCGGGGGATATGCTTAGGATAATTCTCATTTTATTTAAAAACCAATATGAAGGGTTATGAGTATATACTTTCTCAAGGAAAACATTATTATGATTATGGATTATATCCATAAATAGTTCAATTAATGTTAAGTGTTTTACAAGTTTGGAATTATGTATTTTGTTTCATAAACTAATATTGTTTATTCCATTGTTTAGAAATGGCGCCTTGTGGAAGGAATGGAAATTGTATCAATGCACGCACTCCATGTAGGGATTTCCCTCCTGGTCAAGATAATTATTGTGGATCTGGAGATACAACTGGTGCTGATCAACTTATTACCAAACCGGGACAACTCACTCAGGTTATTAATAATAACCTTACTCGTATGGAGCAGCCTGATCTGCAACATGGAGGATCTATTTTAGACCACTTCATGAGGCAACAACCGCCAACATTCAATGGAATTGAAAATCCCTTAGTAGCTAAGCAATGGATAAATTCCTTAGAGAAAATATTCCATGCCTTGGGGAGTAGTGAAAGGGAAAAGGTTATCATGGCAGTTTACCGCCTTACTGGAGATGCTGATCAATGGTGGTCATTGATTCAAAATACAAATGAAGATGAAGAAGTATCAAGTATGGAATTGAGAGAGTTCAAAGATCTTTTCTTAGAAAAATACTTTCCTCGTGACCATCAAACTGATATGGAAAGGTAATTTCTGAGTCTGAGACAAAAGGAGGATGAGAGTGTCGCAAAGTATGAGGCCAACTTTACAAGGTTAGCGAGGTATGCTGCAGATTATATATGTAACCCAAGAAGTAATATTGATCGTTTCTTTGATTGGTTAAAACCATTTCTCTGTCGAGATTTTGTATCACAATCCTTCTCATCGTACGAAGATATTTTCTTGTGTGTTATCAAGACAGAAAAGGAATTCTCTAAGTCTTATGAGAACAAAGTAAAGCAAGAGAAGAAGAGAAAGGTGGAACAAAAGACAGGTAAAGGGAAAATGGGAAAGAAGGATTTTCCATTATGTGAAAATTGTAGTAAGAATCACCACGATGCTATCCTAAAAGGAATTGGAGTTTTTTATAAATGTGGAGAAAAAGGTCACCAGGCACGTGATTGTAAGGGAAAGAAAGAGGATTTCAATGTTGAATGCTTCAATTGTAGGGAAATGGGTCATTATGCAAATGAATGTCCTAAGCGTCAGGGAAACTTACCTCAGAAAAGGCTAAGGGATCAAGGACAATTTTATGCTGTTACTACAGTTGAAGTGGAATAATTAATGTATTGGTGATTTTGGACTCAAGAATTATATTATGGTTATAATAATAATGTGATATATATAAGGATTGTATTGCAGTACTTGTTGTTTTCATTAAGGTTTCAATATGATGACGGTAATCATATTTTTAGTATGTGACAATAAGAGATACTTTACTTTGTATGGGGAATCTGATGTTACAATTGATTTTGGAATTTAGAGTCCTTTTAGAGAAAGTGTGGACAGATGTATTTTGGATAACTATAAAGGTTGGAATGGATTAAGTTGAACCTTGGATATTATTGTTTAAGGTTAAAACATTTTTGAGGAATATTTTTGGAATATTATAATACTATAGTTTTTGGAAAAGGACAACTTGCAGGTTGGGGGATAACCCGTCGCGTCAGACAAAGCTGTAGGAATTGAACCCAAAACCATAGTGCGACAGGCCTTTATTACCTACCACTAGCCTATAGGAAGTCCCTGGTTATTACAAAATTGTTTTCCTAATCTAAATGGTATGTGCTAATATTTTGAACCTTGTACGATTAGGATAAATATAATATTTTTGAGTTCTAATATCTTTTTGTGTGAAAGATGAGTATGTGGTAGAAATTAGTCGAAGGTTGAAACTATACTTTTCAAGCATAAATATATATATACCTATCTCTTATTCAATGAATAAATTAATTCTTAAACTTTAGTAAAGGGATATTAAAACAAAAAATGTGTAATCCTAATAACTTATGTCTTGATGAACTGATAATATTTTAAATCAATATAGATTAAAGGCTTTGAGGCCCTCAATTTTATACTTGTTTGTGATTGATGACCTCAATCACTCCCTACACATATTTACATTTTTCCTCCAATTATATGTCTCTAATTTCCACCAATTTTCTCCTTATCGAGATCATAATTTGGTGGTGACTTTTTCATTTCCCTTTCCCTCTTATTAAGGATAAATTTTATTAACCTTATTTCCGAAGTGGGTTTTCCACAAAGGTATTTTCTATTTTCAACCATTTATTTTCAAAGAAAAATTTCAAATTGCGAGGACGAAATTTATTGAAGGAGGGTAGAATGTAACACCCCGAGCTTCCACGATACGCTTCTCTTTCAATAATGCAATAGCTTGCATTGTACGCAAGTACGAGATTCTAACACATCGCGACCAATCAAAATAGCCATTATGAATAGTAATGCCCACTTTTTGAAATTATATAGATTTTATATTTCAAAATGGACTTCATTTTTGGATTCTAAATATCTAAATTATCATATGTTGAATTTTGGGTATTTTTCGGAGAACTTCCAATTTTTTATGAATAGTGAAAAATACTTAAAAACAACTTTTTTAATAAAAATAATTTATAGTGATACATTATACTATTTAGTGGTTTTAAAGTATAATTATAATATATTTTTACCATTTTATCCAATGGTGGTCATTGAATTAATTTAACATTGAAATTGGACATAATCAATTGTCAATCTTTTGATATATATTGTTTCTTAAAAACACGCTATTT
Organism: Viscum album; assembly: GCA_963277665.1. Classification (NCBI taxonomy): domain Eukaryota; kingdom Viridiplantae; phylum Streptophyta; class Magnoliopsida; order Santalales; family Viscaceae; genus Viscum; species Viscum album. The sequence goes on from OY728161.1 coordinate 115,087,981, forward strand.
GTTGTGACAACGGGAATTAATTATAAAATTAATTAATGAAACTTATATGTTTGTAATTTTTTAAAATATACATCATTTTTGAATTCGGAATATCAATTATAGCTTAGGGTGAAATTTTGGCATTATTCTAAAAAACTTCAATTTTTGATGAATAGTGAAACCACTAAGTGGTAGTTAAAAAACTGATTTTTTTTGTTTAAATGAAACATTACCACTTATGTGATTTGAATTTAAAAAATCTGACATAAATGGGTGTAATTAGGAAGTAAAATGTGGTTCAATGGGATTAAAATAATTTTTGGTGAATAGTAATTTTTAAGTTTAATTAATCGCGCTTAAAGGTAATTAGTGTAATTTAAGGTAAAGATAATGTTATAATAATAAGAAATGACCTTGAAACATGTCCTACCTCTATTGGACGAGTCATGGCCGACCAAGACAATCCATGGGTCAACTTGGGGACCCCATGGAGCCACCTTGGTAGGAAAATGACATTAAAAACTTTTTATTTAATGTTAAAATAAAAATGCCACAAACATGAGTTGTTTTACTAAAAAAAATTAAATGGGGTTATACAAGTCATATTTGTAACTATAAATATTAATTAGAAAGATAAAAACATTACCTACATCATGATATTTTTTATATAATTTTTAGATATTAAATAAATTAAATTATTTATGACACCATGATGATGCAGTGATTACCTCATTAATTATCGATTTAAATAAAATGAAAAGATAATGTAAAATATAAGGCATAAACTTGTCAAAAACCTATTTGATGAGTATATTTCGATCCCTTATCACCTTAGCCTAGAAATATATCATTGTGGTACCTTTTTAATCCGAAAAGCTTTTCATAATAAGGTTACATTTTAATCATTCAAAGAGTGCCCCTCCTCTCCTCTTATAAAAGGCCCCCACCTCTACCACCTTATTCACACCTTAAAACCATTTGGATCGGCCAAATTATGCCAAAAAAACTCTCTCAACTTCCATATATTACTCCTAGAATCCTCACTTTGGGCATAATTCTTCCCAAGGAACCCTTTGGCTCAAATCAAAAAGAGTTACCCGATTTTAAGGTAATGTCTTCTCTTATGTTATTTTGTTTTATTTTGCTTCTCCAACCCCCTAAACTCTTTTTATTAATTTATTTTGTAACAACACCAGTATCATAAATATATTAGTATGTTGTTATAAGAAGTATTATAGCTAAACTTACACACACCTACATCTTATGGTTAAAGAACATTCTATTTCTGTGGATGGAGAATTTCTTCCTCACGAAACGATGATTGTTAACACTCATATAACACCTTTAAAGGTGTCTATTAAGATGTAAATATATTTATATATGATATATAATATGTTTATGTTTTACTTAAGCTTCTGTATTTTTCATTTATGGCATACCTTTATGGTTTTCATTATGGGTAAAACATGATATTTTCATTTTAGGAAGTGCGGACTACCGCCCCCTCAAAGTTATTTGAATCGTTAATGCCATATGTGGGATGTATAAAGGATGGAGTAAATGGTATTATACATTATATTATAATGTAATTATAGTATACATTTATATAATTATAATTTCATTCCATTAAATATGAAATAGAAATGAAAGTAGCGTTCATGCGTACGTATGGCTTACCGTCTCCATGAACAGTGCATTTCATTTCTTACCTCTAAATGTTATGTAATATTATAAATTCATGTATATACTGGATATATATGATATATATGATATCTAAATCATGAATATAATTCTGGATATAATGTACATTTCACCACATGAACAACTTGTAATTATAAGAAGTTAATTTTTGACTCAAGTACCAAAGATCGACAAAATGACCGTTATTAACATAAATAATTACATAATGTTCATAACATGGTAATAAGTGATATAAAAGGAATAATGAACATGAAAAAGGTTCTTACAAAAATTTAAATTAACTCTATTTTATTATTCATGAGGTTAAAGAACGATCGATTTAAGTCGGACACGAGGTAAGGGAATTTCTTAACCCAATTTCCATTCTTTGGGTTAATCTTATACTTTCAAATTATTTTATGATAATATTATGTCATATCTTGTATTTGTACTTTCTTGATATGTAATTATATTGAATACACATAATATATCTATTTTATTTAAAAAATGATCTTGGTAAGGACTTCGTCTCAATCTCCTTTCATTGAGGCATATTTTGTATTATACACAATTTTCTTTTATACGGTGTATAAACCCCTTTGACTTTTAAGTTTATTAAAAATGAATCTTTTTTATACGAAGAATTTTACTAAATGGAAAAAAGGAATGTTTTTCTTGCCGCACATATGCGGCGACAATGACTTCTCCACTACCGTGACCATTATTTGAGTTTCGGCTTCCTCTACAAGCCATAACTTTTTTAAATGAAAAATAAATACAATGTTTTAATTTTCATTAATTTTGGTATTGAAAATGGTTTTAAAAGTGTTTTTTATTATATCAATGTGTTGTATTGATATCTTGTGATTTAAAGTTTTAAATGTTATGCTTCCATTATGAATGTTTTATGTGAAAAGATTATGTTATGGTTTATGATATGTTTAAACCTGTTCATATGAGGAATGCATTGGACTTAATAAGTGATGGGTGGAGCCTACTATATCTCCTCGATGCATCGGTAGGTATCATGAGAAAAACTAGTGTCTTCACACGAGGCCTTGAAAAAATCTTATTTGTAGTCTTGGCACGAGGCCTTGGATAGATGGTTATGATAGTTTGGCATTATGCATTCCATCATTATGAAAGTGGTTATTGATATTGCATGTGATTATTCGACTAGTAGAATATCTATGTGAGTAAGTAAATGGAATTATTTAATTTTATTTTTGCCATATTATGCTGAAGTTCATTTTTAAAAAGGATTTTGTTTTATTTATACATTTCCTTAAATGTTAATGTTTATTTATGAAATCTTCGACAATATTGTTATCCTTACAGAGCATCTGAGCTCACCCCTTTCAATTTTTTAATATTTTCCAGGATGTGAAGAAGTATTTTATGAATGACCTGCAGGGATAGTCAGAAGAGGATAGAAGTGTGGACTATGGAGACTATGTTATTGTGATTTTTCACTTTATGATGTAATGTAACATTTATTAATGTATCTAGTGTTTCCAAGGCTACTAAACTAATCGGTCTTTCACGACTTGATCTTTTGTGATCATGCCAATGTTACGCAGTAATGCACATACTCTGGGTAGCTGGGGTCGGGGTGTTACACATTCCTTGCTGGTTTGGATGGAAATTCAGTTTCGTCCAAAACAAATGTATTACTCCTCCCACTAATGTATGAGTCAGGATACACCTAATGGTTTTATGCCATTTTGGTTATTATTGATGTGTGAAGAGATATGAACACAAGTGAATTTTCACCCAATTGACATCGTCATAGGGATCATAGTCGATTATTCTAAGACTTGAATATGTAAGTAACCCGATAGATAATTGGGTGAGATAGTTCCTCAGTTCAAAGGCCAATTTTAAATTGAAATAGAAGATGAGTAATAATTACTTAAGGGGGTTTCAAGGCCTGGGAAGTGGCTTTCTCGACAACCAGTAGGAGCAGAAATTATTAGGAAGAGGGTCTCCTCAAAGTGGTGGTCATTATCACAAATTCCAAAGAAAAAGGTGATGTAGATAAGTGCTTCACCTTTATAGAGAATAATGACCCCTTCCCTCGATTCCCACCAATTCCAAGTTTCCAGAATCCTGGAGGGAGTGGGATGCATGGAGGAAATCCTCATCTATCAAGGAGACTAGAGATGTCCTTCAGTGGATGAACATTATTCTAACTAGGTTCATCTAGGTTACAGTTCCTTCTGGTATTTCTTATGAAGATGATCCTCACATAGTTGAAGCTTATTTTAATGATTTAGAGGATTCCAACCATTTACTAAAAAATAATCCTTTTTTATTTCAATCATCTTTCTAAATTATTAGTGCCTAAAACAAGAATCAAGGATGGTGAAAAAATCATAGTTCATCTCAAGAAGAGGTAAACAAAATGTGCCTTATTGGGTAAATTTTTATAACACTGACATTTTCATTCCATTAACTATTTATTTGAAAATAAAAACGATTATTAAGAGTTACATAACCTATTATGGAACCATAATATAACATTAGTGATAAATTTGATGCCTTAGGTTCATGTTTAGATTTGAGGAATGATGAGAAAGAGGGATCTCTAGGTTTGATGGAGCACATGGAGGTTGTAATCTCCAATCCCCAAGGTTTTTTCCATTTACCTATCCTGCTCACCCCCTCTAGAAGTTTGATGGAGGAGGAAATCTATAGGCATAAGAAATAAATTTCAATGGAAATTCTAATTTGTGTGAGACTATAAAGAAAATATCTCATGTAAACCTTGTACATTTTCCTTTACAGTTGATTTATTATTGACAGAATAACTTTTGTAGATACCATCACAAGATCCATGAATCTAGAGATGATAACCCCTTAGGGTCCTAATTTTTTCCTAAAGAGACATTTAATGGAGAAATAATGGACATGGTTCCAGAAGGGCTCAACATGAAACTTGATTTGAATATTTTAACAAATGATTCGACTAATAGGGGGTCGGGTATGATAACCAAACTCGAATATGATGTTTTGTAATAGCTACTAACACAATAATATTAGGATTTTGAGTGTATTGTATCTCAATCATTATGAAAAATAGTTCATGTATTTTTTAATCAACCACTACTTCTATTTTCTTTTGATCAAGCACATCCAATAGTTTACCATTGCCTTTAGAATACTACACATGTGGGTTTTAAAGGATTGGTGCCCTTGAAAAAAGTTCATTGATGGTAAAAAAATGAATAAAATCCAAATTCCGTGAAATCAGAAGACAACTATAGATAGAATTGAGAAATGGTCGAGCAAACAAAACGTTAATCTGATCTGATGTTTTCATTGGAGGACTACAAACACACGTTTAGAAAATGACATTGAAATGAATTAAAGTAACATAAAATAGGTCTTAGTTTTATTTGTGACATGTATGAGGAGATGATTCCTCAATCAGACATGAAATATTTGTGGTATGATTGAATTTGTGGTTTTAAAGATTTAACACCCTTTAAGAAGGTGTGTCAGGTGATCAAAACTAGTCGAACTACCACAGAATGTCATGAAATAAGACGTCAATAACTATGCAGGGAATTTTGTAATGATCAAGTAGACTATATGTCAATATGAGGTGTTATTTGACTGTACTGGCGGAAAACACATGTATTGTATCATAAAACACCAAAACATGCATTTAATAGTCAAATCTATAGTAAATGACCTCAGAATGACATGAAATCAGAGAAAAACCATCTTATTATTATTTGTGATGTGTACGAAGACACGACACATCAAATGGATGTGTGTTATACATGATTGGAAAAATTAGTGTTTTTTAATGATTTGAGGTTCTTTACAATGGTGTGTATGGTGGTCAAAACTAGTCAAATGACCTCAAAATGTCATGAAGTTAGAAGAGAACTGCGAATTTAATTTTGAAACGGCATAGTATAAGGTACGTTAATCGTTTGAGTCGTTTAACCGCGATGATGGAAAACACATGTTTAGTGTCATAAAGAACCAAAACCTGCATTTAACAGTCAAATCAATAGAAAATGATGTCATAATGACTTGAAATCATAGGAAAATCGTCTTATTATTATCGTGACATGTATGAGGAAACAACATGTCAATTGGACGTCCGGTCTGTGCAGGATGAATGAATTAGTGGTTTTTAATGATTTAATGCCCATTAAAAAGGTGTCAGGTGCTAAAAATCATCCTAACAACCTCATAATTCCATGAAATCAGTTGACCACAAATGTGAATTGAATTTTGAAATGGTCATGTAAATTGTTTTTCAATCGGATGTGTCGTTTGACCGCGATGACAGAAAACACACATTTACTGTCATAAAATGCCAAAACAGGCATTTAATAGTCAGATCAATATCAAAATACCTTTAAATGACTTGAAATCATTATAAAACCATCTTATTTTTATTCATGTCATGTACGAGGACACAACAATTCAATCAGATGTGTGATCTGCATAGTATGACTAAATTTGTGTTTTTTAAAGATTGGATCACATTTAAAAAGATTCATTGGGAGGTAAAAACCATACAAATGACCTCTAAATTACCTGAAATCATATGAAAACAATGACAGAGTGAATTTTAAAATGGTAGAGTTGACAATACATCAATCAGAGGGTTTCTTTGACCGCGATGATGGAAAATGCATGTTTAGTTTCATAAAACACCTAATCTTGTATTTATTGGTCAGATCAACAACAAACGACCTCATAATATCCTAAAATCACAAGAATCCAATTTTATTAAAAAAATTATGTGCACGAGCAGAAGTCACATTAATCGGACATTTAGTGCGCGGTATGACTTAATATGTGGTTTTTAAAGATTTGAATCCCATTAAGAAGTTGTGTCGGGTGGTCAAAACTAGATAAGAGACCTCAAAATGTTGTGAAATCAGATGACAAAAACTATGAAGTGAATTTTGAATTAGTCAAGCAGATGATACATCATTTAGAGGAGTTTTTTGATCATGATGAAGGAAAACACATGTTTATAGTCATAAAACACAAAAATGTGTGTTACCGGTCACATCCATAGAAGACAAACTCAGAATGAATAGAAAACTCATGACAACGATCTTATTTTTATATGTGATGTGTACAAGAAACAACACATTGGCCGAATATGTGGTATGTTTGGAATGACTGAATCTGTTGTTTTTAATGTTTTGATGTCATTTATAAAGGTGCATCGTGTGGTTCCAATCAGCCAAACGACCTTAGAATTCCATGAAATCAGACAATAACAACTGTGGAGTAAATATTGAAATGGTCAAGCAGACGATACATCAATCAGAGTTGTCATTTGTCCATGATTACAGAACACCCATTTAGTGCCATAAAACCCCAAAACGTGTGTTTAATGGTCAGATCCATCGAAAATGACTTCAAAATTAATTTAAATAATATGAAACAACCTTATTATTATTCATGATTTGTAAGAGGAGACGACATGTTAATCAGATGTGTGTTCTGCATGGTATGATTGAATCTGTCATTTTAAATGATTTGATCCACTTTAAAAAGGTGTGTTGGGTGGTCAAAACTAGTCGAATAACTTTATAATTCCATGAAATTTGATGACAACAGCCATGGAATGAATTGTGAAATGGTCGAGCAGATTATCCACCAGTCCAAATTGTTGTTTGACTGCGATGACGGAAAACACACATTTAGTGTCATAAAACATCGAAACATACGATAAACATTTAGATCCATAAAAAATTACTTCAAAATGACTTGAAATCATATGAAAACCATCTTATAATTATTCGTGATCTGTATGAGTAGACGACACATCAACCAGACGTGCGGTAAACATGATATGACTAAATATACAGTTTCTGAATATTTGATGACCTTTAAAAAGGTGGGTCCTCTGGTCAAATCCAGCCGAAAATTTTGTGAATTCCACGAACTCAGAGGAAAATAGTGGAGTGAATTGTGAAATGACCGAGGATATGGTATATCAATCATAAGTGTTGTTTGACCATACTAACATAAAACACACTTCTAGTGTCATAAAACACCAAAATAGACATATAATAGACAAATCCATAGTAAATGTCCTCAGAATGACTAGGAATCAGTGGAAAACTCTCTTTTTACTATTCATGACTTGTACGAGGAGACAACAAGTCAATAAAATATGTGGTCATCATGGTATGACTAAATGATTGGCTTTTATAGATTTGAGACCCTTTAAAAAGGTGTGTCGGGTAGTCAAAACTAGCCAAACAACCTCAAAATGTCATTAAATCAGATAAAAACAATTACAGAGTGAATTGTGAAATTTTCAAGTAGACGATACGTCAATTAGAGGTTCTGTTTGACCGTGTTGATGGAAAATACACTTTTAATGTCATAAAACACCAAAATGTGTGTTTAATTGCCAAATCCATAGTAAAAGACCTCAGAATCACATGAAATCAGAGGGAATCCATCTTATTATTATTCGTTACATATACGTGGAGATGACACATCAATCAAAATTGTGGTGTGCATGGAACAAATTAATATGTTGTCTTTAAATATTTGACGCCCTTTAAAAAGATGTGGTGGGTGGTCAAAACCAGTCGAGCACTCGAAGGTGTCGTTTGACTGTAATGAAGGAAAACACATTTTTATTGTCATAAAAAACCAAAATGGGTGTGTGGTGGTCAAATCTAAAACAATTGACCACGGAATGAAATGAAATTAGATAAAAACTACCATTATTATTGGTGGAGTGTAAGAGAAGACGACACGTCAATCAGACGTGCGGTGTGCACAGTACGATTGAATATTTGGTATTTAAAGATTTGACAACCTTTAAAAAGGTGCATCTAGGTGTAAAAATTAGTTGAATAACCTCCAAGTTTTGTGAAATTAGATAACAAATATGGTGTGAATTGTGAAATTGTCGAGCAGATGGTTCGTCCATCAGTGGTGTGGTTTGACCAGGACGACGGAAAACACACTTTTAGTGTCATAAACAAACAAACCATGTGTTTAATAGTCAGATCCATAATAAACGACATTAGAATGACATGAAATCGTAGGAAAAACAAATTATTATTACTTGTGACATGTATGAACATATGGAACATAATTCAGACGTGGTCTTCTCAGAAAGATAGAATAAGATATTTTAATTTTTTTTAAAATTATTATAAATTATTAATTCATTTTCAAACACTACTAAAAATTCGACTATTTATGACAGGACCCCATGGAAAATGACCCATTGTAGAAAACTGAATCGCAAAAATATTTTTTTTTCAATGGGTCGTCGCAAATAAAACAATTTGTGATGGTATGTGGACACGTTGCAAATAGTTTCTCTTGAATTATTTAATAAAATTGCGATTAGGACCCCCCGTCACAAAAGGTCTTCTCCCAAATATATTTAAATGAAAATTGAATAAAATAATATTACTAATAAAAATAAAATAATATTAGAAAATAATAATAATATAATATTGTAAAATAACAACAACAAAAACAATAATAATATAAATAATAATAACATAATAATAATAATTACAAAATAATATTATTATTATAAATATTAAATAATTAAAAATATTAATAAATTAATAATATTAATATTACTAAGATAAAAGAATTATAAAATAACAAAATAATAAAATAATAATATTTTTAATATAATAATAATATTATTATTAATATTAATGAAATAATAATATTAATATTAGTATAATAAAAAAACAATATAAAATAATAAAAACCTCAAAATTCTGTAAAATATTTAAAAAATGATTAAAAAAATTAATAAGAAATTAAATAAATAATAATAAAATAAATAAATTATAAAAAATTAAATAAATAATAAAATAAATAATAACAAATTAAATAAATTATAAAAAGTTCAATATTAGAAAAAATATAAAAAATTCACCATATTGAAATGTAAATAGTTTATATTACATGAAAATGCATTCAAATGTTTTATCATAAAAAATATCACTCAGAGGGGTCCTTTAGAGTATATAAAGAAGATGGTGGAGGGAACTTCATTCCTAAACCATGAGTCAGACGTTCCATGTTCTCCATCTACTCGTGCTACAATTGCTACCATCTACGCATCTCCTCCAGCTGCTGTTGTCGGCAGAGATCTTCCTTTTGCTTCTGATGTCATTGGTGTGTCTCAAGCTAATTCTATTGATGCTTCTCCATCTCCCTACCGATACTCTATATAACCACACTCTGAGTTCACAGTTACTCCTGATACTGTATAGTAGATGATGTTGACAATCCACAAGCTCCTCTCTATCTGGATGTCGACATCACAGTGGTACCATAATTACTCACTAGCATCAATCGAGTGCTGAAACCAATAACTTAAACTTTTTTCAAAAGAACACTGGTTCGCTTACATCCATGTTGCCACATTAAACTAGTGGGTCCTGGTCTGACCCTCGGTCTCAAATTGACAATAAGTTTATGACTAAGACGCCATGAGCTCATATGACTCATTCAATTGAAATTTAAAATTAAAATAGTTAACATATTATTTATAGTTAATTTAAAAACACAAAATGAAATTATACTAACCACAATATGACATTGGTAATCACAACTAATCTCTACAGTGACCAGGTCACTGCACATACTCCAAAAAATTTTGAACTCCATAACATCGATCTCTTCGACTTCCTATTTGAATATAAAATAAACCATTACATTTAAATTTATATAAATTATTGAAAAAATACATTCAATATATTCCATTTTCATACTGAATATAATACTACCTGGTCGATTTGTCACCTCTTATATCCCCTAGTTTTGTGGACCTATCAATGATATCCTCTGAAAATGTCTACCCAAGAAATTTAAACATAATTCATCCCAAACCAAAGATAAAATGTAATCAGGTCCATGGGCGTGACATGAATTATCAAACTCTATCACTCCTACTTTCATCACAGTTTTCTTTGTCAAATTGTGAAAAGTTTGACTGCAATGCTCACACATAAATCTCTCCCATGCCTTACAGATAGTGCTAAACATGCTCTCATCAATGAGATACCTTAAAATATATAAATAAATTATAATATAAAGTTATTAATAATATAAATTTTAAAATAAATATGATTTATTTACATACTAGCCAATGATCGAACATGTGGTGTTGACCATCCATGAGAATCACATCTCTTTAGACCCATGTATTAGAAAAATAACTATGTAATATAGTGTTACCATTTCCAAAAACTATATACGAATGTCTATTAAAAAAATATAAAATAATAAAATAATTAGTAAATTAATAAATTAATGAAAACAAACTAAAATACAGAGGTAAACATACCTCTGCATGTGTGGATCGAATCCAATATGTGGACGTCGCTCTGGGATAGGGTCAGGAATCATCAATCGGGCAAGACCACACCCTCTCCAAGTCCTCCCTGAACCACCCAAAGTCCGAGGGTTAGATGTTCCAACATGCTGCTCGTCCAAAGGTACATCAGTCTCCTGCAGTTGATGAAACAGATCCTAGTTTATTTGGAACATGAAATGGTTATTGTTAGAAAACAATAAAACAAAACTATTATATATATATATAATATGATTATAAACAGAAATTAACCATGTCAATATTTAACTACATCCTTGTAATTATATCTGACAATGTCAATGTCTTTATATTCCTCCTATGAATCATCAATTTCCATACAATTTTTGGTTTCATCATATCCTATCATTTAAAATTCATTTGTAACATCAATAATATCATTGTCACCATCAACCCTTAAATGTGGCGTGTCATCATACATATTTGTGTATCTTTGTGAAAAATATGGAATTGATGTAGTCCTGAAAATTTTAAATTCCTTACACTTAAATTTAACCACATTCACTTAGAGTAAACTGATTTTTATGTGATTTAATTTTTATTAAGCTCCACAAATCACCCACCTCAATTGAAGTAGTACAAAAATAATTATAATAAATTTAATTTTTTTGATGAGATAATAAAAATTGTTTATTTAATAAAATAATACTTATATTTAATATCAACGATTCCATGGATCATATGAGAATGCAAGTCTCTCGCAGTATCTAACCACTGACATTTAAACATCGTTATGTAATTCTATCCCAGAAAGAACAATTCAATAATTTCTTCCTGTGTGCTATAAAAGTCACCTTCATCTTCTCTATGATTAGATACTCTCATGTATACACCACTATTCATTTTTTGATTCCCCATATGCACATGTATGAAATCTAAAACCATTCACGACATATGCATTATAATATTGAACCATTTTCGATGGTGGGTTTATAAAGACATACAACCGATTATCAATTTTATCATCATGTTTAGATATCTGAATATTTTTAGAACAATTATCAATATAACAAATAATAAATTTATTTTATATGTTAAACCATAAATAATTTATGTTACGTATTTTTGAAACATGTAGGAAAAATTATTATACTGACGTTCTTCAAGAGCAACTACTATAATTTGTGGAAGTTGTTTCTTGATATAATTATCATATCACCTAAAAATAAAAAAAGATTAATTTACTAAAAAAATGTGTATAGAATAATTTATAGGATCACTCATAGTAGAAATGGTTTCATTTCACCATAGTTGAACAGCACATATATATGATATATATTATGTTGATCCTGTAGAAGCTATCATACATAAACTCCAACAAATCTATGTTTTGGTGGATTAACAACTGATAAACAATTGCTCATATCATCATCAAAATTTCACTCATAATGGCTCATGTGGTTGTGTTTTGAAGGATATTCATATTCAAAATATTGAGAAAATAATGAAATTTCTTATTTTAAATAAGATTCTGCAATTGATAATTCAAGTGATGCTTTGTCACATACTTTTTTCATCAATTTTTTCATGAATATCTCAAATGGGTTCATCCATTAGAATTTTACCGAACCTCAACATTTTACAACATGTATAAAATGTAATATCAAATGTTTCATTGAGTCAAAGAAAGCAGACAGGAATATTTTTTCCATTTACATGAAACTAAAACATTTTCTCATAGTCTTAATAGTTCATTTTAGTATGTTGTCTCTGAAAATATGTCACAGAAAAAAATATGATATGTCAATTATCATATCCCATATCATATAATTCAACAAACCTCTGAATCCAATCAGTATAAGTCTTTCCATTATAACCTAACAATCATTACTTTTAAAATCGATCATATGACCATTTCTAACACATCTTCCCAAATTAAAAGCATAACTATATAGAAGTCTCAAATATGAAATCCAATGACAAAATACTAGTCAAATTTATTTTTAGAGTTTATATGATTCTTTTGGAATCATTAACTTATGTGGTCTGATATTTTTTTATAGTTCACGTTCTGGGTAGCTGCAAATTTGGCCAATATCTAGTCATGCCTTTACATCATCATTGTTCTTACCTAGTGTATGAAAAAATATATAAAATAAATTATCAAAATAGATCTTCTAAATATGCATGAAATCCACTATTTAAGGGACCAAAAAATTAGATGAATATAGAAGATCCAAAAAAATACTATGTTTTGTCCAATTATATTCTTTCCCAAAGCCATCAATTTTCTGTTGGTTTATTATTGTACCAAATGTGATGGGAGGTAATGAAGAGATTTTTTATTTAACCTCTATAGCTGAGAACAATTTTTGAGGTTCAGCTCTTTCAATTATAACTTATCTTCAATGATATTTTTTCCACCTAAAAGGATGATTGGTTTGAAGGAATCTGTGATGACATTCGAAAAAACAAGGTTTTTCCATTTATCAGTATAAATTCTTTGTTGTCTCACATATAGCATGGAGATGATTTTAGACCATGTGTACTACATACAGATAACATGTCATATGATGAGAAGTCTCTGAATGTCCACATCAATGCAACTTTTAGTAGAAAATTATGTTTTACAGCAACATCATATAAACTAACACATTATTTCACAATTATTGCACAATGAATTTAACTCAATAAGTAGTTTCAAATAAGAATCAATATTATTTTTCAGATGCCTTGGAATTAATAATTTCAAAAGAGATATATGGATCCCTCCTCAACATTTAAGGAGGTATGTTTTATTGAGTTATAATGAAAGGAAAACATGAATACTGACTATCGTAAGAACCAAATGAGGATTAACCATCAGTAGAAAGCCTCAATCAAATGTTTCATGATTCTAAATAAAAACTAGGATGTACTTTGTCAAAATAATTCCATGAATCAACATCAGAGGGATGATTTAAGCTTTTACAGGTCGAAATATTGGTTTTGTTCCATGAGATCAATGCCAATATGTTCTGAGAGATAAATAAAAGCTTCAATTTTAGTGTAAGTGGGAAATATCTCAACGGTTTTACAAGAATCAATCTACACATCCTTAGTTTATACACTTTATATCTCGATTTCCCACATGTGGGACATCAATCCAAATACTCATTTTCACCATAACATTAGATGAAATCATTTGAACATGCATGAATCTTCTGATAACCAACACGAATTTTAAGAACCAACCTCTTGCTCTCATAGAAATATTTAGGCCACACATTCCCTTTAGGTAATAGTGTTTTGACAAAAATAAAATATTGTATCAAAACAGCTATTTTACATTCCATTATCTGGTTTAATAACCTTATATTTTTCAACTTCATATTTTCTTATCTAGCATCTTGAATATAAGGATTCCTCATCGGATCTTAGCAACTCCTAAAATTGAGATAGTTCAAACTCAAGAGTCAAAACAATATCATCCCGAGATTATATTTTTTGAAAAGATGGACCTTCCACATCTTGTAATGATATTTTAAAATTTGATGCATCTAAAATCAAATTATTAGTATCTTCTCTAGAACTGTGTTCATAATGTTTATACCAAAAAACATAAACTTGTCGAAAAACAAAAAACAATAGATGACCTCCAATGTTTTCAAATATGTCCAATGTCCTTAAAGAACATTTTTTAAAAGGACACATAATTTTCCCTTCTAAAATAATTTCTATATTTGATGATGTAAGTGATAAGAAAGTTTCAACACTCTCAATATATTCACGATATTAACAAGAACTGTGAGGATTCATGTGCTGATTTATCCAAACATGGATATCTAATAATGACTATTGTTGATTTACTTGTTCTATATTTCTCTAAAAAATATAATATAATTAGTTTTTTTGAATAATTTGATATAAGACAAACACTATCCAAAAAAGAGAAGAAATTTAAATTCACATTTCTAGAAATTTATTATAATTTATATTATTTTATAGGTATTAACAGTATTTGTTTTTAAATTTATACTAATCTACACTAATTTATAATAATTTATACTAATTACCTATAATTATTTGTAATTATAGATAATTTATACTAATTACTACTAAATACAGGTGAAAAAAGATCCAGAGGATTGGTGGAAACTCTTTTGCCCGATGAATCATCTCATTAAAACATTTTCCAACTAAAATCACAATGAAAAACCTGTTCTGAGGTATGAATATCCATTATCGTATACACTAGAATGGAGAGCATAGATACCTCATTGCATTTCTCTCCATTAATGTGCATACGAAAATGGATATTCGTACAACAGATAAGACTTTTCATAGTGATTTCAGTCAGATAAAGTTTCAAGAAGATGAATCATCAGTAAAGAGCTTATTTTTCTCGACTTCTCTCTCCTATAAACTTTCTCTTACTGAAATAAGTATACGAAATCTGATAATACATACAACTATCAATTCTCATGAATAATAAAATTAATATACGTTTGTTGGAGAAAATATTTCATAGTTATTTCAGTGAGACAATGTTTCAAGGAGAAGAGCCATCATAAAAAAGGAATACCTCCAATCTGTTGGAAAATGTGCCAATTTATTATGAATTTATTGGTGATTATTTCTAATTATTTCCATTCGTTGCTTATTATTTTTAATTATTTCTACATATTCCTAATTATTCCTAATTATTCCTAACTATTACTAATTATTTCTAATTAATCATAATTAATGCTAATTAATGGTAATTATTTCTAATTAATTATAATTGTTTCTAACTAATCCTCTTTATTTCTAATTAATCCTAATTATTGGTAATTAATCCTAATTATTGATAATTATTCCTAATAATTTCTAATCATTCCTAATTGTTTCTAATGATTTCTAATTATTCCTAATCATTACTAATCATTCTTAATCAATCCTAATCATTCCTACTCAATTATAATCAATTTTAATTATTCCTAATGAATCCTAATTATACCTAATCAATCCTAATTATTACTAATCAATCCTAATTGTTACCAATTATTACTAATTATTCCTAATTATTTTAAATTATTTATATTTATTCATAATTATTCCTAATTATTCCTAATTATTCATGTTTATTTCTACTTATTTCTATTTATTACTATTTATTTCTATTTATTCCTATTTATTGTTATTTATTACTATTTATACCTTTCTATTTATATTTTTTTTATTTTTTTCTATGTTATTCCTTATTATAGCTAATTATTCCTAATTATTATTATTTACTGTTAATTTTTACTATTTATTACTACTTATTATTATTTATTACTATTTATTACTAATTACTACTAATTAATCCTAATTAAAACTAAATAATCCTAATTATTAACAATTATTCTTAATTACTAATAATTAATCCGAATTATTTCTAATTATTCCTAATAATTTCTAATTATTCATAATTATTCATAATTATTCCTAATTATTACTAATTAGTCATATTTAAAACAAACTTTTACTAATTATTACTAATTACTATTAATTATTGCTAATTATTACTGACTATAAACAATTATTACTATTTATTCATATTTACTACTAATTTTTCCTAATTATTGTAATTATTTCAAATTATTGCAAATTATTGTTATTTATTTCTAAATGCTGCTTTTTATTTTTCTAATTATTTCTAATTAATGCTATTTATTGATATGTATTGATATTTATTTCTATTAAGTCTTATTTATTCATAATTATTCATAATTATTCATAATTATTCATAATTATCACTATTTATTACTAATTATTACAATTTATTACAAATTATTACTATTTATTATTATTTATTACTTATTTT
The DNA here is from genome assembly GCA_963277665.1 of Viscum album. NCBI lineage: Eukaryota > Viridiplantae > Streptophyta > Magnoliopsida > Santalales > Viscaceae > Viscum > Viscum album. Next base: position 115,104,780 of record OY728161.1, read on the forward strand.
TACTAATTATTCCGAATTATTACTATTTAATCATAATTACTAGTAATTAATCCTAATCGCTACTAATTAATCATAATTCTTACTAATTAATCATAATTGTTACTAATTAATCCTAGTTGTTGCTAATTATTACTAATTATTACTAATTATTCAAAACTTTTACTAATTATTTTTAATTATTTCCAATTATTCCTAATTATTACTAATTATTCTTAATTATTTCTAAATATTCCTAATTATTCTTAATTACTCTTAATTATTCATTTTTATTCCTCATTATTCTTAATAATTTATGATTATTCCTTATTATTCCCGATTATTACTGAGTATTCCCGAGTGACTGATTATTTCAGATTATTCCTCTTTATTCATATTTATTACTATTCATTCCTTTTTATTACTAATTGTTACTAATTATTAATAATTATTACTAGTTAAACCCACTTATTACTAATTTTTTTTATTGTTTCTAATTAATCCTAATTATTACCAATTAATCGTAATTTTTACTAATTAATCACAATTATTATAATTAATCCTAATTATTACTTATTAATCCGAATTAATTATAATTAATCTTTAATATTAATATTTATTACTATTTATTTCTAATTATTGTTAATTATTACTATTTATTGTTATTTATTAATACTTATTACTAATTAAAACAAATTACTCCTAATTACTCCTAAATATTAATAATTATAACTAATTATTCATAATTATTCTTAATTTTTACTAATTATTTCTAATTAATCATATTTATTGTTAATTGTTACTAATTATGGCTAATTATGACTAATTATTTTTACCTATCACAAATTTTGAACAATTGTGACTAATTATTATTCTTTACTTTTATTTATAAATATTTATTTCAATTTACCACTTATTAATGCAAAATTTTAATAATTATCAGTAATTATTAATAATTATGACCAATTATGAATGATCATTGACAATTTTTATAATTAATACTAATGAAAACTAATTAATAATAATTAATTTAACTATAAATTTATTCTAATTAATACTAATCACACGTATTCATAAAAAAATAATGCAAAATAAAAGGATCTAATTCTAATTTAATTTAATTTTTGATAATTAACAATAATTACGACTAATATAATATAAAATGAATTAACCATAAAATAATAGAAATAGATAAATACCTTAAAACTGAATCTTTCGGTGGGTTTAAGTCACGAATATTGCTCCGATTTAACATTTTTAACTTAGAAAATTTGTTGGAGAAAAAATGTATGTAGAGAGGGAGAAAGAAGTAGAAAAAGGAGTGGAATGAGAGGACAAAATGGATGAGAGAATATATATAAGTTTGATTAGTTTCTATGGGTGTATTTGTGATGTATCTCATCGCCAATACTATCTCCCCTATTAATTAGGGGCGGTGGTTAAAAAGATATTTGCGACAGGGCTCGTTACAAATACCAAACTGCCAATATACTATTTTCAATGAGATATAAATCTCATCGCAAATACTAAAAAACGTTGTACGGTATTCATGACAGACTTATATGTCTGTCGCATATACTCTTCTTGTGGTTTGGCGCACATCTTGAGCCAAACCTTTTGTGCCGGGGACCATCTCCCAATCCAAAATAACAAAATATTTGTGATGGGAAGATTGTCACATCGAAAATAGTCCCTCCCAATAGACTTTTTGCGACATGACCCTTCCCCATCGCAAATACCCATTTTTCCATAGTGAATATCATATAAACTAGATCTATTTTACTATGCTTTAATTAAAATATGTTATTTCATATCAATTATTAGATAAGATTTTTTATGAAATAATTATTTTATTAAATTTTGTAATGCAGTTTTACTCAATGACGGATGTGGAGCTTGAAAAATAACGTGACAAACTGATTTATGTGGCCGTGAGTTTAGATATTTTGGAAATAATTTTTTTTTGTATTTTTCAAATATAGTTTTTGTTTAGTGTTGTGATTTTTATTTAAAAAATTGAAAAAACCTATAGTGGTCGCCATATGGAGGTTGCTATAGTTGTCTCCGGGTTGGGTTATAGCGACGGTCGTTTGGCGGTCGCTATATCTGATCCCGACATGGACTACCGTGACCCATAAACGACGATCACTACAACCCAAATCGGTTTGGTCAGTTCCGACCAATGATTTATCGTTGCTACAAGTCATCTCTATTTCATTTATAGTGTCATCCAAATGGCAGATTCTATATGCAAAAATTGCGGGCATAAAGCATCCACCGTTTGGCAGATGCTAGTCAGCCACTATAGGACTTTTGCAACGACTTTTTTCTGTCGACGTGATGATCAAGGTATTCCGTTTTATTAGTGATAAAAAAGTGCTGATAAAAGAGATCTTATTGGCACTAAAATCATTGATAAAATGTGATTTATCTGCTCTAAAAAACCGCTGATAAAAGGCAAAAAAAATTTAAAAAAATTTCAAAATTCATAGGGTGGACCAACTCTGTTATCCATATTCGACCCCACTAACATTTCTTGGCTAACCTCCCAACCCTACCCTTTAACAGTTCCACCACCAACCTTGAATAGCACTATGGCCTCTTTCACATGCCCATGCCACCCTTTAACATCGCTACAACCACCCTTTGACAACATTATTCTCTCCTTCATGCGCCCGTGCGCAGCTGCCTCCACTAGGGTTCGAACCTGAGACCTCCCACTCACACTCCTGTGCCTTTTTCACTTACATGTATTTTTTTGTTCAATATTTTATTTTATATCTATATATTTATATATATTTAGTTTTATTTGTTATATCCACACACACACACACAGACACACACATATATATATATATTAAAATACATATATAAAATATGTTATCTGTCTGTGTATGCGTGTGTATGCATGAGTGTATGTGTGTGTGTGTGTGTATATATATATATTTATATATATATGTGTATCTATAAATATTATTATAAATGTTTATATTAATATATATATATATATATATATTAATTTATATATATATATATTTGAATATATTGAAATATATATATTTGTTTGCCAATACTCACAAATATATATATATATATATATCAACATTATATATTTAATAATTTAATAAGTATATAAATATTAATACATTGTTATTTAAAATATATTTGATATTATATTTTAATAGACAAGATTCATATATTGAGAAATATATTTTATATGTAAGTATTAATTATTTATTTATAAAATTAATTTTTTATGTGAATATATAAAAAAATTTATATATTGTTATATATTGGATTATAAATTAACGTACATTGTGAAAATTGATAAAATTTCAAATTCATAATGTCAATATTAATGTAGTGCCTAGTAATAATCAATCGAATGTTAAAAAATAGGGGTACCCCGACCAATAATTCAGATTTGGATGTCGTCTATGAATTTTTTGGTCCTGAAAAAATTGGAGTGTTTACCCAAAGTCATTTGATAATAGAGCTCGTCGCATACTTCGATTTGATATGTGGTATAACCCAAATTAACACCCGGATCATAAGTTATGTATATTTGATGTTTGAGTTGCATTTTCAACTTATTTTAGATCATTTTTATTTATTTTTTATTTTTTTATATCTAAATTGTTAATAAATAACTATTACATGACAAGAATTAAAAAAATATTATATAAAAATATTATTTAAATAATCTAATAAGCCTTTTTTACTAAATATATTATATATTAAGTTTAAATTTTGATTAACCCTTATATAAAACATATTTAGAAAATATATATTATATTTATATCCATATATATATATACTAATATTTTATATTTACTGATTTTTTTTAAATTATACCCATTATCATCGCTTGTAAAAAAGCACCAATTAAGGGGAGTATTTTTTAGCACTTTTAAAAAAGCACTGATAAAGGGTAACATTGTGTAAAGTAGTATCTGTGGTAGTGGTTTTAATGAATGGAAGATCCCAATGGAGGAATACCTCATGATTTTTTATAATAAAATTTCCAGCTTCATGGATATCTTTTAAGAATATCAGAATGAAATCACGTTTATATTGATTAGAGACAAGTGGGAGAACAATTTCAACTAGTTGGGAAGGTTCAATGTTTTACATTGTGATGTAATATATTTAATTTTGTTCATTTTTTTCATGTTCCCATAGAACCACTAAAAATAGGTCGTGCTGAAAATTGAAAAATATACGTTCCGAGAAGACATGTTCATATTGGATAAAAATGAATTACTTGTGTTTATCTATAACTAAATAACAAATTATATATAATTTATTTATGAAGCATACATAAACGATTATATTTTATTTAATGTTTTAAAATGATTATTTATTTAGTATTTTCCATGCTTTATTATTAATCAACATAAATGTTATATTATAAATATTGATGTATTCCTTAAATTTTTAGACATCTTATTTTCATTATGATACATGAATTTAAGGAGTTACATGTTATGTATGATAATTTATATAGTTTACTTCTACCATGATAACGTCTTCATATAAAGAGTTACATGTCAATATAGTTTTATTTTATTGAAAAGAATAGATATTTCAAAATAAATCATTAAAATCATGCATACATGTGATAAAATGGAAATATTAAATCCCATTTAAAATTTCTAAGTTTTAGGTTTCTTTCCTTAGAAAATAGTTTTCAAGACCTCAATCATTCAATCAAGTAGTTTTTGCTAAAATAGCGTGCCTGTGGATTATTGTGTTCATGGAAATTAAGAAATTCTTGACTATAATATGATTATTTGTTTGTTTTTGACATGTTATGTAGGATATACTTCGATTAGAAACACATTTAAAATATAAGGAATAGTATTTAGTTTATCTATATGATGGTTTGATCATTGATTTCTCTACTCAATTGTTCAAGAGTTATATGTAATATGATTGACATGATGACATACCTAAAAAATAATACGGTGAGAGGAATTCTAAATAATACTAATTAATTAGGAAATATGGATCATGACACACTAATGGATATGTTACAATTAGAGACAACTTGAGAAGGGGGTGAATCAGGGAGTATGAAAATTTAAACTATTTTATTATTATTATTCTCTTTTAAGATCTTGTTCCCATGTTGGTATAAATTCAGTTCAACCTGTCACAAAATAATTCTTTCTCACAACCTAACCAAACTATATTTAGACATGAAAGAAATTAAATCAAGAACATAACACAAATATATTAGTTAGTTCATCATAAAGGGAATTGTCTATGGAGCACACATTTACAATGGATTAAAGCACTAAAATCTACTATGCTTTACTAGTTTGGTGGATGAAATGTTCATTCATGGTTACCCTATACTAAGATCCCCGGCTTTTGAAGATTAAGAGTTCATTCAATCCTTACCCAAGGGTCACTCCATATTTTATCACCTCCCAAAACTACATTGATGAAGCTATGATCATTTTATAGACGTGAGGGTGTATTCAGTTTTTTTGAAACATGATGGTTTCTCCCTATTCAATACAAGACTTTGTTTTCACTATAACTACTAATTTTATGTTTCGTTGTATTCCACATTAATTTTCTCTTATTATCTACTATTGCATGATATCAACATCAATATGTGAGAGTTGAGTCTTTTCCTTCCACAATAGCACAAACACTTCTCCAGATGAGAATAACTCCACATTGGAATTGAATTATTCCACTCAATTTTCTTATATATCAAGGTATAAAAATAGAAACTCTCTCTTCTCCCTTTGATCCATCTGTATTTTCACTGAACCGGAAAATTCAATAGGCTCCCATGTGGATCTCCTCTTCTTCTACTGCCATAGTCTCAAACCTATGATGTACTCTTTCTTATTCTCCCAAGTACCTTTTCTCAGGTATGGCTCACCCATGTTCTTTTACATAGTTTCCCCAATCTTCTGACAAGTATGTTTCTTAAAAATGCATTTCTTTTCCTTGTTCTACATTGCTCAAGTCACCGATTTCACCCAGGTAACCTTTTCCAAACATTGTTCTCTTAGGTACTTTGTACAACATTGGTGGTCTTGGGTTAATTCTCCCAATGTTAGTTCATCCTATTTCCTTCACATGGACCTGTTCATGAAATTACAATAATGCATGTCACCTCACCCAACATTGTTTACTTAGGTATTCTTCACTCAACTACAACACCCATCCCTTATTAACACAACCCCTATATTATAAACCTCTTTGTGCAACCACTATTATCTATTGTATATTGAGGAACTCTTTCGTGCAACTCTTTTCACATAGGTCTTATACAAATACTATGAATTTTTCCATTTATAGGATTTTTTATCACCTCCAAATGAGGGGGTGGGCCAAGATTTATTGGAAAATCCCCAAACATCATTTATCCGTCACATTCGAAATTGTCGGTGTTTCATTCACGCAGCTCCATTTGCTTAATTCATAGGAATATTGTGTAACTCCTTAACTACCGAGAATAAGTGCAAGACACCCATCTATACTAGAATTCATGACATGTGTGTGACTCCTAGGTTGAACAGCGTGCGTTTTTTCCCTGATTAATGAAAATTCACTTATATTAGTGAAAATACCTTTGCTTAGTTATGAAAGGAAATTTCATCTTCCTCTCATAAAATTATGAATTTCCAACAAAATTTCTAGACAAAAAAAATTAGCAAACACTTGAAAACATATCCACTTTTCACCTTCAAACATTATTCCAAACATGGAACACTTGATTGTTCCATGGTTATTCCTTCATACTCCATTGCCCCATATTCCACGTCATTGATATGTAGTAATATCAAGTTGTTTAATTCTCTATTTCCAATTCCAAAATTTATTCAACATAATACATGTCAAAACATCTGACAAATCATTCCTCTATCCATGTCATCCCAATACATTAATCTACAACTACTGAATTAATGAATGATTTATATGGATACGTATTAACTCTATCCATTTACCATGAAAACCTATTCATTTTTCATTACTTTTCAACGACTCCATGTATTCCATATATAATAAACAATACTTCAAGACCCCCATTTGTTATTTTTAAGAAATCCAAAAAAACAACCTTTTTGTAGCAACAAGCTATGATGTAAAATTAAAGGGGTCATCATTTTAGTGGGAGAAAATTTAATAAATGTACTTATTGAATGAATATAATACATGATAATCATATAATAAATATTTCTATTATGGATAATTATCATCAACTTATTCTTTGATCTTTTCTTTAGTTTCAATACTAGGAAATTATAAGCTTGATGGTAGAAACTTTTTATATTGGTAATGTTACATAGCTACCCAACCCGAATCTATAATTAGGATCAGAATTCCATTGACCATAAATTCCCAGTGTTAACGACATCATTGCGGGATGATTTACCATTAAATGATATAACATTAAATATAAAGAATTAAATTACCATATAAATATGATTCATTGGGGAAAACAATGATATTACACTATAACATGAAAATCCAAACAAATCTCTAGATAATACTAAATAACAAAATACATCAAAAAAGAAAATTGGGTGAAAAATGCGATACTGAACTAATATTCACACAAAAGATACCTCCAACCTTCCCCCCCCTTAATCAAGTATCACAACATTATGATTCCCTTCTAGATAACTAATATCCCTTTCCCTTATATATATAATGTCTAAAAACAACTGCATGTGAACCACAATTCACATACATAGTGTGAGTATACAACCCAATACAAAAACCCCCATGAAATCATGAACACACCACTTAAATAAGAATAAGTTAGATGAAATTTTATATAGGATAATAAATAGTGAATAAGGCCATTGAAAACCATATAAATTACCCACACTAAAATCCACCCTTTGTAATAAGTTATTTCCACAAAAACACTGATGCCACAATTCACACAGTCATGAAGTGAACTCAATCACCAATAAATCACAACAATTCCTCCAATATTAAAGATATTACACTTAACCAATGAATCCTCTATCAAAGAGAGACTAAATAAATGGACCATACTAGTAAATAGAACCATGCCCCTGACCAATGTCCTTAAATGGAGGCACCCTCCACTATCCCCAAATCTAGCACTAACACAATGTCTAAACCAATAATAACGCACACATATACATCAAGAACACACATTAACTCACACTACAAATAATCTATCATCATAAAAAATAACTATTTTTAAAACTAAACAACAAAATAAACGTTTTACAAAAACATGTTATTGGGATCACACAAACCCACAATATAAAAACAATTTTTACACCAAAGTAAAATTCCACCAAGATTTATCAAAATCAGAAAGGACATATAAATGGAAGAATTAGACTTTTAAACATAATGAATTCATGTTATTTCCATTATTATTGTGAGGAAATTAAACATACCTCAAAGAAGGATTCCAAAAAAAAATTCGACCATGCACTCATAGATTCAAGCTATTATAACCCGTCCTATGATGTCTCACAATAAAATGAACATATAGAAAAAATATATCAAGAGATCTAGGATTGTAAACCATAGAGTACATTTTCTCATGAAGAGAAACTTGAAGAGAAGGTAGAAGGAGGGAAAAAATCTATAACACAAACAATAGATTAAACACTCAAAAAATCAATGAGATAAGAATTCGAGTGAAGAGGATCACCAAATTAACCCCATGAAATTTATATGTTTGAGATCCCCTGTTAAGAGCCATGAAATTATTATTTTTGAGGGGGGTCACGTTAAAAACTATTTCATGAGGATTTTTAATGTCTCGCATGGCTTGAGAAACCATGTGGATGCTATTACTTGAAAACCATGGCTACATGGATTTGTAAACCATTTTCTATCTTTGTAAATCGGCACTTCTATAAAATTTCCCAAGGTTTCACTTTTAGTGTAATGTTTACACTGAACCGTGGTCCTACCAAGAAGGCCTAATTTTCTATATACGATTCAATTGGTAATTGTGAATAATTTACCCAAACCATTCACATTTCAAAAGACCCCCAAAACCCCAAAAACCTCCAAACCCACTTGAATTTTTTTGAAACCAACCTCAAACTCTTCACAACAAAAAGAGACAAGTAATACATATAAATAAGTCAAACCTAGGGCATTATGTTCTCATAACCATTAGAATTAATTTCCTTGGAGGGATATAAAATAGAAGTGTCTTGAAAAAATTGGAAAATTTATCTTTCATAAACCTCACACACTCCCATATTTATTTAGATTCTTAGCCATTATTGTTGCAAAAACACTAGGAGCAGTGAAGAGTAAAATGATCCATAGAAGATTAAAATGTAATAAAAAAACGAAGAAGTGGAATATCTTTGACACAGTGTTTTATGTGGTTCATGAAATACACCATACATCCAAAGAGGGGATAAATTTCACTATAATTTGGAAGAAAAAATTAACAGGATATCTCTCAGAGTTTCAAACAAAAAAATCCTTGCCTAAAATGGACAACAATAGAAGGAATATGATCCACTATTCCACCAACCACATAGGAAGTCTGCATCGCTATAGTGAAAGGTGGAGAAAGTCTGTTTCGCAACAGTTTTTCCGCTATAGAAGTATAAAGTGTTATAGTGGCTGGCGGTTGGAAGTCGGTGTTTCTACAATACTGTTGACTCCAAATTCTGACCTGCAATAGTGCCCTGTCAGTGTTGGTCAGTCTTGTCTGCTATAGTGGTCAAAGTTTCTATATTCCCCCAAAATTTGGACTAAGGGAATACAGCCCCCAGACCCCCAGAACAGAGGCCCATTACCTCTACAACCCCAAACTATCTCACATTAGAGCTCTATTTATGGATGTTATGGCCCCATACATAGTATGGACTGAAAGCATTGGGACCAAACATCATAAAAACTAGATCATTCTACACCAATCCAAAAATCTTCCACTTGGAGCCTAATCCACTATGCCGGGCTGCTTCGATTCCATTGAATAAGAAAACATACTTAATCAGAGCTCCTGTTCTTTTTCACTTACCATTGGTGTGCTTACCATTCACAACATCAATTTCAAGATGATGATTCATGGAATACTAGATGTTTTACCTTTTATTCTCTAATCATTTCCTCCCTTTTTCTTCTTCTCATCCTCTGTTCATAAGTGGAGACAAATAGAGGCACAACTATTCCTCAACATCTGTATTACCATCATTTTCGTCAGCATGTCTTCCAGATTGTTGTTTCCACAAACCATCTACAATGTCAGCAACCCATAATGTATCAAACCAACGATAAAAGGATGCTTTAATGGGCTGTGATTCATTTTGGCATGAAACACTTGGTTCTTTACAAGATGTATAACACTTTGACTATCACAATGTAATACAATCTCCTCTCTATTTCTTCTTTTCCCATCCAATAAGTTATTCAACCGTACCATCTCCTTCCTAGCATCTGTTACTACAATGTATTCTACTTCTGTGGTGGATAAAGCCTCCACCTTCAGCAATTGTGATATCCAACTTACTACGGTTCCTCCATAGGTAAATGCATAACCTTCGTCACTCCTTTTGTCAGCATCACATCCAATGACAATATCCACATACCCCTTCAATGAATTTACTTTCCCAAATAACAAAGACACCCCATTTCTTCTCTTCAAATACCTTATTATCATCTTTACAACATCCCAATGTTTGTTAACAAGGTTCTCTATGTACCTCCACACAAATCCCACTACATGAGCGATGTCAAGTCGAGTGAAGACAATGACATACATTAGGCTTCCAACATCTGATGTGTATGGATCGTTGTTCATGTACTCAACCTCTTCTTCCATCATTAGTGTTTACTCCTTATTTTTATTGAAATGTCCCGCTATGGTAATGGAGACTGACTTTGCTTCCAACATAAAAAATCTACTTAGAACCTTCCCAATGTAGTCAACATATGATAACATCAATATTCCAACTGTGCGGTCTCTTTTGATCTTCATCCCCAAAATCTATCCAGCTTCTCCAAGATCATTCATCTTGAACTAATCATTCAACTGTATTTTAAACTCATCAATCCTTTTCATACATGATACTAAAATGATCATGTCATCCATATATAGAAGCAGTATAATATAATCATCACCCAAGGAAATAATGTCGCAATATTGATCCATGAAACATCATTTTTATGCATTTTTTGGCATGAATGCATAATGTTTTTTGTTCAACTGTTGGGGTACCTACTTCAATCGATATAAGTTCTTATGAAGTTTTCACACCAGGTCTTTCTTCTGAGACTCAACATATCCCTCTAGATTCTAAATATAGATGTCCTCCTCAATATCCCCATAAATGAAAATCATCATCACATCAAACTGATATTGATACAGTTATACTGATGCCACAATTCATAGAAGCACACAAATAATGGTAAGATTCACTACTAGTGAGAATCTTTCATTGAAATACACTCTGCCTTTCCATTGGAAGTATTTCACTACCAGTATTGTCTAGAAACTCCTCTTTCCATCATTCTCTTCCAGGACGTAGTACACCCATTTCTTCTGCAATTATTCTTCCCCTATGGAAGATGTGTCAACTCCCAAGTATTGTTGTCATGTAGTGATGAAATTTCTTCCTTAATGGAAAACTCTCACTTTCTTGACACCATCAACTTCATTTCCCTTTCAAATAATTGTGGTTCTCCACCATCAGTCAATAAAATATAATGTTGGATGGTGAATACCTCTGCAGAGGCCTTCCCACACTTGTTGATCTCCTCAACTCTAGTGGAGTAGTATGTTGCACTCGTTCCGATGTCTCATGATCAGGTGCACTTTCTATCTTCAGTTTCTTCTTGAACTATGATTATTTGTTCCCAATTTAATCTTCAACCATGGAGATCCTTGGACATGACTCCTTCATTGAATTCCAAACTCTGGCTCCTAATGACTATCTTGTTGAGATCATCCGAAAAGTGGTGAAAAAACTCCTCAGCACTATATCCAATAAAAAATCATGTCTTAGAAATTGAATCAAGATTTTCCCTTGTGTTATAATTGACATTAACATATTCCAAACTGCTAAAGACTATTTAATGTGAGAGTCTTTCCAATATACCAGGCTAGAGCTCTTCGGGTAGACATTCTCCCACTGACATAGATGGACTCATGTTGACGAGATATGCTTTTATGTTCACTACATCAACCCAAAAGATCTTGGGTAACCCCAAGTGTAACCTAATTCTCATGGAACATTCATTCAATGTCCTATTCATCCTCTCTACCACACCATTATTTTGTGGTGTACTTGGAATAGTCTTCTCTCACATAATTCCATTATCAGAAATTTTTTTATCTAAACTCATAACTATCATAATATCCACCATTTTAAGACCTCGGACATTTCAGATTTTATCCTGACTCATTATCCACCATGACTTTCCACTTATAAAAACTATTAAACACATCATATTTTCTCTATAGAATGTAAACCCATAACTTCTATATTGATTCGTCAATGAATAGAACATATTATTGTGACCCTATGAGGCAAAGTACATGTGTAGGTATTTAAACAACAATGTACACTAGGTCCATCTTCCCAGCATTCGGTGTTCTGCCTAGTTTTGCAAAAGAAAACTTCTTTGGATTTTCAATTTTAAAATCTTCACACATGCCAACATCCATCGACATCAAATCTGGTAGCATCACATTTATTTCCAGCACCTTCATCCCCTTATCGCTCAAGAGGCCTAGCCTATTTTTCCATAGTGGTGAATCCCTAATAGAATTTAATAATGAAACCATATCCAAGAATGTTTCTATCATTTTGTATAGGGTACCTATATTTTCTCCCTAATCTATGACCATATCTCATTTGGTGATCTTCTAGGAACCACCAGTAAACATTTTACTCAACCCTACATAATCAAACTATATGATAGAAAAATTATTTCTTATCAATCTAGGGATATACCTCACGTTATCTAGAACTATAAGACTCCTAGTTTTGGTCTTGATCTGTGCATCACCCTTCCCCGTAATCTACAGGGTTTCATCCTTAGTAAGTTGTACCTTGCCAAAAATTTCAGAATTTTATTTGGAAACCCTTCTCTGAAATGGAATGGAAGGACTACAATGAGTCTAAAATCCAAAAATTGATTGCGCAGTCCATGATTAGCAACAACACATAATCAGTTCCTTCAACCACAATGTTTTCTCCACTAGTTCCAGGTCCCTTGTCTTTTCAATACACTCTTTCTTGACGTGTCTTATCTTCCTACAAGTGCAGCAGGTAAGACCAATCCTATTTTACTTGTCTTTTCTCTTTCCTCTTGACATTTATCATCTTCTACGATTATATCGGTGTGCCTACCTTCCTCTTCTTTCAATGTTAAAAGCATAACTAGGGATTCTTCCTGAATCTCTTATTCAGATTTTCTCACTAAGGATCAGGTCCCGTACATCCTTCAGAAATAACTTTTTATCCCCTGAATAACTGCTCACATCTATTATAGTTACATCTTAAATTTCTAGTAAAGAGGATTATAAGACTATTTTAGATAAATCATCACTAAGCACAATGTCTACTGATGTCAATTGGCTTATGGTAGTGTTGAATTCCTTGATTTGATCTGTAACAATTCTCCCTTCAACCATTTTTAGGTTGAACAATAATCACATAATGTTCACTTTTTTTTGCAGAAGGCTTATTGTACATATTCAAGAGAGATTTCATCAGTCCAATCATCATATTATCCTCTCTAATGATGATCTCGACGTTTTTTTCCAATTTAAGGAACAAAACATGTAGAACCGGCAGATCCAGTAGCACCCACTCCCACTGCTCCATTTCTGTTATCTTTAAACCCAGAAGCGGCAAATGCATCAACTTCTGATATAGATATTCTTCAATGTACATACTCTTTTACCTGATATCAGTTCTATCTAAGTTTTTGAACTTCAATTTTCCTTCTTCTATGGACATCATTTAGTTTGGGGATACTTAACTCAACATCTAATACCATTTTTTTTAAAACACCTAAATTAACGAATTGTAAAATTATCCACAAAAGAGTAAAATGGAAAAAAAAAACAAAAAGAAGAAAATATTAGACATAGAGTTTTACATGGTTCTGTTAATGATCCCTACATCCATGGAGATTCATAATTTCACTATGGTTTAGGATCACAAATTTATAGGATATATGTCATATTTCTTGACATAGAAACCCTAGATCGAAATGGGCTACAATAGGAGGAAGATGATCCACTATTCTACCAACCGCATAGGAAGTCTGTATCGATATATTGAAAGGTGTCTAGAAGTCTGTGTCGCTACACTTTCATGACCACACAATTCTATAGTGCTCAAGTGGCTTCTGGCCGGATGTCTACATCGCTACAGTACAACTGACTCTAATGTCTGACCTGCAATAGTGCCCTGTCAGTGTCGGTCAGCCAGCTCTACTATAGTGCTCATAGTTGCTACAGTTATCCAAAATTCAGGTCGGTGGAATTCTCCCCCCCTATAGTTGGGGTGTGTTGCCTACTGCAACCCCCAATAAGTTCACCGCAGAGCTCAACCCACAGAATTTGCTTCTTGGTGCACATTACGGGACATAAGTATTCAACCCAAACATCATCTAAACTGGATCGGGCTACACCAATCCAACCATTCTATAATAACACCCATAACATGGAGATATTTCATCCTCATAGGGTCTTATATTTCTTATTCATATTGTTATTCAAGGTGTGGATAAATTTCGCATCAGACTCAAGTGTAAAATGATCCCAACTAATAATAAGAGTGGGTTCGAGCTCATGCTTCTTTACTTTATATATGCAGAAAGAGATATCTGAGAAGCAACTTCACAAATACGCTAATCAATATAAAATAGACTAACATACTAAAGATCTTGTTTCCCTTGGTAACATAGATAGTGATATCTGAATCCTAGAGATGACACTAAAAATACATGACCTCCCACTTCAAATGATATTATACGATAACAATGACTAGGAAAAGATTTTTGGTGGATTTAACCAATTTATATTCTTTTCATGATCAATTTAATTTTCTCGTTTTTCTCTTACATAAGACATGGTTCAATTAATGATGTGTGCCAACCGTTAACCCAACAAGTAATGCTTTCGTATGAGACAACATAGTAGTATCTGAGCTCGGTGTGTTATATAACACTAATCATGCCTCTATATATTCTCTAGGATACTGGATATGGTTAGTTCCAGGCACAGTGGAAGCATTCATGTGGAGGGAGATATATTAAAAGTTATTTTAATAATTGTTGCCCAAAACCAAGAGCAAGGATCTTTCACTTAAAATTTATTACAAATTTATTTAATATCAATAGAAATAAATACAAGGGGTTAGGAACTTTCATTTTTGATGATTGTTGATCATATGAAAAGGAACTTCTTTATTTCCTTCATTGCGGTGGAGGGAGATGTATTAATTTTTTTAATAATTGTTTCCTAAAACCAAGAGTGAGGAGCTTTCATATAAAATTCATAATTATTTTTTTTAATATCTAAATAAATAAATACCTGGGCATAGGAACATTCTTCTTTGATGATTATTCATCATCCGAAAAGGCCCTTCCAGATTTCCTTCATGTGTATTTTTAGTATTCAAGCGTAGAATCCCTATAGAGGTGATCCACACATTCTCCAATGGGCTCTGAGAAACGCCACTCATTCTCCGAGTGCTAACGCGATGAATCAAATGTCTTGTATTGTTAATTATTTATCATTCATTCTTCAGTATTGATGAAATTATCTATTGGTTTTATCGTTTTTTAGAGGGAGAGAGGAGACAGAGTCGAGAGAGAATATATTGTGTGAAACAATTATCTATTCCCAAACTTGGAATTGGTTTCGAATGCCTTACACAATAGATATAACCATCTATTTATGGAGCTGAGATTTCAGTTAAAAAATTAAACTACCTAAAAATAATTAAATATAATTATCACTATTAATGAAATCTCATGCCGCATATTAACAATATTAATATTATTATTTTTTGGTGCCCGACTTCTGAAAAATGGGTAAAAAATATTTAGTTACACATAAATAATTATTTTATCACTCTATGCGGTCTTTGTTCGTTCAAACTCCTCTTGCATTTATTGAATCCCCGAATATATATTTTAGTCTCTTAAATAATTATTTTATTCACAAAATAGTTAAAAATATTTAATAAATATTCAATAAAGTAAATAAATATATATTATTCATAATCTGGTGAATAATTTTTTTAAAATTTATGCGATAACTATAACTTGTATAAAATTAATCCTCAATCATGAGAATAATATTTATTCCATTGATTAAGTTCAAATATAATTTAATTTAGTCCAAGAGAAACACTTAGTGTGTGACCCTCTTGGATTCGTTCTCATTGACATTAGGTAGACTTTCCTAAAGTCCGAGATTACTCTCTAGAAATGGGTCATGTCACCCAAGGTAATGAACATAATGTCGTAATGATGACAATCACACAATTACACTCAAAGTGTAACATAACTCCTTTGTCAAAAAATCTCATCAAGAAGGTTTCATGATGGTATCATTAACCTATGTGCTCGATACATCATTCTTTGACTATATGAAATAAAATATTCTGTACACCATGACCATGCAATTTAGGGTGAAGATACTATTTCAATCAATGGGATGAGATATCAACATTCATAAAGGTGTAAGGGACAAATCCTTCCTTGACTTATCCATCAATAACATGTCATTAATGATGCACCCAATGTACCCTACATCCTTCAAACATATGGAATGATTGTTTTCATCAATAAATCTATGATCATTAGTTGTGACATGAATTAATGATAATATTAAATTCTATGGAGCATTAAAAATTCTCGTAGATATGAAGATCTGATGTCACCAAAACATGAGGAATTTCTACTAGCGGTTCTATTCTCAAAATCTTCCGTCTTATATATTACCAAGTGAAAACTTCATGAGAATAAGCCTCATCAACTTACATTTACTCCCACTTGTAATAGATTCAACTACCAACAAAATTTTGTCCGCTAGCCCTCATATGATAATCATGTTTCTGCTGATTCAATGCTATAGTAATGTGGTCCCTCATGTTGTGTTCTATGGAAATATTACTCCCGAAAACTTTATCCCTCTATGAATAATACCTCACGAGATGATACTTCTGATGTATGTTCTTCGTTTAATGATGTGAAATCGGTACTTTTCTGAGATCCATCGCTTCAATATTATCACAATAGAGTGTCAGGAAATCATTAATACTAGGTAACACATTAAGAACGTGGATATAATTGCACATCCAAACTTCTTCTTTAGCTACCTCATAAGCCACAATATAGAAAGAATCTACTATAGAATTTGTGACCATTTCTTTCTATGAACTCTTCCAGATCACAACACCTACATTCAAAGTATAGATGTACCCCGTTTGTGACTTCATGTCATCATGATTGGTTTTGAATGTAGAATCTTCATATCCTCTGATGAAAAGTTCCTTATACCCTGCATAAACAAAGAACATATCCTTAGTACACCTTATATACTGAAGGATTGTCTTGAATATTATCCAATTGCGGTCACTTGGATTAGCTTGATACTTTCCTGCTGCACTTAATGAGTAGGTGACATCTAGTCTAGTACATAGCTTAACATGCATAACTAACACAATTAATGATGCATATGGAATCCTTTCCATTCTATTTCCTTCTTCATGGGCATGAGGAAACATTTTCTTGGAAATATAAATTCTATGTGATGCTGGAAAAAATATCCTCTTGGATTGTTCCATATTTAATATCTTCAGAATCTTGTCAATGTATGTACTTTAACATAGGCCAAGAAACCTCTTTGATCTATAATGATGGATCTTCATCCCAAGAATATAGGCTTCCTCACCCACATTTTTCATGGAAAAAAAGTTATTCAACCATGCCTTAAAAGACTGCAAGATTGGTATTTCATTTCAAATAAGTAATATTTCATCTAGAAATACTAATTAGAAAATGACTATTGTAAGAACCCGGTTTTTATTCTTGAGGTACGAGTTTCTTCTTTTCCTTTTCCTTGAGTGTTTTTGAGAAAACATGGGAAATGTGGGGAAAAATCCCACAATTTATGTGTACACGTCGTGTACTTTTTCCACATGCCGTGTACTTTGGACATGTGGGATGAGTATACAGGGCGTGTAGGCTTGTCGGCGATTAAGGGTGTAAAAACTAACTACAAGCTATGTACATAGTAATATACCCAATGTAATCAGTCGGAAAGTGAACAGTAAGGTGGTTGAATTAGCTTCCAGAGGAAATATGGTACATTCCGTGCAAATATTAATGCACTCCGTGTAATCAGTCGGCCGATGAACAACAAGGCGGCGGAGAGTATCCTCTAGTGAACAGTTAAAAAGAAAGTACACACTGTGTACTTGAACGTACACTCCGTGTAGTTATGATTTTTTGTTAAAAACAGGAAGTATCCTCCTCATTTGGAAGTGGATGCATAGAAAAAACCAAGAGCACTAGTTGAGGTGACTGATACTTGGAGGAGCTCCCGATCGCTCTCCGAGACTCCGATTCTCCCACCGAAAATATTGTTTGGACCGCGTGGGTAAGGCCTTCCCTCTCCTTGAGTCTTTCTATCCAATTATTTCCCAATAGGACATTATTTGGGTTTGAATGGGTATATTTTTATCTCAGATCTACGTCATTCTACGTTGTTTCAGGAGGTGTCTTTCACATATATCATTTAGAAGATATTGAGGTAGGTGGTATTGTGTTTATTTCCAACTGTCGAGTTGATTTAGTGCACTTTTGTGCTACGCACCCATGTTCGGGGTGTCGTTTGGCTGAGTCCTTGACTATTAAGACACCTAGATTGCATAGGTAATCTAATGAATAAGTATAAACTATTTTTAAGGATCGTTGCTTTGATCTAGGGCCACCCAGAGGGTGTGGTCCCCTTGTTTTGTCGTTTGGCCAGGATACCCGTGGGTATGCTATGATTATTTCATTTTTTTTGTTTTCTTGAGAGGAAACATATATAAATTGATTGATTATGCTTTGGGATCGACCTTATTACTTTCTTTTCTTTTGATTAGCCTGAGGGAAAGGTACTGTTTAGCTTGAGGGAAAGGTTCTGATTAGCCTGAGGGAATGGTTCTGTTTAGCCCGAGGGAAAAGTTTGATTAGCCTGAGGGAAATGTTTTATTTCACCTAAGAGGAATGTTTATTATTCTTTAGGTTAGTAGCTTCTATTACTGGGGGAAATATCTCGTATTCCTGGGGGAAATATTCATTATGCCGGAGGGAAGTCACCTGAGGGTTTCGTTTCTGTTTGCTTGAGGGTAAGGATTTCATGTCTGAAGATAGTGTTTATGTGAATATTAACTGTGGTGATTTATTATGTTGCACAAGCCAAGATAAAGCATAGGCATGGTATTTTTAAACAATTAATAAAATGACTATGTAACTAGGAGGAATATCTACTTTTGAGTACTTCCTAGTTTACTGTATTTCATTATTGCACACTGCTGTTTCAAATTTCACTGATAGTTGGGAACGGGACGTTGGTGATTGCCTACTGGGATTTATTTCTCACACCCTATTTGGGACATGTCTTGGGCCAAAATAGATTATATTATTATGGGTGTTGATAAGGGATAGAGTCTCTACACAGGTACGTGATTGTTGTAGAGGAGTAGAAGAGCATGGGACCGAGCTTAGGATTTCTATGATGCTACATTCCTATTGCACTACATTGGTTTTGATTGGTTGTACTTTGTACTTTGTGTTGTATTATATCTGATTGCAACGTATCCTAGTTGGGATATTTTCATAGAATCAGTTACAAGTTGCATCATCATATATATGACTGTAGGTTATCTTTTACTTCAGTTTCATTTCCCATTTCAGGTTTATATTTTTTACTTCTTCCGCTTTTGTATGTTTATATTTATTTCCGATGTGCAACACATTGACAAATGATGGAATAGTTTCCCCACTATTAGTCCTAGGCCCTCGCTGCTAGTCGGCAGCCTCTGGAGTTTTGGGAAATGCTCTTGAGGTCATGTGACCAACCGGGTTCAGGGCACCCCTTGTGTGGCACTCGGATCCAGGACGTTACAAAGTGGTATCAAAGGGGTTTCTTCCTATCCTATAGTTAGGGATAAGATGAAATTGGTATTTGGTAATAAGCTATGCCTAGGAGTATCTAAACTGTGTACAGGTAAAATCCAATCTACCTCATTTAATTATAATTTTTTAGGTATTTCAATTTTACAATTGATTTAATTTTAACCATTGGGTGACGCACTTGTGGTGTGCTGTTTATATTTTATTCTTGGGTCCTATTTAATTGCAACCCGATGAGATGAAGTTATTTCATCAAATACTTCATTTAGGCACAAGTTAGAATCACATTTCATGCATAGTTTCCATGCCATGTTGGTGCATTAGAAATTTCATGTTGTTGTGATAAATGTTGTGCTAGAAAATGCATGTTGTTGTGATAGATACCTTGATAAGATTCATGCTATTTGATAGGTTATTGTTATGTAAGGTTCAGTGAATGAACTCCATACTTTGGTTCTTGAGGATTATGGGCCCTCATCAACTGAAATTTGTTGAATCATCGACTTTTTTACCCTGTTATAACATGTATAAGATGCCAATATTTGGTTCGCGGGTAGTATGGGCCCTCACGGATCAGAATTTGGCACTTTTGTGTTTTTTCAGTGTTTTTCTAGGTTCCATATTAGTTTCTATGGAATATTGTTCGAAAAAAACCCAGAATACACACTGTGTAGTTTTGAATACATGTCTTGTCTTCTTCTCTTCAGGAAGAAACTGTTTTTCTTATGTACATGTTGTGTACCTTATGTACACACCGTGTAGTCTCTAACTATGTAATAGGATACGTGGTTAGATACATGAGATAGGGAAACTCTTGGTGAAACACATCATGTACTAGTTTTACACGCCGTGTAAGAGTGACCATGTGTCCGCCCGTGTAACTAGCAACACGGACGGGTAAACCTTATGCTCTACACACCGTTTCAGGATTGATCATGCCTTGTAGTTTGACCCAGGTATTTGGACATGTAACTAACAACCAGGGTCAGTGTTTCCTCTTAAAGTACACGTCGTGTCCATATAGAACACGCCGTGTAGTGTGAGCTGTGTATCTATCCATGTCACAAACAACACGGGTCGACGAAGCTCGTCTTGTACAAATCGTGTATCTATGGGACGCGCTGTGTAGTCTTGATCAGTGAGAGACCGTGTGGAATTGGCCATGTGGCTGGGTAGACGAGGTGGTGTACAAGCCGTGTGTGGGTGTGACACGCTGTGTACCGAGGGTTGAGACATGTCCATACCAGTATCAGAACATGACCATGTAAGGGATTAAGGGTACACACTATGTCTACCTTGAACATTCCATGTAGTCTTATCTTAGGAGAGCTGTGTGGCTTAACCGTTAAGAATTACTCAGGCAGGGGAAGAAAATTCAAGTACATGCCATGTGTAAGGACAACACGCCATGTGTTTGGGGTGTTACATGACCAGTTCTGGAAGGAGTACACACCCATGTGAATGAATTAATGGAACACGCTGTGTAGTTATTATACACTCAGTGTAGTATGCTTTTATTAAACTTAAATTCATTCTTTCTCTTATCCCCTTCTTACGTTTCCAGTTCCTAGTCCTTGACAAATCTTGATCTGAGGCGTGTGTTTGACCTTGTAGAGTCATGCCACTGAGACGACCATGAATTTTTTCCCAAGAGTGGGATGATGATTATACTCTAGAGATGGTAGGCTGTGAGCTACCGATGGATCCTTTAGCAGTGCCAGATGTGGCGCCAGCCGTTATACCAGGTGCAGGCACAGATGCGCAGTTCTGTGAATGCATAACGCGGTTCATGCAGCACTTCCAGAGAGCACTGTCGGTTTCCACATCTATGGCAGAGCTGACAAGTATATTCTAGCAGCAACATTTTCCTACGTTTTCTGAGGATGGCGGTCCACAGGTTGCGGATTCAGGGCTGAGTTCTATGGGGGAAATCATCAAGCAACAGTATACGCCTCCTGGGAGGTGGGTCAAGCTCACCACTTACCTGCTATGTGATTCCACCAATAGATGGTGGGATGTGACCACCAGACAGAGAATCACTGAGACATGGCATGGAATGATTTTCAAGAAGTCTTCTATGACTTTTTCTTTCCAGAGATTCTAAGGGAAGATCGAGCTCGAGAGTTCATGAATCTACAGTAGGGTGCCATGTCTATGATGGACTATTCTACCCGCTTCACTGAGCTACACCGTTTTTCACCTGTTCTGGTTGGTGATGAGACGTTGAGGGCTAGATTCTTTGATGATGGTCTTCGATATGAAATTTGAGCACTGTTTAATGTTTTCAGGTTAACTAAAATGGATTCTATTTTCAACCATGCATTTATTACTGAGCAGAACCTGCAATAAGCTAGCGGTGCGGAGCTGGGCAGTTCAACCCCGGTCTCTGGTACTATTTCTACTGGTAAGAGGATGAGATAGATGGATTTGTCTCATGTTGGCATTACTAGCTAGAAAATTTTTTCAGGTGGCCCGGTAATGTGATACCAGTGTGGTAAAGATGGGTATAAGAGACCGCAGTGTCCACATGACCTAGTGGAGTGTCGAGCTTGCGGCAAGATGGGTCATCTTCAACGGTTTTATAGAGCGTTTCCACAAGTGACTAGTGATAGGGGTTCTAGGTAGATATAGGGTGTATGAGCAGGGCCAACATCTTATTACTAGTCAGAGAAATAGAATACGTCAGGGCGTTCAGGTCGAGGTGGTAGTTGTGGTCGTGGTAACCAGACACCCGGATCTCAGAGACAGCAGGGTAGGTTAGCTTAGGGTAGTCGGGCTGTGTCGCAGGGTGGCGTACTGGGAAAACATATACAGTACAACATACCTAACAAGAACATGATCCCAGACCTTCCACTGTCATTGGTACTATTCTAGTTGCTTCTGTTTTATCTTCTACACTTTTCGATATTGGTGTTACACATAGCTTTGTATCTGTGCCCATTGTGGAGAGCCATTGGCTCAGTGTTTCTTCTTCTTAGGATATCATGACGCTAGACAATCCATTGGGAATTAGAATGGCAGGTGTGCATCTGTGCGAGGAGTTCCCCCTAGAGGTTGGTAATTGTCACTTTCTATGGGACCTCTATGTCATTGAGAAGGAAGACTATGATGTCATTCTTGGAATAGACTGGTTGGTACCCTTTAGAGGATTTTTAGATTTCAATCATCATAGGGTGAGTTTCTTGTCACTAGAGGGCAGAGAGTTTCTATACAAGGGAGAATGGGATGTCCAGGCGAGCCAAGATGGACCCGCGCATCGTGGTCGAGGTGGAATGATAGCCTGGATTGTGAGTTTATACCTGGATGACCAGGGAACATGTCAGAAGGATTTCCCTCCAGTGATTAATTGTTTCAGGGATGTCTTCCTGGACAACTTTTCAGGTCCACCTCTGGAGAGAGAGGTGGATTTCTCTATTTATCTTGTAACAAGAGCGGCACCAGTGACCATTCCTCTTTATAAGATGGATATGCCAGAATTACAATAGATCAGGAAGCAGTTGGAGGAGTTGCAGGAAAAGGGTTTCATCCGACCCAGTACTTCTCCTTTGGGTTTGCCTATCCTGTTTGCGAAGAAGGCGGATGGTACACTCAGACTCTGCGTGGATTATCGAAAACTGAACTAGTTAATGGTTAAGAACCAATATCCCTTAGCAAGGATTGAAAATCTTTTTGATCAAATTTGAGGAGCACGAGTGTTCACGAAGATTGACTTCAGATCTGGAAATCATTAATTGTGCGTTAGACCATCAGTCATACTGTTGATAGCCATTTGGAGAAGATATGGTCTAGACGAGTACTTCGTCATGTCGTTCAGACTCCCAAACACGCCAGTAGTTTTCATGGCTCTGATGAATAGTCTGTTCCATCCATATCTCGATTCGTTTTTTGTAGTCTACGTGGACTATATCTTGGTGTAATATCACACTCAACATGACCATGCCACCCCTCTTGAGATCGTACTGATTACACTGAGAGAGCGTTGGTTATATGCTAAGCTCTCAAAGTGCCTCTTTTGGATGGAAAAGATTCACTTCCTCGGTCACATTACCTCAGAGGCAGGAGTTTTAGTAGACCCAGAGAAAGTGAGAGCAACAGTTTCCTGGTAGCATCCTAAGAACGTTTTTAAAATACTGAGTTTCTTGGGTCTGGATGTTTACTAAAGGAACTTCATATAAGACTTTTCCTGCTTAGGAGCGTCGTTAATGGGTTTGACTAAGAAGGGTATGAAGTTCGTTTGATCAGAAGCTTGAGAGACAACCTTTCAGAAGCTGAAAGGAAGGTTGACATCAACACCAGTCCGAAAACATCCTGAGAAAAGGAAGAAGTATATAGTTTATAATGATGCATCATGTATTAGGTTGAGAGCAGTGTTGATGCAGTGTGATCAACTAGTTGCATAAGGGTCTCGGCAGTTGATGCCACATGAGGAGAATTACCCGACCCATGATCTCGAGTAGGCTGCAATGGTTCATGCATTATGCTGTTAGACACATTATCTCTTGGGAGAACATTTTGTGGTGTTTATAGACCGTTAAATTATTAAATACATCTTTACCGAGCATGGAATGAATTTGAGACAGTGAAGGTGGGTTTAATACCTTTAGTCATTCGACTTTGAGCTTTCCTATACACATGTTAAAGTTAATGCAGTACCAGATGCACTGAGTAGAAGGACTTAGATAAAGGCAGTGTAAGAGGCCAGTGTTGAGTGGAAACTTATAACTTTGTTCATTGAGATGCATTTGGAGGTTCATGATAGTCAGGGGCGAACCTATATTTCATCTTTTATCTATGAATTCTACCCTCCTAGATAGAGTGAGGATGAGAAAGCTATCATATCTAGAAGGCGTAGTTCTACGGGTGTCGGTGGCAAGTGAGGACCCTCTTCTTGGATGGACAGTAGGCGATGACGAGGTACTACATATCCATGGACGAGTGTGGGTTCTATGGGATATATGCGAAGAGTTGATGCGAGAGTCTCATGGTTCAGCTTTTGCAGTGCCCCTAGAGTTACTAAAATGTACCGTGACTTGATATGTCAGTATTGGTTGTCGGGTATGAAAAGAGAGGTACCTGGTTTTTTTAAGAGATGTTCCACATGTCAGTAGGTGATGGCGGAGAATCAGAGGCCATCTGGACTGTTAAAATAGTTACCCATTCTAGAGAAGAAATGGGATGATGTCTCGATGGACTTCGTGAATAGGTTGTCGAGGATACCTCGAGGAAATGATGCCATATGGGTTTTTGTGGACATACTTACAGAGGAAGCTCGCTTTTTGACGATCAAGGAGACCTTCAGTGTTGACAAGCTCGGGAAGTTGTATTTCAATGGGGTCCCTCGTTCTAACATTTCATATAGGGACGCCCGTTTATGTCTTGTTTCTTGAAAAGTTTTCAGAGGGCACTAGGTACACAGGTGCTTTTGAGAAGAGCTTACCACCCTTAGACCGATGGCCAGCCAGAGTGTACGATACAGATGGTAGAGGACACACTACGTGCATTCATCATAGTCATTGGGGGCTCTTGGGTGAAGCACATACCCCTGGTCGAGTTTTGCAAGAATAATAGTTTTCAGGAAACTGTTGAGATAGCACCATACAAGGCTTTATATGGTAGGCCATGCCAATCACCCTTGTTCTGGTTGGAGGTAGGTGATGCATCTTTACTAGGACGAAGTATTGTACAGGAGACTTCATAGCAGGTCCAGTTGATTCAGAAGGAGATTACTACTGCATAGTCTCATCATAAATCTTATGCTGATCTCCATAGATGACCTTTTGATTTCATGGTCGGGGATCAGGTTTTCTTGCATGTTTTACCGAGGTTGGGACACAGGCGGACCAGGAGACAGGGTAAACTTTCACCGAGGTATGTAGGGCCATTTGAGATTCTAGAGAGACTCTGGCTGGTAGCCTATCAGTTTTAGTTACCACATAGGTACCGGGCCATGCACGATGTCTTCCATGCATCTCAGCTGCACCTCTATCATTCAGACCCATCTCACATTTTTCTGCCCGAGGAGGTTGAACATCAGGTTGATGCATCCCTTGAGGAGCATCTGATTTGTATTTTTGATTTGAGCATGAAGGTTCTCCAGGGTTGATCAGTTCCTCTCATATGGGTGCTATGGCAGCATGCCTGAGTGTAGGAAGAAACTTGGGAGTGAGAGACCGACGTACGTTATCAGTGGCCTGATTTCTTTCCAGCATTATCTTCATAACCCTTGGAAGGGAAATTCAGGGATAAATTTCTTTAAGGGGGGATGTTTGTATGAACCCAATTCATACTCTTGAGGTACGAGTTTCTTCTTTTATTTTCCTTAAGTGTTTTTGAGAAGACAAGGGAAATTTGGGGAAAAACAAAAATTTCTGAGTACACGCCGTGTACTTTTTCCACACACCATGTACTTTAGCCGTTTGGGATGAGTATACAGGGTGTGTAGGCTTGTCGGCGATTAAGGGTGTAAAAACTAACTACACGCTGTGTACTTTGTAATACATGCCATGTAATCAGTCGGAAGGTAAATAGTAAGGAGGTTGAATTAGCCACCAGGGGAAATATGGTACACATTGTGTACTTATTAATGCATGTCGTGTAATCAATCGACCGATGAATAGTAAGGTGGTGGAGAGTATCCATCAGTGAATAGTTAAAAAAATGTATACGCCGTGTAGTTATGTTTTTTGTTAAAAATAGGTAGTAGCCTCCTCATTCGGCAGAGGAGGTGTAGAATGAACCAGGAGCACTGGGAGAGGTGGCCGAGACTTGGAGGAGCTCTGGATCGCTCACCGAGACTCTGATTCTTTCGCTGACAATCTTGTTTGGACTGCGCAGGTAAGGCCTTCCCTCTCCTTAAGTCTTTCCTTCCAATTCTTTCCCTAATAGAAGTTTTTTGGGTTTGAACATATAAATTTTTATCTCAGATCTACATTGCTCTTGGGTGTTTCGGGAGGCATCATTCATGTATAACGATCAAAGGATATCAAAGTAGGTGGTCTTGTGTTTATTTCCAACTGTCGAGTTGATTTTGTGTACTGTTGTGCTACGCGCCCAAGATCGGGTTGTTGTATGGTTAGGGCCTTTACTAGTAAGATACCTAGATTTCATAGGTAATATAATGAATAAGTATAAACTACTGTTTGGGATCATTACATTGATCCAGGGCAACTTTGAGGGTGTGGTTCCCCTGTTTATTTGTTTGGCTAGGATACCCATGGGTATGCCATGATTATTGCATGTTATGAGTTTTTGTGAGAGGAAACATATATAAAATTCAGGATTATTCCTTGGGTTCATCCTGGTTACTTTCTTTTCTTCTGATTAGCCAGAGGGAATGGTTCTGTTTAGCCTGAGGGAAAGGTTTTATTAGCCCGAGGGAAAGGTTTTAATTCGCCTGAGGGCAACATTTATTATGCCAGGGGGTAGTAGCTTCTGTGTCAAGGGGAAATATCTTTTAATCCTGAGGGAAATATTCATTATTCCTGATGGCAGTCACCTGATGGTTTTGTTTCTATTCTCTGGAGTGTAAGTATTGCACGTATGAGGACAATGTTTACTTGAATATTAACTGTGGTGATTTCTTATGTTGTACTTTCCATGCTAAAGCACATGAATGTAATTAAATATAATTATTAAAATGGAAATTTCACTTGTATGAATAGTTACTTTTGAGTACTTCCTAGTTTAATGAATTTCATTATTTCACACTGTAGTATCACATTTTCACTAACATTTGGGCATGGGCCTTTTGTGGTTGCCTACTCGTATTTATTTCTCACACCCTATTTGGTTCATGTGTTTGTCCCAAATAGATTATATTTTTGCAGGTTTTGATAAGGGAAGGAGTCCCTACACAGGTACATGACTGTTTTGGAGTAGTATGAGAGCATGAGACTGAGCTTAGGCTTGTGGTGCTGCTGCATTACTATTGCACTGATTTGGTTTTGTTTGGTTGTACTTTGTACATTTTGTTGTATTGTATCTGATTGCAGTGTATCCTATTTTGGTTGTTTTCATAGAGTCAGTGACATGTTGAATCATCATATATATGATTGTTGGTTATCTTTTACTTCAGTTACATTGTCCATTTCAGGATTATATTATTAACTACTTCCACTTTTTTATGTTTCTATTTATTTCCACTGTGCTACACTTTGACAAATGAGGGAATAGTTTCCCCACTATCAGTCCTAGATCCTCACTGCTAGTCGGCAACCTCTGGAATTTGGGGAAATGCGCTTGATGTCATGTGACCAACCGGGTTCCTGGCACCCATTGTATGGCACCCGGATCTGGGACGTTACTAAGTGGTATCAAAGGGGTTTCTTTATATGACTTGCTGTTTGGAGACTATATTCAGGGATATGAAGGAATTGGTATTTGGTAATAATATGTTCCAGGGAGTAGCTAACCCGTGTACAGGGAGAATCAAATCTACCTCGTTTAATTGAAATTATTCAAGTTTTGTAATTTTACAGTTGATTTGAATTTCACCATTGGGTGACGTACTTGTGGTGTGCTGTTTATTTTTTTTACTTGGGTTATATTTAATTACATCCTGATGAGATGAGGGTATTCCATCACATGCATCATTTAGGCACATGTTAGAATCACATGTCATGCATAGTTTCCATTCCATGTAGGTGCATTGGAAATAGCATGTTTTTTGATAAATGTTTGTCTAGAAAATGCATGTTGTTGTGATAGATTCCTTGATAAAATGTCTGCTATTTGATAGGGTATTGTTATGTAAGGTTCAGTAAATGAATGCCATAATTTTGTTCTTGAGGATAATGCGCCCTCATCAACCGAAATTTGGTGGATCATCGACTTTTTTACCTTTTTATAACTTTTATAAGATTCCAGACATTGGTTAGTGGGGAATATTGGCCCTCACAGATTGAAATTTGGCACATTTATGTTTTTTTAGTGTTTTTCTGTGTTCCGTAGTAGTTTCTAATGCTTACTGTCCCAAAAAACCCAGAATACACGCCATGTATTTTTGACTACATGCCATGCATTTTTCTATTTAGGAAGAAATTGTTTTTCTTAAGTACACAACGTGTACCTTATGCACATGCCGTATATTCTCTAACCATGTCATATGACATGTGGGCGGAGACATAGGATAGGTAAGTTCTTAGGGAAACACATTGTGTACCCGTTGTACAGACCGTGTAGGGTTAACCCTGTGTCTGCCCGTGTAACTAACAACACGGACGGGTAAAACTTAATCTCTACAATCTGTGTCATGATTGACCACGCCGTGTAGTCTGACCTAGGTATCTGGCCGTGTAACTCACAACATAGGTCAGTGTTACCTCCTCAAGTACACGCCGTGTACATCTAGAAGATGTCGTGTAGTGTGAGTCGTGCATCTGGCAGTGTCACGAACAACACGGGCCAGCGAAACTCGTCTAGTACTTGCCGTGTATCTATGGGACACATCGTGTCATCTTGACCAGTGAGAGACCATGTGAAATTGGTCGTGTGTCTAGGTAGACGGGGTGGTGTAAACACCGTGTGCGGTTGTAACACGATGTGTACCGAGGGATGAGCCATGCGCAGGCCAGCATCATAACACGACCATGTAATGGCTTAAGTGTACATGTCTTGTCTACCTTGAACACGCCATGTAGTCTTGTCTTAGGAGAGCTGTGTGGCTTATCCATGTAGAAGGAATCAGACATGGGAAGAAAATTCAAGTACACGCCATGTGTAGGGACAACACGCCATGTGTTTGGGGTGTTACACGACCAATTCTGGCAGGAGTACATGCCCATGTGAAAGACTTAAGGAACACGTCGTGTAGTTATTATACACATCGTGTAGTTTTGTTTTATTAATCTTCAATGCTCTCTTTCTCCTTTCTCATTCTTTAGTTTCTAGTTCCTAGTCCTTGATAAATCTTGATCAAAGGCGCGTGTTTGACCTTGTAGTGTCATGCCGCTGAGACAACCACGACTTGTTCACCAAGATATTGGCGACGATTATACTCTAGATATAGTAGGCCATGGGCTATTGATGGATCCTCCAGTAGTTCAAGATGCAGAGCCAGTCGTTATACCGGATGCAGGAACGGATTTGCAGTTCTGTGAAGGCTTTATGCGGTTCGTTCAAACCTTCCAAGGAGCACTGCTGGTTGCCACATCTATGGCAGAGATGACAAGTATATTTCAGTAGCAGCATCTGCCTATGTTTTCATGGGATAGAGGACCACATGCATTGAAGTCATGGCTGGGTTCTATGCAGGAGATCTTTGAGCATCTGGAGATTCCTCCTGGGAGGAGGGTCAAGCTCACTACTTACATGTTGCGTGATTCCATCAACAGATGGTGGGATGTGACCACCCAGACATAGCATCACCGATAAATGGAATGGGAAGATTTTTAGGTAGTCTTCTATGACCTTTTCTTTCCAGAGTCGCTAATGGAAGATCGAGCTCGAGAGTTCATGAATCTGCAGCAGGGAGCCATGTCAGTGATGGACTATTCTGCCCACTTCACCGAGCTACAACGTTTTACAACTTTTCTAGTGGGTGATGAGACATTGAGGGATAGATGCTTTGAGGGTGTTCTTTGATATGACAACCAAGCACTGGTGAATGTTTTTAGGTTTCCTACAGTGCATACTATTGTCAAACAGGTGTTGATTAATGAGCAGAACCTTCCAGAATCTAGTGGTGCGGACCAGGGCGGTTTGACACCAGTCTCTGGTACTATTTCTACTGGTAAGAGGAAGAGGCAGATGGATTTATCTCACAGTGGGAGTACTAGCCTGAAGAATATTTCAAGTGGCCCGGTAATGTGCAACCAGTGTGGTAAAGAGGGGTACAAGAGACCGCAGTATCCATGTGACACAGTGTAGTGCCGAGCTCTTGGAAAGATGGGTCATCATAAATGGTTTAGTAGAGTGTTTCCACTAGTGACTAGTGAGAGGGGTTCTAGGAAAACTCTGCGTGTAGGAGCAGAGCCACCAGCTTATTACCAGTCAGGTAATTGGAATTCGTCGGGACATTTAGGTCGAGGTGGTGATCATGGATATGGTAACCAAACACTAAGATCGTAGAGACAACAGGGTGGTTCAGCTTAGGGTAGCCTAGCTGTGTCGCAGGGCTGCGACACTGAGCAGATATATGCAGTGCAACTGACCCAACATGTGCAGGATCCCAGAACATCCACTATTAGGGGTAATATTCCAGGTGCTTCTGTTTTATCATCTACACCTTTTGATATTGGTGCTACACATATCTTTGTATATGTTCCTATTATGGAGAGCCTTGGGCTCAGTGTTTCTTCTTCTTCAGATATTATGATGCTAGACACTCTGTTGGTAATTAGAACGGTAGGTGTGTGTCGGTGCAAGGAGTGCCCCTAGAGGTTGGTGAGTGTCACTTTCTATGGGACCTCTATTTCTTAGAGATGACAGCCTATGAGGTCATTCTTGGAATGGACTAGTTGGTTCCCTTTTGAGAATTTTTATATTTCTATCATCGCAGGGTGAGTTCCATGTCACCAGAGGGAGAAGAGTTTATATACAAGGGAGAATGGGATGTCCAGGAAAGCCGAGCTGGACCCGAGCATCATGGGTGATGTGGAGTGACATTCCAGATTGCGATTTTCTATCACGATGACCAGGGAACATGTAAGAAAGATTTCCCTCCAGTGATTAATTGTTTCAGGGATGCCATCCCAGATGACTTTTCAGGTCTACATTCAGAGCAAGAGGTGGATTTCTCTATTGAACTTGTTCCAGGAGCGGCACCGGTGTCCATTCCTACTTATAAGATGGCTACTCCAGAATTAGAAGAACTCAAGAAGCAGTTGGAGGAGTGTAGGAAAAGGGTTTCATCCGACCCAATACTTCTCCTTGGGGTTCTTCTGTCCTGTTTGTTAAGAAGGAAGTCGGTACCCTCAGACTCTACGTGGATTATCAGAAACTGAACCAGTTGACTATTAAAAACCGTTATCCATTACTAAGGATTGGTGATCCTTTTTATCAACTTTGAAGATAACGGGTGCTCTCAATGATTAAATTGAGATCTAGATATCATCATTTGCGCTTTAGACTATTGGGCATACCACTTACAGCCTTTCGGAGAAGATATGGTCTATACGAGTACTTGGTCATGCCGTTCAGA
This sequence comes from Viscum album, assembly GCA_963277665.1. NCBI lineage: Eukaryota > Viridiplantae > Streptophyta > Magnoliopsida > Santalales > Viscaceae > Viscum > Viscum album. The sequence continues at coordinate 115,137,034 of OY728161.1, forward strand.
CTCACAAATGTGTCAACATTTTTCATGGATCTGAAAAATCGTGTGTTCCATCCATATATTGATTCTATTATGTTAGTCTTCGTGGACGATATATCGGTATACTATCACACTCGACACAACCTTTCCACCCATATTGAGATCGTACTGAGTACACATAGAGAGCATCAGTAATATGCTAAGATCTCAATGTGCCACTTTTTGGTGGACCAGATTCACTTCCTGGGTCACATTATCTCAGAGGCAGGAGTTGTAGTAGACCCAGAGAAAGTGGGAGCAGTAGTTTCTTGGGATCTTCCTAAGAACGTGTTTGAAATACGAAGTTTCATGGGGTTTGCTGGTTACTACAGGTGCCTTATATAGAACTTTTCATGATTATTAGTGCCTTTGATGGGTTTGAATAAAAAGGGTATGATGTTTTTTGGTCAATAGCTTGCGAGACAGCCTTTCCGGAGCTGAAGGGAAGGTTTCCATCAACACCAGTCCAGATACTTCCAAAGAAAGGGAAGAGGTATACAGTTTACTGTGATGCATCAAGTATTGGGTTGAGAGCAGTGCTGATGCAGGGTGATCGAGTGGTTGAGTATGTGTCTCGGCAGTTGAGGCCACACGAGAGGAATTACCAGATACATGATCTCAGGTTGGCTGCAGTTTTTCATGCGTTACGCTGTTGGATACATTATCTCTTGGGAGAACATTTTTTGGTGTTTACGGACCATAAAAGTCTTAAATACATATTTACCCAGCGTGACTTGAATTTGAGAGAGCGAAGGTGGGTTGAATACCATAATTCCTTTGACATTGAGTGTGGTTATACACCTGGAAAAGGTAATGCAGTAGCTGATGCACTGAGTAGAAGGACTCAGTTATAGGTAGCGAAGGAGGTTAGTGATGAGTGGAAGGTTATGGATTTGTTCTCTGAGATGCATTTGGAGGTGAACGATAGTCAGGGGAGAGCCTATCTTTAATCATTAGTTGTGACTTCTACCCTCCCTGATAGAGTAAGGATGAGACAACTATCAGATCTAGAAGGCCTCGTTCTTCTGGAGTTAGTGGAAAGTGAGGACCCTCCTCTAGGTGGGACGGTAGGTGATGACGAGGTACTGTGTATCCATGGATGGGTGTGGGTTCTAGGGGATATATGCGAAGATTTGATGCGGTAGTTTCATGATTCAGCTTGGGTAGTGTACCCTAGAGTTACCAAAATGTACCGTGACATCAGACGTCAATATTGGTGGTCTGTTATGAAAAGAGAGGTAGCTGGTTTTGTTATGAGATGTTCCACCTGTTAGTAGGTGAAGGCGGAGCATCAGAGGCCAGCCATACTATTACAATATTTACCCATTCCAGTGTGGAAATGGGATGATGCTGCGATGGTCTTCGTGACTAGGTTGCCGAGGTCACCTCGAGGAAATAATGTCGTAAGGGTTGTTGTGGACAGACTTACGAAGGTAGCTCACTTTTTACCAATCATGGAGACCTTCGGTGTTGACGAGCTCAGAATGTGTATATTTGAGAGGTAGTACGTCTTCATGGTGTCCCTCATTCTATTGTTTCAGATAGGGATTCCCATTTTATGTCTCGTTTCTAGCAGAGCTTTGAGAGGGCACTTGGTAAACTGGTGCTTCTTAGCACAACTTTCCACCTTCAGAATGATGTCCAATCAGAGCATACAATACAGGTTCCAGATGACATGTTGCATGATTTAGTCCTATAATTTGGGGGATCTTGGGAAAATCACATACCCCTGGTCATGTTTTCATTCAATAATAGTTTTCATGAAAAAATTGAGATGAAACCTTACGAGGATTTATATGGTAGGTCATGCTGATCACCCTTGTGCTGGTTGGAGGCAGGTGAAGTAACATTACTGGGACCATGTATTTTTCTTGAGACTTCATAGAAGATTTAGTTTATTCAGAAGTAGATGACTAATGCATTGTCTCGCCAGAAATCTTATGTTGATCGTCGCAGATGACCTATGGAGATCGTGGTTGGGGATTATGTTTTCTTGCATGTTTCACCGAGGATGGGATATAGGCGGATCAGGAGACAGGGTAAACTTTCACCGAGGTATGTAGGTACGTTTGAGATTATGGAGAGAGTAGGGCCAGTTGCCTATCAGTTGCAATTACCATAGAGGTATCGGGACATGCATGACATCTTCCACATATCTCAGCTACACCATTATCATTCAGACCCATCTCATGTTTTTCATCCCGAGGCGGTTGACCTTCTGGTTGATGCATCCCTTGAGGAGCATCCGATACGTATTGTTGATAAGAGAACGATGGTTCTTTCAGGATGATCAATTCCTCTCATATGGGTGCTATGCCAGCATGACCGAGTATAGGATGAAACATGGGAGCGGGAGACCGACGTACGTGCTCAGTGGCTAGATTTGTTCCCGGCATTATCTTTACCACCCTTCGAAGGGAAATTCGGGTATGAATTGCTTTAATGGGAAAATTTTGTAAGTACCAGGTTCTTATTCTTGAGTTATGGGTTTCTTCTTTTCCTTTTTCTTATGTGTTTTTGAGAAAACAAGGGAAATGTGGGAAAAATCCCAAAATTTATGAGAACACACCGTGTACTTTTTCCACACGTCCTGTAATTTGGCTCTGTGGGACGAGTATATAGGGCCTATAGGTTTGTCGGTGATTATGGGTGTAAAAATTAACTACCGATATGTACTTAGTAATAAACTCCATGTAATCAGTCGACATGTGAACATTACGGCGGTTGAATTAGCCACCCGAGGAAAGATGATACATGCCCTGTATATAGTAATTCACGCCATGCAATCAGTTGGTCAATGAACAATAAGGAGGTGGAGAGTAGTCGCCAGTGAACAGTTAAAAAGAATGTACACACCATGTAATTGAAAGTACACGCTGTATAGTTATGTTTTTTTGTTAAAAATAGGAAGTAGTCTCCTCATTTAGCCGAGGAGGTGTAGAATTAACCAGGAGCACTGAGAGAGGTGGCTGAGACTTAGAGGAGCTCCTGATCGCTCAATGTGACTCCGATTCTTCTGCTAACGATCTCGTTTGGACTGCACGGGTAAGGCCTTTCCTCTCCTTATGTCTTTCTTTCCAATTATTCCCCTAAGGTATGTTATTCGAGTATGAATGGGTAAATGTTTATCTAAAATCTACGTCGTTCTCGGTTGTTTCAAGAGGTGTCTTTCACATATATCAATCATAGGAGATTGAGGTAGGTGGTCTTGTGTTTTTTTTTCAACTATCGAGTTGATTTTTGTGTACTGTTGTGCTACACACCCATGTTTCGGCTGTCGTATGGCCGAGGCCTTGACTATTAAAATACGAAGATTGCATAGGTAATATAATGAATAAGTATAAAATGTTGTTTGTGATCGTTGCTTTGATCTAGGGCCACCCTAATGGTGTGCTTCCCTTCTTTATCCGTTTGGCCAGGACACCCATGGGTATGCCATGATTATTGCATGTTTTTAGTTTTCATGAGAGGAAACATATATAAATTTCTTGATAATTATTTGGGCTCGGCCCAATTACTTAAATTGCTTTTGATTTTCATGAGGGCAAGGTTCTAATTAGCCTGAGGGCAAGGTTTGATTAGCCCAAGGGAAAGGTTTTATTTCACCTAAGAGGAATGTTTCTTTTGCAGGCCGGCAGTATCTTCTCTTCCTAGGGGAAATATCTCGAACGCTTGAAGCAAATATTCGTTATTCCTTAGGGAAGTCACCTGAGGGTTTCGTTTCTGTTCGAATGAGGGTAAGGATTTCATGACTGAGGAAAATGTTTACATGAATATTCACTGTGGTGATTTCTTATGTTGTACCTACAAAGCTAAATCAAAGGCTTGGAATTGTTGAATAATTATTAAAATGACAATGTAACTGGTTGGAATAGTTACTTTTGAGTACTTCATAGTTTATTGGATTAAATTATTTCACACTGTTGTTGCACATTTTCACTAATAGTTGGGCACGGGACTTTGGTGGTTTCCTACGTAGATTTATTTCTCACACCCTATTTGGGTCATGTCTTGGGCCCAAACAGATTATATTGCTGCAACTGTCGATAAGGGAAAGGGTCCCAAAATAGATACATGATTGTTTCAGAGGCTTAGGAGAGAATGGGACGGAGCTTAGGCATGTGATGATGCTGCATTCTTATTGTACTACTTTGGTTTTATTTGGATGTACTTTGTACTTCGTGCTTTATAGTATCTGATTGCAGGGTATCCTATTTTGGTTGTTTTTGTAGAATCAGTCACATGTTTCATCATCGTATATATGACTGTCGGTTATCTTTTATTTCACTTCCATTGTCCATTTATGGTTTATATTGAATATTGCGTCCTCTTTTGTATGTTAATATTTATTTCTGTTGAACTACACTTTGACAAATGAGAGAATAGTTTCCCTAATATCAGTCATAGGCCCTCGCTGCTAGTAAGTAGCCTCTGGCATTTGGGAAAATGTGCTTGAGGTCATGTGACCAACCGGGTTCAGGGCACCCATTTTGTGTCACCCGGATCAGGGACGTTACAACTGCACTCCCACTAAACTGTTTGTAGACACATGGATATAACCAAATTCTATTATTGATACATCAAAACTAATGTTCCATGACCTGAATTCTTACATTAATCTATACATGTATTATTTAATCTTTCATGTAATATTGACATCTTTTTGAGTCACAAACCCTTCAGGTTGTGTCATGTAGACATCTAAATGAAGGCTCCCGTTAAGGAGGGTTATTTTCATTTTAATTTTCCAAATCTCATAGTCATGGTAATCCATAATGGTAGGTAGAATTGTAATGGTTCTCAGCATTGAAACTTCTGAAATTTTTTCATAGTAATCAATGACTTGACGTTGTTTAGACCCTTCTACAACCATTCATGCCTTATAGGTACAGAATTGTCCTTAAATTTCCAGTTTCATCTTGAATACCCAATTGAATACAATGGGATTTACATCCACTGGAGGATATACCAAAATTCAAACATGGTTCTAGTACATGGATTCCAGTTCAGAATTCATGGTTTTCAAAACGGTGTCTGTAGGTTCTCAAAAAGAAATTATTTTGACTGAGGATTTATCTATTACTGTGAGTTTGATTTAAAAAAAATTAAGAAAGTTTTTTTTTCTAATTATGGTTTATATTATTGGATTATCCCATAATTATTCTTAGAGGCTATTTTATTTTCCCAGGAATACAATTTCTGATTGTGTTCATGTCTTTTGTGGTTTATTCAAACCATCAAAAATGTTATATTGTTTAGGGTATGGTTTGTTCCATGAGGGTATTATATTCCTCCGGTATCTAGTATTACTTGGTATTTTAATGGAGTGGAAAGAATTATCATTCCTCTCAATGATATAGAAATTTAAAATCACCAAATTATTCTAGAATATATTTTAATTTTATCCCTATTAGTGAACCATTAGGTTCAATTTGGTTGTTAGTTCAACAAAAACTGCTTTTCTCATATGTTCAACTTTCCTTAATAGATTTGGAATCTTGGATACACCCTTTGGTGGGGTTTTGATCTTTATATATACATTCTCAATAGTTTTTGAGTGGTTATGGTTTTGGGTAGCCTTTTTTAAGCTTGATTTTAGATATCTTCCTTGGGTTTACCCATTGAAAGTTGTAGTAATCATGATTTTCTTCACTCGTCAATGCCTTATTTAGATCTTTGTTTCTTGTTATTGGGTATATCCTTATAGTGAAAAAAATTCTATGAGTTTTGGACTAGTTCATTGAACATGGTGATCCCCAGGCATGTTCACAGTTAACTAGGCTAGATTTGATGACTTGATGGAATGAGGGATATTTCATAGATACCCTTATTATTGGTTGGACTGTGAGAGCCACTGAGTTGGATATTTATTATCCGAAGTAAACACATATTTATTTTTATGACCCAAGACTAGATCCACATAATTTCTTATTGTTTCATGTTTTTTATCCATATATTATTTATGATAGAATAATTAGATATATTGTTTTGGATTGTACATTTATCAATGATATTTTTGGTGATTTCCCTCAATAATCAGTAAAATAAATATTGGAGATGATACATTACTTGTATGATTTATCCATTCCCATATGGGTTTGATTTACCTTGTGATATAATTCTAATGTCCATATTTAGCATTTGAAATCATAGAGTCTCCCTTGGATGAAATGTGTAACCTTTGTTAACATGTTTATGCTCTCTTATACCGAAGTGGATTCTTGTTGTCGCACCATTATAGATTAATTAGAATAGTGGGGTGAACATGGCAATGAATTTATTCTCTTGAGGGCCTCAGGTTAAATAATCTCAGACCTACTGTTCCTTATCAAGTATAATGTTAGGTCACCTTTAGTCCTGGTATTAATTCTTTATAAACCACATTGAGTTATGATAATGTTTTCCACATCGCCTTAAGCATGGGGTTGGTATGTGACTTCATGAATAAAATATGGATGATGGATTAGGGATTTCTCTAATTAAAAACTCATGAGATTAATTTATCTCACCATGACCTATAATTGAAAAGTTTTATACACAATCTCATAAATTGGAACCACTACCTCTTTTGAGAGTTGTTTATGACATTTTTAGGTTATTGGAACCTGGAGTATATTCTCAACTAGAGAAATATAAACCTATAATGGTGGTTATTTATTTAATATTATAAAATCTATAATCTCAATATTTTGTAGGTTCTCAAAATAATGTATTTTCATAATGGAAGCTTTATGTATGAAAATTACTAACTTTGGCAGAAAAAGGAATCAGTGGGGTGGAATGGTCCTTAGTGAACTTGTTTGCAAAGATTCTATTGGATTTGAATGAGAGTGATGAGAATATGTACACATATTATAATAATTTTGGTTATTATTGGTTATATGTCACTTATCAGTGTTTTATTAGATCATTTAATAGTGGGGATACCTTGATTTTCTCATTTAGATCTCATGGTAGTGATTTGTGATTTTAGGGGAAATTAGTTGTTTTTATTGATCTATGATAGGGATTGATGGATGGTGAATAATGATATAGTAGGTATATGAACTCTGGGGGTTACCACATTGTTTCATGATCTATGTCCTCAATATTGGTGTCCATTAAATGAGATGGTCAACTATAGATTTCATTTCATGAGGACTTACATGTTAGATAATTGAAGTGGAACACCAGATACAAGACAGTTTGTTATATACCTTGCCTATTTCATGATGGAGATGAGATGTAGTACAAATGGGTTTCATGTTTATATGACTGTGGACTCCTATTAAATAAATATATGAATTGGGTGATCATTTATCCACTTAATAATTCTGTTTTTTCCTTCTTATTGGGGAGATACTAATGGTAGAGGAACAAGAATATTTATATATTCAAATGAATATGAAACTCTATCATATACCATCATGTTTATTTTCTGGTAGAACCTATGATTTTTATCTTAATTCTTGTGAATATTTTTGGGTGTTTTCGGTCCTTAATCAATGTTTAGTATGTTTTACATACATTATTTTTATGGATAGTCTAGAAGGACTATATTGCTGTAAAGACCCAGACATTTCAAGGAAATTCTTTTTTTCTTAATTTCTTTGGGATTTTACAAGAATGCAGTTTTTGAAGGCACCTGATTCCGAGGCCCGGTGTGCCTGGAATCACTTTCCGAAGTTTAGCTCGGGTACGTTCAATGAACGAACGAGTGGGTTTTCCTAACTTTTGAACCGGTGCTCAGAATCGAAATCCGAGGACACCAATGGAATCACAACACCAGTAATATCTTAGAAACACCTTTTCCGGGGTTGTGTTTGCTCGGGTGTGGTTATTAAATTTTTTCGTTAAGTAAAGGAATAAAATAAAAATGGTGCGACCAATTTTTATTTTATTTAATGTTTTTTATCCTAAGATATGTGGTTGGGGTGTGACCCACTATATTCTACTCCACTACGTAGGATATTTGTGCAGTTGGGCCCACACGAGCCCCACCTTTTTCAACCCCCATCCTTAAATTATGTAATGCACTCAGACCCCCTTTAAATGAAGTCAACCCTTGCATTTAACTAGATATTAAACACCTCTTTTAATTGGGCTGTCAAAATGTTTCAATTAACTCAATTAATTGATTGATTCAATTTTGAATTTCAAAAACGTTTGGCTTGTGTGTTAATAAAATAAGACAAGTATTATTTTTTAAGGGGTTTGTTGTGCGTGATGGATTGGGAGAATTTTCTCAAAGTCTTGAAGTTCTTCTTCCTCAAAGAAGAACGCGAAGAATGCCGACCTCCGACGACGGACGACGGTGAGAGACGCCTTCCTCGGAGATTGAAGACCCGACGTGCATTCCGTCGTTCCATCTTCTGCGTAAATGGATGGGAGACACCGTTCCTCCTTGGATGATCTCCATCAACGTGTGCGGAACCTTATTCCGCGATGTTCAATTCCGTGACGAGCCTTCGTTCAACAAATGCTCGATGTAGGGGGATTATTTCCTTTTGTTCATGAATACTTTCTTCGCTGTTTATCGTCATTTTGAGCCACCTGATATCGCAATAATGGGAGGAGGTCGGATCGCATGAACACGGCTGACCCTCCTCCCCCCTTGATTGATTGATTTGTTTGCGTCACGAATAAGGCAGCGCGGTGACGGTGCACCGCGCGGAAAATAAAAAAGATTGGGCAAAGAAGCGTGGCACCGTCGTACCGCGCTGTTGAAGTCGAACAAAGCTACGGCGCAGTCGCGCAACACTGGAGAACCTGGATGAGACCGTTGCCAGAGTGGGGTTGCGGCGGAGGGACGTGGCACCGTCGTGCCGCGCCGGACGGCCCAAGGCCGCGACCTTTGGCCACGGCGGAGCAGAGAGCAGCGGCCAACTTCCAGACGCCATTGCCGGAGCAGGAGGGCGGGACCACGGGGTCACACGGCAGTAGCACGGTCGGCCAGCCGGGCCGGCCGGTAACTGAGAAAGCCGAGGGTCGTAACCCCCGGCTGGCCGACAGGAGCGGCCCCCCACATGGGGGCCGCGGTTACACGAACAAGCGGGGGGCAGCGCCCCCCCCCATGCACCCCTTCAGCTCGGCCGTTACGACCGAGCCGCCTGGCCACGCTGGCCAGGCCAAGCCATCCTGGACGCGCCGCGCCGCGCCTTAATGGACCGGACCATGACTCGGGTCGGGTCGACCCGGTTCGGGCCGACCCAGGGGGTTTTAGGCCGGGTCGGACCGGGCCCGAACCCCCTATTTGTGGACCTCTTAAAGTCATTTGCCCATATCATGGACTACAGAACTCCGCTCGATGCACCGTCAGCTGTGATGCGATCCTTGGATCGAGACGGTCGTTTCATTATATTACAGTCATGATTTCAGAGAACTTTTGGTATGGCCGGGTTGGTTCGAACCCGAAACCAACCGAGCCCTTCGAGCAGAAACTCTTATATCTCGAGCTCCGGATGTCCGATTGACGTGCCGTAGACTTTATTGGATTCCTCTGGTTGAGACGAAACTTTTGGCATGATTTGCCTGAGTTTTGGATGTAGTTGGATAATGGCCGGGTTGGATTGTACCCGAAATCCAACCGGGCCCCTGGAAAGAAAAAGTTTATAACTTTCAGACCGGACGTCCGTTTGAGGAACCGTCAGCGGCGTTGGTGATCACATTGGGAAACAGCCCATTTGAGTATACCCTATGAGAGTTCGGGGGTACCGTTGAGATGCGGTCATGTTGGTTCGTACACGAAACCGACCGGGCCCCTGGGACGACAAGGCTAATAACTCACAGACCGGGCGTCCGATTGATGCGATGTCTATTGCTTTGAGACACCTATGATGAGGTGGTCCTTCAAGATACTACTTCGTGGGACCTGTGATACTTGGAGTATTGACCAGTAGATCATGGAGCGGATCCTCCTGGAGATGAGCTAGCAGAGTGCAGAGACCTAGTAGCTGACTGAGACTTGACGACTGCTGATCGATTGACTCGGAGTGATTCGGATAGCCCCGTGGGGTGCACTTGGTTTTAGTGGCAGACCCACAACAGAGTTACACTTGGTTGTAGCAGCAGACCTGGCGTACTCAACAGAAGGAGCACCTTTGTAAGCTATGAGGGGGTGCGCTTGGTTGTAGCGGCAGACCCATGGTGGGATGCGCTTGGTTGCAGCGGTAGCCCCACAATACTCGACAGGTGGAGTACTTCAGAATTCCAAGGATAGTGGGACGTGCTTGGTTGTAGCAGTAGGCCCACTGTACTCGACAGAGGAGGTGTTCTCCAACAGTCATGGTTTCGTTATCGTGAATAAAATCCTTGTATGAGCTGATTCTATGACCTATATGCTTACCTCATGATTGAGATGGGTCACTTGATAACTTAGGTATATGTATGGGAATATATATAATTAGAGTTTATTCATTGATTTCATAACCTTTGTGTTTCCTCATGATTGAGATGGGTTTCTGATGACTTAGGTATAAGTAAGGGCTTATACCTAAGTAAGAGTTATCTGTTGAGATTCTGCTTTGTGGTTATCCTTGTTGGATTTAGAGAGACCTTGAGGGTCTCGGGGTCCCTACTAAGTATCGTTATACTCACCCCTGCACGGGCTATGCCCGCACCTCGTTGTGTTGGATGCAGACGACAGACAGCGCTGACGGAGGCCAAGCGTTCGAGGACTGGATGGTACCTGGAGGTAGATCTCACGACGAGTGGGTACCCGGAGGAGACAGACAGACGGATGATCGGACGTGGAGTGCTGAGGAGGGAAACTGTACCTACCCTTCAGGTAGGATCCGTGGTGGACGATCCAGGAGCTGCGTGTCTTCTTCCAGCTGCTTGTCTTTTCTGTTGTACTTTCGTTCTGTTGTAATTGTACTTTCAGTTGGGTTTTTATTCTGGCCCATTTAATTTTCAGCACTACTTTTGTACTTAGTGTTTTACTTCCGCTTGGACTCTGTGGTGTTTTGTTTACTTTTATAAAGTCAACGCCTTCCCAGTTATCGGGAATTACGCCTTTGATGCTAGTCGCCAGCCCCTGGCCTATGGAAGGCGGGCTTGGGGTAGTCATGACACGGGCTCCGAGGACGGGTCATGAAAATAGCCTCTTATAAATATTACTCCTGATTATGTGCATGATTTCAGTGGTTGTTAATAATATAATCTTTCCATGGTTTGATTTTACTCTAATAATATTTTCATTATTTGAATAAATTTGTTCCAATGATGTGTTTTATGGGAAACCATGTTGATATCTTTTGTTTGAGGATGAATTCTGTGAATGATCTCTCTTATAACTATGTCTTTTCAAAGGGATAAAATGTGGTTACTTTCAAAGAGGCTGGAAATAGATCTGAGCCACCTGAGAAAATTTTCATAATTATTTAATCTTTTTTTGGAGTTGAGATATGTGATCATGTTTTTCTTATATTCTCATCTCAATCTGAACAACATTGTGTGTAAATTGAGGTAAGTTGGTACCGTGGTATGTTGGCCTAGTTTAGAATGATAGAGGTCATAGAGAGAACATATTAGTTGGACATACCGTCTTATTTGGCATGTATTATAACATGTTTCATGTTTCCAAATTTTTAGGAATTTTTTATAAATTTCAAAAGTTATAGACATTGATCATAGTTATTAATTCTATCATATGAGAATTTTTTTGACCATAAAGTCCCTACACAATATCACCACAGATCCCCTCATATTATGAACAATTCGACACACTATTATGATTCCCTAATTAGATGATACATCAATATCAAGATTCATTCCTACATTGGGAAGCATCCAGTGGACCCCCAAACCCCACATAACATTACTATCATCATCCAAGAGCTGAATAAATCCAGACATAAGCATCCTGGTCGATGGAGACTTCTCCCTTCCATTAATCAACCTGCAAATATCAGAGATGAGTGACCTCACATTCACTTTCATGTAAATATGAGATCATTTTCTTCCTTAATTCCTACAATTGTTCTTGGATTAAAATATATTTAAATAACCCACAATAAAAACATGATGTGGTCCTTTGCTTCTAAGAAGTTATTATAAAACCCTCAAAACCACATAGTGATAATGTTATGGATAGAATCTCCATGAATCATGATGACGTTGTAGTCATTGAGAAGTTTCCATATTATTCTCACCCACACTATTTCATAGAAGATATATAATGTAGTTTCAAATTTCCAACACATGGAGAAAAACTATTTTGAGGCTATGTATATATCTTTTCAATGAACATTTTTGTAATTGGGAATGGATTCAGTCTGAATTCATCAAACCAAAAATTTAGGCATATTTAGAATATCATTTCACCAAATAAGACTTTAGCATTCAAAAATTTCCAAATAATAATTTGAATTATTTTGTAAATACAACACACTGAAAAATCTTAATGTGGTTCCAATGAAAAATAAGCAAACTATTTCACCCATAAGTTTAATACTATTAACTATAGATTTGTGCTCAGTGTTACAAACTATTGTGATGATGTGGGTATGGATACTTGAAAGCATGAAAGATATGTCAAGAACTAGGTATCCTTGAAATTAGACGGGAACCCAATACCAGTTACCATGGCAGATGTTGGGATCACCACATTCCACTATACATAAAACATGACATTGGAGGGTGAAAGGGTTTCCCAATAGGTTGTGCTAAAGAGTTCATACACAACCTTTTAGTTGACACCTTGTATATTTGTGCTCATTACACTTTCCAGGAAGGACCCTAGACAGGAGGGATTTACATTGGATAAATACCCAATATAATTTCACCTGCATGTAGTGCAAGGTCTTAGTGATGCTTCTCAAGATGATGGAAACCTTTGAAACTAGGTTTTCCATTATTTACTAACATGAAAAGTGAAACATCCCCTGATGTGAGACCATAAAGAAGGCATTTATTGGGGTTTCCATCTATTTGATGATTTCCTTGGAACTCCATGAAGATAGAGAACATGTATGGGGAGAGAACCAAGAAAACTATTGGCCAGTGTGATCTTACAAAAAATAAAAAGAATCATATTTTTAATTATTGATTCAAATCAAAATGTTGTTAAAAAGACCATCGATGTGATTGATGTGGATTCCCCTCGATGACAAAGGATCCCTCAAATATTATGATGGTATCTTCTTGCTCTATATAACTAGTCTTTCCTCAATGATCTCACAACTCTTAGACCTTCATGAATTATAGAGGTAATGTTTTATTCATTCACAAAATTAAATTTTATATTGATTGCAATAAATTAAATGTTTTTTCTTCATAAACTTTTTCTTGTGTTCCATATTCCTTGAACATATCTAAATGGTTTATTCTCACATAATATTATATTTAATTGTTTTGTACACATCTTATCATATATATTCATATATTGATATACCTAAATATGTTTAATATATGTGTGTGTTTTAAAATATATATATATAATCTAATATATATATATATAATGTACAATTTATGTCCCACAGAACATGGAAGTGGAACGATGTCTCATCTTATGACTCTTTGTGGTGATGCCCTAATGGAGATGGAGGCAGCCTTGTCTACCCCCTTACAGACGTTGGAAGGGGGGAGGATCTCACCCCACCATCTTCGAATCTCCATTCCTTCCACCCTATATCATCCCCTAATGCTCGCTCTAATTTTATGGCTATTTTTCTATGCTAAAAGGTTCTCGAGCTATTTGATTATGTTCTTCAGCTTCCTTTATCACTATTGGAGTTCACTGAACCTATATGTCTCCTGGATCTGAAACTAGTGGCTCACTTCACTCACCGTTAACCATCGGTTGAGGATTTTGACTTGTTTATGTTTGAATCATGGGGGTTATGAGATTGTGCGGATGTAGGTCTTCTTGACAAATGCCACCTAAGGTTTTGCTTTTCCTCGAAGGATGATCTAATTTTCACGTGGTCCAGTGCTTCACGGATGTGTCTTTGTTTCATGTTTTCCTTTTTAGATGGTCTTTTGATTTCCATATGAGACATGATTCCTCTTCAGTCGAAAACATGGTTTCCTTCCCTGAACAACTGTTGCCTTTCCAAAACCCCACAATCCAGTAGATGTTAGGGAACATGGTTAGTTAATTTTTACGTTTGTAAAATAGATCTTCCCCTATCATCCCTCCAATTAATATGTTGATATGTGTGGAGGTGGATGTCTCGAAGCCTCTCGTGAAGTGGGTGTGGGTTGTTGTTGGTGAAGAATTCAGATGTAAATAACTAGTGTTATTCAAATCATGGGTCGACCTTTTCAAAATGTGCATTCATTTGGGGCATCTTGATTCCTATTATCAGTGTGGAGTTAGATGGGGGGGGGGGTGTTGTTCTGAAGACGGGTAAATATGTGTCAATGGATCTATAGGGAGGTAATCAGTGTCTCCAAACACTCATATTTAGGAAGTGGGAAGCCTTTCACCCAATCAAAAGGTTGTGGAAACTTCTTCTCACTCGAATAGTGATTTAACTAATGGAAACCTGACTATGCATGCTCCAGTGGATATAAAGGAGGAAGAGGCTCATGGTTTAGATGTGTTGGTCTGTAAAAAGTAAGAATCCACTCATAAGGATGGCCGGGATGTGAGTTTGAGTAACTCAAATGTTGCAATGGGCTAGGTATAGGTGGTATCATCTTCTGACATGAATGTTTCTGATATTTATAACAGATTGAGGCAAAATCTGGCTGGCCCTTCAGGTTGTAATGAAATGAACGGGGTTTATAGTGGCCACGTTCAGAATAATGCTTCTATGAGAGTGGAAGAACTGGATGTGGGTATCATTACATTAACTAGATAGGGGCTATCATGAAATGCTGCTTCATTTTTTGTGGTCAAATAATTGGGCAGTGGGCTTCTTCGAAGGAGGGATTTCATGGGCCTATTCTTGAAATGACTCATCAAACCAATTATAGGATTACAGGGGGAACTATCCCAGTAATCCGGTCTTCGATTCAACTGAGCAACAGTTTTGCAGTGCTTGAAGTGGAAGGATTGAATACAGATTAGGAAAGCAAATTCCAGGTCAATGATGGGGTCTGTGAGGAGCCTAGCAATGATGGCACCAATTTTTCCATAGGCGAGTCTATGAGCCCAAAGGGTAACAAGAGGTAGAACCTCATAGGAAAGGATTACTCCTCTTCACCACCTCTAATAGTGATGTGATCAGACAAGATGTTTAATTCCATGAAGATGGATAACAAGGCCGTTTTTTGGCTAATGTCTGGTGGTGTTGGTAGAAATTCATTAGAATTCCTATTGAGTTTGAAAGAAGAAGTATTCGAACATGTTTTAATACTCAATGCCTCTAAAGAATAATAGAAATGAAAAACGGGTTGTGGGCCCGCGGGCTAAGCGGGCTTGGGGCGGGTTTTGGGTGTGGCGGGTTTATAAAAAATAATCCACATTTTAAGCGGGTTTATATGGACAGCCTGCATGAACATCAAACTAGTGCGTGTAAACCCGCACGGATACGGGTGGACCCACGGGTTATTATTATTTTATTTAATAATTATTATGATATTAATTTTTAAAATATCATTTTATTTCACAAAGAAAACCCGCATGGAGATCTACATATTCTTTTTCTCGACATTTCTGACTCCAAATAATGCCTCGATAATACTGCTGCACACATGCTTCCTCCTCTCATATTCATCTCCTCATTTTTTTACTTATCAACACCACTTCAAAAACTACCCTACCCTCCTCCTCCTCCGCACAAGCGCACTAGCACTACTCACACACACTGAAACTCTTCTTACCACCGCGCCACTGGACTTTATTCTCGCTACTCATCCCTCATCTCATATCATCCCCTTCCCCTTGCCGCGTCTTTGTCTTCCTTCCCGACTCTCTGCCACCTTGCCCCAGGCCCAACCACCTCCGTGAGTCTGTGACCCTCGTCCCACCTTCACACCTTCTCTGCGACGGTGACTCGCCAAACTACCCTGCCCCATGGCCCGACCACCTCCATGAGTTCTTGACCCCCGCCCCACCTTCACGCATCCTTGGTCACGGCGGCCCACACCCCCTCCGGGCCCGACCACTTACGCAGGTCCACGACCCCCGCCCAACCATCACGCCTCCTTTTCAGCGATGATGACCGATGCTACCAATGCCGCCCGGCCCCATCCCCTCTCGCACGACTCCTCTGCGGACAACCATCTCCACTCCCTCCACCCCCGCCCAACCCCGACGACCCCTCCCCCACCTACTTCACCACGCACAACCCCCACCTCTGGCGACACCTCCCAGACCCCCGGATTTTCCACCTCCTCTGCCACCCCAGCCTTCGTGACTGCGACCCCCTCTCCGAAAACTTCTCCCTGACCCCCGACATCATCGTCTCTTCCGGGATCGATCCCCCTCTCCATCGGCTCCTTCTCCACGCACGAACCCCACCTTCACCGGCTCGGCGACTCCTCCTTCGCTCTCGGGTATGACAAACAAAACAGAAGAGTTATGTCATTTTTATTTATGTTATTTCATAAAAGTATTTTATTTATTTGTTTTAATTTTTAATATTTTCCACATTTTTATTGTGTTTCTCAAAATTATTTAATTCAAGATAAAAAAATAACACATAATAACATCAATAAATATTATATCACATAAATCACACCATTATCTGTAAATTTAAAATCTAATTATTTTTAGAATATATATATATATATATATTATTTTTTTGATTTTTTTTTCATAATATCATTTAAAATGAAATCATTCATTTTTTAATTTTTAATTTTATAATATTTCATTAGATTATATGATTTTATAATTTATGTATTTATATTTGAATTATAAATTATTAATTTTTGTTCATTAACATTTATGATTGTAAAAATATAATTCTTTTATAATGTTTAGTTTATTTTTTAATCACCAATATCGTATTAAAAAAACATTAAATAAATTATTTATCTAATATATATATAGTATTTTGTTATTTTAGGATGTCTTAAACATGTATCAACATCAAAATGATCTTTAATTGGAAGAAAATCATGGAATTAATGATTGTAACTCAATGATACGTGATCATGTGGATAACACTTGCCAATTTAGTCAAGACATGGATAAAGATGAAAATAAAAATGATGATGGTCATGTTGCAGCAAAATGATCAAAAAAGACCACATCTAACGTTTGGAGTTATTTTGAGCAAATGGGTGTAATTGATTAAAAACAGAGAGTTAAGTGTAAAGGATGTGGATTAATATTGGTGGAAGGTGGAAGGAAATATGGAACATCAACTTTGTCATGGCATATCGAAAGATGCAATAGAATTAATGTTTTAAAAGATCGAAGTGTTCCTTCAATGATCTTGGACAATTTAGGAAAGTTGCGAAACAAAAAATTTGATTCAAATATGTTTTAAGAAAAGATGGAAATGGCCATTATATGACATGACCTTCCATTTAAATTTTTTGAATATGAAGGAGTTATAGAAGATTTCTGTTATTTGAATCCAGAAGTGATGTTTTTTTCTAGAAGTACTGCAAGTTCGGATGTGATTGAAGTATATGATCAACATAAAAAAATTGAATGATATTTTGTCAAAAATCGGTGGTAAGATATGTCTTACTTATGATTTGTGGATGGCTTGTACTAGTAAGGGGTATCATTGTTTGACTACTCATTACTTTGATTTGGAGTGGCAGATAAAAAGCAAAAATCATTCTTTTATTGACATGCGACCTCCACATTCTGGTGCTAAATTGGAAAAAAAGTAAAAGAAATATTAATTGATAGGAGCATACAAAAGAAAATTTTCTCTCTCATCCTTGACAATGCTTCTGTCAATGATACCATGAAACAAAAGCAAAAGGATCAATTGTATTTGGAAAAGAATTTTCATTACCTGGGAGAATTTTGTCATGTTCGATGTTGTGCCTGTGTTTTAAACCATATTGTTCAAGAAGGTCTGAAAGTTATTGATTCTACATGCCAAAAAATTATGGAAATAATTTCTTATGTTAAAGGTTCGTAGGGTAGAATGATAAGCTTCCCAGATTGTGCAAAAATTGTTTCAGTTGATAGTGGTGTAATTTTGAGATTGGATGTGCCCACCAGGTGGAATTCTACTTATACAATGCAAAAAAGTGCATTGAGTTATAAACATGTCTTCAATAATTTGGATATTTATGATCCAAATTATAATAATTTTCCTTCAAAATAAGAATAGAAGAGATTTGAACTGATTTGTAATTTTTTGAAGCCCTTTTTTGATATAAAAAAATTTGATTTCTGGATCCAAATATACTACATCAAATTTATTCATTGGTCATGTTTGGAAAATTTAGAGGTTTCTTTGTATAATATCAATAATGATGATTATGTCATTAGAATAATGTCATGCCATATGAAGAAGAAATTTGATAAATATTGGAGTCATTATAGTATTCTACTTTCAATAGAGGCTTTGTTTTATCCTTATATCAAGTTGACAATGTTGGAATTTAGCTATAAAAGTCTTGATTCATGTCATTATCAAGAAAAGATTTTTATGGTGAAAAAAAGATGTATCAGCTTTATGGAGAGTATGCAAAGGATTTCTCTTCTATTCCATCAATGGGAACTAATGAAATGGGTTAATATTCTACTTGTATTAATTCTTCAACAAGGGAAAATGCTGATGTAATTGATATAAGTTTAGTTTCTTGTCATTTAAATCATTATATATGTATTTTATTTTATTTCATTTTTCATGTTTATATTTTTTTTGTAGATGTGGATTGATCTGAAAAATAATTTTGTTGGCCCAAATGATGAAAATTCTCAATAGGAAATTTATTTGTAGATTCCATTGGTGGATATGTCAATTTTTAGAAATCTAAATGTTCTTGATTGGTGGAAGTATGAGAGTAAAAGATTTCCTATTTTGTCACTCATGGCATGTGATTTGTTATTAATTCCTATTACCATGGTGGCCTCAGAGTCTTCCTTTAGCATTGGATGAAGGGTGTTGAATAAATATAGGAGTCGTCTTCTGCCAAAAAACATTTAATCATTAATATATGCTCGGAGTTGGATTCATGGTTTCGAACCTATTGGTAACTTTATCAATATTATGTTTTATCATATTATATATATAATAATTATATTATCATTTATTTTCTTACATGTTTCGAGGATGAAAAAATGGAATTTTTCTTGGAGGAAGATTCTAGGTCTGAAAGTATATATGTGGAAGGCACAATTACTCCTTCAATTTCTTAAATTTATGTCTTCTTAATAACTATTAAAGATACTTTACTTTTATTAATATATTTTCATAATATGTTGTTATCAAAATCAAATTCATCAATACTTTTATTTTTTAATATATTTTGTATTTTATATTTGTTTAAAAGTCTATTTGAAATTTATTTTGATGTAGGATTTGGAGGAAGCATTAAAGGAGACAAGGGTGCATGGAATACTAAAGATTCATGTGAAATAGATCGACTTTTTCTATATTTTTTTAGTGTTATATTATTTGTAACATTGATTTTAAAACATTGTACATTTTATGCTAATCATGGATAATTATATAATGAAGTGTAATTTTTAATAGTTATTACAGAAATTTTTTAAATTATTTTTTTATATTTTCATGATTACATTCTCATTCTCATATACTTTCCAACCATAATTTGACACATTTTTCATGAGGTCTTTTACGAACCTATTAAAATGTAAAAAATTATAAAAACCAATATTGAATGCGCGTTGTCGCAGGCTTGACCGCATCCTCTATGTGGTGGGGCGGGCTTGATAAATCCACCCGTTTTTTTAGGGCTTTTGCGGGTCTAGCCCACATGGGATGAAGCCCATGCGGGATTGGCCATCCCCGCCCCACCCCTCCCGTTTTACATTGCATTGGAGGAAGCATCACAAATGATGGGGAGGTCACTGTGGGTAACACTCAATGAGGAAAAATACACGTAGATAGAAAAGCAGGACATGATTCTCATTGGGGGCTTCAAAAATGGGATGATCAGCCTTGAGGAGTACATCATGTCCTGGGATAAGCTATCCAATGAATTTTAGAATATGATAACGGAAAAACCAAACACTAAGGTAAAATCTATATCCTGGAAGTAGTTTAGTGAGATAAAATCTGGTACACATAAATTTTCCTTTAATGGTTCTATCATCTCCTTTTGTGATTTAATGGTTTGTTTCCCACTTTTCCCCTATAAGTGTATGAAATAATAAAAATTTAATTTTTAGTCAGTTTGTCTCAGAGAAGATATATTTCATGAATCATGTGATCTTCAACAAAATGTTTTCTACTGTGAAAATATTTTGTTTCATTTCATCTTCAACAAAAACATGTGAAAATAAGAGTAATATATCAAATAAATGTTCTTTAAATGTTATGTTCCCAAAGAATTACATTGTTTCGTTCTAAATATTTTTCCCCACTCACAGAATTCACGTTCCAAAGAATATATGATCAAACCTCAAGAAAAATGTTTGATGTATGTTTCTTGTGATATGTTTCATAATATGTTTTCTGTATTTTTCATGTGTGTGTTGTGTTGTTTGTGTGTGTGTGTTCAATGTTCTCATTATTTGAGTGGGAATGTGTGTTTTGTGTGTGGTGTGTGTGCACACTCATGTTGTCTTTACATAGTGTTTTGTGAAACTGAAACATATATATACATGTTTTGTATGTTGATTATTTACACATAACATAGATCACTTTTCTTATAATTCCACAAAATATTTTTAAATTTTATTTTTTGAATAATTAAATTTCATAAATATTATGTTTTATAAATGTAATTTGAGTATATGTTTGTGTGTTTGATGAAAAATTACTGTAAATGCTCGGTGCTCATTGAATTTTTTTTGGGGTATTATGAATTTGATGTGATCATATATAAAACTGTTCACAGCTAATATATATATATATATATATTCTATATGAATAAATATTTTGGTAATTATTAATATTATGTAGTGTGTGTTGCAACATGTATATATATTTTGTGAAATATATATGTTTTTTAGGATAAATGTTGACAGGTAGAGTGTTTGGGTCTTCCACGCACAATTATTATCCCAAAAAACATATCTTATGACATCAATAAAAGTGTCACATTTCATGTAATCTAAAATAAAATTATGTGTCCCTGTAATGAATTATACATCATTAAATCACTATCAAATGACCTATTAATAAATTTTTCAAAAAAATATTAAATTTATTAATAGTGATATGTGATTGTTATGTTAATTTTTTATATAAATATTAATATTTACCTACAAACATCAAATAATGATGCAATACAATGTACTTTTATAAATAAAAATGACATTTATGACGTAACAATGATAATAGAGATTTCATTTAAGATATACAGAGTGGGAAACTAGTTATACATGTTCCACCTCATCATTTAATGAAAAAATTAAAAACTCAATAGAAGTCATTTAGGCTAATAAATATTGTATTATTTTTTATGATAATTCAAATAAACAACACAATGACACTAAATGTAAATGCATTGTAATGTCTGTGAGGTCAGAATGTGATGTCCTTTGAGTGTAAATATGTTTAATTCATAATGTTGGTTAAATTGAAATATATTTTAACCACATTATATTGTCACAACACATTTTTTTATGAATTAAAAATGAATAATTATTTTTATACATAAATGGAATAAGGCATACCATTTTGGTTTCTATTTCATTTATATTTAATAATTATGAACATCCAATTATATATTCAAAAATGAAAAATAACAACATAAAATGACAAACATATGAATTCTTTTTTATGAAAATCATTCAAATCATTTAATTATTATATATTATAAAAATTTATAATAAAATTATTTTAATTATAAAATGTTAAAATATAAAAAATTGATTTATGAAATGAGTTATAACCTAAGATAACTAATTGATAGTTTCAAAATAATTACTAGTAGTTTTATGTGAAATAAAAAAAATTCAAACTCACAAGGAATAGAGAAGAAACAGAAATAAATTTAAGGGAATTAAAAATACACTACCGCACATCCCTAATAAATAATAATGTTGTGTGTAATAAAAAGAGTGAAATAATGGAATTAACACATAATAACAAAAATGTGTCTATTCAGTGGTCTAGTAAACCATTGGGCCTAAATTCCTCCAAAATATGAGGCCTTCCCACAAGATGAACAACTATACTTTTGTAATTTCATGTACCACCATCAGGTTTTGAGGCCTAAAGTGTGATATAACATACAAAACCACCAAAAACTATTGTTTTTAATTCAAAATCCTTATTCAATGTAAGATGATCAACCTGTACCGTACCGATTATTTATAAACAATTGTCAATGTTTTGAGCTTGTATATTAATGAATATATTTCAATATATTCATTCTTCTTGGAAAAAATAAGAACCATATAGGAATAAAGTGTTCTTTATTCATCAAAACATCATAGGTAGAATCATCCCATGATTTTATTGGTAAAAAATATGAATTATATCATAAATGATAATTATTATCAACATCTATTAACTGAAATATCTCTTACAAGTTTTGTGTAATATTCAATTAGTAAACAATTAGTCACTTCAAGGATGTATTCTTAGTTTGGGCCACCTTTTACAACCCCATTAAAGTGGACTTATTCATAATTAGAGGAAATATCATAGCATTGTACAATGAGATATGTTCAACCTTGAATATATCCTAAGATTTATTTCATGATGAAATAGAATACATATAGTCTTAGACATCTCCATGCAATACTTCTCTTCTTCATTAGATTTAAAATAATCTTTTTATTCACTATCGAAAAATGTGTTTATCACACAATTAGATAATCAAGTCAGTATTACTTAGAAATAATACGGATTAATATAAAGAGCACGAGATATCATGTAGATTTTACTTATGCATTTTATCCATGTGTGCATCGTCACTATCAGATGATGCATCATAAAATGATATCAAGAAGTCCCTTTCAAGACCTTCAGATAAAGGATGGAACAAATTAATAACATAAAGTTGAAATAAGTGATGAATTTTAGAATATACTATCTTTTCATTGAAATTTAATGGAAATAGTCTTCACAAGACTATGGAATATGAAATTCAACCATTAAGGTAAAAGACTAAATGATATACCACCACATGATAGTAAAAAAATAAATCCCAAAATAAAATACAGAGGATAACAATATCATGCAAGGCTATTAAAGGATATAATCCAGATCCATATATATATGAATAAACATGTTTTTATATGTGTGTGTATAAGTGAATGTATGATACAATGGATAAAAAATTGGAGCGAAAAAAATTAAGAAGAGAAAAACACATATCTAGTAGGATTTTATGAATCTGAAGAGTGATGATCATATGCACCATGTAGAAAATAATAACCATAGGTTATTGAACCTGTCAAGGATGCCATAAATAGTTTAAAAAAACTATATCTATTAATCAGTAGAAAGGACCCAACTCTTGGAAAACACTTCGATAAAACAATAATAAATAAAAAATCATACACGCATAAATACCTATATGAATCCATTCTAATTAACCATTAAAGAATTTACATAGAATAATCAAGATAGAACATTTGAGTTAATTTTCATTATTATAAAAAATAAGAAAGAGAAATAGTATAGCTATAAACTATGACCGATCAATAATTAAACACCAATGAAAAACATGAGGAAAATATCACTAGTCATAAATTAAATTGATTTGGAAAAAAAAACTTGATGCAATGTAAGGGAAGTTATGTTCTTACGATGAATATGAGGCACTCAATGATAATAGGGTATAATGATGAAGAGAGGAAACATATGATATGTGATGATATGTTATGACATATGGACAAAAAAGAATGAATCTATTTCAATAGGAACTCCACCTGTACATCGCACGAGACTACTCACCTTTGTGATTAGTAAAATTAAAAACTAAAAAGTATGTAATTTGGAGAACATAATATTATTGTAAATAAATATGAAATTTCATGTGAAACAAAATGCTTTATATATATATAAGATATATTTTAAATTAAATGAAAATTTTTATAAATGAATAATTTGATGAAATACACTTGAAAATTATATATTTAATAAATTAAATAATTTTAAATGTAATTAGAAAAAAGTAAATGGTAAATTAATGAAAGAGAATTTTGGTATTAGAAAACACAAACCTTGTAATGATAGACCACAAAAAATTGTTTTATAGTGTAAACTATTTTCTAAAATTAAAATTGAATTATAAATCGAATAAATTTTAATGTAATAAAATATCAATATAAACAAAAATATAATGTTCTTTTTAAATTTTATTATAAACCAGGATGTAAAATAAAATATTATATTTATAATAATAATGGAATCAATGCAAGGAGAATGCCGAAAGCATATCTGTAATAAGTAAGTTGCTTTAAAGTAACAGTATGTGAAGTAGTAAAATAAAAATACGAAAGGTTAGGGGAATTAGATGAATAATTAAGGGAAACAATATAAATTATTAGGAGAGGTAAAAAATTATACACAAGAACACATATTGAGAGTACATAGTAACACTAGAATACATACTTTATATTGTCTAATGATCCCCTTTTCCATGAATAATTTTCACTCCATGTCATGGAAAATAAGCAGATTAAAAATATATTGAAATCAAATGTATAGAAATAGTGATATTATATAGTCACATGTAGTTTCATTGAAATTAAATAGTGAATATTCATGTAACAATGTAAAATGATATCGATTAATTAGTGAAATTGTATTATTATAAGAAGAATAACTGAAACTGGGTTAAACTAATAAAAAGTGTAAAATTTAGATAATAATGATTAAATAGTAATTTTAACCAAGTAATTATATATGGAAATGATGATAAAATGAAAATAATTTATTGAAAACATGTATTGAATAACCAACCATTATTATATTATATTTATTTAAAGCTACTGATTACCAAAAATGATGGTAGACTACTAATTAAATATTTCACTATTAACGAAGTCATTGGCTGACCTATTAGACAGTATATATTTTTGTACTATGAATAATTCTGTGGAATTGATTAAATGGTTTTTGAATTATGGATATAAAAATTGAAATAAATTATACATTGAATAGAGAATAAAAAATGTGATAGCTGAATCATTATAATACAAAGATAATAATGGTAAATTTTTTAAAAAAGTTAAATAATAAATTTAATTTTTAAATAAAATACAACTAAACATTATTTAAAGATTATGAAGATTATCCAATATTGGTTATGAGTTTTCTGAAATTGATATTTACAATGCCTAAAGAGCATAGATTTTTCAGAATATGTTTCCACTGTGACACAAAAGATGAAATGGGGAATTGGTCGGGGGAGTGATGAAATTTGACAATGGATGTAAATAAATTTATTGAGGAAATGAAATGAATAAAATAAGAAAAATTATAGAAAGAATTACCTGATTATTCCATTCAACTAGAATCTATGAAGAGAAAAAATGAAAAATAGTTTGGAAGATTTAATGATGGAAGAGTGATTATTAATAGTATAGTTTACAATATGATTTTTTTTCATTCATCAACTAGTTGCAAAGATAAAGATGAATGTATGAGAGCAGGAAAGGAAGGAAATAAAGGAGGAGTGGGACTATAGAAAACCCTAGGATCTAGATCATGGATATGAGAAGATCATATTGAGAGGCTGCAGTAGGAAGAAAATAGGAAGGACCCACATGGAAACCCAATGATTGTAACACTGCAAAATTTTAAAATATGAATATCACATCTGATATCGTGTATGAAATAAAAAAAACAATTGTACAATGGAATATAAAATCCCAAGAATTTAAAATATATTTACATTTTTAAATGAATACAATATATGATATAACATTAAATACACACAACCCTGAGTTATCTTGTGTTACCTGAAACAATTTTTTTCTATACCATGCATTACACACAAGACTGAGTTTTACCATGTACTAATAATATTATTATATAAAATAAAAATTACCACATAGTCATTATATTGGAATTTGAGAAGAGTGATATATATCTTATAAAAATATATTTCTGAATTTATTGGAGACCAAATAATTAAAAGTTAATATAAAAACCAATTGAATATAAAGGAAATGTTTTTTATAAAAGACTCTTCTAATGTACCCAAATGTGTCTTATCATAATAAATTAAAATAATTAATTTTAGTGAATGATATTAATAAAAATTATATATTATTAATTCAACAACTTCATTTTAACTTCATCCAATATATTTTAGTTGTATAAGATAATAACAAACCCAATTTCATGTATAAAATGATGTATTTTTCTAAAAATCATTTTCAACTTTTTAATGGTGCACTTGTTTTAAAAAAAGTATTTTAAATTTTATAAATTATATTGGAAAAAGTAATCTTTGTTTTTTTAAATAGAAATTTTAAAATTAGTTTATGTTTTATTTTTTGAGAAGTTTAATTTTCCAATGAATCGTTAAAAATACAATTTTTTAATTAAAAACTACATTTTCAATTAAAAGTTTATTAATGTTAAATTATATTTTTATTCATTTATAAAGTCAAAATAGTTCAATTATAAATATATTAATACAATTTTATGCATTGGAATAATTTTCATATAAACAAAGTAAACATTTGAACGTATTCCAATTAAAATCCTTTTTTTCATTGCATGTGTGGGAATAATTTTAAATTAACTTTTTCTATATTAATGAGTTAACCATGGTAAAATGGTTTCAATATTTGGAATAAGAATAATTTATAATGTCTAATTTTTTTAAATTAAATTTTTACCAATGTTAATAGTGAAAATAGTTAAAATTAATTAAAGAGAATAAAGTAAACATGAGTTTAATTTGTGGTTAATCTTAATAGATGAGGCGTCTAAATGACCCAACACTCGTTCTAATCCTATTTTAAGGACATATTTAGAAAATACAAACCATTTTATTAAGTATTATTTATTATTTATGCACATTAGGTAATGACATCCCCCCAATAGTGTTTACTTTTTGGTATTTTGAAGAATTCCACCAATCCTCCGCTATAAAAGGGCACTCACTCCCCTCGCTTCCTTACACATCTCAAGCCATTTTTATCCTAAAAAATAATCCCAAATTACATAAAATATTACATACCAACATCCAAAAATCATTATTTTTTTCATATATCCATCATAAAATTGAACTACTGCAAACCAATGGAAGATACCTGAAGAAGAGGTAATGTTATTCAATGATCATTTTTATCCACATACATCAAATCATATTATAATGTGTCTAAATAATAACCTCGGTATCATACATATACATGGATATTTTTATTTTATGTTCATTAACAAAAACCTTCTCCACTTCCATCATATAGGATACAAAATCAGTATTCGTGCATATGACAGACTACCGCCTCACAAATTGATGCCTTTTATTATCAATCCTTTCCTCTAATAGATTATTGGAATGATGGATTTAAAATTATATATAGGATATTTGTACTGTATTTATACCTATAGATTTATTATATCACATTTACCATTTTACATTCCATTATGATAGGGATATAATAATATCGCTCATGTGTACGGTGGACCATACCTGCGTGATATTATGTGATTTTTTCACTAACTCATTACATAGAATGGAATAAGGATAAATTTAATGGATATATGTGATATAAATGAAAAAATTATGATATTAATGGCATATTTTTTATTTTTAAATGGAAATATATATTTTATCTTTCTTAACATTCCACGTAAGACAAATTTATATCATAACTCATGCTATGTGTGGACAACCACCTCTCATGATATGATAAAATTATTTTTTTATCACAAAATCACAAGGTTGATATACATATATATATTTTATGAAATAATAACATATTTATGATGTTATTATCATTATTTAAAGATAAAATAACACATACCTTATTTTCATAATGATCATTGAAAAAAGGAAATGTTATTCATGCGTATGTACAGACTACTGTCTACATGACTGTAATGGAGTTAATTTTTCAGAATTATATTTTAATATTGGATATAAAATTATATATTATATATAAATTAAAAAATTATTTCATATTTTTTATTATTTATATGTTGAATATATAACCCTTTGAACAATTTTTGACCTACCTAAGTCAATTTGACACATTAGCTAGATATCATCAAAATAACCAACACAAACATTATTTTAATATATACGTATATCAAATATTAATAAGTGAAATTATAGGAGTTCTAAGATTGATTTTCTAGAATCAAGTAAATAATTAACATAGTTTTATTATTCAGGTGGATAAAGGTACACACGACCTTTTGGACTCAATGTAACGGTCATCATCTTAATTTCACATCATTAATGCATACTTTATTATTGTGCACATAATTTCATATATATAGTGTATATACTACCTATTTTAAATTTAATGACATGAATAATTATTATTTAATGGAATTTTATGTTTCATCTTATTTTATTTCATCCAATGGGGTTTTACATGAATTTTACGAAGAGGTAAGGGATTTCGTCGCAATTTACATTCTATTGAGACTTGTTTGTTATTATGAATCAATTGACTTTTATATTGTGTATATACATCCCCTTTGAAATAAAAAATCATGATTCATTTATAACTTTTGGTATTTTATGTTTCACCTCAAATAATTTTATCCTAGAGTATTTGACTTAAAAATTTCCATGTGGTAAATGTTATTGTACAATCTCACTTAAATTTGTGATTGTTAACATATTCCTCAAACAATTACTTTCTCATGATAATTTATCTTTGGAAATTATATTTTTATAAAATATCAATATTCTTTAATGTTGGATATGATTAATTGCTAAAATGCATACCATTTCTACATATGGTGTTTACTTTGAAATTTGTGTTAATAAATTGGGAAATATTGATAAACCTCTTGTTAATTTTTTTATAAATTGAAAATATTATATATAATTTTATTTTAAAAAATTTCATTATTAAAATAATCATTAAAAACATTTTATAATAAACATTTTATATAAATTTTTAAAAATTAATGTTTAGAAAAAAAACAATGATTTAAAAAAACATTTAAAATAATATAAATCAATTTAGGAAAAAAATAACACACCCACCCACTATTGCGAACGCCAACCCCTCATTAAATCTATTTAAAAATTATTCAGTTTTAAAATTTAACTGTTAATAAGTAATAAAATAAATGATTTTTTAAAAAATGGTAATCATTTTTAAAAACTAAATAATGTTAAAAAACATTTTTAAAAATATCTTAAATGAAACGTTAAAAAAACATTTTAAAAAACATTAAAAGAAGATGAAAAAATAGGTTTCAAAAAATGATTTTAAAAACTCTTTAAAACCAATTTAAAGAAAATATATTAAATAAATGTTTTAAAAATAATTAAAAAGGGTTTAAAATAAACTTTTAAAAACCAAATTTTACAAATAAAAATTTAAAAACGTTAAAAAGAATAAAGATGTTTTTAATTTATTATATATTTTATTTTAAAAACAATAAATATCCACATTGGCCGGCCTAGACGGGCCGAACTGAAGCTTGGCCCGACCCGACGGTTTAGGCCTGCATGAGGAAGGGCTCAGTCGGCCTAATGGGGTTGTTCAAACCAACCCGACCCGACCTGAAGAGGTTTTTGTGGCCCATTTGTTTGGAGGGAAGGCATGGTCGGGCTGAAATTACATCCTTAATGGATGATAAGGGTTTAATTAATACCACCATAAAACATGATGTCTTGGGGAATGTGTCATTGATTTAGTTAAGTGATTTGATGAGTAAATGTTAATGATGAACTAATGGTATTACATTTGAGGTATAGAGATTAATTTGATAGAAACCATGTGCAAACCATATTGGATTTGGAAAATAGTGAGATATAGATACAAAGACTTGTTACTCGTTTATTGACCTTTTGACTACATAAAAAAAATTATGGTGCTTCAGTAATGAAAAAATCATTTTTGGACATTCATTTCATAGAGTAAGGGAAGAATTGGACATTTATAAACAAATAAAGAAAGGATGAAATTATACTTTTGAAATAGAAACATATCAAGTAATTATATTTCCTTAATTTATTTGATAGTAAAATATTTCCTCAACTTTAGGAAAAGTATCTTGAAATAAAATTTAATCTTATAACCATCATTTTTGATGATATCAATAACCTTTTCACACATACTAGATTTATGGAATTCGGGCCCTCATCACTCCATTGATCATTCTATTTCTTGTGATCAATGAACTCAATAAATCTCTATATTTATGTATTATTTTCTCCCATATACAAATCATTACTTTCCACTAATTTTCTTCTACTTGGAATCCTAGTTATGTGTTATTCCATATAAAATTAATACATCCCATTCTATCATATTAAGAAGATATTTTTGTAACCCATCTAACAATGTGGATTTTAAAAAAATGGTGTTTCACAATGTCAAACCCTTGATTACCATGACCACGTTTAAATTACAATGATGAAATTTATTTAAGGTGGAGAGAATGTAACACTCTAAAATTATAACATATGAATATCACATATGATAACATGTATGGCATGAAACATTAAGTGTAGAAGGTAATATAACATCCAAATAATTTATAATATTTTTAATATTTTAAAAGAATATAATTTATGATATAACTTCAGTTTTATTTATCACAGAGCTAGCTTTCATTATACGCAACACTGACTTTCTTCGATAACACGCATTACACATAAGATCGAGACTACTGAATAATATTCATATTATTATTTAAAATGACATCTAACACATAGAATTTAAATTTTGGTATAATAATAATATTTAATATCATACTGAAATAAATGTTTTAGTTCATTGGTGACTTGTTCTTTAGAAACTAATATAAAAACCAGTTAGATATA
This sequence comes from Viscum album, assembly GCA_963277665.1. Lineage (NCBI taxonomy): Eukaryota > Viridiplantae > Streptophyta > Magnoliopsida > Santalales > Viscaceae > Viscum > Viscum album. The sequence continues at coordinate 115,167,961 of OY728161.1, forward strand.
AAGAAAATATTTTTTTATACAAAACTTTTTTTTCACCCAAAGGTGTTTTGTTCAATGAAATTATATTAATTACTATTAGTAAATTATATCGATGAAATTTATGTATTATATATTAAAAATAATTCTATTAAATTCATCTAGATGTTTTTATAGGAATAAGAGAAGAATGAATCCAATTTTACACAAAAATGTGTATTTTACTAAAGGTAGTTTTTCACCTTTTAATCACGCACATGTTCTAGAAATAAATTTTGAAACATTTATAAAATTTATTGGAAAAAATAAACTTCATTTGAGAAATTTTATTTTAAAAATTATATCGAGGTAAAGTTTTTTATATTTTTTTAGAAGTTTCATTTTCTGATGAATAGTGAAAATGTCATTTTATAATTGAAAACTACCTTTTAAATTAAATAATTATTAATTTAAAATTATATTTTTAATTTATTAAAGAAAATATAGTTAAATTATACATATATTAATCTAATTTGGGCCATTTTAATCATTTTATAATTGAATTAAGATATTAAAACTTTCTAAACATTTGAACGAATTCCCTTTCAAAACCTGCATTCTCATCGTGTCTGTGAGATTAATTTTAAATTAAATACTACCACTAATACGAGTTGAATTTGGAAATATGGATTTAAAATATCTAGTAATAATAATTTATAATTCTTAATTGGGTCATATTAATTTTTTACCATTGTGATTAGTTAAAACCGTTAAAATTAATAATAGTGATTATAGTAGAAATGAGTTTACTTAGTGGTTATTCTTAAAAGATGAGGTTTTTAAATGACCCAAAACATGTAAAAAGATAATTTTATGGACATATTTATTCCATATTCCAAATTATATATAAAATATTTCCTTATTGGAGGAACATTATCTATGTTAAAACTCCCAATACTATTTACTTTTTGGTATTTACAAGAATTCCACTTCTCATTCACTATAAAACTAAACTCACTCCCATAACTTATTCACAAATATAAGACCATTTTTATTTTCAAAACACAACCAAAATTACATACCAAATCCACTACCCTAATCATGGAATCATTATTCATGAAATTAACCCAGCCTATAAAAGAATTAGGGAAAAACAAATGAAAATAGTCGAAGAATAGGCAATGTTATTCAATGATCATTTTTTTATTTCATTCTCCACCTCCAAAATATATTATTATACTATGATTATAGAATAAAATAAGGACAATAGATATACCATATGTTTTTAAAATATGGTAATCACCACAAAATATATCCACTTTCATCAATTTGGATATGAAATCTTCATTTGTGTGCACAACAGACTATTGCCCTATAAACCGATGTTGTTTGTTTTCCATACTCTCCTCTCATGGATTTTTGGAATGAAGGATTTAAAAGTATATATATGATATTTTAGTAATATTTTTACCGATTTATATATGATATACCATATAAATTTTTATATCCCCTACCATATGGGATACTATAATGTTGCTCGTGTGTCCGCAGGACAACCACCACAGGAGGTGATGTGATTTATTTTTTAGTGACACTTTAAATGGAAAGTAAAAGGGATAAATTTAATTAATATATGTGATATTCATGTCCTAATTATTATATTATTTACATAACTATAATTATTATAAGATAATATGTCAATTGTTTCTTAACTTTTGACACGTGGAATAATGATAGTGCCGCACATGCTAGGTGGGGACTACCGCTTCTCACGTGACAATGTGGTTATTTTTTCATCACCAAATCACATAGATGATATATATAAATATATTTATAGTAATAATATGGTATTTATAATATTATTTTATTTGTATAATTACAAAATAATACATATCTTCCTTTCATAATGATCCTTGATAAATGGAAACGTTACTCAAGTGTACGTACAGACTAATATCTTCATGATTGTAATATAGTTTTTTTTTCATAAATATATTTTATGATTTGATATAAATTTATAAATTATGTATAAATATAATAATTATTTAATTGTTATTATAATTTATATATTTAATAACGAAATATTTGACCAATTATTGGCATACTAATGTTATTTTTGACACATAAGTTCTATATCATCAAAACAACCAAAATAAACATAGTATGTTAAGTAAACATATATAACATAGTTATAAGTAAAATAAATTGAGTGATAAAATTTTTATATGTTCTGTATCAAGTAAATAATTAACATTCATTTATTATTTAGTAGGATAAATACACATTCAATAAGAAAGACTCGACTTAAGGGACTTCGTCTCAATTTCACTTCATTAGTGCATACTTTATTATTTTACACTTAATTTAATATATATAGTATAAATACCACCCATTTTAAATTTAATAAAATTAATAATTCATATATCATGGTATTTTAATTTCCACCTTAACATATTTCATAGAATTGGTGTTTACTTGAATGTTACGAAGTGGTTTGTGATTTCGTATCATTTTACATTCCATTGAGTCGTATTTGTAATTATACACAAATTATCTTTTATGTGGTGAATATAATACCCTTTTAGAATATAGTATCATGATTCATTTATAATTCATGTTTTTTCAAATTTCTCCTTAAATCATTTCATCCAAGGGGGTTCGACTTGGAAATTACCATTTGGTAAAAGTTATTGTAATATCACATTAATTTTTGATTGTTCAGATTATCTTAAAAAAATAAATTCTATATGATAATTTTTAGGAAATTATATTTCTATTAAATATCAATATTATTGTATGATGGATATGATTATTTCCTAAACCATATAACATTTTTACTTATGGTGTTTTCATTGAAAATTAAAACCCTAACTAGGGAAATATTTCTAAATCCATATACTTTACTCAATATATATATTTGATAAGGCACATTGTTTATAAATTTAATCGATATTTTGATATATGATGAATTATTTAGACTGCTATAAAAATGTTTGGGGACCAGTTAATGAAATCCATGTGATGCAATGGTAGTATCATGAGATGAAATCAGTTGGGCACAAACTGTTTGAATTTGGAACCAAGAATGTTTTAAACTATCTTGTGAAAGGTCTTGACATTAGTTTGCTAAACTGTCTGGTGAAAGGTCTTGAAGATAAATATATCATGTACTTGGGAAACATAATATCCAATATTTAAGCATCCCCTTAATTGATTTTTTAGTTATTATTATTATCCATTATATTTTCACTATGGGAAAATATATGGATTCATTTAATTATTAGTTTGTTGATAAAAAGGAACATGTTATTTGTTTTATACCTTTCCATAATTATTATGACTTATCCAATTATGATTATCATTTTATTGATTAAATGACATGTGTTATCATTTGTTTACCTCTCCACAATGATTATGCATATTGATTCATGATACATTCCATTATATATTAACCTTACCAAATATTTGAGATCACCCTTATTTTGTTTACATTACCCATGAATCCATAAATATAATATGATTGATAAGAGATGACACACTAGAGAGAATAATGTTACTTCCAAAATGAAAAGAATAAATTATTTTCTGATTTGTGTATTTAAATATAATTAATGTCACAAGTATGTATATATTTTACCAGGACTAATAAAATAGTAAATCATTCGCTATGGGATTGATTGTATCTTATGAAAATTTATTAATGTACATCAATGAATTTGTATTACTGGGATTGGGTCTCTACTAGGATGGATGCAGATGCAGAAATATGGGAAATCGGGGAGCTGGAGATAGGGAGATGGAGACGGTGTGTCTAGGGAATGTATGAAGATGAAGAGGCAATGAAATAGATAAGAAGTAAATGTGCGATAATAATTTCAGGATGGGAGGAGTATAATGGTGAAAAACATTGGAGGGAAAAAATACATGCAGGGAAGAAATGTCTTAAATGGATAACCTAAGTATAATATATTTAGAATATGATTAATATAATATAAATTTATCTGATTTTATTTTTTTAAAATATTTTTATTATATATGACATGATAATTATTATCTTTAATTATTTTATTTAGCATTATTATCATTGTTTTTATAGTTTTATAGTTGTTTCAGATCATTTTTCATCCCTTATCAACATTTTTTTGACTCATCCCAAATCCTATGTTCTTCGCAATATGTGTCTAGATCACAAGACTATCATCAAGTCATTATGTATATTAAAAGAATAATTCACAATTAATTAACAACCAAATAATGTTAATAAAGAGTGAGGTTTATTTACTGTAACCAATATAAAGTAATTTAAGAGTATCAAAATTTAAAAAACAAATGTAGTTTTCCTCAAAAAAATAAGGTTTGAAATGAATTTTAAAAATTATAAGAGTAGTGTTCTATAAAATATAAAATTAATGATAAATAGTAGTATAATTATCATTCTCATTTATTTTCAATGGTTTTTTTCTTCACTAATAATTAAAATTTTGATTTTATATTTTTTTATTAATGTGTTTTTTCTTTGATGGTGCATTGTTTAATTTTCTTGTGATGTGTCCTGTATATTATTGAAAATTCCATTTTATGAGCTCTCAATTTATAGTTCAATACCATTATTTTTTTAGAAAAAAATACTCATTTTCTATGTCAGGAATGGTGGAGTTTTTTTGTCAGGTGTGGATTGAAACAATCAAAAGGAAAAATATTTAATGTTAGACCGACCTCAGTATTCAGACTGGTGATAGAATGGGAATTTAATGGTGATATGATTATTTTATAATGGAACAAACCTTTTTGACATATCCTTCATATTTTTTCAAGGCTTAGGGGTGTCATAAGGGATTTTGATTTTATTATGTATTTTCAATGTTGATTTTTTTTCATTTAAGGGTATATCACACTGTGGTAGTTAGTGTGGTGGTGGACATTTTCAATTTTGGTTATACATGAGGTTGTGTCTGACCATTTTCCATTGGTTTTGTGGTTATAGTGAACCACAACTAGGGAAATGTATTGTCCATCCATTTTGGGGGTGTGTTGGTATAGTGGTTCCCCAATGTAGGATCTCAAAAAATACCATAAGTTGGATTGGTTCTTGACATTATTCCTTGAAGGTGATCATATGAGAAATAATGATGCAAAGACCTCCCCACACCATGATACATGGCATAGTGAGGTGAAACATATCATGTATTTACACCACACTATGGTACAAGGCGTGATTCTGTTCAAAATTATTTTCGGTTGTTTTTAAAATGCCTATGATTTGAGGATATCACATGGAGAACTATTCTACATTTCACCCTAAGACATGAAAACATGGATAGTGGTGACCACATGATGGTGAAGGCCACATTATATTTATTTATAAATTTAGGACCATAAACAATTAAGTTAATATTCATTTCCCTTTCTTTGACCCTTGGCCAAACTCAATCCCCTCTTCTATACTCACATCATTTATATTAGAGAGTCTTACCCCAAGGTTCATATGAATCAATGTTCTTTATATTATGGTATACATTGATATTTTTTATCTCTATTATTCTTATTCTTCTTTTGTTTGATGGTTAATTGGTGAGAAACCTATATTTGAGAGTGAGTGTTAATGGTGTATCACTATGCATAGGCTTGGGTGGTGATTCCATCAAATCCAGTGGTGTTTGATCCTTATTTATTACGAGGAAATTACATAGGGAATCAAATATGGGGTAGGGGATTTGAGTTATCTCATTATTTATATGAAATTTTGAATCTATCATAATTTTTTCATTCCTTTGTGTGAAAGTTATGAATTTTCTTAATCAAAGATAATGACTTCACTAAAGAAATTAGATGTGTATTATGTGAAACTCATTATTTAAATAATTTTATTTATGTTATTTTAGTTATATATATCCCTTGTTATTCCATGTTGTGATGGATTGATTTTAAAATCCCTTAAATTGGTTAAATGTTCAGTGCCATTAATTTTAAAATAACAAGCTTGATATTCTTTCCCTGTGTTTGTTATGTTGTTTGTGGCATGGTGCCTTGGTCAGTTGTGGTGGATTGGTGTCCTTGATAAGTTGTTGTTTCTTAGTGACCTTGGTTATTATGGCATGGTGGACATGGTTTTTGTGTCTTGGTGGGATTATAATCCGGTGGTTGATGTTTTTTAGCGGTTTAGAATCAATAGAATTATAATTTTATTGAAGAATATGAAATTTTAATAGTTGAAATTATACTATTTAAAATTGGTGTATATGAAAAGAAATGGAACATGGATCCTGATATGTGTCCCTTATGCGATGACAGATTTATATTTTTTATTTTTAATTAGTAGTTTCAAATTATGGAGTGTTATTAATGACACTATATTAGTGATCCCAATATTAATATTATGTTAGTATAAACCCAATGGCATGGGATTGTTCATTGGATTATTATTTGTTATGTTCTTGTGTTTCTATATGAACCCCACGAGATTTGAGTTCTACATACCCACAGACAAATTTTCTAGGAAAGTTGTGTTTTTAACATCCAAGATGTGGGGGATATATATTACTAACTACCCCCAAACCCATACTATCTCTTTACTAGTAATTCTTGATGATTTTGATGATACACAATTGGGGGTGGAACCCTAGTGGTGGATATGATATATGTGGTGGGGTCATGTGTTTTAGGAAGAGGGAACATGGTTGATCTCATAAACATTCATGATAAAATAACACATGTTTTATGGTTTGATTGTGTGCTATGTGGAATAAGTTAAGAGATAGGCTTTCCAATTGATATTTTGATAGTTATGGAATGGATTAAAGAAACTGATACCTTCTCATTGGGTGAGAGTGAAAACCCATTTGGGAAAGTGGCTATAGGGAACCTTTCTATATTATTTTTATACTAATTTACTATTCTTTTATATTTGATTGGGAACACTAATATTGTCAATGTTAGGGGTATTAACTGACCCTCTAGGTGATTGTTTGTTATGATATTAGTTCACTAAGGAATTAGAATAATATTTTCACATTTTCATGGGATTCCTTTGATATTGTCCTTACAATTTTACATATGATTCTCACCCCATATATAAATAATTTTTTTTAAGGTTTTCCAAGAGGGAATTGGGGATTGAGATAAAAATTACTAGCTTGGAGTTTGGAGCAGTTGACTTGTTTATAAAAAATAATAATTTTTTTGGTATTTTTTTTATATTCTTTTATTCGTTTATTCTCATGAATTGTGAGTTTGATATATTTACTTTATATATCATGTTGGATTCATTGGTGAGGTTTTCTATGATTTATATAAATATTTAATGATTATTTCTCCCATTATGTGTTATTTACCCATATTGATAGACATCAACCTGTGTTCTACTAGAGGCGGGCATTGACGGTTACTCTCATTTCACCCACCTTCTCAAGAGGGACTCCCAATGGGGGTGTGTTAGGACAACATTGTATTATATTTTTTGATGAGTAATTATATACTAATTGGTGTCAGGAACTGGTGAGGACAATAAGGGTCATAAGAGTATTAATTTTAGTTGATCTTAGTACATGATGTAAGCCAGGTAAATCCGAACCAACATAGGATTTTATGGTGACCTATAATCCAATGGCTGTAACTAAATCATTATATGAATAATAATTGAAATGAATATTCTTTCGGGGTTACATACCAAGTATAGTTTGATGAATCATGCTTTCTTGAGGTCTATTTCTATTTTGGGTTGTTCAAGTGATGAAGAAGCGAAATGATAAAATAAATCAAGACATATATGTTGTTATAAAATTAGTGGTTTCTCCTTTAATTTCAAATATTTTTTATGGTAATCATCCATGTATTTTTCTAGTATGACATATTCAAGAGGTTGTACCTATTAATCAATGAATGTTAATTACCAATCATATAGATGAGAAGTGTAAGTATACATTTTATGCTTTTCACCCCTAGATATTTTTCATGTATGTTAGAGGAATCTATGATTTTGAGGTAGATAACTGGTTAGATGAGATAGATATTTATTTCAGACTGATTTGATCATGATGGGAGTATTTGGTTCCTCTAGTAGTTTGTTTTTGATGGGGAGAGGTGTGTTAAGGGATGATGTTTTGTCTCAGGTATTAGGAGGCTAAAGTGTTATATGATGATTTTAAGTTGTATTTTTTGGTTATGTTCTAATATAAAATGGTGAAGGTGGAGAATAGGTAAGACATTCTCTATCTATTTGGATACCATGAGATTTTGGGGGTTGGAAATCAAGTTTAAGGTTCTTCATCGATTTTATCCTAACATATTTCTAGACAAGGTATCCAATGGAAATCATTTAGATGAGCTTCTACATCCTTTCATTTATTCAAACATTTCCCCATTTACATTACGCACATATTTGATGGCGTATAATAAGGTTGAGGTGATCGATAGCGTACATATGATATTTGGATCACCCCTATTGGATTTTAAATTTTTTTTGAGGAGTAATGTGTCTTATGAATTGTATATATGTTAGGGAAGTCATTATTCTAGCTAACAGGGAAGTAGTCTTCGAAATCATCCTCATGTTTCTCCCATGAATGTTTTTCTTATGTGTCTATTGTTATTTATTTGGATAAATTTTTCGTATGTTGGGTATGTGGACATTACCATCAGTAGTGACCATCTTCCCTAGAGACTTAGTATGGTTTGGAAGGAAATACTCTTTTTTATCCCCATAAATAGAAATTTCACTCAAGGTAACATTAGTATCATAACCCAACAATATAGGTTCGATTACCTATACAGTAGGATTATTCTCATCAAGGAGGTGGTGGATTTGGTAGAGGGAATACCAAGTATATCCTTCATCACCAGGGGACCAATCCAGAGCAGGGACATGGAGGACATTGGCAGTGAGCCAGAGGAGCTAAATGATGTTATATTCTTGGGGTTAGGGTTCTAACTCTAGAGTATCCATAGGTTGTTTGAGGAAAGATCAACTTATCATTAAGCATGGTTTTTATTTCTCTAATTACGAATATTTTCTCTAATTTGTTTCACCTACTTTGGTCTGAACATTGATATTGAATGTTGAGAGGCTTCCTATACCCTCAGTGTTATCGATTCAAGGTAGTCATATATCTAGATTGTTTCATGTGTTTCCATGATGTTGCTTAAATATGGGGAACCATTAGTCTTTAGATAATATTGTATTTCTAAAGCTACAACCAAAAAAATTAATTATTGGCATGGATTGGTTATATTTTTTGGTGCTATATTATATTTTTTCTAGTGGGGAGTTGAGTTTTTTATATGGAAGGGTGATGTGTCCAATATTACAATGAGTATGGTTTTGGATGGGAAAAAAGTGTGTGGATAATATTCATGTTTTCATGGATAAATAATCAATTTAGTAAATAGTTTCTATCATAGATGAGCCTTTTGGTGTTTTTAGGATGTATATAAATATTTTGCCAGAGGTTTTTATTACCTTAAACCTTAGTGTGAAATCAATTTTGGGATATAGTTATATCATATTTCTTATTTGACTGCAATTCCTCCTTATCTAATTTCATTCTAAGAGTTTCAGGAGTTGATAATCTAGATTGATAATCAGGTACAAAAGGGTTTTATTTGGATCAGTGTATCACCATGGGGAGAAACATTTATTTCATCTAAGAAGGATAATGTAATTATAGGGTTGTATATATACCACTAGATAATGAATCATGTAGTGATCAAGAATCATTACCCCATTCTGTGGACAGATGATCTCTTTTAACAGTTGATAGGGGCGAGCTAGTTTTCAAAAATCATTTTTTGGTATGGATATCATCAGTTGTGTGTAATGGAGGATGATATACCAAAGAATAATTTATATTCAACATATAGAAATTTTGATTTTTTATTTATGTTGTTTGGAATCACGGAAACACCATATATGTTCTTGGTAATCATGAACTACATTTTTCAAGAGTTACTGATGTGGTCAGAGCTGTGTTCATTAATGACATTCTCATGTACTCTAATTATGAGAATGATCATGTTTACTACTTGGGGATTGTTCTAAATACTCTTTTCCACAACCAGATTTATGGTAAATTGTCTATTTATATGTTATGGCTGTGATAATTTATTTTCATGTACAATTATTGTCTAAAAATTTAGTGTAAGTGGATTTAGTGATGGTTTGATAGGTTATTTATTGGGTATCACAAGAAAATATGTAAAAGTTTAATAGATTTATTGGTCTATTAAGTTAAATTGAAGGCTCTTGTCTATATCAACTCAAATTACAACCTATTATCATTCCTGAAAAAAATATATCATGCCATAATTTGGTCCGATCAATGCCATGAATCATTCGGCTGCCCGAATGAGTATCTGATCTATGTTTTAGTTTTTTGGTTTCCTAAGGAAGGTGTGGTGTTTGATGTGTTCTTCAATGCTTCTCATTTAGGATTGGGATGTTTATTGATTTAGTAGTGGGTAGTGATCGATTATAGGTCATGGAATTTATATCCTCATGAATGTAACTATTCCACCCATGACCCATTGATGGTTTTCGTGGTGTTTTTCCTAAAGCAATAATGAAATTACCTCATTTGGTGATGCTTTGTTTTCCTCATAGATCATAAGTTATTGAGGTATATTTTAACATAAAATTAACTGAATATATAAAAGTGATGGTGAATGGAGTTTTTGTAGGACTATGGATTTGAGATCCCATATATATCGGGGATAGAATATGTCACAGATGATGTGCTGAGCATGAATTCGCATTGTGCCATTCGAGAGGCTGAAGATGTTTTGAGGTAAATATAGGACTTGGAAGCTATGAATCTAGATGAAGAGGAGGTTAATGATAGAGGATAATATTTTAGACGACAGTGTATCCTGTATTACTGCAATAAGGGGAGGAGACTTAATGGGGAGACCTAAAGTTATAAGTGATGTGGGACCAGACAGTTCATGGAGATGGCATATAGGGATGGTAATAGGGTGGTCATCATCAGGTTATTTTCCATGGAACATTTTTTTCCAATATGTTGTGTGTAAGGAAGTCCACCATGGGTTATATAACTAACTTTTAGTAGTACATCCAGGCATAACCAATATGTATTGTGGTGTGAGGAGAAAACATTGGGGGCTAAGCATGAAGAATCAAATGGTGGAGTTTGTGGCATGAAATCTAGTATGTCAGTAAGTTAAGGAAGAGAATCATGTTCCTAGTGGTTTGTTGTATCCCTTAGATATCTCTATGTAGAAGTGGAGATAGATACCAATAAATTTTATCATTGGGTTACCTTTATCTCAAGGAGGATATGATGCTATATGGGTCATCATGGATTGATAGATAATGTTGGCTCACTTACTATTGATTTGGGAGATAAATACCCTATATGTTCTGGAAATATTGTACATGGATGACATGGTACAACTTCATAGAGTTATGAGGACCATCTTTTCCCACGATATCAGTTTAATGAGAGTTTACATTGAAAAAAAGGCACAACAAGGATTGGAACGTCTATCCTTTTATATTAATGAATATATTAGAACAATAAAATTATTCACTTTACGTTCACTATTCTATATGTATATTATGGTCATGACAGTCGATTTTGAGGGGATCAATATTGTTTCCCAATCAATATCATTGGTAGGTTTTTATCGATAGAAATACCTGAATACTCCCACATATGTAATAAGTATGACCTTTATTTCAATATATTTATAGTCACTGGGGTTTAAAACCCAATCGATCATAGGAATTCACATTGGTTGAGGTGATGGGATGCCAGGCTCATCACAACCTTTTTGGGGAATTGTTTAATATTTAAAGAATCTCTTATAGATTTTAGATATGTTCCTGAAATCATTCCCAAAAATCGATACATGAATGATTAGCCTAATAAAAAATGGTTTAGGGTTGAAATCATGCATATATTAGAGGGAATTATCTTAATTATGAAATCTATACATGTTATAGGTTCTATATCAATTTCCTGTTATATTGTAACAGTCAGTAAATACTTATGCTTCAAATCCATGTGGTTAGGAACACTGAATTTTACTTCTGTCCACAAAGGTGAATTATGTTCTGAAATCAGTGTTGAAACTTAAGAAGGTGACCTACATATCCTAGGTGAATTAAAATCAAAACCCATGTTGTTAATTTAGGAACATTCCATGCAGTTTAACGTCCTATAGGAAGGATGTATGTGAGGGAATTTAAAAATTGTCTATGGATCTTGGGCTATAGAAATGAATATTATGCATCATTATCATAAAAAGAATAATATTCCTTATAGTTCACAAAACATGTATGGGGCATAAAAGCATAGGTTTCCCTAGTTGGTGTAATTTTTATTATACTACTAGTATGAATTTTACAAATCCCAAAAGTCATGTGATGTAAAGGGCCTAACTACAGTAACCCAACTCCAGTTTTTTCATTATTACATTCCTGGTAGATACAAGTGTTCGCATCCTAAAAAAACCAAATAGTCTAGTATTCATGTTAAACTAGATATTTACATGAATCTCATTTATGTTTTATAAACATAAAATAGAATATAGAATTTTTTTTCAGAATGCCATTATTTTATTTTTCATGTCCATTAATATCAGTCATAAAAAACATTTTGGAATCCAAGGTAAAGGAAATATAATAAAAGGTGATCTCATATACTCAGTAACAATATGAGTACAATGGAATCTATTAATGACAATTTGATAATAAAATGGGTTCAATGGTATGATAACATGGGAATACCATTTGAGAACCACAACTAGCATATAAATGATTACAATATTAGGACACAAAATAAAATTTTTTAGTTCATAAGAAATGAATCAAAAATAAATCAATGAACATGAACCATGAGAGTATAAAATTATCATAGGATTTTTTCTAAACATAATAATATAACATTCTGAACATGTTTAAATTGAAACAAGTTCTCTAATTAAATAAAGGAAATGAAATCACAGCCTTGAATAAACTTATAAACATGAAATCAGGTCCAAGCATAACACTGTGAACATGAAATCATGTTCACACAAAATTTTATTGACATGTAAGTAGGTGAAAACATAAAATTATTGACATGAATTATAGTATAGGAATAAACTTTTTGACATTATTTCCATAATAGTCAATGATCACTACAACAGATATCATAGTGGAATGAGTTCACTCCCAAAACCATCAAATTATACAAGGTTCACTCCCAAGACCATCATAGTAGACATAGTCCGTTACTGAAATGGTTCCACTCTTAATTTTAGTTCTATCTATCTCATTAGATGTAAATCTTTAATAAATTCATTGAAGGGAGTTATAGATCCTACCCATCACATAAAAAAATCATTGATATGTGTACTACAATATCATAAAATATTCATCATATCAGAACCCATGAAAAGAAATCAGTTTCATAAAAATTTCATCATTACATAACCTATGGACTATAAATTCATTTTTATAAACAAATCAATATTTCATCATAGCATCAACTATGAAAAAATAAATGGGTTTCATAATCATATCATGATGGCCTAAACCATGGAATAGAAATGTGTTTTATAAAGACAATGTCATCATAAAAACAATCCAGTTAGAGAAAAAATATGAATGGTATCAGTGGATCATATACCCAGTAAAGTATAAGTGACATAAATATATTTCATCTTATATAGAAATTTTTTTTAACGATCACTTGGATTATTTCATCAGGACAATACTCTTTATATGAAATGCACCATTTTAAAAATAGTTATTGAAAAATTATTTTCGAAATATTATTATTTTAAAATAACTTTTTAAACTTACTTCTAAGGATTTACAAAACATTTAACACATTTTATGAATAAAAAATACATTCAACTTTTATTTCTTAAAACAAAAATAGTTTCTGTAAAATCCAAACAAGACATGATTGTTAAATTAAATGAATATTACATTTAAAATTATTTGTTAAAAAATAAAAAATGGGTATAAATTACATTAAAAATTCATATTATAATGTTAAAAACAGTTTTTAAAACATATATTAGAACATATTTTCTTGGAAGGAATACCATTTTTGATCGAATAGAGAAATAATGTTGGTTTATTATAAAAATATATTTTTGATATGCTGAGTTCATAAAGAGAATTTAAAAAAGAAAAACATGTATTATCAAAAATTAATTATAGGAGAATAAAATTCACTATTATTATATTTAATTATACAATGATATTTCAACATTGTATACTTAATCATCATCAATCCAGATAAAGGATGTGATTGTAACATAAAATCATTACTTCTTTGGTAACATTTTTACCATAACCCCTATGGAGGATAGATCCTAAAATGGATATTTAAGTACACTTAATATTCAGGGGAATAATCATAAAATAAATTCATGTTTAGTATATAAACCTTGTAAATGAATCACATTGTGAATAAGAGATGTTTCTCCCAAATAATAAAAGTGAAAAGAAAAAACCTTACGTTAATTATAGAATTCCTTTGTAGACATTAAATAATATAGTATAATACATATGGTTTTATTATAAATATTATATAGAACTATATATATGTGTGTGTTTGTGTTTGTGTGTGAAAAAATGTATAGGATTTACTTATGACCTTTTATTAACCATTCAACAACAATTTCTTTTCAAAATTACGTTTTGGTTTATAAGAGCTTTGGTTTTCACGTATATTTTGGTCTGGAATTTTTGGTCATTTTACATTGATCGGGGTTAACTAATATCATGAATTTTTACCATGATATAAATGTTATATATAAATTTATTATATATATTAAGATTAATCCACTTATGTTATAAATATAAAATGAAATACACGGTATATAGAGACGGTAGGTCGTACATACGTATGAACATTGTTTCTATTTTCTCGATGGAAAGAATGTAAGAAATGGAAAAAATATATCACCATTTAGGAATAATTATAATTTCATATAATATATATACATATATATATATATATCTTATATATTAATTTAATCTATACTTATTACCATCCAAGTAAAACAGAAATGAAAAACACATCACATCGGTTTGCGAGGTAGTAATACTCTGTGCACATGAGCGACAATATTGTTTTACGATAGGTTGGAAGGTAATAATATAGATGTGATATTATTTTTAAAAATTTATTTTCAGGAAATATATATCACATATTCTTATTAACATTATACTTATTACCTCCCATGTAAAATGTAAGTGAATAATAGATCACATCGCTTCATGAGGTAGTAGTCCGTCGTACACACGAATGATGTTTTCGTATCACCCAAAGAGTAAACAAAAAATATTTTATATAGTAATTATATAATTATAATAATTTCACAAATATCATATATAAAATTAAAATTCATCCTTATTACAATCCATGATAAGTAGTTATGTAAAACGAACAACATCGGTTCATGAGGTGGTAGGCCATTGTACACAAAATCGACGGTTTTATTTACAATTTGAGGGAAGATGATATAGATATTTATCATTAAATTATCAAAAAAATATAATTATATTTAATATAATTATTTTATTATATTATTATGTTTAAATAATAATTTTAGGGTTAATAGGAAGAAATAAAATAAAAATGCTCTTTGAAAATTATTACCTCTTTTTTGGTCAACTTCTTTTGGTTTCCACCAAAATCCCTAATTGTTTGTATTCATGGACAAAAAAAATTCTAGGATGATTTGAGGGTACCATAAAATTTATTTTTGAATTTATTGGTATGAATATTTATTAGAAATTCAATAGGTGAGGTGAGTGGGTAGTCCTTTATAAGTGATGTTGTAACAGCCCAAGATTTTATGAAAAATATTCTTTTTAATTTCACTAATTTCTTGTGCTGTACTCTACACCAAAAGGAGCTTTCACAACACGCATCCTTGACTTGCCTTGCATTACACGCAATCGCAACCTTCCTCGATAGCGTGTGTAGTACGCAATACCGAGTTTCACTAAACAACGATATGCTATTAAAATATTATTAAAACTAGCCGTTATGAATAGTAATAACCACTTTTTGAAATTTTGTAAATTTTATTTTTCAAAATGGAATTCATTTTTGGATTCCTAATATCGAAATTAGCTTAGGGTGAAATTTTGGTGATTTTCGGATAACTTTCATATTTTGATGAATAGTGGAAATTACTAAATTTTGATTAAAAACAACTTTTTCAATCGAAATAATTAATAGCGATAAATTATTAATTTGAGTGGTTTTAAAGTATATTTAGAATATATTTTTACAATTTAATACAATGTTGGTCATTGGATGTAAATTCACATTTAAACCAGACATAAACAAGTGTCAATCTTTTGACAGTTATTATCTCATAAGAACACACTATTTGTTTTGACGACGGGAATTAATTTTTAAATTAATTAATGTAACTGATATGTTTTGAATTTGATAAAATAGACATAATTTTTGAATTCATAATATCAAATATAGCTTAGGCCTAATTTTTGGTATTTTTCTGGAAACGTTCATTTTTTGATGAATAGTGAAACCACTAAGTGGTAGTTAAAAAAACTGAATTTTTCATAAAACATAATTTTACCGCTTCTGTGAGTGGAATTTAGAAAATCCGAGAGACACGGTTAATATCAAGGACTAAAATTTGGTTCAATGAGATGAAAATAATTTTTGGTGAATAGTTACTTTTGACTTTTTTTACCATGGTAAAAAGTAAATAGGGTAATTAAGGGTAAAGATGATATTATTATTATCCTAACACATGTCCTAATTCTATTGGATAAGTTTAATTCGACCAAAAACAAACTTATGAATAAAATATGACCATTTAGGCCCA
The DNA here is from genome assembly GCA_963277665.1 of Viscum album. NCBI lineage: Eukaryota > Viridiplantae > Streptophyta > Magnoliopsida > Santalales > Viscaceae > Viscum > Viscum album. The sequence goes on from OY728161.1 coordinate 115,184,737, forward strand.
CTTGGATTAGATTAGGACATTTATTATTAATTTATTTAAAGAAGGGTTAAAATAGTTAAAATCAAAGTTTAATAAGTAAATAATTTTTAATATGGGTTTATACATAAGATATATTCGACTATAAATATTCATTATAAAGTTAGAAAGATTTAATACATAATTATATTTTATTTTTAATTTTTAGACTTTAAATAAATTAATTTATTTATGACACAACAATGATGCAGTAATTACCATTTTAAGGAAATGTTAACATAATTGATGTTTTAAATGCTCAAATAAATTTAATTTGATACGTTTAATTAATTACACTACTTTTCTAGGTTACTATGATATATTAGTGTTGATTTAATAAACTTGGTTTGAACATATAATTCTGTTATGATTTTCACAAAAATCAATTACTAAATAGTGTCAAAATTGACATAAAATAGTTTTTAAAACAAATATTATATTATTAATTGTTATTTTATTCCTAAACATCTACGTTTCGGCCAAATGACTTATATAAGGATATATATATTAATAATAAACAACTTGGGGTTCGTTTGTCATGCTATAGTAAGTGTACTAACCATATAGTGTAAGAAAACAAAAAGTCCTGGTAAAAGTTAAATTATTTAACTTAGAGTTAAATCTAATTGATAAGGCAATAATAATAACCTAAACTTGTCTAAATCCTATTTTTTGATAGGATTTAGACCCATCCCCACTTTACCTTCGAAATAAGACCCTTTGCAACCATTATAAACCGATTTTTACTTTAATATAAAATAATATTTTGAGATATTTCTAAGGTGCCCCTCTCCTCCCTTATAAAAGGGCACCTCCTCCTCGTCCTCCTCACACCAATTTAAGCACTCAATCTCGGCCACCCCTGCCAAAATCCCTTCTCCACTTCCCTAGAATAATCCTAGAGGTCCTGTTCTTCTACAAAGACCAATCATAGTTCCCTAAGTTGAGGATTCAAAGAGTCGTTTCAAAGAAGAGGTAATATCCATTACCGATCTTTTCAATTTCTTTCTTCTTCAACTTCTTCTTCTTTAGTTGTTTCATGATAAAGTAATAACATCAGTATTAATTACATACTTATATGTTATTATAAATATGAAACAACCCTAATTCACCTTCTATCCATCCTACGGAAAAATGAAATCACCGCGCGTGCGTACGTACGGAATACCGTCTCCACGCCGTGGTGTAATCTATTTTCCACCATCACCTTACAAGGATGGGTATAATGGTGTAATGAGTAACTATATATGATTATTATAAAGTGATATTGATACTTAAATAGTATAAATACACTTAAATACAATTCCACGATCATGGTAACAATATCATCGCTCGTGCGTACGTACGGAATACCGTCTCCACGATGTGATGCGACTCGTTCTACATGATCATCATTACATAGTAATTATATAAATGAATTGAATGAATAAATATGATATATGTTACACTAATACCATTCGGGATATAAGTTATCTATAACCTTAAAAGAAGAATAAGAATTTATTCGGCAAAACACACATAAGAACAAAAGGCAATAAAGACCCGAGTAACAAGTAGCAATGAAATATTACTACTAAGAAGCTAAGAATATGACCATATATGATATCATAAAAATAAGTATGATTCTGGAATAAGTCAATAACATTATTTAAATCATTATACAGGAGGTTTGGACACTTACAATGCAAGTCGAACCTAAGGTAAGTGAAATATCACAATCTCATTTTTATCCGAGATTGTTTATACTTTAGTATTTACTGGGGTGTATTTTATCATCCACATCCATGTTTCCTCAATATGTAATTTTTATATCCTTATACAATAGTTTATATTAAATTTTACATTTCGGTGAATTTTTAGTAAAAGATATGAATGTAATCTTTTGTCGTTTTTTGTACGAGGTACTTTTTGATTTTTCCGACAAAACTACGAGAAGAATGTTTTTTTAACTTATATGACAAGAATGGATTTTTAAAACATTATTTACAAGAATCTTCATTTATAAGTTTTCAAGTTTATTTTTAATCAACTTAATTTAGTTTATAATTGTATGACATGTTATGAAAAGAAAAGTGTTTTTGAAGTAGAAAGGATATTTTCCTCAAGAATGGAGTTCAAATGTTTTATCAAAATTATTTTCCATCTAAGATAATATAGGGTTCTGTTTTTATCCCTATTATTACATTGATTTGATTTTGTTTTGAGGGAATTATTTTTATGAAGTCATTTACCTTATATGATTTGTTTTATGATGTCATGATGTTTCAAGAATCCCATTTTTATTACATGGGTTATGGAATGATGTATGATTTATGATTTTGTGGCACACATAAGAATGGTATCATTATGAGATGGGTGGGACCTATATCTCCTTCCAATGCCTTGGGTAAAGATTTTATATCTCATGAGATAGACATGGCTGGAATGGTAGGTTATACCGGTTCAGTGAAACAGGACTGAAACGAGGGTGACTCGGTTCAGAAAGGGACTTTGTCCACTAAGATAGTCTTGGCAACGAGTCTTGACTAACAAGAAATGATTCTCTATGATTATGTGTGAATTCCACAAAGTTTCATGTTTTAAGTTATGATTATTGTGATTACATTTCACTGCCATGATTTATCCCATGTTATGAAATTATGATCTCTTTTGTAGGATAAGATTTCCAAAAGTTATGTGCTTGTGTATACGATGTGATTGATATTTCTTTTTTTTACCCTTACTGAGAATTTGAGCTCACCCTTTTATGTTTTCTTTTCCCCAGGATATAATAAAAGGTTTTAGGTATAAAAAAAAGATCTTTATGGGAGATGTTGAAGATCTTTTACCAGGATTAGAAGATTATATTCCGAGTTTCCAAAGACACTAAACTATTACGATCCTTGTTTGTGTGTTTTTGTTATGTACTAAGTATTCCGCAAATGTAATGTAATGTCCATGTACGTCAAGATACGGGTCTCTATAGTTGGTATCAGAGAAAAGTTTTAGTCAACCTTTGGAAACTAGGATGCGAGAACGTTAGTGAGATCCCTAGAGATATTTCTAAGGTATGTCTAGGGATGTCCCTAAGGATAAGTATACGTATAGGATAGTCCTAGAACTATGGTAACGATCTTAGAATTTAACCTAAGATATTAGATATTGAAGGTACTCCCCCTTTATTATGTTGTTTTCCCTAGCATGATTTTTGCCTCTCACACTATTCTTTTTGGGTTTTAGATGATGGATGGAACCCGAAGGAACCGTGTTGATCAATGCAATGGACAATGCAATGATTGCTCTCCTGAACAAACAAATGTTATGGGAGATGGAGTGAAAAATCTTATTGCTATACTTACACAAGCTATGAATCATTCTGGACTTCCAAATGAGCAGAGAAGGGAACAAAATTCTATTGAGTCCTTCATGAGGCAACATCCACCTTCTTTCAGTGGCACTTCCGATCCACTTGTTGCTGAATAATGGATTAGTACCACTGAAAATATATTTTCAGTTCTTCAATGTTCTGAACATGATAAAGTCATCTTAGCAGTGTATCATTTGGAAGGTGATGCTTATCAATGGTGGAATCTTAACAAGAATATGAGGCCAAGAGATGAAATTGAGTCCATGGAATGGGACGAGTTCAAGAACTTGTTTTTCAATAAGTACTTCCCTCGTATTCTTCGAACGAAGATGGAAAAGCAGTTTCTTGAGCTGAAGCTGAAGGATGATAAATCTGTTGGTATATACGAAGCAAATTTTACAAGACTTGCAAGGTATGCATCTGGCATTATCATCCAACCTTAAAGTAAAGTTGATCGATTTTTCAATGGCTTAAAACCAAGTCTTCGAAGGGCATTAGCTATAAGAGACTTCAGTAGCTATGAAGAAATTGTGCGTTGTGCTATGAAGGTAGAAATGGAAGTTTGTGTTACATATCCATCTCATGGTTTTGAAAAGAAACGAAAGATGGATTTCAAGGAGAAATCTCAGAATAATGGTGAAAAGAAGATGAATGTTTCCTTATGCTCAAAGTGTTGAAAGAATCATGGTGGAGATTGTCTTAAAGGGACTAGATAATGTTTTATGTGTGGAAAAGAAGTTCATCGAGAAGCTGAGTGTCGAAGTAATGGAAAAAGGGTTTCTAGTGATGTGAATAAATCAAACACTGCAGAGAACGCACCACCAACACTTCAATGCTTCAAGTGAAAGGAAATGGGGCATTATGATAATAAATGCCCTAATCCAAGGGTTAGTGATGATCACCATGAGAAACCACTTAAGGCAAAGGAAAAAGGGAAGTCACATGCGATCACTATTGGAGATGTTGAATATGACAACGATGTGGTGGAATGATTAAGTGTTTATGTAATGGGATTCCAAAATAATGTTGTATCATGGAGTACTGGAATATATATGTATTGGTCTAATGTGTTATTCAAAGTGATTGAGATATTTTTAATAAGATGATATGCGCATAATGAAGGGAAAACGAGAAAACGAAATGTTTGACAGTATTCAGGAGCTCATGATTGATATAAGGACTAAGTGATATCATGGTTTGAGTATATAGAATTTTGAGGATTTTGGTATGTGGAAAGTGTTAACTTTTAACAGCACTCATGTATTCAATAAGGTTCAATGGGTATTCAAGAGAGTACAAGATTAAGGCCTTTGAATGATTGGAATGTGACCAACAAGATATATCTTATGATATATGGGGATCAATGATGGTATTAAATCTCTAAGAGTGGACGACAGTATTATGGATAAGCCTAAAGATTGGAATAGATTATGTTGGACATGAGTTAGTATTATTGATGGGATGTTATAGTAATATAGCTTTAGAAAAAAGGTCAACCTGCAGGACGGGCGACAGCCCATCGCGTCGGACAAGGCTGTGGGAATCGAACCCACAACCGAAGTGCGGCTGGCCTTTATCACCTACCACTGGCCTACAGGAAGTCCCTGTTTAGTAGAAACTAGTTTTATTATATTAAGTAGTATGATATATGAAGTATAAGTTCATTTTAGGAACCATATATGATTAATCTCACTATATAATGACTTATGTATATTTAATAACGTTTGCTAACCTTTTGTTTGAGACAGATGGAATGACCCTTCATTCTATCACATGATCTGCTAACACTTCATGAATAACAAATTCAACTTCATTTATTTAAGGGATGAAGTAGAAACTATTCAAGGCACGAACAATAGTGAGATTGTACCAAAATAAAGTTAGTATTTATTGTAATTCAAATTCTTCAACTTTAGGGAAATGATATTGAAAACCAAAAATGTTGTCCTAGTGGTCTTATATCTGATTAATCGGATGGTACATTAGATCATCAAAAATTTATGGATTTGTGATTGTTGGCTTTTCTATAGCCATGTTCTCTACCACTCTACATCAGAACATGATGGTTAGATTTTTCTTCCATATCCATATTTTCACCTATGTGGAAACCCAATGATTAGTTTATTTGGGTAACCGTTACGTTTCATAATTTCATATTTAAAGATTGGTTTTCGTATTCCTTTTTACGATGTGGGTTTCTATTAAAGAAACTTTCGAATAGTAAACCATTTATAACCCCGACGAATTTCGAGGGAGAAATTCATTTTAAGGGGGTAGAATGTAACAACCCAAGATTTTATGAAAAATATTCTTTTTAATTTCACTAATGTCTTGTGTTGTACGCTACACCAAATGGAGCTTGCACAACACACATCCTTGACTTGCCTTGCATTACACGCAATCACGACCTTCCTCGATAGCGTGTGTAGTATGCAATACCGAGTTTCACTAAACAACGATATGCTATTAAAATATTATTAAAACTAGCTGTTATGAATAGTAATAACCACTTTTTGAAATTTTGTAAATTTTATTTTTCAAAATGGAATTCATTTTTGGATTCGTAATATCAAAATTAGCTTAGGGTTAAATTTTGGTGATTTTCGGATAACTTTCATATTTTGATGAATAGTGAAAATTACTAAATTTTGATTAAAAACAACTTTTTCAATCGAAATAATTAATAGTGATAAATTATTAATTAGAGTGGTTTTAAAGTATATTTAGAATATATTTTTACAATTTAATACAATTTTGGTCATTGGATGTAAATTCACATTTAAACCAGACATAAACAAGTGTCAATCTTTTGGTAGTTATTATCTCTTAAGAACACACTATTTGTTTTGACGACGAGAATTAATTTTTAAATTAATTAATTTAACTGAAATATTTTGAATTTGATAAAATAGACATAATTTTTGAATTAATAATATCAAATATATCTTAGGCCTAATTTTTGATATTTTTCTGGAAACGTTCATTTTTTGATGAATAGTGAAACCACTAAGTGGTAGTTAAAAAAACTGAATTTTTCATAAAACATAATTTTACCGCTTCTATGAGTGGAATTTCGAAAATTCGAGAGACACGGTTAATATCAAGGACTAAAATGTGGTTTAATGAGATGAAAATAATTTTTGGTGAATAGTAACTTTTGACTTTTTTTTTACCACGGTAAAAAGTAAATAGGGTAATTAAGGGTAAAGATGATATTATTATTACCCTAACACATGTCCTAATTCTATTGGATAAGTGTAATTCGACCAAAAACAAACTTATGAATAAAATATGACCATTTAGGCCCACTTGGATTAGATTAGGACATTTATTATTAATTTATTTAAAGAAGGGTTAAATAGTTAAAATCAATGTTTAATAAGTAAATAATTTTTAATATGGGGTTATACATAAGATAAATTCGACTATAAATATTAATTAGAAAGTTAAAAATATTTCCTACATAATGATATTTTATTTATAATTTTTAGACTTTAAATAAATTAATTTAATTGTGACACAACGATGATGTAGTAATTACCCTTTTAAGGAAATGTTAACATAATTGATGTTATAAATGCTCAAATAAAAGTAATTTGAGACTTTTTATGAATTCCACTAGTTTTATAGGTTACTATGATATATTAGTGTTGATTTAATAAACTTGGTTTGAACATATAATTCTTTTATGATTTTCACAAAAATCAATTAATAAATAGTGTCAAAATTGACATAAAATAGTTTTTAAACCAAATATTATATTATTAATTGTTATTTTATTCCTAAAAATATAAGGTTCGGCCAAATGACTTAGATGAGGATATATATATTAATAATAAACAACTTGGGCTTCGTTTGGGATGTTATAGTAAGTGTATTAACCATATAGTGAAAGAAAACAAAAAGTCACGGTAAACGTTAAATTATTTAACTTAGAGTTAAATCTAATTGATAAGGTTAAAATAATAACCTAAACTTGTCTAAATCCTATAGGTTGATAATATTGCGACCCATCCCCACTTTACCTTCGAAATAAGACCTTTTGGAACCATTATAAACCGATTTTGACTTTAATATAAAATAATATTTTGAGATATTCCTAAGGTGCCCCTCTCCTCCCTTATAAAAGGGCACCTCCTCCCCCTCCTCCTCACACCAATTTGATCACTCAATCTCGGCCAAACCCTGCCAAAATCCCTTCTCCACTTCCCTAGAATAATCCAAGAGTTACTGGTATTCTTTAAATACCAATCATAGTTCCCTAAGTTGAGGATTCAAAGAGTCGTTTCAAAGAAGAGGTAATACCCATTACCGATCTTTTCATTTTCTTTCTTCTTAAACTTCTTCTTCTTTAGTTGTTTCATGATAAAGTAATAACATCAGTATTAATTACATACTGATATGTTATTATAAATATGAAACAACCCTAATTCACCTTCTATCCATCCTACGGAAAAATCAAATCACCGCGCGTGCGTACGTACGGAATACCGTCTCCACGTCGTGGTGTAATCTATTTTCCACCATCACCTTACAAGGATGGGTGTAATGGTGTAATGAGTAACTATATATGATTCTAATAAAGTTACATTGATACTGAAATAGTATAAATACACTTAAATACAATTCCACGATCATGGGAACAATATCATCGCTCGTGCGTACGTACGGAATACCGTCTCCACGATGTGATGCGACTCGTTCTACATGATCATCATTACATAGTAATTATATAAATGAATTGAATGAATAAATATGATATATGTTACAATAATACCATTCTGGATATAAGGTATCTATAACCTTAAAATAAGAATAAGAATTTATTCGGAAAAACACGCATAAGAACAAAAGGCAATAAAGACCCGAGTAACAAGTAGCAATGAAATATTACTACTAAGAAGCTACGAATATGACCATATATGATATCATAAAAATAAGTATGATTCTGGAATAAGTCAATAACATTATTTAAATCATTATACATGAGGTTCAGACACTTACAAAGCAAGTTGAACCTAAGGTAAGGGAAATATCACAATCTCATTTTTATCCGAGATTGTTTATACTTTAGTATTTACTGGGGTGTATTTTATCATCCACATCCATGTTTCCTCAATATGTAATTTTTATATCCTTCTAAAATAGTTTATATTAAATTTTACCGTTTGGTGAATTTTTAGTAAAAGATATGAAAGGAATCTTTTGTTGTTTTTCGTACGAGGTACTTTTTGATTTTTCCGACAAAAGTACGAGAAGAATGTTTTTTTAACTTATACGGAAAGAATGGATTTTTAAAACATTATTTACAAGAATCTTCCTTTATAAGTTTTCAAGTTTTTTTTAATCAACTTCTTTTAGTTTATAATTGTATGACATGTTAAGAAAAGAAAAGTGTTTTTGAAGTAGAAAGGATATTTTCCTCAAGAATGGAGTTCAAATGTTTTATCAAAATTATTTTCCATCTAAGATAACATAGGGTTCTGTTTTTATCCCTATTATTACATTGATTTGATTATGTTTTGAGGGAATTATTTTTATGAAGTCATTTACCTTATATGATTTGTTTTATGATGTCATGATGTTTCAAGAATCCCATTTTTATTACATGGGTTATGCAATGATGTATGATTTCTAATTTTGTGGCACACATAAGAATGGTATCATTATAAGATGGGTGGGACCTATATCTCTCTCCGATGCATTGGGTAAAAATTATATATCTCATGAGATAGACATGGATGGAATGGTAGGTTATACTGGTTCAGTGAAACAGGACTGAAACGGGGGTGACTCGGTTCAGAAAGGGACTTTGTTCACTAAGATAGTCTTGGCAATGAGTATTGACTAACAAGAAATGATTCTCTATGATTATGTGTGAATGCCACAAAGTTTCATGTTTTAAGTTATGATTATTGTGATTACATTTCACTGCCATGATTTATCCCATGTTATGAAATTATGATCTCTTTTGCAGGATAAGATTTCCAAAAGTTATGTGCTTGTGTATACGATTTGATTGATATTTCTTTTGTTTACTCTTACTGAGCATTTGTGATCACCCTTTTATGTTTTATTTTCCCCAGGATATAAAGAAAGGTTTTAGGTATAAAAAAAGAAGATCTTTATGGGAGATGTTGAAGATCTTTCACCAGGATTAGAAGATTATATTCCGAGTTTCCAAAGACACTAAAGTATTACGATCCTTGTGTGTGTGTTTTTGTTATGTACTAAGTATTCCGCAAATGTAATGTAATGTCCATGTATTTCAAGATACGGGTCTCTACAGAGGTGAGTGGCACACTTGTAATTTTTAAAAAAGAAAGAATCCCACTGATATATTTTTTTGGTTAAGACGATCCGAAATGGACCATTATCAATAATAAAAGATATAAGGTATAAATATTTCAATAAAATTAGTATTTGAAAAGTTTTGGGTCCTTTTTAAATAATATATTTTTAGTTTAACACTCAATAAACTGATTTTTACTTTAATCGTGGTACAATTTTTTAACTATTTTTAATGTTATTTATGTTTAAAAAATAGGTTGGAATTAATATATAGAATAAATTATTATGATTCCAAACATGTAATTATTTCTTATAAATTCGATTCCTAGAAGTTGAAAATTTAATTGAAAAATTATCCCTCAAATGCAATAAGAAAGCCAGTTTTCAAAGAGAATAATTTCAAAAGATTACAATGATTTTATATTAAAATTCAATATGAAAATAATTATAATAACCTAAATTGGATTCATATATACATAATTGAACTAGTTTTACTTTTAAACCCATATTGAAATAATTTATATTTTTTAAAAATATTTAAAATAAATGACAATTCTTAATAAAACCCAGGATATTTCACTACTCACTGAAAAATGTATCGTTACAGAAAATTATAAAAAATTAATCCTAATATAGTTTTGAGACACTAATTTGAAAATTTATTCTTATTAAATAAAATTAATTTTATAAAAGTGGTAAAAAATTAATTTTAAAATAATTGCCAAAAATGGAAAGAAACCACTTTTTAGAAAAATGTAGTTTTCTAAAAAAACATTTCCTTTATGCTTAATTGGTTTTTATATTACTTTATTATTAATTTAAAACCAATTTATTAATTTTATAAATTTTTAAACCATAAATTTTCCCAATTTAGTTATGCCAATTAATCCTCATCATTCAAATGACTATACGATAAATTTCATATTTAGATAATAAAATTAATTATATATTGTTACTCAGAAGAAACCCATTCTATCATGAAACACAATATATTGAATAATATAATTATTTCATGTAATGAAATATATTAAAAAAATAATATTAATATGAAAAAAATCATAAAATCCTAGGATGTCACATTTTACCCCCTTTAAAATGAATTTATCCCTTGGAATTCATCTAGGTTATGTAAGGTTTAACATTTAAAAATTCATTCATAGAAACCTACATGATAAAAATGAATAATAAAACATTCCATAAAATGGGAATTTTTTAAACATAAATATTACCTAAAGTAACACATAACTATGATTAATCATATAGAGAAAATTTGTTGGAAAATAAAATATGGATATTGGGGGAAAATGTAAATAATTATGGAGAGTGATATAGATATTTAATCACAAGGAAGTGGGTGATCTAGAGAAGGTTATAAAAACATAAATTTATGATGAGTTAAGGGGAAAATTTATTAATAAAAATTTATTTTACTAGGATATTTTTTAATATACTTTTCTTAGAGTTGGATAATTCCATTAAAATATAAACTAGGAGAATATTAAAATATAATTACTTGATATATTTCTATTTTATAGGCACAATTTTATTCTTTGGTTACGCTTCAATCAATTTCCACTTCATTTATTAATCCGTGAAATGTATATCCAAAATTAATTTTTATTCCTCAAGAACACTTAATATGTCATTAGAATGACTATTCATTCTTATTGTCTCTATATATTTTCTAAAACCAAAATGTCTTTCAAATGTTATCCATTGACATCCAGTTTTCTACTTTATCCCTTACTTATACAGTTATCTTAATAATCATAAAAAAGTATGAATGTTCAAATTCAATGTCCATGAATAATGAAGGAAGGTCACTAAATAAAAATTATATTCTCTAGAAAATATAATGTGTATCATAATATCAAATTCTAAATATGTGAATACCTTGATCACTATAAAATTTTAATGAATACTTGAATGCTTATTAATAAAAAAATCATAGGTTAATGAATATATTCTATAAATGTATACTTGCATTAAACTCCAAAAAAGATAACAATGACTATAAAACCTGTAACAAATTTCATGGTAACCAACACTATCCCATAATCCTCTCATAATTATTCCTCTATTAGAAACAAATAATTGGTTATCCTCCCTTAATGATGTGTATAATAAGAGGTTTAACATTTCACTAAATCTCTTTTCATGTTCATTGATTTCATTTAACAAATAATATCATACCCTATAAGAAATAGTACAATAGTAAAATCCTTATATATTTAATTATTCTATTAACTAGAATATAATTGATAAAATACTCCTATAACATAATTATAGTATCCAAACTCAAGTTCATTAATAAATACACATAATCTATGGTAGTTTAATAAACTCGACCATGATCCCCTAGTTTCTATTGAGGTATATTCCATTGATATTTAGGGAATTCATTTACGTAGTGCCCCAACTCAATATAGTTTCATCATTGAACATTGTAAATTTGTTTCCATCGATTGCAATCATGATCATGGTGGCCTTTTTATGGACTCTTATAGAAAAATCTCATTCCCATTAAGATAGTACAAAGGTGTTTCTTTCCAGATCTATCACATGTGGGAAAACCCTTATTTTCCTCCTTCCCTTTGTCTATTTTTTTTCTCTATGATAATTTTTTTTCTCTTTCTTCCATTTGAAGACATAATACATGGACAAGTCTTTCCCTATATTGGATTCACTTGATAAAATGACCTCATATGATGAGAATGTTTGAGATAATCATTTTATTAGAATGATTGTCTTATTCCAATAAATTATATGGATATTCTTACTCAATTAATTACACGCATTGATATGGGTTCTATTCCTTCCAATAGGGTCTATTTCTAGATAATGGAATACACTAAATTAGATCATAACATTGTGATACATGATGTATAATCCCTAAAGTAGTAAAACACTTAACATAAATTTAAAAATTTATGCATGGATAATCACAAAATCATAGAATTGGTTTCATTGGGATTGATTTCAAACTATAAACTAATTTGAAACCTTTCCTAATTTTATTTATAGAAAATTTGAATTAACCAGATCATATATCCCAGGGCTATCAAACTAGGTGAGCTACAATTATCACTGTTCTATACCAGGAAACAATCGATTCAATACCAATATTATTTTTCAGAGTTACATATCCAAGGTATATCTAGTCCAAAACCATTTCCACTTATAGTATAAGGATATGTATATATTACTAGTAATCACACATAATATATGCCATACCAAAACATTAGTATGTTATCCAAAACATAAAATTATCCTCAAAGTTAGGCATCGGGTTATGTTCTATAATCTATGATTTTCTAAATTTACTTCTCAAGTATTTTACTAAACATTCTGTGATACCAACTATAAATGCCCCGACTCTAGAAACCCAGAGCAGGTGGTTACATTATTACATTGGTTATAGATAAAATAATTAAAATACTAAATGAACGTAGTAATTTTTAGTCTTTGTAAACTATATACATACTTGAATATTATTTACATTTTTTAAACATAACATAAAACAAAGGATTTAATTTGATAACACCAGTATTTTCCCTTCATATCAATCATAAAGAACATATTATAATCATGGCGAAAAGAAAAATAAGAAATGGTGGGTTCAAATTCTCAGTAAGGGTATGTGTAAAAATAATATATCAAGGAACATATAAGTATAACATGTGTATATGTGTATAAGAATATGATCTTTACATTTTAAAAGAATACCCTTCATATCAATGAATAAAATTATGAGACATTACATGAAATGTTTATTTTTATAATAAATGAATCAAAAACCAATTAATTTACATGAACCATGATAGTGTAACATTGGGATAAAAATATGAAAAAATATAAGAATATAACATTGTAAATATTTAAAAATAGAAATAGGTTCACTCATTAAATTAAGGATGTGAAATCATGATCTTACATAAATTTATGGACATGATTGTTGGTCCATGCCTAACATTGTGAACATGTAATCAATTTAATTAATAAATTTAAGGACATGTAAGAAGGTCCACACATAATACTATGGACATGAAAGCAGGTACATATATATCCTTATGGAAATCATTTCAATAGTATTCAAGGATCACATCCAAGGATATCATAGTGGAATATGTCTATTACCCAAACAATCATAGCAGTCAATGTTTAGTCCCAAGACCATCCTAGTGGACATAATCCATTAAATATGGGATTCACTCCCAATTCTATTACACTCTATCCCATGATATATAAATCTTTACCGAATGCATTGGAGGTATGTATATGTCTCTCCCATCACATTTTGAAAATAATAAATATCTATTCAACAAGATCATAAAACATACATCATAGGAAAACCCATTAAAAGAAATGCATTTTATAAACATTTACTCACAACATAACTAATGGAAAATAAATGGGTTTCATAAATATTTCATTATTTCATGATAGCATAACCCATGTAAAAATAAGTGGGTTTCATAAGAATTTCATAATGGTATGACCCATGGAATAGAAATGAGTTTTATAAAAATCCTTTCATGCTTATCATAAAACATCTAGAGAAATAAACAAAATCTTATCCTTGGATAATATCCCTATTAAAGCATGATTAAAATCAAAGGATTTCATCTTAGGTGAAAAATTATTTTGAATTATCACTTGGAACTTTTATTAATGAAAATAACCGTTCTTTTAAAATAAAATTTTCAAAACTAGATATTCATAATATATTTTTCAAATAATTTTTGTTAAAAATAACACATGATACATATAATGGAGTATTTAAAACTAATTTAAAATATTTATTGAGGAAAATATCCTATCCACTTTGAAAAAAAGTTTTTAAAATAGAATTTTATTTGTAAAATCAGAACAATATATGATTGAAAAATTACATGAATATTCCTTTTAATTATTAAAAAAGAAAATAATGGGTAAAAATGGATTTCAAACAATTTTGACAATTTTAAAAACTTTTTTGAAAAAAAAATCAAAAACGTTGATATGGAAGAAAATAATTTTATTACCCAAGAGAGAAATAGGGTTGGTTTTTCAAAAGATGATATTTTGGATCTATTGACAGATTAAAGAGAATAAAAGTAAAGGAAAAAATTTATTATCATGAAATAACCAAATGAAAATAAAATTAATGATAATTATTTAGAATAAGATCATGATATTTCAACATTAGAGACATAATCATAAACAATCCCGATAAATGATGAGATTGTAACATAAAATTATTACCAGTTTGGTAACATTTGAACTATAAAACCCAAGAAGGAGAGAAACTAAAATGGATATTCAAATAATAATAAATATCAGGATAATAATAATAAAATACATTCCTGGGAAGTAAATAAATCACATAAATGAAACACATGGTGAATATGGCTTGTGTCTCACAGAAAATAAAAGTGAGACAAAATCCCTTACCTCAAGTCTCTACTTCCATTGTACTTGTTAAAAACTTATATATAATAAATTCATGATTATTATAAATCTATTACATAATCCAAAACATTTATATCAAATTATATATTATTTAATTTTTTCCTTTTATTTCCTATTTATTTATAATTTATTTTTAAAATTATGTTTTGGGTAATAAATGATTTGTTTTTCACATATGTTATGGTTTAGTATTTTTATCCTTTTACATTTATCATGTTTCCATAATTTAAATAATTTTAAACATGACTTAAATATAAAATATATTATTTATATATGTATTTAGAGTAATCCATTAAAGTTAGAGATAGAAAACAAACAACAATGTTCCCAGAGACGGTAGGGAATACGTACTCAGGAACGTTGTTTCCATTTTCTCGATGGATAGAACGTAAGAATGTTAAATATTTTACCAATATTAAAAATAATTTTTATGTCACATATATCATATGAATACTAATTTAATATATACTTATTACCATTCAACTAAAATAGAAATGAAAAATGCATCCCATCTGTTCGTGAGACGGTATTCCATTGTAAACACGAGTGACAATATTATTTTATGATTGGTTATAAGGTAAGAAGATATATGTCAAGTTATATTTAAATAATTATTTTTAGGTAATATAGGTCACATATTCTAATTAAATTTATCTTTATTACCTCCCTTGTAATGTTTGAGTGAATAATGAGTCACATTTCTTCGCAATGCGGTAGTCCATCGTACACATGAATGAAATTATCATATCTCACACAGATTAAAAATAAATATGTGATACAATAATTAAATAAGTATTATAATGTCAAAAATATAATATATATACTAAAAATTCATCATTATTACAATCCATGAGAAGTGGTGATAGAAAATAAACTACATTAGTTTGGGAGGTGATAATCCTCCGTACACCCAATCAACAGTTTCATTTCACATTTGAGGGAAGATGAGATGGATATTTTTCATTCCATTAAAATAATAAAAACTTTTTCCATTTAATATACTAATTTTATTATATTATCATGGTAAAATAATAATTTATGGAGGTGGGGGAAGGAATAAAAATGCTCTTTGGAGAATATTACTTATTCTTCTCACAACATATTTTTATTATCACCAAAAACCATCCTTGGATGGATTTGTAACCCAAAAAAGACTATAAGATGAGAGTAGGGAATTATATAATGGTGTTTTTCAATTATTTTCTAATAAAATGTTTTTTTAATGTATGAATAAGAGAGGATAGAGGGTGGCATTTTATAAGTGAGGTGAGTGTCACACATGAATGTTTTTTAATGAAATAATTCCACCCATGTTTTTTCATGTTAGAAGGTTCAAAAATGTAATTTTCATTATCCTAGATGTGATAAGGTAAAAATATTTCCCATAAATGGGCATTTTATATATTTTCGGTCATTATAACATAGAGATTTTTAGTTTGACCCTCGATAAACCCATTTTCACATTAACCATGGTAAATATTTTTTATTTTATTTTTAATATTAATTATGATAAAAAATTAAGTTGAACATAATAGATATTATAAATTATTATGATTCAAAATATTTAATTCATTTTTCCAAATATAATTAATATAAATGGAAAATTTTAAATAAAAATTATTCCCGGAGATGAAAAATGAAAATGACTTTTCAAACAGAAAAATCTCAAACGATTGCAATGTTATTATACAAAAATTCAACATGGAATTGAATACAAAGACAAAAATTAAATTAAGAGATATATAATTGAACTAATTTTAATTTTATATCCACATTAGAACAATTTTTATATTCCTAAAAACATTAAATTAAATTACAAATATTAATAAAAACCAGTATTTTTCACTATTCACTGAAATTTTTATCTTTTCAGAAAACTCTAAAAAATTATTTCTAAGATATTTTCAACATGATAATTTTAAAAATGGATTTTTATTTATAAAATTAGCTTTTTAAAATTTATAAAATTAATTTTTAAAATAAGTGTGAATAAAAAAACACCTTTTAGAAAAATAATAATTCTCATAAAACAATTCCATTATTTTCATTTTGTTTTTATTTTCATATTTAATTAATTTAGAAGAAATAAATAAATTTTAAAAATCTTTAAACCATAAACTATTACAATTTAGTTAATCCAATTAATACTCACCTAACCTAAAACTCATTAGTAATAGTAATATTTAAATAATAACCTTAATAATATATTGTCGTTCGAAAAAACTAGCTCTTGTGTATAACACATGTTATCAAAGAAACTTATTGTTTCATGTAATGAAAGATATGAAATTTTTTAAATTAATATGAAAAAAATATATTTCATAAAAAATCAGTATGTCACATGTGAGAAATTCTTGGTGTAACATCACGGTTCTGGAAGCCACCCAAAGGTGCCCTTTACCCAGTTGGTCACATGCCCTCAAGCTCATTTACTCGAATGCTAGAGGCTGCCGACTAGAAGCAAGGGCCATGGGTGTGAAAGTGGGGAAACTATGCCCTCATTGGAAGAGTACACAGCGGAGGGAAGCATATATACAATAGCGGAAGCAGTAATAATACCAAAAAATAGTAACAACGAAAGACTGATAAGGAAACAACTGAGGCATAAATATATATAAACGATGCATGATACATATATTTCTAGAAAATCAGCCAAACGAGTCACAATGCTGAATACAGTACTAAACCAATGTAGAAAAGGAATGTAAATATGACACTCCTCAGCATCACAAGCCTCAGCTTGGTCCCATGCACCCCAGATCCAATCAAATAAAGTACTTGAAGTCAAAGGGAGCTTGAATTTTTCTATACCTACAACTATATAATCTATTTGGGACCAAAAGAATGCCCCAAAAATGTTGTGAGACTAAATCCAAGTAGGAAACCACCTGAAGATATGTGCCTAATGGTCAGTGAATATTTGGCAGGTAAAAGTACAAAAAGAAATATTCAATCCACAGTCCAATTATCAAGCAACAACTAAACAAAAAAGATAACAGAAATAGGTAACACTATTGGAAGTACTCACAGCCTATCCCCTCTAGTCCTACCTAGAAGATACAAGAAACCCTCTCAGAAGCACACACAGTCTCACCCCTCTAGTTCAGCTAATGTATAGAATCTCTAGGGAAATACTCACCTCTAATTCCCCCTATAGTCTCGTATCATACTAAAGGTGCTCTGGGGAAGCACTAAATGTCAATTCCCCCTATATCCCACGTCGAGGAACTACGAACACTCTGGGGAAGCACTCAACGTCAATTCACCATGTGGCCTCGCATCATATAATTATAAAGACACTTTGGAGAATCCCTCAATGTCAACTGTCCCTATGATCTATACATCAGGTTCTCCCAGCCCCGTGTAAGTCAAGGAAGAGTAGCAGCATGTAACGACCATAGTAACCCTCTAAAACTACTTGGTTAGAAGTCTACAATATAACAGCATGTCCGAACAAAAGTCACTCCATCCAACAATACTATGCATGGGAAAGTAAACATCTGCCTAATAGGGAAACTAGACCCAAATGCCAAAACAGGAAAAACTTGCATGGGAAATACATCCAAAGCACACAAATTTACCCTATTCACAAACAAAGACCTCTACTCAGGCATACAGGCAATGAAGGAAAACAACATGGGCACAATAGTAAACACGCAATACCCTGTTCAAGGGTAGTGGTAGAATTTTCACATAATACTCAAATAGATTCTACAGAAAGGCATAAACCACCTACCTTGGCGTTGGGGGATCAATATACTTGAACCACGAGGCTTGAATTACCTTATAACATCATAGATCTATGAAAATTACTAAAATTTTCAACCAATAATTACTTAAAAAAGAGGATGAATCATGAAATGAGTTTCCAGCAAAAGAGAGAACTCACCGATTCGATTCCAATGCAATCAACAGTGTTAGAATCGGAAGACAGACAGAGGATCAGGGGCTTATAGAAGATCTACGACTGCTCGACGCTCATAGAGGAAATAAACCAAGAGGAGGTGTGTTATGTCCGTCAGATGTGACCCCGGTGCGTTTAATGAAAAAAAATAAAATACACGGCGTGTACTTTTGAAGTACATGGAGTGTACTTGCCTTTTTCGTACTCAACTTTAGGAGGCCTTGACGTCACCCCACATGACCATGTGTATGTCCATGACACGACCAACACATGACCTTTTGTAGAAACGAAGTACACGACATGTACTCATAAAGTACATAGTGTGTACTTTAATGATTTCCCGAAACTCCTATTTTCTCAAAAGCTCTAAAAAAGAAAAAACATACCTGAAAATAAGATCAGGGATCTTACAAACTTCCCCTCTTAAAGAAATTCGTCCTTGAAATTCCTTAGAACGACTTACAACAAGAAACCTTGAACAAATCCAGCCACTGCGATTGTACATCGGCCTCCCTCTCCAAAGTCTTGTCATGTACTCGCCTGTACTACCATATCCACAAGAGGTAAATGCTTCCCCCACGAACCTCCAAAATCCATAATGCATGCTTGGAGCATATCCTCAAGTATCTGAATTGTTCTCTTGGACTGGCCATCATTCATGGGATGGTAAGCTCTACTCCAAAGAACCTGTGTACCCAAAGCTTTATGTAGCCCCTACCATAGCTGATAAGTAAAACGAGCATCCCTGTCTGAAACGATGGAGTGTGAAACTCCATGAAAATGTAAAATCTCATGGATGTACAACCGTCCCAACTCAGCAACATTGAAGGTCTCCTTGATCAGAAAAAATTGAGCGTCCTTCGTAAGTCTATCGAAGAAAACCCATACTGCGTCGTTCCCTCGAGGAGACCCCGGAAACACTGACAAAAAATGCATCGCGACGTCGTTCCACTTCAACATAGGAATGGGTAACTACTGTAAAAGCCCTGCTGGTCGATGATGCTCTGTTTTCACTAGCTAACAAGTGGAACCCCTCATGATGAAACCTGCAACAACCCTCTTCATACCTGGCCACCAATACTGACGGTGTAGATCACGATACATCTTGGGGAAACCAGGATGAAATGCCCAAACTCAGGAAAGAAAATCTCACATCAGCTCCATGTGTATATCCTCTGGCACACATACGCATCCCTAGAAACACAAGATCTCATTCTCGCCTATGGTCTATCGATGAATAGGGTCCTCTCCTGACACGATTTCCTGTAGGACTAGGCCTTCATAATCTGATAGTTGCCTCATTCGAACTCGATCAAGATGGGTAGAGGTAACAACTAAATAATATAAAAAAGTATTCCCTTGTCTGTTATGCACCTCCAAATGCATCTCAGAGAACAGGTTCATAAGCGGCCACTCAGTAATAGCCTCCTGAACTACCTGTATATGCGTCCTTATGGTCAATGCATCAGCCACTGTGTTTCCCATTCATGGAATATAGGCAAGTTCAAAGTCAAAGGATTGTAGGTTCTCAACCCACCTATGTTGTCTCAAATTAAGATCACACTAAGTGAAGATGTACTTGAGACACTTTTGGTTGGTGAAAACCACAATGTTCTATCCCAAATGATAATGTCTCCAACAGCATAAGGCATGGACAACAATGGCCAACTCCAGATTGTGCGTCATGTAATTTTTCTCATGTGGCCTCAATTGCTGTGACCCGTACGCAACGACTCCATCACCCTTCATAAGCACAGCTCCCAGCCCAATACATGATGCATCATATTAAATGGTATAGTTCTTTCCCAGATTTAGAAACACTAGTATTGGTGCTGAAGTCGACCTCCCTTCCAGCTCTTGAAAGGCTGACTCACTAGAATCTGACCACAGGAACTTCACACCATTCTTAGTTAGACTCTTCAGCGGTGCTTTTAAGCATGAAAAAACTTGAATTAAATGTCTGTAGTATCCATCCAGACCTAGAAAACTTCTCACCTCAAAAACGTTATTCGGATGCTCCCAGGAAACTACAGCTATCACTTTCTCTGGGTCTGCTAATACTTCTGCCTCTGAGATAACATGACCAAAGAAGTGAATCTGATCCATCCAAAAGTGGAATTTTTAGAGATTAGAATATATCTGATGCTATCATAGGGTACTCAAAATGATCTGAAGATGGGTAGCATGGTCATGTTTAGTGTGAGAGTACACCAGGATATCATCCACAGAAACAACAACGAAGGAATCCAAGTACGGATGTAACACTCAGTTCATTAGTTTCATGAAAACTGTAGGCGCATTCGTGAGACCAAATATCATAACCATATACTCGTATAGACCATTCATATTGAGGAAGGTTATAAGAGGTATATCATATGGTATAACGCGCAACTGATGATAACCAGACCTCAAGTCACTCTTTGAGAACAACTGGGCTCCATGAAGCTGGTCAAAGAGATCACCGATCCTTGGTAATAGATACCTGTTCTTGACCGTCAACTGGTTAAATGATAGTCCATGCAAAGCCTGATGGTACCATCTGCTTTCTTCACAAATAGGACAGGAGGACACCAAGGAGAAGTACTAGGTCAGATGAAACCCTTGGCTTGTAACTTCTCCAATTGTTTATTGAGTTGCTACAAATTAGGTGTAGCCATCCTATAAGGAGGAATGGACACTAGTGACGCCCCTGGAACAAGCTCAATAGAAAATTCTTCCTCACTCTATAGAGGAAAACCTGAAAATTCATTTGGAAAGACATCTCTAAAATGATCCACCAGTGGAGGAAATTCTAACTGTGAAGTCCCCTGGTCATCCCGATAAAGACTAGCAATTTGGGCTATAACTGCTCCCAACCCATGATGCTCTAGGCCCTCTCTTCTCGTCTGGACATCCCAGTCACCCTTATGAAGAAAAGACCCACCCTCTGGTGATATGAAACTCACCCTATGGAAATAACAGTCGATAAATTCCTGGAAGGGAACTAGCCAGTCTATTCCGAGAATGATATCATAGCCTGTCATCTCTAGGACATATAGATCCCAAGGAAGTGGAACCAACCATCCTTAATAGGGAACTCCTTGAACTGATGTACACTAGATGTTCTCGTCCCCAAATGAGTGCCTAGTGTCAAAAAATCAGCAGAAGAAATGATATAGAGCCCAAGTATCTCCACAATAGTGACAGATACAAAGCTATGCATGGAACCGGTATCGAAAAAAGTTTAAGATAAAGCAGAGGCAACTAGGATCGTACCTTGAACTATAGAGGGGTCGAGATCCTACTCTTAATGGTTCTGCTCCACCAAAAAAGTCATGCTAGCTCCGTGGCCCTATGACCCTACCTGACTAATCTGAGCTGATCCACCCGGCTGTCGCTGGTATTCTAGTGAATAATCAGTGCGGCTGCGACCTTCACCTCGGCCTAGACGGCCGGAAGAACTCCAATTCCCAGACTAGTGAGAATCTGGTGGAGCGTCTCCTATACGAGGTGTCATAGATGAACTTCGGTTACCGGCTGTTAGTGATAAGACCTGATGGAAATGCTAAAGGTGTCCCAACTTGCTACAAGATGGGCACTCCACCGGGTCTCTCTGGCACTGTGACCTCATATGCCTGCTTCTCCCACACTAGTAGCACACCACCGGGCTACCAGAAGATGCATCTCGCATACTCAGATCTCCCCGGGAAGTCTCCCTATGGTGCTTCCGACTACCAGCTGGTGAAGCACTAACTCCGGATGTCGAGCCTCCCTGGCTCACAACTCCGGATTCCCTCAGATTCCTCTCTGTGATGAGTGCCTAGTTGAAAATTGAAGTGATAGAAGTCAAACTGAAGATATTCACTTGAGAGCGGATGTCATGTCTGACTCCATCCTCAACCATCCTTTCCAAGAATAACCCATCTTCTCCTAGGATGGGTGTGAAATGATGAATCTTGGTTAAACAAGAGGAATACTCCATAATCGATAGGGTACCCTACTTGAGGCTCATATACTCTCGGGCTCAGTTGTCCCTCAGGGTATCCAAATAGAAATAGTCATAGAAGACGCACTGGAACTCCTCCCAAGCCATAGCCTGCTGATGACCCACATGTGAGATTACATCCCACCATCTCTTGGAAGAATCCCATAGCATATAGGTCATGAGAATGAATCTCCACTATGGAGGCGTCCCCATATGCTCAAAGATTGTCAGCATGGCTTCTAGCCATGACTATGAATCCTGAGGTCCTCCTTCCTCTGAGAAAGTGGGAGGATACTAGTGCTAGAAGACCCATGTCAAATCATCCATTGATGGGTCAGGAGGTGGATCTCCCTGAAAGGTCTACGTCATCCTCATGAAGCCTTCCATGAACTATGCATCAGTTCCGATAACAAGGATGACTGCTGGTGCCAAGATTGGCATAACAGGAGGATCTACTGGAAGCCACTGATCAGCCATATCCGGCGTCTAATCACTGCCCTCTAACTGGCAGACAACCAGAGGAAGTCTCGGTGGAATGACTCTGCAAGGTCAAATTCACACCTTAGATCAACATTATCATGGACTGAAAACTACAAGTAGAGGTATGGAATAGGAGAAATAGAGCATTAAAGTTTTACAAAACATGACTACACGGAGTGTATAAACCTTACAAGGTGTGTTCCCCTAAGCCATTTTCATGGGCGTGTACTTCTGCAAAAAATGGTCGTGTAACACCCCAAACACATGGCGTGTTTCCATAACACACGGCATATACTTGAATCCCCTTCCCATGGCTAAGTCCTTCTACACGGATAAGCCACACGACTCTCCCAAGATAAAACTACACGACGTGTTCTCAGCAGACACGGTGTGTACTAGACAAGCTTCACCTAGACCATGTTGTTAGTGACATGTCCTGTGTACCCAGGTTACACTACACAGCGTGTTCGAGATGGACATGGAATATATTAAGTACTAACCAACTATGTGGTTAGTTACACGGACGACTACATGGCTGACACTACACGGCGTGTTCCAGACAGACATAGCGTGTGCGAGAAGGTCAACACCGACCCGTATTTTTCGCAACAATTCTGAGTACCTAGTTCATACTACACGTTGTTTTCACACCTGAAATGACGTGTATAATAGGAGACTCCATTGACCTTTGTTGTTTGCTACATGGTCGAACTCTTAGGGTTACACTACACGACGTGCACAACCGGTACACGTCGTGTTCCCACATGATCTTCCCTATCTTGTGTCTCTGTCCACACGACCCGTGACATGGTTAGAGACTACACTACGTGTACATACGGTACACAGCGTGTACTTATGAAAAACAGTTTCTTCCCGAATAGAATAATACATGGCATGTAGTCAAAATTGCATGGCGTGTATTCTAGGTTTTTCCGAACAGTAAGCCTCAAAAACTAATCTAGAGCCCAGAAGTCAGTGAAATGAACACTAAAAGTTCCAAATTCCAATCCATGAGGGCTCATACTCTTCATTAATCAATGTTTGGCATCTCAAACAAGTTATAAACAAGGTAAAAAAGTCAATGATCCACTAAATTCCAATCCATGAGGGCCCATAACACATCAAGAACAACAGTTTGGTTTTCATTCAAACAAAACCTTACACAATAAATGCTCTAACAGGAAGATGATATTTATATCAAGGAATCTATCATAATAGCATGCATATTCTACACAACATCTATCACAAAATCATGAAATTGCTAATTCTCCCTAGATGTCATGGAAATAATGCATGACATGTGATTTCTAGAAAGTTCCAATATGATGCATGAGATGGAATGCCCTCACCTCACCAGGTTACGATATAAATATAACCTCAAAAAGATAAATAATAACCAACACAAAACATGTGAGTCACGTAACGGTGAAAATCAAGGCAACCATAAACATGAAAAACCAGAAAAAATTGCATTAACTAGGTAGATTGGATTTTCCCTGTACATGGGTCAGCTACTCCAAGGAACAACTTAATACCAAGTACATATTCCATCCTATCCTAGACTATAGGCTCTAAACAGTAATTCAAGAGAAAATGGTTCCTCTGATACCACTTTGTAACATCCTGGTTTCGGAAGCCACCCAATGGTACCACGTACTCGGTTGGTCACCTAGCCTCAAGCACATGTCCCCGAATGCCAGAGGCCACCGACTAGAAGAAAGGTCCTTGGGTGTGATTGTGGGGAAATTATGCCCTCATTGGCAGAGTACACAATGGAAGAAAACCGATATTCAATAGCGGATGTAGTAATAATACCAAACAATAGTAACAATGGAAGATAGATTAGGATACAACTGGGGCATAAATCTATAAAAATGATACTTGATACATATATGTCTATGAAAGCATCCAAATGAGTCACAATGCTGAATACAGTATTAAAACAATGTAGAAAAGGAATACAGATAAGGAACTCCTCAGCATCGCAATCCTCATCTTGGTCCCATGCTCTCCAGCATCAATACAATCAAGTACCTGAAGTCGAAGGGCGCTTTCCCTTGTCTATTCCTGCATCAATATAATCTATTTGGGTGCAAAATCATGACCCAAACAGGGTGTGAGACTAAATCTTAGTAGGGAACCTCATGAAGATCTCTGTATATCAGTTAGGGAATATATGGCAGGTAAAAGTATAGAAAGCGGTAAACAATCCACAATCCAATTATCAAGCAACAACTAAACAAAACAGATAACACAAATAGGTAACCCTATGGGAATTAATCATAGCATATCCCCTTTGGTCCTACATAGAAGATATAAGAAACCCTATTAAAAGCACACACAGTCTCACCCCTCTAGTTTAGTTAAAGTATAGACTCTCTGGGGAATCACTCACTGTTAATTCCCCCTATAGTCTCGTATCGTACTAAAGGTGCTCTGCGGAAGCACTCAACATCAATTCCCCCTGTGACCCGTGTCGAGGAACTACAGACACTCTGGGGAAGAACTCAACGTCAATTCCCCAAGTGGTCTCACATCGTATAATCATAATTACACTCTGGAGAACCCCTCAACGTTAATTCTAATTATGGTCTATACACCAGGTTCTCATGTCCCCATGTAAGTCAAGAAAGAGTAGAAGCACGTAACGGCTAGAGTAACCCTCAAGAACTACTTGGCTAACAGTCTACTGCATAACAGCATGTCAGAACAAAAGTCACTCCATCCTCCAATACTAGGCATGGGAAATTAAACAGAAGCCTAACAAGAAAACTAGACCCAAAGGTCAAAATAGGAAAAACATGCATGAGAAATACATCCAAAGCAAAATAAATTACCCTATTCACAGATAGAAACCTCTACTGAGGCATACAAGAAAAGCAGGTAAACAACATGGGAAAAACAATAAAATTAAATACCCCGTTCAAGGGTATTGGTGGAATTTGCACATAATACTCAACGATATTCTATAGAAAGGCACAAACCACCTACCTTGGAATTGGGGGAGTAATATACTTGAACCACGAGGCTTGAATCATCTTATAACGCCGTAGATCTATGAAAATGCATAAAACATTCAACCCACGATAACATAGAAAACCGGAGGTATCATGAAATGAACGGTGTTCGAATCAGAGGATGGATGGAGGCTCGGCGGATCGTCAAAGATCTGTAGTTTCTCGGTGCTCTCTGACGAACGAAACCTAGAGGAGGTGTGTTCTATTAGTTAGACGTGACCCAGGTCTGTTTAATGAAAAAGAAATAAAAATACACGGCATGTAATTTTGATGTACATGATGTGTACATGACCTTTCCGTACATCGCTTTAGGTAGCCTCCACGTCACCCCACACGACCATGTGTGTGGCTATGACCTAGCTAGTACACGACCTCCTGTGGAAATGAAGTACACGGCATGTACTCATAAAGTACATGACATGTAATTCAAAAATTTCCAGAAACTCCTCTTTTCTCAAAAACATCATAAAAGAAAGAATCATACATGAAAAGAAGATCCAGGTTCTTACACTTGGTGTGAGAAACAGGAGATAACAAGTAATCGAACACACAAC
This sequence comes from Viscum album, assembly GCA_963277665.1. Lineage (NCBI taxonomy): Eukaryota > Viridiplantae > Streptophyta > Magnoliopsida > Santalales > Viscaceae > Viscum > Viscum album. Next base: position 115,211,759 of record OY728161.1, read on the forward strand.
ACACAAATCAGGGGATAACACATTGAAGCTGCCTTGATGGAATATATTTAAGAGTGGATACCAGACCAAAGGTAGGTGTCCAACATATATAGCATATAAAATGAATAAGATATGTTAAATTTCACTTCAGATCTGAATCCTCAATCGCTGAGTAGAGATTGTAGACCCATAAGAGGCGGGTCTCATAGACTGACAAGGGGTTTACACCATGGTGGATTCCCTTGATTGGGTACATTTTTATCAACCTATTGACATAAACAATGTAAATCTCTAAGAACACATGAGTGATGATTAGTGTGGAAAATAAGACACAATAGGCTGTCAAAAATGTTACATGTATACAACATTGAATTTCTATAGGGACTACACCAGAGTGTATTTTGATGTGAGATATTCAGATATTATCTCATGATGGATAGAAGGTAGGGACCATGAAAAGTTTTCTGAGTATGCCTAAATTAAATGAGGGTCATATGACATAAGTATCATGGGTGTATATCAAATAGTTTATCATGTTCACATGGTTTGAGGTTACGTTCTCCCATGCATTTTCTAGATGAGGCTAACATGTATGAGGGTGTCAGCTTGACATGTATGAGAATGTCTTCACATTTATCGGTTGTCTACCTGGCATATCTAAGGGTTGTCGTATGTTCCATATGAAATCTCTATGGAGCCTTTGTGTGATCCCCAAACTAATAACATGAATCATGTGATACATTCACATGATTAAAGATGACTTTCCCGTGGGACCTTGTGTTACCAAGATTTCTTATCCAGAGTACTTCATACAACCAAAGAAGACTTTCCCATTGGACTTAGTGGGGTCTTCATGACATGTTCATAGGGTATTACATGACTTGGATGATATGTCTGTGTGTCTTCATAGTAATTGTGTGACATTTAAAAATGTTTTTGTATGATTCACCTGACATGTCTTGAAACCATCACATGAGTAATGAATAGGTCACATGAGGAACATACAAAATTCACATGAATAATTAATGTATCTATCCTCACAAAAGGACTGCATATTTCCGATAAGTTTATTTTTTAAGTCCTTTATTTTCATCAAGCGTTTTCTAATTAAGGCATTAAATGAATATATAGACACACAAAAACTCATTAGTGTGATCAATGAGATGATCTCTCAAAGCACATATGCATACTTTGTAACATCTAAAGTCATTCCTCCGTCGTACCCGATGGATGAATATTAAAAATTCCCTATAATCCATTCTAGAATGTTTTCTCTTACATTTTTATATGTGGATGTTTTATTTTTTCAATGTGTGATTTTATATGTATAAGCACCCCACTTCCATGCCACATTCCATGAACCCTATTTCTCATTTCTTATTTAGAGTTGGTAGAGGGAGAGTTTATATCACATGCTTCACATGAAGAATCTTTGGATCATTAATTACACCATTATTTGGTCACATGAAATAAATTTATAGTGAAATTACTCGACCTTTTTAAAATGTATTAAACTCTGGGGTTATCAAATAACTTTAAATGATCAAAATGACAAGTCGAATGACCTTTAAATGTGTGTCAGTTTATGTGTAGGGGTATTAATGAGATCATATAGTTTTTTAAGATTATTTCATGAGATTAGTTGAGACTTTATTAAGAGGATCAATGTGATAATAATTTGATCTCATGAATCCCATAACTAATTCATATAAAAAATAACATAACTTCGTTCTACATGAGTCTTCTCCCCTTATCAGTATTTATTTGATTATTTTTTGAGACCTTCATATTTTTCCCATAGGTTTTCTATCAAGGCATCACATGACAAAATGGATGTGTTCGAGGTCATTCACATAATGATGGAAAAATTCCAAAAATCATTTTCTAGATAATTATATCCTTTCATTTGGGAGATTCATGTGATTTTTCAAATTTCATAAGCTTGTTGTATGGAAATCAATTTAACTTCTACCTCATTAAACATTCAACCTTTTAAAAAATAAATTTATAAAACCTTTGCTAATTTTCATGAATTTGTTCATTTTCACATTAAAAGATCAACAGACACATTTTTGGAATATCACATTATCCATCGGGCTATATGAAGGGGGTTCACCTGATCTAAAGTACTCAATAATAGGGATATATGTGATTCTTATAAGATCATATGGAGTGTATAACCTTACCATATGATAAGATTTTACTTATGCGATTCACTATGAAATTTGTAAAGGGTGAACGTTTGGAATACGGTTTCACGCTCTGATTTGGTAGGTAATGAATCAAAGAGTGTGGAGATAACCAAGAAGAGTCGCAAACACTAATGTTGAGTTCATTTCAACAAATATTTGGAAAATGGTGTTTAACTTTCACAAGTGAAGACTATTTATCATATATCTTACATTATTTGTAAGAGAATTACTTAAACCATATAATACACGAAACACTATCAATATGGAACCCATTATATCATGGAAAATGATACATCCTCTCATGATACCCTGATCACACAAGACATCAATTTTGAGATTCATGCCAACTTTCGGAGGCGTCCAACTGACCTATTGACCAAAAACATTACTATAATCATAAAAGAGATAAATAAATTGGGGACTAAACTTCCAAGTAGATGGAGACTTCCCCCTTCATTTAATCAAACCACCAATCTATGAGATTAGTGGAATCAATTTTAATATCATATAAATATAGAACCATCTTCTGACATAATTCCTCCCCTATTCTTGGCTTCCCAAATAGTCAAACAACCCACACCAAAGATCATGATTTTCACCCTTAGTTGAAAAAATGTATGATCACACCCCAAAAACCACATAGTGAGAATTTTATAGATAGAATATCCATAGATCACAATTCTTATATAGTCTCTTAGAAGTTTACATATTCTTCTCACCCACTCCACTTAAAAGAATATAAGGAATGTAGTGTCCAATTTTGGGTGCTCAAAGAAAAAAAATTCAAAGAAAAGTATACACCTTTTCATTGAATGTTATTTTTAGGGAGAATGGAATCATTCTAAATGCACCAAAACATAATGTTATATTTATCTTTGATATAATTTAACCAAATAATCATTTCCCATTCCAAAATTTCCAACTAGTAATCATAATTATTTATAAAATCTAAAACCCTGAAGAAAAATAATTTCTATCTAATGAACTAGTAGTATAAAAGTTCTTCTATAAGTTTAATACTATTTAATATAAAATTTTCCTCAATTTTACTGACTATTATGATGATTTTTTGATAGCTACTAGAAATATTGATGGAGAGGTCAAGAAATAGGCATCCCAAATGTAGAGGGGAAACCCATACTAGTTATCATGATAGTTGTTGATCTCTCAACGTCCCACTATCTATAGAGAATGATTTTAGAGAGTCAAAAAGAGCCCCTTTTGGTTGTTCCAAAGAGTTGAGGCACAACCATTTAGTTGACACCACAAATATTTTACATTTTTATACTTTCTATGAATGAACCTATCCCTATGAGATTTTACATTTATGAAAACCCATACTACTTATGCTTGCATCAATGCATGGTCTCAATGATGCTTCTCAAGTGGATGGAACCATCTAAAAATAGTTTGGAAATTCATTAAATATATTCATAGAGGAACTTCTATTCATTACGTAAGTCCTTGATTAATTCATTCATAGTGTTCTCCATCCCCTGGATGATTTTCGTGGGAAATGTAAGGTGAGATAGAATTTTCATGGAGAAATAAATAAGAACACATTTTTACAGTGTGATATTAGACCAAAAAATGAAACCTATCTTTTAATTATTGATCTATGTTTAAATTATGTTAACAAGACCTCTAAAAGTTCTTGTTGTGGATTCCCCAAAATGAAAAATTATCCCTTATGTATTCTTTTGGAAACTTCTTACTCTATATATACAGTCATTCCTCAATGGGATTATCCCTCTAGGACATACAAGAATTATATATGTAATGTTTTATTCATGCACTAAATTAAATTTTATATTGAATTAAATAAACTAATTTTTTCATATTAGTTATTATTTTTATCATGTTCCTATAAAATATCTGAATTATTTATACTTAATATTATATTTATATTTTTTTACAAATGTTAACCTATATATTCATTTGTTTACATAAGTAAATATTGTTAATGTGAGTGTGTGTTTTTCACACTATATATATAATACTTAAACTATATATATATATATATATATTACAATTTATTTCCCATAGAACATATTTTTCTTGATTCTTGTCATCTCTGGGAAAATGTTTTTTTCTATTAAAATATTTTGTTTCATTTCATATTTAACAAAAATCACGTGAATAAATATGTATTCTATCAGGTCTATGTTATACAAATTTTATGTTCCTATGAAACTTGATTGTGTATTTATAAATTGTATATGATGCCCATATAGTTTATATTCCAAAGAACAAATGTTCAACCCTCAAAAAAAAGTTTGATGTATGGTTTTTATATTTGAAATGTTTATTGGGTTTCCTAATATTTTTTATAATTTATGCATGTGTTTGTGTGTGGTGTTCTTTGTGGGTGTTATATATTCTCATTATATATGTGTTAAATAATTTTTTGTTTGTTTTGTGCATGTTCACTATTGTTGTGTTCAATTTTTATTTTATGGGCAGGAAGTATATATATATACATGTTTTTATATTGATTAGTTAAATAGACCATAGAATGTGGATTAAAATTATACTTTATATTTTTAAATTTTTCATGTTTTGAATAAAAAATAAATTCAAATATTTTGATTTATAAATGTAGTGTTATTGTGTGTGTGTGTGTCTATTTTGAAAAGATTTATTGAAAATGTTTGGGGTTCATTTACTATTTTTGGTGAGTGTGTTTTTATGGTGGTTTCCCTAGGTAAAATAGACTCTTTAAAAACTTATTTGGGCATGGTTCCAGACATGGTGCCTCAGGGGTGATCCTATGATAAACACATGGGGTATTTACACCACACCATTGTGAATGGTGTGGTCATGGTGAACATGGTTATTAAGTAATTTTTAAAAAACCTAATATTTTAGGATCTCACATATATAGGTTCAATAGGACAAATTATTAATCGATGGAGGGTTGATCCCAATCTAGAGGATGAGTATTGGAAGTTGATGTTGTATGTTACGGAGCTTCAAAACATGGTTATGTATAGAGGAAGGATGTATTATTTTAAGACAATGAACTATTTATAGCGGTTAGAGATTGGTTATGGATTTATTTGGGCTTGATTTGATTATCGGATTCCCCTAAAAGTCAGTCAATTTTGGGGAGAGGCACATTAGCGATGTAAGTTGTATCTCTATTATTAGAATGATGCCAAAGTGCTATTGGATGATTTAAAACACGATTTTAGGGATAGTTTCTTATCAATGAAGGTGAAGGTATAGAATTCCCAATATTTTCTATCTCTCTGTAATAGGGGATATTATTTGGGATTTGGAAATCATGTTTAAGGATATTTTTCAATTTTCTCCTGACATCATTCCAGATTATGAGTAATAATCCCATCTGTCAGAGGTGTTATGTACCTATTGGGAAAAAATCCCTCAAGGTAACATTGCAGTATTTTTGTGTTGATTGTGTTTGTGGAAAAATCAGGTTTCCATGAAGAATTGTCGAGATCCAAAGAATTTTTTGACAGTCCATATTTACAAAAGAATGATTAAAAAGGAATGGATGATCTGGAGGCGGTACAAAAGAGCAATACAAGGTGGCGCCATTTTCCAGTGTTTGCCAAATTTTTGGTGTCCAAAATTTGGAGGTTGGTGAGAATCACGAAAAGTGGATATCCATGAAGATCATATTTTAATACGGAAAATGCATGAATTTCGTGATTAGAGGATTCATGGATTGGAATTAGGGAAAACCAGAAGAATGATGGCGGTGATTCTTCACGATTACGTCAAAGCTTCGCAAATTGCCGAGTTGAAGTGCATAGTGGTGGTGAAGGGCTTTGCAAGGGAGCTTCGCAGCGAAGGCATGATGGAATGTTGACGGTGATGCTCCACGATAATGATGAGCTCCACGATCGGAAAATTGCTATGGTGCTTCACAAATTTGAGAGAATTCTTGTGGAAATTTCAGAGCTTCGTGATTGGTGATGACGTTGCGCGAACATCGCGCGGAAGGGTCGAGGGTCGGTGGAATTTCCTATAAATAGAGGTTGACTTCCTCGAGAGAAAGGGAGAATTATCTAAGAAGATATTTCGCTCTCATTTCTCAAAGTTAGATCACATAGCCCGTGTACTTCGCGAAAGAAGAGCTCAGTGGCGGCTATTGTAGCTCCGCAAAAGTTGCGAGCTCTGCATTGGCTCAGTGAGTTTCATGAGGGAGGTTGCTCTGCAACGACTTGAGCTTTGCGATAGTTCTTCGTGAGAGTGCTTCGCGAGAGTAATTCGCGAAAATTCATGAGCTTCATGAAGGCTTGTTTGAGATTCGTGAAATTGGGATCCTCGAAAAGTAGGGTGCTTTGCGAAGGTTTTTACAAAGGAATTGCCCAGTGTTGAGGGGAAAAGGGTTATTCAATAGTGGATGAAATTTGGACTTCAATAGAGCATCTATCAACAGTTGAGGATGCATTCTTTCATGCAAATGAAGAGACCTACATGTTTATAAACTGTGAGTGGATATTTTGAAGAAGTAGTGAGCTCACTTCAGTTGAGAGAGCAGTGAGTTCTCAAATTGTGAGTGGTTGTAAACCAGGAGGGACAGTGAGTCCACTTTGAACTTGTAAACAACAGTGCGCTTATATTGGAATTGGTACATCGGCACACTTCCGGTGTATGCTCCTTGGAAATAGCCTAGTGAGGTTGAACCAAGTAAAAATCATTGTGTCATGTGCATGCTTTAATGTTTTCTCATACTCTGCATCGGAAAGGAGAGAGAAGAGGTTTTTGTCTAACATCAAAACAATATCAAAAGTGGCAGTTATTTTAATTTGTCATACCCTAATTCACCCCCCTATCAGGGTATCTATCCTAGTGGACCAAACATTTTTTATTAGAGAGAAAGGTTAATATTGTTGTTTCTCTAACAGATGGAGGTCACTAATCATAAAGGGATTCCGATCTTCGACAGGAACAATTTCCAGCTATGGATGAATCGGATACAACACTACTTCCGATAATTAAGAATGGATGTTTTCACAGCAGAAATGCATGTCATAATAGCAGATATTAATAGTGGCTCATTATCAGAAGCTGATCGTAGAGAGTTGGATGTCGATTCCAAAGAAATAAATAACATAGGGGGAGCCCTATCCAATCCTATATATACAAAGGTGATGTCTTTCAAAACATCACATTCCAAGAGGGAAAAGTTATTAAATATATATGAAGGGGATATAAAGTTCAGAGAGGCAATGCTTCAAGTGTTGTGGAACAAGTATGAGGATCTGATAATGAACCTGAATGAGTCTGTTGAAGCATTCTTTTACATGGTAAATGTTGTAGTGGAAGACATTTGAGGTCTTGGAGAAGTTATTGAATAAATTAAAAATTTGAAGCGAATCTTGAGGAAACGTCCACCTCGATTCAATCCAAATGTTTCGGTTTTGGAAGATAATGACCCAAAAGAGCTGACATTGGACAACCTACATAGCACCCGTGTTGCATATAAAATGAGAAATAATGATAACGATGCTGTGGAAAAGGGTAAATCTAAAGAGGTGGCATTCAAGGCCATGAAGATGCACATAATTGAAGACTCTCAGGAAGAAGAAGAGATAGATTAAGTGATTTCATTCCTCTCCTCAATACTTCAAATAGGAAAAGGAAAGTTTAAAGGGAAACTTCCACTTTCTTGTTTTTGGTGTGGAAAGGTTGGAAGTCTTACAGCACGGTGCCCCAAATAGTTCCAAGAGGATGATAATATCGATGAAATCAAAATTCTAATGAAGAAGTCTTCAGCCTTTGGGAAAGGAAAGAAACAATTCAAAAGAAATTTATTTAAGAAAAAGAACCTTCTTTCAAAACAATATGATAGTTCATACGATTCTGAGGTTGAGGAGGTTGAAGTGATAGAGAACTGCAAAGACCAAGGAGAAAATGATATGGTGGCAGTTGTTGGAAGTTCTCAGAATAAGAATGAAACTGAAAATGAAGATGAAGAAGAATAAGTTGAGGGAAGAGTTGATATGAATGCAGATTTAGAGGCTTCACTTGAAGAGATAAGTGTTTGGAGAGCCAAAACAAAGAAATCCAACAAAGTTCATCCTGACACCAAACTCTATATGCAGCTGCAGGAAGAAGAGAAGTCTGAGTTGATGGATGAAAAAGAGAAACTCATGTTATCAACACCAAAGGAATCAGAATTAGTTAGTGAGTATAAAATAAAAATTAATGAACAGAAAAGGGAGATCGATAGCTTGAATAACACAAGGAAAGAACAAATCAAGCATATTGATGAACATGAAGGAGAATTTGTCGGTCTGCAGAAAAATGTTAAAGATCAAGAAATGATCTTGAATCCTACTGGGTCATCAGGAAAGTAGATCACTCAGAAAAATGATAAGCTGAAAGTGGAGAACAGTGGTTTGGTAGAAAAGATGAATCAACTTTGTTCAAATGCTATGGCTGATAGAGAGCTTGATCGAAAACAGAAAGCTATGAAAGTTGAGGTCAGACCACAAGCACCCACTCCGAGTCTGAAGGTGGATTTGGGAACAAGGCAGAATCAGAATATTCAGATATCCCAAAGGTAAACAAGGAGTACATAAGTACCATGAAAGAATGTTCCTTATATCAGGTGTTATTATTGTGAAAAATGGGACATTCACAGTATGTGTGTTCTATAGCTAAAAGAAATCGAAGGGAACAAGAACTGAGGTGGCAGCCAAATAGAGAAAACTTATCTAGAACATATTTCAAAGGGAATCATTTTTGGTGCAGAGGATTCAGGCACATGGCTAGGTATTTCACATCGACCATACAAAGTAATATGACCAATCAGAACCCAAATGTTCACAAACAGAAGATCAATGGACTGATATGCGAGTTGAAAATTAAAAATACATTTGCACCTTTGAAAGATGAATCTGGTCCATCATACTCTGAGAAATAACAGAAGTCTCAATCCATGCCGAGTGTGAAGGAAAAAATATAGACCATGAATTAGAAGGATGATAAGGTCATAGTGGCAGAAATTTCCCTTAAAGCATCATATCGCTCTGGTGTGTGGATCCTTGATAGTGGTTTCACATATCACATGATAGGTATTAAGGATCTTGTTACAGGCGAGAAATATGAAAAAGAAGGAGTTATCATGTTTTAAAATGATGAAGTCCTGAAGACTATTGGCTTAGGAATGGCCAAGATTGGGGGAAAAGAGATGAGGTGTGATGAAGTCTTAGTAGTAGAAGGCCTCCGTCACAATTTTTTCAGTGTCAGTCAACTATGTGACTCAGGACATTCTAAAAGGTTTACTAAGAAGATGTGTGTAATCAAAAGAAGAGAGGGGGAAATAGTTCTATATGGAAATAGAACAAAGGGAAATCTTTACCTGGTGAGTGGAGAAGAGGATATGTGTTTTCTGACTGGAGAGGAAGAAAAAAAGTTGTGGCATAAACGACTTGGTCATCTATTCCAACCATCCCTGGAATATCTGGTAAAGTGTGATGCAGCAAGAGACCTACCCAATCTATCAAGTTATCATACTCACACATACGACAAATGCCCATAAGGGAATCTCATCAGAAATACGTATAAGGAAAAATAAAATAAGTCCACAAGTGTGTTCGAATTGGTTCATGCAGATGTTTATGCACCTATCACACCAAGATAAATAGACAGAAAGAGGTACTACATAATTTTCATTTATGACTATTGTAGAATGACATGGGTATTTGTTATTCCCCATAATTCCGATATGTTCAGCTGCTTAAAACAGTACCGAAGGGAGAGTTAAAGGATGCTTTGAAAGAAAACTCGAAAGTTTCATACTGACAATGGTACGAAATTCACAAAAAGTCAGGTGGAAGATTATCTCGAGAAACACGGGATAAGGAATCATATTTCTTTAGTACAAACTCCACAAAATAATGGAGTGGTTGAAAGGAGAAATGGAATCATCAACAACATGTCCAGAACGATGCTCATTGAAAAGAACCTACCAGTGAAATTTTGGAAGGAAGCAGTTTTATCATCGGTCTACATTTCTAACAGGGCTCAGTTGTGTCCGATGGAAGGAAAGACTCTATACAAGATGTGGTATGGAAAGAAGCCAATGGTGAAATACTTTCAAATATTTTGAAGTAAGTGCTTTATCCTCAACAAGTAAAAACAGAGGAAATATGAGTCTTGAAGAGATGAGGAGATATTCCTTGGATACTCAGGAAAAAACAAGGCATATAAATGCTTTAACAAAAGGCTGTGAAAAGCAGTTGAGAGCAATGATGTCACTGTAGTGGAGAATGAAAAGATCATTCAACAATGTAGTGAACAATTTCCTGATGATAGTGATGTGGAAGAAAGCAATGCAGGGGATGCAGAAGTGGCTGATGTTGATTCAGAAGAAGATACTGATGATGAGAATGAGGAAGTAATGTCTGTATCTAAAAAAAGCCAAGGAGTCGAGCTGCAATGGATAGGTCGAACATCATTGGTGATCAGTCTGCTCCAGTTCAGACTAAGATAATGAAATCACTGCAGCATACATCTTTCCTATCACAGGTTGAGCTGAAATGATTTTCTGATGCAATTGAAGATGAAAACTAGATTCAGGCAATGAATGAAGAGCTATATTAGATTGAGAGGAGTCAACATGGGAAATTGATTCGAGTCCAACAGATAAGAATGTCATCGGGATTAAATGGGACTATCATAGTAAGATGAATGAAGATGGAACAATTATTCGGAACAAAGAATGACTAGGGTGCAAGGGGTACTCCCAGATCGAGGGAATATATGTTGATGAGACATTTTCACCAGTTGCAAGGTTTTAGACAATCAGATAATTCCTATCCATAGCAGTGCAAAGGAAGTTCAAAGTGTTCCATATGGATGTCAAATATGCATTTTTGAAATGGGTTCTAGAGGAAGAGGTGTATATTGAGCAGCTAGATGTTTTTATCATTCATGAGGTTGTGAACAAGTTCTGCAAACCGAAGATGGCGCTGTATGGGTTGAAACAAGCACCAAGAGCATGGTACTCAAGGCTTGATCAGTACTTGAAGAATCTTGGTTTCATTCGTGGGGGAGTTGATTACAATCTCTATTTCAACAACAACAGTAATCAAAGGATGATGGTATTGTTTTATGTCGACGACATAATATTTGGCGTATCAGATGAAGCTCAGTGCAGACAGTTTTCCAAATTCATGAAAAGTGAGTTTCAAATGTCAATGATTGGGGAGCTAACATTTTTCCTTGGTCTAAAGGTGACACAATTAATGAATAGAACATTCATTTCATAATCCAAATATTCCAAGGTGTTTTTGAATCGATTTGGAATGGAAAAATCCAAGGAGATGAAGACTCTGGTTGCTACCCGGATAAAATTTTCCAAAGATGAGGATGAAAAGGCAGTTAATATCAAAGAATACTGGAAAATCATTGGATGTTTGTTATACTTGATTTCAACAAGGCCTGACATTGTATTCGCTACATGCCAAGCTCCGAGATATCAAATCATTTCCATAAAAATCCACATGCTTGTAGTGAAAAGATTACATCGGTATATCAAGGGAACAATGGACTTCAGCTTGATGTATAATGGAAAATATCAGTCAGAATTATTGGGATATACTGATGCAGGTTGGGTCAGTTCAGTGGATGACAAGAAGTCAATGTCATGTGGTGATTTATATCTTGGCGGACTGTGTGCTTCTTGTCTAAGCAAGAAGCATGATTTCATCTCATTGAGCACCGCCGAAGCTGAGTACATTGCTGCCACTCAAGCTTGCACACAATTATTGTGGATGAAGCAACAGCTTGATGATATGGGCGTTGAAGTGAAGTCTCTGATCAGAATCCAGTGTGATAACTCAAGTGCTATAAATCTCAGCAAAAATCACCTCCATAATTCAAGAAAAAGCCCATTGAGATAAAGAATCATTTTTTCAAGGAGAAGGTTGAGTAGGGAATCGTCAAGTTGGAGTATGTTCCTACAGATCTATAGGTTAAAAAAATTCTGACAAAGGCCTTACCCAAGGAAGCTTTTGAGAGGCATCTAATGGCTCTGGGAATTCAGTCGACTCCCCACACTTAAAAGAGAGTGGCTGTGGAACACCCCCCCTCTCCCCGAAGTATGATATGTTTTTCCCTAATGTTCTCATATGTTTTTTACCCTTTTACAGACCGCAGAGGAGTTCCATTTGGGTTTGTTTACAATGGGGGAGAACACATTAATTGTTTGAGGGGGTGTGACTGTTGTTATTTGATAAATCATGAATGATATGGAGAAAAGTTGACAGGTGGAGCAGGGAGATAGGGGGTGCAATGAGATAGTGGAGAGTATCAAATCTTAAGATGGTAGATGTGATCGATCAAATAATAGAAATCACGATAGTTGAGAATCGTGATAAAAGCAGATGAGTGATGTTGGAATGGTGAGAAAAGGTATAAAATTATCACCAATTGGTATCAGTGTGGTTCAACAATGGGTATCAATTTGGAAATTGGTATCAGTTTGGAATCGACAACTGGTGTTTGACATGAAGTGTTAATTGATGAACTTTTCATACTACTCTTGTTTCTCATGCCGAGTATTGCTCATGTGGGATTAGAGTACGTGTTATGTGAATCCTGGAACGCTGTTAGAATTGCTAGAGGGGAATGGTGGTTGTGGATGGAAGAAGAATCAGTGAGGTATCAACATGCAGAAAATCATTCTGAGAAGATTTGTGAATAGTTGTCAACAAACCCAAAGGGGGAGATTGTTGGCAATAATCCCTCAAGGTAACATTGCAGTATTTTTGGGTTGATTGTGTTGGTTGAAAAAGCAGGTTTCCATGAAGAATTGTTGAGATCCAAATAAGTTGTTGACAATCCATGTTGACGAAATAACGATGACAAAGGAATGGAAGATTTGGAGGCTGTGCAAAAGAGAAGTACAAGGTGGCACCGTTTTCTAGTGTTTTCCAAATTCTTGGGGTCCAAAATATGGAGGTTGGTGAGCATCGCGAAAAGTGGATATCCATGAAGATCATATCTTAATATGGAAAAGTCATGAATTTCGTGAAGAGTGGGTTCATGGTTTGGAATTCGTGAAAACCAGAAGAATGATGGCGGTGATTCTTTGCGATTATGTCAAATCTTCGCAGATGGTAGAGTTGAAGCGCATCACAGTAGTGAAGGGCTTTGTGGGGGAGCTTCGCTGCCAAGGCACGATGGAATGTTGACGGGGATGCTTCACGATTACGACGAGCTCCGCGAATGGAAAATTGTCGTGGTGCTTCACGATTTTGAGAGAATTCTGAGGGAAATTTCGAAGCTTCGCGATTGGTGATGATGTGGAGAAGAGTTCACGCGGAATGGTCGAGGGTCGGTGGAATTTCCTATAAATAGAGGTTGACCCCCTCGAGAGAAAGAGAGAATTTTCTAAGAAGATCTTTCACTCTCATTTCTTGAAGTTAGTTCACGTAGCTTGTGTGCTTCGTGAAGGAAGAGCTTCATGGCGACTATTTTAGCTCTGCGAAAGTTGCGAGCCCCGCGTTGGCTCAGTGAGCATCGCAAGGGAAGTTTCTCTGAAATGACTTGAGCTTCACGTTAGTGCTTCGCGATAGTGCATCGTGAGAGTGCTTTGCAAAAATTCAAGAGCTTCAATAGGACTTGTTTGAGCTTCGCGAAATTGGGATCATTTCAAAGCAGGGTGCTTTGTGAAGGTTTTTCCAAAGGAATTATATAGTGTTTAGGGGAAAGGGTTATTCATCAGTGGGTGAAATTTAGACTTCAACAGAGCATATATCAACAGTTTAGGATGCATGATTTCATGCAAATTAAGAGACCTACATGTCTATAAACTGTGAGTAGATCTTCTGAAGAAGTAGTGAGCTCACTTCAGTTGAGAGAACAGTGAGTTCTCAAATTGTGAGTGGTTGTAAACCAGGAGGGACAATGATTCAACTTCGAACTTCTAAACAGTAGTGCAGTTATAGTGGAATTGGTGCATCGGCACACTACCGGTGTATGCTCCTTGGGCGTAGCCCAGTGAGGGTGAACCAAGTAAAAATCATTGCGTCTTGTACATGCTTTAATGTTTTCTCATACTCTATATAGGGAAGGTGAGTGAAGAGGGTTTTGTCTAACAGAAAAACAATATCAAAAGGGGTAGTGGTTTTAATCTATCATACCCTGATTCACCCCGCCTCTCAGGTTATCTATCCTAGTGGACCTAACAATTGGTATCAGAGCGAAAGGTTAATATCGGTGTTCCTCTCTCAAATGGAGGTCACTGATCATAAATGGATTCCAATCATCGACGGAAACAATTTCCAGCTATGGAAGAATTAGATGCAACACTACTTCTGATCAGTAGGAATAGATGTTTTCACAGCAGCAATTCATGGCATACTATTAGATATTAATAGTGGTGCATTATCAAAAGCCGAGCATAGAGAGTTGGATGCTGATTCCAAAGAAATAAATGCCTTAGGGGGAGCCCTATCCAATCCTATATATACAAAGGTGATGTCTTTCAAAACATCACATGGCATGTGGGAAAAGTTATTAAATATATATGAAGGGCATACAAAGGTCAGAGATGCAATGCTTCAAGTGTTATGGAACAAGTATGAGGATCTGAGAATGAACCAGAATGAGTCTGTTGATGCATTATTTGACAGGGTAAATGTTGTAGTGGAAGACATGAGAGGTCTTAGAGAAGTTATTGAATACATTAAAATTGTGAAGCGAATCTTGAGGAAATTTCCACCTCGGTTCAATCTGAATGTTTCGATTTTGGAAGACAATGACTCAAAAGAGCTGACATTGGAAAACCTACACATCACCCTTGTTGCATAAGAAATGGGAAAAGATGATAACGATGTTGTGGAAAAGGGGAAATCCAAAGAGGTGGCATTCAAGGCCATGAAGACACTCACCGTTGAAGACTCTCAGCAAGAAGAAGAGACAGATGAAGTGATGTCATTCCTCTCCTAAAACCTTAAAATAGGAAAAGGAAAGTTTAAAGGGAAACCTCCACTTGCTTGTTTTCAGTGTGGAAAGGTTGGACATCTTGCTGCATGGTGCCCAAAAAAGATCCAAGAGGATGATGATGTCAATGAAATCAAAATTCCCATGAAGAAGTCTTCAGCCTATTGGAAAGGAAAGAAATAGTTCAAGAGAAATTTCATTAAGAAAAATAACCTTCTTTCAAATGAATTTGACAGTTCATACGATTCTGAGGTTGAGGAGGTTGAAGAGATAGAGAACTGAAAAGACCGAGGAGAAAATGCTATGGTGGCAGTTGTCGGTAGTTCTCATAATAAGAATGAAACTGAAGATAAAGAAGAATAAGAAGAAGTTGAGGGAAGAGTTGATATGAAGGCAGAGTTAGAGGCTTCTCTTGAAGAGATGGATGTTTGGAGATCTAAAACAAATTAATCCAACAACGTAGTTCGTGACACCAAACACTATATGCCGTAGTAGGAAGAAGATAAGTCTGAGTTAATGGATGAAATAGAGAAACTAATGTTATCAACAACAAAGGACTAAGAATTAGTTAGTGAGTATAAAATAAAAATTAATAAACCGAAAAGGGAGATCGATAGCATGAATAACACAAGGAATGAACAAATCAAGTGTATTGATGAACATGAAAGAGATTTTTTCAGTCTGCGGAAAAAGGTTAAAGATCAAGAAAATCTCTTGCCTCCTACTGGGTCATCACGAAAGCAGATCACTCAGAAAACTGAGATGCTAAAAGTGGAGAATAGTGGTTCAGCAGAAATGAAGAATCAACTTTGTTCAGATGCTATGACTGATGGAGGGCTTGATCGAAAACAGAAAGTTGTGAAAGTTGAGGTCTGACCTCAAGCACACACTCAGAGTCTGAAGGTGGATTTGGGTACAAGGCATAATCATAATATTCCGAGATCCCAAAGGTAAACTAGCAGTGCAGAAGTATCACGAAGGAATACGCCTTATATTAGTTGTTATTGTTGTGAAAAAATGGGACATTCACAGTATATGTGTTTCATAGCCCAGAGATATTTAAGGGAACAAGAACAGTGGTGGTATCCAAACAGAGAAAGGTTCTCTAGAACATATTTCGAAGGGAACTGTTTTTGGTGTAGAGGATTTGGGCACATGTCTAGGTATTGCACTTCGACCATACAAAAGAATATGCCAAAGTAGAACCCAAATGTTCAAAAATAGCAGATCAATTAACAAACAGGTGATTTGAAAATAAAAAATATATTTGCACCTATGCAAGATGAAGTTGGTCCATCATACTTTGAGAAAGAATAGAAGTCTCAATCCATGCTGAGTATGAAGGAAATAATATGGACCATGAAGAAGAAGGATGAGAAGGTCATGGTGGCAGAAATTTCCCTTAAAGCATCAGATCGCTCTGGTGTGTGGATTCTTTATAGTGGTTGCACATCTCAAATGACAGGTAATAAGGATCTCGTTACAGATGTGAAATATGACAAAGAAGGAGTTATCAAGTTTTTAAATGATGAAGGCCTGAAGATTATTGGCTCAGGAAAGGCCAAGTTTGGGGGCAAAGAGATGAGACGTGATGATGTCTTAGTAGTAGAAGGCCTCAGTCACAATTTTCTCAGCGTTTGACAATAATTTGACTCGGGACATTCTATAAGGTTTACTAAGAAGATGTGTTTCATCAAAGGAAGAGATGGGGAAATAGTTATACAAGGAAAAAGAACAAAGGAAAATCACTACCTGGTGAATGGAGAAGAAGATAGGTGTTTTCTGTCTATAGAGGAAGAAAACAAGTTGTGGCATAAACGGCTTGGTCTTCTTATCCAACCATCCCTAGAAGAACTGGTAAAGTGTGATGCAGCAAGAGACCTACCCAAGCTATAACATGATCATACTCACACTTGCAATGCATTCCAATAAGGGAAGCTCGTCAGAAATACGTATAAGGAAAAAGAAATGAAGTCAACATGGGTGCTCGAATTGGTGCGTGCAGATGTTTGTGGACCTATCACACGAAGAGAAATCGACGGAAAGAGGTACTACGTTCTTTTCATTGATGACTATAGCAGAATGGCATGGGTATTTGTTATTAGCCATAAGTATGACGTGTTCATCTACATAAAATATCACCGAAGGGAGTGTGAAAGGATACTTGGATAGAAAATTCTGAAGTTTCATACTTACAATGGTACGAAATTCACAAACAGTCATGTGGAAGATTATCTCGAGAAACACAGGATAAGGCATCAAGTTTTCTCAGTAAGAAAACCCCAACAGAATGGAGTGGTTGAAAAGAGAAATAGAATCATCAACAACATGGCCACAACGATGCTCATTGAAAAGGACCTACCAGAGGAATTTTGGAAGTAAGCAGTTTTAACTTCAGTATAAATTTCTAACAGGGCTCAGTTGTGTCCAAGGGAAGGAAAGACTCCATATGAGATGTGGTATGGAAAGAAACCAATGGTGAAATACTTCTGAATATTTGGAAGTAAGTGCTTTATCCTCAATAAGGAAAAACAGAGGAAATATGAGTCTCATGGAGACGAGGATACATTCCTTGGATACTCAGGAAAAAGCAAGGAAAATAAATGATTTAACAAAAGGCTTGGAAAAGTAGTTGAGAGCAATGATGTAACTATAGTGGAGAATGAGGAGGTCATTCAACAACACCGTGAACAATTTCTTGATGAGAGTGATGAGGAAAAAACAATAAAGGGGAAGTATAAGTGGATCATGTTGATTCAGAAGAAGATACTGATGATGAGCATGAGGAAGTAAAGTCTGTATCTACCCAAAAGCCAGGGAGTCGAGTTGAAATTGATATGCATAATATCATTGGTGATTAGTCTGCTCCGATTCAGACTAGGAGAATGAAATCACTGAAGTAGACATCTTTCCTATCATAGGTTGAGCCTAAATGCTTTGTTGATGTAGTTGAAGATGAAAACTGGATTCAGGCAATGAATGAAGAGCTAGATCAGATTGCGAAAAATCAATCATGGGAGATTGTTTCGAGGCCAGCAGAAAAGAATTTCATCGGGACTAAATGGGTCGATCACAACAAGATGAATGAATATGGCACAGTGATTCGGAAAAAAGAACGACTAGTGTGCAAAGGGTACTCCCAGATCGAGGGAATAGATGTTGATGAGACATTTGCACCGGTTTCAAGGCCAGAGACAATCAGATAATTCATAGCCATCTTAGTGCAAAGGAAGTTCAAAGTGTTCCAGATGGATGTCAAATATGCATTTTTGAATGGGGATCTAGAGGAAGAGGTTTATATTGAGCAGCCAGATGGTTTTATCATTCATGAGGATGTGAACAAGGTCTACAAACTGAAGAAGGCGTTATATGTGTTGAAACAAGCACCAAGATCATGGTACTCAAGTCTTGATCAGTACTTAAAGAAGCTTCGTTTTATGGGTAGGGGAGTTGATTACATTCTCTATTTCAACAACAAAAGTAACCAAATGATGATGGTCTTGGTTTATGTCGATGACATAATAATTGTTGGATCAGATAAAACTTAGTGTAGATAGTTTTAAGAATTTATGAAAAGTGAGTTCGAAATGTCAATGATTGGGGAGATAACATTTTTCCTGGGTCTACAGGTGACACAAGGAAGGAATGGAACATTCCTTTCAGAATCCAAATATTCCAAGGAGGTTTTGAAAACATTTGGAATGGAAACTTCCAAGTAGATGAAGACTATGGTAGCTACCCAGATGAAATTGTCCAAAGATGAGGATGGCAAGGCAGTTAATATCATAGAATACCAGAAAATCATTGGAAGTTTGTTATACTTGACTGCAACAATGCTTGATATTGTATTCGCCACCTGCCAAGCAGTGAGATATCAGAGTAATCCTATGGAAAGCCACATTCTTATAGTGAAAAGAATACTTCGGAATATTAAGGGCACAGTGGACTTCGGCTTGATGTATAATTGATAATATCAGTCATAATTATTAGGATATACTGATGTAGATTGGGTCGGTTCAGCAGATGACAGGAAGTCAACGTTAGGAGGTGCTTTCTATCATGGCAGACTGTGTGTTTCTTGGATAATCAATAATCAAGATTGCATTTAATTGAGCACCACAGAAGCTGAGTACATACTGCCACTCAAGTATGCAGACAGTTAATGTGGATGAAGCATTAGCTTGATGATATGTGCATTGAAGTGAAGTCTCCAATAAAAATCTAGTGTGATAACTCAAGTGCTATAAATCTCAGAAAAAATCACATCCATAATTCAAGGACATATCACATTGAGATAACGAACCATTTTATCAAGGAGAAGGTTGACCAAGGAATTGTGAAGTTAGAGTATGTGCCTACAGAGCTACAGGTTGCAAACATTCTGACAAAGGCCTTAAACATGGAAGATTTTGAGAGGCATCGACTGGATCTACGAGTTCAGTCGACTCCCCACACTTAAAAGAGTTTGGTTGTGGAACACCCCCCTCTCTCTGAGGTTTGATGTGTTTTTCCCTAATGTTCTCATATGTTTTTTACCCTATTACAAACAGCAGAGGAGTTCCCTTTGGGTTCGTTGACAATGGGGGAGAACACAGTAATTGTTCAAGGGGGAGTGAGTGTGACTATTTGAGAAATCATGAATGATATGGGGAGAAGCTGACATGTGGAGCAGCGAGATAGGGGGAGTGAAATGAGATAGGGGGAGAGTATCAAATCTAACGATGCTAAAAGTGATCGATAAATTATAGAAATCACGATAGTTGAGAATCATGATAAAAGCAGAAGAGTGATGTTGGAGTGGTGAGAGAAGGTATCCATCTATCACCAATTGGTATCAGTGTGGTTCAACAATGGATATAAATTTTTCAACTGGTATCAGTTTGAAATCTACAACTGGTTTTTGACATGAAGTGTTCATTAATGAACTTTTCATACTACTCTTGTTTCTCACGCCGAGCATTGCTCATGTGGGCTTAGAGTACGTGTTAAGTGAATCTTTGAACACTATCAGAATTGTAAGAGGTGAATGGTGGTTGGGTCTAGAAGAATAATCAGTGAGGTATCAACGTGCAAAAAATCATTCTGAGATGATTTGTGAATAGTTTTCAATAATCCCAAAGGGGGAGATTGTTGGGAAAAAATCCCTGAAGGATACATTGCAGTATTTTTGGGTTGATTGTGTTGGTTGACAAAGCATGTTTTCATAAATAATTTTCAAGATCCAAAGAAGTTGTTGACAATCTATGATGAAAAAAGAATGATGACAAAGGAATGGATGATCTGGATGCGGTACAAAAGAGCAGTACATGGTGGTGTCGTTTTCCAGTGTTTGCCAAATTTTTGGGGTCCAAAATTTGGAGGTTGGTGAGCATCGCGAAAAGTGGATATCCATGAAGAACATATTTTTATATGGAAATGGCATGAATTTTTCAAAGAGAACCTTCATGGTTTGGAATTCGAGAAAACCAGAAGAATGATGGCGGTGATTCTTCGCAATTACATCAATGCTTCGCGAATGGTAGAGTTGAAGCACATCACGGCGGTAAAGGGCTTTGCAAGGGAGCTTCATGGTGAAGGCGTGATGGAATGTTGATGGTGATGCTCCGCAATTACGACGACCTCAGCGATCAAAAAATTGTCATGGTGTTTTGCGATTTTGAGATAATTCCGGTGGAAATTTCGGAGCTTCGTGATTGGTGATGACGTGGCGCAAACTTTGCGCGGAAGGGTCGAGGGTCGGTGGAATTGCCTATAAATAGAGGTCAACCCCCTCGAGAGAAAGATATAATTTTCGATGAAGATCTTTCACTCTCTTTTCTCAAAGTTAGTTCACATATCCCATGTGCTTCGTTAAATAAGAGCTTCACGGTGCCTATTGTAGCTCCGCGAATGTTGAGAGCTCTGCGTTGGCTCAGTGAGATTCACGAGGGAATTTGCTCTGCAATGACTTGAGCTTCTTGATAGTGATTCGCGAGAGTGCTTCGTGAAAATTCAGGAGCATCGCGAAGGCTTGTTTGAGCTTCCCGAAATTGGGATCCTTTCAAAGTAGGGTTGTTTGCGAAGGTTTTTCCAAAGGAATTTCCCAGTGTTTAGGGGAAAAGGGTTATTCATCAGTGGATGAAATTTGGACTTCAACAGAGAATCTATCAAAAGTTGAGGATGCATGCTTTCATTCAAATGAAGAGACCTACAGGTTTATAAACTGTGAGTGGATCTTCTGAAGAAGCAGTGAGCTTACTTCAGTTGTGAGAGCAGTGAGAACTCAAATTGTGAGTGGTTGTAAACTAGGAGGGACAGTGAGTCCACTATGAACTTGTAAACAATAGTGCGCTTATAGTGGAATTGGCACATCGGAACACTACCGGTGTATGAAACTTGGACGTAGCACACTGAGGGTGAACCAAGTAAAAATTGTTGTGTCATGTGCATGCTTTAAAGTTTTCTCATACTCTACATCAGGAAGGAGAGAGAAGAGGGCTTTTTCTAATAGAAAAACAAGATAAAAAGGGGAAGTTTTTTTAATATGTCATACCCTGATTCACCCCCCATCTCAGGGTATCTATCGTAATGGACCTAACAATTGGTATCAGAGAGAAAGGTTAATATCTATGTTTCTCTCTCAAATGGTGGTCACTAATCATAAAGGGATTCCAATCTTCGACGGGAAAAATTTCATGCTATTGAAGAATCAGATGAAATACTACTTCCGATCATTAAGAATGGATGTTTTCACAGCAGTAATGCATGGCATAATAGAAGATATTAATAGTGGTTCATTATCAGAAGGTGAGCATAGAGAGTTGGAGGCTGATTCCAAAGAAATAAATGCCTTATGGGGAGCCCTATCCAATCTTATATGTACAAAAGTGATGTATTTCAAAACATCACATGCCATGTGGGAAAAGTTATTGAATATATATGAAGGGGATACAAAGTTCAGAGTGGAAATGCTTTAAGTGTTGTGAAACAAGTATGAGGATCTGAGAATGAACCTGAATGAGTCCGTTGATGCATTCTTTGACAGGGTAAATGTTGTAGTGAAAGACATGTGAGGTATTGGAGAAGTTATTAAACACATTAAAATTATGAAGTGAATCTTGAGGAAACTTCCACCTCTGTTCAATCCGAAAGTTTCGGTTATGGAAGATAATGACCCGAAAGAGTTGACATTTGGACAACCTACATAGCACCCTTATTGCATATGAAATGAGAAATGATGATAAAAATGCTTTGGAAAAGGGGAAATCCAAAGAGGTGGCATTCAAGGCCATGAACAAGCTCATCGTTGTAGACTCTCAGGAAGAAGAAGAGACTGATGAAGTGATGGCATTCCTCTCCTCAAACCTTCAAAGAGGAAAAGGAAAGTTTAAAGGAAAACTTCCACTTGCTTCTTTTTGGTGCGGAAAGGTTGGAGATCTTGCGGCACGGTGCCCCAAAAAGTTACAAGAGGATGATGATGTCGATAAAATTGAAATTCCCATGAATAAGTATTCAGCCTATGGGAAAGGAAAGAACAGTTCAAGAGAAATTTTTTTAAGAAAAAGAACCTTCTTTCAAAACAATATGACAGTTCATACGATTCTGAGGTTGAGGAGGTTAAAAAGATAGGGAACTGCAAAGACCGAGCAGAAAATGCTATGGTGGAAGTTGTCGATAGTTCTCAGAATAAGAATGAAACCAAAAATGAAGATGAAGAAGAAGAAGTTTGGGGAAGAGTTGAAATGCACACAGAGTTAGAGGCTTCACTTGAAGAGATAGATGTTTGAAGATCCAAAACAATGAAATCCAACAATGTTTTTCATGACGCCAAACTCTATATGAAGCTGTAGGAAGAAGAGAAGTCTGAGTTGATGGATGAAATCGAGAAACTCATGTTATCAACACCAAAGGACTCAAAATCAGTTAGTGAGTATAAAATAAAAATTAAAGAATATAAAAGGGAGATCAAAAGCTTAAATAACACAAGGAATTAACAAATCATGCGTATTGATGAACATGAATGTGAAGTTTTTGGTCTATGGAAAAAGGTTAAAGATCAAGAAAATCTCTTGACTCATTCTGTGTCATCAGGAAAGCATATCACTCAGAAAACTGAGAAGATGAAAGTGGAGAATAGTGGTTCAGCAGAAAATAAGAATCAAATTTGTTCAGATGCTAAGACTGATGGAGGGATTGATCGAAAACAGAAAGCTGTGAAAGTTGAGGTCTGGCCGCAATCACCCACTCCGAGTCTGAAGGTGGATTTGGTCACAAGGACGAATCAAAATATTTAGAGATCCCAATGGTAAACTAGAAGTGCAGAAGTACCACGAAGGAGTGATCCTTATATCAGGTGTTATTATTGTGGAAAAATGGGACATTCACGGTATGTGTGTTACATAGCCAAGAGATATCGAAGGGAATAAGAACAGAGGTGGCAGACAAATAGAGAAAAGTTCTCTAGAACATATTTCGAAGGGTACTGTTTTTGGTGTAGAGGATTCGAACACATGGCTTGGTATTGTACTTAGACCATAAAAAGGAATATGCCAAAGCAGAACCCAAATGTTCACCAACAATAGATCAATGAACCGACAAGTGGGTTGAAAATGAAAAATAGATTTTCACCCTTACAGGATGAAGTTGGTCCATCATACTCTAAGAAAGAACAGAAGTCTCAATCCATGCCGACTGTGAAGGCAAAAATATGGACCATAAAGAAGAAGGATGAGAAGGCCGTGATGGCAGACATTTCCCTCAAAGCATTAGATTGATCTAGTGTGTGGATCCTTGATAGTGGTTGCACATCTCACATGACAGGTAATAAGGATCTCGTTACAAGTGTGAAATATGAAAAAGAAGGAGTTATCAAGTTTGGAAATGATGAAGGCCTGAATATTATTGGCTCAGGAAAGGCCATGTTTGGGGGCAATGAGATGAGACGTGCTGATGTCTTAGTAGTTGAAGGCCTCAGTCACAATTTTCTCAGCGTTAGTCAACAATGTGACTCAGGACATTCTATAAGTTTGACTAAGAAGATGTGTTTCATCAAAGGAAGAGACAGGGGAATTGTTCTATAGGGAAAAAGAACAAAGGGAAATTTTTACCTGGTGAGTGGAGAAGAATATATGTGTTCTCTGTCTAGAGAGGAAGAAAACAGGTTGTGGCATAAACAACTTGGTCATCTCTTCCAATGATCCCTAGAAGATATGGTAAAGTGTGATGCAGCAAGATACCTACCCAAGCTATCACGCGATCATACTCACATGTGCGACGTATTCCAACAAAGGAATCTCATCAGAAATACTTATAAGGAAAAAGAAAAGAAGTCAACAAGGGTGCTAGAATTTGTGCATGCAGATGTTTGCGGACATTTCACACCCAGAGCAATCGACGGAAAGAGGTACTACGTTCTTTTCATTGATGACTATAGCATAATGGAATCTGTATTTTTTATTGGCCATAAGTCCGACGTGTTTAGCTATTTAAAACAGTACTGAAGGGAGTGTGAAAGGATGCTTGGACAGAAAATTCTAATGTTTCATATTGACAATGGTACAAAATTCCCAAACAGTCAGGTGGAATATTATCTTGACAAACATGGGATAAGGCATCAAGTTTCCTCAGTAAGAACTCCCCAAGAGAATGGAGTGGTTTAAAGGTGAAATAGAACCATCAACAACATGGTCATAACGATGCTCTTTGAAAAGGACCTACCAGAGAAATTTGGGAAGGAAGCAGTTTTAACATCGGTCTACATTTCTAACAGGGCTCATTTGTGTCTAAATGAAGGAAAGACTCCATAAGAGATGTGTTATGTAATGAAGCCAATGGTGAAATACTTATAAATATTTGGAAGTAAGTGCTTTATCCTGAACAAGGAAAAACAGAGGAAATATGAGTCTCGAGGAGATAAGGGGGTATTCCTTGGATACTCAGGAAAAAGCAAGTAATATAAATGCTTTAACAAAGGGGTGGGAAAAGTAGTTGAGGGAAATGATGTCACTATAGTGGAGAATGAGGAGATCATTCAACAACGCAATGAACAATTTCTTGATGAGAGTGATGAGTAATAAGGCAACGTAGGGGAAGCAGAAGTGGCTGATGTTGATTCAAAAGAAGATACTGATGTTGAGCATGAGGAAGTAAAGTCTGTATCTGCACAAAAGAAAACGAGTTGAGCTGAAATTGATAGGTATAATATCATTGGTGATCACTCTGCTCCGGTTCAGACTAGGAGAATGAAGTCACTGCAGCAGACATCTTTCGTATCATAGGTTGAGCTGAAATGCTTTGCTGATGTAGTTGAAGATGAAAACTGGATTCAGTCAATGAATGAAGAGCTTGATCGGATTGATAAGAATCAAACATTGGAGGTTGTTTCGAGGCCAGCAGATAATAATGTCATCGGGGCTAAATGGGTATATCACAACAAGATTAATGTAGATGGCACAGTGATTCGGAACAAAGAACGACTAGTGTGCAATGGGTACTCCCAGATCTAGGGAACAGATGTGGATGATACATTTGCACCGGTTGCAAGGCTGGAGACAATCAGATAATTCATAGCCATCGCAGTGCAAAAGAAGTTCAATGTGTTCTAGATGGGTGTCAAATATATATTTTTGAATGGGGTTATGGAGGAAGAGGTTTATATTTAGCATCCAGATGGTTTTATCATTCATGAGGATGTGAACAAGGTCTACAAACATAAGAAGGCGATGTATGGGTTGAAATAAGCACCAAGAGCATAGTACTCAAGGCTTGATCAGTACTTGAAGAAGCTTCGTTTCATGCACGAGGGAGTTGATTACAATCTATATTTCAACAACAACACTAATCAAAGGATTATGGTCTTGGTTTATGTTGACGACATAATATTTGGTGGATCAGATGAAGCTCAATCCAAACAGTTTTCCGAATTCATGAAAAGTGAGTTCGAAATGTCAATGATTGGGGAGATAACATTTTTCCTTGGTCTCCAAGTGACACAAGGAAGGAATGAAACATTCATTTCACAATTCAAATATGCCAAGGAGGTTTTGAAATGATTTGGAATTTAAACTTCCCAGGAGATGAAGACTCCGGTAGCTACCCGGATGAAAGTGTCCAAAGATGAGGATGGAAAGGCAGTTAATATCATAAAATACTA
This sequence comes from Viscum album, assembly GCA_963277665.1. Lineage (NCBI taxonomy): Eukaryota > Viridiplantae > Streptophyta > Magnoliopsida > Santalales > Viscaceae > Viscum > Viscum album. Next base: position 115,237,991 of record OY728161.1, read on the forward strand.
GAAAATCATTGGAAGTTTGTTATAGTTGACTGTAAGAAGGGATGACATTATATTCGGCACATGCCAAGAAGTGAGATATCAGAGTAATCACATGGAAAGCCACATGCTTGTAGTGAAAATAATACTTCAGTATATCAAGGGCACAATGGACTTCAACTTGATGTATAATGGAAAATCTTAGTCAGAATTACTGGGATATACTGATACAGATTGGGTCGGTTCAGCGGATGAGAGGAAGTCAATGTCAGGAGGTGCTTTCTATCTTGGCGGACTATGTGTTTCTTGGCTAAGAAAGAAGAAAGATTTCATTTCATTGACCACCGTAAAAGCTGAGTACATTGCTTCCGCTCAAGCTTCCACACACTTATTGTGGTTGAAGCAGCATCTTGATGATATGGGTGTTGAAGTGAAGTCTCCGATCGGAATCCATTGTGATAACTCAAGTGCTATAAATCTTATAAAAAAATCTCTTCCATCATTCAAGGACAATGAACATTGAGATAAAATATCATTTTATCAAGGAGAAGGTTGAGAAGGGAATCGTGAAGTTAGATTATGTGCCTACTGAGATACAGGTTGAAAACATTCTAACAAAGTCTTTACCCAAGGATGATTTTGAGAGGCATCGACAGGCTCTGGGAGTTTATTCGACTCCCCACACTTAAAAGATTGTGGCTGTAGAACAACCCCCTCTCCCCGAGGTATGATGTGTTTTTACCTAATGATCTCATATGTTTTTTTACCTTGTTATAGACTGCATAGGAGTGCCCTTTGGGTTTGTTGAAAATGGGGGAGAACAAAATAACTATTCAAGGGGGAGTGACTGTGGCTATTTGAGAATTCGTGAATGATATGGGGAGAAACTGATAGGTGGAGCATCGAGATAGGGGGAGTGCAATGAGATAGAGGGAGAGTATCAAATCTGACGATGCTAGAAGTGATCGATCAAATAATAGAAATCACGATAGTTGAGAATCATGATAAAAGCAGAAGAGTGATTTTGGAATGGTGATAGAAGGTTCCAGCTATCACCAATTGGTATTAGTGTGGTTCAACAATGAGTATCAATTTTTCAACTTGTATTAGTTTGGAACCAAAAAATGGTGTTTGACATGAAGTGTTCATTTAAGTGAATCCTTGAACGCTATCAGAATTTCAAGAGGCAAATGGTGTTTGTGGCTGGAAGAAGAATCAGTGAGGTATCAACGTGAAGAAAATCATTCTGAGAAGATTTGTGAAGAGTTGTCAACAAACCCTAAGGGGGAGATTTTTGGGAAAAAATCCCTCAAGGTAACACTGCAGTATTTTTGGGTTGATTGTGTTGGTTGACAAAGCAATTTTTCATGAAGAAATTTCGATATCCAAAGAAGTTTTTGACAATCTATGTTGACAAAAGAATGATGACAAAGGAAACGATATCTGGAGGTGGTAAAAAAGAGAAGTACAAGGTGGCGAAAAGTGGATATCCATGAAGATCATATTTTAACATGGAAAATGCATGAATTTCGTAAAGAGAGCCTTCATGGTTTGGAATTCGCAAAAACCAAGAGAATGTTGGCGGTGATTCTTCACGATTATGTCCATGATTTGCAAACGGCAGAGTTGAAGCGCATCGAGGTGGTGAAGGGCTTTGCGAGGGAGCTTCATGGAAAAGGCGTGATAGAATGTTGACGGTGATTCTTCACGATTATGATGAGCTCCGTGATCAAAAAATTTTCATGGTGCTTCGTGATTTTGAGAGAATTCCGATGGAAATTTCGGAGCTTCGCGATTGGTGATGACGTGGCGCGGACTTCACGCGGAAGGGTCGAGGGTCAGTGGAATTTCCTATAAATAGATTCAAACCCCTCGAGAGAAATAGAAAATTTTATAATAAGATCTTTCACTCTTGTTTCTCGATGTTAGTTTTCATATCCTGTGTTCTTCACAAAACAAGAGCTTCACGGTAGCTATTTTAGCTCTGCGAAAGTTGCGAGCTCCGCGTTGGATCACTGAGCTTCGCGAGGGAAGTTTCTCTGCAATGACTTGAGCTTCTCGAAAGTACTTCGGGAGAGTGCTTCGCGATAGTGCTTCGTGAAAATTCAAGAGCTTCGCGAAGGATTGTTTGAGCTTTGTGGAATTGGGATCCTTGCAATGTATGGTGCTTTGTGAAGGTTCTTCCAAAGGAATTGCCCAGTGTTCAGGTGAGAAGGGTTATTCATCTATGGATGAAATTTGGACATCAATAGAGCATCTATCAATAGTTGAGGAGGCATGCTTTCATGCAAATGAAGAGACCTACAGGTCTATTAACTGTGAGTGGATCTTTTGAAGAAGTAGTGAGCTCACATCAGTTGAGGGAGTAGTGAGTTCTCAAATTGTGAGTGGTTGTAAGCTAGGAGGGACAGTGAGTCCTCTTCGAACTTGTAAACAGCAGTGCACTTAATAGTGGAATTGGAGCATTGTCACACTTCCAGTGTATGCTCCTTAGACATAGCCCAGTGAGGGTGAACCAAGTAAAAATCATTATGTCATGTGCATGCTTTAGTGTTTGCTCATAATCTGCATCAGGAAGGAGAGAGAAGAGGGTTTTTTCTAATAGAAAAACAATATCAAAAGGGGAAGTTGTTTTAATCTATCATACCCTGATTCACCCCCCCCCCCTCTCAGGGTATCTAGCCTAGTGGACCTAACAGTACCTCCATTTATTCTACAGTTTCTCAATTTATGATAAAAATATATTTAAAGCTCTAGAATAAGGATTAGGTGATGGAGATGATACCTTACTCCTTTGTACTACACCTATTGGATGGTTAGTAGGTTCCTCTAAAGAGTAAGGCGTTACATGGGAGTCACATATAATAGGGAAAGTGATATTTTGGATAATAGATAAGTTGTATTAGCCATTAGTATTATTTTTCTACAATGATTATAGTTCTCATATATCTTCTATGAGCTATTTAGTTCCATGATATAGATGCAATGGTTAGGGATTTTATCATTAGCAGTTCCCATCAACCTTGGGGATTCAGTATGGTTCATGATTTTAGACACATATGAACGCTAAAAATATAAATTTTCTCCAAAGATGTATCATCATCGTGTTTCTACAATTTATACTCATAATAATTTATGGAATGGTTATTATCAAATGGGATGAGGGATATTTGTTTTAGGGAACCCCCGGGATGTACCTCCTCAATAGAGGAACCTGACAGATCATGAATGTGCATGTCATCAACCACAAGGCACAGGAGATGGCCTAGGGAAGATGCATTCAATAAAGGGGGAAACATTATAGTATATAGAGGTTGTTATAGATATGATCTATTATTCATATACAATAGTTTCAACATCGATTGATTCTAGATATTTTCACTCCTTTCTTGTGCGAACTTTTATTTTAACATTTGGATTTCAAGTAGAGAGGATTATTTTACCCTTGGTGTAATATATGCTTGTTGGATGTCAGAAATGATTATTTGATGTGTGTCAAATATGTTTTCTAATGATGGGACAACATGAATATTTTTGAGATTTCATATTTTCATATATGAAATAATAAAATTTCATTCTAGGTAAGGATTATTTATATTCTATATGAAAAGTTATAGATTGTTTCAAGAGGGTAGTTGAGATTTTTTATGTTGAAGGGAAGTGTGTGGTGTTTTCCCGAGAGTGGGGATATTTTGATGTGAAACAGGTTTGTGGATAACCATTGTATTTGATGGTTTAATCACCGAAATTGTTATTAGGATCTCTAGAATTGGAGGGTCAATTATTTTTTTGATGTATTTGGATTTTTTCCTAGAATAGTTCAACACTCTATGTATCAACTTGAAATCGAATTTCCAATAGAGTTTTAGTTGGAAACATCTATGATTTCAATGAATTAATTTAAGATTTCATATTTGGATTTTAGTGAGTTGAGAATCTAGATTGTTGATCAGTTGCAAAAAAGTTTTTATCCTACCTAGTATATCACTAGGGGGAGCTCCTCTTATTTTCCATAATAAGGAAAATAGTATTCTGAGTTTTTTTATAGACTACCAGATGATTAATTAGGTGATTTCCTAATTACCTTCATCTGATGATAAACGCTCTCTTTGACTTTTTGAGATGGGATACATAGTTTATTTAGATTGATTTTTAAGATGGATATCATTATTTGTGGCTAAAGAAGGAGAATATCCTAAAAACTATTTTTCAACAAAGGTATTGATATTTTTAGTATGTAGTTATGTTTTTTAGTTTCACAGACACATCGTATATGTTAATGTTACTCATAGAATCCATTTATTTTTAGTTCCTAGATAATTTCATAGCTATGATCATTAACAAAATTTTCATTTACTCGATATAAGAGGAAGAGAATTCCAATCACATGAGGATTGTTTTTTAAAATCTTTGAAACCACCATCATTATGTGAATTTATCCAATGAGTTGTTCTATATGTGAGAGGATAATTTTATTAGAAATTTAGTGTCTTAATGTGGGCTGGAAGTGGATTTATTGAATATAGAAACGATAATTTCATGGTTATCACCCAAAAACAAATAACATTTTTACAACATTATTGGTCTCATAGGTTATTACCCATGGTTCATGTATGTATTATCTCATAATTCACCCAATTAAAATCCATAATCAGGATATGAGACACCTTTATTTGTATAGATTAGTGGAAATAAGTTTTTCTGTTTCTAAAAGAGTATATGATCAATGAATTAGTTAATCAGCTGCCTAAGGATGGCCTGGAGTTTGAGTTTTCTAGGATGTGTATCATTTGTTCATGGGATATTTATTGATGTAGTAGTGGCTAGTGACCAATTATGGTTCCATTAACTTGTTATTCTTGATTGTATAATTTAGATCATGATTTAAATACTCACAGAATATAAAACATGATTTATATATCATGTATGTTTATAATATAAATATGTATAATAGATAGATATATTAAAAGGAAAACACCGTTTATAAAGACGGTAGGCCGTACATACACCGAAACGATGTTTCCATTTTCATATCATATTGAATGAAAGTAAGTTAATAATATATATATAAGTACAAACATACATATATATATATAGATATCTCCAGTAGCATTATTATGTCATATATTACATACTTGTTAATAATATATATATTTTTAATCATATTTGAATGGTGAACATGGAAATGAATCTCATCTTGTCGTGGAAACGACAAGTTGTATGTACACACGAGCGACGATATCATTTAATTAATGATTAAAATGTGTGGAATTGGATGGTTTTCTAATTCTACAGAGAAATTATAATTTTATTTTCATTATTTATATACATAATACTCATCATTATATCCATCCAAATAACACAGTATTGAATAACAAATTACACCACAGCGTGGAGACGGTAAGCCGTACGTACGCAGGTATGGTGACATTATGATTCATAGGATGGATAGAATAATTTATATGGTTGTAACATATTTATAATAATATCACATTATGTATAATGTACTGGATTTATTATTTTGGTATGGAAATAACAAATAAATAGTAAGTGGAAGAAGAAAAGAACTTTGAAAGACGTGATAAAATAATTACCTCTTCTTTGGTTGTTTACTTTTGACTTGAACAAAAGGGATCCTTAGGATGGATTTCTGCTCAGGGGAAGGACATTAGGTTGAAGTGAGGGAAGTTGGGAGGATATTTGGGTGGGGTTTTGCCGATCCAAATGGCTTTGGAGGTGTGATTTTGATAGAAGGGGAAGTACCATTTTATAAGAGAGGTGAGTGTCACTTTAGGAAATGTTTTGAAATATTATTTTATTATAAAATATTTTTCTGTTTATAATGGCTAAAAATTGATTTATTTATAAGATAATGTCGGGATGGTTCGAAATCCTCTCAACTAACAGGTTTTAGATGAGTTTAGGTCACCATATTAACCCTATGTTTTAGATTTATAGCTTTGTGAAATAGTTTAACTTTTACCATGTACTCTTTTATTATTATAATAAATGGATAATAAACATACTATAAAAATACAATATAACATCAAGTGGTTAGTTATTGATATATCTCACCTTATCTAAGTACATTGGATGAAAATTATATATTTAAAAGTATTATATCAATTAATAATTTAATTTTTTTTTTTAAAATCATTTATGTCACTTTTGACACTATTTGGTATTATGTTTTTCTTAAAGTCATAACAACTTTATCACTTAAAAAAATCATCCCTAAATTGTAATATTAACCTTGGAAATTAGTGGATAGCATCAAAATCATCAATTTACATTTATTTTTATATTTATAATATCAATTATTTTAATCATTCATTGATAATGTAATTATTGCATCATCGTTGTGTCATAAATAAATTTTATTATTTAATCTATAAAAATTATAAATAGAATAAAATTATGTAAGAAAACTTTTTATGTTTATAATGAATATTTATAGTAGAATTTATCTTATGTATATCCCTATATTAAAAATGGTTTAGTTATTAAACATTGAATTTAACACTTTTAACTCTTCTTTATAGAAAATAATAATAAATGTCCTAATCAAATCCAAGTGGACCGAAAGGATATTATTTTCTTCCTAAGGTTGGTTTTGGTCGAAATACACTTATCCAATAGAATTAGGACATGTGTTAGAGTAATTGTAATATCATTTTTACCTTTAATTACCCTATTTACTTTTAACCGTGGTAAATAAAAGTCAAAGGTTACTATTCAAAAAAACTTATTTTCTTCTTATTGAAAAAAAATTTACTTACCTATGTCAACCGTGTTTCTTGGATTTTTGAAATTCAATTTACAGAAGCGGTAAAATCACGTTTTGTGCTAATATGCAACTGTGCCTCGAAGGTGCGTAAAAGACATTAAAAAGATCAATAAGATTTTATACATCTAATTTTATTATAAAATGATGATAATGAATTGAATCAAACCTATATAGGTATTATATATCTATTTTACTTAAAAAAATTTAAATAAAATAAATAATTATTTAAATAAAAAGTAAGTTTTAAACAATAATGTAGTGTTTTTCACTATTTATCAAAAATTGAAAGTTTTCATAAAAATAACAAAAATTCAACCTATGATAATTTTTGTATTCCAAATTCAATAATGAATTCTATTTTACCAAATTAAAAACATATAAGTTTCATTAATGAATTTAAAATTAATTTCTTTTGTCAAAACTAAAAGGTTGTTTTTTAAAAAGTAAAACATATCAAAAGATTGACATGTGTTTATGTCAAATTGAAATGTTAAATTACTTATAATAACATAAATTATATTAAATGCTAAAAATATAATCTTATTATACTTAATAACCATTCAAATGCATAGTTTTACACTATAAATTATTTCTATTAAAAAAGTTGTTTTCAATTACTATTTAGTATTTTCACTGTTCATCAAAATATTAATGATATCAGAAATGTACCAAAAATTTAACCCACATTAATTTTTATGTCTCAAATAAAAATAAGAATTTAATTTCATTAAATTTAATATATAAAAGTGAAAATTTTTTGTTTTTAAAAGGGTTCTCCATTAAAAGGCTGTAAAATTGCATTTTTTGAAAAATTATTCTTTTATATGAAAAAAAATTAATTTGTTCTTATATTATGTCTAAGAAACAAATAATATGGATTATAAAATTATATGGAGTATATAAATTTCAAAATTATGTTAATACAATTAATAACATCTTTTTGAATGGCTAGTTTTGTAAGTCGTGGTGTGCTCGAACTCGGTGTTGCGTGTAGCGCAAGTTATTGAATTAATTTGTATAAATAACATACAATGAAATCTTGGGATGTTACATTCTACCCTACTTAAATAAATTTGGTTCTCACAAATTTAAATAGCTCTTCAAAAAAATGGTTAAAAATAGAAAAATACTTTTATGGAAAACCCACATCGAAAATTGGGTTAATTAAATTTAATGTTAACAAAGGGGAAAGGGAAATGGAAAATTCACCACCAAATTATGATATTGATTAAGAGAACATTGGTGGAAATTAGAGACATATAATTGTATTAAAAACGTAAATATTTCTAGGGAGTGATTAAAGTCATCAATCAAAAAGAAGGGTAAAATTGAGGGCCTCAAAGCCATCAATCTATGACGATTTAAAATATCATCGGTTCAACAAAACATTAGTTATTAGGATAACACATTATTGGTTTTAAATCCATTACCTAAATATTAAGAATTAATATTGTAATATAATAAGAGGGAAAAAATTTATTTGACCAGTAGAGTTTCATCCTTCAACTAATTCCTACCACAATCTCATCTTTCACTCCAAAACATAATATAATTAAAAAATATTCTGTTTATCCTAATCGTATAGGGTGCAAAAAATATTGAATTTATAATTAATTTATCAAAATATATAAAATAACTACATTATACAAACTAGGACTTCATACAGGCTAGTGGTAGGTGATTCACCCTTGTCTCCATTCGGCTACGGGTTCAAGTATCACGACCTTGACGGACGCGACGGGTTGTTGCCTGACCTCCGAGTTGTCCTTTTTATAACAATCCAAAAATAATCATATGAAATGATTTAACCATAAAAATAGTATTCAATATATTACGTAATTCATTAGAACCGTTAGAATTATCCAAAATACTTCTTTTCAAACTCATAGTCCAAAATTTATAAGGAATTTAAAAACTATGAATATCCTTTTTTCCACGTAATAAAATGTGAATTCCTTCATCATGTATTCTTTTAAAACACAATAACAATCTGAATTACCATAAAACCTTATTTATTACATTCATTCTACCTTATTCCTTATAGAATATTAGATATACTCGTTGTCTCCAAAAATGTTGTAAACTCCATCAGTAATGGAATAAACAAATAATAAATTAATTTCAAAGTAGTCAAGAATATCAAATATAATTTATCCAAATAAACCATCTCTTATTCCAAAATCACTACCTCAGTATCATAACCATATTAATGTTTACCTTTCCGTCAACCATCTATTTTCCCAAAATTTTAACCTGAAAATGTGTCACTTTACTTGGTAACTTACAATCTCAAATCATTAATGAAATAGTACTACAATATAATCTTTATATACTTTATAATTCTTATAACTTGTAATAAAATGACTCAATTATTTAATAACAACTTAAGAACAATAATCATTCCACTAGATTTGAAGTAGTATCATAACTTGGTTATCATCCAATAGCATCATTTGGTGTATACTATGATGACTGGTACATTGATTCAAATAGTTTTCTAACTCCTTATAGATGAAACGTTGTACATTTGAAACCTTTTTCTTACTGTTGTAATAACGAACATGGTGTCCTTTTTCTCCACACTTATAATAAACACTCATTCCTTTACAGCATTTCCAATGGTTATTATTTCCATAGTTATACCATATAAGAAAATCCTTCTTTCCCATATTCTCTTTATCCGCATTTCTCTCTACCATACTTTTCTTCACTAGATTCACTTCAAAGGCATTGGAATCAGAGAATTATTTACTTATCTTATTAACACATGATACACTTTCTTCATATGATGATAATATATGGTAGACTATTTCCCTTATAAATGTTGGCTTAATACCATGACATGTATGATCATTCTTACTCTTTGGATGATGCGTATTACTGGAGTTATCATTCCTTCTACTGGGTTCCATTTCTAAACAATGGCATACACTAGATTAGTTTATGAATCACAATGCATAATTCAAAACCTGTAAAATACCTAACTTAAATTTAAAAGATTATGAATATAATCTATAATCATAAAACAATGTTTTCTTTGAGTAAATATTTACTACTAAATCTTTCATAATGTCTTGTAATAAAATGTGAATTATCCTAAGCATATCCCCTGAGAGTGTGATAACCAAGAGTGCAGTAAGGCCCGTTGTCATGTACCAGGATACCACAAGTTAGGACCAAAACTCCTTGTTGGAGTTTTCACTCCTAGGTACTTCTGTTCTAGTGCCCGCTCTACCTTCTAATATCCATACGGGGATATATTTCTAGGAAAATACACAAAATGTTTACATAAACAAAATTCTAGGAAGTTCTTCTACACTAATCATCAAAGTCTTTCTTAGGGTAATGTTATCTAATTAGAGTTTCTTAAATATAGTTTTCAAGGTTTGTACTAAACTTCCTCTGATACCAACTGTAATTCCCTGACCCCAGAAGCCTAGAGCATGTTCATTATTTTAATTCATTGGCATGATTACAAGGAATCAAGTCTCGAAGGACTGATCTATTTAGTAGTCTTGGAAAATAGATTAAATACATTAATGCTACACAAAAAAGTAAAACATAAAACACAACATAAATAATCCGTTGATAATGCCATTATTCCCATAGCTTAACCCTATATATCAAACATAATACATATTGTTGGAATCCTTGGAAAACAAAACATAATAAAGGGGTGAGCTCAGATGCTCAGTAAAGAAAAATAATTTACAAGAATCTATAAACTTTTAAGGAAATATGTGTAATAAAAACCATATCCTTTTAGACATAAACTTGAACATAATATGGAGAAAAAAATCAAAAATTTCCATATAAGCTTTCACATTGATATTCTACTAGTCGAATAATAACATGTAACAATTAATTTCATAATGAGGGAATGCCTAACGCCGGACATCATTACCACATAATCAAGGCCTTGTGCCAAGACTATAAATAAATTATTTTTCAAGGCCTTGTTCCATGAGGCTAATTTGTAACATGAGATCTACTAATGCATCGAGGGGCTATAGTGGGCCCCACCCATCACATTCTAAGTCCACCAAATTCCTCATATAAAAATGTTGAAACATAACATAAACATTTGTATTAAAACTAGCATATGAAATGTCATTACTTCAACCATAAACCATCAAGGGTATAAAAATAGAACATTCATAGTCAAACATATCCTAACTCATTCTACACAATATGGAAGATTTTATTATAATTAATCAACCTTAATCAAGAATAATATCCATTAAAAGATGTTGACATAGTTGATATTGATCAGTAAAACATTTTGAGAGAAATATCCCTTTTTGTGAAACTATTTAAAAGTCACACATTTATAAAGGAGTTAATTTAAAAGAAATTTCTGAATCAAAGTGTCCCATATCACTTTGAAACTTCTAAATGGAATTAACTTTTTAAAACAATTGTGTACAGATAAATAAATCCTTAAAACCATTTTGAAAACATGGACATTAATGAGAAAAATTTTGAAGAATAAATATTTAAAACATTTAAAATGATATTTTAATTAAATATTTCCTTAAAAGAATCATTTTGAAAAGTAATTTATGAAACATGGATATGGATAATAAATATGTCACATAAAATACTTATACATAAACGACCTCAGATAATAATGAGATTAAGGAATTAACCCTTACCATGTACTTTCCTTTAGTCAAGGGTACGCTTAACCTCCTGTATAATGACCATACTATGTTATTAAATTATTAAAGAACCATATTAATATTTATTATATCATAAATGGTTCATTTATGGCTTTATACATCCCATTAAATATAATTTCCATGTTAATGTAACATTTCGGGTAATAATCGATTTCTTTATCGTACGTGTTTTAACTTGTTATTCTTGATCGTATCATTTAGATCATGATTTAAATACATCCAGAATATAAAAAATTATTTATATATCATATATATTTAGGATAAAAATATGAATAATATATAGATATATGAAATGGAAAACACCGTTTATGGAGACGGTAGGCAGTACGTACGCATAAACGATGTTTCCATTTTCATGTCATATTGAAAGAAAGTAAGTGAATAAGAAATATGTAAGTACACACACACACACAGACATATATATATATATATATATAGTATAATTATTATGTCATAAATTACATACTTATTAATAATAGATATTTTTATAATCATCGTTGAATGATGAACATTGAAATGAATCTCATCGTGTCATGGAGACGATAAGTTGTACGTACAAACGAGCGACGATATCATTTCCTTAATGATTAAAAGATGTTGAATTGGATGGTATATTAATTTTATAGAAAAATTAGAATTTTACTTTCATTATTTTTATACATATTACTCATCATTATATCCATCCAAATAACATAGTGTTGAATAATAAATTACAATACGATGTGGGGACGGTAAGCCATATGTACGCACGCTTGGTGACATTATCATTCATAGGATGTATAGAATAATTAATATTGTTGTAACATATTTATAATAACATCACATTATGTAGATGGTACTGGATTTATTATTTTGGTATGGAAATAACAAATAAAGAGAAAGTGGAAGAATAAAAGAACTTTGAAAGAGGTGATAAATTAATTACCTCTTCTTTGATTGTTTCCTTTTGATTTGAACAAAAGGGATCCTTAGGTTGGATTTATTCTCAAGGTATGACCTATTGGTTGAAGTGAGGGAAGTTTTGAGGATATTTGTGAAGTGTTTGGCTGAGCCTAATGGCTTTGGAGGTGTGATTTCGAGAGAAGGGGAAGTACCCTTTTATAAGAGTGGTGAGGGTCACTTTTAAAAAAGTTTTAAATATTATTTTATTATAAAATCATTTTTGTTTTCTAATGGAAAAAATTTATTTATTTAGAATATAAGGTGGGGATGATTCCGAATAATCTCAACCAATACGTTTTATACTAGTTTATATCACTAAATTATACCCCATCTTATAAATTTGACTCTTAATTAAATAGTTTAGCTTTTACCATGTCCTCTTGTATTATTATAATAAATGGTTAATAAACATACTATAAAAATACATGAGAACCGAAAGTGGTTCATTATTGATATATCTAACCTTATATATGTACTTTTTCCTAACCATATATTTTTATAACTATTATATCAATTAATAATATAGTATTTGTTTTAAAAACTCATTTATGTCAATTTTGACACTATTTGGTATTTTGTTTTCCATAAAGTCATAAAAACTTTATCACTTCCAAAAAAATTACTTAATGAACCCTAAAATGTCATATTAAACTAGATAATCTGTGGATATCATCAAATTCCTCAATTTACTTTTATTTTTATATTTATATTATCAATTATTTTAATCTTTCATTGATAAAGTAATTACTGCATCATCATTGTGTCATAAATAAATTTAATTATTTAATTTTTAAGAATTATAAATAAAATACCATTATGTAGGAAATATTTTTATATTTCTAATGAATATTTATAGTCTAATTTATCTTATTTATAACCCTATATTAAAAATGGTTTAGTTATTAAACATTGAATTTATCACTTTTAACTCTTCTTTAAATAAAATATTAATAAATATCAAAATCTAATTCTAGTGTACAAAAATGATCATATTTTATTCTTAAGGTTGGTTTTGGTCGAAATATACTTATCCAATATAGTTAGTACATGTGTTATGGTAATTATAATATCATTTTTACCTTTAATTATCTTATTTACTTTTAACCATGGTAAATAAAAGTCAAAAGTTACTCTTCACCAAAATATATTTTCATCTTATTGAACCACATTTTACTTTCTGATGTCAATCGTGTCTCTTGGATTTTTGAAATTAAATTCACAATAGTGGTGAAATTACAGTTTATGCTAATTTGCAAATGTGACTTGAAGTTGGGTAAAAGCCGTTAAAAAGTTCAATTAAATTTTATACATCTAATTTTATTGTAAAATGACTCCAATGAATTAAATTGAACATATATAGGTATTATATATATATTTGGACTTAAAATAAATTTAAATTAATTAAATAATTATATAAATAAAAAGTTGGTTTTAAACAATAACGTAGCTTTTATCACTATTTATCCGAAATTGAATGTTTTCAGAAAAATACAAAACATTACCCTAAGATAAGTTTGATATTATGAATTAAAAAATTAATTCTATTTTACCAAATTCAAAACATATAAGTTTAATTAATTAATATAATATTAATTCCAGTTGTCAAAACCAAAAGACGGTTTTTTTTAAATTAAAAACTATCAAAAGATTGACATGTGCTTATGTTAAATTAATATGTGAAATTACTCATAATGACCTAAATTGTATTAAATGATAATAATATAATATAATTATACTTACAAACCATTAAAATTAATAATTTAACACTATAAATTATTTCTATAAAAATGTTGTTTTCAATTAAAATTTAGTAATTATCACTATTCATCAAAATATGAAAGTTACCAGAAAAGCACCAAAAAATATACCAAAATAAATTTTTATGTATTTAATATAAAGAAGAACTCAATTTTATAAAATTTAATATATAAAAGTGTCAAATATTGGGTTTAAAAACGGTTCTCTTTTAAAAGGATATAAAATTGCATTTTTTTAAAAATAGTTCTTTTTTTTCTGAAAAAATGAATTTGTTCTTATATTAGGTATAAGAAACAAAAAATATGGATTCTAAAATTATATGGAGTATATAAAATTCAAAATTAAGTTAATATTTTTCTTAACATCTTTTTGAACGACTAGTTTGGTAAGTTGTGGTGCGCTCGAACTCGGTGTTGCGTGTAGCACAAGTTATTGAATTACTTTGAAGAAATAACATACTATAAAATTTTGGGTCAGTACCCGATCTCACCATATATAAAAAGGGATGAATAATAAACACCATTATATCTTCATATATCATTGGATGAAGAATATGAAACCACCAAAGTGGTAGATTTTGAAGAAAAATTAACGAGCCTTACTACCTACCTCTGACAACCACCACTCAACTTCAATAAGAACATTCCTCTAAAGACAAAATTGAATTCAAAATAACTTAGTGAGATGTTCATTTCTTAATATAATTTCATTGAATTTTATTGAAAAATAATTGGTTATCTCCTCTCATTGTTTAGAAATTTAATATTTATCCAACTCAAGTTTTTTTGGGTGGAAGATGAATAAGATAAAGATTCACGTGATGGGGAACATATCTAGTGCCCGGAACATGATGGAAATTTATTATAGGGAATCCATGAGGATATATATAATTCCTTTACCAATGAAACTGAGATACATTATTCATATATTAAATTAGAATATACTGACATTGATTCAACATTTTTTCTTCAATTATAATTACACTCTATCTTTCCCTTTCATTATTCCATTGATGTTCCATACTTGAATCAATCATTGGAGAATTAATAAGATATTGTGCATGTGGTAACCATGAATAGGGAGGACTCAAAATTCATCAAACCACCTTCATGAATGGTTTACCTTACTAGTAAGGGGATGGATTTAGTGTACTATTTTCATGGAGTCGTCATCAACAAATAAAAAGGAATGCAAGCTGGATTAATGAATTGGGTGTGGATAGAATCAACGAAACTCTACCCACCATCGGATTTCAGATAACATCTAGTACCCCCATTCAAGAGGAAGTCAAGATGTAGGCCCCAACAGGTGGTTAAGCCAAGGAATATAGTTCTTTTATTTCCCATTCAAAATCAGTTTTAATTTTTTATATTTCAATAATGTTTTTTTAATTTTTTTACCACGTATGATTTCATTGAATAAAACATAAGAGATTAACTCAATATTGTACAAATAATATTTCAGGTTATACCCCTTCTTAATAATTTATCTACATGAATCAATTAAAAATATACTTATTGTTAAATTTACTTGAAGTTATTAAGGTTATTGTATTATTTATCTTTGAGGGAGTTGATGTTCACAATTTATGATTTCAAAATTATATTTAATTTTTAAATAATCATATTTTTCAAATTTTTGTGTAATAATTTTTTGATTTTTCTGGATCTTGTGATATCAAATTATTATATTTTTCGTTTTTGATACATGTGTCAATTAGTGAAATAATTTATCCCATGAAGTCAAAAATAAATTAATGTTTAAAAGGAATTTATTTATTGCTCAGAACATTATGAATTTCGTTAAAATACTTATTATTTTTTAATCCCACTCCACATCTCATTGCCTTTATATTTAAAATCAACATTCTAGGAGACATTTTAACCCTTTTTCATATTCTTTTCAATCAACTCATTTCTTGAGGGAACTAATATATTCTTTCATTACATATAAATTGATTTTTTATCAAAACACTAGGGCTTGAGGTGGTTTTGATTTAAATTATAGAGGTATTTTTGTGCATTTAAAATCCCCATTTTCAAGAAAATAATTTTTTATAAGTAACCTAAAAAGTAAATCATTGTATCCCATAGAACAAATAATAAATCTTTTAGGTTATCCATATTAAATGGAAATGTCTCTATTTAAGCTTCTCTGGATATGAAAATGTAGTATATAGTCTTAAATACAAGTGCTAGGAAGCTATCTTATTAGTGATAAATTATATGGTGATACTTTGGGATAGAAAATAAATTTAAACAATGTTTTTCTGTTTTATAAAATCATATATTACTAAAATGTTTCTGTTAAATTAAATTATAAAATTCAAAGAAACCTCGGCATCATTAAAAAATATGATAAATGGAATTAGAAAATATCAATCAAAAATTAAATTTGGTTTATGGTATTAGACTAGATATCAATTATCAGATAAAAATTTGAATTATGTACAACTTTATTAAACTTTTAAATATGAATGGTGCTGATTTTCTTCTAATATGAGGGGGGATGAGACTATTGTTGAGTAAAATTTTGAATCATGCAATTTTACTTCAAAAAATGTCCAACCCTCCATCTTCTTCTTTATAATTTTTACATTTCAAACATTATAACCAAAATCCACTAAAACCCTAAAAATAATTATTATAAACATATGAACTTGTCTCACATCTTATGGAGATGAATAATTTTATCAAACCTGTTGTGGATCATTCATATGTTTGGAGGAGAAAATCCTTTTTGAAAATTGATATTCATATGATAAGTTAAAACTCAACTGAGGTAAGTGTTTTACGTATATTGGAGGAGAAATGAAGTGGAAATCATTTTAATGAGTAAAAGGGGGAACTGGGGACAATTATTTTTGAGGAGGCATGACATCTTTTCATTGGTTGGATTAATTTGGTGGATCTCATGGGAATATGTTTTTAAATTTTCAATGATTTCATTTTGATTCTTACCTATTTAGGACCCCAATTAATAATTGCAGTTTAATTGATAAAACCAATAATTCCAAAAAAAATTGTCTATTTGAAGGATTTATTCCCCTCCAATTTAACAATTTGAGTTGAATTTAATGTTTTTGGAATTTTAGAAAATTTTTTCCTTAAATGAAAAAATTAATTAATTATGTAATTTTAGTTGTTTTCTATAACATATGTAATCCATGAATAATTTTTTTAATATTTATAAAAAATGAGTTATTAATGTTTTAGTCTTCCTTTAATTGTGTGATTAAACTTGTTCATTCGGACTTAGTGCTATTTAAAATTTCATGAATAGAAAGTAAATTAGTTAATATGGAAAATCATTTTGGAAGACTCATTAGACCACTCCACATTAAATGAGGAATATAGTGGGATATAAAAACCAAATGAGGTTATTAAAGTTTGATATTAAATATATATCAGTGGTTTATGATCAAATTATTGATTATAAACAAATTCACTAATTAAACCAAATTGTTCATGCATCAAATTGGTGGAATATTAAGAGTCTATTTGGATATTAAAAAACTTTATATGTAATTTTGGATTAACTTTTTTCACATGTCAAAAGGCTTTGAAATTTTTGTGATTGATAGAAAACTCAATTATGAAAAACTCTTAAGAATGCATCATGGTGAGTATCAGATAGACGGTGGGATGAAAATATGAAATGATTAAGTGGATAGATTATAAAGAAACATTTATTTTTTTCCTTTTCTACTTTCTTAGTTTTTTATTGGATTCCACTTCCCCATTCTTCTTGGATACCCTTTACATGGAGGTGTAAAATTATAATTGATTTGAAAAGGGTTTTTTTTTATTTTTATAGTGATTGATTTTATACAGCTTTCGTAATAAATTCCTATATTTCATCAATTATGTTTGTATCAATATTATCATAAAATTTTATATTATCATGTACAATATTGTTGCAATATACTAGGGCTAGGTGGTGGTTTGCTCAGTGGTCATCAATATGTGTGGGAGGGGTTGGGGAAACTCTTTTTATTTAAGGAAACAATACACCATTAAGTATTATATAAGAAAATAGATGGTATTAGCTATAACTATCTGAAACATTAGAAGGAGGTGAGGCCAATATGAGATATTGGATTGGTTTATTATCACCATCACCAATCGACCAAGGTAGTTATATGAAGTGATTGTGGAACTGTTATTTAACTTATTTAGTAGAAACAGATTACTTATCTTGGAATTAGGATTACATTGTCATTAGAAAAAAAAACCCAGAACAAATATCCATTCTCAAATCACTATTTTTAATCATTTTATTAATCATCCAATTTTTAATCTCTTATTTCATCATATTCTATTGATTTCAGAATTAAAAAATTTAAAAAACACTCCCATTTTCCTCTAAATTATAGTGAAAGACTTTATTGTTGTGCACTACTCTCTAGATAAATCCTAGGATTTACCACTATAATATATTTTCACTCAAGAAATAATTATTTTTACCACACATCATTATAGGTACATGTTAGACTGAAACATGATTTTGGCACTCAGTTGTGACTTAACACTATATTCCACCACCATATGAATGAACAAATCAAGAGGACCATCCAAATGAAAAAGGATATATTATGGCAGTGTGAAATTTATTTTAGAGAATCAGGAGTATGAAACCAACCATTGGTCATGATTTCTTTTAATAATATCTATCATTCAACAATTGGTGTGACTCCCTTTAAGTTATTGTACAGGAGCCCATGTTGATTCTTTTTTTTATTAATAGGGATTATTGAGGATATAATTATGGTCCTGTTGTGGGGATGATAATGGAAGAGATGATCTAGACAGTTCTTGAGAGTTTGAAGTTAGTGCAATACTATAATAAGGCTTATATATATCAAAGGAGGAGGATATTGGAGTTTTATCATTAGGACTGTGTTTTCCTTAGTTTTTCACATCATCACTAGAATCAATGGTTTAATGGGGGATAAATCTCTCACCATGGTTTATTAGACCCTTTGAGGTGTTGTGCTCATTGGGGTTGTGGATTATCTATTGGTGGTACATCCACAATAATATCATATTCATGTAATTTTCATGTGTTAGAGCTTCTTCAATATCTTCCTGATGAAACCCTTGTCATTAATCGATGAGATTTAGATAACAAGGATTATGTGATATTTATCGTGTCGTAAATTGAGATCCAAGATAATCAAAATAAGGTTTTTCGGGCTGTTTAAACCCCTTAGTTCGTGTTCTCTTATGGAATGGTGGTCTGGAGGAAATTACTTAGGAGTAGGAGTTGTGTATGTGAAACTAGTACCCAGATTCATTTGAATATTTATGTGTTCGGTGATGTTATATTGATGATGAAACAAATTATTTTAGGTTTTTTTATAATGTTGGTGTTTAGTTAGTGTTTTTGTGATGATTCTGGTGTTTTTTATGTATGATTGGTATCACTTGGGGGGCATGTTTTCCTTTTGATTTATGTTACCTTATCTGGTTGGTTTTTATTCTTGGAAATGAGAATTGTTTTAGTGGTATCTAATATAATGTCCTGAATCTTTCTGACCTTTTAATAGTGTTTTTATGAACCTTAGGGTTCTCCTGAGGGAATTTAGTGATATTATAAAATATTGAAGTATATTTTTTACAATTTAAGGTTACACCATGTCACAAATATTGGTTTGGTGGTATAAATTATGATGTTTGTTTTGATTTGAGGGAGTTCCTAGATATTTTGTGTTCTTTGTGTGGTACTTATTGAACCTAAACTAGTGAAAGAAACATATTAGGAAATATTGGTTTGTGTAATTGTGTGGTTAGCATTCTATTTAAAACAGACTATATGGAAAATACTATGGCTGGGTGTGGTTTCAAACATTGCACCAAAGGGGTAACCCTATGATAAAAGGAAATGAAAGGATTTCACCATGTTAGGGTACTTATCAGGGTGTAGTTAAATGTATTGGATCACTGAACTACATTGTTGGGAAAGGTATGGTACGTGTGAAAATATTTTTATGGATTAAAAAAACATATATTTGAGGATCACACAAAAAGTAGAAAGGTATGTGTTTCACAAGAGGCCACCACGACATGGTCAGTGGTCAAGAAATAATGGGGAAGGACGTTTGGGATTTTTCTATAAATAGGGGACCCAACTACTTTTTTCCTGAATTTGATTCCCTCCATTTCACTACGGACCAATCTATAGCCCTTCCTCTATTCTCTCCTCATTTTTTATGAATATTATACCCCCCTTGGGTCATCCATATCAATGTTTTGTGGTTCAAGTTTCCATTTAATTCTCTTTTCTCTCTTTTATTCCCATTATTCATTCTCAATATGGGTTTTAGTGGAAAACATTTTTTAGAGAAGTTATTTATATTGTTTAAATTATCATTTGATTAGGTGGTGTTTCATTCTAATTTTTTGTTATTTTATCTTTTTTTCATACATGGTGATTCCTTGGGGATTTAGATTTTTGTTAGGGGATTAATGTTCTCCCCTTCTTTATATACAATTATGAAGCTATTATACTTTTGGAATTCATTCGGGTTAATGGTATGAATAGTCATAATCAGATATAAAGTATATATTAAATAAACTGTAAGTTTATTGTGAAATAAAAATGATGTTACTAGTTTTATTTATGTTTAGGTTGTTGTTGTCGACATCTCATGTTATTCCTTATTGTGATAGAATTATAATATATACCCATAAATTGGATAAAAAAATTAAGTTGGTATTTGAAAAATACTAATCTTGAAATTATTTTCATTTATTTATTATGTTGTGTGGGGTTTTTTATCTTAGTTAGTTATTGTGTATTGGTGGATTTTTTTTGGTTGTTGTGGCTTTGGTTCTTGGTTATTTTTCGTGGTTTAGTGGCCTCAAGTTTTGTGTCTTGGTGGCCATGGTAGTTGTGTCTTTCTTTCATTGTGATACAATGATTTCTATGGTTGATGTTTGGTAGTGTTTCAGTATTAATTGAGTGATAATTGTATTGAATAATATGAATTTTTATTGGATGAAATTATAATAATGAAAATGGATACATATGAATTGAAATGTAAACTGGAACAAGGATGTTTCCATTTTGGGATGCTATCATAATATATTTGGTTTTATAGTAATGATTGAAAGAAAATGGGTGTGGGGTGGGGGTATTGGACTCACCCTATTGGTGATCACATTCCTAAGATGATGGTAGTATGAACCCATAGGTGTTTCCTTGTTCATGAGACTGTTATATGATGTGTTCATGTATTTAATTATACACCGCATATAGGTTGAGTACTACATACTTCCACTTATATATTTTGGAAGGATTGTTTTTTTAATATGTAGGATGGGGAGGATAGAGATGGATGACTAATCCCTTTCCCCCACTCTCTCTTTATCAGTGGTTCATGAAGATTCCGGGGATATACAATTAGGGGTAGTACCTATGGGGAAATAACGATATATGTGGTGGGGGTCATTCACGGTAAGAGTAGGGAACAAGGTTAAAAAAATACACATTCATGATACTAGAAAACCCCATTTTTATGATATGATGGTGTGACATGTGTCATTATTTTATTTCATGGATTTACTATAGCAATGATGTTTTTTCTTCCATGGGTTTTAGTTAGTCAAGCCCAATTAAGTGATGATAGTTTTTGAAATAGATTAGATGAAAAGATGTATTTACATTGGGAGTGAGTATAAAAACATGGTGGAAAGTTGTTATAGGGAAAATTATATACTATTATGATACTAATTTCCTATTCTTCGATGTGTCACTCAGTGAATGTGCCTTGGTGAGGCTAGGGAAATTAGCTGATCTGATAAGTTTTTATTGGTTTTCTTTTTTGTTCACAATTGACTTAGAATTCACATTCCATGTTCACATGAGAGATGTTGGGTAAAATACTTATGAGTATATATGTTATTATCACCCATATGTATATATGTGTGTGTGTGTGTGTGTGATTTATAGTTTTCTTGGAGAGAATTGGTGATCGAGATGGACATTACTAGCTTAGATTTTTCAGTCATTGAGTCAAGACCATTTGATTTTTTCATTTTTAGTATTTTATTTTGGATATGATTTATTTTTTATAATAATTTTTAGTGGTTATGGTTATGTTGGATTTTTTAGTTTATATATCATAGAGGATAGTTTGGTGGATTATTCTATGATACAATGAATTTTTTTAGGGAAATTCACCTCACTATGTATGATATAACAACAATGTTATTCACTTACCCTAGGCCAAATGGAGGTGGGATTCATGGGTCACTCTCATATGAACATACGAACTAGGTGGGATTCCTAATAGGGTAATGTTTTGATAGATCAAAAGTTATCATCTTTCTGTGGATGAGTTGTTGTGTCCAAATGATTGAATCTTCTAATGGATTGGTTCCCCCAGTTTATTCAACAGTAAATGATGGGCCAAAATTTAGTTCACTCGGTGTTGGTGATCTTTGTCTGGGTCACCAAAAGATAATGGGAGTCAGCAACGTAAATGATGGGTCCTCCATGAAATTAAGATGTTAATGTAACAAGTTGACTATCTGGGCTCCACTATAATGGTTTTGTGGGACCATTGGTATAATTGTTGAATTATTATTATTAACTAGTGACCAGATTGGATGACATCCCAATTGACATTGTAATCCCTTTTTTTACTTTTGGTTGGAATAGAATTTGTAACAATGTTCTCCCATTGAAATTATATATAATGTACTCACCATGTAATACTTATGTGTATTATATATTTATTGTCACTTTTCTCAAATGTTTGTGATTAATGATCTTTCATAGAGTGTGTGTGGTGAATTAATTGTGTAATAATATAGTGTTCCAATGCATCATTCCACTATACACTGCCCATACTGGTGGTTTCTATATGACCTCCAGTGTGCTTCCAGGTATGCCAATGTTTATTGACCAATAACAGATATATGGGGTAAAATCATGGGGAGACAATACCCCCATATCAGAGTGTGCAAAAATAAATAAATCACCAATAATCGTCAATAATGGGAAAAATAAATAAATAAATAGATATCCCAAAATAATGTATGAATGGTGACATAAAGCCATACATGACTGATCTCCTACATGGCCAATCACATATGCATAAATAAAAATAAATGAAAAAATTAAACACTAATTGGGACATGGTCTATCACAAATCCCCCACCTTACCATAAATATCTTATTCCTTGTAATATATCCAACTAAATCATATAATACCAACAATTTTCCCAACCTAGACCCACAGTATGTGTATGGATGCTCAGGTGCTGATGTTCCATGGCCATCCGAGCAAGATGTGAGTAAATGAATAAATAGAGAACCATCAACATGGTCCCATACATAACAAATAAATGCATTACAAGCGTTTTTAATATTCTAAACTGATTAAAATAAATTCATAAATTATGAAAAATTAAAATAAATAATCATCATAGACCCTTGTAATTAGGTGAATCTCAGGATCATCCATACCTATAAAATCACATGGTTTTATGAGTGGAAACTTCTTGAGGGATCATGAATTTTGAATATGGTTGAGGGAATATTCTGTAAATTTAACATCAAACCCATAATATGATGATTTTAGCCTCTCAAATAGGTATTTTTAGAATGTCATGGAATTATAAGTTCTGTTTAAGATGATTATAATGTTATAAGAAGGCATACAGGGTGGTTGGAAATATATAATAACACTACTATATCCACGTAGATCCCCCTAGATAGCTAATGAACTTTTACCCCCTCCAGTTTTAGGGGCATCTATCTCCTTTATTCTACTATTTTAGAACGTTATCATGTTTAGAACCACCTCCCACTCCTATTCTCACCCAAGATTGGGTGTGGATTTCAGATCGTATATGGAGGTGAATTAATATATGGTTATCATGTCCTTCTTATGTATCTTCTTTTCCATAACTGCTGAATTATATTTTGTTTTTGATTAGGGATTCTAAGATAATTTCATTGGGGAATGGTTGAATCACCCTTTTATAAGGGTATTTGTATTGATAAACCATAAATAAATCTCATAATTATGTCCATTTTCAACCATTAATTGATTGAGTTTAGATACATCCAAAAAGATTTAATTTGGTGTTTTATATTGTTTTCATTCAAATTTTTAAATGATGAATCATTGGATTTCAGGATTTTTACCCTGGGTGCATTTGGGGCTTTGTTGTGGACCTCCTACCAGTGTTCATGTTATGTTTTGGGTGATGAGGTCACTCATTAAGAATTTAGGTATTGATAATAAATTCTATTAGATTTTTTAAACTGTTAATTAATGATTTTTTTATTAGGTGTCTTGGAATGATTTAAGACCTCATATTTGATGGTGATATCCCGTCAGACATGGACAAATTTGATTTGGACAAGGAAAATATACCTGCCACGATATTTAAAAGTGATGAATCTTCTAATGAGGTAGGTGGTATCATGTTCCTACCTTACATTAAATATTTCTTATTTTTTGTGAAATATGGCTTGTTCTCTCACCACTGAGGAAATTGGGCTAGTTAAATTAGTTTGATTTAATGTTTAAATTTTTAGATATATTTTTAATTATATACTTTATACTAAGTAATTAATATTGACCCTTTTAATCTAATTAATTTTATTGAGCATCGATGGTTAAATAGATAAATACTTGAGTCTAAAATGACATTTGGAAACATAAATTATAACATAATTAAAGTAAATATTCTATATCCATGAACTCTTTTAAATATCTATTCTTTATATTCTATGGAAAGGATGATAAATAGAGGGGTTGGAACAAATTCTTAGTCAGGGTTACTTATAATGGAATATATCATGGATCAATAAGGAATAATAAATTTTGAATGGTAAACAACTGAAAACAAATTCAATTTAATCAATTACTTGAGTACAAAAAATAATATGATCAAAATAAATGACGATAAAATAATATCATTTAAATAGTAACATGACCTTGAATCTAATCCATGAATAATATCAATACAGAAATCTCAAGGAAAATAATAACTAAATTATAAATAAACACAATGCTTCATAACAGACATCATGATCTCATACATCATAATATCTATATCATCAATACTATTATCAAATATATTTTAAAACTATACTAAAATAACGATTTAATTCTAGATTAATAATTTGTCTCATGATACCCACCGATGCATTGAGACACTCTCTATAACTAGGAACCTACCTTAAGTTCTTGTCAAATGTATTCCTTGAATATAAAATGATTGATTTATTCCATAAAAAATATTCCATATCAATAAATATCCATATTGAGTAATTAAATACAGATTATCAATGATTCCCCTTTCAATCATATTATTTTCATATTAAAACACTATATATGAAAATGGTACTCAGTTTTGGAAATAACCTTATCTATAATACTATTAAAATGGATATTTAAGTGATATTTAATGTTCATTGATCATAAAAAAGTAATTGTTTCAATGGAAAGTGAATGCCTGCAATATTAATTAAGAAAATGAATGTAAATATATTCCCCGATCAAATTGATTAGAAACCATCTAGGGAAAGAAGAAAAATTTCATCATTACAACATATCCCCAATTTATTGTAAATAAAAAATTGGATTATAATCATTTTTTAATAGAAATACCAATAAAATCCCATTAAACCATTGTTTAAAAAAACACCATTTTATTCAAAAAATCAATTTTAAAAACTAAAAATATAAAGACTAATGGGAAAAAATTTCATTCAAATTAATCTTGTAATTTTTTAATGTAATATTCAAATAAATGATTTATCACGATGTAGGTAATATTTGGTGTGTGAATAGTACGTTAAACCAAAAATATCATTCACATTATCGGTAAAAAGTAAAAAATTACATTGCTTGGAAAATGACCAGAAAATTCCATTTAAAAAAAATCATAAATGGGAAAAAAATTCATCAATAAATATTTATACATTATTAAAAATTATATTTAAAACATTTTAAATAAAATATAGACACGTAATAAAAACAATTTAAACCGAAAATAGAAATAAATTGGGTTTTTTTAAAAACAATTCTCAATTATTGAAAGTACCAAAGAGATTAAAATTTTAATATTAAATTAAAATCTCTTTAATTCCTATAGGATAACAAAATAATGAGTTATTTCAATGATATATAATAATATGTCATCTTCATAACCATAATCATAGGCAATATTGATAAACAATGAGAATTTAATTTTCAACACTTAACATGTTGGTAACATTTGAATCATATGCCCAATGACAGAACTAACAGTATATGGATACTTAAATCTCTATAAATTTCATAATAATTGTCATAATATATATTCATGGCAGGAATATAAACCACAAAAATTAAATAAGTGGTTAATAATCCTTGTGTCTCAGAGATATAAAAGTGAGATGAAATTCCCTTACCTAATGTTCCCATTTAGTTGAATGTGATTTAACTTCTTATATAATGTTTTTAAACTTGTTAAAAAAATTAACATAACCAAATTAATATTTTTGATATCATATATGATCTTTTAATAAAATCTTATCACTCAGTTTTTAGTAATATTTCATTATAACCTTTGTTTCGGGTGTTAACTACTTCGTTTCCTCATGCATCTTTTATTGTGGAATCTCTAGTTATCATGGTTATGATATAGTTAAATTACCTAAATAATGATATAATTCTGATTATATAACATTTACCAATTATATTAATGATTTTTATTATTCTTTAATTTTTGATATGAAAAATCAATCACATCGCTTTGTGGAGAAAGTAGGTTATATGTATACACGAGCGACAACATCATTTCCTTAATGGGTGAATGTGTAAAAAATTATATTATATATTAATATTACATAATTAATATCTTTCCATATGTAGCATTTATATAATTTATTTCCATCATTATTTCTATTCAAGAGAGTAACTGATGGAAGAAAAATTATATTGGTTTTTATGGCGCAATTCATATGTACTGATGAGAGATGGATTTGTTTCCCATTTGATAGTGAATTATATGGATAAATATTATTAAATTTAAAAATTAAATATATTAATATAAATTATATAATGGTTTTATTATATTTTAAGTTTTAATACATAATTTTATGTAGTAAAATTAGAAATAAAAATAAAGATTTTCAGTAAGACTGTTACCTTATCTTAGAGAAACCACATTTGGATAGATTGTTAGGGACCCAAGGGTTGGTATTTTTGAAATAAAATAACCAATATCATGTGGATACATGTGTTGGGGAGGTATTTTTACATTTTATTTTTGATTCAAACAGATTGAGAAGTGGGAATAAGTGAGGGGAGGTGATTCACTTTAATAATTGAGTAGTGCCATTTTTTTAAATACTAAAAACTATTCAATAATTAGAAGCCTCTATCAATCCATGTGCCTTAAAAATTGATAAATAATGGTTTTTATGGATTATAATGTATTTAAATAACTCTTAACCCAAAAAAAATTCTTTTAACTTGTTACTCCCTTTACCTTCAAGGTTGCAGACTTTAACCATCTTAGTTTTAACTACATTAACTAGTTTTTTATCCAAGAAAATATATTTATTAATTGTAAAATAAAATGAGAAATATTATATAATATGAAACCAATTAATATAAATATTATTCCCAATTTATCGAATTAAAATTATTCTTTTGTGGAAAATAAATTTTTTCACAAATTTATATAATGTGTAATACATTGTTTTAACATTAACTATAATAATTATTTTTTTCTACTTATACTATACCTTATGAAAAAAATAAATTAGAAATTATTAAATAATATAAATTATTATTATTCTAAATATAAATTAAATTTTAACTATTCCAATTCATTAATTTGGCATATTGTAATTTAAAAATAAACCCACAAATCATAGGGAAAATGACTTTTCAAGAAATGCATTTTTCAAGAATTAGATGATCATATATTAACTATATAAATTATAATAATAATTATGTGAAAATAAATTCATATAGTTAGATATAAGGTCTATATATTTCATTTAAATCATGCATCCTAAAAAATTATTTTAAATAATTATAATGGATAAACATTATGCACATAACGACAATTATTAGAAAACCCCAATTTTAAGCCTGAAAATAAACATACAAAAAATAAAATATAAAGAGGATTAAAATATAATTAATTTTATTTTTTAAATATATATAATAATTATTTTTATTTTAAATTAAATTGAATTCATAATGAGAGTTTTAAATGAATTATTTTATTAAAAAGAAATTAAAATTTTATAAAAGCGGTATTTTTCACTATTTACAGAAAAATACATATTTTCAGAGAAATCACAATATTTCACCCTTTGATAACTTTGATATGATGATTTGAAATATTGTTTCTATTTTATAAATTACCATTTCAATATTATTAAAAATTAATTAAAATAACTTTCGAAGAAAATATATTTTTAAAGAATAAAATGACATTACAAAAAATCTAGTGATTTTTTATTAAGAATTTTCCAACATATTGATATTCAGAAATAATATTATATAAAATATTCATAAATTTGTTAAACCTATTTATACCCTCTAATTCAACGACAATTTTTTAAGGGTTATATTAAAATAATATATTTTGCGAGTTGTTTGAGCTCGTTTTTGCATGTCGCATACGCAATCCAACATAATGCTCTTGTTTTAAAATCATATGGTGTAAAACCTGTGATAACCTAATTATAGGTGTTCAATGAATTTGGTAAGATCATCCAATATATTTTCATGGTTTAAACACATGAAAAATTAGAACCCTTATACTCAATGAGATGGTAGAGTGAGGGACCCTTATTTAGAAGAATATTCCCTGATGGATTATCCTTAGTCAGGTCGACAAGGTATTGGTTTTACAAACTGCCCATGGATGATCATGTATATGAAGGTGGTCCTTAGGATAACTCCATATATTATTTTCAATATTACTTAACTCTCTTAGGAAAGGAATCAATGTGTGATCCTATTTACTACAGAAGGCGTAACAACCATCATGGGGTGAGTGATATCCATGGGACTAGGAAGTAGTAAGGGGCCCATGAAGGGTGTTATATTATGTAAATGAATTAAGGTAACTCATTAGATTCTTAATAATGGATTAATCATGAAAATATTTAGTAGTTTCGTGTAATAGAAATTTTATGTGTCCTGTATAATTTGAATCGACCAAATTGGCATGTTGGAAAGATGATCATTAATGATGGGTGTGGGAATTCGACTATCACTTGTGTTGTTTCTTATTTTTATTTTATCTATATTCATTTGTATATAATTATATGTGGATTTCAATGTATTTCTTGGAATCATTGGATATAACAGTGGTGGTTGATTACTAGTAAGGGACTGAGAACCATATTTACATTATTAAAATGTTTGGGGTTCCGATGAATCCTATGTTATGTGATGGGTATAATAATTTTTTAGATACTAGGGTTCCTTTGAAAAACAATGTTCATATGAATACATATGATTCATGGATTCTATTAAGATGAAATCATCACTAGAATACTTATAATTCCTAGATTCCACTATTGATACATCTCTGTTGGAATATATAAGATTGATGGGATTCTACTGATGTAGTGAGGCCATTGTGAATACCATGGGTGTATGAGATTTTAATTGTGATATGAGGTGATTTTTGGGTTAATTACCCCAATAGTAGATGTTAACATGTCATAAGGGAGACATGAAAATACCATTAATCGATGATTAGGACACACCCTAGGATCAGGAGGATGCACCTAGATGTGATGTTGGCTAAGGATGCATGATTTATTTTATACCCACATTAGTGGTATCAAAATTGAGAGGATTTTCCCATTGGATTTATTTGGTTCTCCCTTGTAATCAGTCACATCTGAACATGAGGATTGTCTATATCCTTTCTCCCTCAATAATAATTATATTTCATCATATCTTTGTTGAACACCTTGGTTATATCTATGCGGTTATGAATTTTACAATCAATTTAGTTGGATACATTATTATACCCTATGGTCTGATGCTCATATATCATAGGGTAATTTTCACATGATCTGATACTACGCCATAGAGATTCCCCTTTTTATTAACAATCATTCATTCCTAAAACCTGAATCAGGTATATGTTTGTATGGTCATTCAGGATCATGTGCAAAATGATTATGTGAAATTTTATTTTCTTTCCATATCTTATATATTTTCCCATTTTGAATTTATATTTCACAAAATCATATCACAAGAACTTTTTATGTCTTTTAATAGTTATGTATGAGACTACATTGGGGGTTCCTTACTGGGATATCTATTCACCCTACATGGACCACCACTACACTTTGGTATGCATTTGGTATCCACATTGTGGTGGGAACATGTTAGGTTGAGTCTTATTATTACATGATTGACTATGATAGCATCGATGAGTCAGGTTATTGTAAAAAGATATGGACAAGGGATGTAAGTATGGTCAATGTTTTGTTTTTATTTTATTTTATTATATATTGTTGATTAGGCCATTTAGTGATCAATCCTTATTTGATGGATTGATTATTTTGGACCTCCATTTGATGAATTGTATTTTTTATATATAATGTTTTATCTATCACTTATATTTACTTTTTCTATACTTTGGTTTATATTTAATTATTTTATTATATTGTTACACACTTTTATAGGAGGTTATATTCTCCTCACAGTACCACCTAGATCCCCTCTGTAAGTCAACAACCAATTGTATATGAGGAGGAACACCTGAGGTCATGTTAGTATCTGGTATGGATCACTAATATGTGGTTACCAGGAATATGATTTGAGAAATTGGTATCATATCAGTTTGTTTTTTTTACTATTTTAGGATATGTTATCGATGATTCTTAGTAATGTGTTTTTATTTATAATGGAATCCATATTGGAGTTTCATGGACAACATTTCCAATGATAAGTCTTGTTTAACATGGATTGGATTATTTTAATTAATGTGTGATGTTGCAATTTTATTATTCACTTAAAAGTGATGTACATGATTTTTGGTGGAAGGTTCTGTGGATGTACCGAGTGATGCTCAGTGGGGGTGATGATGAGTAAAACAACGTGTACAAGAGGTGTAGTCACACCAGTAGGTATATACAAGTACAATATTTTCTTTTATTAAACCCCTTGTTGGTGGTTTTCTTATCAATTTAGTAATATTAAATTTTAGTAACAAACAATATGGTGTTTCATATATAGATAGAAATTATATTCTACATAAAAAATAGGTGTTTGGGATATGTTTTGCATGTGATTCTTATTGGGGCTCTCAGTGGCGGACCTAGGGTGTACCTATTACATGCTAAATTATTGTGTAGGAAACATCAATATATATATATATACATATACATATATCAGTATCAGTGACCTGATCATCCATTGATTAGTCTATTTAATAAGTACTTGGGGAGGATAGATCCCTATATTTGGTGATGATATTGGTATATGATGCATGTTCTGACCCTGTAAGAGACCCGTGATAGAGATATTTTCTTAGGGGATCCATGGGATATTCAATAAAATATCATAAAAGATATCCCTTGTGATATGAACCATATGATACCTTAGTTGTGTGTCTGTTAATAGACCCTAGACACCCTAGTGACCATGAGATGTGACTCTAGACTTTGGTATAATTTGTATGTATAGTTTTTCATGAGGGTGACCTACATGAGGGGTTATCCCTAATTGTGAATTCCTTAGACGCACGAAGCATGGTTGCATGCAAGTGTTGTCTAATGATTCCTTGGAGTTGTCATTGAGTTATTTTATTTTCATGATAATACATTAGTCATTATTAAGAGAATCACCTTGGGTGTTAATGTATTTATATCGAGACCAGTTGTGAAGGGTAAGACTATTTGGGCTCCATTCCTTGTTTTGATATCTGCATTTGGTATTCTATGATAAGGTGGTATAGTTTATATTGAAATGTTATTTAAAGACTGATCTAAAGAAGAAAAAATATATTTATGGTGATATTAATTGTATATATTTATAGGTTATCCTACTAGTATTTAGTGATCACACAATAGAAAATTTACATAACAGTATCATCATATATTGGAATTGAGAGAGTTTATTGTGCTTTTGTCAGAGTCTCACCTCAATTTGAACATCATTGTTTTGGAAGAGAGGTT
Organism: Viscum album; assembly: GCA_963277665.1. Classification (NCBI taxonomy): domain Eukaryota; kingdom Viridiplantae; phylum Streptophyta; class Magnoliopsida; order Santalales; family Viscaceae; genus Viscum; species Viscum album. Next base: position 115,270,310 of record OY728161.1, read on the forward strand.
TTTTGAATCCATTACATGTTGGATCATTTTTTATTTTGGGCGTCTAAAATAGGTTACATATAAGTTGAACCGACCATCATGTTTTAAAATTCATATGGCATGTTTCTTGTTTCCAAAATGAAGTCATATCATCCATATCTTTTCCACATATTAATGTGGGTAGATTTAAAACTAAAGATAATAACTTAATCAATGACTGACCAATTCAGATTTTAGATCTACATGATAAGGGTGGATGCATGTTAAAATATTCTTTTTGAACTATGTGCTACTGTAGAGTATATGTGGATAGGTGTGAGGCATGGGAGTTTGAGATGTTGGTGATGTAGAAATGGACTTATATCTACATGGAAATTTTATATTGAGTGATTCCTATGAACATAATGTTTTATTGTGGGAAAAATTGTGACACCATTTTTTTCACAGGTACACATAGTTTTAGAGAATTCCAGTCACATTTTCGGTTCTAGAGGTTTTCAAGAGATATTGTATATAATTTTCAAAAACATATAGAATCATTCATTAGGTACATTTTTGAAATATGGTTAGTATCAACCATACGGTAACTGTGTGAGTGAGGGTGTTTACTTTACATTATCATTCACATGGACTAATAAAGAACTGTCTAATAGTGTGGATATTCTTAGGTAATAGCTTGAGTCAATGTTTGAAGGGTAAAAATGTCCACATGATTCATACATAGATTTACTATCTAGGCAACCCTTCTAAACTTTTTAAAAATGTGATTTTACCCAAAATCGCTCAATCATTTTAACCTAGAATACATACTCATTCCTCTATAAGTAAACCCATCAACCCTACGTATCTCTATAATTATTTTACTTTGGTTTTATTGTGATTTTTAGATGATCATGGTTGATCACATCATGGTATGCAAAGATTTCTTCACATTTTCTCTTCCTTCTTCTAGATTCATCCCCATTATCTATTCTAATCCATGTCATGAAACACTATAAGGGGATTTATAGTAACATTTAGTGTTTAAAAGGATAATTGATGACACTTATTATGGATATGGTGTGTGAGGATAATATCTCTTCATTTCCAATCAATGTTTTTAAGGGAGGCATGATTTCCTTGGATGTCAAGTTAGTTGTCTCTATCAAACAGACTTTATCATGCCATACATTATGTTATTATTTTCTATTTGGTTTTTGTTTATAAAATTAAATGATTTTATGTCCATAGGTGCTAATTTATATTATTCAATGGAAATGGAATTTTTTTCAAATTGGAATTTTCTTTATAAACAATTTTTTACAAATAATATTTTTGATAGAATTACTCAAAGGTGATTTTGAAAAGGAAATGTTTTTTCATAGATGTGTTATGAGAATTTATTGTGGAAAATATTTTTTAAATTTGTTGGAGTATTTTCTTGAACATAGTTTATTTTCATAGATAATTTTGAATACCTTGGGGTACATGTAATTATTTTCACTTATATAGGCCTTATTTGGAGTATATATACTTAAATGGTAGGTTATAATTATGATATGGAGATAGTTAGTTCCCTTGAACATGGATCCCCTATAAGGCCTAGACAAACTATGCTATATAGAGTTCCACAGATTCTTTCATTTTGAACCCCCTCATGTTTTTCTCTGATTTGGTGCTTTTTGGAAGCATTACATAGATGGTTATTCTATGATTTCCTCCTTGGTTTTATGATTAATTAATACATAGATATTTGTCTCTATTTATATATAATGGATTTAATATCATATTCCCTATTTATGTTGTATATTACGTGATTTAAAGAGAACCAAAAGAGAATTTATGAAGATTATTTATTATTAATTGTTTTTAAAAACACTTTATGATGTATAAATAATGGATTTATGGTGAAAGTTATTTCATAGTTTCTTGGTGGTAAATGGAAGTTCCCTGATTATAATGAAAAATGTTCATGTTTGATATTTATTTTCATGTATTTTGGGATGGTGTTGAAGATATGTCATATAGAGTTTGGCACAAGGAGTTATGGATATCTTTATTTTTGGAATTTAGACTATTATAAATTTTTCCTATTTTTCCTTATTCATCTTAATCATATATTTTATCTCACTTATGAGTTGTTATTATATCATTAGAACTGTTGTTCCTTGATTTATTAGGTTAATCCCACATTTTATTTTGAGGGTTTAATTGTTCCCAGGATTGTGTATCTATACCCAGGAGATTGTCGCCTTCTTTTATAGACCACGAATTCACATCAGGGCTTGTGGGGAGTCAATTTGGTTTACGTTTTAGGTTAACTTGAGTTGGTTTTATATACTTATCAAACGATTCAAATCATATTCAAATATAATCCAAAGGTTCTACTTGAAACGATACATCAGTATGTATTCATGGTGAGCCATGAATGGATTATCCAACATCAATCTTGCTCTTTATTTCTAAATAGTAGGTTCTTTAAACTTTTCCCCTCTCCAACCACTTCATCTCATATATAAACTATTGTGAAACATTCTTTGAATATAAATTATCACATTTCCTAAATCTAGGAAAAAACACACCATTCATCAACTTTTATGAATCACTATTATAAGTTTTTATATGAAAAAATATTATAATAATATGTCATCAAGTAATATCCAATCATCGATATCTAATTTCAATTTATAATATAAACATATTTATCATCTATTTACACAATTCACAACACATATAGACATGTTTATATAATCACGAAATCATTACTAATTGACAAAAAAAATTAATTATCATTACACCATATCTCTTTAGGATACAAAATAATAATATGACAACTAAAATAATTGAAAAAAATTAAATATAGTAATTATAACTTATTATAAAAAAAAAATTGATTACAATAGGCATAGGAAATTAGTGGAATCTCTAAATATAGGTGAATGATAAAATTATCGATATGAGATAAAAATTAATACAAAACTGATATAAATTAATAATGATTTGATATTACAATCCAAATATTATTAATCATCAATGATACATTCACCAAAATTAATAAAAACATAAATGACGATATATTTTAAACATTAATAAATAAATTAATATTTCTTTTAATAAAAGGAATGAAGTAAAATTTACCTATAATAAAAATATAGGATTTGATTCCTTTTTAGGATAACAATTTTATAAACATATCAATGTTTGAATGGTTGTCAAACCATGGATTCCTTTCAACAACTAATCTATCTCCTCAGTAAATTGAAAACAAATATATTATTCATTGTTGAAATTTGAAATGGATTGAAAATTAGAAGATAAATTTTCAAGTGTTATGATTGTAATTCCTCCTTGATTCAAATATTCATTCTCCCTGAATGAGTGGATCTAGATGATAGTCTTGGTCATATAATGTTAATAGTAGAAATTGACATTAGCAGTTTGGTAGATTGAATTAAAGATTCATATATTTTTATGGTCTTTATATTGTCAGGTCTTAAGTTCATTGGAAGGGAGGTCGATCCTAAATTTATATGGGGGGATGTAGGTGGTGTGTCTTATTTAGAAGATATATGAAATAAACAAACAGTTACTATAGGGAATAGATAGTCAATAAACCCAAATATTGTACCATCATAAAAGTAGAAGGTCAATGTAACCAGTTTATCGGTTAGAACCCGCTAAATAAGGTGGGTGAAACCACTTGATGATGTGTTATGAAATCATTGTGTTTAGTGATCTATATGGTTGTCTTGTCACACAAATACTAAAATTCATTTTTAGTTATGATGAAATGAAGTGATGTAGTTTTTAACCTATAGATATAAGACTCAAATTCTAAACCATGAAAATAATCATGTTTCAATAATTTATTTTATTCTATCATATGTTTTCATGAATAATATTTGATTTGGGAGTAAATATGTTGGAGTAGTGTGACTCAATTAAGTGATTAAGGTGATTATTACATCACTATTTTGATACATTGATGTTTGGAATAATTCTGTTATAAACATACCTTTTCAAATGTGGATCTTGTGACCACACTTCCAGTGGGTGAAATTGGTGCAGGATACTCAACATAAATATTAGGCCACCTTATTGAAATTTTACTCACAAAATATAAAATTAAAAATTGAACTATTATATAAAATTTTTTCTCTTATATATAAACTAAAAATATATTTTTTTAACCACTAAAATAAATTTTTTACTAATTTTTTTCATATTCATTCTGAAAATCCATGGTTTCTTTTCCAATCAATATTATTTTCATTATATATATATTTTCCAACAAGAAAAGTTTTATAAGTAAAGAATTATTTTTTGTAATAATCATTCAACTGGAATTGGGTCTAATATTCTAAACAAGAAAATACATATCAAATGCATCATATATTTCAATAAAAATTAATCTAAAAATATTAGCATGATTATTATATTTGATACAATATCAAATGAAATTATCTAAACAAAATTATCCCAATATATTGAAATTATCTCATCATGTCCATAGGAATATCAACAATGAAATAGGTAGGATTGTTTCATACTAATTTTAATATTATTTAAAATTTCAAATTCACTTAAAATAAAAATATTGAATTATTGGAAGTGGAAAATATGTGTGATGTTATAAAATGGTTTAAATTATTTTTGAATTATATTCAATTTCTCACATTCATCATTATAAAGCATAAATATATGAATACTATGATCTTATTACCCACGAAGTCTAACAATTTATTTTATGTATAAAAATTTTTCATGTAGAAAATAAATTTAATTGAATATTATATAAAAATAAACTCATAAATACTTAATTAAATTTAACTAAACATTTTTCAATTAATTTATAATATTTTTAAATTGATTTCAACAGTTTTTTTCATATACTTCGTTTGATTGAAATTATTTTCAATATCATCAGTTTATTGAAACTACATTTCATGATAAAAATAAATACGAAAAAATATATTTTAAAAATTGGATATCATTAGATAATATATAATGAAAATTAATATGTTTCAAAGAAAACTTCATTGGAATATATAGGATGGATCTCGAGAGGAATGTGATTTTAGACCTATAGTAATATCACGATCTAGTTATGAGAATCTTGTGCAATGATCTAATTTCGTCTCATATTTTCACTCTCTATTATGGATTCATTCAACCTAGTGAGGGAGTGATCACTAAACAGGGTTTTCACCAAAGAATAAAATAAAGGAACCTTATATGTGAATTGTGGGTTGAAAAATTTGATATCTATAAGAATTTTATTCATGGAAGCACTACAGGGATCAAAACCGCTCCCTAATTGTGCATGTAAATTACCCACATGGATGGATAATGGGAACTTCCCAGTGATTACAAATTCTGTTTCTATTAAAAAAAGGATTGATATGTGTTAATTATCCATATATCGGCACATTATTTACTATAAAGGTGATATGCCTTGGTTGTTACCTGGTCTCATGGCATGTATCTCACTTCGGCAGGGTACTAGAGATTGGAAATTAATTCTGTTAGTGAAAGGGTATTTCCACATTTTCCTTAGGAATATGGATGAATTCGGGATTTCCAAGAGTTTTAGGAATCTTTATCTCCAACCTGGAGTAAGGATTTTATATTAGGACACCAATTTCAATCCCTTCTTGGAAAAAAATTGTCAAGTTATATTTGGATTCGACTTCATGGATTAAGATCAGATTCATGGCATCCCAAAATACTGAACGACATTTCCTTATGCATTGGAATGCCTATAAAATTGGACCAATTCACATTAAATGTATCGTTTGGTCTATATTCTAGGATTCAAGTTGAGGAATATTTAGACTCCATGATTCCAAAAGCAATCAAATTCATTGCTAATGATCAAAAAGTTGAGGTAAAGGTTGAATATGAGTAAAAACCCAGCATTTGTAAAGTATGTAAAATGGTAGGGCACTTTTTTTCCAACTATAGGGTTGTATAAAATTTGAAAATGCCTCCTATAGATACAAATTCATGGAAGGAAGTGTCTAAATAGAAAAAATGGAAAATAATTAACACCTAGAAGGGAGAACCTTCCCAGAAGAGGTATGAACATATACGAGTTAAAAATAAAGTTCCCCATATAGCCACTAACAAAAATAACTCATGGGAAAATCATGTTGAGTTAGAATAAAAATAGGAGGAAGGGGACATGTTAGATTCAGTGTTTTCCCATGATTTATTAAATTTCATCACCTCCATTTAGTCTAAAAAAGAAAATGTTGATATGGATATTAATGAGCCCAATTAAACTAAGGAGACAACTGAAATTCATACATTAGGGACTTATAAATTTATTACAGACAACAATAATCCAAATGCATATTTTTTAGATCCCTCTACATACATGTCTTTTTTAAATATAGGAACTTGAAATGTTAATCTCACTATTCTGGTCCCCACTATTGACAGAGTTGTTACTATATCTTCTAAATGTAATTTCAATGTGAACTTGGATGGACACTTGACCTCATCTATATAACAAAACAATAGTGATGGATCTGTGACACCTCAGCCTACTCCCTTCAAAGACACTTCATTTTCTGAAGGTAGCACAACCTAAATTTCAGCAGATCCTGTTACTCAATCAAACCTAGATAGAGCAGCAGATAAGGTCAGTTCTACCAATAATTTTTTTTAGAAAATAGTTTAGTGAACCCCAAAAATAATATTCATTGAAAATCAGAGCCTAAAAAAACTTTTAATCCTGTCCATATGAGCACTCCATTAAATGAAAATATTAATGGATGGACCACCAGATAGTCCACCAAGAAGAAGAAGTTAGGGGGAATTAAAGGGGGTCTTCCACTAGATGCATGTTTAAACGAATAGTATATATTTGATCTTCCATGTAGTAAAAAAATATGACACTAACAATTCCTTTTATTGGTTTATTCATGTACATAAACCTAAATTTCTGGGTATCATTGACCATAAAAAATGTTTCTCTCCTAGTATTTCCAGACTCGAAAATAGTAGTTATATATTTATTAGAATAATTTGTATTACAGGAATCACTGACACCTTATGGGTCTTTTATAATAGTTATATTTTTTTGGTCACTACCATCAATGTCGACGATTAGATTATTACATCTGAGGCTGACATCATGAATACTCATTTTTACTGCTCCTTTGTATATGAGAAAAACACATATCAAGAAAGGAGGATCCTATGGAAGAATATTGAGTCCATCAACCTTAGAATTCATAATCCTTGGATAATAATTGGATAAATTAATGACATCATTTTACCAAGTGAAATATTGGGAGATGTTCATCATACTATCTCCTCAAAGGACGAAAAAGGTTTCATGGATGAAAATAGTCATATAGAAATCATCCTCATTGGATTCATGTATACATCGTATATAAGAAAAAAACATCGAATGGTTGCTTGAAATCATGATAAATCCTTCTCAAATGGTCATGATATATAGGAATTTAACACTATTTCCACCATTACCACATCAATAATATACTCCGATCATCATCCCATCTTGGTTATCCTCATCGCTGTAGATTCTAAACAATGATTCACAATAAGATTTAATAGCGCATGGCTCAATCACATTGATTTTTGTAAGATAGTGGCTGATTGTTGGAAATTAATACACTGTGGTAATGATTCCTTTTCTTGTTCGGTGAAGATTAAAATCTTAATAAATAATGTCTAGAGTTGGTGAAACTACAACTACAATATGATGGGGAGTAATATTGTTTCTCTTGAACACAAGATTAATCAAATACAATCAGAGGTCACATATTCTAAATTTGAGGTGAATATATAGCATGAAATTTATCTTACTTCTAGGATGAATGATATTATTTTAATCAAAAAAATTATTCCTAATGATACATTCAATGTTAAATGGAATAATGAAGGAGATTAAAATATTAAATTCTATAATTCTTTCAAATATACATGAAGTCTTGTAGGCCTCTCAGGTTTCTCAAATATAGAGGTAAAACCATTAACAGTGATGAATGTATTGTTGATCATATTGTTTACTATTTTACAAATTTTTCCAATGGTCATCCTCTAAACAAATATCCATAGAGAGGAATTATCTCTAATAAGGTCAGTGATGAAGACAATGTTAGACTAACTAGAAAACTGCAGGGAATTGATATAAGAGATGCATCATTTTACCTGAAGCCTGTTAGTGCACTAGGTACTGATGGATTCTCGAATTCCTTCTACCAATTTTTTTGATTTTATTCATTATTATGTCTTCATAATTTATAGAAACTTTTTCTGCAGATGTGTTTTAACTTGCAAGATTAATTCACAATTCCTTACTCTTATTCCCAATGTAAAAAATGATTCTAAAGACCACCTTTTCAGACCTATTTCTCTCATCAACAATAGCTATAAAATTATTACTAGCCTTCTATAAAATAGGCTCAATAATGTTGCATGAATTTTTTTTCTTGGAACTAGTTTGGTTTTGTGAAAGGAAGAACGACGTAAGACTTCATTAGCAAAAACTATGAATGTGTCAATATTCATATAAAAAACTACCATAGGAGGTTGTATTTCTCTCAGATAAATATCAGAATGGTGTTTGACAATATGTATTGTGGTTTTATTTACAAAACTATTCACAAATTTGGATTCAATTTCAATTTTGTGAACTTAGTGAATGTCCTTTTTGAGTCTTCTCACATTTCTGCGCTTGTGAATTGTTTTAAAAATGGGTATTTCAAATGCTTAAAAGAATCCAAGAAAGGTGATCCTATCTCTTCCATTATTTTCTCCATGGTAGATGATTTTTTGAGAAGAAATATTACACATATAAAGTAAAGGGGAATAATCACACCTATTCATACTTCAAGGAATCATGATGCATCAACTCATCTTTTTTATGCTGATGACATGATCATTTTTGTACAAGGAGGAAAAAAGAAATATTCATAATCGGAAGAAGGATATTTCTCATTATGAAGATGTTTTTGTGTAGTCTATCAGTTGGAATAAATTGTTCCTTTATTTTAGAAAATGATATACTACAAATAGAATTACTCTGTTCTTAATGAATCTGGGAATTTAATAAAGCCCGATTCCAATGAAATTTCATAGATTCCTCCATTTTAAGGGAAGGCCTAAATCCATAAACTTCATTAAAATAGTTTATCATGTAAATAAGAACTTGTCTTCATGGAAGGGGAATTCACTCTCTACGGATGGTAGGATATGTCTAGTTAAATATTTCATTTTCTCTAAGTTTGATCACTCTTTTGTGATATATAGATGGCCAATCTCTCCCATAAAACATTTAAAAATATGAATTAAGAATTTTATAGGGAATGGTAGCATGATAGAAATAATGTTGTTCATAGTTTTCTGGACTACCCGCTACAAACCCATTAACAAGGTTGTTATGGGAATTAAAAATATTATTTTTTTCAATGAAGCATTGAAATCTGAGTTTTTATGGAATCTTCCATATAGTGACTCAGTGGCTCTTATATTTCTAAGAGATAAGTTCATTGAAAAATTGAAAAAGTGAAGTAATTAAAATATGGGATCTTTAACTAGTCAACCATCAAATCCACTATTATGAACATCATGTCTCGCTCAAGGTGGATTTCTTAAATGAATTAATATACTAATTTTTGGCAAGATAATTGGATGGGAAAACTACTTATCAATTCTATTGGTCCATAGAATATACCTCGAAAAAATACTATATCAATCCATGAATTTATGGACTCTCCCACTTTGGATTTTATTGATAAAATCCACATACATTTGAACAATTATATATTTTCTCCACATATATATACTATTTTATTGGAATTTCCCAGAAACGACACTATAGAAACCAAATGTTTTTACCATTCTCGTTTTGATTCACCTGTTGACTTATCTTGGATAAAAAAATTAATAAACATTGGATAATACCATCAAGGATAACCCTAATTTAGAGGATTGATCATAAAAACTACTTACTATTATTTACATACAACGTTATTTCATTCCCTTATGTTCTAGGTGAAGGTCCTTCAATCAACAAATTAATGATATTTCACATCTATTCCTATCATGCGCCACTGCCTCAGATTTATGGAAGACACTCAAATATACTTCTGAAATCCCACTACCTATTCTTCCCAATGTATCAGAATTGTTGCAACATTATACAAATATTCATTCCTCCCCTCAAATTAATAATTTGTTCTTTGTAATTGTAGCTGAATGGAGTCAAATTATTTAGAAAAATAGGAGTAATATTCAGCTTCCGTAGATAACTATACATATATAGGAAGATTTATCCCACCTCATCACTACAACAAATGATACAAATTAAATTAAGACTGTCCACTACTGCCACTTGATGTAGGACTACATGGTTCTCAGAATAATAGAGATGGTTGGTATGTATATGCTGCTCAAATGGACGCAAGATGTATTCTGGAGGGCCCCTCTTTAAGGGTGGATTAAAATCAAAGTAGATGGAGCATCTAAATGTAGTCCCAGTCCATCTGTTTCTGCTGTGGTTTTAGGGATCACAATGACAAGATCATTGGATGTTTCTTCAGAACCTATGTAATCTCCCCATCTTTAGAAGCTGAAATGAACTATTTGATATATTCTCTTCAATATGAAAAAATCAATGGTTTGGATAATCTTCCTCTTGAAATCGATTCTACCACTATTTTTCAATCCATCTGAAATGAAGTGATTCATTTATTTTGTAATCTGACTGATTAGTGGATGAAATTTCTTACAAATCTTTTAGAGCTCATCTTCATTGTCACACTTGTGTACAAAGAAGAAAAAACGGTGCTGGATGGGATCATGAATAGAGGAATCAACACTGATATCACAGGTCTTGATGATTTAACTTCATTTTTGAATCCACTATATGAGAATGATTGTAATTAAATATCTACTTTTTTACTCTTGTAAATTTATTATTTTTCAATAAATTTATCTTGGACTTTTGGGCCAAGACATCCACCTTTCAGAAAATAATAAGGAATTAAATTATTATAACATACATTATCTAATGTAATGAAAAAAATTATTATATATGTAAAAAAATTAACTTCCTCTTTAAAAATAACATCATAAAAGAAATGGTCAAGGTTTTTAATGGAACATTTATTTTTTAATTATTCAATATTTTTCAATCTAATATGTTCTTACACCTATACATTCATCAAAAATATGTTAATATGTGATATTATCAAATTTAAAAACATAATATTCTAGGTTAATTTCCTAAATCATTCATTACAACATCTTTCTCGAAATCATATACAACAATTATAACTATTCTATATGTAGATATAACTATATAGTTTACTTAATGATTAAAAATATAATAAATTTTCCTAAAAGTAGGATTTTACAACAAAATTAAATAATTGTTTTCCATACACAACAAAATGAATCATGATTCTACAAAATTCTTCTTAATAAAATTTAAATATACCCAAAGAACTACTTCTAAAATTTATGATAAAATTTATATATATATTATTTATATTATTGAACATATTCAACAAAAGGGTAAATTGTAACTTAAATTTAATGTTTCATATGATGAATAAACTCATAACATGTCATATGTTTAATGTCCTCCAAGAATTCATGTATAATGAATGTATATCTAACTTATAAGTTAAATCCTTATAATTTTTATGAGTGTAATGGATGTTTATATCATCATCTTAAATGTGATGTGTCATACGATAACATGAATGTGATGTGTCAAATATTTTGTTTCATTTTTCTCTTTCTAATATATTGGGTGTTTGTATCAATATTACTATCAAATCATATAAAATAAAACATAAATTCATGAAAATAACATAAAAAATATTTATGGTTAGATCAAGACAAGGTCCATGTCATTACATTCTATGTCTATCAATATATCATGATTTGTTAGGATATATAATTCTATGTACACTTTCCTAAAATATTTATTTTTTGATATTTTTTATTCATTGATATGTTTTGTATTATGTGATGTTATATTGAATTGTTTAGAACAAAATGGTTACTAGGGAAATAAAATTAAGTAAAATACCATAAAAATGAAATATTATATTATGAATGATTTAAAAGAAAATATTCATAGTTGTCTAAAATGGTATAGCCTAAGGGTATCCCCACAAAAAAACTGAGCTTACAATCAGGTTGAATTTCATGACCAATTCCCTCTAAGAATTCCACAATGAGGGGAGAGAGATGACGACCCCAAGTCCTGCCTCGAGTAGACATCGATTTTATGACTAGAAATGAGGGTATAAAAATATCACAGTATGTGAAACATTACCCTATAAAAAAGAATGAAAATTGTTATATAACATGAATAAACCAAAATAAACCCAATGACCTAATATTAATGAAATCCAATACTATCCAACAATACATAAATAAATTATAAATGATACATATGAAAGTCTACAAGATAAATAACAAAACGAAAAATATACAAAAGTGACTCAACAATAGCCCAAACCCATCTATTAATTTCCATATTGAACCCCCAATGTCCTCCTGGAAACATAAAAAATATTATATTTACATAGGGTGAGAATAACAGGTATACTTAGTAGGGACATAACCAAGATTTCAGGTTCACATGTGAAAAGAGATTGCTGATGCACCGGTGAACAAAAAGTAGAACTAATAGGTAGATACATAGATCATCTAACCAATCCCAGCCTCACCATGGCTCACTCACTAAATAAGCCATCTAATATAATAATATATAATCGGGATCATAAAAAATAAAGGATACCCATTACCTCTTCCCCAAACATTTTCTACTCTTATACCCCAACATTGAACGTCCTATTCTCCCATTTCTTTCACATATGTCACATAACATCACATCCAACCTATTGACACCTGGGACACACATCACATGACATGACATCCCATCCCATCCTGTCCATATAAACCTAAACTACACATCACATTATATGTATAACTAGTGTATTAGGGTATCATGATTGTGAAGGGATTCAAACTTGTTCCCTCCTCCTACCATTCCGGACCACACCACATATCTTGTCGCATCACATCATATCTCACTGAAAGCTACTAAATCCAACACATAACATCTCGCCCGAAGAAATGTGGAACAACACATCACATTTTTTCTAAAGACACCTAGTCCAAAACAACATTTCACACACACAGACACCTCATCCAACACATCAAAGATTAAGGAAGATTAAGGTAGAGAGGGTAGTCATCCATCCACATTTATAAAATCTTGGATGTTCGGGAAACACCCAAAACACATCACCATGAGGCATCAGTATGGTTATCCAACTATGGTGGGTCATGTATTAAATAATTGAAAAATACATGGTATATAGAGAGAACATAATACCCAAACTATGGGTTCACATCAATAACACTTGCACATATCTGATCACAACAACATACCACACATCAAACATCACACTTTCTTTCATCACAATATGAATCTCCACACAACAACCATATAAGCCACAAAACATTTACCACTTTTAGATATACGTTTCCCCACATTTATTCATTATCCATTTTATTTAACATTAATTTATTCACTAATTTATTCTATTCTATCAACGAATTACCACACATCTATTACTTGTCCATAATGTTTAATTACATTCCTATTTTGTTTATTTTATCATCATAGTTAATACCATGCATAAAAATTAAACTATATCATGCAATACATGCTACAAATATCATAACACGAACAAACACCAAGACAAAATGACACGTCCACCATCTTCATCACGTTACATTACCCAATCCATCTCACTGATCAACCATCGCATGACATTATCAGCATATATCACAACAAATCCAATGCTCCAAAATCATAGTGCCACAACTTCTACCCCAAACCAAAATTCCCCGACCTCAATGCCACACACAGTGCACCAAAACATTTATGCCATAACATATATGCCTCTACCTCTCCACCACAACCTCTATTCCATAACCTCTACTCCAGCACCACCACACTAAAACCATTTTTCTATAACTACTACACCAAAACATCAAAAAACCATCCACACTGTGTCTATTATAACCAACCACAATGAAACCCACACACCACACAACCAATATGATCACTAATATTTCCATAAAACACCCCAACCATGCAGTGAAACCACAAAAAGCACGAGAATAATGAATATCAACAAAACCAACTTCCATAATTATCAAAGAGAATGATCACATATATTCTTTTTTAGCATTAGTTTTATCACAAAAAATAGATATCCATGGGAAACTAATTATTAACATAATATATGTTCTTTAACCTTTTATCTAGGTTTTGATAAAAAAACAAGGTTAATTATATCCTAACAACTTCAACACAAACAAGTCTCCCAACTATTTTTATTAACAGAAATGGAAACATGCATGTATAATGATATGTTTAACACATATGAAAGTGTAAATGCATGAAACAAATACCCAGACCCATCAATTCTACACATTATAATTAATTATCTAATTATTCCGACCCTTAAAATCCCACCGATTCTTAGAAAAATAATACAATTATCACACACAGAATGTAAACATGTGAGAACAAGGATTCCCATCCTCAAAAAATATTTTTGATCTTGATGTGCATTGCATGGCTATGAAGAAACCCCATAGAAAAAAGAACCGTAAAAGAAACTCTTGGATTGATCTACGTCTCACAAATTTCTCTTCAAAAACAAAACCCAAACATACCCTAATCCAAATACACACCACTGTAGCTGATATTTTAATAAGAATGGAATGAAACACAAGATAGAGAGAGAAGAACTCACTATAGAATGATGATGGGATTCCTAGGATTGATCCCCACTGAAGGAATCACATGATGACTAGAAAGACATCATTATCAAACATGAGATCAGTGGAGTCACATAGTATTTGAGAAATACCTGAGGATTTCACCCATTAATGGATTATTGAGAAATAAATTTACATGGTGTGTAACCCTTACATGTTCTGTAAATGTAGAGTTTTAATTTTTCCTAAAAAAATTCCTCAAAGGATTTAAAAATTAAATTTATTACTCATCATGAACCGACTTTACTGAATCCAAGAACCTTCCTTACACTTCATGTAAAATTTATAATTTCATTATTTCTCATGCCTATGGCTATTAGAAGCTCGACTCCCCCATACCACTCTAGGTCTCAACCTAGTACCTCAAAAACCAAAAAATAGAAAAGTAAAAAATGGGGAGGACACTGAAGTTTAGAATATAAACCTCTCAAATTATTCTCACCCTCAAGAATCCAAATTAAGTAATAGAAGGAAAGGGATCTTAAAAACCACCCACATTATGCCTCTCAAGGATATCATCACCATTTTACATTTCCACCAGCCAAACATTCCAACCAAAACACCCACAAAACACACTACAAAACCCCATCACCACCTATCACAATGCATAAAATGAAAATATTATTTACCATACACAGACAACACATGTACCAAATCAAAATATACTAAAACTAGGATGAAAAACCGTACTGAAAGAGAATATAGATTAGAGAATATCATCTTCTAAGTAATGTACTATCCTCTACGGTTGGCACTAACTCATCCACGCAGTTTAAATCATGTCAGGGTATAACGCATCATGATTAATCTAGGTCCTCCCCTTTTTATACATCAAAAAATTTATCCCACATCACACAATACAGAAACCACACATTTATTATCATAAAAACATCCAAACATCACATCAAAATCAAAAATGGGTGAAGCAAAAAATAAAACAAATATGGGTACAGGGAATACATCTACATCTATCACTCCTGGGTACTCTCCTACAAGACACTATGTCCCCACAACACCTGAACCAAGGGGATGGCTCAACAAAAATAGGCTTCTATCGATGATCCTAGATATCTACTCACTAATCCATGGATGTCGTTTCATATTCCATATCCAAATATTCCCAGTCAATAATGTTGGAGTCACTATGACAACAACATCAATGTTGAGACATGTGGAATATGTAGTGGATATTTTCCAACAATGGTGACTACACCATATGATATTGTACCTTTCAAAAACACCCCAATACTTGAGTTGTCCCAAAAAAACATGACAATGCATAATTTCCCTAACAAACATCCACTACCTTCATAGATGGGAAACCTTCAAGAAAATGTGGTATCAAACCTCGATCCCTAGGGGCCTAAACATATGATCAACATATGCCATCAGACAGTTCTGTTCCACCCTCATCTACTCACAAACCAATTATATTTTCTCGATCATAATATATACCACATCAAGATCATGAACTACTGACTCTCCAACATCTGTCTAGAATAACTGAGAATAACACAACCACCCATAAAATGACTCAAAAAGAGACATAAAAATGTATTAGTGATAGATACTTTTGTATGTATTCTCATCAAAAGGAAAGTGTTGTTCCCAATATCCACCAATGTCCATGATTCATTCCTTAAATATATCCTCCATCATTTGGATGGGCTGCATAATCTGTTCATCTATATAAAGGTGGAAAGTAGTGTTAAGGTGAAACTGAGAGCTAAAATCAAGCAAAACTATTCTCCAACATCATGAGGTAAAACTAGGATCCTGATAAAATATTATGATGCATAGTATCCTGTGATTATAATCGACATCATCCATATAACACCATGAAAAAAAATCGATGACACTCAACTCAGGGATCACTAGGAAGAGATCTGATTTCCCCAGTCAGTCCACTATCACCCAAACAACATCACATCCTGCCAGAGCACATGGTAAACCTGTGATCAAATCCATTGAGATGTCCTCCCATTTCCACTTTTGGGATGTCCTTGGAATGCATCAACCATCCCCAAACTTGGTTATCCACCTTTAAATTTATAGAAACCATAATATTTTTCACAAACACCACCACTGAACATTTCATCCCTGGATAACAAATTTATCACCACATGCAATGAAATATCTTTTTCCATCCAAGATATACCACTAAAATTTGAATGTGAAACTAATGAAAAAATTCCTCGTTAAACACTATTGGAACAAACAATCTATCATGAAATAATACCAAGTTCCCTCCAACATCCATCCATAGCACCATAGCATCACCGTGTCCAACATGATCACACATCACCTCTTCCTCTGAGACTCCCCACTAATAATCATCCACCGGCTACATCAAAGATGATTCCACAATAATATAAAGAAGGAAATCACCACCACTAGTGTCCCCATTGAAAATTTCCTTACTATAAGTTCCTCTATTTATTTCTAAACAACATAATATTCTCGAACCACATCCTCTATGGACTTCCGACTTGATAAATTGGTAACTAAGTTACCCTTCCTTTGGGTGTAAGAGTTCTATATATTTTAATCCCAAAGGAAATACATCGACCTCTTATAGAATAGATTCATATACCACTGGGAGAAAAAAATATCTCAGCATGTTTTGGTCAATAAAAAACACAAAATGCTCGCTGATGATGTAATTTTTCAATAGATTTAGCACGAACATAACTGTTTCCATCTCCATATCAAGGGTGGCATATTTATGCTCGTGGGTACATATCATTCGAAACCCATAAGAGATCACCTATCAATATTTTATCAGAACACATCTTAATAAAAAATAGAAACATCACAAAAAACCTCAAACAACAGACCATCCTCAGGGAAAAAAGCACTAAAGCACTAACAAACTTCCCCTTCAGGTAACATAATGCTACATGTCACTGATATTTCCACATAAAAGGTTATTAATTTAATTCAACACTTTTATTAGTGATGAAACTCAAGATAAATTTATTTCAAACCTCTAACAATATCTTGAGAGACCAATAAAATAGTGTAATTCTACCAAATTATTTGTTTTCTACCAAGAAAAAACTACATCAACCTTCGAAAGGTCCATTCCCACACCCTGTTGAGGAACTAAATTCACAAGGAAACACAACAATCATGTATAGAACTCAAACTTGAAAAACATCCCATAAATATAATTGTATCTAAGGACCTACAAGAAAATATTAGATGCTTGATATGATCCTTATTTTATGTAAAATATACCATGTTAGAAACAATTAAGAGGATGATTAAATAGTCTATAAAATCATACAATAAAGAGTTCATAAGCCCCATCAGCACGACTAGGGATTTTCTAACACCAAACAATATGACTAAAAACTCATAGTGTCTATACCTATATTTGAAGGAATTATCTTGGATATCATCCTATGTTACCATCAACTGGTCATACATGGATTATATAACGACCATAGAAAACCGTCTAGCTTCTCTTGACTGGTTAAATAGATTATGAATACTAAGAAGAGGGTACAAGTTCTTAACTATTACCTAATTCATCAATTGGTAGTCTTTAAACAACCATAGAATAACATCCCACTTATTAAAAAACAATATTGGGGATCCCTGTGATGACATATTGGGATAGATAAAACCCTTATACATCAGATCATCCACCAATAGACATAACACACACAACTTCATTGGATCAATCCGATAGGAATCCCTTGAGACCAGAGATACATCAGGAAACAACCCTATCTATAACTTGATATGATGTTTATGGGTTAGGGTTATATCATCATATGGTAAACCACTATGAATTACTCTATAACCTTGGGATAAACCCAAAAATGTGCCTCAGATGATAAATATTCTAAATAAGAAATAGAGTTTCCACATGCCTACCACCCAACTGATAACCTTGCTTTCCAATGAACACCACTTGCTGACCCTCCACATCAATGAATAGGACTATACTCCATAAAAATTGATGACTACATGAACATAATATACCGAAATCCATTCCATGGTTAATATTGTATGGTTGTGTCCATAATTAGAAGAATTCCCCCACTAACTGGTGCTTCACCAACATTAGTCTACATCACCAGCACAAATCAACAAAGAAGTCATACCTTAAACAAGTGTAGACAAAACTAAGAGAATTATGATCCTCTCAACATCTAGTACTAATATATGGACCAAATTGGAACAACAAACAAGTGTGAGGCCCATAAATCAAAAACAACAACACAAAAGAGTAGATGATAATCTGATCATAACATGATCAACTCCCATATCTAAAGGTGATGATGCCTCTAACACATGTGTCTGACCACATCTATCTCCTCTTCCTCTTTCCACCAGTATCCATGTCCTGACTCTTGATTAGGACCATAAAAATAAGGACTATCATGAATTTTTTTTTCTCCAACTCCACATGATCTCGATTTCTGAAAAAAAAGTTGTCCCTACCACATAAACTACCATAGAGGAAAACGCTACGGTTGAAATGGGGACTAATCACCCATCTATAACTGAACTCCCTAAGAGGTGGGAAAAAATGATTTATAGTTCAAATATCTCTAGTAAATATGGAATCTTATTTAAAATCCCCCAGAATGCACTAAAAAAATCTTATCCCTGATAGTCACGAAAGAAACTACCCTGGTCAGTTCTCGGCCAAACATCACCATGAATACCTGAACACCCAAGGACCACTATGTGAAGCAAGACGCCCTAAATATCTTTTATGGAAACTATATTATGTCTCAAATCATACGGAACTTATCATCTTGATAATATTATACTACTTATACACCTCTTGATACATCAAGAGTGTAAATAGAGTGTTTGTATATCTAACAACTAGGTTTAAACCCTCCTATAGACGTTGTGATCTAGACTCCTCATATAGAAAAACATCTATAGAAAATTGAAGGAGCCCCTAAAACATATACTAAGATATTTTACACGAATAATCCATTGATTAAGAGAGATAATATTCTATAAATTGGCCCCCCTAATCATTGATGACATAATAGTTTCCCCGAATTACCTTTAAAACTACGGACACAACACATATGTTTCCATACATTGACCTAGAAACAGTGTCCAAAACTGATAAACGAACTCCTCTCATACGGATAACTTCCAATGGAACCCAAAACTCAGATCATGATTGGATCAATCCAAAAGTGATATTGATTTCCTCCATCTAGTGATCCATCTCCAGACTAGTGACACTCCAATCAAACTGACTCAAACTCTACCAATTGACTTCACATAAGACCAACTACCATGACATATCTTTCTATGTTGGTCCAACCCTCCATTTATCTACCCGATTATCCAACCAAACCAAAAATTCTTAAGAGACTCATGGATGATAAATAAGTTCCATTCCTAAAAACATGGAGAATATCCTAATCTCAAGTGTTTTTAAATTTATTAAATAATATTTAATTTCATATACATTATTTTCCAAACACACTAAATTAAATCATGAAAAAAATTCATCAGATTCATATTCCTCCCAAAGGTCTATACCCCACAATCAATTCCACACAAAATTTTTGTTTCAAAAGCTCAGAGCCCATGAACATGAACACGAGGGTCATAAAATCCCATTTCTTAGCCGGTCTCCCTAGCCCATATGACATGCCAAGGTCAACGTGTATCATTTCTTTACAATACCATGAAATCCTAACTCTTACTAACTTGAAAATCCATCCTACCTTTCAACTATCACCTTTGATAACACTCTGTTGCAACCCTACCCCACCAAATATGTCCCAATGAGGGGAGAGAGATTATGACCCCCTAGTCCTACCTCTAGTAGGCATAGGGTAAGTGAATAGTAATGATGTGATAAAAATATCATAGTATGGGAGGAATATCACTTATATAATTTATATGATCATTGGATAAGAAGAATAAACTAAAAGAAACTCCATGATTTAATATAAAATATAGTAAAAAACTATCCATTAATGCATGAATAAAGTAGAACTGATTCATAGAAATGTATCAAATGTAAATAAAAGAAAAAGGCTATGAAAATAACTCAACAACAACACAATCATTTATATTAAAGTCTAGCTCAGTCCCAAGAAGTAATCATGGAAGCCTAAAAAATAGATTATATATGTAGGAAGCGAATAACTAGTACACTCATTAGAAACATAACCAAGGCCTCAAGTTCACATTTGAAAAGTGAATTATAATGATATAATGAACAAACAATAGAACCAATAAGAACCTAAACAGTGCATCTAACCAATCCCAACATCACCACCTGTCACTTACCAAATAATGCATCTAATATAACAATAAAGCATTGAGATCATAAATAATCAAGAAACCCTCTATTGATTCCCCATCGATTCTATATTCTCATGCCTAATGTCTAATGTCTGATGCTCCCAACATTTACACACATATCACATTACATCACATCCCTCCGGAAGATTGTTGGACTACACATAACATCACATTACATCTCATCCTTCCCAATATAGACATGATCTATAGATCACATGAAAATATGAACTAGAAAAGTAGGGTATCATGAACATGAAGGACATAAACATGATTTCTTCATCCTAACACACATAAACCCAACCAGATATAAAAACACACTACAAAATATCTTGTTCGAATACACTAGATCCAGAACATCACATCTCATAAAAATACACCTTGGATAATACATTAAATCTCACATAAAGAAACCTATTCAACACATCACATCCCGCCTGAAGAAAACTAATCCAATAAATAATATATTTCTTGACTATACATAAGATAAAACACCAAAACTGAAGGAAGAGTGGGGGAGGTGGTTAACCATTCATCCATACCATTACCATATGGGTTTTTGGGGAAAACACATGGATCTTAGCACATCTGAGATTTGTTATGTTTATCCAACTCAGGTGGGGAGCGTATAAAATAATATTAAAAATTTTGTGTAAAGACATTATACAATACCCAACCCATGGGTTCACTTCAAAAACACTATCACATACTATGTCACCACCACATAACACACACCATCCCTCACAATTACTACCATCAATATATTCAACACCACACAACCACCACATAAGCCACACAACATTTCCCACTTTCAGTTACATGTTCCAAAATATTTATTCCTTATCCATTTTAATTCAAATTAAATGATTCATTAATTTATTCATTTAAGTAAATGAATTAATAGACATCATTTTCTATTCTATATTGTTCAATTCCCATCCTATTTTGTTTCTTTTATCATTATAAGTCACTATGCATAGGATATGGGGGTGTTTCCTTCAAATTTTTTAGTGGTTGGTACTTTTTTATTATTAGATGATTTCTTGGGTAATAATAATAATACTATGGGGTTTGAGTTCTCCCCTCATTTATATATAATTGTTAAGCTACCATACATTTTTATTTCTATTCAGTGAATGGTATGAGAAAGGATAATCAATGAAAATTTTAAGGCTAATGAAATTAGATCAGAATTGTGTGAACCATATAAACTTATGTTGGGAAAAAATCCCTCAAGGTATCATTGAAACATTTTTGAGGTGATTGTGTTTGTTTGAAAAGTGGACAACTGTGCTGTGATTGTTGACAAAGAAAAATAGTGACATACAAATTTGTTGACAAATGGGATTTCATGGTGGAATGTCGAGTTCAAGGGTTGTGGTCAATGATCATTGTTTGATTGAAGAATATCGAAAAGGGAAGGGATGATCTAGAGGTGGTATAAAAAGAATAGATACAAGGTGGCGCCGTATGTTTTTCAAGATCTGATCATCAAAATAGGGCAATGGAAAGAGGGTTGTGCAGGTATTGGTGTGGTCGTGCAGGTGACCAGCGTGTCGTAAATAGACTTGCGCGCCGATGACTTGGATGATTGAGAACTTGCACGTGTATTGTTTTTCAATATTAGAAGATAAAAATATGGCACAGTAAAGAGGGTTGCACAAGTATTGGTTTGGTCGCGCAAGTGACTTGCAGGGGAAGAGACCTGCGTGCCGGGACTTGTGCGCTGAGGGGAGACCCGCGCGCCACCACGTAGGTTGACAAAATTCCTATAAATACAGGACCACCCATCCTCATTATTAAATGATTTGAACACTTAGAAAAATCAGTGCTCCCATCGCACTGGTGTGGTGGTCACGCAGGTGGTCTCTGGTCGTGCAAGTGGACTTTCGCCCCAGTGTTTGAAGTTGCACGCCGGTCAGTAGACGTGTGCCAATATTGGCTTGGGCATAAAAGGGATTGAGTCTCGTAGGTTTGGAGTTGCAGAAGCTTATGCCACACAGGTGGTAGAGGTAGACCTACGCGGTAGTTGTGACTTGCTCGCCGATACTTGCACCTCGGGTTAGACCTGCGTGCTAAGTAAGGTTGATTCCTCGGCAGTTTTTTCGGGCTATATGGAAGCTGGAAGTTTGCCCGATACCTTCGGTGGAAAGATATATTCACCTATGGGTGAAATTTGGACTTCAACAGAGTATCCACATACAACAGAGGATGTATTCATTAATGATAATGAAGAGACCTACATGTCTATAAACTGTGAGTGGATCCTTTATGGAGCAGTGAGAAAAAGAATAGGAAGAAGGTGATCCTCTCCACCAGCAGTGATCCAGAGAGAGAGAAACAGGGAGTGCCCCTTGGGAAAGCAGTGAGCTAACACTAAAACTTGTAAAGTCAATGATCCTAGGACAAAGTGACTATTCCCGAACCTTTATATCCACATCCAGTGAAGAATAGTGGAATTTGGTACGACCGGAAACTTGTCAGCGTATGCTCCTTGGACGTAGCCTAGTGAGGGTGAACCAAGTAAAAAATCTATGTGTCTGCATGCTTACTTCCCTGCATTTCATTTAATGCATCATAATCATATAATGAAAAAATTGGTGACCATAATAGACACATAAGTGAAAACAAAGTGACCCTTGTAATAAATAAGTGAAGATCCAGTGGGGCAAGAAGTACTTTGAAAAAGAATATCCATACCCTGATACACCCCCCCCCCCCGCTCATGGTATATAGGCCCTTATTGGTCCTAACAATTGGTATTAGAGAGAAGGTTGATGTTATCACATTTGTTCGATCCGACTAGTTGTAGTCAATCTTTGTGGTTAAATACTCAGTCTGCTCTTATCTCGATGTTCAATGGAAAAGGGGAAAACATAAAAGAAGAAGCAGAAAGCTAGTGGAATTACCCACTATGGAAGTGTCAATGGAAAGAGTGTGATTCAGTTAAAGGAATCATGTAGTGAAAAGAAAAATTATTTGGATGAATCATACTAGGAAAATACTTACTCATTCAATGATGCTGAAGGAATGAGTGAAGAACCTGATTTTCCAATTGATGTTGGAACCACTGATAATGAAGAAACACCAAGAATTTAAAAATTGGATGTTGTCCACAAGGAAAATTAATTGGATTAGAAATTGGTTGAAGAAGTTAAATCAAAAAATATCATGATCCAAGTATTGGAAACTAAGGTCAATAATCTAAGGGGCTTAAATCAAAGGCCTATTGATGTGGCTACTGACCTAAAAAAGAAGAATGAATTTTAAGGTGAAGAAGTACAAAAGAAGGCTAAAATAAAAGGAAAACAAACGACTGGTGATTATGAAGAGAATCAAAAGTCAGATGATGTTCAGAATCTGAAAGCTAGAAATGATGATCTAGCGACATAGTTGTTTGACGAAGTTCAGAAGAATCAAATTCTACACCAAGAGAATGAATCTATCTCCGAATATGTTGCTCAATAAAAATTTAAGGTGAAGGAGAAAAGTGACATGGTGGAAAAGCTCACACTGGAACTTGAAGATGAGTTGAGTAGAAAGAAGAATCCCAGAAATGAACTTAATTCTAAACTTGAATAATGAGATAAAAAGAATCATCAATTGGAGGAAGAAATACAATCAGTCAAGAAAGAAATGGAGAAATCTAAACTTGAAGATAATAACAAGTTGAAGGAAGCACTGCACTTATTATTTGATTATCCTTCGATAGGTGATGATTAAATAAAATCCAAATATGCTACATCAGATAAGAAGCTTGAAAGGATTGTATCATCCCAAAGTCCATCCATTTTGTGAAAATATGGAATTGGATATGATGATCTGACTCCTATGTGTGGTAAGAAAAATGCAGTTAAAAACTTTAGAGGTAATAAAAACCTTGTAGGTTCTAGAGATAGACCTAACAATGATTTTTCAAGAAGAAATGATAGTGTGTGATATTTCTGTGGGATTCATGGACACACATCAAGATTTTGTTCAGAGGATCAGGAATACATTTCATATTTTGAAAATAGAAAATATACAAAATCTGAGAATAAGATGAAGCATCATGAGAAATAAGAGATAATATTCTCTCAGAGGAAAACATTCATCAGATGTTATTACTGTGGAATATGGGGACAAACAATGAGTATGTTTCAGGAAGCTCAGGAGATCAATTTCAGAAGAGGAACAGAAGTTGCATCAACATATCAACAGAGAAATGTTGAAATGAAGTATTCCTTTGATAGAAAATGTTTTATATGTTCTGATTTTGGGCATTTGGAATGACATTGCAGCAAGAATAAAGCAGGAAAAGGATAGGTACTTGAGAGGAGATTCTTGACTCTAGTAATGTATAAAGAGAAAACATACATTGGGAGACAAAGTGTAAAGTTGGAGAATAGGCTAAGACCCTTAGGGGAATAACATGGAGCTGAGAGAAAGGTGTATCTTCCATCTCCTTTGTCACACTCACAACTGCCCTCTAAGAAAGAACATGAAAAAATATGGGAGAAGAATGGAGGAAACGCTATAGCTCTGAGTAAGAAGAATGTACGTTCAATGGAGGACCCCCCACCAAATCAAAATAGGTTGGTAACTCAGAAATATGATAAAAGAACAATAAATAATGAATGCATCAAAACATTTTCATGTCGTGTGCCACCATAAGAAGTGTAAGATAGAGGATGATCCCTATAATGGAGGAAGGAGCATGAAAAGACGGAAAGAAATGATATTTCTACTTAGAGAAGGAATCAAGGGAAATGGAATTTTGGTGGAACATCAAAGACAGAAATGTGTACTAGTGGGTTTAAACCCAAAATGTTGAGAAAGGCCACGACTTCAGACTCTTCATACCAAAACATGAATTATCATGTAGGGGATGAATGCTTAGTCATATTTCCAAAGCTGTTGAAGTTGGCTAGGGAGCTAGAGGAAGCAACAAAAGAGTGTAATGCTCTGCAAGAAAGAATCAAAGTGTTGATCCATCAGGATAAACCACCATCCTCATCTTTAGGATTCTATAAGAAATCCTCTCCCTATGTATATAAATGTTGTTAACAGATTATTCAAGTGTTTTAGGTTTTAGGGAGATACGATCCAAAGGGAAGTGGAATCTAAAGATGCAAAGAGGAGATGTAATCTGCATCAGAGTTTTAATTGACTCAAATCTGGTAACAAAGTTGAAGAATAAATGGAGAAACAGACCACAATAAGAAGTTATTGTGTTATTAACTTTATCTCTTGTTTCCTGCACCGAGTTCCAACTCAGTAGGCTTAGATATTTTGTTACAGGATCAATGAAGGGTGAAAGATTAGAATAGATGATGTTGATTTAGAAGAAGATACTGATAATGAGAATGAGGATGTAAAATCTATATTTGCACAAAATCCAAGGAGTCGAGTAGAAATTGATAGGGAGAATATCATTGGTAATCAATCATCTCCAGTTCAGATAAGGAAAATGAAATCACTACAACAGGCATCTTTTCTATCTTAGGATGAGCCTAAATGCATTGCTGATGTAGTTGATGATGAAAACTGGGTTCAGGCTATGAATGAAGAGCTAGATTTGATTGAGAAGAATCAAATGTGGGAGATTGTTTTGATGCCAGCAGACAAGAATGTCATCGGGACTAAATGGATCTATCGCAACAAGATGAATGAAGATGGCATAATGATTCTGAAAAAAATCATGGCTAGTGTGCAAAGTATACTTCCAGATAGAGGGAATAAGTGTTGATGAGACATTTGCACCGGTCGCAAGGCTGGAGACTATCAGATTATTTTTGGACATAGCAGTGCAAAGAAAGTTCAAAGTGTTTCAGATGGATGTCAAATCTACATTCTTGAATGGAGTTCTGGAAGACAAAGTGAATATTGAACATCCATATGTTTTTCTCATTCATGAGGATGATAACATGGTCTGTAGACTGAAGAAGGTGTTGTATGGGCTGAAACAAGCACCAAGGGAATGGTACTCAAGGACTGATCAGTAATTGAAGAATATTGGTTTCCAGCACGGAGGAGTTGATTACAATCTCTATTTCAGCAGTGACATTAATAAATGGTTGATAGTGCTTTTGTATGTCAATGAAATAATTTTTGGTGGATCAGATGAAGCACAGTGCACATAGTTTTCCGAATTCATGAAAAATGAGTTTGAAATATAAATGATTGGGGAGATGATGTTTTTCCTTGGTCTACAGGTGACACAAGGAAGGACTGGAACATTCATTTCTCAATCTAAATATGCCAAGGAGGTTCTGAGAAGGTTTGGAATAGATAATTACAAGGAAATGAAGACTCCAGTTGCTACCCAGATGAAATTATCAATATATGAGAATGTCAAGGAATTTAATATCACAGAATAGAGGAAAATTATTGGAAGTATGTTGTACTTGACCGCAACAAGTTCTGATATTGTTTTCACCACATGCCAAGTAACGAGATATCTGAGTAATCCCAAGTAAAGCCACATTCTTTTAGCGAGGAAAATACTTTGGTATATCAAAGGAACTGTGGATTTTGGTCTGATGTATAATGACTAATCTCAATCAGTGTTATTGGGTTACACAGATGCAGATTAGGCCGGATCTGCAGATGATAGAAAATCAACGTCAGGAGGTGCATTCTATCTTGGTGGATTTTTTATTTCTTGGATAAGAAAGAGTCAAGATTACATTTCATTGAGCACCGCAAAAGCTGAGTATATTGTAGCCTCTCAAGCATGCACACAATTATTGTGGATGAAGTAGCATCTTGTAGATATGGGAGTTGAAGTGAAGTCTTTGATCGGAATCCAGTGTGATAACTCAAGTGCTATCAATCCTAGAAAAAATCCCATTCATCACTCAAGGACAAAGCACATTGAGATAAAGTATCATTTTATCAAGGAGAAGGTTGAGTAGGGAATCATGAAGTTGGAGTATGTGCCTACAGAGCTATAAATTGCAGACATTATGACTAAGGCCTTACCCAAATAAGATTTTTAGATACATCGACTTGCTTTGGGAGTTCAGTCGACTCCCCTCACTTAAAATCGTGTTGATGTGGGACACCCTCCTCTCCCTGAGTTATGATGTGTTTTTTCGTAAGGTGCTGATATGTGTTCTCTATTCTGTTACAGACTACAAAGGAGTGGACTTTGGGTTCGTTGAAAATTGGGGAGAAAATAGTGATTGTTTAAGGGGGAGGTAGTGTGGTAATTTCATAAATCATGAATGATACGGGGAGAAGCAGATAGGTAGAGCATCGAGATAGGTGGAGAGAAATGAGAAATGGGAAGCGTATTAAATCAGACGATGCTAGAAGTGATCGTTCAAAAATAGATATCACAACAGCTGGGGATCCTGATGAAAGAAGAAGAGTGATGTTGGAATGTGGTAAGAATATTTCCAAATATTGGTATCAGTTTGGTGTCAATAGTGGGTGTCAAATATGAAGTTATTCATTGATGAACTTTTCATTTACTCTTGTTTCTCACACCAAGCATTACTCATGTGGGATATGAGTATGTGTTGAGTAAATCCTTCATCTCTATTGGAATCACAATAGGCGAATAGTGGCTGAATAATTAATGATGTATCTTTTTATAGAATAGTTTTCAAGAAACCCAAAGTGGGAGATTGTTGGGAAAAAATCCCTCAAGGTATCATTGAAGAATTTTTGAGGTGATTGTGTTTGTTGACAAAGTGGACAACTGTGATGTGATTGTTGACAAAGAAAAATAGTGACATACAAATTTGTTGGAAAAGTGGATTTCATAGTGGAATGTCGAGTTCATGAGCTGTGGTCAATGATCCATGTTTTATTCAAGAACATCGACAAAGGAATGGATGATCTGGAGGAGGTAAAAAAAATAACATATACAAGTGATCATAATAAACACACAAGTGAAAACAAAGTGACCCTTGTAATAAAGAGGTCAAGATCTAGTCGGACATGAAGAACTTTCAAAAAGAATATCCATACCCTGATTCACCACCCCCCTTAGGGTATATAGGCCCCTATTGGTCCTAACAGCATACTAGTTTTATTAATGTTGTATTTATTATTGATACCCCATGTTATTACTTATTTTGATAGATGGATTATAAATACACAAAAATTGGTTAAATTTTCAATGATTTGAATTATAAAAGACTAACTTTGATATGTTTCCCCTATGTTTTTATGTTTTATGTGGCCTAGTGAATTGGATTGATTTTGTGGATTGGTTTCCTTGGTTGTTTGTTATTGATTTGTTTCCATGGTTATGGTGGGATACAGAAATTTTTTATTATGGCTTGGTTGGTAAGTGATGAGGTGGTTGATTCCTGGATGTGGTTCATTAGAAATTGAATGATAATTTCCATGAATAATATGAATTGTTATAGTTTGAACATATACTAATGAAAATTGATTCATATGAATTGAAATAGAAAATATAACATGGTATGTGGTCCATATGTAATTCTTACTTGATATTTTTATCCATTAGTGGTATAAAATGATTGAGTGGTGTTAGAGACACCCTATTGGTGATCGTAGTGAAATGATTATATTTTTATGAACCCATCAGTTAGGGATTATTTGAAGGATTGTTATATATTGTTTTATTGTGTTTCTTTACACACCCTACATGAGTCGAGTATTACACACCAATGCATAGATGTTCTAGGAATTTTTTTTAACAACATCAAGGATAGGGTGGATATGGATGGATTACTACCGCTATCTCCCACCTTCTCTTATCAATGGTTCATGATGATGTTAGTGATAACCAATTAGGGGAGGTACCTAGCGGTGGATGTGGATAAAAGTGGTGGGGTTCTTGTGTAATAGGAGGAGGGCACGAGGTTTATTTCTTACATATTAATAATACACTACTAATCGAGTTTTATGGTATGATTTTATGGTATGTGGAAGAAGGTGAGTGGTGGTATTTCCTATGGTGATGATGCAGTGTATGGAACTTGTTGATAAGTGGAATTTCCCATTGAGATGGTGATAATTGTGGAAGGGTTGAGAGAAAATGAGGTCTTCACATTGTGTGGGAGTGTAAAACAATAAGGAAATTGTTCATGGGGTGAAATTATATATTTTTATGGTACTTTTTATTTCTAAATTCATGATTTGATGATACAGCATTGGTGAGGTTGGGGAAATTAGCTGACCCTCTAGGTGCTTATTGGATCTTTTTTTGTTCACTAATGCGTTAGTATAATCGTTTCACATTTTCACAAGATAAATTTGGTATGATCCTTATATGTGTACATATTATTCTCAACCCATATATATAAAAATATATTTTGTAGGATTTCATGAGGGTTTTGGTGATCTATATGGATATTACTAGCTTAGAGTATGGATCAATTGTATCATTTATAAAAAGTTATTTTTTGGCATTGTTTTATTTTGTATATTCTTGAACTTGTTTATAATCATGCATTGTGTGTTTGATTGAATGATATTTTGGATTTTATTACATTTCATGGTGTATTTTTAGTGGTTAATGATATGATCTAGGGAAATATTTGAGGGTAATGCCTCAAGTTATGTGTGATTTACATTCAGTGGTAGTCTCCATCCTGGATCCTACTACAGGCAGGCTTTGGGGGTCACTATAATTTCAGTCTCCATCCCATGAAGAGTTTCCAGTGTGGGTGGGTTATGAAAGAGTGGTATCAGTGTTTTTAGTTGTGAGATAAGATGGTTATTAGAGTTAGTCATTTTTGAGAACTATATGGGTTGGTAGGGAATTAGTTTTGGGGGAGGTTAATACCCAATTTAAGAAAGGAAACTTTCTCTAGAAAATTATTTTTGGGCCCCCTATGATTCATTTCATGGACCTATAAATTCAATTGAAATGAATCTATATACATGGTATATACCTGAGGGAGGTACATGCATCATGATTTTTTCTCTTCTATAAGTAATCTAGGTGATTTAGCGGATTGATATGTGAAATGATAAAATGAATCCATATAAATAAATTTCTAATGGACATAAGAGTATCTAATTTAAATTCAAAGGGGTGGGTTGGTCAAATTCTACATGTTTTTTGGGTTTCCATAGTTTAATAGGTTCCCCTATTAATAAATGGAGGTTTGATCCCAATGAATTGGATGATTAATGGATGCGTAAATTGTGGGATTTATAAATTTATATATTGGAGAAAACTGTGGTGGTGTCTAATATTTTGAGATAGAGAACTAGTTGGAGGAGTTACATATTGATTTTTGACTTCTTTGAGATCGATGTGAGTATTGGGTTTCCCTAGAAGTCATTCATTTGTGGGTATATAAGAATTAGTGGAGGATTATATATCATAGGGATCATAAGGAGGAAAAAGTTCTATGAGATGATTTCCAAATGGGGTTTAGGGTATAGTAATTACCAATGACAGAAAAGGTTGAAATGAAGATGTCGTTTCTCACCCACTAGTAGTGGATCATGAGAATTTAGAAGAATCTTGCACGCCATATGTTTTTCAAGATCAGAGCATCAAAATATGGCAAAGTAAACAGGGTCGCGTAGGTATTGGTGTGGTCGTGCAGGTGACCTGCGCACCGTGAATAGACTTGTGTGCCGATGCCTTGGATGCTTGAGAACGTGCACGCCTGTTATTTTTTCAAGATCAAAAGATCAAAATATGGAAAAGGAAATAGGGTCACGCTTATATTGTTTTGGTCAAGCAAGTGACTTGCAGGGGAAGAGACCTGCGCACCGGGGCGTGCGTGCCGAGGGGAGACTTGCGCGCCGCCGCGTAGGTTGACAAAATCCCTATAAATACATGACCACCCTGCCTCATTTTTAACAGAGTTCAACACTTAGAAAAATCAGTGCTCCAGTCTCACTGTTGTGGTGATCGTGCAGGTTGTGTGTGGTCGCGCAGGTGGACTTGCATGCCAGTGTTTGAAGTTGCGCGCTGGTTGGTAGTTGCGTGACAATATTGGCTTGGGCGTAAAGGGGATTGAGATGTGAATTTTTGGAGTTGCAGAAGATTGTGTTGTGCATGTGGCAGAGGCAGACTTGCGCACCAGTTGTGACTTACGTGCTGATACTTGCGCACCGGGTTAGACCTGCGCGCCCAGTAAGGTTGATTCCCCAGTAGTGTTTTCGGGCTGCGTGGAAGCTGGACGTTTTCTCGATACCTTCGGTTCAAAGAGATATTCATCTATGGGTGACAGTTGGACTTCAACAGAGCATCCACACACAACAGAGTATGTATTCTTTATAGATAATGAAGAGACCTACAAGTCTATAAACTGTGAGTGGATCCTTTCCGGAGCAGTGAGCAAAGGAAGAGGAAGAAGGTGATCCTTCCACCGGTAGTGATCTAGAGAGAGAGAAACAATGAGTGACCCTTGGGAAAGTAGTGATATGACCCTAAAAATTTGTAAAGGCAGTGATCCTGGGACATATTTACTATTCCCAAACCTTTGTATCCACATCCAGCTAAAAATAGTGTAATTTGGTACGACCGAAAACTTGTCAGCGTATGCACTTTGGACGTAGCCCAGTGAGGGTGAACCAAGTAAAAATCTCTGTGTTGGGCAGCTTACATCCCTGCATTGCTTTAAAAGAATCATTATCAGATAAAGAATAAAATAAGTGATCATAATAAACACACATGTGAAAACAAATGTACCCTTGTAATAAAGAGGACAAGATCTAGTGGGGGAGGAATAACATTGAAAAATAATATCCATACCCTAATTTACCCCCCCCCCCCCATCAGAATATGTAGGCCCCTATTGGTCCTACGAATTGGTATCAGAGGGAAGTTTTCTATTATCACATTTGTTTTCTCCGACTTGGTGTAGTTGATCTTTGTGGTCAAAGACGCAGTCTGATCTAATATCGATGTGCCATGGCCAAGAGAAAAACATCAGAGAATAAGTAGAAAGGTAGTGGAATTACCCACTATGGAAGTGTCAATGGAAAAAGTGTGATTTGGTTAAAGTAATCATGTAGTTAACATAAAAATGGTTTGGATGAATCATACTATGAAAATACATACTCATTCAATGATGCTGAAGGAATGAGTGAAGAACCTGATTTTCCAAGTGATGTTGGAACCACTGATAATGAAGAAACACCATGAATTCTAAAAGTGGATGTTTTCCACAAGGAAAAGGAATTGGATCAGAAATTGGATGAAGAAGTTAAATATAAAAATATCAGGATCTAATTATTGGAAACTAAGGTCAACAATCTAAGAGGCTTAAATCAAATTCTTATTGATGTGGCTACTGAACTAAAAGAGAATAATGATTCTCAAGCTGAAGAAATACAAAATATGGCTAAAATGAAAGGAAACAAAATGCTGGTGATTATGAAGAGAATAAAAAGTCAGATGAAGTTCAGAATATGAAAGTTATAAATGATGATCTTTCAACACAGTTGTCTGAAGAAGTTAAAATAATCAAAGGCTACAGCAAGAGAATGAATCTGTCTTTGAATATGTTGCTCAAGAAAAATTTAAGGTGAAGGAGAAATGTGACATGGTGGAAAATATCACATGGGAACTTGAAGATTAGTTGATTAGAAAGAAGAATCTTAGAAAATAACATAATAATCAACTTTAGTCAAGAGATAAAATGATTCAGCAACTAGAGGATGAAATAGAATCAGTCAATAAAAAAATGGAGAAATCTAAATCTGAAGATAAAACCATGTTGAAGGATGCACTACACTTGTTATTTGATTATTCTTTTATAGGTGATGATAAAATGGAATCCAAATATGATATATCAGGGGAGAATCTTGAAAGGATTGTATCATTCCAAAGGACATCCATTTTGGAAAAATCTGGAATTGGATATGATGATCCCACGCCAATGTGTGGTATAAATGCAGTGAAAATTTCAAGAGGTTAGAAATACCTTTTAGGTGCTAGAGATATACCTAACAAGGATATTTCAAGAATAAATGATATCATTTTCTATTTCTATGGGATTCAGGGCCACATATCAAATTTTTTTAAGAGGCTAAGGAATACATTTCGTATTGTGAAAATAGAAAATGTACAAAATTTGAGAATAAGATAAAGTGTCATTAGAAATCAGAGAGAAGAATCTCTCAGACGAAAAAATTCATCAGATGCTATTACTGTGGAATAAAGGGACAAACAATGATTATGTGTCAGGATGCTCATGAGATCAATGTTAGATGAGAAACACAAGCTGCATCAACATCTCGACAGATAAATGTTGAAATAAAGTGTGCCTTTAACAGAATTTTTTTTATATATTCTAATTATAGGCATTTGGAAAGACATTGTAGCAAGAAGAAAGTAGGAAAAGGAAAGGTACTTGAAAGGAGATTCTTGAATCCAGTGATGTATAAAGAGAAATATTACATTTGGAGGCAAATTGGAATGTTGTAGAATAGGCATAGAGAGTCAGGGGAATTACATGGAGCTGAGCGAAAGGTGTATCTGTCACCTCGTCTATCACACTCACAACGGCCCTCTAAGAAATAACATGATAAAATTTGGGAGAAAAAGGGAGGAAATGATATGGATATGATTAAGAAAAATGTACATTCAATAGAGGACCCACCACCAATGGAAAATAGGGTGGTAACTCAGAAATATGATAAAAGACCAATAAAAAAGAATGAAATAAAAAATTAGCATGTCATGTGCCACCACAAGCAGTAGAGGAAAGAGGAATATCCCTAAAATGGAGGAAGGAGAATGTAAAGATGGAAAGAAAAGATATTCCTTCTCAGAGAAGGAATCATGGGAAATGGAATTTTGGTGGAACATCAAAGATAGAAATGTGTACTAGTGGGTTTAAACCCAAAATGGTGATAAAGGCCAGGACTGCAGAATATTCATATCAGAAAAAGAATTAGAATGTAGGCGATGAATGCTTAGTCATATTTCCAGAGCAGTTGAAGTTGGATAGGCAGATAGAAGAAGCAAAGAAAGAGTGTGATTATCTTCGAGAAATAATCAAAGGGTTTATCCATCAGGATCAACCACCATCCTCATCTTGAGGATTCTAGAAGAACCCCTCTATGTATGTATATAAATGTTGTTAACAGATTATTCATGTGTTTTAGGTTTTAGGGAGATACCATCCAAGGGGAAGTGGCATCTAAATATGCAAAGTGGAGAATTGATATGCTTCAGAGTTTTAATTTACTCAAATTTGTCACCAAAGTTGAAGAAGAAAGGGAGCAACAAAGCACAATAAGAAGTGATTGTGTTATTAACTTTATCTCTTCTTTCCAACACCAAGATCCAACTCAGTAGGATTAGTGATTTTGTTAGTGGCTCAATGCCGAGTGAAAGATGAGAATAGATGATGTTGTTTCAGAAAAAGAAACTGATAATGAGCATGACGAAGTAAAATCTGTATTTGCACAAAATCTAAGGAGTCGATCTGAAATTGATAGGCAGAATATCATTGGGAATCAATCATCTCTAGTTTAGACAAGGAATATGAAATCACTTTAGCAGGCATATTTTCTATCTTAGGATGATCCAAAATGATTTGTTGATGTAGTTGACGATGAAAACTCGGTTCATTCCATGAATGAAGTGCTAGATCAGATTGAGAAGAATTAGATGTGGGAGATTGTTTCGAGGCCAGCATACAAGAATTTAATCAGGACTAAATTGGTCTTTCACAACAACATGAATGAAGATGGCATAGTGATTCGGAACAAAGCACGACTAGTGTTCAAGGGATACTCCCAGATATGGGGAATAGATTTTGATGAGACATTTGCACCGGTAGCAAGGCTAGAGACAACCATATTATTTATGGCCATAGTAGTGCAAAGAAAGTTCAAAGTGTTCCAGATGGATGTCAAATCTGTATTCTTGAATGGAGTTCTAGAATAGGAAGTGTATATTGAGCAGCCATATGGTTTTCTCATTTATGAGGATGGGAACAAGTTTTGTAGATTGAATAATGTGTTGTAGGTGCTGAAACAAGCACCAAGGGTACGGTACTCAAGGCTTGATCAGTACTTGAAGAAGCTTGGTTTCCTGTGTGGAGGAGTTGATTACAATTTCAATTTCAGCAATGATATTAATCAATGGTTGATGGTGCTGGTGTATGTCAATGACATAATTTTTTGCAGGTCAGATGAAGCTCAGTGCAGACCGTTTTCCGAATTCATGAAAAATGAGTTTGAAATGTCAATGATTAGATAGATGATGTTTTCCTTGGTCTATAGGTGACACAAGGAAGGAATGGAACATTCATTTCTCAATCTAAATATTCCAAGGAGGTTTTGAGAAGTTTTGGAATGGAGAATTCCAAGGAAATTAAGACTCTGGTTGCTACCCAGATTAAATTATCAAAATATGAGAACGGCAAGGCAGTTAATATCACAGAATACAGGAAAATTATTAGATGTTTTGTTGTACTTGACCGCAATAAGGCCTGATATTGTTTTTTCCACATGCCAAGCAGTGAGATATCAGATTAATCCCAAGGAAAGCCACATGCTTCCAGTGAAGAGAATAATTTGGTATATCAAAGACACCATGCATTTCGGTCTGATGTATAATGACAAATATCTATCAGTGTTAATGGGTTACACAGATGCAGATTGGGCCAGATCAGCAGATGATAGAAAATCAATGTCAGGAGTTTAACTCTATCTTGGTGGATTGTTTATTTCTTGGCTAAGAAGGAAGAAAGATATTATTTAATTGAGCACCGCAAAAGCTGAGTATATTGTGTCCACTCAATCATGCACACAATTATTGTGGATGAAGCACCAGCATGATGATATGGGAGTTGAAGTGAAATCTCTGATTAGAATCTAGTGCGATAACTCAAGTGAAATCAATCATAGAAAAAATATAGTTCATCACTAAAGGACAAATCACATTGAGATAATGTATCATTTTATCAAGGAGAAGGTTGAGTAGGGGATTGTGAAGTTGGATTATGTTCCTATAGAGCTACATGTTACAGACATTCTGAAAAAGGCCTTACGCAAAAAAGATTTTTGAGAGACATCGACTGGATCGGGGAGTTCAGTCGAATCCCCTCACTTAAAATAGTGTCGATGTGGGAACCCCCCCCCCCCTCCGCCATGTATGATGTGTTTTTCCCTAAGGTGTTAATATGTGTTGTCTACTCTATTTTAGACTGCAAAGGAGTTACCTTTCGGTTCGTTGAAAAAGGTGGCGAAAATTGTGATTGTTCAGGGGGGAGACAGTGTGACAATTTGATAAATCATGAATGATACGGGGAGAAGCTGACAGGTGGAGCAGCAAGATAGGCGGAGATAAATGAGAAAGGGGGAGCATATTAAATCTGACGATGCTATAAGTGATCGTTCAAAGAATAGATATCACGACAACTGAGGATCATGATGAAAGCAGAAGAGTGATGTTGGAATGTGGTAAGAATATTTCCAAATATTGGTATCAGTTTGTTAAAAATTGGTATTGGTTTGGTGTCAATAGTTGGTGTGAGAGATGAAGTGATTCATTGATGAAATTTTCATTTACTCTTGTTTCGCATGCCATGAATTTCTCATGTGGTCTTTGAGTATGTGTTGAGTAAATCCTTGATCGCTATCGGAATCACAATACGCAAATGGTGGATGAATAATTAACGATGTATCTTTTTATAGAAGAGTTGTCAATAAACCCAAAAGGGGAGATTTTTGGGAAAAAATCCATCAAGGTATCATTGAATCATTTTTGAGGTGATTCTGTTTATTGACAAAGTGGACAACTATGCTGTGATTGTTGACAAAGAACAACAGTGACATACAAATTTGTTGACAAAGGGGAGTTCGTGGTGGAATGTCAAGTTAAAGAGCTGTGGTCAACAATCCATGTCTGATTCAAGAACTTTGACAAAGGAATTGATGATTTGGAGGTGGTACAAAAAGAACATATACAAGGTGGCGTCGTTTTCCAGTGTTTGCCAAAAGTTTGGGCATGAAAATCGACAAATGAAGACAAGTGGCTTTTGGCAAAGGGACCTGCATGTTGTTGACTTGAATTTGAAGAAACATGGGGTCCATATGTTTTTCAAGACTAGAGCATCAAAATATGGCAATGGAAAGAGGTTCGTGAAGGTATTGGTGTGGTCGCACAGGTGACCTATGCTCCGTGAATAGACTTGTGCACTGATGCCTTAGATGCTTGAGAACTTGCGCGCCTGTTGTTTTTTCAAGATCCGAAGACCAAAATATGGCAATGGAAAGAGGGTCGCGCATGTATTAGTTTGGTCACACAAGTGACTTGCAGGGGAAGAGACCTGCGTTCTGGGACTTGCATGCCAAGGGGAGACTTGCGCACCGCCGCGTAATTTGACAAAATTCTTATAAATACAGGACCACCCCTCCTCAATTTTAAAGGAGTTCAACACTTAGAAAAATTAGTGCTCCAGTCGCCCTGGTGTGGTGGTCGTGCTGGTGGTGTGTGGTCGTGGAGGTGGACTTGTGCGCCAGTGTTTGAATTTGTGCACCGGTTGGTAGTTGTGTGCCAATATTGGACTGGGTGTAATAGGGATTGAGTCGTGCATGTTTGGAGATGCAGAAGATTGTTCCATGCGGGTGTTAGAGGCAGACCTGTGTTCCAGTTGTGACTTGCATGCCGATACTTTCATGCTGGGTTAGACATGCGTTCCAAGTAAGGTTGATTCCTCGGTGTTGTTTCCGGGCTTCGTTGAAGCTAGAATTTTTCCTGATACCTTCAGTGAAAAGAGATATTCACCAATGGGTGAATGTTGGAGTTCAACAGAGAATCCCCATACAATATAGAATTTATTCATTAGAGATAATTAAGAGACCTACAAGTCTATAAAATGTGAGTGGATTCATTTCGGTGCAGTGAAAAAAGGAAGAGGAAGAAGGTGATCCTCTCCACCGATAGTGATCCAGAGAGAGAGAAACGGGGAGTGACCATTGGGAAAGCAGTGAGCTGACAATAAACCTTGTAAAGGAAGTGAGCCTAGGACAGAGTGATTGTTCACAAACCTTTGTATCCACATCCTGTGAATAATAGTGGAATTTGGTACGACCGGAAACTAGTTGGCCTATGCTCCTTGGATGTTGCCCAATGAGGGTGAACCGAGTTAAAATCATTGTGTCTGCAAGCTTACTTCCCTGCATTGCATTTAAAGCATCATCATCAGATAATAATGAAAATAAGTGATCATAATAAACACAAAAGTGAAAAAAGTGACCCTTGTAATAAAGAGGTGAAGATCTAGTGGGGAAGGAAGAACATTGAAAAAGTATATCCATACCCTGATTCACCCCCACACACTCGGTGTATATAGGCCTCTATTGGTCCTAACAGATTACCAGTTTTATTATTATTGTATTTATTATTAATACCCCATGTTATTCCTTATTTTGATAGATTGATTATAAATTCACATAAATTTTTTAAAATTTTCACGATGTGAATTTTAAAAGACTAATTTTGATATGTTTCCCCTATGTTTGTTATGTTTTATGTGGCTTGGTGCATTGGATTGATGTGGTGGATTGGTTTCCTTGGTTGTTTGTTATGGATTGGGGTCCATGGTTATGGCGGGATCATGAAATTTTTTATTATGTCTTGGTTAGTATGTGATGATGTGGTAGATCCTTGGATGTGGTTCATTAGAAATTGAATGATAATTTCCATGAATAATATGACTTATTATAGGATGAACATATATTAATGAAAATTGATGCATATGCATGGAAATAGAACATGGAACATGGTATGTGGTCCATATGTAATTCTTACTTCATATTTTTATCCATTTGTGGTATAAAATGATGGAGTGGTGTAAGAGACACCCTATTGATAATCGTAGTGAAATGGTTATATTTTTATGAACCCATCAGTTAGGGATTGTTTGAAGGATTATTATATATTGTTTTATTCTGTTTCTTTACACAACCCACATGAGTCGAGTATTAAACATCAATTCATAGATGTTCTAGGAATGTTTTTTAAAAACATCAATGATAGGGTGGATATGGATGGATAACTACCCCTATCTCCCACCCTCTCTTATCAGTGGTTCATGATGATGTTAGTGATAACCAATTAAGGGAGGTACCTAGTGGTGGATGTGGATAAAAGTGTTAGGGTTCTTCTGTAATAGGAGGAGGGCACGAAGTTTATTTCTTACATATTAATAATACACTACTAATCGAGTTTTATGGTATTATTTTATGGTATTTGGCACAAGTTGAGTGGTGGTATTTCCTATGGTGATGATGCAGTGTATGGAACTTATTGATAGATGGTATTTCTCATTGAGATGGTGATAATTTTGGAAGGGTTGAGAGAAAAGGATGTCTTCACATTGTTGGGAGTGTAAAAAAATAGGGAAATTGGTCATGGGGTGACATTATATATTTTTATGGTAATTTTTATTTCTAAATGCATGATTTGGTGATATATCATTGGTGAGGTTGGGGAAATTAAGTGACCCTCAAGGTTCTTATTGGATATTTTTTTTCACCAATGCATTAGTATAATCGTTTCACATTTTCACAAGATAAATTTGGTATGATGCTTTTATGTGTACCTATTATTTTCAACCCATATATATGAAAATATATTTTGTAGGATTTCATGTGGGTTTTGGTGATCTATATGGATATTACTAGCTTAGAGTATGGACCAATTGTATCATTTATAAAAAATTATTTTTTGGCATTGTTTTATTTTTTATATTCTTGTAATTGTTTATAATCATGAATTGTGTGTTTAATTGAATGATATTTTGGATTGTTTTATATTTCATGGTGGATTTTTAGTGGTTAATAATATGATCTAGGAAAATATTTGAGGGTAATGACTCCTATTATGTGTGATTTTATTCAGTGGTATTCTCCATCCTGGATCCTACTACAGCCAGGCTTTGGGGGTCACTATAATTTCATTCTCCAACCAATGAAGAGTTTCCAGTGTGGGTGGGTTATGAAATAGTGGTATCAGTGTTTTTAGTTGTGAGATAAGATGGTTATTAGAGTTAGTCATTTGTGATAACTGTATGGGTTGGTAGGGAATTAGTTTTGGGGGAGGTTGGTACCCAATTTAAGAAAGGAAAACTGGCTCGGGAAAATTATTTTAGGGCCCCCTATGATTCAATGCATGGACCTTGAAATTCAAGTGAAATGAATCTATATACATGGTATATACCTGGGGGAGGTACATGCATCATGATTTTTTCTATTCTATATGTAATCTAGGTGGTTTAGCGGATGAATAAGTGAAATGATAAAATGAATCTATATTAATATATTTCTAATGGACATAAGAGTATCTCTTTTAAATTCAAAGGGGTGGGTTGGTCATCTTCTACATGTTTTTCAGGTTTCATTACTTTAATAGGTTCCCATATTAATTAATGGAGGTTTGATCCCATTGAATTTGATGAGTAATGGATGTGTACATTGTGGGATTTATAAATTTATATATTGGAGAAAAATATGGTGGTGTCTAATAATTTGAGATAGAGAACAAGTTGGAGGCTTTAAATATTTATTTTGGACTTCTTTGAGATCGATGTGAGTATTGGGTTCCCCTATAATTCATTTAGTTGTGGGTATAGAAGAATTAGTGGAGGATTATATATCATAGGGATCATAAGGAGGAAATATTTTATGAGATGATTTCCAAATGGAGTTTAGGGTATAGTAATTATCAATGACAAAAAAGGTGGAAACGTAGATGGACTTTCTCACTCCCTAGTAGTGGATAATGATAATTTAGAAGAAACTTTTGCGCCATATGATTTTCAAGATCAGAGCATCAAAATATAGAAAGGAAAGAGGGTTGCGTAGGTATTGGTGTGAATGCACATGTGACCTGCGCTCCATGAATAGACTTGCGCGCTAGTGCCTTGGATTATTGAGAACATGAACGCCTGTTGTTTTTCAAGATCAGAGGATCAAAATATGGCAAAAGAAAGAGGGTCACGCATGTACTGTTTTGGTCGCACAAGTTAGCTGCATGGGAAGAGAACTGCGTGCCGAGACTTGCACGCCACAATGTAGGTTCACAAAATTCCTATTAATACAGGACCGCCCCTCCTCATTTTTAATGGAGTTCAACACTTAGAAAAATTAGTGCTCCCGTCGCGCTGGTGTGGTGGTCTTGTAGGTGGTGGGTAGTCGCGCAGGTGGAATTATGCGCAAGTGTTTGAAGTAGTGCGCCGTTTGGTAGTTGCGCGCCAATATTGGCTTGGGAATAAAAGGGATTGAGTTGCGTAGGTTTGGAGTTGCAGAATATTGTGCCACACATGTGGTAGAGGCAGACCTATGTGCCAGTTGTAACTTGTGCACCGATACTTGCGTGCCAGGTTATACCTACATTCCATGTATAGTTGATTACCTGGAAGGGTTTTTGGGCTGTTTGGAAGCTGGATGTTTTCCCAATACCTTCGGTGCAATGAGATATTCATCTATGGGTGAAAGATGGACTTCAACAGAGCATCCACATACAACCATGGATGTATTCATTAGAGATAATGAAGAGACATACAAGTCTATAAACTGTTAGTGGATCCTTTCTGGAGTAGTGAGAAAAGGAAGATGAAGAAGGTCATCCTCTCCACAGGCAGTGATCCAGAGAGAGAGAAATAGGGAGTGACCATTGGGAAATTAGTGAGATGACCCTAAACCTTGTAAAGGCTGTTAGTCTGGGACAGTGTGACTTTTCTCGAACCTTTGTATCCCCATCCAGTGAAGAATAGTGGAATTTGGTTCGACCGAAAACTTGTCGGTGTATGATCCATTGACTTAGCCCAGTGAGTGAGAACCAAGTAAAAATCTCTATGTCGGCTAGCTTACTTCCCTGCATTTCATTTAAAGCATCATCATTAGATAAAGAAGAATATAAGTTATCACAATAAACACACAAGTGCAAATAAAGTGACCATTGTAATAAAGAGGTCATGATTCAGTGGGGTAGGAAGAACTTTGAAAAATAATATCCATACCCTGATTCACCCCCCCCCCCTCTCAGGGTATGTAGGCCCCTATTGGTCCTAACAATTGGTATCGTAGGGAAGGTTGCTATTATCACATTTGTTTTCTCCAACTTGGTGTAGATGATCTGTGGGGTAAAGACTCTGTCTACTCCTATCTCGACGTGCCAAGGGAAAGGGAAAAAAATCAAAGAAGAAGCATAAATCTGGTGGAATTACCCACTATGGAAGTGTCAATGCAAAGAGTTTGATTCAGTTAAAGGAATCATGTAGTGAACAGAAAAATGGTTTGGATGAGTCATTCTATGAAAATACTTACTCATTCAATGATGCTGAAGGAATCAGTGAAGAACCTGATTTTTCAAGTGATGTTGGAACCACTGATAATGAATAAACACCAAGAAGTCGAAAAGTGGAAGTTGTCTACAACACAAAAGAATTGGATCAGAAATTGGATGAAGAAGTTAAATATAAAAAGATCAGGATCCAAGTATTGGAAACTGAGGTCAACAAGCTAAGAGGCTTAAATCAAAGGCTTATGGATATGGCTACTGACCTAAAGGATAATAATGATTCTCAAGGTGAATAACTACAAAATATGGATAAAATTAATGGAAAACAAAAGGCTGGTTATTATGAAGAGAATCAAAAGTCAGATGGAGTTCAGAATCTAAAAACTAGAAATGATGATCTAGAATAATAGTTGTCTGAAGAATTCAGAAGAATCAAAGGCTACAGAAAGAGAATAAATATGTCTCGGAATATGTTTCTCTTGAAATATTTATGGTGAAGGAGAAATGTGACATGGTGGAAAAGCTCACACGAGAACTTGAGGAGCAGTTGAGTAGCCAGAAGAATCTTAGAAAATAACTTAAAGCACAACTTTAGTCAAGAGATAAAAAGATTGAGCAACAGGAGGAAGAAAGAGAATCAATCAAGAAAGAAATGGATAAATGTAAATATGAAGAGAATCCCAAGTTGAAGGATGCACTGCACTTATTATTTGATTACCCTTCTACAGGTGATGATAAAATGAAATCCAAATATGATACATTAGGGGAGAAGCTTTAAAGTATTGTATCATCCCAAAGGCCATCCATTTTGGAAAAATCTAGAATTGGATATGATGATCCCACTCTTATCTGTGGTAAGAAAAATGCAGTGAAAATCTCTAGAGGTAAGAAAAACCTTGTAGGTGCTAGAGATAGACCTAACAAGGATTTTTTAGAAAGAAGTGATATCATGTTCTATTTCTGTGAGATTCATGGACACACATCAAACTTTTGTTCAGAGGCTCAGGAATACATTTCATATTGTGAAAATAGAAAATATAAAAAATCTATGAATAAGATGAAGCATCATGAGAAATCAGAGAGAAGAATATCTCAGAGGAAAAAATTCATCAGATGCTATTAATGTGGAATAAAGGGAAAAACAATGAGTATGTGTTAGGAATCT
Source organism: Viscum album (assembly GCA_963277665.1). Lineage (NCBI taxonomy): Eukaryota > Viridiplantae > Streptophyta > Magnoliopsida > Santalales > Viscaceae > Viscum > Viscum album. Next base: position 115,314,781 of record OY728161.1, read on the forward strand.
CAGGAGATCAATGTCAGAAGAGGAACACAAGCTGAATCAATATCTCTACTGAGAAATGTGGAAATGATGTATGCCTTTGACCGATCTGATTATGGGAATTTGTAAAGACATTGCAACAAGAAGAAAGAAAGGAAAGGAAAGGTAATTGAAAGGAGATTCTTGACCCCAGTGATGTATAAAGAGAAATATTACATTGGGAGACAAAGTGTAACATTGGAGAATAGGCTTAGAGACTCAGGGGAATCACATGGAGCTGAGAGAAAGGTGTATCTGTCACCTCCTCTATCACACTAACAATCTCCCTCTAAGAATGAACATGAAAAAATCTGGAAGAAAAAGGCAGGAAACTCTACGGCTATGAGTAAGAAGAATTTAAATTCAATGGAGGACCCACCACCAATGAAAAATAGGGTGGTAACATAGAAATATGATAAAATAACAATAAACAAAGAATGCATTAAAAAATTTGCATGTCGTGTGCCACCACAAGCAGTGTAGGAAAGAGGAAGATCCATACAATGGAGGAAGGAGCAAGGAAAGATGGCAATAAAATATATTCCTACTCAGAGATGGAATCATGGGAAATTGAATTTTGGTGTAACATCATAGATATAAATGTGTACCAGTGGGTTTAAACCCCAAATGGTGAGAAAGGCCAAGACTGTAGAATCTTCATATCAAAAAAAGAATCAACATGAAGGTGATGAATGCTTAGTCATATGCCCGGAGTAGTTGAAGTTGGATAGGCACCTAGAAGAAGAAAATAAAGAGTGTGATTCTCTACAAAAAACAATCAAAGGGTTGATCCATCAGGATCAACCCCCATCCTCTTCTTGAGGATTCTTGAAGAACCCCTCTCCGTATGTATATAAATGTTGTTAATAAGTTATTCATGTGTTTCAGGTTTTATAGAGATACGATCCAAGGGGAAGTGGCATCTAAAGATGCAAAGTGGAGAATTGATCAGCTTCAGAGATTTAATTGACTCAAATCTGGTACCAAAGTTGAAGAATAAAGGGAGAAACAGAGCATAATAAGAAGTGACTATGTTATTAACATTATCTCTCATTTCCTACACCGAGTTCGAACTCAGTAGGCTTAGAGATTTTTTTAGTTTCTCAATTCTGAGTGAAAGATGAGAATAGATGATATTGATTCAGAACAAGATACTAATAGTGAGCATGAGGAAGTAAAATATGTATTTGCACAAAATCCAAGGAGTCGTGCTGAAATTGATAGGCAGAATATCATTGGTAATCAATCATCTCCAACTCAGACAAGGAAAATGAAATCACTAAATCATGCATCGTTTCTATCTTAGGTTGACCCGAAATTCTTTGATGATGCAGTTGAAGATGAAAAATGGGTTCAGGACATGAATGAAGAGCTAGATCAGATTAAGAAGAATCAAATGTTGGAGATTGTGTTGAGGCCAGCAAACAAGAATGGCATCGGTACTAAATGAGTCTATCGTAAAAATATGATTGAATATGGCACAGTGATTTGGAACAAATCACTACTAGTGTGCAAGGGATACTCCCAGATAGGGGGAATAGTTTTTTATGAGACATTTTCACAGGTTGCAAGGCTGGAGAAAACCAAATTAATTTTGGGCATAGTAGTGCAAAGACAGTTCAAAGTGTTCTAGATGGATGTCAAATCTGCATTCTTGAATGTAGTTCTAGATGAGGAAATGAATATTGAGCAACCATATGGTTTTCTCAGTTATGAGGATGAGAACAAGGTTACTAGACTAAAGAAGGCGTTGTATGGGCTGAAACAAGCTCCAAGGGCATGGTACTCAAGGCTTGATCAGTAATTGAAGAATCTTGGTTTCCAGCACGGAGGAGTTGATTAAAATCTCAATTTCAGCAATGACAGTAATCAATGGTTGATGGTGCTGGTGTATGTCGATGACATAATTTTTGGCTGATCAGATGAAGCTCAATGCAGACAGTTATCCGAATTCATGAAAAATGAGTTTGAAATGTCAATGCATGGAGATATGACATTTTTTCCTTGGTATATAGGTGACATAAGGAAGGAATGGAACATTAATTTCTCAATTTAAATATGACAAGTAGGTTCTGATAAGGTTTGGGATGAAGAATTCCAATGAAATGAAGACTCTGGTTTCTATTCGGATATAATTATCAAAATATGAGAATGGAAAGGCAGTTAATATCATAGAATATATGAAAATGATTGGAAGTTTTCTGTACATGACCACAACAAGGCCTGATATTGTTTTCGCCACATGCCTTGCAGTGAGTTATCAGAGTAATCCCAAGGAAATCCACATGTGTCCAGTGAAGAGAATAATTTTCAAATTCAAAGGCACTGTGGATTTCGGTCTGATGTATAATGACAAATCTCAATCATTGTTATTGGGTTATACAGATATAGATTGGGCCAGATCAGGAGATGACATAAAATCAATCTCAGGAGGCAAATTCTATCATGGTGGATTGTGTATTTCTTGGATAAGAAAGAAGCAAGATTGTATTTCATTGAGAACTGTAGAAGCTGAGTATATTGCGGCCACTAAAACATGCACACAATTATTGTGGATGAAGCAGCTGCTTTAAGATAAGGGATTTGAAGTGAAGACTTCGATCGAAATCCAGTGTGATAACTCAAGTGCTATCAATCATAGAAAAAATCTATTTCATCACTAAAGTACAATGCGCATTGAGATAAAGTATCATTTTATCAAAGAGAAGGTTGACCAGGGAATCATGAAGTTGGAGTATGTGCCTATAGAGCTATAGGTTGCAGACATTCTGAAAAAGGTCTTACCCAAAGAAGCTTTTTAGTGACATCGACTGGCTCTGGGAGTTTAGTCGACTCCCTACACTTACAATAGTGTGGATGTGGGACACCCCCCCTCTCCCCAAGGTATGATGTGTTTTTTCCCTGAGGTGCTGATATGTGTTCTCTACTCAGTTATATACTGTAAAGGATTGACGTTTGGGTTCGTTGACAAAGGGGGAGAGAATGTTGATTGTTCAAGGGGGAGAAAGTGTGGCAATTTGATAAATCATGAATGATATGTGGAGAAGAAGACAGGTGGAGTAGTGAGATAGAGGGAGAGCGATCGGAAAGTGGGAGCGTATTAAATATTGCGATGCTAGAAGTGATCGTCCAAAGAATAGATATCACGACAACTGAGGATCGTGATGAAAGAAGAAGAGTGATGCTGGAATGTGGTAAGAATATTTCCAAATATTGCTATCAGTTTGGTAAAAATTGGTATCAGTTTGGTTCCAACAGTGGTTGTGAGCGATGAATTTATTCATTGATTAACTTTTCATTTACTCTTTTTTCTCATGCCAATAATTTCTCATGTTGGCTTTGAGTATGTGTTGAGTAAATCCTTGATCTCTATCGGAATCGAAATAGGTGAATGGTGGATGAAGAATTAACGATGTATATTTTTATAGAAGAGTTGTCAAAAAATCCAAAGGGGGATATTGTAGGGAAAATCCCTCAAGGTATCATTGATTCATTTTTGAGGTGATTGTGTTTGTTGGAAAAGTGGAAAACTGTGTTGTGATTGTTGACAATGAAAAATAGTGACATACAAATTTGTTGACAAAGGGGAGTTCATGGTGGCATGTTGAGTTCAAAATCAGTGTTCAATGATGCCTTGGATGCTTGAGAACTTGCACGACTGATGTTTTTCAAGATCAGAAGATCAAAATATGGAAAAATAAAGAGGTCGCGCATGTATTGGTTTGGTCGCGCAAGTGACTTGCAAAGGAAGAGACCTGAACGTTGGGACGTGCACACCAAGGGGAGACTTGCGCGCCGCCGTGTAGGTTGAAAAAATTTCTATAAATATAAGACCACCCCTCCTCATTTATAAATGAGTTCAAAACATAGAAAAATTAGTGCTCCTGTCACGCTGGTGTGGTGGCCGCGCAGGTGGTGTTCGGTCGGGTAGGTGGACTTGCGCACCAGTGTTTGAAGTTGTGCGCTAGTTGGTAGTTGTGGGCCAATATTGGCTTGGGCGTAAAAGGGATTGAGTCTAGAAGGTTTAGAGTTGTAGAAGATTATGCCACACAGGTGTTAGAGGCAGACCTATGCACCAGTTGTGACTTTCACGCCAATACTTGCACGTTGGGTTATACCTTTGCGCCAAGTAAGGTTGATTCCCCGGCAGTGTTTTCAGGCTGCGTTGAAGATGGAAGTTTTCCGGATACCTTCAGTTCAAAGAGATATTCAAAAACAGGTGAAAGTTGGACTTCAATAGAGCATCCACATACAACAGAGGATGTATTCATTAGAGATAATGATAAGACATGGAAGTCTATAAACTATGAGTGGATCCTTTCCGGAGTAGTGAGCAAAGGAAGAGGAAGAAGGTGATCATCTCCACCAGTAGTGAGGCAAAGAGATAGAAACAGGGAGTGACCATTGGGAAAGCATTGAGTTGAACCTAAACATTTTAGAGGCAGTGAGCCTAGGACAGAGTGATTTTTCCCGAACCTTTGTATCCACATCCAGTGAAGAATAGTGGAATTTGGCATGACTGGAATCTTGTCAGCGTATGCTCCCTGGACGTAGCCCAGTGAGGGTGAACAAAGTAAAAATCTTTGTGTCTTCCATCTTACTTCCCTGGATTTCATTTAAAGCATCATCATCAGATAAAGAAGAAAATAAGTGATCATAATAAACACACAAGTTCAAAAAATGTGACCCTTGTAATAAAGAGTTCAAGATCCAGTGGGGCCAGAAGAACTTTGAAAAAGAATATCCATACCCTGATTCACCCCCCTCTCAGAGTATATAGGCCCCTATTGGTCCTAACAACTTACCGGTTTTATTAATGTTTTATTTATTATTGATACCCCATGTTATTCCATATTTTGATAGATTGATTATAAATACACATAAATTGGATAAAATTTTAATGATGTGAATTTTAAAAGACTATCATCGTTATTTTTCCCCTATGTTTGTTATGTTTTATATGGCCTGGTTCAATGGATTTATGGGGTGGATTGGTTTCCTTGATTGTTTGTTGTGGATTGGTGTCCATGGTTATGGTGGGATCAGGACATTTTTTATTATGGCTTGGTCGATATGTGATGAGGTGGTTGATTCTTGGATGCGGTTCATTAGAAATTGATTGATAATTTCCATGAATAATATGACTAGTTCTAGGCTGAACATGTACTAATGAAAATTGATTCATATGAATGGAAATAGAAAATTGAACATGGTATGTGGGACATATGTAATTATTACATGATATTTTTATCCATTAGTGGTATAAAATGATGGAGTTGTGTTAGATACACCCTATTGGTGATTGTTTTAAAATGGTTATATTTTTTTGAACCCATCAGTAGGGGATTGTTTGAAGGAATATTATATATTGTTATATTGTGCTTCTTTACACACCCCACTTGAGTCGAGTATTACACAACAATGCATAGATGTTCTAGGAATGTTTTTTAACAACATCAAGGATAGGCTGGATATGGATGGATAACTACCCCTATCTCCCACCCTCTCTTATCAGTGGATCATGATGATGTTAGTGATAACCAATTAGGGGATGTACCTAGTGGTAGATTTGGATAAAAGTGGTGGGGTTCTTGTGTAAAAGGAGGAGGGAATGAGGTTTATTTCTTACATATTAATAATACACTACAAATCGAGTTTTATGGTATGATTTTGTGGTATGTGGCACAAGTTGAGTGGTGGTATTTCCAATGGTGATGATGCAGCGTTTGGAACATGTTGATAGATGGTATTTCCCATTGTGTTGGCGATAATTGTGGAATGGTTGAGAGAAAAGGATGTCTTCACATTATGTGGGAGTGTAAAAAAATAGGAAAATTGGTCATGGGGTGACATTATATATTTTTATGGTACTTTTTATTTCTAAATGCATGATTTGGGGATATAGAATTGGTGAGGTTGGGGAAATTAAGTGACCCTCTAGGTGCTTATTGGATCTTTTTTTAGTTCACTAATGCATTAGTATAATCGTTTCACATTTTCACAAGATAAATTTGGTATGATCCTTCTATCTGTACATATTATTCTCAACCCATATATATAAAAATATATTTTTTAGGATTTGATGAGGGTTTTGGTGATCGATATGGATATTACAAGCATAGAGTATGGATCAATTGAATCATTTATATAAAAATTAATTTTTTGGCATTGTTTTATTTTGTATATTCTTATACTTGTTTATACTCATGCATTGTGTGTTTGATTGAACGATATTTTGGATTGTTTTATATTTTATGGTGGATTTTTAGTGGTTAATGATATGATCTATGGAAATATTTGAGGGTAATTCCTCCTGTTATGTTTCATTTACATTCAATTGTAGTCTCCATCCTGGATCCCACTACAGGAAGGTTTTGGGTGTCATTATAATTTCAGTCTCCAACCCATGATGATTTTCCAGTGTGGGTGGGTTATAAAAGGGTGGTATCAGTGTTTTTAGTAGTATGATAAGATGGTTATTAGAGTTAGTCATTTGTGAGAATTGTATGGGTTGGTAGGGAATTGGTTTTGGGGGAGGTTAGTACCCAATTCAAGAAACAAAAACTGGCTTGGGAAAATTATTTTAGGGCCCCATATGATTCAATGAATCGACCTAGTAATTAAAATGAAATGAATCTATATACATGATATATACCCGAGGGAGGTACATAAATCATTCTTTTTTCTATTCTATATGTAATCTAGGTGGTTTAGCGGATGAATAACTGAAATGATAAAATGAATCCATATAAATATTTTTCTAATGGACATAAGAGTATCTCCTTTAAATTCAAAGGGTGGTGGGTCATCTTCTACATGTTTTTATGGTTTCATTAGTTTAATAGGTTCCCCTATTAATAAATGGAGGTTTGATCCCAATGAATTTGATGAGTAATGGATGTGTACATTGTGGGATTTATATATTTATATATTGGAGAAAACTGGGGTGGTGGCTAATATTTTGAGATAGTGAACTAGTTGGAGGAGTTAAATATTGATTTTTGACTTATTTGAGACATATATGATTATTGGGTTCCCCAAGAAGTCTTTCAGTTGTGGGTATTTAATAATTAGTGGAGGATTATATATCATAGGGATCATAAGCAGGAAAAAGTTCTATGAGATGATTTCCAAATGGTGTTTAGTGTATAGTAATTATCAATGACAGAAATGGTGGAAAAGAAGATGGAGTTTCTCACTCCCTAGTTGTGGATCATGAGAATTTAGGTGGTTTCCAAAAAAATTAAAGATCCTATGTGATTATCTTCAACATCATTATAGATGAGAAGTCTGGATCATGACATTTTTAGGTGGTCCTTCCCCCCTATATTTATTTTGTTGTTTCTCCATTTATGTTTCCCATAAATATGGAGGTGTAGTATAATTTTGGTGTGATAGAGAGAGTTAATGAGAGGTATTGAGAACCCTTATTGTAGTGTCAATTTGTACTAATGAGAAGTATGGTATTAGATGGAGGGTCATAGATTATTAAATAGTTGAGATTCTTGTTGGTAGGGATGCAATCTCAATAATTAACTTCAATTTTCTGCATTGATGGTAGTTATTGAATGTTTATTGTGAGTTATTTGGTTTAGTTTTATTGATTTTGGGTTTATAGAAATTATCAACACAAATTTCTATTGGCCTCAGGGAGTCAGTATGGTTTGGGATGTTGGGAAGCTTTCCTATAGTAGTAGAAACAATTTCCCCTAAGGTAGTATCAACATCAGATCTTACCAATATATATTTAGTATTCTATCCTCAAGAGTTACTCTCATCTAGGAGGAGGTGGAGTGGGTAGAGGGAAGCCCCAATATATTCATTATCATGGGGCCCATTATTGTGTCTAAATGTGCAGGTTGTAAGAACTCGGTTCTTATTTTAGAGGTACGGGCTTTTCTTTCCCATTTCCATAAGTGTTTTTTAGAAAATATGGAAAATTGGGAAAAATCCTGAATTTTGAAACTACACGTCGTGTACTTTATCCACACGTCGTGTACTTTTGGCCATGTTGGGATGAGTACACGGGGCGTGTAGCCATGCCGACGATGAGGGGTGTAGGAACCGACTACACACCGTGTAGTGGTACCTTACATGCCGTGTAGTCAGTCACCAGGATTAAAGAGTAAGGCGGTGGAGTCGCGGCCAGGTGGGCGATAGTACACGCCGTGTACCCGAGAGTACATGCTGTGTACTCATGTCTACAGATGAACAGTGTGGCGGTGCCTTCAGATGAACAGTTAAATAAAGGTATTACACATTGTGTGCTTGGAAGTGCATGTCGTGTACTTTGTTTCTTCGGATTAAAACAGGCAGTAGCCTCCTCATTTGGCAGAGGAGGCGTTTGAGCCATTTTGGAGCCAAAGGAAGAGGCCAGATCTTTGATGACCCACCGGGCGTTCGTCTAGAATCCGATTCGGCTTCGGACGGTCTCGTTGGAACCGCATGGGAATTCCCTCTCCTCTCTTGGTACTGTTCTTGCCAATTCTTCTCCTAACATATGTTATTTACGTTTGAATGGGTTTTGTTCTTCATCAGAACTACGCCGTTCTTGGGTGTTTCTGGAGTCAGTGTTCGTGTATAATGCTCGTTGGTGTATAAGGTAGGTGGCTTTGTGTTTATTTTCCAACTGTTGTGTGTTTTGTGTGTTTTTGTGCCACGAAGCCATGTTGGGGTGTCGTGTGGCTGAGGTCGTTGCTATGTTTAATTCCTAGAATTTCATAGGTGATTAAATTGTAATAATAAAATGCTGGTCGGGATCGTTGCTTGGATCTGGACCCACCCCGGTGGTGTGATCATCTATTTAGTCATTTGGCTAGGATACTCGAGGGTATGCCTTAAATGTAGTAATTGTAGAATTTCCTTGAAATAAATTGCTTGTTTACTGCATTTTGATATGTTGGGAATGGACCGGTTACATGTTTAGCCTGAGGGCGTTGTTGTGAATAACCGGTGGGCATTGCACTGTTTAGCCCGAGGGCTGTAGTTATTTCGTCCTGTGGGAAACTTCTTTTGTGCCTGTGGGCAGCTGATTCTGTTCCTGAGGGCGACACTACCTACAACTGAGGGAAAATTCTGTTATGCCTGAGGGCAGATTCTTGTTTTGGATACTCATTACCCAAGGGTAGGAGTTTGTGTGTCTGAGGACAGTAGTTGTTTTCTAGAAATGCACTGTAGGGATTTCTTATATTAAATGGATTAAATGGATAATAAAATGGCAATATAACTGGTAATGGGTTACTTTTGAGTACTTCTTACTTATTTGCATTTTACTACGGCACACTATTGTTGCATGCTTACACGCAGTTGGGCACGGGCCGTTGGTGGGTGCCTACTGCGATATATTTCTCACACCCTATTTGGGTCACGCTTTTCGGCCCAAACAGATGACGTTGCTGCAGGTGTAGATAGGGGAAAATGTCCCTATACATACTGTTTCTGTGGAGTATGAGGGCATGGGACCGAGAATAGACTCGCGATGCCGCTGCCAGCTGTTTTCTTTGTTTTGCTGTACTCTGCTGTTTATTGTATTGTATTGATGTATAACATGTTCTGGCTGTTTTCTTAGAACTTGAAACATATAATATCATTTCTTATACACTGTTGGTTATATTCACTACCTTGTGTATGGTTTACTGCTTCCGCTGTTTGTTGTATATTTTATTTAGTATTCTGATGCACTACACTTTGACAAATGAGGGCATAGTTTTCCCACTATCAGACCTGGGCCCTTGCTGCTAGTCGATAGCCTCTAGCGTTTGGGGAAATGCGCTTGATGTCACGTGGCGAACTGGGCTCGGGGAACCCGTTGCGTGGTACCCGAGTCCGGGACGTTACAAAGTGGTATCATAGGCGGTTCTTTTCTTTGACTTACTATTTGGAGCTATAGTCAGGAATGGGATGGAACGGTAGTTTGGTAATAAGCTGTGCCCGGGCGTAGCTAACCCGTGTACAGGGAAAAGCCAGTCTACCTCATATTTTTCATTATTTTGGCTTTGCAATTTTATGGTTTATATGTTTTCACCATTGGGTGACGCACTTGGATTGTGCTGTTTATATTTTATCTGTGGGTTCTATTTAGTTACAACCCGATGAGATGAGGGTATTCCGTCTCATGTATCATATAGGCACATGCTAGAAATCACATGCCATGTATATTTTCCATGCCATGTAGGTGCATTAGAATTTTCATTTTTCTGTGATAGTTGATGTGCTAATAAAGCATGCTGTTGTGATAGCTGCTTGATAAATACCTGCCTTGTGATGTGGTGTTTTTGTTTGAGCTTGTATATAGAATGGACTCCAAACTTTGGTTTTTGGGGAGTATGGGCCCCCATTGACTGGAATTTGGTGGATCATCGACTGTTTATTGGTTATAACACATATAAGATGTCAGACATTGATTCATGGGGTGTATGGGCCCTCACAGGTGAGAATTTGAAACTTAGGTGTTGTTTTTTAGTATTTTCTGGGTTCTGGAGAAGTTTCTGAGGAATACTTTCTGGAAACCCAGTATACTCGCCGTGTAGGACCTCATACACGCCGTGTGTGTTCTTCTGTTCGGGGAGAAAAATGAAATTTTTGATTACATGCCATGTACCCTGAGTACACGCCGTGTAGTCTCTCTCCGTGTCACAAACCGCGTGGGCGGAAACACGGTGTAGGGAAGAGCTTGGGTAAAACACACCGTGTCGTTTTTGTGCACGCCGTGTAGTGTGACCCGGAGTCCGGCTGTGTAACTAACAACACGGGTCGGTGAACTCCTGTACATCACGCCGTTTCAATGATGAACATGCCATGTAGTATGACCTGGGGACTCAGCCGTGTTACTAACAACACAGGCTGGTGTCACCTCTCCCTAAACACGTCGTGTACCCGTGGGACACGCCGTGTAGTAATTGTACATGCTGTGTAGTCTTGTTTTGAAAACTTTTAAATTCCTTCTTCCTCTTGTTACTTGTGGTTCCTTCGCTTCAAGTCTTAATAATCATGAACCTGAGGCGTGATTTTGACCTTGTAGTGTCATGCCGCCTAGACAACTGCAAGTTGTTCGCCAGGAGAGCGGCGACGATTGTACTCCGGGGATGGTGGGCCATGGGCTACCATTTGATCCACCAATAGAGCCAGATGCAGCACCAGCTGTTATACCGGACACAGGCGCGGAGGCGCAGTTCCGTGAAGGCGTATTGTGGTTCATGAAAACCTTTTAGAAAGCACCACAGGCTGCCACATCTATGGCCGAGCTGACGGGTATTTTTTTAGAAGCGTCCACCTACATTTTCAGGGGATGGCTAACCACAGGTTGAAGAGTCTTGGTTGGGGTCAATGCGGACTATTTTTGAGCATCCTGAGATGCCTCCATGGTGGAGGGTCAAGCTTGATACTTACATGCTGTGTGATTCCGCCATGAGGTGGTGGGATGTTACCACCCAGTCAGAGCATCACATGGACATGGCATGGGAAGATTTTCATGCAGTCTTCTATGACTTATTTTTTCCCGAGACGCTGAGGGCAGATAGATCTCGGGAGTTCATGACTCTGCAGCAGGGCACTATGTCAGTGATGGACTACTCTACTCTTTTTACAGAGCTTCAATGTTTTGCACCCGTGCTAGTGGGTGATGAGACGTTGAGAGCCAGACGTTTTGAGGATGGTCTTCGGTATGACATCCGAGCGCTGGTAAATGTTTTCAGGTTGCATAATGTACATGCGATTGTGAACCAGGCGCTGATTACAGAGAGGAACCTGCGGGAATCTAGTGGTGTGATCCAGGGCGGTTCAGCACCAGTGACTGGTATTATTTCTGATGGCAAGAGGAAGAGACAGATGGACTTCTCTCAGGGCGGTAGTACCAGTCAGAAAAATGCTTCAGGTGGCCAGGTTATCTGCTACCAGTGTGGTAGAGAGGGGCACAAGAGGACACAGTTTCCACGTGACCCAGTGGAGTGTTGAGCTTGCGGAAAGATGGGTTATCTTCAACGCTTTTGCAGGGCGTTTCCACCAGCTAGTGAGAGGGGTTCTGTGCAGACTCCGCGTGCGGGAGAAAGACCAGTGGCATCTTACCAGACGGGAAACTGGAATACGTCAGGGCGTGCAGGCAGAGATGGTGGACGAGGTTGTGGTAGCCAGACACCAGGATCTCAGAGGCAGCAGGGCAGGACAGCTCAGGGTAGCCAGGCTGTGTCGTAGGGCCGCGGCACTGGGAAGGCATATGCATTGCAATTGACCCAGCAGGATTAGGATCCCGGACCTTCTACAGTCAGAGGTACTATTCTAGTAGCTTCGGTCTTGTCTTCAGTACTTTTTGAAACGGGTGCCACACATAGTTTCATATTTGTACCCATTGTGGAGAACCTTGGGCTCGAGGTTTCTTCTCCTTCTGATATCATGAAGCTAGACACTCCATTGGGGAGTAGGACGGCTGGTGTGCGTCAGTGTAAAGAGTTCCCCCTTGAGGATGGAGGGTGTCACTTTCTTTGGGACCCCTATGTTTTAGAGATGATGAGCTATGATGACATTCTCGGAATGGACTGGTTGGTTCCCTTATGAGCCTTTGTAGACTGCTATCGTCGCAGGGTGCATTTCACGTCACTAGAGGGCAGAGAGTTTCTATACAAGGGTGAATGGGATGTTCAGGCGAGTCGAGCTAGACCAGAGCATCATGGGTGAGGTGGATTTACAGCCCAGACTGCGTGCTTATATCTGGATGATCAGGGGACTGGTCAGATGGATTTCCTTCTAGTTGTCGATTGTTTCAGGGATGTCTTCCTGGACGACTATTCAGGTCTACCTCCAGTGCGTGAGGTGGATTTCTCTATCGAGCTTGTGCCAGGAGCAGCATCGGTGTCCATTCCTCCTTATAGAATGGATACACTTTAGTTGCAGGAGCTCAAGAGGCTGATAGAGGAGCTATAAGTGAAGGGTTTTATCCGACCCAGTACTTTTCCTTGGGGTTCTCCGGTCCTTTTTTCGAAAAAGGCGGACGGTACCCTTAGAATTCGCATGGATTATTGGAAGCTGAACCAGTTGATGGTTAAGAACCTATATCCCTTACCAAGGATAGATGATCTGTTGGATCAGCTTTGTGGAGCACGAGTGTTCTCGAAGATTGACATGAGATCCGGATATCATCAGCTGCACGTTAGACCATATGATATACCTCTCACAGCTTTCAGGAGTAGGTATGGTCTATATGAGTATACGGTTATGCCGTTCGGACTCACGAACGCGCCAGAAGTTTTCACGGCTCTGATGAATCGTGTGCTCCATCCATATCATGATTCATTTTTGGTAGTATTCATGGACGACATCTTGGTTTACTCTCACACTCGACATGACTTTTCCACCCATCTTGAGATCATATTGATTACACTGAGAGAGCATCAGCTATATGCTAAGTTCTCAAAGTGCCACTTTTTGATGGACCAGATTCACTTCCTGGGTCATATTATCTCTGAGGCAGGAGTAGCAGTAGACCCAGAGAAGGTGAGAGCCGTAGTTTCTTGGGAGCAGCCTAAGAACATGTTTGAGATACAGAGTTTCTTAGGGTTGGCTGGTTACTATAGACGCTTTATGCAGGACTTCTCATGCTTAGCGGCACCGTTGACAGGTCTGACTAAGAAGGGTGTGAAGTTCTTTTGGTTAGAAGATTGCGAGACAGCTTTTAAGGACCTGAAGGGAAGGTTGACATCAGCACCGATCCTGATACTCCCAGAGCAAGGGAAGAACTATACAGTTTACTGTGATGCATCAAGGATTGGGCTGGGAGTCGTTTTGATGCAGGGTGACCAAGTTGTTGCGTACGGGTCTCGGCAGTTGAGGCCCCATGAGAGGAATTACCCAACGCATGATCTCGAGTTGGCTGTAGTTGTTCATGCGTTGAACTGTTGGAGACACTATCTGTTGGATGAGAATTTTGTGGTTTTCACTGACCACAAAAGCCTCAAGTATATCATTACTCAGCATGACCTGAATCTAAGGCAGAGAATGTGGGTCGAGTACCTACAGTCCTTAGATTTTGAGCTTGCCTATACACCTGGTAAAGGTAATGTAGTAGCTGATGCACTGAGTAGGGAGACTCAGATACAGGGAGTGCAGGAGGCCAGTGGTGAGTGGCAGCTTATGGCCTTGTTCTCTGAGATATATCTAAAAGTGCACGACAGTCAGGGGAAGAATTATCTTCCCCCGTTAGTTGTGACATCTACCCTCCTGGACAGAGTGAGGATGAGGTAGTTATCAGTTTAAAAAGGCCTAGTTCTACGGGATTCGGTGGAAAGTGAGAACCCTCCTCCCAATTGGACGATAGGTGATGATGAGGTTTTGCATTTCCATGGGTGTGTATGGGTTACAGGGGATATACGCGAGGACCTGATACGGGATTTTCATGCTTCAGCATGGGCAGTTCATCCTGGGGTTACCAAGATGTACCGTGACTTGAGGCGTCAGTACTGGTGGCTGGGTATGAAGGGAGAGATATCGGGTTTTCTTACGAGATGTTCCACCTGTCAGCAGGTGAAGGAAGAGCATTAGAGTCCAGCCGGACTATTACAGTAGTTACCCATTCCAGAGTGGAAATTGGATGATGTCACGATGGATTTCGTGATGGGTTATCCGAGGTCACCTCGAGGCAGTGATGCCATGTGGGTTGTCATGGACAGACTCACGAAGGTGGATCACTTCTTGCCGATCAAGGAGAACTTCGGTGTTGATGAGCTAGAAAGTTTGCATATCCGAGAGATCGTACGTCTTCATGGGGTCCATCATTCTATCGTTTCAGATAGGGATGCCCGCTTTACGTCTTGTTTCTGGCTGAGTTTTCAAAGGGCGCTGGGTAAACAGGTGCTTCTGAGCACATCATACCACCCTCAGACAGATGGCCAGTCTGAGCCGACGATACAGGTGCTAGAGGACATGTTGCGCGCATGCGTCCTAGACTTTGGGGGAACTTGGGATAAGCATATACCCTTAGTCAATTTTTCCTATAACAATAGTTTTCAAGAAACTATTGAGATGGAACCATACGAGGCTTTATATGGTAGGCCATGTCGATCACCTTTGTGCTGGTTAGAGGCAAGTGAGGCAGATTTACTGGGGCCACATCTTGTACAGGAGACATCTGAGAAGGTCCAGTTGATTCGGAAGCGGATGGCTACCGCGCAGTCTCATCAGAAGTCTTAAGTTGATTGCCGAAAACGACCTTTGGAGTTCGTGGTCAGAGATCAAGTTTTCTTGCGTGTTTCGCTGAGGCTGGGAGACAAACGGATTATGAGATAGGGTAAGCTTTCACCGAGGTATTTGGGACCATTTGAGATTCCGGAGAGAGTCAGGCTGGTTGCATATCCGTTGCAGTTACCGCAGCGGTACCGATCCATGCACGACTTCTTCCAAGTGTCTCAGTTGTGTCGCTACCATTCAGACCCATATCACACCTTTTAGCCAGAGGAGGTTGAGCTTCAGCATGAAGCGTCCTTTGAGGAGCATCTGATCCGTATCGTTGACAGGAGCACAGAGGTTCTTCGAGGCCGGTCAGTTCCTCTAGTACGGGTGCTATGGCGGCATGGCTGAGTGTAGGATGAGTCTTGGGAGCGAGAGGCTGACGTATGTGCTCAGTGGCCAGAGCTTTTCTGATCATTCTCTTCACCACCCTTAGAAGGGAAATTCGGGGAAGAATTTCTATAAGGGGGGAAGTTAGTAAGATCCCGGTTCTTATTTTAGAGGTATGGGATTCTTCTTTCCCTTTTCCATAAGTGTTTATGAGAAAATATGGAAAATGGGGAAGAATCCTGAATTTTGGAATACATACCGTGTACTTTATCCACACATCGTATACTTTTGGCCGTGTTGGGATGAGTACACGGGGCGTGTAGCCATGCCGGCGACGAGGGGTGTAGGAACCGACTACACGCCGTGTAGTGGTACCTTACACACTGTGTAGTCAGTCAGAAAGATTAAATAGTAAGGCGGTGGAGTCGCGGCCAGCTGGGCGACAGTACACGCCGTGTACCTGAGAGTACATGCCGTGTACTCATGTCGACGGATGAACAGTGTGGCGGTGCCGCCAAATGAACAGTTAAATGAAGGGAGTTCACGCCGTATACTTGGAAGTACACGCCATGTACTTTGTTTTTTCGGCTTAAAACATGCAGTAGCCTCCTCATTTGGAAGAGGAGACATTTGAGCCATTTTGGAGACAAAGGAGGAGGCCAGATCTTTGAAGATCTATTGGGCGTTCGTCTGGAATCCGATTCGGCATCGAACGATCTCATTGGAACCGCACAGGTAGGACCTCTCCTCTCCGGGTACCATTATTTCCAATTCTTCTCCTAATGTAAGTTATTTATGTTTGAATGGGTTTTGTTCTGCGTCATATCTACGCCGTTCTTGGGCATTTCTGGAGTCGGTGTTCGTGTATAACGCTCGTTGGCTTATAAGGTAGGTGTCTTTGTGTTTATTTTCCAACTGTTGTGTGTTTTGTGCGTTTTTGTGCCATGAACCCATGTTGGGGTGTCGTGTGGATGAGGCCGTTGCTATGTTTAATGCCTATAATCGCATAAGTGATTAAATTGTGATAATAAAATTCTGGTCGGGATCATTTCTTGGATCTGGAACCACCCCGGGGGTGTGTTCATCTGTTTATCCGTTTGGCCAGGATACCTGAGGGTTTGCCTTAAATGTGGTAATTGAAGAATTGCTTTGAGAGGAATTGATTTTTTACTACATTTTGATATGTTGGGCATGGCCCAGTTACCTGTTTAGCCTGAGGGTGTTGTTGTGAATAGCCGGTGGGAATTGCACTTTTTAGCCCGAGGGCTGTAGTTATTTCAGCTTGAGGGAAACTTCTTCTGTGCCTGTGGGCAGCCGATTCTATGCCTGAGGGCGACACTACCTACGCCTGAGGGAAAATTCTGTTATGCCTGAGGGCAGATTCATGTTTTGGATACTCATTACCCAAGGGTAGGAGTTTACGTGTCTGAGGACACTAGTTTTTTGCTAGAAATGTACTGTAGTGATTTCTTATATTAAATGGATTAAATGGATAATAAAATGGAAATATAACTCATAATGGGTTACTTTTGAGTACTGCTTACTTATTTTCATTTTACTACTGCACACTATTGTTTCATGCTTACACGTAGTTGGGCACGGGCCTTTGGTGGGTGCCAATTGAGATATATTTCTCACACCCTGTTTGGGTCACGCTTTTCAGCCCAAATAGATTACGTTGCTGCATGTGTAGATAGGGGCAAGGGTCCCTATACAGGTACATGACTGTTGTTGTGGAGTAGGAGGGCATGGGACCGAGCCTAGGCTCGCGATTCCATTGCCAGCTGTTTGCTTTTTTTTGCTGTACTCTGCTGTTTACTGTACTGTATTGATTTATAACATGTTCTGGCTGTTTTCATAGAATGTGAGACATGTAGCATCATTACTTATACACTATTGGTTATATTCACTGCCTTGTGTATGGTTTACTGCTTCCGATGTTTGTTGTATGTTTTATTTAGTATTCCGCTATGCTACACTTTAAAAAATGAGGGCATAGTTTCGCCACTCTAAGACATGGGCCCTCGCTGCTAGTCTGCAGCCTCTGGTGTTTGGGGAAATGCGCTTGAGGTCACGTGGCGAACCGGGCTCGGGGCACCAGTTGCGTGGCACCTGGGTCCGGGACGTTACACAGGTCATCAATAGTGTGGAATCAGACATAGCTAATGGAAGATAAATGTGATCAAGGCACCAACTGTAGAGGAGATATAGGTTTTTCCAAGTATGATATATTTATCATCTATATTCATTTATAATTATATTTATAATGGTGATTTTCACTCCTTTGTGAAGTTACCCAGTTAGGATCCAAGTATCACAGGGGGTGAATCAGTGATATCTTTTTATTTTATGTTTCCCCTTTTTGAAACAACCTTCGCCTCCTATTAATGTGTTCTTTCTCTAATATTCACACACAAACACAAGAACACAAGATTAACAAGGTTCACTACTCAACAAGAGTAGCTACATCCTTGTTATTATATAGAATTAATCCATTACCACAAAATCCACTAGGAAACAATACATTGATGTGAAATACAATGATTATGATATTCCCTTTCACTTGTGTAGTACATGGGAGATAATACTCATGTATTTGTGCACCCTCTTAGCTAAAATAGGGTAAATAAATATCTCAATGCTTCTGGCCAACCATTCAAAAATATGATCATTGAAAAAAACTATTCTTTTTCCTATCTAGAAGATAATAGGAACTAATTAGACTTTTTCATAATACTTATTCATATACCCCATTCATATCATGATCAAATTGAATGAACTTCTCACTTAATTTTGGGTACTCAAATCTTGAGCTCATAGTGCTCCTTTGCAGAGCTCATTCGCGAATCTCCCAGCTTCGCAAAGCACTATAATTTGCAAAGATCTCTAGGTCGCAAATCTCACTAGATTGTAGAGTTCACTTTTCCATGGAGCACAGATTGGTCTATGTGAAGTTAACTTATTTCTCAAAGCTCATTGGCTCACTGCAATGCTCTATTCCTTCATGGAGCTTACTACATTTTCATAGCTCACTTTCTCCATGAACCATCTTTTCAATTCGAGAGCTATAGATTTATTGTTACATATATCTAGTTTCCATGAGGGGGTAGGGGCCTATTTATAGGGTTTTACCACCGAATCTATAACCTTCTATCCACCTCATCACCATCTCAGCATCAAATCAAAGAGCTCTAAAATTTCCATCGAAATTCACTATATTTCATGAAGCACCATGGAAATTTTATGGATTTGCAAAGAGCATCATAATCACGAAGTGTTCCATCAAATCCATTGCACCTCTATGAAGCTCCTTCTTTGTTTGTACCACTGCGATGCTATTTCTTCTTTTGTGCCACCAAGATTCTCTTTCTTCCTTTGTGCTAAAAATCTTTCTTGTGAAGCTCTTCACCTCTACCATTCACGAAGCTCATCGTAATCACAAAGAACATTGTCAACATTATTAATGTTTTTTCCAAGTACACTTCATGAAGACCGTCTTTGAGAAATTCATTCCTTTTCCATATTCTTATGTGGTCTTCAAGGAAATCCACTTTCCACGATGCTAGCCCAACTCAAAATTTTGGACCCCAAAAATTTGGCAGACTAGGAAACAAAGCCACCTTAAACACTTACTTCTACAAGACCAACCGTGCTGATTAGCTACTTATTTTCTCCCCCTTTACTTTATAATGCTTGCATCAAAAGTTCCCAAACCAACTTATGATGTTTGTGAAATATAGACCAACAAAGTATCATCAGATTTACCTTGGAAAGTATTGTAACATTACTATATTTCCTCAATCACTTATAAAAAGTGAAGTGATTTCATTTCTTCTGAAACATCCATGACAAGAAAAGACAATACTTTATTAGTCCAAAAACGTCATCAGCCAAATTGGCCACAAAAATATCACCCTTTGGATTTTTTTTCAAAAAATATTTATAAATAACTGAACTTTGAATCCTCGAACCATGGGTCACATATCAACAATTCTAAGCCCATGTGAGCTAACTCATTGTAGGAAATAAGAATTATTGGCAGAAAGTCCATGTTGTCCAGAAGTAGTGACTATGAAATGACATCGCATCATCTTTCCTCCTCAGTCTTCATCGACATTCCTATAATAAAAAAAGGTTTCCTAAAAACTCCCTACAACCATTCTGCATCCATTCCAATAAACATTTTGAATAGTTTACGCACTTACATTTTGAATTCAAAACTTACCCACAACTCCCCATTTATGCATGCTTCCATAATTTTATATTTATGAATATTCTTCCCTTTTACATCTTTATACAATTGTAATATGAGAGAGAGGACAAAAACACATACCTCATCCTTGATGAGAGGAAGGTTGGACACACATGATCAACCTCAATTTTTCAACTGGTACCTTCGGTAAAGGTTTTGTGAATATATCAATATCTTCTTCTGATGTATGAACAAAATGCTGCCTCAATTATTTCTTCTCCACCTAATCTTTCATGAAGCGGTATTTTGTGTCAATGTGTTTTGAACGAAAATGTTGTAATGAATTCCTTGTAATATTGATTGCACTCTAATTATCACAACCCAAGAGAATGAGTAGCTTTACGTTAACAAGTATATCTTCCAATTAATTCTTCATCAACATTAGTTGAGTTTTAGTTGTGTAGCAGCAACATACACAGCTTCAGCTATGCTAAGAATTTTTGAATTCTGTTTCATGTTATTCCAACTAACACAAATTTTCCCAAGAATGAAAACTCCACCAGATGTGGATCTTCGATCATCAACATTTCCTACCCAATCTGCATCTGAATACCCAAAGAGATCAATATTTTCTAATCCATATTACCTGATTCCAAAATTCATTAGGCCTTTGATATATCTGAGATTTATTTTTCCAGAAATCAAATGTGATTCAATAGGAGCATTCTGAAATTTTTCTCATAAGGTAACAACATTGTTTATGTTAGGTCTTGAGGCAGTCAAATATAACATACTTCTAATAATATTTTGAAACTAAATCTGATAAACTTCCTTCCCATCTCTATATTTAGACAACTTGGTTCCCCCTGAAATTGGTGTGGACACTGTTTTATAATTTTCCATGCCAAACTTCTTCAGAAGTTCCTTAGAAAACTTTTCTTGATATAAAAAAAAGTGATTCCTCTTCTGTGAAATTGGTATCCCAAGAAAGTATTTAATTTCTCCCAGCATGAACATATCAAATAACTTCTTCATCTCGTCAAAAAATATTTCACATGATCTTTCATCATTCCTAGTAAGGATAATGTCATTGACATAAAAAATTACGATCAGCTAAAACTCCTGACACTCTTTGATGTAAATATTTATATCAACACTACCCTTCTTAAAATTGATCTTCCTCAAAAAAATATCTAATTTTGAATACCATGCCCTTAGAACTAGATTTAGCCCATACAAACCCTTATTCAACTTGTACACATAACTTTCATCCTTCCCAATAAAAAATCCACAAGGATAATCAATGTAAACTTCCTCATCAAGATTACTATTCAAGAATTTGGATGTTACATCCATTTGAATGATTTTGTAAACTCGTTGTGCATCAATTGTAAGAAACATTCTGATTGTTTCTAATATTTCCATCATAGAAAAGGTTTCATCAATATCAATGCCTTCAATTTGTGAATATACATTGTAAACCAATCTTGCTTTGTTTCTTATTAATTTACCATCTTCATTCAGCTTGTTCTAGAAAACCCACTTTGTACCAATAATATTCATATTTTCCGGCTTGGGTACAAGTTCCCAAGTATCATTATTCTCTATCTGATCCAGCTCTTAATTCATAGCCTAAACCCATTCCGGATGATCAAATGATTCATCTACATCATTCGGTTCATGTTTTGAATAAAGAGAAGTATGTGTAATAGAATTTGTTGTTCTTATTATTTGAACCCTATGATATTGAATTCCAATAATGTTCTGATCCTCCAATTGTGTCTTCAGCCTAGGACAAGCTGTTAGAACCTCATCCTCATCACTTGAGATTTCGGAGTCTGAATAATCTTTTTGAGTATGATTAACATAGTCTGCAACATTATCAGAATCTTTTTCAAAATCATCTCTGTCCTACTCAACTTCCACATCAATATATGACTATTTTTCTTTCTTAACATTTTCAACAACTTTTACAGATGATGAATTGATAATTATTCCTATTTATTTGTAGATACATCAATATATTCTTCCTTCTAAAGCATATCTATGAAAAATTCCATCATCGCCTCTTTTCTCAAACTTTCCACGGTTTCCACCTTTCTTATTTATAAGGCATGGACTCCCCAAAACTCTTAAGTGTTTCAGACATGGTGTTTTTCCACAAAACAAATTTTATAGAGTCATATCTATGATTTTCTATAGAAATATTGGTTTTAAATATACACAACAGTGCTCATGGATTTCCTCTAACAATAATGAGAAAGGCTATGTTCAAGTAACATAGTTCTCCCTATTTTCACCAGACATCTATTATTTCTTTCAGCAACCCCATTTTGTTGATGTGTGTATAGTGAACTAAACTCATGTCGAATTCCATGCATCTCATGATAACATTAAAACACTTAGTTCTTATACTCACCACCATTATCAGTTCAAATTTCTTCACTAAATACCCACATTCCTTCTCTGCTTTCCTCCTGAAACTCTTAAAAATTCTCAGATCATCTAACTTATGTCTTATTTACATAACATAAGTAATTAGAGTAAATTAATCTATGAAAGTAATGAAGTACTTATCTCCATTTGTATATTTATTTCTAATTGGTCCATAGATATCAGAATGTATGAGTTCCAAGGGTCTTTTTGAGAGAATTTCAACTCTCTTATATAGAGAGTTTTTAATCTAACTTTTATCACAAATAGTGCAACACCAATCTCTTCTTTATAAATCAGGCTTATCTCGGACATTATATCACTTTGACAACTTAAACATATTTATCTGACACATATATCCTATAATTTCATTCCATAACTGATTTTCATCCACCACACCCATGTAACATGAATTATACAATTCCCTAACTTGGAAAAAAATTCCCTCATGTCCGCTGGCCTCTTGTAACTACATTTCCATCATTTTCACATTTCACAAAAAATCCATATTTTCTGAAGATAATTTTTTCCCTCATCAAATAGTTGGGACATGTAGAATAGGTTTTTTTCGGCCCATCAACATATAGTTTTTTCCTGGTTTTCATCTTTTCATTTTCAATTATGGCCAATCCAAAACCTCTAATCCTTAGGGATTCATCGTTTTCAAATTTCACTATTCTATCTTTAAAATCCTTCATATTATTTAATCACATAACATATCCTATAATATGATATTAACATCCACTATCAAAGATCCATGGTCATTCTCCTTTCATTGATTTCAAAGAAGTTTCAACAACAAGAGCTTTTTGTAAATCATTTTCTTCTAATTTTTGTTGTGATTGCTCTAATTTCCTAGCCAAGTCAATGTGTTATTGCTAGAAAATTAATCACTCATTATTTTATGACCTAGATGATCTATCATTCATAGAAATTAAAATCTATTGCTTATAATAATTTTTAAACAAATTTTTATATTCATGTAACAAAATCAAGCAACCCTTAGAAAGATGTCCACGTCGATCACATCTTTCACAGATAGTTTCTAGTGGTTGAAACTTATTCTCAACATTCACACCACCCACCTTATATGTCTTCTGGAAATTATTTTGAGGTTTTTTCTTCTGAAAAGATTGAATCCCCCTAAATCCTTGTCTTTCAAAGAATGTGTAATAGTAGTAATTTTGTTGGTTGAACCAACACATATATTCCATATGTCTGAATCCACAATAATACAAGCAGTATCTATGAAATGAATATTTACCTCTAAAACATCCATACTGATTGAAGTTGGGAACATGATTCTCAATAATCTTCTTTCCAAAACTCTACTGACCATCATCCATCATATTTTCAATTGTAACCTTCTTTTTTAACTCATATTTCTGTTCAAACTTACCAGATCCATTAGTAGTGGAAATCATTACAGTCTTGGGATTTTTAGATGCTTTTGATATTTCTTTATTACTAATTTTGACAACATACATAGCCTTTCCAGTATTGTTCTTATCATAACTAGTACCATATTTATTTTCATCCTTTGAATGTAACTTTCTTTGATCCTTATTAGGTCCATTCATAGCAGAACATTCACCAACTTTTGCAATGGAGTTTTTGAACCATGTGTTCCTTTCTTCAGCTTTTGAAAGTTTATATTGGATAATTTCCAACTCATATTATTTTTCTTAAGCTTTACTTCCAGATGATCATTATGATTATTTTCACTCTCAAGTGAATTTTTCAGATCATCAATCCCCTTTTCAATTTTTTATTTCTTATTAAGAAAACCTTCATGGTCATTTGACGAAGAGTTTTCATTTTTAAATTTCTTATTTTCATTCTTAGCCTTATGATCTTTCTCAAACATCCCTTCAGCTCTTCTTTCAGATACTATTCATGTTGAGTTTCCTCTTCTTTAGTACTACTGCTCTCAGAATCTTCATTGTTTACTATTTCAAAAAAAGGTACTCTCTCTAGTTTTCTACGAAAAATTGTTTTCATATTCAGTGTCACTATCATCATATTATTCATTTTTTGAAAAAAATCTTATTATTTTTTATTCAAATAACTTTTTATCCTTAACTATTCAAAAATATTTATCTCTTTCACCCTGTTTATTCCATGACCTTATAGGTCTTCTCTCTTGTTCATCACTATCTTCATCTTTCCCTTTTTGAGGGAAATTGGCCGTAAAGTTTCCAGCATCTCCACATTCAAAACATATCAATGGGAGTTCCCCTTTGTATTTAACTATTTGTCTTTTCACATTTTTATAAAACATGGTTAAAATTTCATCAAATTTTTGACATACTTCATTTTCAGAATTGGATTCACCACATTCATCTTCAATAAGAATTTTATTTGACTTATATTTATTTGAATCCTTGAATGACATTTCTCTATCAAAATTTTCTTTACTCTTCATAGTCTTCTGCCTTATCATATCATAAGTTATGAGAGTGATTTGAAAATCATCCCAAGACAATGTTTCAGGGTATCTGTCTTCCAATAAGGAAACATTAGCATCAAATTTGTCAGGAAGAATTCTCAAGACCTTCTCAACAATAGTAGAATCTTCTAACTTTTCCCCAATACATCTAATTGTACCAATAATTCTTTTTATCCTAGTAAATAAGTCCCCAATATATTCATTCTCATACATATTTAAGTCTTCATACTCCAGCCTCCAAATTTGATGTTTTTCCTTCTTTAATTTTTTATTTCCTTCATAGATGTTTTTCAATTTATCCCATAATCCTTTGGCTGTAGCGACACATTTCACTCTTAAAAAATGACTCTCAAAAAGAGAAGATAGTAACACATTTTTTTCTCTTCAATCATTCTCAATATTATTAATTTAGACTATAGTAAGAGGAACCTTGGCATAAATAGCAATAAATCCATCTGTTGTAGTTTCAGGAACATCATATCCAAGAGTCATAAGATAAGGCATCATTATATCTTTCCAGATATGATAGTTCTTCCCATCAAATATCAGAATCCCCTAACTGTTCATGTAATTTAAATTCTCCATTGAATCCTCTTTTCAAAACTTTAGGAAAGACAAAATGAAGGCAACCTGGCTCTGATACTAAATGAAGTTACCAAATCAGGATCCAAATATCACTAAGAGGGGGAGGGGTGAATTAGTGATATCTTTTTCTTTTATGTTTCCCATTTTTGAAACAACATTCACCTCCTGTTAATGGTTTATTTCCCTTATGAACACACACAACCATAGTAACACAAGATATACAAGGTTCACTACTCAACAAGAGTAGTTACGTCCTTGGTATGGTACATATATAGTACAGTACCACCAAATCCATCAGAAAACAATCCTTTTATTTTGAATACAATGAGTAGGATATTCCTTTTCACTCGTCTAGTTCTTGGGATATAATCATAAAGTATGTGTGAACCCTTTTATCACAAATTGGTTCAAGAAATATCTTTGTGCTTCTGGATAACCATTCACAAAAATGATCTTCAAAAAAAATATTCTCTTTCCTATCCAGAAACTGATAGGAACTACATGGACTTCATAATAATACTTATTCCAATACCTAGTCATATCTTGATCCACATGAATTCACTTCTCACTTAATTTGGGTACTCAAATCTTCATCTCGTAGAGCTCCTTCGCAGAGCTCTCTAGTTCGAAAAGTTCTCTAGATCATAGATGTCACTATTTCATGGAGCGTAGATTGGTCTTTGTGAATGAAACTTCTTTTAAAAAGCTCAATGGCGCCCCATGAAGCTCTTTTCCTTCACAGAGCTTACTTCCTTCACATAGCTCACTTTCTCCATGAGCCTTCTTCCCAATTTGAGATCTCTAAAATTCTCATTAATTCTCTCTACTTTTCTTGAGGGGTAGGGGCTTATTTATAGGCTTTTACCACTGAATGTAGAACCTTATAGACACCTCAATTCCATGTCAATATCAAATCATAGAGCTCTGAAATTTCTTATAAAATTCACTCAGTTTCGCAAAGCACCATGGTAATTTTCCAGATTCGTAAAGTTCATCGTAATCGCAAAGCATTCTATCAAATATTTTGCACTGACACGATACTCCTTCATCTGCACCGAAACAATTCTCTTTATTCCTTTGCACCACTGTGATGCCCTTTTTTCATTTTCACCACAGGGCTTTCTTATGAAGCTTTTCACCTATTTCATTCACGAAGCTCATCATAATCGTGAAGAACACCGTCTAATTTCTTCATGTCTTCACAAAATACACTTCATGAATCCCATATTTGTGAAATTAATTCCTTTGACATATTTTTATGTTCTCTTCAAGGTAATACACTTTTTTCGATGCTATCCCAACTCAAAATTTTGGAACCCAAAAAATTGGAAAAAATTAGGAAACAACAACACCTTATACACCTACTTCTACAAGACCTACCATGCTATTTGGATGCATCTTTTCTCCCCCATTCCTTTATAATTATTTCATCATATGTTCTACAACTAACTTATGATCTTAGTGAAATGTAGACCCTGAAATCATCATCATATTTACAATTGAAGGTATTGTAACTTTTCTGTATTTCCTCACCCACTTATACAAAGTGATGTGATTTCCATTCTTCTCAAACTTCCTTGAAAAAAATACAATATTTATTCATCCAAAAACATCATCAGCCAACTTTTTCACAACATTTTGTTACACCAACATTGGTCTGAACATTGGTATTTAATTTGGGGAGGCTACCCATAACCTTGTGTTATCAACGAAAGTTGGAGGTTAATCCAGATTGTTTGATATGTTTTAGGGATTTAGAGTGGGAATATAGAATAATTATTCATTGGGGGATTTCCTATTTCTATATATATAACCATATATTGTAATTCTTTGAATGGATTGGTTATATTCTAAACATGTGTTTGAAGATTGTTTCCTGAGGAGAGTTGAGTTTTATTGATGTGGAAGGGTGATGTGTTGTTTTTTCCGACGGGTACGGTTTTTGGATGGACAATAGGTGTATGGATCCCCTTCTAGCTTTGATTGATGTATCATCAACATAGTTAATGGGAGATATATCATTAGTGTCTCCCAATGTTATTACTGAGTATTTGGATATTTGTCTCCAAGGAGGTTGTGACTGTACACCATGGTGTGACATTGAGTTTCCTTTAGAGTTATAACATGGTGATTCTCTGATTTATAAGACACCTTATCAGATGTAATATTTAGAGTTTCATATGTTGAGAATCTATATTGATTTTATTTTTTGAAAAATATTTTATTCATCTTAGTGTATTTCCATGGGGATATCTTATTATTCCACTAAGTAGGTGAATGGTATTCTGATGTTGTGCATAAATTACCAAATGATGAATCAAGAGACGATAAAAAAATAATTACCCTTTTATGAGGATAGATGACCACATTGAATAGTTGATAGGGGAAACTCGTTTATTAATGTTGATTTATTGTCTATATATAATCTGTTGCTTGAAAAGGATGAAAATGTTCTGAAGACTGATTTCTTGTCTATCTATTGAAATTTATTATATGATGTTATGTAATTTGGTTTCTTGAATTAACCGGTTAGGTTAATGGGACTCATGAATTCGATTTTCCATGTGTTCATGGATTATTTCATTGTTTTGTTCAACAAATAAATTATCATATACCTGAAACCTATGGAGAATAATGTAGATCACATGATGATTGTTTTCTAGACATTTTAACACCACCAACATCATGGGAAATTGTCCATGTATTAGTTCTGGTTTTGAGAGGTTCATTTTCATACACATATACTTTTTTATCATGGAGTGGTAGAGGATCCATTGATGGTTGATGTGGTTATTTATTAGATATCGCTAATAAACATGGAATATGTCCAAAATATTCTTATTCTCATAGTTTATTATCTGTTTTTGATTCCAATATTCCCCAATATTATATCCCCATTAATGTCCCTAATTAATGATTACTAGAACCTTTCATGGATCTATCAGTTCTAAGAAACATTATCTTACCTTAAAGATAAGTTTATTAGTGACATAGTTCTTCAAATTCCTAAAGAAGGTGTGGTGTTTGAGGTGTTCTGGGACCCTTCTCATTTTATCTTGGGATGCATCTTTATGTAGTGTGATATCATTTTTTTCATTGCGGTTATGTACTCATGAATGTAATTATACAATCATTAACCTATATATGATAGCTCTGATGTTCTCCCTGAGGCATTGATGGCATTACCACATCATGGAATGATTTGAGGTATTTATTGATTATATGATCTTGAGGCACGTTTTTTCATAGTTTATCCTGAATCAAAAAAAGAAATGGTTGAAGTAGTTTCTCAAAGACTTTGAAATTTATATCATCTATACATTGGGTAAAGGAAATGTTGTGGTAGATTCACTGAGTTGGAAGTCATGTGGAGAGGTTTAGGAGTTTAATGATTATTGTAGGGTTATATGGGTATTGGATGTTATACGTATTAGACAATAGGTTCTTGATGGTAGGGTATTGTAATTTTCAAAGAATGTGGAGTCCATATTCTCATTGAAAGTGAAGGAATATCATATGGAAGACCTAATGTTTGAGGTAATGTTGGACCAAATCATCAATAGGGATGACTCAAAGGGATGGTTAGAGGATGATTAGAATAGATTTTTATTCTACAGAAGGATGTTTTTTCATCTATGATGCATAAGGGAGTCCTCCATGAGTTCTATAGATAACATTTAATAGTAAATCATGGAAAACCGAAGTTGTATTGTGGTGTAAAGAGGAATTTTTTGTGTCCATGTATGAAGAAGTTAGTGGTGGAGTTTTAGGTGTGATGTCTAGTTTTTTATTAGATTAAAAAAGGGTATCATGTTTTTAGTGGTTTTATATATATGGTAGATACCTTGAAGTTGAAATGGGACTAGATATCGATGGATTTTTTTACTAGGTTGTGTTGAGCTCAGGGAGGATATCATGTTTTATGAGTGATCGTGATCAAAAGAAAAATTCAGTTCACATTGTTGTGATTTGAGAGATGAGTACCCTATATGTTATTCTAATGTGGTGCATTGATACTAATGTGTGTATTTAGAGATTTTTAAGGATAATTATTTTTGACCATTACCCTCAATTTACATCATTATTTTAGAGAGGATTTAAAAATTCTTTTTATACTTAGTGGTGCATTAGTACTATATTCTATCACTATATATACAAAGAGATAGAGAGGTTTATCAAAATGATAGAGGACATGCAACGATCATACAACTAGGATATCATCATATCATTGGTATGTAATTTACCATCATTAGAGTTTATATATAATAATTGATATCATTTATCCTTCTATGTGAATCCATTTTAAGAATTATATTGTAGGTCGTGTTGATTCACATTGTTCTTCACTATGAATGGAGAGGTAGTAATTACTGGTCTAGATGTGGAATAGAGAATGATCGATATGACCTATAGGGTTTCTGAGAGGATAAAGGAAGTAGAATACTGTTAGAAGGATTATGATGATATATGTGGAGGCCCTTGGAGATCATGTTTGGGGACCATGTTTTCTTGAGGTTTTCCTCTCATCACGGACAATAGAGGTTTGTTTGGGGGATTATGTTTGTATCCTAGTTTATTAGACCCTTTATGGTGTTGGGTCACATTATAATGGTGGATTATCATTTGGAACATCCTTTATAGTAGGATTAAATTCATTATGTCATTCATGTGTCTAAAATTAATCAGGTTCTTCATGATGACTCATGTCATTAACTAGGAATTTTTGGATATTGAGGACGATATGAAATTCATGATGTGGTAAATTTGGACCCATGAATGTCAGTAGAAAGTGCATTCACAGTGTTTCATCCCCTTAGATCGAGTTCTTTTGGGGAATGGTGGTCTAGAGGAGAGTAATTGGGTAAAGGATAAGCATATTTGCACCCATAACCAAGTTTTTATTTCTCATTGATATGTTATATGATGTTATATTAATGGTTTAGCATATTTATTAATGTATAGTTTTTATGATGAGGGAGTACAGATAGTGATGGGGTGACAGATCGAGAAAAATTCTTATTTGAGAGGTATATCTCGAGGTAGTGTATGGTGGTTTATAGAATTCGATTCTATGTTTTATGATTGATTTTTATTATAGAGGATAATAATGATTTTATATGTATCTGATGTAATTTCACCAACCATTTTAAGGCTTCCTTTGTTTTTGGGATTAGGGTTATTGGTAGGGATTTTATGGATATTGTAGAATATTGATGTTTTTTACCCATTAAAGTGTACAAAATCATGTTTTAGTGGGTGTAATGGTGATAATTTTTATGTTTTGTTGTAATTGATGGTTCTCTTAATAGTTTTGAGTTAGTTGTGTGGTGATTAGTAATCCAAAGATAGTTAAACAACTTGTTTTTATTTTCTGGTGGGTGTGTTGGTTTGGTGGTCATACAGTGTAAAAAGGGTTTTATAGAAAATACCCAAGAAACCTTTAGTGCCAAATGTGACACCTCAAAGGTTACCTTGTGAGAAATAGAGAATAAAGGATCTCACCATGCTATGATACTTAGTGTAGTGAGGAGAAATGGTTTGGTTATTTCCACCCCCACCATGTTGAAAGTTATGGTGCAGGTCAAAATGATTTTAAATGTGTTTTTAAAGAACCATAGATTTGAAGATATCATGCATCTAATCTAGGTTCAAACATTACTAGAATCCACAATGATGTGGTAAGTGGATACAATGTTGTATTTCTAGACACATAACAATTATATGTACAAAGGGTACCCAAACACATTTGGTTCGAATTATTTTCCCTTCCTTTGACCTTTGAAAAACCTCATTTCCATTTAGAGAGTATATCCCCTTGGTTATTCTAAGTCAAAGTTCCTTGTTTCATGGTACCAAATTATTCTCTTTTATATCCTTTATTTACATTATTATTTATATTTATGGATCATTTGGTGAGAAACATATTTCTGGGAGTAAGTATTTAGGGTTTTTCCATGTTTATTGTCTTGGGTGGCATTTCTTTAGAATCTGGTGGTGGATAATCTTTTTTTCTTATGTGGAAATTCAATAGGGCTTTGAAATTGAGATATGGAATTCATTTTATCTCATTCTTTAAATACAATTGTGAAATTATGATACTATTGTTTATTTTTTGGTTAATGGTATGAATTTTACTGACCAATTATAATTACTAGACAACTAAAATTGGAATGGAATTAAGAAAATCACATGATGTTATTGGTTTAATTTTTAATAATGTTATTGTTTATATATCATTTATGACTTGTTATTACGGATTGATTAAAAAAACAGTAAATTTGTTAAATATTTAATGATAGTATTTTTAAAACACTTTGATTGATATGATTTCCTTATGTTTATTATGTTTTGTGACTCATAATGTCTTAGTTTGTTATTGTGTCTTGGTGGCCTTGGTTTTTAGTTTTTATTGGTTGTCTTTGTTAGTTGACGTTTCTTAGTATCCTTGGTTTTTGAGCATTGATAGGCATTGATTCTATGGACTATTATCCTTGTGAGGTAGTGATTGATTTGGTTGATGCGTGGTATAATTATTTTATAAATGGAATGATAGTATTTTTGAATAATATGAATTAATATGGAATGAAATTATACTAATAAAAATGGATGTATATGAATGGAAATAGAAATTGGACCGTGGTATTTGACCATATGTGATGATTGATTAATATTATATGTGTCCCATTAATGATACACAATGGGGAAGGGGTATGGGTGACTCCCTATTGGTGATGAAAGTCATATGATGATGTTAGTATGAACCCATATGTGTGGGCTTCTATGAGAGACTATTATATGTTGTGTCATTATGTTTCATTACACACCAAATCTAAGTTGAGTACTACATATTGACAGTTACATTATACATATAGGGTGTTTCAACCCAATAATTTATGATATATTCCCTTAATAATAAATTTAATTTCTTTAATTTCTTGTGATTCATGCAATTCTGAGTTAAAATGAAACGTGATACCCAATTAAAATTTTATTTTTTAACATAACCTTTATAACCTAACTTTTAAGATGGATGGAATGAATAGTACTAAATAAATTGTTAAAATATATGTTTTACACATGTTTATTTGTTATAAATACAATATAAATAAAAATAGAAACTTCTTGAATGAAAAAGAAATGTTTCCTGAAAATCTGTATTTTTTCTAAAAATTGTATTCATCCTGTGTTGTGAACCTATAATAGAATTATTTGTCGAAAATTTTGGAAAATTTATTTTTGAAAATTAAGATAATTTTTTAAATCAAAATAATGAAATTATCTTAATGTAATTTATTGGTATTTTTATGTAAAGTTTTATTTTTTTTGAATAGTGATAAATAATGCTTTTTATTGAAAACTGTATTATAATTTAAATTATTTAAAAAGGTAAATTATTTTTTTTAAGAAATATTAGTTCAATTATGTTATAATTAATACAATTTCTGTCATTTTAATCAATTTAATGATAAATTTTCACTTTAAAACCATCCATACTTATGTGAATTTTCTCTTTGAAACCCAAATTTTTCATCACATCTACAACAGAGTAATAAATTTGATTCTGACACTTCTTTTAATTCAATTTAATAAAATGAATTCCATATTTTTTATTGATATAATTTATATTATCTAATAAGTTAAACATAATTTTTACTATAATTAATAGTAAAAATATTAAAAAATAATTACATCGGTTAAGGTAAAATCGGATTTATTATTGTTAAAACTAAGAAGATAGGGATAAAAATGACCTACCAACTTGTAAAACCCCAATTTTATGGATATATTTATACCATATAATTTATAAGGGTAAATAATAACCAATTTTTATGGATGATGACATGATTCAAAAATGGGTTTAATTGATACTTTTCAAAAATTTCATGTTTGTCCTCTCCCCCAGTAATAAAAGGCCACTCACTCTCCACCACTATTGACAATTATATAACCCATTTGTTAAAAATTTACCTAATGAAATCACTTCCTTAATTCTCTACCATCAACATGAAATCATTTTATTACTAAAAAATAAATCCAAGGATGGCAGTTGGTGAAAATCTAAAGGCATTCTCTAAAGAAGGGGTAACAAACATCAATGTGAATTATTATATTATTTCTTCCTCAATCTCCTTAAATTATTTTCAATCCATGATAATATGATAATATCAGCATCTAAAATGAAATTAAATTTCATTATTATAGGTTTATTTTCTATATATATATATATCATTATCTATTAATCAAGGAATGATAATGTCACTCGTGTGTACAAATGACTACAAACTTGTGAACCATTATGTCACGATTACCATCATCAATTATCACTGGTGGGTATGATATTTTTATTTAATGTAAATTTATGTAATTTATTATATTACTATTATTATTTAAATATAATATATTTTATATATTCTTACTTTCCATTTTTTTTAATATATGATAATGCCCCTCATGTGTACGAGATTCTACAACCACACAATGTTATGTGACTCACATTTCACTAACAATTTTAATGGGAAGTAATAACTGATATATTATCCTAATATATGATATATATATATAATATGGTATAAATTATTTAATATTATTATATCATAGACATATTTTCCCTTTAACCAATTAAGAAATTATATCCTTGCTCGTGCAAACGTAGAAACTACCGTCTCAATGAAACAATGCAATTTATTTTCTATTTACACTTTTCAGGGATGGATATAAAGATAAATATATTGAGAAAATTATATTTGAATCATTAATATAATTATAAATATGTTTGAACTATATAATATGCTCTTGAATCAGAATATTCACGCCAAATCATGCATGAGAAAACAAGGTAGTTAACACCTAAAACAGGGGTAATATAAAATATTATTAACAAATGGATAATATGATGTCATAATAGGATCATATATGATATTATAAATATGAATGTTGTTCTTTTATATATTTTTAACATGTTTAAAACCATCATATAGGAGTTTAAATAGTTCTCAGGTAATGGGGAGCATGAAGTAAGAGATATCAACTCAAATTCCACTATATTAAGAATTATTTGGTATTATGAACCTATTTGATTTTCTGTTGTGTTTATATTAACCTTATGAGGGAGTTAAAATGAATATATAAATATTAATGATTATTTATGATACAATTCTGTTTATTATTCCAAAAAAATTTAATTTACCTCAATATATATGTTCTCTCTAATTGATTTTGTGGTTTTTTACTTTATCTTGGATAAATTAACTTTCATGAAATTTTTTTCATTAAAAATTAAATTTATCATAAATATAAATATAATTTGTATCATGGATATGAGTATTTCGTAAACTATATATCATATTTAAATATTTTGTTTTATTATGGATGTTATTTCATTGACTAGGGAATTATTGTTAAATCCACATCCTTTAATCGGTAAGGATATTTGTTGATAAAGCATATTAGTCATGAATTTAATTCGTAATCTGATATGTGAAGAATGATTTGGAAAATAAGTGATGTTTTGGGACAAGAATTATATATCCCCTCTACGCATCGATAGTTCTCATGAGAGAAATTAGTTGGCTAAATTTAATGGGGGTTTACTAATAGAATTTAAACAATCATGTGAAAGGTCATGAAAATAGAGGTATCATGATGCATAAGATCACAAAATCTAATAATAAGAACATAAATCACTAATAAATAATTTATTATTATTATTACCCATGATGTTTTCACATTTATATTATCTTTGCATGTATTTCATTCTAATTTTAATGATTAAATGGAACATTTTTTTAGTTATTTACTATTTTATATTGATTATGCCTTATCATCGAATGTTAATTATTAAATGACATGTTTATTAAATTATATACTTTTCCATATTGATTATGTATTATTTTTTCATGATTTATTTCATTTTATGTAATCATTACTAATCATTTGAGCTTAATCTTATTCTGTTTCCTTTCACTATGATATAAAGTATAATATTTTGAATGATTTTCAAGGATGCATATTATTTTCTATTTTATGAATTATGTATTATTCCCAATATGAAATGGCTATCATATATGTAATTGGTTCATTAAGGATAATAAACTAAGTTTTAAATCTAGGTGAGATCCGATTTATCTTATGCTAAGGTAATAAAGTAGACACCAGCTCCAAGTTACTCGAGTTGGGGTCCTTATAGTTGGTATCATAGAGTGTTTATGTAGAAACCTTGAAATGAGTTTAGTAAAATATATATTAAGGAACATAATCATATGTTATAATTTTATAATATTTATAATTATAGGAAAATATTTTGAATGTTTTGGTAG
Source organism: Viscum album (assembly GCA_963277665.1). Taxonomy (NCBI): domain Eukaryota; kingdom Viridiplantae; phylum Streptophyta; class Magnoliopsida; order Santalales; family Viscaceae; genus Viscum; species Viscum album. The sequence continues at coordinate 115,350,314 of OY728161.1, forward strand.
GGAAGATATTATTTCATTTACCTAGCAATAAATACATGTCTGTATATAATAAGCAGGCGACTTCTGACATAACGTTACCTTAATGTAATAACTCTGAAAAAGGTACATCGAGAATGACTTGATCCTTAACCAGTAGATGAAAATGATCCTTTCTTTTCACCTGGTTTGACACTTCCAAGTGTTTTCCTTGGTTGATATATATTTTGTTTACAAACCATAATAAAATATTTGATATTATTCCCACAAAAAATCCTAATGATTCTGAGATTAACTATGAATTAATTATAAATTAATGTTAAGTGTTAAAGTATATTTATAATTATACATTATTAATAATTTTATGATTGAATCTATTATATGATTTTTTTATAAATCAAACCAAGAGGAAAGAATTTTATCTGTAGTCATGGCCATTGTAGGGATTTCCCTACTGAGAAATCCTATACAACTGGTTTTGGGACTAATTTTTTTGGCTATATTAGTGTTTCATAATCATGTTATAAAAAATAACCTTTACTGGATAAAGAAACCTATTTTTCCACAGTGTGATTCTCTTATACTAGATCACATCATGTCAATGAATTCCTCATCACTTAATGGGTCTAATAATTAAATTGTAATTGATCATTATATTATTTCCATTGAAAATATATTTCTACTCTTGTTATGTAATGAAAAGGAAAGGTTTATACATATAGTATACCATCTCAGGGGAGATGCTGATCAAGGATGGTCATTGATCCATAATATTTGAGAGGAAGATTAAATGTAAGAGTTGTAATAGAGATATTTTAAGCATACCTACTTTGATAAATATTTTTCTCTTGTCAAAAAGAATAAAATGTGGTGAAAGTTCCCTTGATTAAATAAAAATGAATAATAAATAGTTTTAGTGTATGAGGAAGTACATACTATAAATTATAGTTTTTTTTGGAATAAATATGCAATAAATAATGAAATATTGATCATTTCTTTTAAAAAATAATCCAAGTATCTAAAAGTATTTGTCTTCTAAATTTACTTAATAATTTAGAGAAATAGCCTTAAACACCATAACAAATAGATGGAAATTTATATATCCTATATATTCAAGGGAATAAATAGAATTAATGGTATTATGTGGTCCAAGTTAAATGGAATGAAGAAAATAAATATATGAGTATGGGGATATTTCTATATCGTAAAAATTATGGAAAGAAACATCATAGAGAATTCTTGAAGGGAATGAGAGTTTTTTAAATTTACCATGATAAAGGTCATATGGATCACAAATACAAGGGGGAGAAACAAATAAATGATGTACATTATTTTAGATTTAATGAAATGGAGAATTATTCATAGCAATTCCTCTAGCATCAAGGGTACATCCCATAGAAGAGGCGAAGGGGGGATTTCCAAGATTATACGGCCACTACAGCTTAGGTAGAAGTACCCAATGATGTGGTGATTTGTACTTTAATCACAAACTAAAATTTGGTAATTCACTATATTATTATGTATCCTCACACTATTTTATAACTTCAATATTTCACAAAAAAATTAGATATTTATATATCCCCTTCAAAATGGATATTTCAGTATAAACATTAAGTCGATGTCCCATTGTAAAAAGGTTTGTGTCAGGAAATCCATATTTTAACAAATTAATGTTTTCTATTTTATGATGTTATTGTCATAAATATGGGTGAATTAGACATAATCCTCAGTAAATATTGGATTTCAAAATATGTCACGACCCATCCCTCAAGCCTCGTGTCGTGACCACCACAAGCCTGCCTTCCATAGGTCAGGGGATGGAGACTAGCACAACAGGTGTAAATCCCTAAGCTAGGAAGTAATTTCCTTAATAAACTGTAAGCACACACAAATAGATTACATATTGGAAGCAAAACACTAAGTAAAATTGTGTACAAAATAGTGCTGAAAAGTAAAAGGAGGACAGAAATACAAGCCCAACTGTAAAGTACAAGGAAACGGAAGGAAAGTACAAATAAAGGAAGGTAAAACAGCCCATGGATCTTCCACCACAGATCTTACCTGAATAGTAGGTACAAACAGCCTCCTCAGCCCTCCACATCAGTCAGTATCCTCCAGGTACCGACTCGTCGTGAGGTCCACCTTCGGGTACCGTCCTATCCTCGTACACTCACCCTCGGTCAGCGCTGTCTGTCATCTGCATCCAACACAATGAGGTGCAGGCCTATCCAATGCATGGGTGAGTATAACGATACTCAGTAGGGACCCCGAGACCCTCAAGGTCTCACAAAATCCAACAAGGATAAACCACAATGTATGAAATCAACAGATAACCCCACTTAGGTATATTTCCATACATATACCTAAGTCATCTAGTAATCCATCTCAATCATGAGGAAAACACAATGTTACTGACTCAGCTCAACTAGGATTTTTATTATAGGGGTATTAACATTTTGAACCCTCAGCTGCTAGAGAACTCCTCCTCTATCGAGTATAGTGGGCCTGCAGCCACAACCAGGCCCTTCCCACAAACCTTGGACTGCTGAGGTACTCCTCCTATCGAGTACTGTCGGTCTATTACGTTACACAGAGGCACACCCCACCATAGGTTTGATGCCAAAACTAGGCACACCCCCTCAAATCATGCTGAGGTACTCCTCCTATCGAGTACCGTGGGTCTTGTACAACGACCAGGCGCTCCTCCACCATGGGTCTACCAGCACAACTAGGCACTCCCCACTGGGCCATACGAGTCACTACGAGTCTCTCGATCAACAGCCGTCAAGTCTCATCCAGCTACTAGGTTCCCACACAAATGTCTGCTCATATCTATAATATCCACTCCACAAGCTACTAGTTGATACTCCAACTATCATGAAGTCCATCTTAGAAGTATCTCAATGGTCCGCTACATTATAAATGTCTCAACACAACAGACGGCGCATCAATCAGACGCCCAGTCAGTTAGTTATTAGTATTTTAGTCCCGAGGTCCTAGTTAGATTCGTGTACGATCCAACATGACTGTATCTCAACTCTACCCCGAACTCTGGTGGGGTATAATCAAAGGGACCGTCGCGCTCCCAGAATACCAGCGCCGTAGACGGTTCATCAAACAGTCGTTTGGTGCCAAAGCTATGGCCAAAAGAAAGTACAGGCTGGTAGTGGGCACGGGTCCGGTCCGACCCGGTCGGACCAACCCAGCCCGTCTTAGTCTGGGATGACCCCGTATGGGTCGACCTAGTCACACTTGTTGGGTATGGCCTGGCCCATTGCATGGGCTAGCCTGTTAGGTTCAGCCCTGTCTGCTGAGCCCGACCCAGCGGACTGCGAGGGCGGTTCGGCCCAGAGGTCGCCGCGTAGGTGGCTCGGTCCGGAGGCTAGGGCCAGTTCGGTCAGCACCACGTGGGGTGAGGATTGGATGGCTTGACATGGGAGGCTAAGCCGGTTCGTCTAGCGATGCCGTGAGAGACGTCGTGGGCCAGCTCGGGAGGCTAGCGCGACTCGGTCGGGAACCGGGGCGCGGCCGGGCAGGCCGAGTGGCGGACGGGCAGGGCGCCGGGTAGGCCGACAGGTCAGCCGGGAGAGCGCTGGGCAGGCCAGAAGAGTGTCGGGCAGGCCGCGGGCAGGGCGCGCGGGTGGTCACGAGCCGTCGGGCCGGTAGTCGAGTGGCGGCCTGGGCAGGCTGGTTCGGCACGGCTTGGGTCAGCGCGGGATGGAGGGGTTCAGCCAGGAGCAATGGAGCGTCGTAGGGGAGGCACGATTCGTGGAGGCCATGGGTAATGCGACCTTTTTCTTTGTCATATTTTTCACCTCGTAGCCGCTTCTTCACTGAATGTTCAACATAAACAATATCGACAGAGGGGTCGGGCCATATTGGTTTGGCCCACACCCTCTGCATTTAGGGTGGTATCAATTGGTTAATCAAGTAGTATGATGAAAAAAAATTCCTTTAAAAACTAGGCAATATATTCATTCTATTTTTTAAAGAGATAGAAAAATGGGATATAACAGAAAATTAAAACCCCTACCTTTGATTATCGGGTGTCATTCATTGACGGATTCATGAAAAGTAGATGAAGAGAATCTCCATTCTTCACATCCGCAACACGATTCCAAATCCGAGCTATGTCAGCTCGTGGAAGACGCTCCACATTGTTAGCCCTCCGGGAAAGAAGTAGTATAAGGATCGTCACCGGTGTTCTTCGTTGGCGAGAGTTCTTTGTTGGGGCCTTCTCCCAATAATCTTCTCCTCAAGCACCCAAGGATTCAACTTTAATGAACAATTCCCACCCAAAAATAATAATAGTTGTATTATTTTAGGTGTTGGCACAAAATTCAAAAATGGAGATTTAATTAAATGGATCCCCTTAATTAATTCATGTGCATTGGCACAATTTAATAAAAAGAGAGTTGGATCCATTTAATTAATGGAATGGTGGATAAGATCACCCTCATTAATGAGGGAGATTTGAGAGGTTTTACTCTCCTCCATTAATAGGGGGTTTAGCCCCGTGTATTCCCCATGACGTAACCTCTCGTGGGAGGATTTGTTCAGGTGGTCCTCACGTCGTAACCTCTCACGGGAGGTTATGGTTTTGTGGTCCCACCTCCAACATCCAAGAAGTGGTTTTAACTACCAGTCAACCACATGGCGGCTCAAATAAAATAAATTGGTTCCCACTTTATTTTATTATTATTTTATTAAAACCCAAAAATTAAATTTTATTCTTGACCAACTGTTGTCGAGGTGAAAGTCTACTGAAGAAAATACTGGCACTGTTAGTTCAATGGCGCCCTCAGATTTTATTTCCATACACCAGTTCAAATGTTATAAAAACCTGCTCGTACCTTTACTGAATGTACCCATACAAAACATCAGAAATTGATTCTGGGCACACCAGGCCTCAGAATCATGCGCTGTCGATTTTCATGGACTTGTCAAATTCCTATGTATTTTAAAAAAAATTCCGCTGAATTTCCATGTATTTACATTCTCCAAACCTTAGGGCTCTAAGTCCCTGTAAGCTACAACTCGAACTAAGGGAACAGGTGGGGGTACTAAGAAAACATCTGAGCCTCCCGCTCCCATGTGCTCTCCGAGAGGTTCCCGTGCTACCAACGAACGTGCACCAAAGGTATCGACCACCCATATAGGACCCACTCCCATTGATTCTCAATCTCCACTAGAACCTCCAAGAAATTCTCCCCATCGTTGACGTCCAGCTCTCCATGGTTGATGATGTGTGAAGGGTTATGCACGTATCTCTTCAGCTGTGATGCGTGGAAGACATCGTGCACCCGGTGCAACTGAGGTGGAAGAGCCAGGCGGTAAGCCATCTCTCCTACTCTACTGAGGACATGGAATGGTCCGTAAAATCTCATAGATAACTTCTCACCTCATCCAAATCCTTGTAGACCTCGTTGAGTTGAGACCCGTAGAAAGACGTGGTCACCATCCTCAAACTCGATAGGTATCCATCTCTTGTTAGCATACGACTTCTGCCTACTCTGTGCAGTCTTCGTCTTCTACTATATGATCTGCACCTTCTCTGTGGTAGCCTGTACCATCTCTGGTACCACTAGTGATGACTCCCCTTTGTCTGTCCAGCACAAGAGTGATTTGCAAGGTCACCTATACAACGCCATGAAAGGATCCATCCCTATGGTAGAGTGATAGTTGTTGTTGTAGGAAAACTCCACCAAAGGTAAGTGATCCTCCCAGTTGTGACCGAAGTCGTGGACACATGCACGGATCACGTTCTCGAGAGTCTGAATAGTCCTCTCAGTCTGACCATTTGTCTGAGGATGGAAGGCGGTTCTCAGAGAAAGTTGTGTCCCGAAAGCTTCCTACAACCCATTCCATAGTCAAGAAGTATACCGTGCATCATGATCGGAGACAATAGAAGAAGGTAATCCATGTAGACGCACAATCTCCTACACATAGAGGCATCCCAGGCTCTCAACTGAGCTCTGAACTCTGATCGGTTGGATGTGGGATGACTTGGTGAGTCGTTCAACTATCACCCAAATCGAGTCATTTCTCCTAAATGTACGTGGATGACACGTGATAAAGTAAATGTATATCCCAACCCACTTCCACTCTAAGGCATTTAATGGTTGTACCAAGCCTGTTGGTACCTGGTGATCCTCCTTCACTTGCTGACAAGTGAGGAATGAAGAGACAAACTCTGCTACCACTTTATTCATACCTGGCCAACAGTGTTGTCGTCCGAGGTCCTGATAAATCTTTTCCACTTCTAGATGTACCGCTAAAGGGTATGTGTGGAACTCCCTCAACCATTCCTCCTGAAGTGGCACTAGAACCATAGTACGTCCTCTAAAGAGGATGATGTGCCCACCACCTTCAGAAAATAAATCAGGTGCCTGCCCTGTGGAAATCTAAGCACGTCGTGTCTCTCAGTCAGAATCCCCATGTTCTTCCTCTCTAAATCACAGAAAAATTGGAGGAGTGAATATAAGACTAGAAGAAATTTTCTCCATCTCTATCCACAAAGGATATCTATAGAGCAGCTAGCTGCTCCGTCGTCTTGCCGAGCAGCTGTATACCAATACTCCTGCTGAGTGTATCTACAAAAATTCTTCCCTTCACAGTAGTATAGACTATCTGGAAGTCATAATCCTAGAGGAACTCAAGACAATGTCGATGTCTCAGGTTCAGGTCCTTCTGAGTGATGATATACCAGATACTCTTGTGATCAGAGTACTCGGTAAAACATTCTCCCATCAGATAGTGTCGCCACATTTTCAAGGCAAAGACCACTACTGCTAACTCTAGGTCATGGGTAGCATAGTTCTTCTTGTGTTGTCTCAGCTGCTCAGAACCATACGCGATCATTGCTTGCTCCTACAACAAGACACACCCGAGTCCGGTCCCTGATGCGTTGTAGTAGACTATGTATCCTACGCCTTCCTTTGGAATCCTCAATATAGGGACACTAGTCATCCTATGCTTCAGCTTCTGAAAGATCTACTAGAATCTCTCTGACCACATGAAGGGTTTCTCTTTCTTCATCAAGTCTGATAGTGATGCTGCAATTCCAGAGAATTCGGGTACGATCCTCCGGTAGTACCCATCCAAACCCAGGAAACTTCGTATCTCCATCCCACTCATGGATGGCTCCCAATCAAGTACCACCTCAATCATCGCTAGATCCACTGCAAATCCATCCTCTAAGATGACATGTCCCAAAAAGTGAACCTCTCTGATCCAAGACTAGCACTTAAAAAGCTTACCATAAAGCTGGTGCTCTCGGAGTGTGTCCAGTACTACTCGCAAATGGTAGGCATGCTCCTCCTCAGTAGTCGAGTAGATCAGAATGTCGTCCATGAAAACTATGACAAAGTGATCGAGGTATGGCTAGAAGATCAGGTTCATGAGTCCCTTGAACACTACTGGATCATTTTTTATGCCGAAATGCAAAACCAATAACTCATAGTGGTTTTACTGACACCTGAAGGTCGTCTTCTTCACATACTCGTCTTGAACTCTGAGCTGGTGATAGCCTGATCTGAGGTCTATCTTTGAGACCCACAGTGCTCCCTTCAGCTGATCAAAGAGTTTTTCGATCATCAAAAGTGGGTACATTTTCTTCACGGTCACCTGATTCAGGAGATGGTAGTCAACACAAATCCTCAATCTCCCATCTTCCTTTTTGGAGAACAAAATTGAGGATGCCCAGGGAGAAACCCTAGGTCAGATGAATCCCTTCCCCTAGAATTCCTCTAGCTGTACCTGCAGCTCACAATGCTCTGTGGGATCCATCCAATACACTGTTGTAAATATCGGTGCCATCCCAGTGTATAGGTCAATGTTGAAGTCCACCACTTTTCATAGAGGTATACCTGGGACATCATCAGGGAAAACATCTGCGTACTGATCCACTACTACAGGATAAGTCGGACTCTCCACATCAACTGCTCTGAGGGTAAGGCAATCCATTTGATGAGTGATCAGATGCACCCTCCTCTGAGTAAGTCTGTCATGTGCTGCAAAGGATCCCTTCTCACTATTGAAGGTAATCCTGGTCCCATCCGTGCATACACACCACAATTTGAGCATAATATATTCAATCGGAGAATTGACTGTAGATAACCAGTCCATACCCAAGATGACATCGTAAGCCATCAATTCCGCTACAAGGAGATCCTAGCAAAAGCTGTCACCTCCTTGAGTAAGCTCATACTTCCGGAACTAGTGCATAATCGTCGAGTCCACTCTTGTAGGTGTATCTACCTGTAAGAATCGAGCCAATGACTCCATCAGACTCTCCGAGCTCCGAATGAGTGTAGTGGAAATGAAAGAGTGACTGGAACCTGTGTCTATAAGAACTTCAGATACGGTGGAGTAGTCACAGATCGTACATAGAATCATCTCCAAAGCACTGTGATCATAAGCCTTAGCTCCCTGGAGCTATTCTCTCCCCTGTCCACCTTCTCCATGCAGTCAGGGTGGACCTCCTGGTGGTGGTGGTGGTAAAACCTCGTAATGTCATCCACTGCCAGCTGTACGACCATCTCCTCTGCCAGGTCTGCCTCCTCCCTGTGGACCGCCTTGATCGAACCTATTCCTCTACCTGTGAGGTCCCTCAATAGTCTTCTGATCATCCGAATAGAGGGTCAGACAATCACGAGCCATGTGAACCTGTCCGCCGCATGAGTAACACTACCCACTCCTAGCAGGTATGTAACTACTTCGAGTGCCCGACACAACCGATCCGGAGTCGTGCCGTCGTCCACCTATAGGTCTAGTACTCTTGGACCACTACATCATCTGTCTACTTCCAGCTGCAGAAGACTCTACTGCATGTCGACTTTTGGTGGGTCTCGCAGCTAGAGGGTACTCAGCACGGAAACTCTCCACTAAGAGGGCTCTATCCAACACCCATGCCTGTTTCGGGATGCTGAGCGAGATCACCGAAGATCTGATCTCTCACCTGGGCCCCAGATCGATGGTCTGGGCCCTGAAGAATGGGTCTCGTATGATATCTGTGGAGTAGTGAGAGAGGTCGGTGAACCTCACTGAGTATTGTGCCGCCTTCATGTTGTCCTCGTGTAGATAAAGTAGCTTCTGTATACACACTGCGTGGAGAGTGGTTGGGACAAACTCCGCCCGAAATAGGCTCTCAAAGTCAGCCCGGAGTAGCATAATCTCATTGTGTACTTGGAGAATCAGGCTCCACTATCAGCCCATTGCTGCCTAAAGAAGGATGTCAACAAGAATCACCATGATGTCGGATAGTGTCCCTACCAGTATGAAGACTCTCACCACAGCCTCCAGCCAATCCTCACCTGCATGTGGGTCCGTCTATCCTCTGAACAAGGGTGGCCTCTGGCGCTGGAACTCATGAAATGTTCTCAATATGCATTCATCATCTGATGCTGGGGCTATTGGAATTAGTGGCCCAATGAGAAGTGGTACTGTTGGTGCCTCCATTGGAAAAGGGCCCTGCACCGAGTCTTCATCGCTTGGTGGACTATCTGTGTGAACAATTCTAGAGGATCTAATTGGTCATCTGCGGGGAGGTATCCTAAAAGAAATAGATGAGACACAGTCAAAAGGATATACCTAGTGAGATGAACTAGTAGAGATGGCATAATGAAAAAATGTTGAAAACACACATTCAATCAGTGTATTCGTACACTGATTCAGAAATCAGAAGCCAGGGTCCTGGTGTATGGATACGTCAGTCACCGCACCAAAACTAGACTCCCTGAACTAAAAACCACACTTAGTTCCCTTAAAACTATTGCTTCACAGAAAATAAATATCGGAGTCCTATGTTCTGTGGTAAAACTGACTTCTCTAATACCAATTTGTCCGGACCCGTCCCCTAGGGCCCGTTCCATGACTATCTCAAGCCCACCTTCCATAGGCCAGGGGCTGGAGACTAGCACCAGAGGAATAAATCTAGAAGTAGGGAAGGAATTTATTTTATAAACTGTAATCACACACAAACAGAGTACAAGCTAGAAGCAAAACACTAAGTAAAGCTGTGTACAAAAGAGTGCTGAAAAATAAAAGGGGGCCGGAGATACAATCCCAACTATAAAGTACAAGGAAACAGAAAGAAAGTAAAACTAAAGTACAGTAAAATAGAACCTAGATCATCTACCATGGATCCTATCTAATGGTTACGTACATATGGCCTCCTCAGCACTCCACATCCATCAGTATCCTCCAGGTACTGACTCCTCGTGAGGTCCACCTCCGGGTACCATTCATTTCTCGTACACTAAGCCTCGGTCAGCGTTGTCCGTCATCTGCATCCAACACAATGAGGTGTGGGCATAACCCATGCAGGGATGAGTATAAATATACTCATTAGGGACCCCGAGACCCTCAAGGTCTTACAAAATCTAACAAGGATAAACCATAAAGTATGAAATCAACAGATGACCCCACATAGGTATATTCCCATACATAATCCTATTTTATCTATTAATCCATCTCAATCACGAGGAAAACACAATGTTACTGACTCAGTCCAACCATGATTTTTATTATAAGGGTAGTAACATTTCGAACCCTTGGCTACTGAAGAAATCCTCCTCTATCGAGTACAGTGGGTCTGCCGCCACAACGTGGCACTTCCCACTAATCTTGGACAGCTGAGGTACTCCTCTTGTCTAGTACCTTTGGTCTGCTGCGTCACACAGAGGTGCTCGCCACCATAGGTCTGATGCCACAACTAGGCACTCCCCCTCATAGCCTACAGAGTTACTCCTCCTGTCGAGTACCGCGGGTCTGCCACCAAAACCAGGCACTCCTATGACATGGGTCTGCCACCACAACTAGGTTCTCCCCACTGGGCTATACGAGTCACACCGAGTCACTCGATCAACATTCTTCATGTCTCATCCACCTACTACATTCTCTCACAAATGCTTTCTCGTCTCTGGAAGATCCTCCCCACAAGCTACTGGTCGATACTCCAAATATCACGAAGTCCCACATAGGCGTATCCCAAAGGTTTTCCACGCCATATAGGTCTCAACGCATTAGACGGAGCGTCAATTAGATTCCTGGTCGTTTATTTATTATCCTTTTAGTTTCGGGGGCCTAGTTGGATTCTTGCATGATCCAACCTAACCATATCTCAACTATACCCCGAGCTCTGGTGGGGTATACTCAAAGGGACCGTCACGCTCCAGAAATACCAGCGCCGCTGACTGTTTTTCAAATTTTCATTTTGTACCAAAGATATGGCCAAAAGAAACTAAAGGCCTGTAGTGGGCCCGGGTCCGGTCCGACCCGGTCGGACTGACTCACCCCGTCTTAGTATGGGCTGACCAAGACTGGGTCGACCCGTTCAGACCTGTTTGGTCTGGCCTGACTCATTGGGTGGTCTAGCCTGTTAGGTTCAGCCCGGTCCGCTGGGCTAGGCCCAGCAGACTATGAGGGTGGTTCGGCTCGGAGGTCACAGCGTAGGTGGCTCGGTCCAGAGGCTGGGGTCGATTCGGCCTGCACCAAGTGGGGCGTGGCTCGTACGGTTCGACCTAGGAGACTGATCCAGCTTAGCTTGAGATGCTGCAATAGATTCCATGGTCCGGCTCGAGAGGCCGGTGTGGCTCGTCCGGGAACCGGGGTGCGGCTGGGTGGCGGCCGCACAGGGCTCCGGGCAGGCCGGAAGGTCGACCGGGAGGGCGTCGGTCTGGCTGGAAAGGCTCCGGGCAGGGCGTATGGAAGGTCGAGGGCAGGCGGGACGATGGCCAGGTGGCGGCCAGGGAAGGCCGGTTCGGCATGGCTCAGGCCGGCGCGGGCAGGTGCTCTTCGGCCAGGAGCACTGGAGCACCATGGGGGCAGCACGATTCACAGAGGCCGTAGGTGGCGTGGCCTTTTTCGTTGCCACCTTTTTCACCTCGTTGCCACTTTGTCATCGAAATTTCAACATAAACAAGATCGACGGAGGGGTAGGGCCATGTTGTGTTGGCCCGTACCATCTGCATTTAGGGTGGTATCAATTGGTTCATCTAGTAGTACGATGAACAACAATTGTTTTACAAACTCCGTAAGAAATTCTTTCTATCCGGAGAAGAGAAAGAGAAATGGAATGTAACACAAATGTAAACCCAAACCTTTTATTTTTGGGTGTTGTTCGATGATGAAGTCAGGGAAAGTAGATGAAAATAATCATCGTTTGTCGTGTCGGCCACACGCTTCCAAATCCGAGCTGCGTCGGCTCGTGGAAGATGCTCCACATTGGTAGTCATCCGGGAAAGAAGATGAAGAAGGATCCTCATCGGTGTTCTTCATTGGCGAGAGTTCATCATTAGGGCCTTCTTCCAATAATCCTCTCCTCAAGCACCCATGGTTTCCACCATAATGACAAATGCCAACCCAAATATAATAATAGATCAATTATTTTAGGTGTTGGCACAAAATTCACAAATGGAGAATTAATTACATGGCTCCCCTTAATTAATTCACATGTGTTGGCACGAATTAATAAAAAGGGAGTTGGATCCATTTAATTATTGGAAAGCTCGAGAGGCTCCCCCTAATTAGTGAGGGAGAGTTGAGAGGTTTTACTCTCCTCCATCAATAGGGGGTTTAGCCCCATGTGGTCCTCGCGACGTAACCTCTCGCAGGAGGTTATGTTTGGGTGGTCCCCACGTCGTATCCTCTCACAGGAGGTTATGGTGTGGTGGTCCCACCTCCAAATTCCAAGAGGAGGTTTCAACTACCATTCACCCAAATGGCGGCTCAAAATAAATAAAGTGTAGCTCACTTAATTTTATTATTTTTTTATCAAAACCAAAAAACATACTTTTAATCTCGACCAACTACCATCGAGGTGAAACTGTCCTTAAGAGAATACCGGCGTTACGAGTACAATGGTACCCTTGAATTTTAGTTCTAAGAACCGGTTCAAAAGTTATAAAAACTCGCTCGTACGTTTAGAGAACGTACCCGAACAAAACATCAGAAATTGATTCTTGGCACACCGGGCCATGGAATCACGCGCCGTGAATTTTTTAGACTCATAAAATTTCCATGTATTTAAAAAAAATCCACGGAATTTTTGGGTCATTAAAAAATAGGATGGAAAACAATATTTTAAAGGGATGGATATTACATTTCATGATTGGGATATATAATTCCTTATCATTTAATGGAGACTTTATCTTCAGATTCATGTCTAGATCCTCATCCAGTAGCTCTTCTTACTAAGATTCATGTTGAATAAGAATGAACACAATTTATAGATAAAAAATTTCTTCTTTAAACTGAGAACATGTATATGGTATAGGAAAAAAATGATATATTGTCAACAGAAATACATGGAAATCCACCAGAGTGTGATGATGAGTTTTTAATTGATTAAATCTATAATGCAAGACCTATATCAAAGAATCCCTATAGAATTAACAGTACTAAATTATTTGAGTTAAATAAAAAATGGGGGAGTTTTGTGATAAGGGATTTATCCTTTGTAGGTTTTCACTATAGGGATCATCTTTTAACATTATTAAGAATATATATGGGTCAATGAGGATGCTATAACGTCACAAGATATGTTGAAATTTATTTTTTCAAAATAATTAAATAATTTTGATATTTTTTAATTTCATAAAAAAATGAATATAGAATTTAATATATATTAAATAATTATGATTGGATTGAGAACACAATATTTAATACTTAGATTATCTTGTTCTGCACTCAAAACAGTCTGGGATTGTGTTCACGCAACACTGAGTTTCCCCCAAACATCATTTTATTGTTATTATTATTTTTACAGGGATATTTATAACATAACCATTAAACATAGTAATATTAATATTTATAAATACTTATTAATTATTAATTATAATATTTTTTATAGATAAATCATATTGATTATAATACATACAATTGTTTTAGTAAAGTATTTATATGTTTGGAAATATTATTTTCTTAAAATAACTGCTTTTTATGTCCTTTTGTAAACAATAAAAAAATTAATTGTAGACACTTTTAGAAATTAAATTTGATAAAATTCACTTCATTTTTGAATATATAATGGAAAAATTATTTTAGAATGAATTTTTGGGATTTTTATTAGAAACTTCATTTTTGGATGAATAGAACAAATAATATATTTAAATTTAGAATTGCTTTAATATAATTTATTTGTATTGTTAAATTATATTTTTGGCTCATTTTAATGACTCAATTAATCTATTATAAATATATTAATCCAATATAGGTCATTATAATCATTTTTTATTTTTAATTTAGTTATAAAATCTTAATTACCTTTTGAACATTGTCACATTAAAAACAAGATTCCTTGTGAGTATGTGAGATTAACATTAATTTTTTTCTTATATGAATTGAATTTCAAAAAATGTAAATACATTATTTTAATAAGTATAATATTTCTAGTTTTCTATGATCATGTAAGTTTTTACCAAAAAATTTATTGAATGTGATTATAATTAATTATAATGTTTAAGGTAGAATTAAGCTTAACAAGGGACCAAAACATATTCTTAACGATTAGAATATCCTAGAAACAAGAAAAACACACATTATATATCCATATTTATATCATAAACCTTATATTATTGAGTGTTTTTGGGTTTTCTGACGTGTTTTAAGTAAAAACATTGGTACACCTAACTTATCTTCCAATATTTGAAGTGTGTCCCCTCCCCCTTATAATGGCCACTACCTCTACCTCATCACCCAAAATATAAAACTAAATAATTTCTGAATATATATTCCCAATTAAAGTCCAAATGTTCCTAAATTCATCCTTTAATTCCCAATTTTCTTTTAAATGTTTCTGTGGAATCCCTTTGGTGTAATCCAAAAGGAGTTACCCAAAGAAGAGGTAACATCAATTATCAAAAACATTTCATTAATTTTAATTCCCCATTACCCTAATAATTCTTTTTAAATGAATAAATAATATACTCATCATCCTAAATATACTTATTATTTGTTATAATAAGGGTTCCAATTATAGAAAATCACACTTAAAACAAATGTGTATCAAACTTACTGTTATAGTGCACCATGGATTACCGCAGCTATAAAATGATGATGTTCATTTTTTCTTTTACGACCTCTCAACATTCGGAATTGTGATGGAAAATATATATTAATATAATTTATATGATATATATGATGTATTTATAATTCTTTAATTGTTATATAACACATACCTTCATGCGTTTTCATTTTTTGTAAATATGATAATTTCTTTTGGGGAAGTGTGGACTACTGCCTCCTCAAAGTGATGTGATTCATTCACACACTACCTCGAATATATTAGTGATTCGTTTATTGAAATTATATGATATATATGACAAAGTAATTCCACTATAATGAAATTATATATGTATATATATATTTCATTTACATACATTCTTTCAATATGATAAAAATGGAAGCAATGTTCATGCATACGTACGTCCTACCCTCTCTATGAAATGTGTATTCTATTTCATAATTCAAAATTATATAGATTATTATAAATATAGATACACTGAATATAAATTATATTTATTTCATGTTTTACACTATATTAGTAATTATTTAAGCATGAGGACCAAAAATATAATAAATTAAGACACATATAGAAAAAAAAGTGGATATTACCTGAAGAAAAACCTTAACATTAAATTATTAATAAGAGGGTAATTTAAAGTCACAATAAAAGAATATATAATATTAGATATAATAATATGGTTACATATAATATGTTTGATAAAATTATATTTATTAAACAAGAGGTTTTTATGAGTATATAGAGAGTCAAGACATAAGGTAAGGGAATTTCATCTCACTTTTTATTTTCATGAGATTCATGCCTTATTCAGCACACATTTCTTTTTTGTGGTGTGTTTAATTACCATGGATGTATTATATGAATATTATAATTAAATTAATGGGTAATTAAATATACATTTTATGATTTTTCTTTCATGGATTTTATGTTTCAAAAGATACCATATCGGTAGACTAATTTTGTCTCAATTTTATTTCTATGAGACACATTCCATGTATGCACCTATATTTATCCATGAGATGTATATAATTTCATTGAAATGTTATATCATTAACCAATTTATCATAATGATATGTTATGTTTCATATAACAATATTTTTCCCATTATTATATGATTCAATGTTACCAAATTGGTAATGGTTTATAGCTATAATCTCACCATTTATCAAGATTGTTTATCATTATGCTCCCATTGATGAGACCTTATGAGCCACCACTAAATAACTCTAATGATTTTTCATACCCTATAGTTATTCATTCCATATCCAATTAATGGTACCATTTTTCAGTATTTGGTACATTAGATGGCCAAGAAAGTGTTTTCATCAAAGTCATATTTTACCTCTCTCTTCGGTCGGAAGTCTGTGTTCCCTCAAAACCATGTTTTCTAAAAGGTTTCAAAAAATAGTATACTATTATAATATTATATTTAAAAAAATTTACCAATGCTTTAACTTTAAAAAAATTGTTTTTAAATAGGAATCTTCTAGTTATTTTCGGGTCAATGTAATTTTCTAATTTTTTTTGGTGGAAATTTAATGTTAAGAATATACGTATTTTCATGCCTTCATAACTAAAATTACCTTGAAGCATTATTTACAAGAATAAAGTTTTATTTTATATAAATGATTTCTTCCCAATGTTCTAGAAAGTCACAGTTTTAATGTTCTTTTATATGAAAAAGGTTTTCAAAAAGTTTGTATTTTTAAAAAGCATTCTAAATGATTTTTAAAAAATATTTTATAGGTTTACATAATGTTGTTTTCATAGAAAATGATTATAATGATCTCGAATATTCTTTTATAATTTATCAATTCATTTTCAAAGAATAATGTTTTTAAAATGTTTTAAATCATATTTGATATGTTTTCTAGGGATGTTTTTTCAAACTGATTTCATGCCTTATTTACAAATTTTCAAATTATTTCAAATTAAAATATTTTTCAAACGAATTAATGTTTTAAACTAATTTTTTCAACTAAAAATGATGTTTTACTCAATAAACGTTTTTAATGGTAGATTTCCATATTATTTTCCCTTTAGGATGACATCCTTTTGTGTTACTAATGTGTTTATGGGAAATGATTAATAGATCCCATTCATATTCATTATCTGAATGGTTTATGTTTTGATTGAATGATGTTTTTGAAACCCATATCTCTCTTAGGGGTTATATGTTAATGAACCCCATTCCTCTTAAATGGGTTTTATTTCATTATATCCCACTAAGTTTCATGGGTTATTCATTGATTTAATGATTATGAAACCATTATTCGTCCATAGGTTAACATATAAATACATGATTTTGAAACCAATTTCATGTCAGGGGTTATGATAGATTTTTTATGAAACATGTCACTTTTATGGGACATGATATTATAAGATCCCATTTTTTTCCAGCAATGCCTATCATTGTGACTTTCTTTTGAGCCTTATTTTCTGGATATTTATCAGATATGGAGATCCATTGATAGATAAAATGAAATAATGTGTGGGGATCTGTGCTTGTTTGAATATAATGGAGTATAGGTATAAAGGGGCTAAGTTTTAAAGGGGTTCATGGAATGTTGAGGAGAATTAAAAGTGGTTTTCATCGTTAAAGGTAAAATGGTCTAAATATTCAACTGCATAACATTTTCACATTGTGTAATGGAATTACACATTATGTAATTTTAATGTTTTTTATTAAAATAAATCTAAGGTGAAGGTTTTTTCATAGAGTACCATTAAAAACGTTTATAATATGTGTAACTGTGTTACATGACATGTAAATTCTAAACATCTATTTTAAACTTGTTGTGTGGCTGATTTTCCTTGGAATAGGCTCCATCTCTTCTCCTCTCAATCTATGGTGACCATCTAGGTGATTTTGGAGTTCAAAAAACCTTTCCAAAAATCATGTAATCACAATAGATCCATGATACTCCCTTTTGGCCATGATTATTTTTTCTCTTCCTTTTCTCCAACTACTGTGGTGAAATACTTTTCAAAAAATGCATTGTTGGTTTTTATCTTGATCATCTTTGATCGAGGAACATCTTCACAATCATTCAAACCTTCTTCCTTGAATGTGTTTTCTATATGAATTTTTTTAAATCATCAGTCTAAATGTAGGGGTCTAAATCTTAACCATATGGTTCGATAATTTACTTGTTTATGTAATATCATTACAGAACCAATTTATTGTGCACCCAAATAAATTTAATACCCATGAAATAACTAATCGATTAAGGTATTCTTCACACAACATGTGAACTAACTAATTTTTTGTTATAGAATCCCTTAATTATGGATTATTTTCTATTGATACAATTTTTAATTTATTTTAAATTGAATTTAATGTGTCATATCAAATAATAATGGAAATTCAATTAATTAGAAATTGAGATATGTGATGTGATATTGTGATATCCAAGTTGTATGATAGGAATTTTGTTCCATGTTGAGATGCTTATATAATGGGAAAGGCCTAATCACTTCCAAACATAAATGATATAATGATGATAATGATCAATCATCGCACAGTCAATGCTGTAATGCTTATAGAGAGTGGGCTATGCCCAGTTCTATGCTGTAATTCTTATAGGGATTTGACCTGGATTGTTTTTTTGGGACTTACCATGGTTATATAGTGGTGGTTGGCATGGCTATATGACATTTTCAAAGATATTTTTTCAGTGTTCCTAAGTAGGTTATTTACAGTGGATATATGGTGGCAGTTGGCATGGTTGAAGGAAATTCTAAGATTTATTCCCTATGGAGCAAAAGATATTTTGGGTGGTATTTTGATAATCATTGAATTAATTTAATACAAATATATATCTCCCTATTACATAAAAAACTTATTAGATTAGTTTATTTAGATATGATGGTGTTGAACAACAATATTATACTCACCCCCTATTCGGGCCTCCATTTGGTACCCGAGTAGATTTCATGGATCCATTTTTTGGATAATGAAAATTGACATTTCTCTTGATTTATTGTTTTTTATTGGGTTGGCGTTTGAAGATGGGACCAACATAGGGATCATGACCTAAGAAATTGATACTTTTATTTGATTTGGGTTGTCTTTTCATATTTTTGTTGTCAAATGGGATTTAGTTAAATTCCAACAAATCATTACATAATTACTTTACTATTATTTTATTATTACATTGGTTTTATTGTTATATTCTCAATGTATTTACTTTTATTATTGTTATCATATAATTATTGTTTTTTCTTCTATGATGACACTTCATACCAGAGGGTATAGTATCTCCACTATACATTTCACTCCCCGTCTACTAGTCGATAGCCTATAACGTATAGGGAGGTGCAGTTGAGGCATCATAACCTACCCTTTCAAGCGACGTGAGAGAGTTCAAGTTTAGGGGATGTTACAATGTGATATCAAAGCTAGGTTTTCTTTTGTTTTTCATTATCATTTTGGAAAAATTAGAAATGAGACTAGGATTTACCAGGACAAGGTAATGATGTTATTCATTAGGGTAGTTAACCGATGTATAGGGGAAAATATCAGTACCTTAGGGATGAGATTTTTGTTTGTGTTGTGTTCATGTTATAGTTGATATTATTTCACCAAAGTGATTCACAAGTTTTGTAAGGTTATTTTTTATTATTATTTTCCTTGAGTTTTGTAATCATGGCCTATGATGTTACGAGATGAGAAATACATGCATCATAATAAGAATATAGGCATCTGTTGACATGAATTTTTCATGATAGGGACATATCTATTTCTTCATGTTATAAATATTCTTTACTATTAAACTATGATATAAGAGATATTTTTAATGGGATAAATGTAATGAGTGGTATTACCATGATAAAATACTTATAATCCCTGCCTAGAGAGATCATGAGTTAGGGTTTCCCTATTTCCTTCACCTGTTAGGTTGACCTTGTTGCAATCCATCTCTCAAAGGTGTGTGTTTTTATTGTAGATAAAATTCCTCGTCCTTCTATCTGACTTGAGTTTCAGGATAGTGGAAATGAACATGAACCTAATAGAGGTCAACCATAACATCATGTTGTTCAGAAGGATAATATGGTTGTTTTCCTTCATGGAAGCTTAATGAGGGTCATGGGATCCACATAAAGGGAGAATGTCCATACCGTTCCTTCAATTTTTATAATGGAAACAGAGTTGTGTCTTCATCATCTAACGATGATTACTAGGGTATGGGAACCCTAGGATGCTGAGTTCTAGATTGAGTTAGTCCAGATAATCATTACGAATATTGAGACACCCATGGATAAGTGGGCGAATCTTTAAGTGTATAAGCTTCATGGACAAGCCATGAATTGGTGGGATTTTTTGTAGGAAGCTTGGTAGTTGATGAGCTAACTTTGAGGGACATAGAGACAAACCTCCTGATCCATTTATATGATGAAATATTAAGAGATGAAAAATATTGACTGATCATGAATTTGATGCAGGAATGATTCTCAGTGTTGGATTATGATGGACATTTTGTATACCCAAAATACATTGAGACATCATTAACCATTGATTATATCTACATGGTGAGTCATTTCAAAGACGGTATTCCTTATGATATTAGGTAATAGGTAAAAATTTTCTATTTAGTCAATTTTGAATATGTGATGAATTAGTAACTCACCACTAAAGATAATATAAGAGAGGCCTCAAGTAGCAGTCATGCTATTTCTGTAGGGAAATCTAGGAGTTCTTATTTGATTGTTAAGAAGCACCATTATAACCAAATATGCCCCTCCTGAGCTGGAAATGGTGAAAGGGAGATAATGACCCCCCGAGTCCCGCCTCCAGTAGGCCCCGGGGGGGCTACTAGCACCAAGGGAATGATTTTTTCACAAGTATGGGAGGCTTTACCCTTTTTATTTTTAAAGATCAGGAAATAGGACAAGTCAACCACCAAAAAAGAAAAAGAAAAAGTGTATAGAAATAACCCCAAACCAAGCCCACATTCCTGTTTAAACAATTTTATAACAAGGTACAAGTACAAGAAAGCTCAAAGTACAATACCAAAAGAAAACAAAGGTACAACAATAGCAAAAACTCCAACTGTCCGACTAGTAGGGTCTCACACGACCCTGGTATTCCTCCTAGAAACTATAAAGTAAACGTAGGGTGAGCATACAAGTATACTCAGTAGGGAAACCTAAAGCTCTCGTGCACAAGTGGGGAGACATCCTAATGTCCCATGAGAACAACAGAAGAATCCTAGCAAGGAAAACTATCCAACCAACCTTACTAGCCACACTCACCGAAACACAATCACAACAGGTAGTAGTAGTATAATAACAAGTATTGGGTACCCCGCACCATTTCCCATTAGATAGATGAACGTCCTTTCACTGCCACACTTTCCCCGCCCGCTCACACCTGGGCCTCACAACCACGTATCCCGCCCGCACACACCCGGGCCTCACCACCACACATCCCGCCCGCACACACCTAGGCCTTACAACCACGCATCCCGCCCGCACACACCTGGGCCTCACCACCATGCATCCCGCACGCACACTCCTGGGCCTCACAACCACCCATCCCACCCGCACACACCTTGGCCTCACAACCACAACCACATCCCCGCCCGAAGACACCTGTGCCTCATCCCGAAGATTCTTGGTAATAGTAATAGTAACAGAACTCTCGCCCGAAGACACCTGGGCCTGAAATCAAAACCTACCTAAAGAGTCTTAGGTGTAAGGTCGCCTCAAGCCATCACAGCCTATAAGTCTTCCCGAAGAGTCTTGGGCCTAACCACCCCAATCAAGACCTACCCGAAGAGTCCTGGGTGTATGGTCGCCTCAAGCCATCACAGCCTAGGGGAGAAGGAGCAGGAAGAAGCTAGTAACTATGGGAAAACACCCTCTCCCATGAAATGGGAGTGTTCGACACTAAGTTCTCAACATGGGTGTAGTGCAATATAACAAAAAAGATACACACACAGATATATATATATATATAGCAACCACTCAACCCAACCTATGGATTCTAAACAGATATATTGAACACGTGCCTCGACACTGCTACCACGAAGCATGCATACAATAAACAACCCCAACCCCATTTAGTTTTTCACATCTCAACAGAAATTAGCTTATTTAGTTCCTTAACTACTGGGAAACTATCCACAACCAACCATAATGATCATTCGTAAGCATATCCCTGCCATCCACAAAGAAAGTTAGGAAAAACACAGCAACACAACAAGTTCTTTCTTATTAACTAACCATCCCACTGATTATTATTTCTGTTTCATTACCAAGCCCCATCATTCGTTAACTCTTCCACATTAATTATTAAACACAACCCATAGTCTGTTCACATTTAAACTCATCCCTGCAGCCCCGCTGCCATCCACCATAACAACACCATACATCATTATCCCTTTAATACCATTTATTGCAGCCCCGCTGCCCATCACCATCAAACATTCACACCTTCCCACAACCAAGACAACCGCAGCCCCACTGCTCACCCAAACCACAACAGCCCACAAAACACCCCCATCACCTACCACGTAACCAAGCCAACACCCACATGTTCATTATTATATTTTGGTTCAACCGGGGTGGTCAAACAAGGGTTCCGGATTTTCATTTAAACAACCAACTTTACGTGACTAACCAATTTCCACATTCCACAAAGTTCCATCCATAGGAAAATCCATAAGGAGAGGGCAACATTTAATTGCGTAAGCAAAGGCCCCCAACGACCGTGATTTTCCATAGGCAGAAGCTCATTCAATTCACAATTTAATATTAAAGGATATAAAAGGTAAAGTAACAGCAATCACAAACTTCCCAACCCCATTCTTTAACCAGTTATTATCATTATTTAAACCTGTTCAAAAGTGTTTCACGTAAACAAGGAGACACCCACCCCGCATGATGCACAAAAATTAGAGAGATGAAGGTAAAATCCCTACCTCAATAGGTTCTGGTCACAACACTCCCCCATATCAGCTTTAGAAGACGTCCATCGGTGTCCGTCACTTCTGTCGGCTCCCAGCAAAACCTCCTCGGGTGGAAGTCGGAAAGGAAGGGCCAAAGGAAAGACAACGAACCTAGGCTCGGAAGCTCCGGCTCATCGTTACGATCCCGTGGCCGCTGAAAGATCGTAAATAAGAGCTTGAACGAAGAAGTTATGGAAGAAAGAGCCTCCTAGTCTCTTGAGAGAGCTCTGCTCAGAGGAGAGGAGAGGAGAGGAGAGGGGTGAGTTGAAAGGAGGAGGGGACCTCTCCTTTTATAGGTGTGAAAATCAAAAGTACACGGTGAGTACTTTATGGTACATGGTGTGTACTCGGTTCTTTCAAATGGATTCCACGCAGCTTCCAACACGGCTCCACGGCCATTGACTGGTCAATACACGGTTTGAGGGTAACGCATACGCGGGGAAGGACTACACGGCGTGTAGTTTGGACACACGGCGTGTACTCATTATTCCACATAGCAAGGAAATGGTCTTCAACACGGGGTATACCCAGGAAGGGGGTACATAGTGTGTACTCAAACTACACAGTGTGTAGTTTCAAAATTCTAGAAAGTGTGGAAAAGTCGAATTTACCCTCCAGAACACTTCATGACCTACTTTTTGACAGAGGAATGGCCCGGAGAGGTCCGAGACATTACATCAGATACCTCTTAAAACATTCTCATCCTCGATAATTCAAAAACCAACGCAGAGGAAACCAACAAGATACCTCTTAGGGTTCTCGTTATAACAGGAACCCAACCAACAACCCTAATCATATGTTTGAGGAATTCCTTCTCCGATGTCGAGATATCATCCACTTTAGGCGACACTGACTTGCCTGCACGAGTTTTATCACATCCTCATTAATGCGTCTCAATTAATAATTGGGTCTTCCCACTTTCATACATTAGGATTTTTTTATCAACTCGCACTAACCCCAACACCACATAACCAACACACTACCCGAACACATGGGTTTGGGAAATTCCTTCACCTATGTCGAGAAATTATCCGCTTTAGGCGGCACTGACTCGCCCGCATGGGTTCAATCGCATCCACATTAATGCATCTCGATTAAGGGTTAGGTTTTTCCCTTTCCCACACATCTGGACATGTTACACATTACCAGGGAACAAAGAAACAAAAGGTCTCACAACTGACAATCAAAGCATTCTATATAAAAAGGGTAAAAAGTACAATATCAATACAAAGATCCTAAGAACAAGGGAAAAACACAAGTCAAAACAACTTCGGGTACTGAGTGTGCATCTGGGTCTCCCGCTCCCAAGTGGTCTCCTCGAGACATCCATGCCTCTACAATACACAAAATGTAATGCCCCGACCCCAGCTACCCAGAGTCGGTGCATTAGTTTGTAACATTGGCATGATCACAAAAGATCAAGTCTCGAAAGACCGATTAGTTTAGTAGCCTTGGAAACACTAGATACATTCATAAGTCTTTCATTACATCAAAAAGTAAACAAACTACAATAACATGGTCTTCATAGTCCACAATCATATCCCTTTCTGACTACTCCTGTAGGTCATTCATAAAATACTTCTTCACATCCTGGAAAAATATTAAAACATTGAAAGGGGTGAGCTCAGATTCTCAGTAAGGTTAACAATATAGCGGAAGCTTTCATAAATAAACATTAACATTTAAGGCAATGTATAACTAAAACAAAAGCCTTTTAAACTTGAACTTCAATATAATATGGAAAAAGTAAAATGAGATAATGCCATTTACTTCTTCACATTGATATTCTACTGGTCGAGTAATCACATGCAATATCAATAACCACTTTCATAATGATGGAATGCATAATGCCAGACTATCATAACCACGTAGTCAAGGCCTCGTGCAAAGAACACAAATAAGATTTTGTCAAGGCCTCGTGCCAAGACACTAGTTTGTCTCATGAGACCTGTTGATGCATCGGGGAGCTATAGCGGGCTCCACCCGTCACTTATTAAGTCCAATGCATTCCTCATATGAATAGGTTTAAACATTTCATAAACCATAACACAATCGTATCACATAAAACATGCATAAAGGAAACATAACATTTCCAAATTTCAATCACAAGATAACAATACAACACATTGATATAATAAAAACGCTTTCAAAACCATTTTCAATACCAAAATAAAAGAAAAGTAAAACATGGTATTTATTTTTCATTTAAAAAAATGATGGCTTGTTGAGGAAGCCGAAACTCAAATAGTGGTCACGGCGGCGGAGAAGTCGTTGTCGCCGCATA
Source organism: Viscum album (assembly GCA_963277665.1). Lineage (NCBI taxonomy): Eukaryota > Viridiplantae > Streptophyta > Magnoliopsida > Santalales > Viscaceae > Viscum > Viscum album. The sequence goes on from OY728161.1 coordinate 115,375,551, forward strand.
CATACGACAAAAACATTCCCTTTTTGTCGTTTAGTAAACGCTTCGTATAAAAAATATTCCTTTTGAATAAACGTAAAAGTCAAAGGGGTTTATACACCGTATAAAAGAAATTATGTATAAAACCAAATATGCCTCAATGAAAGGAGATTGAGACGAAGTCCTTAAAAAGATCATTTTTAAAATAAAATAGATCTATTATGTGTATTCAATATAAGTACACATAAATAAAGTACAAATACAATATATGACATAATAATATAATGACATAATTTGAAAGTAAGAGATTAACCCAAAGAATGTAAATTGGGTTAAGAAATTCCCTTACCTTGTGTCCGACTTGACTCAACCGTTCTTTAACCTCCTGAATAATAAACTAGTGTTAATATCTACCATATTAAGAACCATTTTCAATTTCATTATCCTTTTTATATCACTTATTACAATGTTATGAATACTATGTAATTATTTAAGTTAATAATGATCGTTTTGTCGATCTTTGGTAACTTGAGTCAACAATAAACTTCTTATAATTACAAGTTGTTCATGTGGTAGAATATACATTATATACAGAATTATATTCATGATTTAGATGTCATATATATCTTATATATACAGTATATAGATTCATTTATAATATTACGTAACATTTAGAGGTAAGAAATGAAATGCACCGTTCATGGAGACGGTAAGCCGTACGTACGCATGAACGCTACTTTCATTTCAATTTCATATTTAATGGAACTAAATCATAATTATATAAATGTATAATATAATTCCAGTATAATATAGTGTATAATACCATTTACTCCATCCTTTATACATCCCACATATGGCATTAACGATTCAAATCACTTTGAGGGGGCGGTAGTCCGCACTTCCTAAAATGAAATTATCGCGTTTTACCCATAATGGAAATCATAAAGTATGCCATAAATGAGAAATACAGAAGCATAAGTAAAACATAAACATATTATATATCATATATAAAAATAGTGACATCTTAATGGCCACCTTTGAAGGTGTTATATGAGTGTTGAACAATCATCGTTTCGTGAGGCAGAAATTCGCCATCCACAAAAACCGTATGTTCTTTAACCATTAGATGTAGGTGTGTGTAAGTGTAGCTCGAATAATTCTTATAACAACATCCTAGTATATTTAGGATAATGGTGTTGTTACAAAAGAGATGAATAAAAAGATTTTAGGGGGTTGGAGAAGATAAATAAAACAAAACAACATTAGAGAAGACATTACCTCAAAATCGGGTAACTCTTTTTGATTTGAGCCAAAGGCTTCCTTGGGAAGAGTTCTTCCCAAATTAAGGCTTCTAGGAGTAATAGGGGGAAGTTGGGAGAGTATTTGGGCAGAGGTTGGCGGAGCCAAATGGCTTGAAAGTGTAAATGAGGTGGGAGAGGTGGGGGCCTTTTATAAGTGGAGAGGAGGGGCACTTTTGGAAAGATTGAAATGTTATATTATTTCACAATGCTTTTCGGATTCTAAAGGTCCCACACTTTTATTATTCGAGGCTAAGGTGATAAGGTTTCGAAATCTCCTCATCCAATAGGATTTGGACAAGTTTAAGCCTTGGATTTTGCATTATCTTCTCATTTAATTTAAATCGATAAATAATGAGGTCATCGCTGCATCATAATGATGTCATAAATAATTTAATTTATCTAATGTCTAAAAATTATAAAAAAAATACTATGATGTAGGAAATCGTTTTAGCTTTCTAATGAATATTTATAGTCAAAATTTGGACTTGTGTTACCCCACTTCAAAACTGTTTTAGTAAAATAACTCATATTTGAGTCAATTTAATTTTAACATTAAATAAATATATATTAATGTCATTTTCCAACTAAAGTGGCTCCATGGGGTCCCAAAGTTGACCCATGGGTTGTCTTGGTCGGCCATGACTCATCCAATAGGAGTAGGACAAGTGTCATGCTCATCTCATACTATTAAAACATTATTTGTACCTTAAACTACACTAATTACCTCTAATCGCGATTAAGAACTTAAAAGTTACTATTCACCAAAAAAATTATTTTAATCTCATTGAACCACATTTTACTTCTTAATGACAACCATGTATGTCGGATTTTTGAAAATCAAATCACAGAAGTGGTAATATTTCATTTAAACGAAAAATCAGTTATTTAACTACCACTTAGTGGTTTCACTATTCATCAAAAATTGATGTTTTTCAGAACAAGGCCAAAATTTCACCCTAAGCTATAATTGATATTCCGAATTCAAAAATGATTTCTATTTTACAAAATTACAAACATATAAGTTGTATTAATTAATTTTATAATTAATTCCAGCTGTTACAACAAATAGCGTGTTTTTAAGAAACAATTTATATCAAAAGATTGGCAATTGTTTATGTCCAATTTCAATGATAAATTAATTCTAATGACCACCATTGGATAAAATGGTAAAAATATATTCTAATTATACCTTAAAACCACTAAATAGTATAATTTATCACAATAAATTATTTTTATTAAAAAAGTTGTTTTAAAGTATTTTTCACTATTCATAAAAATTAGAAGTTCTCAGAAAAATACCAAAAATTCAACATAGGCTAATTTCAATATTCCGAATCCAAAAATGAAGTCCATTTTGAAATATAAAATTTCTATAATTTTAAAAAGTGGTTATTACTATTCATAATGGCTACTTTGATTAGTCGCAGTGTTTTAGAACTCGAAGTTGCGTACAATGCAAGCTATTGCATTATTGAATGAGAAGCGTATCGTGGAAGCTCGGGGTGTTACACAAAACAAGGGAATGGTTCGTCCACGGAGAACCTTCTCTTTACGATCCTCGATTCTGATTGGTCGTTCCTCGAGGGTCGCGTCGTCTCCCATATCTAACTCTCCCCAGGCGATAACATGAGAGTCATCGTGTAAGTACCGACAAAGCTGGGAGACAAGGAAGACGTCATGGAATTTCTCCATCTGAGGTGGCAGGGCCAGCTGAAGTGCCACCTCACCGATTCGCCTCAGCACCTCAAAAGGTCCGATGAACCTTGGTGAGAGATTTCTCCCTTTCCCAAACCTCCACTACCCCTGTCGAGGGGAACCCTTCAAGAACACACGATTTCCCACATCGAACTCCAAGGGCCTCCTCCGACGATCAGCATAAGACTTCTGTCGGTCCTGAGCCGCCTTCATCCTCTCACGTACTAGCTGGACTTTTTTTGTGGTGATCTGCACTACCTCTGGTCCAAGAGCACCTGTCTCACCAACCTATACCCAGCAAATGGGTGAATGACATGGACTTCCATACAAATCCTCAAATGGATCCATGCTAATAGTAGAGTGGAAGTTGTTTTTGTAGGAAAAATATACTAAAGGCAAGTGTCGTACCAATGATCCTCCGAAATACAGAATGCATGCTCGCAGCATGTCCTCCAGCGTCTGGATAGTCCGCTCTGTCTGCCCGTCGGTCTGGGGGTGGAAAGCAGTGCTAAGGTGTAGCTGGGTGCCAAAATCATGTTGTAACCCCTTCCAGACTCATGAGGTAAATCGAGTATCCCGGTCTGAGATGATAGTACTAGGAACTCCATGAAAAAACACCACATCATCTACGTACCTCTGTGCTAAGGTACTCACTGGGCCCGACTCCATGATTGTTAATAAGTGAGCTGATTTTGTCAGACAATCCACCACTATCCAGATAGCATCATAACCACCCTGAGCTCTGGGTAGTCCTGTGATAAAGTCCATTGATATTTCATCCCACTTCCACTCGTGGACATCTAAAGGATGCATCAAACTACCGGGAACACAACGTTTATCCTTCACTTGCTGACACACTAGGCACTTAGCCACAAAATCCGCCACTACCCGTTTCACCTCGGGAAACCAAAACTGATCCGTCAGGCCTCGATAAATTTTTTAAACTCTTGGACGTACCACCAAGGCTGAGCTATAGAACTCACAGAGAACTCCCTCGCGCATCGCCTTTGGGACAAACAACCTTCCATGTAAAAGCATCTGATGTCGACTGTCCTCTGACCATCCCTCTGGAGCATTCCCCTGATTGACATGATCCCGCATCACCTCTGCCTCGGATTCCCCCCACTGAGACTCTTCCACCTACTGCGACAAGGAGGATTGCACCATCATCTAGAACAAACAGCCTCTAACACCTTCTTCCCTTGCATCTAAGTGCAGGTCAACCAACTCTCCCATCTCCTTCCAAGCATCAGTAGATTCCCGAACCACTTTCTAATGCGACTTCCTGCTCATGGAATTAGCCACAACGTTGCCCTTACCTTCAGTGTAATAGATCTCAAAGTCATAGTCTAGGAGAAACTCGACACATCTCCGCTACCGTAAGTTCAGGTCACGCTGGGAGAAGATATAACGCAGGCTCTTGTGATCTGAGAAGACCACAAAGAGCTCCCCAAAGATGTAATTTCACCACAACTTCAATGCGAACACTACTACTGCAAGATCCAGGTCAAGGGTGGCATAGTTACACTCGTGAGGGCCCAACTTCCTAGATCCATAACAGATCACACCCTTCTTCTGCATCAGCACGCACCCCAGACCAAGGCCAGAAGCATCAAAAAACACCACATACAACAACCCTTCCTCTGGAAACCTGAGTACCGGAGCACTGACCAACATCTCCTTCAGGTTGTCAAAAGCTTTCTGGCACTGCTCGCTCCATAGGAAGAGATGTTTTTTCCTAGTCAAAGCTTTCAATGGAGCAAAAACTCAAGAGAAGTCCGAAACAAACCTCCGATAGTAATCTGCTAACCCCAAGAAACTACGAACTTGGCCACGCTCTTGGGTGCTGCCCAAGAAACAACTGGTTCCACCTTCGATGGTTCTACTAACACTCCATTCTAAGCCACCACGTTCCCAAGGAAGTGTACTTCTTGTGTCAAGAACTTACACTTTGACAATTCCCATAAAGATGGTGGAGTCGAACGACCTCCAAGACTGCCCTGAGATGCTCAATGTGCTCCTCCTTTGATCTTGAGTAGATCAGGATGTCATCGATAAACACAACGACAAACCGGTCTAGAAACTCTCAGAAGACAAATTTCATATGTCCCATGAACACAGTTGGTGCATTCATAACTCAAGAAGGAATCACTACAAACTCGAAGTGCCCATACCTGCACCTGAAAGCCGTCTTTGAGATGTCACTGTCCTTCACCCTCAGCTGATGATATCCAGATCGTAGATCAATCATAGAAAACAAACCTGCTCCCCTCAACTGGTCGAACAGATCATCTATCCTTGGAAGGGGGTAACGGTTCTTGACTGTTACCTGGTTCAGCCTTCGGTAGTCTATGCATAGCCTGAGACCACCATATGCCTTCTTCACGAACAAAACTGGAGCACCCCATGGCGACACGCTGGGTCGAACAAAACCCTTATCCATCAGATTGTCAATCTGAATCCGCAACTCCCGCAACTCCAAAGGTTCCATCCGATAAGGGGCCATCGAAATCAGACAGGAAACAGGCTGTAAGTCTATCTCAAACTCAACGTCACATCGGGGGGGTAGAGTCACAACCTCCTCAGGAAAAACATCTAGGAACTCCCCAACAACTTACGGGACATCCATCATCTCTGTATCGGCTGGAACCACTAATAACCCGCCCAACAACGAAAGGAGAGGCTCGACACGCTGGCTTCCCGCCTGATAGCTCCTCTCGCCAACAAAAGATATGTGCTGCCCATCCACATTGGAGAACACGACTCTTCTCCTGAAGCATTCGATAACGACACTAATATAAAACAACTAGTCGATGCCTAGGATGACATCGTATGGCTGCATCTTTAACAGAAGAAGGTCCCCACTAGATCGATGTGGTCCCAACGTCAGCCCATATCCCCGGAAAACAAAAGATACACTGGTCTGGCCTCCAATAGGTGTTCTCAGCACCAGTGGTACAGAAAGTATCTCTACGTCTAGTCCAAAATCATAGGCTAGACCAAGTGTAACAAAGGAGTGTGAAGCTCCCGAATCGAAATAAGCAGAACAAGAGTGCTGAACAAACAAATCGTATCTCGCACCACCTCTTGTCCTGCTGGAGCTTCCAACTCTGCTGCGTGCAACTGTCCACGCCCAGCTCCTCTCCCTCTCTGATGTCGTCGACTTCCCTGACCATGCCCTGGTCGCGGTCCCTGAGGAGCACCCTGAGGTCGGACTCCTCCCGCAAAGTCTTCCCTCGGAGGAGCATGGTCTTGCTGCTGCTGGAAGGGCCTCGCCGGCAACTGGTGCTGCTGGAGTGGGCGCTGAACCTACCCACATCCACCGTATGGAGCTTGGGTCGGGCACCGTATCTGAACGTGTCCGAAACCTCCACAAGAAAAAAACCTCGGTCTTGGGCTTGTGGAAAAGGGACGAGGTCCCAAAGATCTGAACTGGAACTGCTGGGGCCTGCTCCCCACTGGCCTGAACCTGGAAGGTCCTGTCACAGGAGACCTGCTGCTGACTGCCTTCCCCTTCGACGAACCTGGCTGAAACACCTCACACGGTGCACCTCCCAGCGAGTGCATCCTCTCTACGACCTCTGCCTTCTTCTGCACCGCCAAGTACGTCGGAAGGGTGAAGGGGGTGACAACATATTGGAGCGAAGGATGAAGCACCTCCTCCAAACGTCTCTCCCAAGACTCCTCATCTAGAAAGTGATCTGGAGAAAAGCACAGGAGATCCTTGAACTTGATCCCCAGCTCTCGTACCGACATACTCCCCTACTGAAGGGAGAGTAACTCATGCCGCTTCTCCTCCTTGATCATAGAAGAAAGGAATTCTTCTCGGAATTCCTTCTCAAAGTCAGCCCACAGAACCTCTGCCTCTACCCTCTCTCCGAGGTAGAGCGTCCACCACTATCACACCGCACCTCTCAGTTGTATGACTGCTAAGGGAACCCAGTACTCCCTCGGAGCATGGATCAAGGTAAAATCAATCCCTATCTCCTCAAGCCACCCATCTGTCTCTGTATCCGAAGTACTACCCTCGTACTTCTTGAGTGTCTTCCACTGGAAGGAACAGAGAGTCTTATGCCACTGGATATCTTCCTCCTCTCGGTCAATCCTCAACTGATCGACCGCCTGGATCTGCTGGGCCTTGGCCGTCTGAGCCACCCGGGGACGACGTCCAGGTCCCTTAGGTGTACGGTAAACAAGGATCACCTAAGCCCAAGTAGTAAGGAAATTTCTCAATGTTTTAATTATCATTTTATTTCAATTCTTTCCCAGAACACCAAAATCAAGTAAAACACAATCATGATGATGCATGTACCTTCCCTAGGGTCTCTACCCTGCAATCAATGTAGTCTCACTTGGTCGTTTGGTAGGCTCAGAGTCCTTGCATCGGATCACAGGGGGCCCTAAAATCCCGCATCCTAGCTTGTCTTCTCTGGCCTATGTCACGCACCAAGGTTAACCAACATTGTTTCCCTACCATCCCATGCATTTCTCACTGTTCCTAACTCCAGACTCTATCTTATCTCTCAACCATCAGCTCTGATACCATTCTGTCATGACCCCCTCCCACCAAAGATGCCCCTCCTGAGCTGGTAATGGTGAAAGGGAGATAATGATCCCTGGGTCCCGCCTCTAGTAGGACCCGGGGTGGCGACTAGCACCAAGGGTATGAGTTTTTCACAAGTATGGGAGGCATTAGCCTTTTTATTTTTAAAGATCGGGAAATAGGAAAATTCAACCACAAAAGAAGAAGAAGAACAAGTGTATGGAAATTACCCCAAACCAAGCCCACATGCATGTTTAAACAATTTTATAACAAGGTACAAGTACAAGAAAGCTCAAAGTATAATACAAAAAGAAAACAATGGTACAACAACAGCAACAACTCCAAATGTCTGACTAGTAGGTTCCCGCATGGCCCTGGTAGTCCTCCTGGAAACCTGAAAGTAAATGTAGGGTGAGCATACAAGTATACTCAGTAGGGAAACCTAAAGCTCTCGTGCACAAGTGGGGAGACATCCTAATGTCCCGTGAGAACAACAGAAGAAACCTAACAAGGAAAACTATCCAACCAACCTTACTAGCCACACTCACCAAAACAAAATCACAACAGGTAGTAGTAGTATAAGAACAAGTATTGGGTACCCCTCACTATTTCCCATTAGTAAGCTAAACATCCTGTCACTGCCACACTTTCCCCGCCCGCACACACCTCGGCCTCACAACCACGTATCCTACCCGCACACACCTGTGCCTCACTACCACGCATCCCGCCCGCACACACCTGGGCCTCACAACAACACATCCCGCCCGCAGACACCTGGGCCTCACCACCACGCATCCCGCTCGCACACACCTGGGCCTCACAACCACCCTTCCCGCCCGTACACACCTGGGCCTCACAAACAAAACCAAATCCCCACCCGAAGACACCTGGGCCTCATCCCGAAGATTCTTGGGAATAGTAATAGTAACAGAACTCTCACCCGAAGACACCTGGGCCTGAAATCGAAACATACCTGAAGAGTCTTAGGTGTAAGGTCGCCTCAAGCCATCACAGCCGATAAGTCTGCCCGAAGAGTCTTGGGCCTAACCACCCCAATCGAAACCTACCCGAAGAGTCTTGTGTGTAAGGTTGCCTCAAGCCATCACAGCCTAGGGGAGAAGGAGCTGGAAGGAGCTAGTAACTTTGGGAAAACACCCTCTCCCATGAAATGGGAGTGATCGGCACTAAGTTCTCAACATGGGTGCGGTGCGATATAACACAAAAGATACAGATATATATATATATATATATATATATATATATATATATATATATAGCAACCACTCAACCCAGCCTATGGCTTCTAAACAGAGAAACTGAGCACATGCCTCGGCACTGCTACCACGAAGCATGCATATAAAAAACAACCCCAACCCCATTTGGGTTTTCACATATCAACAGAAATTAGCTTATTTAGTTCCTTAACTACTGGGAAACTATCCACAACCAACCACAATGATCATTCGTAAGCATATCCCTGCCATCCACAAAGCAAGTTAGGAAAAACACAGCAACACAAAAAGATCCTTCTTATTAACCAACCAACCCATTGATTATTATTTTTGTTTCATTACCAAGCCCCATTATTCATTAACTCTTCCACATTAATTATTAAACACAACCCATAGTACGTTCACATTAAAACCCATCCCTGCAGCCCTGCTGCCATCCACCATAACCACACCATAAATCATTATCCCTTTAATACCATTTATTGCAGCCCTGCTACCCATCACCATCAAACATTCACACCTTCCAACAACCAAGCCAACTGCAGCCCCGCTGCTCACTCAAACCACAACATCCCACAAAACACCCCCATCACATGCCACATAACCAGGCCAACACCCACATGTTCATTATTCCATTTTGGTTCAACCGGGGTGATCACCCAAGGGTTCTGGATTTTCATTTAAACATCCAACTTTACGTGATTAACCAATTTCCACATTCCATGAAGTTTCATCCATAAGAAAATCCAGAAGGAGAGGGAAACATTTAATTGCGTAAGCAAAGTCCCCCAACGACCGTGATTTTCCATAGGCAGAAGCTCATTCAATTCACAACATAATATTACAGGATATAAAACGTAAAGTAACAGCAATCACAAACTTCCAAATCCCATTATTTAACTAGTTATTATATTTATTTAAACCGGTTCAAAAGTGTTTCGCGTAAACAACAGAACACCCACCCCGCATGATGCACAAATTAGAGAGACGAAGGTAAAATCCATACCTCAACAAGTTCTGGTCACAACGCTCCCCCAGATCAACTTTAGAAGACGTTTTTCAGCGTCCGTCACTTCTGTCGGGTCCCGGAAAAACCTCCTCAGGTGGACGTCGAAAAGGAATGGTCGAAGGAAAGGCAACAGAACTAGGCTCAGAAGCTCCTCCTCATTGTTACGATCCCGTGGCCGCTGACGGATCGTAAATCGGAGCTCGGACGATGAAGTTATGGAAGAAAGAGCCTTCGAGTCTCCTGAGCGAGCTTTGCTCAGAGGAGAGGAGAGGAGAGGAGAGGGGTGAGTTGAAAGGATGAGGGGACCCCTCCTTTTATAGGCGTGAAAAGAAAAAGTACATGGCGTGTACTTAATGGTACACGGCGTGTACTCGGTTTTTCACACGGTCTCCACGCGGCTTCCAACATGGCTCCACGACCGTTGACTGGTCAACACACGTTTTGAGGGTAACGCATACGCGGGGAAGGACTACATGGCGTGTAGTTTGGACACACGGCATGTACTCATTATTCCACATAGTAAGGACATGGTCTGAAACACGGGGTATACCCGGGAAGGGGGTACACGGCATGTACTCACACTACACGGCGTGTAGTTTCAAAATTCTGGAAAGTGTGGAAAAGTCCATTTTACCCTCCAGAAGACTTCTTGACCTTCTTTTTGAAAAAGGAATGGTCCAGAGAGGTCCAGTCCATTACAATTTTACACCAAACCAGTAGTGGGTAGAGAAGTCAGGTTAGTGGAAAATCATCTAAAGATCTTGTTACATTCCAGTGAAATCAGTGTGCAATTTTTAGCAATAATCAACCTTAGTGCACTTATCCCATAGTTGAGTATCATATCTATGGTACAATAGGTCATCATTAGAGGTTCAATTTGGAATTTCCATATAACACCAATGGAAAGGGGTCTGGATAATCCTTAGAAATGGGAATGGATTAGCTACACCATAGCAAGATGGTAGTTGGAGTTCTCTAGGCCACTTAGGATGAGGCGGTGGATGTGGTACCCAAATGCATGATAAATAGTACCAAGAAAGATATGTAGCTCTGGTTTTCCATACTGGGCCTAGGGTAGAGGGACAATTCTTCTACATGTTATATAGACAAAATTGGAAAACAATGAAACATGACCATCAACCAATTGAGGTATGATTATTTCATTATCTACCTTAGCATGTGTTTTTTATACTGGAGCATAACACTCTCTTCTATATACTATTTTTTTAAATGTTTTGGGATTATTTTTGGAATATAAAGATGGTGATTTAACAATTCAAACACCATTCGGAGTCCATCCGATGAATATCAAACATTTCAAGTTGTGTTCTCTAGTGATTGGTGGCTACCACTTCATTGGGAACCATTCATAAAGGAAATGATATTCTTCAACATGATTCATAGTATTGATTGGTTAGTCATATAACATTACCATATTGACTTTTATATGAGGATAATTACTTTCATATCTCTCGATAGAATCATTTATTCTCACCTGGGTGAGTTGGATCATTAAGCTGGTCATATAGGACAAATTCAATGCATATTGGATTGTATCATGGAATAGATAGTGGGTCATGCTCTAGATAATTGGGGAATGAAACAAGATTATTTTCCTCTATTGGTAGACCATTTTCTTTATGTTTTTCCTGATGAGTTCTATGGCTTACCTATTTAGTGAGAGATCGAGATCATGATCAAGTTAGTACCTATAGCAGAACTAGTTTCTATCCCACCTTACTGAATGGAACCTGTATAGAATTGGGAGTTTAAGGTTCAATTGTATGATATCAATTCTATAGGTTTCATACGGATGAGTATATATACTTTTATTTCTCTAGTTCTCATCACCAAATATGCTGATGCATTATTTCACTTATATGTGAATTATTAGATGAAAAACCAAATTATGGTCATGAACTGGTATCCACATTCTCAAATTTATGATATTTTCAATCAGTTGATAGGTTGTAATATCTTCTCCATGATTGAATTTAGATCATGATATCATAATTTAAGGGTGTCATTATCAAGCATAAGTCATACGGATTTCAGGAGAATGTATGGCTTCTACGAATTCATTGTGATTCTGTTTGGGATAACTAATCAGATTATGGTCTTTATGGAAATAATTAATAGGATCTTTCATCATTTTATGGAATAGTTTGTGGTGATTTTTTATATGATATCCTAGTGTACTCCTAGTTTGAAGATAATCATTACAAACATCTTAACATCATCTGAAGTACATTGAGACAGAATCAGATTTATTCTAAGATAACTAAATGCAGTTTTTGGATAAATAAACTACACCTATTGGGGCATGTAATCTCATAGGAAGGATTTCTAGTGGATCTAATAAATGTAGAAGTAGTGATATATTGGGTACAACCCAATAATGTATTCAATATTCAGATATTTCTTGGTTCAGTATGTTATTATTGGAATTTATCCATGATTTTTCCTTTTTGGAAGCACTGATATCTAGGCTAACCATGAAAGGGGTGAATTTTGTTTGGTATGATGGTTGGGAAAATGTTTATTAAGAGATAAAATGAATTCTAACCTTATTACTTATCCACACAACAAATATGCTGGCTAAAGCATATACTGTGTACTATGGTGCATTCAGAGTTAGATTCAGAGTATTTTTAATGCATCAAGATCATGTGGTTACTTGTGGATCCAGGATGTTGAGACCACATGAGAGGAATACCATACTCTCGATCTGATGTTAGTAGTAGTGGTACATGCCTTGAGGTGATTGGGACACTTTTTCAGGGGTGGGAGGGTTTTGAAATACACGAATCACAAAAAACTTAGGTACATATTTTCTCAATAGGAACATAACTGTGGGAAAAGCATGTCGTTCAAGTATCTAAATTCTTTTGATTTTGAATTGGCATACACACCCGGAAAGGGAAACATCGATGATGTTTCTTTGATATAAAAAAACCGACATAAGTAGTATGGGTGCCTTGTGATGTGAGGTGGATAATATCCCTCATTTCAATATGCATATGGATGTTCATGAATCTCAGGGCTTAGAATTTTTGACATACATATCTTTTATATGAATTCTCTATTACTAGATTAAGACTAAGCAGTTTTCAAAATCGAGGGATTTGTTCTGAGAGATAGAATCTATGGTGTGGAGACACCATTGGAATGGTATCTTGAAAGAGAAAATTAACTTAATTTATATGGATGAATTTGGGCTCCAATGGGATTGTATGAGCAGCTGATGAGGGAGTTTCAGGATTCTAGAAGGGCGGTGCATCCTGGTTTAACATAGATGTGTAATGATCCATTTACATTGTAATGATTGTCAGGGATGAAGAAGGATGTGTAAATATTTATGGCTAGATGCTTCACTTTTCAATAGGTGAATGTTTATCATCATAGTATATATAGTAATTTTCATCCTTTACCAATAAAAAAAGTAGGAATGGGATGATGTACCAATGGATTTTGTGACAGGATTTGTCATGACCCATCCCTCAGGGCCTGTTCCTTGACTACCCCAAGCCTGCCTGCCATAGGCCAGGGGTTGGCGACTTACATTGGATAGGGATAACCCAAAAACAAAATAGAATTTCCTTTAAAACTGTACAAAGACACAATCCAAGAAGACAAAAAGATGCAACCATGAAGTAAAAATATAGTAGTAAAGGTGTGTACTGAATGTAAAGGGGCCGGAATATAGGCCCAAATAAAAGCTACAACTACAACTGAAAAATAGAAACATATCCAGGAATCGTCCACTATGGATCCTATATGAAGGGTAGGTACAATGCATCTCCACTTCTCTCAACATTATCCAATCTCTCCCATATACCATCTAGTTTTAGCTCCCTTAAGTCTCATCCAAGCTGCTTGTTGTCTGCACAAGACACAACAAGGTGCGGGCGAAGCCCATGCAGGGGTGATTATAACAATACCCAGCTGGGACCATGAGACCCCCAAAGGTCTCTCATAACTCCATAGAGGAAATAATAAAATCATGATCTCAATCATAAATCACAAGCAATAGACATAGCTCAAAACAGTTATAAGTAAAGCACATAAGTACAAATGATTAGTAAAGAAGCTAGATCATCTTATTCTATTGAGAGGCATTGCTACTAACCATACAGAGTCTGACACACACAAGATCGGTAGTTACTATCTCCTATAAGACCCACACAGGATCCAAAACTCATTGAGTCAATAGGTACTGACCCCTGCAAGACCCACATAGGATCCGACCCCCCTGAAGTTGATAGGTACTAACCCTTGTATGACCAACACATGATCGGTATGCACTGACCCACATAAGATCGCAGAGCGCTGGACCACACAGGATTAGACACACATATGATCAGTATGTCTCTGATCCATGATGGGCCACTCTAAGGCTGGTCCTCATCCGGTCGCATACTTCTGATCCACATAGGATCTCTAGGTGCTGACCCACATAGGATTTCTTAGTACTAACCTCTATATGATCTATATACATCCTCCACCTCACTACCAGCCACTAGATTCCCTATCATAGTATTCTTGATTCTGGGAGAACCTGTCCTCAAGCCATCGGTTGTATTTCAAATTGCATGAAGTCCCACAAAGAAGTAACCCTATGATCTATCACGTCATAAGGGTTCCAATACAATAGACGGCACATCAACTGGGCACCCAATCTGTAAGTTGTTGACATTTTAGTCCCGAGGGCCTAGTTGGATTCGGAGTCGATCCAACTCGGTCATCCTCTAACATTCTTCATAACACTCATGGAGTATCATGATAGTACCATCTATCTCCAAGGATCCTAGTGTCGTAGATTGTTCATCAAACGGATGTCCGGTTCGCAAGAGATAATCACTTATGTGTATGAGGGCCCGAGATGGGTCCGGGTCTGGTCCAACCTGGTCGGGCCGACCTGGCTTGGCTCCACCCTACCCGATCTGAGTCTAACCCAAACTAGCCCGAACCATCCTGGGCCATCCCAGTTGGGCTGGTCTTCAGTGGCTTGGCCCACTGGATGGCCCGACCCATGCGGGGTCGCATGGTCTGCTGCACCCAAACAGCTCAAATGGGCCATTCAGATCCTTTATTGGTGGCGCCAAGTGGAACCACCTCATCACCCAAGGGACCCATAGGGAGTGGTTCCCCTGCATCGTCGTGGCTTCGAGTCACGGCTCCTTTTATCACGGCGTGCGACGGAGCACTACCTCTACCTCTGCGATCGACCACTACCGGTGGCTTGTTTGACCACCATGACGCCGCTCTTCCACTATGGCTAGTATTTGCTGGACACCTCCCTTATAATCCATCCTCATCCACCGGCACCGGTCGCTGGAACCACCATGTTGCGGGCCACCGGGTGAGCTCTGGTGGTCCGTTCTTCCTTCCAGATGTTCCTATCGTCCTCTCGAGATGCCTTTGTCATTGCACGCCTCCCAGTTTCAAGGTTTCATCATGATGGAACAACCAACCTCAAAATAACGCAATGAAAAACAAGTGGCGGAGGGTCTAGTCCTTGTTCGTTTAGCCCACGCCCTCTATGTAAGAATTATAACAAGTGGTGGAAAATTATACATCACATTAAAAATAATGATAACCCCCGTTCAAATCCCCCACATAGACCACCAATAAATTCATGAATGAGGATAAAAAAACATGGGAATTTGTTGAATTAAATGACAACCCATACCTCATGAACTGTCAAAGGTATCACAATCATTGACGGAAGGAGATTCCCAATTGGAGTGAGGTCATCGACGTTCATCAATCCTAGATCATCACTGACCACGCTTCCTTCTTCCGTTGACGGAATACATCGTTTCACTTCGCTTGAGGTTCCTTGCTTGGTGAAGCCATGTCAAAACACCACCTCGAAAGTCACTTAAAGAGAGGGGAAATTGTGTGTAAAGCATTGAGGAATTAATGAGGTTCATTTAATGAATGGAACTTTTAATTCCCTAGTGGTGTGGTTAAAAATAAAGGAGAGTCAAAACATTAATTGGATTGACAAGTCATCGGTCCCCACCACTGCCGCTCATCCGCTGGAGAAAAGGAAATAAAATAAATTGGTAAGTTGTTTTATTATTTTTCTATAAAGTCCAAAATTTAACATCTTCTACTGACATACTATTGTTTAACTGAGGATTCCTTTAAGAGAATCCTGGTGCTACAAATTCATAGGTCCACTCAAATTTTTAATCTGTGCACTGGTTCTAATGAAAGAAAACGCCACCCCCACATTTACTGAACATATCTTAAAAAAAGTTCAGAAATTCATTCTGGGAACACCGGTCCTCGGAATCACGTACCATCAATTTTTTCAGACTCATAATAATCCCAAATAACATTAAAAAAAATTACACGGAATTTTTTAATCTTTAATTTCTCCCCACCCTAAGGTATTTTCGTCCCCGAAAACTAAAACAAAACTAGGGGAACAAATGGGGGGTACTGAGAATGTATCTGAGCCTCCCACTCCCTTGTGCTCTCCTGGAGATTCCTATGTAGAAAACAAAATCGCACTAGAGGAATTGACTTCCCAAAAAGGACCAGCTTCTGTCGATCCTCTATCTCCATAGGGAACTCCACAAACATTTACCCATCATTGATGTCCAGCTCGCCCCTGTCGATAACGTGTGATGGATCATGCATGTATCTCCTCATTTGCGACACATGGAATACATTATGCACCTGGTGAATCTATGTGGGAAGATTTAGATGGTAAACTACCTATCCTACCCTAATGAGGATATATAAAGGTCCGATGAACCTCGAAGATAGCTTTCCCCCACAGCCAAACCTCTGAAATACTCATCGGGGAGATACCGATAAGAAGACATGGTCTCCCCACTCAAAATCTAAGGGTCTCTATCTCCTATCAACATAAGACTTTTTCTGGCTCTATCAAGTCTTCATCCACTCCTAGATGACCTGCCTCTTATCTATGGTATCCTATACCATCTATGGACCCATAATTTTTGACTCCCCTGGGTTTTTCCAGCAAAGAGGTGATCTACATGGTCGCTCGTATAAGGTTTCAAACAGTGTTATGCTGATGGTGGAGTGATAATTGTTGTTATTTTCAAAATCCACCAGTGGAAGGTGGCCCTCCCAACTAGGTCCAAAATCGAGGGCATAAGCACGAAGCATGTCCTCGAGTGTCTGTATGGTCAGCTCCCTCTGACCATCTGTCCGAGGGAGAAAGGTGGTGATCAAGCATAGCTATGTTCCAAAAGCCTCTTGAAATCCCTTCCACAAGTGGGATGTAAAACTTTCATCACAATCTGAGATGATCTTCGATGGAACTCTGTGAAGTCGTACTATCTACTACACATAGAGGCGTCCCAAGCACTCTACTGATCCCTACTCTAGGATGGGTAGGAAGTGGGATGACTTGGTGAGTTTTCAACGATCACCTAGATGGAATCGTGGCCCCTGGATGTATTTGGTAGTCCTATTATGAAGCCTATAGAGACACCATCCCACTTCCACTCCGGTACCTCGAGTGGCTAATCTAATCCTGCTGTTACCCGAGGCTCGGCATTCACTTGCTGACAAGTGAGGCATGAGATACAAACTCTGAAACTGCTTTCTTTATCCCTATCCACCAGTACTGATGCCAAAGGTCTTGGTATATCTTCTCTACTCATGGATGTACCGCCAAAGGGGATGTGTGTAACTCCCTCAACACATAGTCTCGAAGAGTCACTGTTACCACAGTGCATCCTCTGTATAGGACGACGTGCTCACCACCTTCATAAAATCCATCAGGAGCCTGTTCAGAGAATATCTTAGCACGTCAGGCCTCGCAGTCTACATCCCCAAGCTGTGCCTCCCAATCTCTCTGAATAAGTGGGGGAGTAATAGTCATAGACTGGAAGTAAGCTAGTCTATCTCTATCCACAAAGGATATCTGCAACGCAGCTAGCTTCTGTATCGTCTCACTCAACAACTGTAGGCAAAACTTCTTGCTGAGTGCATATAATACTACATTCCCCTTCCCAAGAGTATAGAATATCTCCAAGTCATAGTCCTAGATGAAATATAGCCATCGTCGATGTATCAGGTTAAGGTCCTTCTGTGAGAAGATATGCCCAAAACTCTTGTGATCAGAGAAAATAGTAAACCATTCACCCATCAAGTAGTGTCGCCACATATTCAGTGAAAAGACCACTACTAGTAACTCTAGGTCATGGGTAGCATAGTTATGCTCTTATTATCTCAACTGCCAGGGGCCGTAGGCAATCCCTACTACTCCATCATCATGACACAACCCAGTCTGGTCCCTGATGTGTCCTAGTAAACTACGTACACAATGCCCTCGTGTGGTAACTTCAATATGGGGGCAATCATTAGTCTCTACCTCGGCTTCTGGAAACTCTACTGGTAGTACACTATGAACAAGAAATGTTTCCTTTTCTTCATCAACGTTGACAAGGGTGCTTCTACCCTAGAGAAGTAATGTACAAATCTCCGTTAGTATCCAGCCAATCCAAGGGAACTCCACACTTCAGACACACTCATTGGTGGTTCCCAAGAAAGAACTGCCTCTATCTTTGCTGGATCCACTACAACTCCAGCCTCAAAGATATCATTCCCCAGGAAGTGGAAAACTGAATCCAAAACTGGTACTTTGAGATCATTCCATAAAGCTGGTGCTCTTAGAGTGTATCTAGAATATCTGTAGGTGCATGGCTTGCTCTGCTCTAACACCAAGTAAACAAAGATATTGTCGATGAAGACCACCACAAAGCGATTGAGGTATGGTGTAAATATACTGTTCCTGAGACCCATGAACACTGCCGGAGTGTTGATCATGCTGAAAGGAATCACTAAGAACTTGTAATTGCCATACTGACATCTGAAGGATGTCTTCAGTACGTCCTCGTCCCGTACTCTGAGTTGATGATAACCAGTTCGAAAGACTATATTTGAAAACCAATGAGAACCCTTTAGCTGGTCGAAGAGATAATCGATCCTAGGGAGTAGATAATAGTTTTTCATGATCACCTGATTCAGGAACTGATAGTCCACACAAAGCCTCAATCTCGCATCTTCCTTTTTGGCAGATATGATCAGGGATGCCCTTGGAGAAAAACTGAGCCTTGTGAACCCCTTTCATTGAAAGTCCTCTAGCTATACCCACTACTCCCTAAGCTCCATGAAATCCATCCACTATGCTACTGTAGATATCAGTGCCATCCTGGGGTACTTGTCAATGTAAATGTCACCTCTCTGCAAAAAGTCAGTCCGGGAACATCATCAGCGAAGACATCAGCACACTACTACACCACTACAGGATAATTTAGACTACTCATGCCAACTGCTCCGAGGATGAAGCTAGCCAGCTACTGATTAATTGGCTGCACCTTCCTCCATGATAGTCCATCTTGTGCTTCAATGCTTTCCTTCTCCTCAGTGAAGGTAATATTGATCCCATAGTCTCAGACACACCGATCATTTCTCCTAAAATAGTTGATCTGATCATGGACTGTGGATAGCCAGTTCATACGTAGGATGACATCATTAGGCCTCGACGCTGCTACTAGTAAATCCCAACCGAATCTCTCGCCTCCTAGATTAAGCTCACACTGTCAGAACCCATTTTTAATAAATGAATCTTCTCCCGTATGAGTCTCTAATTACAAGGATTGAGCCAACAAATCTATCAGAATCCCCAAGCTCCAAACGTGTTACATGGTAATGAAAGAGTGACTGGAACCTGTGTCTATATGTACTGCATCTTGGGTAGAATCTACATAGATCCAACATCTAATCATCTCCGGAGCGCCATGTTCATAGGCCTCTACTGCCTGTAGCTGTGCTCGCCCATGTCCACCTTCTCCCTATGTTCGGGGTGGACCTCCTGTTTGTGGTGGCAGTAGAACCAAAAATCGCCGCCCACTGCCAGCTTCCCGACCTTCTCCTCTGCCTAGTCCTCTACCCTGTGGACCTCCTCTCTCGAATCTCTTCCTCTAACACAGTAGTCCCTTGACCATCTGATGATCATTAGTACAGTGCTTCGGCCAGTTGTGAGCCATATGGACCTACCCATCGCATGTGAAGAACAGTCGGCCTCACAGCTGACCTTCTCTACCCCACGAGCTCCGCACCTCCTACACTCCGTCCCGGGGTCGTCCACCGATGGGTTTGGCCCATTTGGACCTCTATGCCATCTTGTCTACTTCCTCCTACATATGACTCATCTACCAATAGTCCGGTGGTGGCTCTCACCATCTGTGCCTACATAGCTATGAAGCTCTCCACCAACAGTTCTCACTCGAGCACTCTAGCCAGCATCAGGATATTCAGTGATATTATCGACACTATGATCTCTCACCGAAGACCCTACTCAAAGGTCCGGGACCTGAAGAATGGGTACCATACTTTGTCTATGGAGAAGTGCGAGGGGTCAGTAAATCTCACCATGAACTGGGCCACTGATAAGATGGCCTTCTGTAAGTGAAGTAGCTTCTGTGTACGCACTGAGCATAGTGTCGTTGGAAAAAAATATGCCCTGAAGAGGCTCTAAAAGTCTATCAAAGTGAGGGTCATTTCGTCATGTGAATAAAGTATCAGCCTCCACCATCTTTCTGTTGTGCCCTAGAAAAGGCTTGCAGCTGGGATAGCCATATGATCTAATGGTGTCTCAACCAAGCGAAAAAACTCTAGCCATAGCCTCCAGCCAGTACTCAGCTGCTTAGGGATCTGTCTCGCCTCGAAACCTTAGAGGCCTCTGTCTCAAGAACTCCTGAAACATTCAATGTTTGAGTGCACAGTCTTTTGGTGGGGCTGGTGGCATCTACGGCCCAACTGGTGGCAGTACTACTGGTGCACCACCAATAGGTGCTACCACAGAAAGAGGGCCCTTCACCAAAAATTCATCGCTCATTGGGCCGTCATCATGTACTCTCTCAGGAATCCTGGATGGTTGTCTATGCAGAGGCATCCTAAAAAATATTTCTTCCATGTTCTATAAGTTATACCAAGTAGGATGACTCAAAATATATCAAAGTAAAAACATTTCCAAAACACTCGCAATTAGCCTTTTCAAGCACAGAGTCAGAAATCAGAATTCAGGGTCCTGGTGTATGGATACGTCGGCCGCCACCCCAAAATTGGACTCCATGAACTGAAACCCATAATCAAAACACATAACACCATTGATCCATTAAAAAGATCAGAGTCATAGTTCTTCGGTAGAACCTCCCTTTGATACCACATTGTCACGACCCGTCCCCCGGGGCCCGTGCTGTGACAACCCCAAGACCTCCTTCCATAGGCTAGGGGTTAGCGACTAGCACAGGAAAGGCATAACCCTAAAATGGGATGGAATTACCTTTAAACCTATACAAACACATATTCCAAGAACACAACAAGATGAAACCACAAAGTAAAACTATAGTAGTAAAGGTGTGTACTGAAAGAAAAGGGTCCAGAATACAAGCCCAACTAAAAGTTACAACTACAACTGAAAAAATAAACAACTACCAGGATTGTACATTGAGGATCCTACCTAAATGGTAGGTACAACTCACCTCCACTACTCTCCATGTCATCCAATCTCCTCTGTGTTCTTCCTGGTCTGGGCTCCCTCAAGTCTCAGCCAGGCTGCTCGTCATCTGCACAAGACGCAACAAGGTGTGGGCGAAACTCGTGCAATGGTGAGTATAACAATACCTAGTAGAGTCACTGAGACCCCTGAAGGTCTCTCAGAATTCCATAGAGGAAATAATACAAGCATGATCTCAATCACAAAGCACAAGAAATAGACACAGCACATACCAGGTATATGTAAAGCACTTAAGTACAGATGATAATTTGAGAAGCTAGATCATCTTATTTTGTCGAGAGGCACTGCTGCTAACCATACGAAGTCTGACCCACACAGGATCAGTAGGTAATAACCCCCGTAAGACCAACACAGGATCCGAACCACCCAGAGTCGATAGGTACTAACCCCCGCAAGACCCACACAAGATCTGACATGCTCGGAGTCGATAGGTATTAACCCCCGCAAGACCCACATAGGATCTGACCGACAAAGAATTAGTATACGCTAACCCACACAGGATTGCTGAGCGGTGACCCACTCATGATCTGTATGCCTCTTATCCATGAAAGGCCGCTCTAAGGCTAATCATCGTTGGGTTGCGTACTGCTGATCCACACAGGATTGCCGGGTGCTGACCCCCACATGATCACTCAGTAATAACCTCTATATGATCCATCTCCAACCTCCACCTCACTGCTAGACATTGGATTCCCACTCATAGTATGCTTGATTCTGGGAAAGCTGATCCTCAAGCCATCAGTCATATTTCAACCTGAACGAAGTCCCACAATAATTAACCAGATGATCCATCACGTCATAAGGGTTACATCGCAACAGATGACGCGTCAACCGAACGTCTGGTCTGTATGTTAATGGCATTTTAGTACCAAGGGACCAGTTGGATTCGAAGTCGATCCATCCCATCAAAAATTCAACATTCCCCAAAACTCTTTTGAAGTATCTCATAAAGACTATCTCCCTCCAAGGATCCTAGAACTGCAGACGGTTTGTTGAAAAAACGTCTGGTTCGCAAGATACAGTAACTTATGCGTATTAGGGCCCGAGAGGGGTCCGAGTCCGGTCCGACCCGACCTAGATCAGGTCGAACTAACTCGTTCCGGGTCTGACCTATCCTAGACCAAATCATCATGGTCCAGCCCGGTTGGGCTGGGTTGCAGCGAGCTCAGTCCGCTAGGCCGCGACGGGCTCGGCCCGCTGGGCCGCGGCTGCTCCACTCGCCTGCTGGTGCGACCCATGTAGGGTTCCGTGGTTTCCTGCACCCGAACAGCTCAAAGGATCCATTCAGATCCTTTATTGATGGTGACAAGTGGCACCAAATCATCACCCACAGGACCCATAGGGAGAGGGTCCCTCGCATTATCGTGACTCCATTCAGTGTGGCGTGCGAATGCGTGCCGCCTACACCTTCGCGGCTTGCTTCCTATCCAACCACAGCGATGTCGAGCAGCGCAACTCTTCCATTATGGCCGACGGTTGCTGGCCGCCACCCTCGTCCACTGGCGCCAGTTGTTGGCATCGATGCACTAGTTCCTGCGGATGGTTCTTCTGCGGGCCACCAGGTGATCTCTGGTAGTTTTTTCTTCCTTTGAGATGTTCCTACGGTCCTCTCAGGATGCTGCTATTGTTGTGATCCTCTCGGTTTCATGGTTCTGTCAAGTTGGAAGAAACCACCTCCAAAGAACGCAATGAAAAACAAGCGTCGGAGGGTCTCGGCCTTATTTGTTTGGCCTATTCCCTCTGCGTTATCATTATAAAAAGTGGGGTTAATTTATAAATCACATTAAAGATAATTATAAACCCCGTTCAAATCCCCCGTATTGACCACCAACAAATTCAAGAACGAGGAGAAGAAAAATGGGAATTTCATAAATTAAATGACTAACCCTACCTCGTGAAATGTCAGAGGTATCGCAGTCGTTGGCAGAAGGAGAGTCCTCCTCAAAGTGAGGTCATCGACGTTTGTCGATCCCAGATTGTCGCCGCCTTAGCTTTCATCCTCCATCGGTGGAAGACGTCACATAACTTGGCCAGAGGTTCCTAGCTTGGTGAATCCATGTCAAAAATCCACCCCGATCGTCATTTAAATAGCGGGGGGAAAAGGTGAGTAATGCACTGAGGAAATAATAAGGTTCATTTAATGAATGAACCTCTTAATTACCCAATGGTGCAGTTACGAATAAAAGAGAGTCAAGACAGTAATTGGTTTGACAAGTCACCAGTACTCTCCACCGCTACTCATCCACCGGAGAAAAAGAAATAAAATAACTTGTTACGTTATTTTATTATATTTTGGTAAAGTCCAAAATTTAATTTTTTTTTCTCCCAACCTACTACTATTGAAGTGGAACTAACCTTATGATAATCCCAGCACATCACATTCAACAGTGCCCTCATATTTTTAATCCGAGCATCGGTTCAAAAGACAGAAAATGCAACCCATGTGTTTACTGAACGTACCTTAAAAAAATCAATATTTTCATTCCGAGTACAGCTGGAGTCAGAATCACATGCTGTCAATTTTTTTAGAGTCATAATTATCCCAAATATTATAATAAAATTACTTGTAATTTTTAGGTCTTTATAGGATTACCTAGGAAAATTCATAAGAATTATGTTGTATGAGATATTGTGGATCAATTGACTAAGTTATCCCAATTCATACCAATTATGAAAACCATTTAAGTGGGGGATTTGGGAAATATTTACGTGTGTGAAGTGAATCTATTTTATGGTATTCTAAGGAATATCATTTTATAAAGGGATCATCATTTCACATAATGTTTTTGGATGAGTATTTATATTACCTAGGATTTCATGTTTGTTGAAGAAAAGCCTATCATCCATAGACTGTCAGTCAATCTGAGTAGACTATTCATGTTCTATAGGATATACTATGATCTTGTGTTTTGGATTTTTGTATTTCATGGGAGAAACATATTGATCTTGTGGAGTGTTTATATAATAATAGATTCCAAGAATCCATGAAAATGGCTAATTTTGGGGCAATGTATGGAAGGATGTGTCATTCACCTCTTTGTTGGATGGAGGTAGGTGAGTCAACAATTTTGGGGGCTATTCTCATCTATAAGACATATAAATAGGTTTAGTTGATCTATCAACAATTGGTGATTGTGTAGAGAAGTCAAAAATCATATTCATACCATCATATATGACCTCTCGAATTCATGAATGGCCATCATGTCTAACTGCAGGTTTCACCATGGATGGGGAAACACAGTATTAGGAAAATGGGAAAGATAACACCTAGGTTTGTTAGGATGCTTTATATAGTGGAAAGGGTTGGTCAAGTGGTGTACCATCTTTCCATTCCACAGATCTATAGGGCCATGCACGACCTGTTCCATGGGTCACAACAACTAATATACAATCTATACCTTTCACATTAGATAGAAGAATCATTCATAGATATGTGTGCTAATGGATATTTTGAGGGGAATTGATATAGGTAGTGTATCATTATGAGAAATATTTCTGGGGCCGAACTATACAATTGGTTTGTTTGTAGTGGCATCATGAGAGAGTTCATGAGACGACTTGTGAGAGGGATTTTGATATGCAAATATAGTGGCTGGAATTGTTCACTAAGACCTTAAAATGATGTTGGTAGTAGCTCATGGATGAGTTTTTATAAGGTGGCGAGGGTGTAATATCCCATATTCTTCTAGGTATTCCTCATATTTTTTTTTCATTTGAGCCCCATTAGACGTGTCCAGATCATTTATGGAGAGCCTTTGTTGTAAAAAATGGAAAACTCTTCGGGGATGTATACATGTTTGAATATAATGGAGTTTGGATATAAAGGTGATAATTTTTAAATTGGTTATTGGTTAGTTGAGTAGATTTAAAGGAGGTTTGGAGAGTTAAAGAGAAAATCAGACGAAAACTCAACTGCATAACATTTACACATCTTGTATATATTCTTGGGTTTTAATTAAATAATTCCATGGAGATAATTGTTTTTGTACAATACCATTAAAAAAATGTACATGATGTGTTAATGTGTTACACATCTTGAAAATTCCCAACCTATTGTTTTAAAAATGTTTTCTGCCTTATTTTCATTATAATCCACTATATCTCTTCTCCTCTTGTCCTCGGGTGACCCTCCAAGAGATTTTAGAGTTCCAAACCCCCTTCCAGATGTCAAATTCATGTGATCGACCCCAGGTAAGTTCTTTTGGTCTTGTTTCTTCCTTATCTTACTTTTCTATAACCATTGTGGTAACATAATTGTCCCAAATTTCATTTTTTTTAATCTCGATCAGATTATACCTAAGAATATCTTCTCAAACATATGCATGTTCTTCCTCATGGTTTTGGGGCATTAAATGAATTTTTGGATTGTTAGTTAAAGGTTGGGGTCTAAATATTATCCATATGGATTGACAATAGTTGTGTACCTGTAATATCTTGATTTCACCAATGTAGTGTGCACCCAAATAAATTTATTATAAATGAATTGAATAATGTCTTAAGTCATGTTTATCATGAAATGTCACATAGGGTTACTTCTTGTTATTTAAATTTTTGATTGTTTATTATTACATATTTATATACTTTGTAATTAATTATTAATTGATTTTCAAGTGGCATACGAAATAATAATGGTAATTCACATAATTAAGAATTAGGAGATATTATGTGATATTTTTATATCAATGTCATATGAAAAGAATTATGTTCGATTTTGAGATAATTATATAATGGGATATGCCCAAGAAATTTCACATGTATATAATATCATGATGAGAGTGAGTGGGCTTAGCCTAGTCCATGATGTAATTATTATAGAGTGTAATCTATACCCTGTCCCATACTGTATTTTTTATAGGGCATTGACCTGAAGTGTTTTTTGTGACTTACCATGGCTATATGGTGGTGGTTGGCATGGTTGTATGACTTATATAGAAATATTTCGGCATGGTTTTCAAGTAGGATATTTACAACAAATATATGGTAGTGGTTTGAATAGTCATAACACATGATTAGAGTTATTTCAGCATGGATCGAAATAATGTTTTTTGGGAATTTTATTAATGGTTGAATTAATTTAGTAAACCTGTTTATTGCTTTATTGAATGTAGTACTTGTCATTCTTCTTTATTTAGACATAGTGGTATCGACCTAATTACTTATAATCAAACCCTCTTTGGGATGATGTTTGTACCTAAGTTGATTTCATGGATGCATGTTTGGACAAGGAAAAATGACCCTGCTGTTGATTTATTATTTTTTATTGGGTTGTAGTTTTGAATATGAGAATGAAATGGGGAAGGTGGCCTAGAAATTTGAGTAATTTATTTGATTCGTCTAGTGTTTTTCTTATTCATTTTGGAATGAAATTTAGTTACACTCCTTCACTTCATTACAAAAATACTTTTCCCTTATGGGATTATTCTATTGGATTTTATTTTTATCTTCCACCATGTCTTTACATTTATTATTATTTATGTTTAATTATGATGTGTTATAATTTGATGAAACATAATAAAAGAGGGTATAATATCCCCACATATACACTTCACACCCACCGAATCTAGACGGTATCCTCTATAGTTTGGGGAGGCGTGATTTAGGTCTCATACACAACCCTATAAGTACACGTGAGAGAGTTCTAGATTGGGGGATGTTACAATATGATGACTATTTTATTATATTGTGTAAAATTTATTAATGTTTTTATTATGATACGGGTGGGACCTATATATATCATCAATGAATTGAGAAAAGACTTATATATCATGAGATAATTATTGGATTCAAGTCGGTGGAACAAACCCACTATAGAAATATGGGGAATCCTGATCCCATACAAGGAATGGACTATGACTGGGGATGGTGTTGCATATCACCTAATTGTTATAGTCACCATGACAATGGGAAGATGTGGATACCCAATCCAATATGAGGAGATAGGTAAACCTGATCTACTATAGAAAGATGGAAAAACCTAAATCCCAATCTACTATGAGAAGATGGGGAAACCCGATCCACTATGGGAATATGGGGAAACCTGATTCCTTATAAGGAAAGGACTACAACTGGGGATGGTTGTGTGCCCCGCCAAGTAGTATTTTTCCCCATGAGGTTCCTTGAAATGTTATAGTGATGATTCTTGACTTATAAGGAATGATATTTCATGTTTATGTGTCTTCCAAAATTCCATGTCTTATTCCTATGTTGTGATTTCATGGATTATTATCATTTTTCCCTTATGATTCAAGTATTATAAAATTATAATCTTTACTCCATAATTCATGTTTATGATCTTTTATATGTAGGTTATGATATTATATTGTTATGATCACATTCTCGTACCCTTACATGCATGTTTGTGCTTACACATCTCCCTTGTTTTCCCATACTGAGTATATTATCTCACCCCTATAATTGATTCCTTCCTAGTAAATGAAGATACATTCCACATATGATTTGTATAATATGGGTGATAGACATGAAAAACATAGTGGGAGAAAATTTATCCCACTCATGTATTAGTGTTTATGTCTCCATATTTCGAATGACACTAAACTAATACAGTCATTTGGAGTCTGTTTGTGTGATGGTTTAGTTATTCCCAAAAATTGATGTAATGTCTATGTAAGTTATGAATGGGTTTTTTTGTTGGTATTAGAGTAAAGGATTTGTCAAAATTTGTAAAATAGTATTTGAAAAAATTAGTGAGACCCATTGGAATATTTTTAAGGATATTTTTAGTGATGTCTTTATGGATAAGTTTATGGATGAGGATTATTATTGGAAAATGTATTAGAATTATGGTAATGGATAGAGTGATTTTTTTCCTAGAAATACATCCCTCTAACGATACAACAAGTGGGTGTGTTTTTTCAATAAACGTACCTAGGATTAACAAATCTAAAATGGTGTGTTGGGATTAAGTCGAGCATAATCTGGAACCCTATAATGGGCCTTACGACATACCATGTTTGAAAATCCTGGGGTTTATTCATTGGGAAATCACAAACTAATCATGAACCAACATGATGGATTTATAAATAATTTGGCTATGAATAATCGAGGATAAACCTATGGTGTCCTCGATTAAGTACGGTGTCAAAATTAATACAACATATATGTGGTTTTTCATGATTATATAGTTCTTTAATATAATAATTATTTCATAATCAATGATTTATGGATTTGTAAAATGGTGGAAACTAAAAGTAACTAGGACAATGTTGAATGTTACAACCACTTATCTAATGAGAATTAAAATGGGATGGTCACTTGATTAGAGTTTGTTATGATCATGCCTAATTAGTTATCATGAAAAATGGTAAAAAAACATATATCTAAACCACCTCTAAGACTCACAAATGAATAGAAGGAAATATTTTTCAGAGATTTTGGGTAATGGAAACCAAAAAGGAAATAATATATAGTTCCATTCATGCCATGAATGTGGAATGAATTACTGAAACGTATAGAGGAACGTGACTGTGTTTTTTCTATGGAAAATAATGACAAAAAACAAGTATCTTCAAAGGAAAAAGTAAGGGTTCAAGTAATGAAAGGGAAGAGAGTTTTGGAATCCCTAATAATATTTCAAATATTTAATTTAACAAGTGTGGAATGAATGTTCATTATTAAAATTTATATCCTTATTGGAAAGCTCCTAAAGATAATTATCATGTTGGTATAAGTAATGGTTATATTTATGATGATGATGATAATACAAATAAAATGTTAAATTAAAGTGGTATTAAGTAACAGAATGAGGTACCCTTATTATGGATTATGGATGAAGTGGAATAATTGATGTTTTTATGTATTTGGGTTCAAGAATTATTTTACATAAATTGTGAAATATACGGGTATATTACAATTTGTTGCTAAGGATTTACAAGATTATGTTGAATGTTTCTGATGGAGAAGAAATTTTATTTAATGATACAATGATATTTTGACTAAGGGAATATAACCATTAATATATTATTTATGTTATTATGATATTTTTTGGATAATGATATTTTGGATATGAATAAGTAAATTTGATAGTACTAATTACCTTGGATATAATTATGGACATGTTGAAAGGTGGTTTGTACTATCATTGATGAAGTTTACAAAGTTTTCTAAATTATGTAATTTATCAAATATACATTATAATAAGTAAGAATTCATGGTTTACAAAAGGATTTTTTGTAATTTGGGTTATTACCATGTTTCAAGAGAACATACAATGAGGGTATTCACATGTTTGTAATGTGACAACCAAGATATACATTGGGATGTTTGGGGTTCAATGTCAAGATGATTCCGTGATCATATTTCTAATGTTTTAGATTTTCATCATTTAGTATGGAAATAAGGTTAATGATTTAGTGATATTATAAGTAAGACTTTGTAGGGTGTTTTTGAGATTAAAGTATTATCTCACCACATAATGATTAATACATATTGGATAACCTATTTATACCACTTTGTGTCAATGGTAACCTAAGATATATGGGATGTATTAACATAGATCTCATGATATATAAGTTATTGAAGAATTAAAAAATCTCCTAATTTTTTTTGAGAAATATGTGATGTGTAAATTGGTCAAGAGATGAACAAATGGTGATATTTTAATTATTAAATGGAAGGAAATTAGTTAAGCATATCCCCGTGTAAAAAAATATCAACATTTTTAAAAGGGTCTTGAAATAAAATGTTTTCTTATTATCATAATTTTTTATGATACCAATGATCTATTTCATGATTATTCACTTTATGTTTTTGTTATTGTTATGTTTCTATAGATCACCCACTTTCTTGAGATCTGTGATCTGTATGAATCTTTATGATTATTTATGCTTTTCTTCTATATTCGATCTTCCCTTCCCACATGCTTCCCTTATGTGGAATCCCAGTTATGTGATTACATGGATAACCATTATTTTTCCAAAATTCCATTTTTAATTTAACATTAATTATAAATTTATATGTTGTGGGTTTCTATGAATGAATCTTTCATGTTTTAAACCTTATATACCACAGATGAATTTCAAGGGAGAAATTCATTTAAAGGGGTTATAATGTAACACCCTGATATTTTGTGAAGTATATTTTCTCAAATAAATTTAATCATCTTGATATTTTATCATTTGACACAACACAAAATATAGAATTTATTATATATTAATTCATTATTTTTGGGTTGTATACAGTACACACAAGACATATAGTACCTTTTTCTACACGCAACATTGAATTGTATTGAGTTACACGCAACATTAAGTTTCAATGAAACATAATTTTATTGATCTACATATTTAAGCCAGGATAGTTATAATAGATCCATTAAACACAATATTATAAATAATAATAACTAATTATTAAATATTATTTATAATATTATTATATAGATTAATCATATTGGTAATAAGATATACAATTTGTTTGTTAAATCTTTATATGTTTTAAAATATTGTTTTCATAAAAAACCATTTTTATTTCTTTTTATATGAAATAATAAATTTATTTTTAAAAACATTTAGAAATTTTATTTTATTAAATAAACATTATTTTTGAATACAGAATTCCCAAATTAACTTAGGGTGTATTATTTGGATTTTTTTAGAAACATCATTTTTTGATGAATCATAAAACAATTCCATTT
Organism: Viscum album; assembly: GCA_963277665.1. Lineage (NCBI taxonomy): Eukaryota > Viridiplantae > Streptophyta > Magnoliopsida > Santalales > Viscaceae > Viscum > Viscum album. The sequence continues at coordinate 115,406,531 of OY728161.1, forward strand.
TTAATTCGATATTTTTTTATTCTAATTTATTGGTGTTGTTAAATTATATTTTATGTTGGTTTTAATATAAAAATATATTAATTATACAATTATTAATTAAATATAGGTTATTGGAATCGTTATGATATTGAATTTAGAAATAAAAACTAAATGAACCTTTGAGCATTCTCAGCTTAAAAACGTGTTTCCTCTCCACATCTCCAATATTATCACTAAACATAAATTTTACACTTTTGTGAATTAAATATTGAAAAATAAACATAATAAATGTTAATAAATATAATATTTATTGTCTAATAGGATCAACTATATTTTTGACAATAATATTATTGAATGTGATAAAAATTAATTACATCGATTAAGGTAAAATTAAGCTTCGTAAGGGACTAAACCTTAATCTTATGACCCAAAATGACCTAACAACGTGTACAACACCCACTATATGTCCCTATTTCGGCCATAAACCTTATATTAATGTGTTTTTGGGTTTTAATTTCATTTATGAAGTAAAAATGTGGGTACGCCTAACTTGTTTAAAAAAATGCCAGGTGTGCCCCCTCCCTCCCATATAAAAGGCCTCCACATCTCACAATTCTTCACACCTCCCAAACGACATAAATTTTTATATAATCTACCCAATTAAATTCACAAAATACATTATTTACCCCATGAATACTACATTTGGGAATAAATCCAACCCAAGAATTGCTTAGGTGCAAAACAATGAGTTACCCAAATAAGTGGGAACATCCTTCCTCAAGCTCATTTCCTTTATTTTCATTCTCCACTACCTCATTTATTATTATAAAATGCATAAAAAATAACCTTAGTATCAAAAATATACTGATTTTTTTATGATATGGGTTCTACCTAAACTTACACACACTTATATATAATGGGTGACAAACTTACAATTCTTGTGTACAACAATCTACCACATGATGAAATGATGATGTTCGTTTTTATTTACCACTCCCCATGGTTGAAAAAATTATTTAAACTATATTTTTATATGATTTATATTATATATATTATGTACTTATGAATCTTTAATTATTATATAACACATAACATCATTCTTTCTATTTTGTGTAAATACGATAATTTCATTTGGGGAAATTTTGACTACCTCCTCCTAGATGTGATGTGATTCTTTCACATACTATGTGGAATATATTAAGGATAGATTTAGTGAAAATATAAAATATATATTAAATAATAATTATACTATAAATATATTTTATATATACATATATTTCATTTACATTCGGTCTTTTAATATGAAAAAATGGAAACATCATTCATGCGTACATACGACCTACCGTCTCTATGGACATTGTATTCCATTTAATATTTATATAAACTATAGATTATTAAAAAAACATATATACTGTATATAAATTATATTTAATTCATGTTTTAGATTCTGTAAATCATTATTTAAGCACAAGTACAAAAAATATAAAAAATTAAGGCACATGCAAAAATCAAAGCTAATATTACACAAAGCGAAACCTTAACTTGTATTTGTTAAGAAGTGGGTAATATAAAGTAATAATAAAACCATATATTGTATTAGATATAATAATATGGCTCTTTAAAAGATTTATAATAAACTTATATTTATTATACAAGAGTTTTTTATGAGTACGAATAGAGTCAAGATAGAATGTAGGGGAATTTCAACTAACTTTTTAATTTTACTAAGATTAATGCCTTATTTACCACTTATTTATCTTTTTTGGTATGTATATTAACCATGGATGTATTATATGATTATTATAATTAAATTTATGTGTATTTACCTATCAATTTGATGATATTAATTTCATGGTTGTTATTTTTCCAATGCTACCAAATTGGTAAAGTAATTTTCTCTCAATTTACCTTTTTTGAGACACAAGCCATGTTATGAACCTATATTCCTCCATGAGATGTATATAGTCAATTTAAAATGTTATATCATGAATATAATTATTTTAATGAAATTATTTGATTAATTTAATTTTATTATTTCATTTTTGATATTTTGCAATGTTATAAAACTGGTAACTGTTTATAGCGACATTCTCATTGGTTATTGAGATTGTTTATGATTATTCTATATTTAATGAAATATTATGATCCATATATGAAGAAAACTAATGAATATTCATAACCTATAGTTATTTATATCATATCCATGTAATGGTACCGTATTTCCATTCATTTTTATATTAGTTCATCCATAATTTTTTTAAGAATGTCTGACATTACCTCTATCTTTGGTAGGAAATCTATGTTATTTCAAAACATTGTTTTCTAAAAGGTTTAATAAAATATTATAATATGATAATATGATATTTAAAATAAATTTTTACGGATGTTTTAACTTTGAATGAAAATGGGTTTTTAAAATGAATTTATTGTCATTTTTTAATCGAGAATCTTTTCTAAATATTTTACAGTGAAAAAGGAATTTTCGATATGAAAAAATTACTCACTGTCTTGACCATGATTCCCTTGAAGCTTAGTTTACAAGATTATAAAGTTATTTTTAAAATAATTTTTTTACAAATATTTTGTAAATTCATTATGTTAATGAGGATTGAAATGAAAATGTTTTTTAAATTTTTTTCGTTTGAAAGGTTTTTTAAAAGATTTTCAAGACATACTTTTTAATATTTCAAAAGTAAATTTTTAAACAAAAGGATTTGAGTGCTTTTAAAGATTATTTTTTTAGTTTTCAAAGTATTTTCCATGAAAAAATTTTCAAAAATGTTTTTGTAATTATTTTATATGTTTTCAAAGGAAGTGTTTTTCTAAATGATTTCAAGAATTATTTCATTGTTTTTAAATTATGTAAAAAGAAAATGGTTTTCAAAAATATTTTTATTTTAATATAAACTTTTAATGAAGAAATGATATTTTCATAGAGAAAAGTTTTTAAAAGTATTATTCCAAATTATTTTCTATCTAAGATGACAACTTTTTATGTTACTTATACCTTTCTAGAAAATGATCCAATGGTTTAATTCATATTTTTTGTCTTAATGGTTTATGTATTGATGGGATGATGTCTATGAATCCTATATATCCTTAATGAATTATATGTTTATGAAACTCTTTCCTTTTCCATGGGTTTTATTCCAATGAAACCCAATTCATTCCATGGGATTTTCTTTTATGAAATTTTTATGAACAAATTATTCTTCCACAGGTTAAGAAATGATTAAATTTTTACAAAACCCATTTCATTTCCTCGGTTATAATAGAATGATTATGAATCACATGTATATTTATAGGACATGAAATGATGAATGATTTGTTATCTTGTGGAAAATGGATGAATTATTTTATTATGAGATGGGTGGTACCTATATATCCTTCCAGTAAATTGGGTAAAATTTATATCTCATTAGATAATAATGGGATTAAAGTCAATGGGCTTGATCCAATATAGAAATATGGGGAGACCTGATCCATTAATGTTAAGGGACTATGGTTAGGGATGGGGGTGTTTAACTCATAGAAGGAATAGTCACCATGAATATGGGATGATGCAGAAACCTGATCCACTATCGGTATATGGGGAAACACAATTCAATTTGGAAGGATAAAGATACCTTATCTACTGTGGGAAGATGGGGAAACCCAATCCACTATGGTAAGATGGGGAAACCTGATACCTTATTAGGAAATGACTATGATTGGGGAAGGTGGTGTGTCTCACCTAGTATGTGTAGTACCCATGAAGTTCCCTAATAAGTTCTAGCGCTGTGTATTGACTTATAGGGAATGATATTTCATTTTTATGTGTATTTGAATATTCCATGTCTTATTCCTATGTAATTATTCCAAGGTATATGCTCATGTTTCCTTATATTTAATTTCAAATAAATTTATAGTATTTATTCCATGACTAATTTTTATGATCTTTGATACAAATTCCTTGAACTTATATTGTTATTTTCACATTCTCATACTATTATTCGCATGTTTTTTCTTACACATCTCCCTTATTTACACTTACTGGGCATCCGAGCTCACTCCTTTTATTGTTTTCTCTGTAGGTCATGAAGTTATATTTGAATAATGATATGTCTATGTGGGGTTCTAGTAATTTAGATCCTAGTCGGAGATAATATATCTCAATCATGTTTCATTGTTTACGTCTCCATGTTTCTAATGGAACTAAAAAAATACAATCTTTGGGTTTCTGTGTGTGTAATATTTTATGTATTCCAAAAAATGATATAATGTCAATGTATATTAATACTTTTTTGTAATAGAAGAACATTTATTTTTGGTAAATTAATGATATTACAATAAATAGAAAGTTTCCTCTTCTTCGCATCAATGACTTATTGGATCAACATGATGGAAATATATATTTTTCAATGATTCACCTATATTATAGAAATCTACAATTCCAAGTGAAGATGAAATATATTCATAAGGGAGAATTTCAAATGTGGAATGAAAATTATGAATTTATATTAATTTCATTTGGTTTGAATAATGATCCCTTTTCCTTTATGGATCTACTGCACAGATTTTTCAATGAATAAATGGATAATTTTTTTGCAGTACTCATTGATGATAACATGGTGTATTCTAAAAGCAATGATTCTTATGAGAATCATTTTTGAATAATTCTTGACACTCTTTGAAGAAAACATTTACATGGTAAATTGGGAAAGTATGATTTTTTGTTTCAAGAATTATCTTTTCTTGTCCATATTGAATCAAGGGATGGAAACTCAGTTGATCATGTGAGAAAAAGGCATTTCAAGAATAACATACCCTGACAAACTAAGTAGAGGAACATAATTTTTTTACTATTGGATTTTTTTAATTGTTCCTGATTTTATAAATTTTTAACCAAGACGTTCATGAAGCTTTCAACTGGGGCACATCGTGGGAGGAAATTGACGTTCATTAATAGTCTCATTGTGCCCCAAATTCCCACTTTCCAAAGGTGTGCGACATCCACCACCATTATAAGGACGTTTTCTCCTTGATATCAGGATCTCCCTCATTGATTGAGATATTGTTCAAGAATCTTGTTCCTGATTCCATATCATTGTGGATTCTGGTTAATTATACTACTTCTATTAGGACATTCCAAGGGTTCAAGTTAGGGTAGTAGCATTTGTTTAGGATATGAGTCATGATGAGGCATCTATGGAATTTATGGATACTGAAACACTAGAAAACATTTATTCTTAATTTTCATAGAGATTATATAGAGAATGAAAAACCAAGGTATCCCATGATGATAGCACAATATCTTCTGTCAGAGGCTTGTCTATGAGGTTTTCCTATGCTTCCCATGTTTATCACGGGGCATGCTATGAGATTAATGTCTATTAGAGAAGGATCATACTTCTCAAAACACTGATGAGAGTGGATCATGTGGGTATATACATAGGACGGAGAACCTATACGTTTACTAGATGTATGGATCAAAACAACCAATGAGGATAGATCTTATATGGAGTGTCTCATAAAGGTAAGGTCTCGCACCGTGAAGGATGATTTGGACAACAAAAAGGGCGTGTTAGAGGGAGTGGACCCCAAAAATCGGAACAATAATTTTTACCATTGGTTGGGATTTAACCTCAATGAGGCATTCAATATACCCAGTGTAGCACACATCGATTAAAAACCATGTAGTCAGATAGCTAATTTGGGGCTTACACATGGCTAGCTTTTATGTATGAATGGAACGATCCCCAAGGATGTGGCATCTCGGGTAGGAATTAGGATGGATAATGGATGAATTAATTAAGTGTATGAGATTAATGGGATGGACCTGATGTAGAGATGATAGTGGTGTTGGGATTGAAACTAGGGAGACTTCCTAAAAATTCCATTGGTTGGTAATCGATGTCCATGCAGTTCGGTTGGTAAATGAGACACATAAGAAGGCACCCCATGAAAATGGAGTGCATGGATATGGACAAAAAAGAAGCAGAACACCCAGGATAGGGCATGATCATACCAAAAAATTGAACCTCATGGAGGCTTTCTATATATCCCTGTGGAAGGGAATTGAAGTCCATGTAGTTTAGGATGGGGTATAGAATCAGGGTGTATAAAAAGTACATTGACCTGGATACACACCTAGGCATACACATGGTTAGTATCCCATAGCAAGAGGGTCACTCTTGGTTGTGGGAGTTTGGTTATTTGTGGGGCCCATACATGGTTAGATACCTAGAAAAATGGGACATGCTATTGTGATGTACACAAAGAACAATAAACCCTTCAACAGGTTGGGGATTATGCATGGTTAGTGGATGAAATGTATGGATTAAGAAACCCTAGGGAGGTGGATCCAAAAAATGTGTCCCAAAAGGGAAGATATCCCAGAAATAGGGTACCCCCCTAGAAGGGACCATTAAACATTACCATTGATCATGACAGAACCTTAGAGAGGTTTCGTATATACCCAAAAGGATAAAAACTGCCTAGTTTGGTTAGGGGATGTATTTTAATGTCATATAGGATGAAATTGAACCGATATGAAGTGGTCGGTAAAGATGGATGTTGGGATTGAACCTCAGGGAGGCTTCCTATGTACCCTATTGAAGACAAGGATCAAATTCCATGTAGTTATGAAAAATAAAGGGGGGGGGATGGGGATTATTTGAGGTTAGTGAACCAAAGAGGATTTCATGGTCTATACATCCTTGAATACCACTTGAGTCATGCTTAGTGTGATAAAAAATAGGCAATGCCGGACCTGATGATCATGTCAAAAAATATGCAGCCATGAGGAATAGTGAATAGTGGGACTTACTCTAGGAGGGATGCCTGAGAAGGGTGACCCTATTTATGAGGAGGATATAGCCATCATAAAGGGATCAACCTATCAAGGTGTTTTCGAGATTACATAGATACATCCAAAGTTGTGCATGGAGGCAAAGTGAAAAGGTAAAGATAAGGCGAATATCCCTTATACTTATTCTCCCTCAAATCCACCTAGAATTTCTACAGTTGTGGCGATCACAGTTTAATATCATGTGTTGTGGACTTGGGTTGATTTACATTTTATGATCATGAACCTAGGATGATGGGGACAAGATTATCACCTCTTGGACTTACATAACATGTACTGAATCGAACATGGGGAGGGGAAGGTACCATAAATTCCAGCTGTTAACATGGTTGAGGAGTGGTAGATATAGGTGTACAAGTTAGCGTATCTATGTGAAGAAGATGTATTTGTTATTGAACCTATGTGATGAAGCATGAGGTACAGAAACAAAACATGGAGTACCACTCGAGGAACCCATAAATCACTATAGAAAGTCTTGATGGACCACATGAAAGAGGTTCTTACTAGATAGGGGTGTTGAATGCTAGAGGAGATCAAAAATGGGGTTGTGTGGTAAAGATGACATGCGGAGCATGAAATAATGGGAGTGGGAATGATTGAAGGCTTTCATACAATATCAAAGTCTACATGCTTGTTTAGAGCCAAGCATGTACAGGGATGGCGTCCAATCACAGAATGTATGCACAAGGGTAAGCATCGTTCATAGGATGTATATTTTGAACACTCTATACTTGGGATAAATGGAAATGGGTGAGGGTCAAGATTTAGTGGGCCTTCCCAAAGGTGGAAAGGTCATGGATGATCTAGTACCTTAACATGATTTTGTTCATGAGGTCATGGAAGGGGCCATATTATGCACATGAGAGAGAAGGTTTGACTATCAGAACATTTCCCCAAAGGGAGGGGATACCCCTCTATTTAATTGTGAAAATATTGGCAGCGATGAAAAAGGTGGGTTCTGTGAAATGGGCTATTTGACATTGTAATTGGTGTGCTAGTGGTTTTTGAAAATTTTAGTTCCTTTTCAAAATGAATTGGATTATTTAGTGCTTCATACTTTTATGTTTTCTTGAGATCTTAATGTAAGAAACCATTTAATGTCATATTGGGCACACAAGATTTTGGTACATGGATTCTATTCTTGCACACATGATCTAAATCTTTCTCGCAACAATCATGGGATCCTTGAGATCATTCACTGAGTGAAAATTAGCCTTTGTTTTGGTTAAATATTCCAATCCATTCCATTAATAAGAATTAGTTACCAAAAATCCCCCCCTTGGAATCCATGCTGAATGGGAACCTAAAGGTCGGGTTCTAAGGGTAACATTGATGATCATAAGGTATTTCTAGTGGTGCATACAAAATGGATAACCTATCAGGAAGGACATCTTATCAACACACGGATGACCCAGTTCATGCCTATAAATATTGGGGGGGGGAGATAACTGTACCTTAACACTCTGTATGATAGGATATCCTCTCCCATCAGTTAATGTTTCTCCATTCATTGCGAAATATAATTTTTTTTGGTTCCTTGTGCACAACTGCTAGATCTAATGCACTTATGAATTATCTGGATTTTCTTTTGTGGTAGAAATCAATCTTGAATATACCCACTATATTTCATTCCAAAAAACCATCTTTCACACAAATCACTTCATTTTTCTGTGACCTAAATAATATGGATCATAAAAGTATCGATGTTGATAGAGAGGCTTCTAAGGTATCTTATGCTATACAGACGGATTAGATAGTTGAAAACCATCAAATTATTCATGTGATAAGGCTAAAATAAGATAATCATTTGTTTCTAGGAATGATGGCGTAGGATCAAAAGGACAATGTCATGAGTAATGGCCTTATACTGTAGAACTTCAGCATTCTGGAAGAGGATATCAGACAAGGCTTTGAGATTGAATCGTCATTGTAATGGGTTACATGTGTAGATAACCTTCCACAGTTCAACATTATGAATAATGGTCATACTAAAAGGGAAGAAAGGGGTATGTAAATTTATGTCATGAACCAAAAAACCATGATATTTATGGGGGTTAACCAGTTGCTAATGACTTAACTATCCATTATGAAAGAAATTTCAAGAGCAGTATAACTGATGAGAACAAGGGTTGGTAGGACGATTTGTACATGATGTGTGGAGGAAAAATTACTAGTGAGTGGGAATGGGAATACTAGGTGCAACCTACATGTGAGGAGATCATGGAGGATCTTTGACACATCAGGGTATTCAATTCAATGTTGACATCACAATTCCATTTCTATCGCTAGTAGGGCCTAGTGCTAGATCATTTCAGTTGGCGCTCTCCTAATAACAATAATTTCCATATCCACCATGGGGATGTCAAATCAGCCTTTGGGAAATACACTTTATCGGAGTAATTCCTATAGAAGGGTACGAGAATGATGCGTTCTTACCGTCAAAGAGTGTTTGGGGAGACAAAACGTGGTCCACCCATGCTGACATGGAATTTTTTGGACTTGGTGAAGGATATTCCAACTATCAAGCACATCTAGAAGGATATAGCTTATCCATAATGTTTCATTATTTTTCTAGAAAAGGATAAGATGGTGAGGATTATATGGTGTGGGATATAGTTCTCAAAAACATCGTAGAGCTGCAAGGATAGATTATAATAGTTGATCCCATAAGTAGGCCAATAAAAATCATGGGGCTTTATTCTGAATGAAAGGTGAGTCCAAACTATTTGATATAATGGGTTTCTTGTTGTTTTCATGAGTGGGTGGTTTCTTCCAGTAAGTTATATGAGGATGGGGGTCCACCTAGAGACATTGGTGATGTCGATGATAATTGAATCCAACCACATGAAAAATTTGGGGGCATGTATGTCCAGGTCGTACAACATTATGGAACTCATTTCAAGAGGGATTAAGCCTTGGATAATCTATGGAACTTTTAAAATTCTTCATGTCTAGGTTAAAAATCATTGTGAGGTATGATTTTTCGAACACCATGCGTCCTCCAGGAGATAGTTAGCGGCCATGTCTACTGAAAATCACAGGGGTAGGGCCACTGAATCATAATTAGGAGTAGATAATGATCAAGAATAGTAATCATGAAAACTATGTATTAAAACCATTTTGAATCTTGATTATCCATATGACAGATAATATATGATTCCCACTTGAGTAGAGTGAGTATTTTAAGAGTATCAAGGACAGTGTTCTTGCATCCTAGATAGATGAGAATAATTTTTTCAAACCTTATGGTCTATCATGGTTTTAAATTAAGTTTTTGTGAATGCATTAGATGCAGAAGAAAGTTTATAATGAACTTATAAAGGAGAAGAAATCATGTATCCTTTTCCAATTTTTTATCATGTTTACAAATTCTAGATGTGGTTAAGTAATTACCTTCCCCTACTGATGTCGAAGCCGACCTATCGAAAATATATCCTGACCACTGGGTGATAGAATATACAAAGGTGATTTTGTGGGAAAGCATTTGAAAAATCAAAGCAGAGAGTGTAAAGTATGGCTGGTGAGAGAGCATGCATGTTTCCGTTGGGATAACATAAGTTGGAACCTCAGTAGTAAGAGCATTTTATGGTGTGGCTGCTCCTCCACCCTACAAAGAGGGATGGTCCCACTGGCGACCTTGGGGACCAGATACCGGAATCCCTATAAATAAATTAAGATAACTTCTGTAGTCGATCAATGACACCATTTTCCCATCCTTAAGGTCATCTAGGAGTATGTTGTGAAAAACGCTATGTTAGGAAGCCCTATGGAATAAACTGGTGTGGACTGGACTCGACCTGCCGAAATTCGGGCGTATTTAGGTGGTCGACAAAGTGGAATTTCATCACCGAAACTCATACTTGACAACCATGTATGTTTATGAATGAAAATAGGGGATGTATGAAGAACCACATATCATTGTGAATGTGATGCTCAGCCAGGAGCATGACCCAAAGGAGCTAACACCCAAGAATAATGAAGAAGAAGATGATGACGAGGAGGAGGATGAGGAAACGGTATAGAAAATGGAATCAGACTAAGGGGAGATTTATGATGAGGGTCCTGGAGATGGTAATTCATGGGGAATATAATACCATCAATGAATTCCATGTGAAAGTGTTGAAATTGAAGGATCTGGTGTGGAATTGGCCGAACATATCAGAGTAAGACCAAATTCCATCTCCCTTGGTTCATTTTATTTCCATAAAATAGATCTAATGACCAAACTCTTCCATTTTTAGGAACACATTGATAGTGGTGGTTAGGAATCTCCTGATGCAGGGGTTGAAAATATACTGATGGACATGCAGGGACATCTCCCTAAGCCAGCTTCTGGGGCTGAGTAAGGTGGAGGAACAACCATAAATGAAGCATTTAGTAGTGAACCAATAGTAGGGGATATAATTATGAAATCAGAGACCCAATACCTTCCCACTCTCTAGATGGGTCTAGTTCCAATTATTGCATTGAAATGCACTAAGGGATCCAATGTGGTGGAATCTCATGTAGTGACTCATGCACTTGATATTGTTACGCTCAACTATTTTTAGTATCACTCATTATAGACCCACATATGTTATTTGAGAACACACTTTATCAAAGTAATAAATCTCTATGTAGTAATCCCAAGACTAGAGGTTCAAAAAAAAATGAGTCAAGAACATATACAAAGGGTCCACTGATAAAGGTACCTATTGGTGAAGAACCAACCATTCAAACAGACCTAGTATTGGAATCCAATGGAATCGAAGTGAAGGATATGGGTGACATCACTACTTGGGTGCAGCCTGAAGCTATCAAGGGGAGAGAGGAATAAATGATCAAGTAAATCACCCATAAATCATATATCCTAGTCCATTAGAAAGTATTTTAGAGCAGGATCCTACCACTGAACATCTGGAAATCTTTTATAAATATAAACCCACAGATCCTAAAAAGATGGATGATTATGACCTTGGTACATATGATGAGAGTCTCATGATATGGTGAAGGGAATGTAAATGTATCAAACACTTCCTCAGGATAACAGAGGAATAATGGATAAGCTATATGGGGTCACTTTTCTCTTGGTAGTGTTTTCACTATAACAAAGGGGTGGATTCATGCCATCATCATAGATCTGCAATTATCTTTCTATGAAGATGTGGTAAATAATCCAACACATCAAATCTTCCTAGAGCCAGATGAAAATTAAGACTATTCAGAAACTTAATTAGGATAATTATGAAATATGATGTCTCTATGAGCAAACCAATGACCATGTCACATTCATCATGAACCAATCTAGACTTATTCAATGATTAAAATCCTAGATGAAAAAATCCAAGGATCAAAGAGTGAAACTGAGCTATTATATGGTTAAGCTTCATGATGAGTGTGAAAGAATACATATCAAAGATAGTGATCTATGATCCATAACTGCATATGAGGAAAGGGATCTTAGAGAGTGGGAAACAACTTTGGAGGCTACACACCATAAATTTGAGAGATTGAAGCAGTCCATTGAAGGTGATGATCTATAAGGGACATGCTTGGGCTAAACTCACGAAACATATCATCCTCCTTGTTTTATTATTTTTAACCGTGTGTATGGAATTAATTCTTTTTGTTTTGATTATTGCATCTCAATTGTATCAATGTAATTACTAATTATTAATCTCTAAGCTCACATGGGTCATGCCCAGTGTGAGAAAGAAGGTAAGACTAAGTAATTATTCACGTTGGATATGAGATCACAATAATACCATTGAACACTCATGGTATGATAGACTACCTTGTGTTTTTAAACTGAGAGAGGAGGATGTGAATTGAGAATGGTGTTTTTAGAATAGCCAAATTTGATTTCGAATTGCATGATAATGCACGAGCGGGGAAACGTCAAGGGTGTTGGAATCAATCCAAACAAATGGAAATGTGAAGTATAAATCACGATAACCAAAATGTGGAATATTTTGATGGTGGAATGAAGATAGAGGCTAAAAATTGACTATATTAGTAAAAAACATCCATATCACATTATTGTGAAATAGTGGAAAAAATGAGGGCCAAACATTGACCGTATTCGAAACACTTGGCCAAACTCAAAGTGTTGTCTAATGTCTTCTAGAACGTTGGCCCTTGATATTAGATGATCCAAAATTCCAAGAATATATACTGCTAGAAGGATCATTCAGATATGAATGGGGATGTGGCTCCAAATTAAGGGCATGAAGAACATGGGATTGAGTGATGGGATGTCTCAATGGAGTAAAACACTCTCAAAATTTTCCCACCAAGATAAGATCACATTGGGAGAGCACATATGTTTAAACCAAGATCAATCCTATTCCCACAAAAGTTCTGTCCGGCCATGATAAATAATTCCTTACATATGAAGAGGATAGATATATAGTTTAACATCATACGAAAAGGAAGATACATGAAATAGTCATATGAATAGGATATTGAACATAGTTTTAAGGTCATACTACCTAGAATGAGGATAATAGTTTAAAGTCATGTTGCACAAAAATTAAGGCTCAATGTTTATGGTCATATAATTAGAACTGCAATCATGTCCTAAGGGATAGAAGGGTTACTGAACATAGGGCTGGTCATAAAGGAAAAATTTCCTAGAATCTATATGTATCCCAAAAGAATGGGAATCAAGTTGAACATAATTCTTAAAGAACATTTTTATTAGAGACCAACACTATTGGGGGAAATTCGATTTGATTGTGAGAAATCTGAAGCATCCTCCAACTATTACGGGGCCTGATGAATTTTTTCAGGGTATGGTTTAATTTTAATGTCATGCTAAGGGAGAATAAAATGGAAAATAATACTAAGGTTGTACCGAAGAATAATGATCTGAAAGGTCTTATGTTTCCCTCAAAGGCAAGAATCAATCCACATACAGTTCTTTGGGGTGTGCAGGTCTGAACCATTCATATGAAGAAGAGACATTAGATATCTCTTTTTTTTCTTCTGGGAAGGGTGTATATATGTGTGTGTCTATATATTTATATGTATTTTAGTGGCATGATCTAGATGAAATTCTTGGGTGTAAGAATAAAAATCAATCCATATTTGAATATGGACAAGTGGGATGGTGGATGACTAGTACCAAAGGTGATAACCTATTGAGTGAGAACACCATAATGCGATGCTATTTTTTTCGTGTGACTAGGATGATGGTGTCTTAGAATAAGGTCATATGATAGGACCGACCCATTAATTTTAATTTTTTATGGAAAGGATAAAATAGTTTAATTTCATGAGGGATTTGGATGCAAAGTTTACTGTCATTTTTGTTAGATGAAAAGAGATCACAGGTTAATGCTGTAGAACTCGGATCGTAGGACCTTATAACATTTTTATGTGGGTATAACCGTAATGATAATTATAATCCCACAAGATCCATGCTCATTGTAGGAATCAAGGAGAGATAGTAGGATTTCCCCATCATATGAGAGTTTATGAAATAGGAAATGAAGAATGGGGTGGGAGAATTCAACCATACAAGAATTTATACTCTCAATGTGTGAATGCATGAATGGAAAACACTATGGTCATTGGAAATCCACAAGAACCAGAAATGGTAGGAAAAATCAAAATCACAACACCCGATATTTGGGGAGAAATGAGGGTGGCATAATGATATAGTATAAATGTTGAATGTATTAGAAACACATCATGCATATCTTGTAGCTTGAGACATGAACAAATAACTGAGGATCAGTCACTGACCATATTCAAAACGTGCGAGGAACCTATATCAAGATGCCAATCAGGATCCTTTGGGACACTGGCCTAGAATGGTATGTGATCCTTAAGTCTGCGCATCCATACCGTCTGAGGGTCCTTTAGTATATTAATGTTGTTGATGACCTAAATAAAGGGACATATCAAGCGTGGAGGAGAAGGTGGGAAAGTGTCCCTATTAAATCCAATGTTTTGGGTCCTGCATCACTGCACATTTAGGAGTGCTGGTGTCGAACATCTATAGGAGGAATCAGAACTTCCCTTTGTGATCTAGCTCCGGAGGGGTGATTCAAATAGTTTAATGGTCATCTTTCTTAGATTTGGATCTCTCGATTTATGGTCATAGTGTGTGGACCATTGGTTCCAAATTTAATTTCATGCTCACGGGATATACCATTGTAGTTTAATGTCATGTGGTGATAATGAGGACTTCACACAGTTTGATTTTATTTGGTTGGGACAAAAGAGAAATGTAGGGTACGGTAATGAAACCTGATGTTAATGAGGAAAAGAGGAGTCCACAACACACCCCACACATATTCAACAGGAAAACTAGACTAATAGGGGACATAAAGGGCGAATAGGTAACTCTTTGGCTGGGCCCGGAAACAAGGTGTTCAAGAATTACTACATATCCTGTGAGGGAATGAATCAAGGAAAATGTAGTTCTTGAAGTAATATATGGTAAATAGACAACACCAAAGAGGGGGGATATCCTATGAAATGAGGGAAATTGATGTTTCTACGTAGTTTAATGTCATGAGAACATGGAAACTAAAGATAATAGTTTATGGCCATAGAGTCAGACCCTCAGAAGGAGCTCCCCAATGAAGAAACATGCAATGTGGTGAGAGGGATAAGGCTGATGTGAATGAGGACATAAGTCCACATCAGATGACAAATTCTATTGAGAACCTGTTAATAATATAATGTCCTGGTTCTTAGATGTTTGGAATTGAAATTATTTTTTACAATCATAGAGTTCAGACCATAAGGTGTGAGACACTTCCAGGTAAGCATAAACCTTATCAAGGACACCTTAGCCCATGCGAGTCATGCTCAGTGTGGGAAACAAGGGTGAGAAATGATATTTTCAACACAAAGAAGAACATTATATTGTAATGAAGGTGTGGAGTCAAATGGAACCATATGACACTAATCTCCCCCACTCAATGTATAAATGTGAATGAACTGATGGCATTATGGGTTTTGGAGAATCCTCTGGACATAAGGATGTGAGGTGGAATGTGATTTATTAGACCAATGTTTTGGATGAAATGGGGAATGGAATAATTATGGAGGATGAATGTTGACCATATTCGAAATACATCATTCATATTCTGTAGCCAGAGATTGGAACAAAAAATAGGGTTTTCCATATACCATATTCAAAATGTGGGTGGAACCTTTCTGGTGATAGCATTCAGGATGTTCTGGGATTTTGGCCCAGAACTATAGGAGACCCTTAATGATGAGAATCCAAATCATTTTGGAGTCCATTTTGATATTAAAGATGATTCAGACCCAAAAAAAGGGCATGCAATGAATGGTGGTTGAATGAGAGAATGTCTATAAAAAATTCAACACTCCAAGACTCATACCACGGTGAATCTGAGCACACTAATGAGGAAAATAATATCGAGGGATCCGATTAGTGGTAGGTGACACAAGAGGATGATTAGATGAAAGGTGGAAAATAGTTATATATACATTAGACTAAACCTCAATACAAATTTTTGGGGATTGCAACATATCCTACAAGGGCAGAATCAGGCCACCTATTTTTATAGAAATGGCATGTAGTTTAACATAATATAGTAAGGTTGGATGTAACAACACATTTTATTATCATACGGAGAGGAAATTGGTGGGAAATAATGTCTCAAAGGGAACTCACAAGTCTTGGTAAAATATACCCGATTTGAATGAGGAAAGAAGAGGACCAAACCATACCACACATACCTAAGAGAGGAATCCAGAAAAATGGTCGGATGTAGGGGACTATGATTAAGTTCCATAAAGTTTAATGTCTTATATGAAGGACACAATAGTTTATCATCATGTAGGATAAAAAAGATCTTAGTTTATGATAATATAAATTGGACTGTAAAGTATGTTAAGAGGGATAAAAAGTTCAAGGGACTTGTAATGGACATGGAGATGAAATTTCAGGTCATTCCTACATATCTTGCAAGGGCAGAAATGACGAAAATCATAGTTCTGAAAATTTTGTGCAGTTTAACATCACACGATAAGGATGGATATAGGGTGAGTTTTCTCAAAGGGATCCATGGTGCATCTATTTTAAACCTTACATGAATGGGGATAGAATAATTCCACAGTACACCATGTTCATTCAGGGGAGAACATGGAATGGAATAAAAAGGAGATGGAATGATTTATTGTACATGGGGATGGACCCGGAGATAAAATGATCTGGTGTTTGTACGTATCATACAAGGGAAGGAATCCTACCACAGATAGTTCTAATATTCTGTGAAGTTCAATGTAATAATGTAAGGATGCAAGGAAGTAGAAATATTTCAAAAGAGGAATGCACGTGGTAGGAAAAAATATCCTGATGCGAATGATGAAAAATGAAGTTCTCACTCCACACCATTCACACATCCAAGAGAGATATTGAGCCAAGGGGCTGTGAGAAAGAATAGAAGAACTTAAGGATAGAACTCAATAAAAAATACTTGGGCATTCCTATGTATCTCATAAATATGGGAATTAATACACACTTAGTTATGAGATGACATATAGTTTAACTCCATGCGGTAAAGACGTGGGTAAGGGAGGTATTACTAAGGGAGGAACATGGTGTGGCTATTATAAACCCATGTGAATGAGGACCAAATGAAAAATCACACAAAATGATCCCGAAAGGAACCTTAGGTCGTAAGACTGAAAACAAGGAACTTGGGGATGGACCCAAAGAAAAAATGTAGGGGCATTCCTATGTATCCCATAAGGATGTGAATCAAACCCATTCACAGTTCATAGATGTCATGCATTTTAGTGCCATGTGGTAAAGATATAGGGAAGGGAGGTATTTCTAGGGGAGACACATGGTGTGGTTTTTGCGAACCCCCATGAATAAGGACCAAGAAGTCCCATAACACCAAATGCTCTCAAAAGGATCCTCAGGCCGTAAGGCTGAAAGCAGGGAACTTGGGACTGGACCAGAAGAAAAAATGTTTGGTCATTCCTACGTATCCCATAAGGAGGGGAATCAGTCCATATATAGTTCTGAAATTCCTTACAGTCTAAAATATTGTGATAAGGGTGTATGGAAGGGAGGTATTCCTAAGGAGGGCACATGGTTTTGATGTTTTAAACCCACATGAATTAGGACCATGTAGGCCCATCGCACCACATACTCCCAAAAGAACATTAGACTGTAAGACCAAAAAATGTTGAACATTGGGATAGAATTAAAGATAAAATTTCTAGGCATTCCTACAAATCCAATATGGTTAGGAATCAATCCATACGTAGTTCCAAGATGTCGTGCAGTTTAACGTCATGAAATGAGGACCTAAGTGCAGTCTAACATCATGAAAGACAATGATGCTGGGCATTTTTATGTCCTACAGTATTGGAAATTATGTCATCAAACGATGTAATTCTTTAGTAATTTGACATTGTTGGGATGGGTAATTCGATCTCTATCCATGGTGAAAAAATATAATACACCATTGGGATACACCTTATGAATAATTTTGTGTCCCTCTCATTTGGGATCTTTATTTGTTGGCTTCCATCAAGGTAACATTGGCATCCTTAGGTCCAGTACCATATCACCTTAATGGAAGTGGAGAAGTGGCACATTATTGTTGAATGATATGGATATCTATTTTGGGTGTCTTCAAAGATTTTTCAAGGCCTAGAGACTCTTCTCATCATGGTCTTCCAGTTCATTTAGATGGATTTCTGATACTTTTTATGATGTTTTTTGATCATAAAAATCCATAAAAAGCGATGGTAACTGAAAATAGATGGGCATGACATCCTTTATTACGTACAATAGGGAATATGCGGTCACCTCGTTCGAATTATGATTTGTTGTCTAGTAATCCCAGAGAGCATTGGAGAGTTTTTCTGGCTAAAATTTCTTGTTCTAACCAACCATCTTCTAAACAATTTTAGATATGGTATTTTTGAACACCTTGATCTTCCTATTTTCTAGCTCTTGATAACGAGAATTGTGGTTAGATTAGATACTATAAATGGTTTATAGATTCATAAGCTCAGTCCATAAAAAGTTGGTACCGTTATTAGTGATAATTACATGAGGGACTCTTAATTATCAAATGATGTTGCAGCTCACAAACTCAATGATAGAATGATCCTTTAAATCATTGAGTGTTTTGAATCTTCCCACTTGGAAAGTAATTCCATAGTCATTATGATAATCATTCATTGGAATGTAGTTTCTAGTGGGTATTGTCCCATGACATCGAGTCCTCATAATGAAAAATTCTAGGTGTACTTGGTAGTATGTAGGGGATCTTGCAGAGAATGAAAAAAGTAGGCATGGATATGGAATGCATGACACCTCATGGAAAAATATCTATTATTACATTCTAGGTGGTCCAAATGTTTCCCAAACTTCGAATCAGATGAGAGAGTCTCGACCTGACCTAATGAGCTCCTCAAGAATCGATATGGATAACCTGAATAATTGGGTAGATTTCACCTCCTTGAATTCAATGAAAAATACCTCCTTTAAATCCACATTTGTAAAGGATTTAATCAAGGTTGGGACCACTCTTGAGGATGATATATACGACATTCCATTAAATTTTATCATTCTTACCTTTTTCTATCAGGATATGTCCATGTTTTAGGTACTCAAAAAACAGAGTCATCCAGTATAGGGTCTCTTATATAATGGCAAGTAGATTTTGTAGTACTGATGTGGAGGTATCATCAGTAAAATGACTTAGCTGATAAATTCCATCATTGTCTAGAGTGATGGGAGTGATGAATATTCGATGTGCCACATTGATTATATGGTCGTTCTAATTAGGCACTGCAAGAGAATGAGAAAATCTATCCAAGCTGTTGGACTAACCATTCTATGCCATGGGACATGAGTGACCTCCAATGGGGAAGGGAAATAAGACATCAACTGGTGAGTACTCTCTAAGAGAGGCATGTGCTCTGGCTTCAAGAAGACATAATCAACAGGGATCTACTTGATAACTAGCTCATAGTCACCTTTCTCATGTCAGTGGGGAACATCAATCTCGAGATCCATCTCGAGACCATTGATGAAGGCCTGAAACTCTTCCTAATTTTCTGTGAATCCTTATGAAAACAATAATGAGTAAACAAAGATATCATGTGTAGGTGTGATGATGATAACACCTAGGATAACTATATTGAGTCTAGGATCATTAAGTCTTATTCTGGACAACTTTAGAAAGTTCCATAAATGTGCATCTGCCAATACGGTGTAGTGAATGGCCTCATCCAAGAAACCTAGATCTGGAGATTACTCTATAGGGGATGGATGGGTGGCCAGAAAATCTATTAATGCCTCACCCTGAACATCTTTCTATGGAATTAATGTGATGTAGAACTCCTGAATTATCACTCACAATCAAACTAGGAGACGTACCTAAAATGGTAGATTCAGAATATATTTTTTGCAGATCTATGTTGGAAACATCCACTATCTTGTGGTGCTTTAGATAATGATGTAGTTTCTACAGTGAATGTACCAGCGTGGTGCAACTCCTCTCTATAGAGGAATATCTGGATTCAATCTCAAGGAGCATGTGACTAAGATATTATAGACTATTCCCTATCCCTTCATTATTCTTCTAGGTGGTAAGGGTGTCAGGGGATCATTCTAAGGATGTCACATAAAGGACATAGGTATTTTGGGAATGGGTGGTATCAGAACCATATGATGTAACAAATACTGATTAATCTCATAAAAATTGACCTTTTATTCTTCATTATAATGGTAGAAAACACCATTATTTATGAGATGTGAAAATGAATTCACTTTCCAGCCAAATGCTCAATGATTTTGAGTATGTATTCAATGTGTCCTTGAAATCCTCAATGATCTAACAGGTTTCTTAGTGGAATCTTATGACTAATTTCCATGATCTTCTCTAGTTCAATCTTGATGCCATTGTATGTAATAATGGAGCCAATATTCTTTCCATGGGTAACCATGAAGGCACACTTCAAGGGTTTTATCTTCATATGGAAGGAAATGAGGAATCCAACCACCATCTCAATATTTTTATGATGGTTGTGATAATGGTTGTATTTGAAAAACAAATCATCTACATAGCATTCCATTAGTGTCCCAAGGATCATCCTGAATATGTGGTTCACAACACACTGATAGGTATCACCTAAATTATTCAGACTGAGAGGCATCACCTCGTAAGAAAAAGGAACCTTGTGGTGCTATGAAGGTGTTGGAATCCTTTTCCTCAGGGGCCATTCAGATATTATTATATCTAGAATACCCATCCATGAAGCAGATATCCTGGAAATCAGCGATGACATCGATCAATAGATCCGTCGTGGGAAGGGTAATATCAACCTTCTAACAATGATGGTTAAGGTCCTTGAAATAGGTACATGATCTGATATGTCTGTTCTTATTACTAATAAGAACAATGTTGGCCAACCACCTAGGGTAATGAAATTCCTCAAAGACATTGAATTTTTTGAACTTATCAACTTCGACCTTGACCATGGTGTTCTAATAAGGGTACATCTTTCTGGGTGGCTATTTTAACCCATAGTGCATTACTGTTAGAACAAGGTAGTGGGCGGATACTTAGGATTAATTTCCTAGAATCTATTCATATCCCTAGGAAAATACATCTTGATTCTACTTTAATAAATCTACATAATGTTGTTGTTCTTCTACATGCATGGTTTCACAGATCAAAATTGGTCTCAGGTATGCATCAGTGCTGAAATTCACTAGATTCAACTTGCTGATTATGGTGGAGACACCTTCCTTGAATGCGGAAGTGGAATCTTCAAAATACTCTTCATTATCAACAGTGATATGATCATCGTTAAGAGGAAGATTTTATGAATTGGATGACCCTGATAGAATGTTGGTGGTAGCCTCAGCGGTGGGGGAATCATCATTATGAGACTCATGTACCGAAGAAACCATATGAACATAATATGTCTATATGATTCCATCAGGCCTTTGACTAAGGGGGAAACACTAAATAATATCAATGTAGTGGTGGTATGATAGATTTAGTTGGTTCCACCCACCCGGCGAAACATTCATGTATGGATTATAGTTGTTTCCATGGGGCGAACATCTTGGTAACTTACATGGGAAAGGGACTCTGGTATCACTCGATACTAATTCATATAATAATTCAAAGTGATATTTTGGCACTCCTTGTGGCAATGAATGTGCTTTTCACTCCTTATAGAGATTAAAAAAGTGTCCTAAGTCTATGTTTGTGGCCTCTAACTAGTGAATTGGTGGGTAAAAGTATCATCTGATTCTGTCCACATATTGTCCAATATAGTGGTAGGCCCAACCTCACTAAGATGTACATGTATGTCCTTTCTCTTCAAATAGTCGGCATCTATGTAGTGGGCTTCACCAGAGGAAATGGGAGACACATCACTCTAGATTACACCAACTCATCCATTAAGGGAGTACTTGAGGCATTATAGATACAAGAAGGGGACCCCTTCACGAAGATGGATCGAGGTCCTACCTATCAATACATTGTAGATGGTGTCTTGAGTGATTAACATAATATCAATCCCGCAATCAGGCCACCAAATTTGGTCTTTAGGTGGATCTATCTGACCAGTGTCTACTTTGTCATATCATAAACTTGAATATTTTGGTTAGAGGGACTTAGATCTATTTCATCCAATCATAGTTTATGGAGCATCTTGTACATGATGAGAGTGATCCCATATCATGTGTCGATGAGATAGAAAATGAACTCCATGAAATTTAATTTTAAACTAATATATAATGGGTGGATTTTCCCATATATTAGAGAACCTTATTGTTCTCTTGAGAATGATATAATGTCTCAGAACTACATGTGTTCATCTTCGTCAGCATGAAAAGCATCAATGGTTTCTACCACTGTCTAGAACTAGATGAGGAATCTCAATTCTTCTACAAGGTCATCACATATATCTTCTGATAGGAGGAGTGACTTGATAATAGTGTTCTTTTCAGAAATGCTTCTGAGGTTCTTAATCACATCATACATCCATGTCATACGGTAATTTCGACCAATAATATGTTTCTCTATGGTGGGAGGTATGACAGGTACTTCTGGATGAACCTACAGATTCTAACTGGTGATAGGGACATCATACATATCACAAGATAAACCACATAAAATGATTACTACATGATAGTCAGATTACTGAGATCCTTCCACTGTTGACCACAAAAGACCATTGTGTGGTTGTGGAGACTTTTTGATTAGGAAGCATGCACAACAGTGAATCTGACAAGATAGAATGAGAATAATGAGAGTGATGATATATGTATTGAGTATACTATCTGGTCTTTGTGTCATTCTTCTATTGGATAAAGTTGATTGCTAGTTCATTCTAGTGGTTTAAAAACTTGTGACTTCATCAACTATTGCACTATATGGGAACATTAAGAGGGTCTTCCTGGTGTTCATCATTGTCAGTAACCATACATAAATTCCACTAGCTCAATAGTTTTCTCTAAAACATACTATTAACCATAAATTGCTGAAATTTTCCTTAGGGGTGAATTCTGGGGGTAATCATCATCTCTTCGGGAATGAAGTCACCAAGTGTGTGGGATGACTTTAGCACCGATGGGGGACTTTTCTTTCCCTTGAATCATAAAAGCCTTCTCTTCCTGGAGGTGGAAGACTAAAAATTTGGCATTGAATCAGTCGTGGGAGGTGGAACTGCAGTATTAGAATGCTCAAACTAATTCAAATGGGAATGAATCATACTCTGAGTGTGAGACACTTCCTTCCAAGCCATCCAAACAACATACATCTAAGACACATGGTGGGATTCATGCTATCATTCCTCTTCACATTCTCTATCTAGAATTTTAGAAACACATGACAATTATGTTGGTGTTGGACTTAGTCTTACTATGTTATTTTAAACCTGGACTGGGTGCGAGTCCTTTGACACATAACACTAATTGAGTGTATGAAAAATGAATTATTAATAAGGGAAATAGTTGGTCCTATCAATGAGATCATCACCCTCAAGCTTCCAACATTCAAAAAACCTCATGATTCCCTAATACAACGTACTTCGAAAATAGCAGGGGACCTGAAAATCTATAATGAAGTATGTCTGGTTCTCCTATCCAAGAAGGGGACTCTAGGAGAATGTCCCTAAAGAGGGGATATATTCTGAAGAGGAGGTGGGACCTGATTATCATTCTTATGGGGGAAATGATTGAAGGGGTGGTTCAAACCAATTATGAGACTGGTGATACTGACCTTGAGGCTAAGCTAGGGGCTACTATCCATGATGAGACTGTGGAGGAGGTACTGCCGATAATAACTTTATAATAATTAGGGCCACAATCTATGTAATTGATGTTGTCTCAAATTTGGTGGATCTTTATGAAGGTGTGGTGGGAGGCAACATGTGTGCCATCTTGTCTTAATTCAAGGATTTATCTAGTTGCTGATTTTATTATAACAGATGACTCAAAATACACTAGGTAAATTATGAGTGATATGGGAGGGGACCAATTCAGTCTTCATTATCCCCACACACATCTTCCAAAACTTCTATTGGGTCATCAAAATGTTGAGTGAATACCTAAGGCCCTCCACTATGTGACGATGTCTGTGATTTTCTCATCTGGAATTTTCTTGAACTTAAAGAGTTCAGAAATACCTGTCTTCTAATTGGTATAGGTAAACATATATAATAATTTCCTATAGAGATCATCCCAACTAACTACAGACTCGATGGGTAGCTGGGTGTACCAGACAACTGTATTCCCTTACAGTGTCTGTATGAACCACCAGAGCTTAGTATCTTCCTGATGTGATGTACTTCCTAACATGGGTCCACCCATAGAGATGAAGTGATACAAGTGCTGTAGTGGATCACCGATCCCATTGAAGTGGTATAAGGTAGGATTTTTGAAATCCGAGGGTGCTGGCAGGTCATCTACCCCATTCTGTATATGGATTGAAATTGACTGGGATTTCCATATATCACATCTTGATTGCCTCAAGGAGGGAAATGAGAACATCCATTAGATCAACCATAGGGGGATTCCTTTATTGGTGAGGATTCCCAACAACCATTATATTAGATGGTTCTTCAACATGGTATGTGGGACCAAAAAATTATGTGGCATCTAGTGGAACAATCCGAGGAACTGTTGGAGGATTTACCAATAGAGGATCTAGAAGAATAACTTGAAGAGCTATTTGAGGATGGTTCTCACATAGTTTATATGGGTTCAGTGATGCATTACATGGTTGATTTCCACAATCTATGGCCTTTACCCTTTCTGGATGAGCAGGGTTGGTGGGATCAACAGGATGCCACTCATCAAGTAGAACCTTTGGCCACCCCTACAACATAGGTGGAGGATGGATGGGATCATTCCATGGATCACCATAATCTGGACGTTGCTCCATAGCATGCTGGGAAATGATATCATCAATGGACTTTTTCTATTCCATGAGTTGTTGAAGCAACATTGATTTTTAGGGTCATCTTCCATCTTTTGTTTTGAACCAGATGGGTCAGAGGGATTAGCAGTCCCAATGTGTCTATTTCCTTGGGTGTGGTAACAACTGAAAGGAAATGAATCATTGGGATCTACAAGGAAGAGTATATGTCTTTTTTGGATAGTGACCATATTTGGGGGATCCAAAAATTGTGGTACGGCCCTAGGGGGTAGGTTTTCTTATGATGAGTCATACATTAGTTTCCTTAATTATGATATCATTCATGTTTACATCGATGACACTTTGTGGAATATCCTTGATATTTACAATAAGGTATGGTTTTCACTAGATTAGGATGAAGTGGAGGGACACATTCTGTCCCCAACAATAGATCTGAATGTGTGGATATGCCTCCTTAATAATTATATGGAACATTATAAAGTTTTAAATGCATTATTTATTAAGGATCTAATGATAGTCGGATGACGCAGGGTGTTGAACGATAAGAAGAATGGTCAGGTGAGCCGTGAGATATTTCTGCCTGATAACATTATAATAATCTTGGATCTTTGTATTAACTAGAAAATGGAGATGGAGACAGAAATGAATCATCCAGTGGGTCTGGCAGAAACCCATTACTTCATCCTAGTCAAGGGAATCTAGAGTGTTGATTTATGGTGTAGAAATTGGACATAACATCATAAGTAACTGGTGTCTGACAATGATATCCCATAAGATTCTCCATTAAAAAGTGATATACGGAATCTATTTTCCCCATTCCTTGAATGGAAACTACCATGGGACTGAAAATGAAACTAAAATAGATCGTTGTGGAAGTGGACTAACAGGTCGAGGGAATGGTGCGTAGGATGAAAAGTTGCTGCATAATGGGTTGTCACTCGAAGATGGTCCTGACGACATCACCACATCCCTTGACGATGGGATATCAACTATTGTTTCATGTACAAGGGTGGATATCATCGGTGGCGGGTCAAGATGGTGTTAATCATCTTACAAACCCCAGAACAACTCCCTGTGATCTCATGTTGAGAAAGAAATAGATTCTGGCGATGGGAGAGAAGACTCCATAGTAAGACTTTAGAAGAAAGAAAAATATAACTCCTCTTGCAAATACCTACAGAGGGATTCCGTGATCTAGTGAATCTCACATTATTGTATAATGAATATGACATGTCAGGATTCTGTCCCAAACCCTAATACCTAGGATTGGGGTGAAGCCTCCATCATTGAGTCACATTCCACTTCAGATTCAAAAATGAAAACTAGGTTGATTACGACATTACAATTCATTGGCTTGCTGCTTTGGTGGTGGATATTCTCCCTCCTACCCAAAGATGGTTCATCTGGGAAAGTGAGATCTTAATCAGGTGGAATACCAACACAAAAGTAGATACTGGTGTGAAGAGGACCTCCATTTTTTCTGGATGGGATATGAGGATTTCCTTCGTATATTTTATATTTGAAGCAGTGAGGACATCAACTTTGATAATATGTGGTTCGGGGAGCACCCGATCATATGTTAAATGGAACGTAGTGAGGTCCTATTTGTCCTTCTCCTATAATGCAAGGAGGACCTATGTGAGAGGGAGTGATAGAGTAGTGAGGGGCCCAAATTAAGTTGGTGAGAACATTGGGAAGACATCCATGCATATTGTTTGTGGTAGGATGAGGAGGGAATTTGTACCGGTGAAACCAGACATGGGGAGGACCTCTGTGCTGACCATCGATGAAGCGGGGAGAACCTCCACTGAAATTGGTGAGGAAGCGAGGAGGAACATTATCTTCATAATCTGAAATATGGAAAAAATATACATAAATCGGATCATGGCCATGGGTAGGACCTTCGCGATGAGTTTCATCACCTAAGGTTGGGTCGTGATTGATGCTGCTCGTGCTAGTGACCGGAAGATTCAGCCCAGCCTGACCATGGTGTGATTGGGGTCTCAATCCTAATCATGAATAGATGTGAACTTGATATGTTATAATAGGGTATTGATGGTGTGTGTTGGCGGTGGAACATTCCATAAAAACTGCCGAAGATGATGCCCCAGGATAGGAGTCTTCCTGAGCCTATGCCTGGTGTTGATGTTGGTTCAGCCGGACTGGGGCTGACAGTGTATGTATGTAAACTAACTGCTCCTTGGCAATGGGGACTAGATGGTGGGACTGAAAAATTTTGATGGGATCCCTGATTTGTTTTACCCTGACTTAGGTAGAATCCAAATTAGCTCAAATGTCCCTTAACTTATTGGCATAGGGGAGTGAATCATAGGAGCGTTTTGGAGGGAGGCTCCCAAAACAGTTTGACATTGGAGTGGGGATCATCATCTCTTTATGCATCCCATGGGTCTTTTGTGACAATGGGGCATATAAGCCTCCATTTTTTGGGCCATATCCTCTTTTGGTATGATCCATCCTATTCATATCTTCGAACGAAAATACCAATCACCCTTCTATGAATTATCTCTGAGGGTTAGACGAGGCATGGGTGCCTTGTAACTAAGTTATTGAGGATATCTTGGAAGAGACAGATCCATGCAGTGTTTCCACATTGGCATTTCCTATTCCCTTATGCATAAGGGTGGGAGATGAATAGTTTTCTATTGCTATAGCTTGGGTCCTACAAATTAAGAAGCTTCATCCCTTAACACCAATTTTTGTAAGGCATTTCTCAATTACCTATATCTTTTCAGTATTCCATGGCTAGAGTGAAGGATCCACACTAAAAATTCCATAGACCAGAATTCCCAATGACAAACTTCCCCGATTTATGGTTAGTTTCCAACTTGGCAAACTATTTTCTTAGTAAGACCTAGAACCAAATATCTATATCCATTAACATTCTCATATGATGATTTCTTGAGCCTTACCAATTCCAATAATTAGAGAATAACTTGTTCACATAGGGTTCACTATTTCAGTTTCCAATGCTTTCTATCAGGGCGCTCTGGGTGAGTGTATTGACATTCGATGTCTGTCACATTGTGCCCCAAATTCCATCTTTCCCAAGGTGTGCATCATCAACCTCATTTTCAGGGAAATTTTCACCTTGATCAAATTGGGATGATGGGATACTAGTTCATCCTTCCATGGATTCCTCCTCAGAAATTTTTTCCTAGTCCATGTCTCCCTCATAGATGAAGACATTTTTTGTGAGATAATTCCTGGTTCCATTTCTCTATGAACACTGGTTAATTATGCAACTTCTATCAGGACATTCCAAAGGGTCATATCTAGTTAGAAGCCTTCAGTTCAGAGAGTAGTCATGGTGAGGAATCTGTGGAATGTCTGAACGCTGAAACACTAGAACATCTGTACTCTTCATCATTAGATGGAATCAAAATATTATATAAAATTGAGGCTTCCAACAAAGATCAACGGGGTATCTTATTCCAGAGGCATTTATTCTAGTATTTAATCGACTTCCCATGATTCACACAACGCATTCCATGATTTTAGCTTATAGAAAAGGCGGATGGGACTAATCGAATCATTGATGAGAGTAGAGAAGGTGGGTGTATACCATAAAGGGAGAAGCAAGATGGTTTTCCAGATGTATGGATTAAATCAACCAATGAGGATGGATCTTATATGCCTTGTACTATAAATGGAAGGTTTTAAACCATGAAGGATGATCTGGACACTGTAAAGGGTAGATCATAGATTGTGGTCCCCAAAAAGGAGAACACTAAGGTTTACCATTGGCTAGGATAGAACCTTCGAGAGGCGTCCTACATACCCTGTGTAAATACATGGATAAAAAACAACATAGTTTAAAAGGGCAATTTGTGTCTAATATATGGATAGCTTCCCCTATGAATGGCATGATCCCACATAGATGTGGATGCCCTAGTAAGAATCAGGATGGATGGTGGATAAATTAATGATGTGGATTAGATGAATGGTGTGGAACTGATGTGGAGGTGATAGTGGGGTTGGGATTGAACCTCAGGGATGCTTACAACTTATACCAACCATATGAAATCAATGTCCATATAGTTTGGTGGGGTGATAGGACACCTAAGTAGGCTGTCAGTGAGAATGGAGTTCATGGATGGGTACCCGAATGAATTAGAACCTCCATGCTAGGGCGTGATCTTCCTGAAAGAAAATGGCATAAAGGAATGGATTGGATTGGATTTGGATTATGGTATTAGACCTCAAGGAGGCTTACTATGTATCACTATGGAATATTATCAAAGTCCACATTGTTTAGGATGGGATATAGAATCAGGGGATACACAAAGAACAATGACCTAGAGAAACGTTGGGGATTAAACATTGTTAGAAGATCATCATAAGAAAGAAACTGATGGATGAAGGAGTATGGGGATGTGTGGGGATCATGCATGGTTATCTACACAGGAAAATGCTACATGTGTTTGGGGTATACACAAAGGAAAACAACCCTTTGACATATTGGGTCTTATGCACTGTTAATAGCCCGAATGGATGGATCAAGTCACCCTAAGGAGGCGGATCTAAGAGATGTGTCTGAAAAATGTAAAATGTCACATCAGGAGGGTACAACCCTATAAGGTTGAACTTTAGTTTACAATTGATTAGGAATGAACCTCATAAGATCCTCTTACATAACAAAAAGGATCAAAACCTACGTAGTCGGTTAGGGGCTGTAGCTTAACGTCATGTTAGACAAATGTGAACTGACGTGAAGTGGTCGGGACAGATATATGATAGGTTTGATCCTCTAGGATGTTTCTTATATACCCTATTGATGAAAAGGATCCAATTACATATTGTTCTAGAAAATAATGGGGGGGGGGGAATGGGGCTTACATGACGTTAGAAGTCCAAAGAGGATATAATGGCCGTTACTTTCTCCATGCCCAATTCATTCATGCTTGGAGTGAGAAACAAGTGGTAGCAAGGGGGCATGATAACCATGTCATGAAAGATGTGGCCATGTGGAATGGTGAATATTGAAAATTACTTAAAGAGGAAATCTCTAGGTGGTTGAACCATTTTATAAAGGGGATTTTCCATCGTACATGGAAGAAACTATCATGGTGTGTTAGGGCTTACATAGAGACTGCTCGAGGAGTGAATGGAAACAAAGTGAAAAGTGAAAGAGAAGGAGAATATCCCAGATGCTCATTCTCCTTTGAATCATCCCAGGCTTTTCATACATGTGGTGATCACCATTTAGCGTCATGTGTTGAGGATGAGGAGTGCTTGGTAGTTTAACGTCCCAAATCTCAGAAGATTGGGAATCGCCTCTCACCCCTTGGACTTATATAACATTTAATGACACATACATGGGGAGGGAAAGGCATAATCAATTCCAGGTTTTAATGAGGTGGAGGAGTTGTCGACATAGTGGTCCATGTTAGAATAACAATGTGAGGAAGAAATATTTGTTAGCATACATATGTGTAGAAGCATGTAGTAGAGAAACACTACATGTAAAACTGTGTAAGGAACCCATAAATCACTACTCATAGGCCTCGAGGGCCCCAAGGAAGAGGTATGTGAAATATTGGGATGTTGTGCACAAGAAAAACATGAACACAGTGCTTTAGGGTAAAGATGACACATGAAGCATAAATGAAGGGGAACATACAATATTGAAGGCTTTAATGAAATGTAAAAGGTTTCACACATATTTAGAGCTAGGAGCTCAAAGGGAAGAGGTTTGAGCCCAAGTTGTGTGCACAAGGGTAATCCTTGCATTCAAGAAGGTTCTTGTTTGTGCACGTGACTTGGAAAAAATGCAAATAGAATAGGGTCAAGCCCTAGTGGGTCCGCTTGATGGGGGAACCATGGGGGACCTTTCATGTCATATATAGTATGTTAACATGTCGAATTTTTCTCAGTCATGGAAGGGCTCGTCGTACGTTCACGGGAGTGATAGTTCTACATTTGTAGCATCCACCCTAAGTTAGTGGTATCCCACTATTTATAGGAAAAAATAATGTTGATGGTGAGCAATGTGGGATGCGTGAAAGAGGTCATTTAACATCATATCAGGTGTGAAGGAGGTTTTCACATGTATCCTTGATTTTCTGCACTGATGTGGATTCATTAGTGCCTTAGACATTTCCATTTTCGGGGGATCAGAGTGAAATAACCCATTTGATGTTCTATCAGACGCACAAGGGTTTTTCGAGTGGATTCCACTCTTGCGCACATGCTCCAAATTTACATGTAGCAATATCATGATCCTTAGGATCTTCTGCTAAGTCAAAATATTCCTTTGGGTCGGTTATATATGCTAATCTATATCCTCAAGTGGAATTCGGTGCCAACAAAAGATTACAAAAACTAGAGTTATCTTCTTATATACAATGGAATGAGATTAATGTTTTGATGAACTAAAGAGAAGACAGGTAAATGCCATATTTTCACTCTACCATCAAGAAATGATGGGTTTGTGACATATAGTGATGCATCAATGAATGGAATTGGTTTTTTCGTAATGAAAAATTAAAAAGTTATTGAATTTTCATCAACGTATTTAAAGAACCATGAAGATTCCAATCTAACCCATGATTTTAAGATGGTAGCTATAAAATTTTCCTTGAAGTTATAGAGACATTATCTCTGTGGTGAATGATGTGAGATATAAAAAGATTTTAATAGACTAAAATATATTTCTTAAGAGAAATATATCAATATGAGACAAATTAAATTGATCTAGCTACACAATGATTGTTATTTATCAATACATTACCACTCATGGAAGGAAAACAAGGTAGCAGATGCATTGTGTAGCAATGATTTGGGATTTTAAACCTAAATGTGGATTGAGAGGGATCCTATATTCATGGACCTCATAAAGATAGTTACTGGAATTAATAAGGAAGGGGAGAAATAAGATATTTTTTTGATGGTTTCCAAACCATCATTACTATTTCAGATAAAAATTTATCAATCTGATGATAATAATTTTCTGAAGAAAATTAATTTCATGAATGATGGAAAATTAGAAAAAAATAATTATGAAGACAAAATTATGAAATTTAGAAAGAGGTTATGTGTTCTATCATAGATTTAGATAAAAATTTAATTATATCACTATGATAATAGATTGAATTTTTCTATATACATTGGAAGTACCATGATGTATAGGGGTTTGAGGGAATATTTTTGGTGGGATAACATGATGTGGGAAATTGTGTACTATGTATTAATAGTCTTTGTTTGTCAGTAGGTTAAGGCTGAGAGATAAACTCCTAGAGAATTGGTGAAACTTATTATGATTCCTATGTATAAATGGGATACCATTACTAAGGACTTTATTACTGGAGTACCAAATACACTTAAGAGGAATAATAAAATACAGGTTATTTTTGATAGCCTAACCAAATATGTGTATTTCCAAGAAATAAGAGAATATTTATCTCATCCGCACCTTGAATGAATATATATTAATGAACTTTTATGATCTCATGGTGAACCTCTTTCTGTTTTTTATAGTGATCCCTGATTTACAAAAATATTCTGGAAGAGTCTTTAGAAGGCTCTTGATACTGAACTTTATTTGACAACCACCTACCATCATCATACTGATGGATAATCTGGATATACTATTTAAACAATAGAAGGCTTTTTGGGGTCATTTTCACTTAACATTCAAGGTATGTTGGATCATTAATTACCTTTTTTATAATGTACCTATAATAAACGTTTCCATTCAATTATTCAAATGGTTCCATATGAACCCTTATATGGAAAGTAATTTTATAAAAAAAACTTGTTTGGATGAAATTGGGGGATGTAGTAATTTAGTTCCATAACCCTTTAAAGAGAAAATAACCATAGTAATGACTATTTATTCTCATTTAATGCATCTCAATGTAATAAAAAGAGTTACATCAAGAATTGGAAGAAGGATTTGGAATTACAAGTTGTAAATCTTGTTTTATTGAGAGTATCTCCTTTGAAGTGTGTCATAATGTTTGGTAAGAAAGGGAAACTGATCCCTAGGAACAAAATATTGTTTCCAATTTTGGGAATAATTTTATCCATATCTTACCATTTGAAAATTCATCCAATCCTCTCAAATTTGCATGATATGTTCCATATATCATTTTTAAGGAAGTCTTTGATAGACCCAACACATGTACTCACCTATGGAGAAATAGAATTGGAACTTGATCACTCTTACATTGAAGAGTCAATCTAAATTCCTAATAGTGAAGAGATTGTTTTGAGGAGTCATATGACCTGACTGGTAAAAGTACTTCGGATAAATCATAATATAGAGGATGCAATGTGGGATCCAAAGGATAATATGATGAAAAAATACCATCATTTTCATTGAAGGTAATTATCATAGATATTTAAATGATGAATTTTTTTAAGAGGGACGAATGTATCAACCAATGAATATATGATACATTTACTTTAGAATATAGTTTATTTATTATATATATTTCAATGCATGGAACATCGAGTTTAAACGAACTGTGATACCCTATAAAAATTTTATTATTTAACTATGACCATTATAACAAATCCCTTAAGTTGGAAGAAATGAATATTAATAATTAAATTATGGTAATATATTGTTTACACATTTTTATTTATTATCTATTGATTATAAGTAATAATATAAACCATTTCATAGAAAGTTAAATGTTTCTTGGAAAACTACATTTTTTTATAAAGTAGATATATTTGTTTTTCACACCTATGATATATTTTTTTAAATAATTTTTTTTTAATTTAACATACTTTTTTAAATAACTATATAGAAATTATCTTAGGTGGAATTTGATTATTTTTTTCTAAAAACTATGATTTTTTCAATGAATTGTGAAAAATACAACATTTATTGAAAAAAAAACCTAATAATTTAAATTGTTTACAAAGACAATTTTTTTTAAAAATTTATTTGAATGTAAAATTAGTTCAATAATATATTAATAAATACACTTTAGATCATCGGAATCAATTTTGTATTGAATTTTTACATTAAAACCTTTCATACTAATGATCATTACCTCTTTGAAAACCTGTTTCTTCATTGTGTCTATTGTAAAATTTTAATAAGATAAACTTAATTTTAGACCATTATTAATAGTAAAAACAGTAAAAATTAATTTTAACAATTAAGGTAAAAACAGATTTACCAGGGGTTTATCTAATAATATAAAGGTCAAAATGACCTAAACACTTGTTTAAAACATATTTTATGGACATATTTGGACCCTATAATCTCTAAGGTTTAATAATGAACAATATATATGGAATTTTTTACTTTATTAAAGGTTGTTTTAATAGATTCATTTAAAAAAATTCAATTTGTGTCTTCCCCCCACTTATAAATGATCATCCCCTCTCCTCCCCTCTTCACACTTCCAAAACCAATTGGCCCAACCAATCCCTTCCCATATAAAATTTCTAATTCCATTCCCTAATCCAATAATCCTTGTTTTGGTCAGAAATCCAACCATGTAAGGATTTTGGTGTAATCCAAAATATGTTATCCAATGAAAAGTTAACATTCTTCCACGATAGTTTTTATATTTTTTCTTCACCCGCCATGTTAAATTATTATTAATATAGGATAATATGATAACATAATCATCTCATGTATAGTGATATTGTATTATTACAAGTTCTTGACCAATACCCACCTCCTCTTCCCTCAAATGAGATAGGACAACATCGCTTGTGTGTATATCAAACAACTACCTCCTGAACTGAGGTTACATGTTTTCCATCAACAAATCTTACTGCTATGTAGGATGACAGATTTAATGTATATATATAGAACATATGATTTAATTATAATTATGTAATTATAATATCATATATAACTTATTACCTTCCATTTTTTCTAATATACGATAACGTCACTTGTGTGCATGGAGGGTTATCTCCCCATGAAGTAATGTCTCTCATTTTTACATAACAAATTACCTAGAAAGTAATAAATGATAAATTTAATGAATATATGTTATATATATATGAAAAATATAAATTTTGGTAAATCAATATATCATAATCTTTTTTACCATTTTACCAATTAAGAAATGATATCATCGATCATGCGTATGTATAATCTACCGTCTACATGAAGTAATGTGATTCACTTTATATGTCCACTTTTCAAGAATGTTTCTAAAAATGTATCTAATGGAAAAAGTGATATTTATAAAATTAATATCAGTACTGAGATTATTTAACTATATACAATTCTTAGGAAAGAAGAATTTTATTCGAGAACATGCATGAGACGACAAGGTAGTTATCACCAGAAACATGGGTAATAATGAAATATTATTAACAAAAGTTTAATAAGATGTCATAATAGGATGAAATATGATATTATATATATGAATATTGTTTTTGTATAAATTTATATTATGTTTAAAACCATTATATAGGAGTCTATAGAGTGATCATCTAAAGGGAAGTTTCAGGTAAGAGATTTCATCTCAATTTTCACTTTATTGAGACTTATTTTGTATTATGAACATATTTATTTTTATGTGGTGTATATAATACCCATTCGAGGTATTTTAAATTAATATATACTTATTGAATATTATTTATGGGTCAATTTAATTTGTTCTTTCAAAATACATGAATTAACGTAAAAATATAAAATATATATCATTGATTTTGTGGTCGTTAACATTATCCTGGATAAATTCTATTTGATGTGACATTTTTTCATTGAAAATTAAATTTATCATAAATTTAATAATTATATTTATCAAGGATCTTCTTTTGTCCAAAAAATTTATTCATGTTTTATATATGATGTTTTATTATGGATGTAATTTGATTGACAGTGGAGTTATTGATAAATCAATATTAGTTATTAAATATGGATATTTGTTGATAAGTAAAATTATTTCATGAATTAAATCTGTAATATCATATATGAATAAATATTTGGACTCTTAGTGACATTTGGGGAACCAAATTTTATAGCCGCTCGATTTTTCATTAGGTCTCATGAGAAAAATTAGTAGGCCAAATTAAATTGGGTTTTAACCCAATAATTTAAAATCTTCTATGAAAGTTCTTGAAATTTGAGGGATCATGATGTATGACATCATGGAATCCATTATTAGTCATTCCCATCATTTATAATTCAGTTATTTTTATTATCCATGAGATTTTCAAATTGGTATTATTCATTTACAAATTTCATTCTCAAGTTGATGATTAAATGGAATGTTTTTTCAATTATTTACTTTTCTATATTTTTTATTTTTTATATTATCCTCTTAATTATTAAATGGAATATGTGTTAAATTATTTAATTTTATATATTTATTATTTATTATTTTTTTCATTATATAATCCACTATTTGTAACCCCTACTGAGCATTTCAGCTAACCCTTATTTCATTTTGATTCCCCATGATATGAAAAAAAAATTAAATTATTTTCAAGGATATTGAAAATTTAGTTTTATTATGTATAATGTTTTATTCCTAATGTATAATGGGCATCATCTATGTATCTAGTTATTCAAGACTACTAAATTAATAGGTCTTATGGGGGGAGGTCCTCTATATCTTTCCCAAATGTAAGAAAGTAGACACAAGCTTCGGGTTAGTAGATTCGAGGTCATTGAAGTTGGTATCAGATCACGTTCGTAGAAACCATTGGAACTAGATTTAGAAAAATATATATTAATGAAAAAATATATAGGGTATAATTTTATGATATTTTTAATTATTGTAAAATATTAGGGATTTTTTGGAAGAGATTATATTTTATTTTTTTTACTAGTTATACATACAGGTCTAGATACAACATGTGGATGTGGTTCCAGAACAGAGGTACCGAGGGGTAACAACATAAAAAAGGTATGTATGGATTGAATGAATCTTTACATGGTACATAGAAATAGGCCTTACTATGTAATTATTTTGAAACCCTTAAGGGATATGATTTTGTTGATTCACATTTTCATTACAACCCACTATTGAAGATATGATATAATTTCCACAAAACCAATTTTCTGATTCTTAGATTAAGAATGAATAATACTTCAATTTATGTTATGTGGTTCACCAGATTTAGAATTGTAAATTCTTCATAATTTTATGGGATAATATAGTATATAAAATTTTTTAGAAATTGAATTTTTATGAATGAATGGTGTCAATATTCAAGTCAGATATAGAGATTTCGTTATTGAGAAATTCAATACAATTGGAATTGAAACAGAGAATATCATGGATATATTTGGGAATCTTAATCAGTTTATAAAAAATAACCTTTCCTAAATTGAGAATCATATTGTTACAAATCAGTATTATCTTATAATGGTACAATTCAAGTGATTTTATCCCCCAGTATATTGTAAAACT
This sequence comes from Viscum album, assembly GCA_963277665.1. Classification (NCBI taxonomy): domain Eukaryota; kingdom Viridiplantae; phylum Streptophyta; class Magnoliopsida; order Santalales; family Viscaceae; genus Viscum; species Viscum album. Next base: position 115,444,114 of record OY728161.1, read on the forward strand.
GCTAATCATTTGTTGACTAATCAATGAATTGTGTACCTTTAAATGATATTCAAAACATTGGGATTCAATTAAAAGGAAAACTTTATACTAATAGTATACTATATTAAGGTTGATTATGATTAATTCTGGTCATTTATCTATAATACATGAGTGAAATAATAAAAAGATGATATGGAAAGGGGGGATTTAATGGATACATTGTTTGAATAATAATTTTATACTGTGAAATTCACTGAAATAAAGAAAAGGTTTCTTAAATTAAAAAAAATTCAAAGAATGTTCTACAGAGTTTGAGGGAACCATTATAAGAATATCCATGTAGGCTATGAATTAAATAATCAATTTATAATTCAAGGTTGATCATTTCATTAAACGACATAAACTATGTTTCTGAAGGGAAATTGATTATCAATCATTTTCACTATATAATTAAATATCTTTATACAAAATCAAAATAGAGAAATAATTTTATAGATCATATATATTCAATGGAAATCAAAAGAATAATTGGTTATATGAGCCCCAAGATAAAGGGAAAGTAAAAAAAAGAAAAACAAGTCAATGGAACAATTTCCGTCATGTGAAAATTGTTTAATAAAATATCCTTTAAAATAATTGAATGGAATTGGTGTTTTTTACATGTTAGATGATAAAGATCATGTGGATAAAAAATTTAAGGGGAAGATATAACTAATGATGTCCAGTGATTCAGATTTAATGAAATTGGGAATTATTCTAAAAAATTTCCCATGAGTCAGGGGAATATCTCATATAAGAGCATAAGGGGAGAATTCCAAGCTTATATGATCACTAAAGCAAAACATTTAGCTAATACTATACATGTATCTGGATCTGAACAATATTTTATATCTTCAATATTTTCCAGGAAAATTATATACTTCACTAGAACCTTGTGAAGGGAGTTGTGTGTACAAAAAAAGACAGATGTCTCATTTCAAAAAGATTGTGTTAGGTAGTCCCCATTATGATAGAAAATTGTTCTCTACTTATAGACTTTATTATCATACCTATAGTTTAATTCAACATAATGGATTTTATAATTTAAATTCAAAATATAATGAAAAAATCTATAGTTAAGATAATGAGGATACAATTTTTCAATAGGATATAGAATCTGTTATCTTGAAATGGGACACTTCATCAACTAAATTATGTATATATCCACCCCTAGTAGCTCCTCCAAATTATATTCTTAGTGAACCTAAATAAAAATAATCTAACGATGAAAAAGGTAAACATAATATTGAGAATGTGCCTATTGTACTAGAATACATCTATGTATATCTGAAATAATTACCTGGACATCCAACATAGTGTGAAGTTATGTTTTTTATTAATATAATCCTGATGAAAGTTTTATATCAATGAGTCTCTATTGAATGACCACTATTTAATTATTTGAGTTGAAGAAACAATATAAGGAGTTGTGCGATAAGGGATCTATCATCCCAAGTGTTTCACCATGGGGAGCCCCTATTATCTTCCTTATGAAGATACATAGATCAATGAAGATGTGAATTTTTTTTAGGAAATCATTTTTTATGATAAATCACATATATCCTCTCCCTTGAATCAATTATTTATTTGATCATCTTCATGGAGCATCATATTTATCAATTATAGGGCTTCATTTTTTGTATCAAAAATTTTGAGTGAAGAAGGATGATATTTCATAGAGAATATTACAAATTATGTATGGATAATATGATGTTATAGTAATCCCATTTTGATTGACTAATTGGCCCTATTTATTTATGGATCTAATGAATAGTGTATTGATTTAATATCTAGACAATTTTTTTTATTCTATTCATTTATGATATATTGGTTTATTAAAAAAGCTACAAGGATCATTAGAATCACTTGTGAATAATTACTGAGACTCCTAGAAGAAAATATTTTTATGACATATTTGGAAACTGTGACATTTGGATCCATGAAAAATATTTTTTGGTAATATTGTCTCCAATGATGGATTCCAGTTGATCCAATGAAGATGAACGAAGTCAAAGAATGAACTATACCCATGAACATAATTGAGGTAGATAGTTTTATTAGTTTGACTAGTCACTATCAGCCATAGGTTCAATAATATATCCTAATGGGATAGTCCATTAACCAAGATTACACATAAAGGATTTAGGTTTGTATTGTTAATGGAATTGGAGGATTGTTTTGATGAAATAAAGAAGATATTGGTCAATGATTTGATTATGACTCTACTATCAGGAAATTATGGGTTTGCCATATATAGTGATACATCTATAAAGAGAATTGGTTATGTCCTAATGAATAATGATTAATTTATCGTATGTGAATTAAAGTAGTTAATGTATCATGAACCGAACTATACAACCCATGATATTGAGTTGGAATCTATAATATTTGTATTGATGATATGGAAAAATTATCTCTATATAGAAATATTTGAGATATACATGGATCATAAAATCCTAAAATGATTTATTTTCATAGATATATATCATTATGATACAATGTAAATGGATAATCCAACTCAAAGATTATGATTTCTCAATACACTACAACCAAGGTAAGGAAAACATGGTATCATATGCTTTAAGTAGGAACAATCATGGAGTTATGAACTAAATGAGCATTAAGTTAGATCATATATTCACAGGCCTAGTAAAGATATACATGTGAATTATTAGGGAAGCGGAGAAATCACATATATCTCCATTGGTTTCCAAACATTCATTACTAGAAAAGTTTAAATATTCTCAATCTAATGATGATAATTTTCATAATAAAATTGAAGTCGTGAATGATGGAAAATAGGTAACTCGTTTACAAAGAAAACGTTATGAAATCTGAGAAGAGGTTATGTGTTCCATCACCAAAAGATCTAAAATGGGAATTACATAATGACTCTCATAGATAAAATTTCTCTATACACCATGGTAACACTAAAATGTATACATATTTTAGGGAACATTATTGGAGGTATATAAAGAAGAGATAAATTGAGGATTATGCATCAAGATACATGGTTTTCAGTAGGTGAATGTGGAGAGAAATCATCCAGGAGGAGTCAAGAATCTTTTTCAAATTACTAAATTGAGATGGGATGATATTACTATTAACATCATCATTAGATTACCAGATAATCCTAGTAGGAAGGATTCAATATGATTTATTTTGGATCTCCAAACGAAATATATGCATTTTCATACTATAAGAGATGGCATACCTCTTGAGAACCATGTTAGACTCTGTAATAATGAATTTGTAAGACAAAAATGTGAAAATATTTCTATTTTGTATGATTTCTATCCATATTTACATCAAAATTATGGAAGATAATTCAAAAGGATCTTGGTATTGAACGTCATTTGAGCACTACCCACCATCCATAAACTGATTGATAATAAAAAATGACTATTCAATCATTAGACGATATGTTGAGGTCATGATCACTTCACTACCAAGGTATGTGGTATCTGTTTTAATGGATCATACCTTACATGTTTGGAAAGAAATTTATTTTGGGGGTTGTCAATGATTGGGAGATTATTGGGGAGTTTTTGGTGGATTTTGGAGGTCAAACAGAGATTCCATAGGGAATACACAAAATGTAAAGTCACAAAATGTTAAAGGGAGGTTATGGATTGTATAGACAGTTATTTTCATAACTTATATATGGAAGTAGAGGAATATGTTAGATGGATTCACATTGCAAAAGGTTAATTCGAAACATTTAATTAATTAATGCTGAGGCAAAAAAAAATTTATGGAAATATATATATTTTTTGAAAATATCAAATATTAAATACAACATAAAGGTTACAAAACATAAACCAAAGGATTACAGGTTATTTTATAGTTATTTTGGCTGATTTTATATTTACTATACCCCACCATATTCTCTCTTATTATTGATGAGAAATAGGAAAAATTATAGGAAATTCATTCCCTTTCCTCCCACTTCGATCTGTCAGTTCTAGTGGGTTTTGGTTGGCGATATATAGTGAGTGCTTTGTCCACTCTGCATATTTTTATCTTTATCTTATCTTGGGATTTTTCTTTAGTGATGTTGATTAGGTTTCGGGTGTGATTTTGGCTATTTTGTTTTATTTTTGGGTGTGGTGTAGGTCGATCCGTGATCTCATGGTGCAGTTCTGGGTTCTTTCCAGTTTCTTCTCCATCTTGTGGTGCTCTACAAGATTAGAATGGTTCATTGAGGTTGGAAATCCCTCATTTTTCACTTTTTTTATCATATAGGAGGGGTTTTATCATGTCTATATATGGTGGATAGTTTTACTATAATTATTAAAGAAACATAATTGGTTAATTAAAATATAATGTGAAAAGGGGAATGATTGGCATGATTTTACACCTCTGATTTTTTTTGATATTTTGGATTGTACAAGGTTAACACCCCACTAAAAACATGTCTGTTTGGGATTATTTTTGTGCCATTTTTCCATGAGCTTTGGAATCCTTACTATTATACATTGTTTTACATCACTAAATTATAATAATTTATTAACCTATTGTATTTTTATTATCAAATGGTTTCCTTGGGATTATGGGTTGTCTTATAACACCACTAAAATGAAGTGAAATTTGATAAAATACCCTATTCTAAATATTAAAAATGATTTGGGATGTGATGAGATATGTGGCCTTGTTTTGGAGTGATGATGTGATTTTTCATTGTGTGGTTGAGGTATGTGTGGATAATGGGTGATATATGCTCATGATTTTGGGGTGGTGAGAAGATGGTTCATTTGGATGTGTTTTTTGTGTAGTGAGGAGTTGGTTTGTTTGGCCATTCTTTTTGGGTTGTCAGGGGATGGTTCATTTCGATTGTTCTTTTGGGGAAGTATGGAGATGGTTTATTTTCCCATGAATTTGGGTGTTGAGGAGATGGTTTGTTTTTTTGTCACATTATGGTTGTTAGGAGATGGTTTATTTAGCTATGATTTTAGGTCGATTAGTATAGATTTCATTTGGACTTTATTTTGGAGCAGTGAGGAGATGATTTTTTTATCTGTGATTGTGAGTTGGTGAGGAAATGGATCAATGGTAATGATGAGATTCTTTTTATGTGTGGTAGTGTTGTGATAGAATCATTTGTAGTGATAGAAGAATTATTTAATTATTACTCAAACAGATCTGGTTTTTTTGGTTAATTACATGGAAATTATTAACAAACAAATAAATGATTGGTTGTGTGGTAAAATTTGTATTATTATTAAAAATGACACAAATGGGATGGATAATGGATTTGGACGGACAAATGGTTAATGAATTGTTTCATGTGTGGTGTTATTAATTTAGAGGTTGCAGTAAACACGGTAGTGTAGGGAGTAGGATTGTGTTTTTTTGTGAACAAATATGTTGGGGTTTTGTCTATCTTATATATATAACTTAAATATTCTTTCTAATTTTACATGTTCTGAACTTTTAGCAAGAACTATGGGCTGAAACTACATTTATAATTTTTTTGACATTTGTTAGGAAGGAATAATGGTCGGGTACCCACCCTTTCCCACTCTATCTTCTAGGAAGGTTAGGTACTGCATAGGCTATGATGGATGTAGGTTAGACAGTTCACTAGATCATGGTGGTTATAGACCATGTTTCATTGTTGATGATGTGATATGGTCGTGCTTCAGGGTGGTGTCCTAGGTGTCCTCATGTGATATGTGATAAGACCGTGTTGTGGGGTTGTGGACCAAGAGTCTTCAAGCGAGATGTGATATGAATATTGTAACTTCCCAAACTGAAGGCCAATAAAACAGTACCCCAAGCTGGTGGGTCACATGGTCTCATGTATTCCTCCTCGTATGCTAGAGGTTTCCAACTAGTAGGTTGGTTCTAAGGTAGAATAGTGGGGAGACTCTACCATCATAATCATAGTATTATATTGTGGGAATATAAAATATAAATAAAGGTAGAATGAAAATAGAAGAGAGTAGAAAAAAAATCAACCAGACTATTAGAATAAAAATAATCAATACCAAAGGGAATTTCATATACAAAATTATGAGTATGTCATGGAGCAATATAATTAGTAGGATGTCCATGGTAGCAGGAATCAATATATCATAATTATCTCAAAAAAACCAAAATGGGCCCAAAGAATATCTCCAATAGTATCATGAGCCAAGGTCGGTCCTATTATCACATGCTCCCAAACAATATCAAATCTAGATTACATGTCAGATCCCTTTCATTTTTCTCTTCCTACATCCATGAAATATGTTCAGTTATCATGTTTTTCCTATACGGGGTGTGAGATATACCAATTTTTCCACTAGAAACAATGTTAATTAAAAAATACATCCTATGAAAATAGAATATATCTGTGTGAAGGTGTAACTGGTATTCTATAAAGTGTGAAAGGTAAAAAAATGTATTGTAAATATGTTCCATTTTAAAAGAAATATTTAATTCATGAGAATCAGTGCATATGTAGTGTAACACAACAGGTAGTAACATGATCAATATATGCCACATGTGAACAGAGTATCAGAAAACCAATGGTCATGCCCAATGGAAATAACCATAGAGACCTTATCAAGTCCATGGAACATGTCCAATTTTATGATCATAATAGTAACAGAACTATATCAGCCATGTACCAAGGTAATAATCAAGGTGACCTATATTAGAAGACATGAATATATATGGAATTCATAGGTTTCATACCTTGAAAAAACACATCAGTTCAATAATGTAGGTAATCATACCATGGGGTCAAAGGATACTTACCTCAATCCCCTATTTGGTGACATATCGTAATGAAATAGGTTCCTAACCTTGATAAGAAGTCAAATCCATTCAGAGATATCTAAAATTGAGAAAGTAATAAATAAAAATGTAGACCTATGTTAGTGTCCATACCCAGTGACATTTTCTATATAGAAAGGTATAATCCAATGAAACATCCATCCAATTCCAAATTTCTATTTAGAACAACTATTAAACCATTTTATAATAATTCATTACTAGGATGAAGTAGGCAAGACCTTCTCCAAGAAATTCCTTTTATCATAAAAAATTCCAATTTGAAGATGGAGAATATGCACACCCAAAAAGGTGTTTTCAACATGATTGATTGTAGAAAACTCCACAATGGTGTATGGGGTTGAGGTTGAAAACCTCCAACCATAGCTAGGTACTAAGCACGAACCCCACTTTTTGTTAGTAATTCTGTGTAATACATTTGATTAACTAGGAGTAACATTTGGAAGGTCCGACATAAATTAAAATAGTGATAATTTAAATAATGAAATGTACTTCGTGAAAATGTCACTACCCATATAAGAAGGGTCCCATTCCATAACAATGCCCAAATAGTTCTCTCATTTTATGAAGTTCTAGGGGGATCCAGTGTCTATGAATTGTGCAAACATCTGATCATCAATCGCTCAGGGGATGGCTCAGTCACAGTTGTGGTAGATCATAATTCCATTAAACAATGAATGGATCTATGCATGTTCTATATTCTTGGCCGAGATTCATACGAGAAAGGTATGAAATCCTGGCCCTTCACAAAATTTAAAAATCAAATATCCCATTGTTGGGGTTTTTCGCGATGGAGACAAATACCAATTGGTAGGGGATTTTTCCACATAATTTTGGAAAAACCGGAGGAACTCAATGCCGCCTGGAAAATTGTAAATATCAATTTAAGGACTGGGTATTTTAGAATTTCAAAATGAGATCCCAACATCAATCCATTCATGTAGTGGCACTCCCTAGCACAAGTGTGGACCAGAATCCATGGACTTCCTGGGTTTATTGGCACCCAAAAATTCATAATGATCTTTCATAAGGGATTGGGATGCCCTTGAAAATTGATCAAAATAGAATAAGTGGAGACCTTAGTATGTTTGTGAGAGTCCTGATTGAGATAAACATGGATGTGAATTCTATTGAGCGTATTTTCTTAGAAAAAGATGATCAACAAATAGATTTAACTATGAATTTGAGAACCATCACATGTTTTGTGACCATCGCAGAATGGTAGGGCATATTATGAAATATTGCATTGTTCTACAGAATATAGTGATTCCCGCTCCCTTAACAGCTTGTAAAGAAGCGTCACATGAAAAAATGCATCTTGGTGGAATATGGGAAGTGCATTTTATAGGACAAAGACAAGATAGGAGGACCAAGCATGCATGGAAACTCAATCCTATCATGGGTAGTGCTAGTTGAGAAAGAGAAAAAACCTGGACAAATTGGGGATATTTATCTGAAAAAATAGACATAGAGTCCCCCTCAGGAAGAGCAGGATGACATGGAATTAAATTTCTCTTATGATGTTTTCTCATATGTGATTTCATTTCAAGCTGAGAATTATTTACTAGAACATATATCAATGGACATTGTTGCTCCCTTAATCCCATCGATGTCTGATTTGGAGGATATGAGAAGCCAGGGTATACATCCCTCTACAAATGAGAACCATGGGAATGAAGTTATTGTCCAAAATAATGGATTAAGTTATGGAAGGACTGGAATATAGGTTCCGAAAATCCTGGATCTTGAACTTAGGAATGAAGTAGAGGAGCATACTAGGACTTCTCAAGGAGATATAATCCTAGAGATTGAAGACATGGGACCGATTAGTTGCAAGTGCAAGCAGAAAATCATTTAAAATTTGGAGGCCAACAACTAGATTCAGTGAGTGAGACACGGATGTCATCATGAATATCAAAGAGACCGAAGGAAAAAAGAAAGGGGGGTCTCACTCCCATGATTAATTTATATGAGGATACATATTTTTGGAACTCCCAGGGTCTATCCAATCATTAGGCTCAAAGTTCCATTAGGCTCCTAATAGGTAGCTAAAAATCTAAAATCCTAGGCATCTCTAAACCGAAGATAAATTGTGGAAATCTGGGCGCCCTATTTAATAGTATAGGGTACTCAATTCTGGGCTCCACCAAGGCCACAAACTCTACAGAAATAATCTTGCTCCTCACTCATAGAGGTCTGGACAGTCCTAATATTATCTTTGAACACAACCATATTATCACCTGCAGCTTCACTGAAGCTGGAAGGAAAGTGTATTGCTCAATAGTGTATGGTAGAAACAACTACACTGATAGGAGGTTAATTTGGAACCACATTAAATAGCTTTCAAACTCGACCATAGATCCATGGATTATTATAGGGTACTTCAATGCCATCTTGCATGAAAATGAAATGATCAGTCCTATTTTTAATACGACTTCAATAAAAGATTTCACTGATTGAAATGAAGTGATGAGGCTCAATGAAATCAATCCTACTAGAGAAAAATTTACTTCGAATAGGAGGCATTACAATGGGGTGAGATCCATCAGGATTGATAGAGATTTTGTCAACAATACCTCTCTGACTACATGGAAATGTATGGATTCTGTCACTTTGGCTAAGAATAATTCGGATTACCATCTAATTCTGCAAGGTTTTCTCAATAGTGAAGAGGCCTCCCAATTACCTTCAAGTTTAAAAATGCATGGGCCTCTCTCCCAGAATTCTTTCAAATTATTCAGGATACTTGGGGTCCAAGAATTAGCAATTTAAGTCCACTGATCTGTATCTTTAAAATGAAAATGATAAATCTAAGGATGAATGATTGGATAAATACCAAATTTAGATCAATTTATGTTGAAAATTATGGACGAGAATTATCTCTTCATGAAACTCAGGAAGCAAATACTAGGGAAAATTTTTGTGGTGACATGATAGAAGAGGTAGAAACCTCAGACAAGCTTCAAAACCTCATTAGAATTAAACACTATATAAAGTGAAAAATATTCAAAACTAGGTGGGTTTTGTATGGGGATAGAAATAAAATATCCTTCAATTCCCTTAAAAGGGTTCGAAGAAAAAATATGCATCTTCCAATTCTCAATTATTGAGATTGAATTTTGGAGGAAAGACAAGTGATATCTGACCATATTTTATCCTTTTACAAGAATTTTTCAATAGGCCCACATCAACTGAAACGTTAAGAGAAATTCTCATCCCAAAAATGATCATAGAGGAAGACAACCATGTTCTTTCCTCGATGCCACTGGACTTCGAGATCCAAGAGGATGTTTTTGGTCTTAAAAAAGATAGTTCCCGAGCATTAGATGGGTTTACCAAATATTTTTTCCAGTGCCATTGGGTGACCATTCAGAATTAAGATAGTCATCATGTTAAATATTTCTTCATGGGGGGAGCGTTTCCACAAGGCTTCAATGTTCAATTCATTTCCCTAATTCCAATGGTTGAAAATTCATGTGCGATAGGTAAATTTAGGGCTGGTTTCCTTAGTCAACACACTTCATAATGTGATTACAATGATCATTGCCACAAGACATACTCGGGTCACAAAGATAATTTTTACTTGGAACCAGTTTGGATTTGTGAAACAACATAATATTAAGTATTGTTTGATCACTGCTGCAGAATGCGTGAACCATCTCAGGAAGCCCACTAGATGATGGAACATTTCTCTTAAACATGATATCAAGAAAGCATTTGACATAATGGACTGGTGGTTCATTTTCAAAGTTCCGCATTGTTTTTTCATTAGCATGCCTTTCATTTAATGGGTAAAGGTGCTCCTGGATTCATCACACATTTCTATAATTATCAATGGGTATTCGAAGGGATATTTCACATGCTCATGGGGGTGAGATAGGGAGACCCACTCTTTGTAGTTCTGTTTTCCATTACAAAAGACTACTTAAGAAGACATCCGTTGGATATGGTTGACATGGGTGACATGAAGAGCTTCAGAGCTGCCCAAGGTATTTATGCCCCCTACCACCTCTTATTTTTGGGTTATATTATCATATTAACATAGGAGGGTAAACGAAACAACATAAAAATAAGAAAATCTCTCCAGAATTATGAAAATTTATCAGGTCAAGAAATTAACTGGGACATGTCTTTTATTTACTTTGGGAAGATCATTACAACATCTAGACAAGATACTATAATCAATGAATTCGGACTGAAGGAGGGGTCATTGCCTTTTATCTACATGGGACTTCCTTTATTATATGGAAAACCTCGCATAATTAATTTCTCAAATACACTTGATCTGATCCACATAACTCTATCCACATGAAAGGGGAAGTCTCTATCAATGGTAGGATTCATTTGCCTCATCAAACATGTGGTCATTTCAAAAATTATATACTCATTCATGGTTTCTCTCTGGCCCACATAGATCATCAACAAATTGAATACAATGATGATGAATTTTGTATATCATGGAAGTATTACTGAAAAGAGAATCATTACTGCCCCGTGGAAGAAATGTTTCAAGCCTCACAATCTTGGAGTGTTAGGCATAAAAAACCTAAAGTACATTAATCAGTTCTTGCAGGCACAGTTCATATGGAAGCTATTCAATAAAACTTCTCCTGATCTCGATTTCCTCAGAATAATATTAATAGACAGGCACCTCTTAGGATACAGATGCTATCTAGAGTCCTCGATATGGGATGGAATCAAACAGGTGTTAAAAAAATCTCTGCAAATGCCCACTTAATCACTAGTAAGAATCCTTCTTTAATATTATAGTATGAAAACTAGACAGGTGACCCACTCATTTATAGAGTTTTAAATGGGGTCAGTGGTATCAATCACAATATCAGTATAAGGGACCAATTGGAAAACCTGGATTCAGTGTAACATGACATTGCCTCTATTGTTGAAAGATATGATTTTATTAATCAATAATATCTGCTTATCTAGGAGGTGTCCGCAAATGGATTTCTAGATTTTAATAACTACTACATGTATCTTCTCCATGGTAAAACATAGTGGATTGGAGAATGAAACAAAAATGGATGGCTCCATTGAGGTACACACTCATTTGGAGGATGCTGTCAAACAAGATACTGGTGGATGTGAATCTACAACAAGTAGGTATTTCTCTATTCTCCAAAAGAGTTTTATGAAACCAGCACTATGAGGATGTGAAACTCCTCTTTATATGCTACAAAACAGCCTCTGATTTATGGAAATATATACTCTAGATTTTTGAGATTAGGCTATATCAAACAGATTCGGTATGTACATTGAGTGCAGCAATTCACAATGCATCTCTCTCAAAACAACTCATGATTCTACTTAGAGTTGCAAGTACAGAGCTAATTCATCTCTTATGGAAGAGCAGGAATGCAGCGATACACAACAGGGCATGCATCAATGCCGGTATTTCTATGGGAAGCATACATACTGTAGTGAAGTCTACCAATTTTCTACACACTGAAAAATACGGTAACTCAGTTGCTGACCTACTGATCCTAAGAATGATTTAGGTTTCAGGTAATTATCCAATCCCACGTAGCACATTGGAGGTCTAATGGATACCCCCTTTCTCTGGCTGGATAAAACGAAATATGGATGGATCCTCTATGGGAAACCTAGTGCCATCAGGCTATGGTGTAATTTTCAGAGATCAGCATAGAGATGTGATTGAATATCAATACAGACCATGTGTAATTAGCACGACTTTGGAAACAGAGATGATGGGATTTATTATGGAAATTTTTCTTTCTCACAAAAGAGCATGGAGATATATATGGATAGAGAGTGACTCATCCACTCTTGTGCAAGCGGTAAGAGAAGGCAAGCTCCACATAGCTTGGAAGCTGACAACAAAATGGGTGATATGCCTTTAAAAAAATTCTAAAATGAACTACATCATTACTCACTCCTACAGAGAATCCAACTTTATTGCTAATGGTTTTGCATATGGAGGGATCAATGCTGAAGTATGTTGCTACTCGACCACTCTTCATGGTCACATGGTACCACTTTTATTCCGTGAAAAATGTAAAATTTCATCTTTTAGACATGTCTAATCTTGCTTTGACTTAACCCAAGGGGCCCAGAGCCCACTCTTCTCAAAACAAAAACACACATATCCAATCCCATAATGTTAAAAAGTAAAAACCACTAAGAATCAAATGTATGCATTCCACTATAACCCAACCAAAGTACAACAGGAATGTAAAGTACAGATAGGTAAACTAGGCTAGAATACAACACCACCAAAAATAATTTCTATAATTTTTTTTATGAAACTCATCTGCAGAAAACCATACCTGATCCAACATGAAGGAAAGGCATTGGATCTATTGTCTAAATTCGTAAGAAAACCTCACCCTTTCTGATCTCACAAGACTCCATCCAGTCCCGGTCTTCCCTAGACTATGCTAGAAGGAAGATCGTATGACAAGGCATGACACATGAAATAAAATTTTATACAGGGGTGAGTATAACACTACTCAATAGAACACCCCAAAACCACAAATCATTAGACAAAACAAAGAGATACAGTCAGCTTTATACAAGTATATGTCTACCAAACATATAAAAAGACTATCAATATATACTCTAAACATACCTCACATTCTAGGTTAAGTAATAAACATTACATACCACCATGAGGTATTCAGTCTATATATTCCACTAAGAACTCATATTAGAGAATACATTTTTGAGTTTGATAGCATTAATGAAGTCTGTCAGAGATGTGCCACATGTCAGAAACATCATTAGAGAGAGATAAGTTGAATGTTCTTAATATGGATTGAATACATAATAAGAGGTCATATCCAGGTTCATGGGGTGATACCGACAACTTGATCTATTTTAACCCCCTATAAACATGATCAATTTCTAGTGAATTTGGTCACATCAATACAGAAGATTCTACCTAGGTAACTAAGAAGGAATATATGATCATCTCTAGGCTCTCGGGGGATTCCTAAAACTCCATATTGGAAATCAAACTAAAGGGACCATACTGCTTTGAGTAGTAAATGGTAGAAAAGAAACCATGAGGGAAAATTAATGTAATAAACCCTAAAAAAACTCATCCAATATATGGTGGAATAGATAAATAATTCTCAATGGAATGGTGGGTGCAGAGTGGGTAGTGGTCCCACCCACTATGTCCATCGAAACTATGTACTACTTGTGTAAATGGAATGTGTCACTGGAAATATGTCCATGTTCAAACCCACCATTGGTCTCAAATGGACCGTCACAATGTCAAGATCCCAACCCCTTAGATGAATCATTAATCATACATACAGTTTGAATCATATAATTGTTTTAGAGAAAAGGTCTGACCCGGGTCTAGTTAGGATCTGACCCAACCCGCTAGATGACTCGACCTGGTTTGGTCAACCTAGCATAACACAGTCTGAATGACTCAGCTACATAGCTCAACCCACCGGTCCACATGGCATCGCCCACTGGGATTCCTAGTGCGGTCCGACTCTCATGGTCTGGCTTGCATACACATAGACCGCCCCCGACCACATTCCCCCTTGACCCAGCAGTGATGTACCATATCCCACGTTGTTAGGGCCTCGCATCCCATGTGTTCCATACATGCTCCACCATCTTGTATCCTTTCCACCGTAGTGGGATCCCTTTCCATGGTCGAGCCACATTTGGATTCTACAGGCTACATCACCGATGTATCATTGTCTGCCTCACCTTTGGCCTGGACTGCCCCCTATACCCGCACCACCACTCTCCTAGATTGATCAAAGCAACCATCCCATCTCCCACCATGAAACACTATGCACCATCGTCCTGGCCATATCACACGATGCCTTCGTTGTTGCAACTCTACTGCATTGTCAAGAGGTTGTATCTTTGATTTTGGATTTCTATTCCAATAATCTAACAATTTGAAATGGTCGTTCATATATATCATGTGATGAACTAAGAACACCATGGGAAAGGGTGTAAGAAATCACTTGGAACAAACTCAAGGACAGAAGCCTGGCCATGGTTCATTTTGGTATGCATATGTTACTGTAATAATAATCAGCCAAAACAAAATATTATAATAAAAATCACACCCAATTTATTCTATATATTATTTGAAATAATACACTAAAAAACCTAGGACATTACATTATCCAAACCTTATGGATTTATGTTCATAAAAATATATGACAAAAGGTTACTCAAAATGACATGGGTACTATGTAAGAATCTAATCCTCCCACTCCCAAGTGCTCCCGTGGATATTCCCATGCTGCCACTGGACACACACCAAGGGACTATCTCACATATAGATGATCATCTCCTACTAATCCTCGATATCCATAGGGTACTCCAGAAATGTACCCTCATCCTCAATGTCTAGATCACCCCAGTCAATTACATTCAAAAGGTTATGCATGTACCTCCTCAGTTGTGTCATGTGGAAGACATAATGTACCTGATGGAACTGCGGGGGTAGAGCTAGGCGATACACCAATTATCCAAATTTGTACAGTATACGGAAAGGGCTAACAAACATCAGAGATAACATTACACTAAATCCAAATCTCTGCAAACCACGTCAATGTGAGAACCTATGGAACACATGGTATCCCTCTTTGAAATCTAATGGTCCTTGCCTCATATCGTAATAAAAATTATTTTAGATTTTCATAGTCTTCAATTTATCCTAGATAATATACACCTTTTGAGTCGTTGCTCACACCAACTCTTGGCCTCATGGGTTAGTCCAACAATGTTTTGACCTGCAGGGTCTTCAGTACATAACCTTGAATGGTTCCATACCAATTGTTATGTGGTAGAACTTGTTGTCTAAAAACTCCACTAGTGGTAGGTGATCTTCCCAACTATGATTGAAGTCCAAGATGTTGGCCCACAACATGTCCTCCAGAACCTGAATAGTGATATCTAGTTGGCCATCCATATGGGGATGAAACACCATGCTCAAGAGTAACTGATTACCAAACACCTCATGTAATCCATTACACAACCGGGATATGAAAAGAGCATCATGATTTGAAACAATCATCAATGGTACTTCATGAAGTCAAACTATGTCTTCCATGTTGAGGCATCCCAAGATCACTACTAAGATCTTCTCCTAAATGGATATAAAGTGGGTCAACATGGTGAGTTGGTCAATGATCACCTAGATGGTATCATTTCCCATAAACATATATGGTAAACACATCATGAAGTTCATCTATATCTCATTCCATTTCAATTCCATCACCTCAATGGGTTGAACTAAACCTGTTGGAACCTGGTGATCATCCTTCACCTGTTGGTATATAAGGCATCAAAAAACAAACTCCGCCACTTCGTTCATTATCTATGACTACCAATGTTGATGTTGGAGGTCCTAGTAAGTCAATTCCACTCTAGGATATACATACAAAGGGGATGTATGAAACTCCCTCAAAACCTCCACCTATAATACCACAAATATAATTGTGCACCGTTGAAAAGGATGATGTTATCCCCACCAATCGAATATCCATTAAGAGTATGTAATGTTGTAAAATGAGAATGTGGTTTCTCATAGTTAGTATCCCCATTTTTCACCTCCTTAGATCATTGTAAGAGTGTAAGGGTAACAAACATAAACTGGAGATAACTTCCCCATATCCATCCACAAATGATAACTCCAATGAGGCCAACTACTTCGACGCCTTTCCCAACAAATGAGAAATAGTTATTCTGATGAGAGAATCCACCTCCACAATTCCCATCCTAGGAGTATATAAATTAAAAAAGACATAATCCAACAGGATCTTTACCCAATGCCTTTGTGTCAAGTTAAGATCCTTCTGAGAGAAGATATACACGAGACTCTTCATATCAGAGTAGATGAATAACATATCTCTAATCAGGTAGTGTCTCCACATATTCAATGTGAAGACTACCTCTACTAACTAAAGATCATGGGTCATATAGCTATACTCACGTGGTCTTATCATCCACAAACCATAAGAAATCACTTCTTACCTATTCATTAGAACACAACTAAGTCATGCCCCCGATGCATCACATAAAACTACATACTCAATACCCTCCTATGACCATCTCATGATCTTTGTGCTCATTAAACCCTACCTCAACTCCATGAAATTATGTTCTAACATCTCTTTCAACACAAAAGAATACCCATTTCGAGTCAAAGTTTTCATAGGTGATAATATTATGGATAAATTAGGCATGAATATTTGGTAATAGTCTGCTAGATAAAGGAATTTATTCTCCTCTGTCACACTCCTAGGTGGATCCCATGATAACATTACCTCGACCTTAGTCAGGTCTAATTACACTCCACCAACTAAGGTAACATGTCCGAGAAAGTGGACCACCTAAATATCGAACTATAACTTAGAGAGTATCACATACATATGGTTCTCTCAACGTATATCCTGAAAAATCCTGAAGTGTCTCGTGTGATCCTCCTTAGACATTGAGTACACAAGGATATCATCAATGAAGTCCACCACGAACCGGTAAAAATATGGCTAGATGATCTGATTCATGAGTCCCATGAACTTTACTAGGGAATTATTCTTTCCGTAGTGCATCACAAAGTACCCGTAATGACCATACAAGCAAATGAAATCTGTATTTGGTATGTCCTTGTCCTTTACTCATAGATGGTGATAGCTTGATCATTGTTCAACCATCCAGGAGCATCGTTCCCCTCTTAACTGGCCAAAGAGGTCAAAGATCCTCAGTAGTTGACACTTTCTCTTCAAAGTCAACTAGATTGTAATCCACACACAACATAAAGCTCCTGTATGCCTTTTTGTAAAACAATAATGGTTCCTCCCAAGGTGAAGCCCTGAGTCTCATGAATCCCTTCTTATGAAATTCCTCCAACTACACCCTCATCTCACAAAAATCTATAAGATACATCTGATATGCTGGTGAGAATATCGGTTTCATCCCATTATGTATGTCAATTCAAGACACAATCTCACTATGGGGAGGTAATCTTAGACCATATCTTAAGAATACGTCCATATAATCTTACACTACTATTGGGAAATGGATGTACATGAAATATATGGCTCCAAAGGTCAGGCTAGACAACAAGAAAATGGTCAAATACGCCATCCTATGCATGATTATATCCTATGCTTCATGGGTTTCTTTTTGAATGAAAGCGAAAAAACTCATCCCATAACTATGAACACCCCATACGCTTCACCTAAAACATTCAATCTAGGGATGAACCAATGATATCAAATCCATACTGAAAATGACATCAAAAGGCATTAATGTAGTCACAAAGTGGTTCTAACAGAAACTATCACCTCCAAAGGTAAGATCACACTATCAACATAGATGTCTGATCATTGAGTCTCCTCAAGTTTGTGTATCCAAATTTAAGAGTAGATATGATGGTTATACCAGAATATCAAGGTCTCGAAGAAGATATGTGGTGAGAAAAAAATGAATATTACCTATGTCTATTGGTATGAATGATAAAGTAAAAAAGACACATATCATACATTGAATTATCCCTAGATAACCTAGACCATAAACCTTGACCACATGGATCTGCCCTTTCCCCTGTCCTCCAGCTCCTTGAACCAGGCATATACCACCTATGGGTGGTGGTGGTAGCATGTTGAGTCATCAATAACCTCATTCTAAATTTCCAACTCATCTTACTTGTATTCTGGCCTGTTGATTTGCATGTTCCTACCTCTTACTCTACCTCATTAGTTTATGAACTATCTCTCTATTAATAGAACAATGTGTTTAAAAATCTATTATGATATTTATCCTACCATAACATGAGTTTCACAGCCTCTCCCTAGGATGACTTGATCCACCATGTGAACCATGAACTATAGATCCTCTATAATGGGAACTCCTCATGAAATGTATCCCACATTTGGATACGAGTGAAAGACATCAGCTCCCCACTATTTTGGTCTCTTCACCTGCATGCCCTCTGCTGATAGTCACTGATGTCTCTTATTATCCAGGAATATCTCCAGCACAAAAGCCCTCTTAAGAACCGTATCACAAGTAGGAATACTTATAAGTATAATAATAGATCAGATTTCTCTATATAGACCTTAATAGAAGGTCCGAGACTAGAAGTTCTAATCCCTAACCATGTCCATCGAGTACCAAGAATGGTTGGTAAACCTCAATGAGAAATCAGTTACTGTCATACTTCCCTACTGGAGCTGATGAAGAGTCTGTATATGAACATCTATCAAAATAACTAGTGAGAACTCCTCTATGAAGAGGTGCTCAAAATATACCCATGGGAGAGTCACCAATTCATGATTATAGATATCCAAACTCCACAATCACCCTATTAATCCCTATAGAAGGCTCACCACCATGCATACCATTTGATCGACTGGTGTTTTGAATAGAAAGAAAACTTTGGTCACCGCCTCAAGCTAGTATTCTGCTACCCGAGGGCTAGGATCGCCTCAGAACTTCAGGGGTGTGAGTCTCTAAAACTCATGAATCACGCTCAACCTATAATGCCCGTCTTCTGGTACTATAGGTACCATGGGTAGCTCCATAGGCGGTGGCATGGCCAGTGCGATGCTTGGATGTATGATCTGGGAAACTGGTCCTTGTACTGAAGCCTCATCACTAAGGGGGTCATCCTCATGATCGATATGGTGAATCCAAGATAGAATGCGTCATAGAGTAATCCTATAAGAAAACAAGATGCACAATGGTAAATGATTCTTTCTAGATTGCTGACTCAAGAAGGACATGGAAGTCACAACTCATTCCTATACGATGCATGTATCATTGTTTACCCTGGAACCCAATTTTTCATGGACCAAGTCAAAATGAAGGTTATCAGAGTCCTGGTGTATGGACACATCAACCACAACACCAACACTGGGGTTCTAGGCCTGAAATCTAGACTCAAAACACTTAACACTATTTCCCCAAACCAATATCACATACTCAAAATCTTAATGGAGAATTGAACTCCTATGATACCACTTTTCAAAAACCCATCCTAGAAGGGGCTCGTTCCATGACTCCACAAGCCTACCAGTAATAGGCCAGAATCTAGTGAATAGAACAGAGTAGGAATATCACAAAACTGGGAGGAATTTCATTAATACCTATACACACACATACATCTCCAAGGAAATAATTATAAAAAGTAAGAATCACTAAAAAAATGCATGCATACCACTACATCCCAACCAAAGCATGATAGGAAAGTAAAGTTCAATAATTAACTCCCAAACAGAATAGAATCCCACAAAAAAAAGTTTGTAAATAAGTTTCTAAAACTCATCCCCAGAAAACCCTACCTAAAACAACCATGACGAAATATATCGGAACTATTGTTTGAAGCCGTTGGAACACCTCAGCCTACCAGATCTCATTAGACACCATCCAATTCATATCTTCCCTGGACTCTATCAAAAGGCCACTCTTCTGCACAAGACATGACATGTACCTGAAATTCCCATTCTTGGGTGGGCATAGTAATACTCAATATGACACCCCAAAACAACAATTCAATACAAAATGATACATATGCAGTGAACTCTACACAAGTATATGTCTAAAAAACATATAATAAGAATATCTAATCAATACCAAAAATTCGAGGTTAATTCCTATCCACTGCATAATAATACTAGAAATACAGTCCAATGATTCCCCAAAGCACTCATCTGGGAGAACCCACTCCTAATTCCGATAGCACTGATGACATTCATACGAGAAGTATCGTTCAACAGAAGTCGTTATGAGAGATACAATGAATGACCTGAAGATAGATACAATACATTAGATAATGATCACAACCAGGGTTGTGGGGTGATACCGTCAACACCATCTAGATTAGACCACTCTTTAGAGGATCGATGCCCGGTGAAGTTTTCCATGTTAATACCGAAGACACAACCTAGGGAACAAAGAAGGAATGAATGATCTGCTCCAGGAATCTCACGGATTTCCAAGAACTCTATCCTATAAATCCTACTGAAGGGACCACACTGCGGTGAGTAGGAAATGATTCCAAAGAACCGTCAGGGAAAGGATAAATGGAACTAACCCTAATGAAACTTGTCCAATATACGATGGATAAGAGAATCAATCCTCATAGGATAGTAGGGTTCACGATGCGTAGTTGTCAAACCCACTGTGTCCCTTGACCTAGTTTACTACCCATTTAAATGGCCAATGTAACTAGAAATAAATCATTTCTAAAACCCACTATTGGTCTCAAATGGACCTCCTCAGCATCAGGGTCTCAACACCAAAGATGACCCTTGAATCAGACCTACAAATTGAAAAATATGGAAATTTTAGTTAAAAGGTATGACCTGGGTCTAGTCCAAAACTGACTCGACCTGCTGGATGACACAACCCAGTTCAGTCACCTTGCCCGACATGGTTTGGCATGCTAGGCCCGGTCTAGCCTAGCCTATTGGGCTTGTTTGGGTATGGCTAATTGGGCCACCTGGTGTGGTTCTACTCTCATGGTTCAGGCCACATGCATGTTGGCTAGCTTGTCCAAAATATACAGCCCGACCCGGATGCATGCCCCTGATCCACACGACACCACACCACATCCCACATGGTTAGGCTGACTTATCCACACAAACCTCGTGTGCTCATCTTTATCACGACCTTCCCGCCACCAGGGCCTCCCATTCCGTGGTCAAGACACATTCCACCTCTGGCGGCCGACTTGCTAGCGGCTCACCAACGTCCTGTACTGGCCCCCTTGACCCTCTCCACTGCTCACCTAGACCGATCAGAGCTTCCACCTTGACCACCACTATGCACCGATAGGTGCCACCATCCTAGAAACTTCACACCACACCTTTTCTATCACACCTACACTGCATCGTCATGAGGTCATATCTTCAATTTTGGATCATTGCACCATGAATCAAAGTCACAGTGGTCATTTTTTCATATCCTACGAAAAACTATGAACACACAGGGAAAAGTAAAATGAAATCACATGGAACAAACTTGAGGAATAAACCTAAATCTTTGTTTATTTAATTCATAATCCCATACCATAAGAATGATCAAGAAAAACTAAATAGTATAATAAAATCATCCCTAAATAATTCCCACAATCAACCTGGTCCCACAAGAAAGATAAAACTATGGATCAACCTATTTGTGCGTTGTTCTATGTTCATCATTGATTCTAAGAAAATGGAAAGAAAGAATTTATATTAAAACACCCAAAAAGGTAAATTATCATTTGTTATGTTGGATTCGTTGCCAATGGTGATATTCCATGAATGATCTCAATCAACCATCACATAGTCATGCTTTTAAAGGATTATTTTTCCATGATTTAGAAGAATTATAGTGTTATGGGTATAACCCTAAATTCTATGACTATGTTAAATAATAATAAAATGTTTCCCTATGTCACTGCATAATGTTAAAATAAAATAATTCTATAATATATTTTATTCTTTAAAACATTCATAAATTATCATTCATAGACGACCTGTGCCGGCCACTATTAGTCCTCGACTAGGGTAAAATCATTTCATTGAATGTAATGGTACCCTCATATTTCTGATCCAAGAACCTTTTTAAAAGTTATTCCACTTTTTTAGGAATCGTTATTGAGCATGCTATTTTATGGTTAATACCTTACAAAAACTTATTACTAGAACACCAGTCCTCAAAATCACACACTATCTCAATGAATAGTATTGAAATAATTCCATATAATATTAAAAATAATATACAGAAAAATCTAGGACATTACAAAAAATTTAAAGACCACCTACCACAACATTATGGTAGAAAAATCATCCATTATCAGCCATTGTTTTGGACAAAATTATGATAATGTAGAATAATTGTAAAATATCCTAAAAATTGGGCATATGTGATTACACTAAAATAAACCCATACAAATATTGACAAACAAAAAATGGATTTGGAGTGGGGAGGTTACTGATGGCTATACAATGAGATAGACAAATCTCGAATCGACGGTCAGAATGTCGATTAAGATAAAATCCAAACATTAGGCCATTAGGGAAACTATAAAGAAGGAGGAGGGTATAAACTATGAATTGAGGCATAAAAAAGAATGTTTGAACATAAAAGGGATATGGGAAAAAGTTCATTTGTAAATTATAAGATGGATGGATTGTCTGATCTCAGTATCATCCGATCAATGTTCTAACCAGGCATGGAATATAAAATAATGATTGGGATTCACATTGGTCGTGTGCATGGTTTGAGAAACCATGCACAAATATTGTCATTTTCATTGATAAAAATCTGATATTTTTCATATGGTCATGAAGTTTAGGTGGCACTATTTCATTAAACCTTCAACCCGTAACATTTCAATGGATGACCTAACATGATTTTTTCAAACCATGAGCAATAAATATAATTGTTTCTCCAAATAATGATTTGCAGCTATTTTATCTACTAATCGGTATTTTGAGCTCTGATAGATCCTCATAAACTGTCAAAACCTCCTTGAAATCATTAAAAACTTCTATTATGATAAAATGATGAATTAGACTGTAATTAAAAGGTCACATACCTCATAGAAATGTCATGATCTAACATTCTACCCATGAAAAGCTATACATCCTTGAGTTTTCCTTCCAAGGGTGGTAAAGCCTTATCCAAGAATAACTCCAAACACTGTGCATGTACATCAGCCTCCTACTTCATGGTCTCTTCCTATACATGAACATGATACCATATCATTTGTAATAGATGAACTAAATCTCCTAAGATAATATTAATGAATCAACCTACGTTACAAATTTGTTTCTCCTAAAATTAAGCATCAACATTCAGTTTCACCTCATCATATTGGAACACATGTGATGGGTTTGAATAGTAACGATGTGACTGATAAATATGATTAACACCATCCATAACTTGATATCTCTCAAGAAGGGCTATCTGATAAGAAATGGGCCCAACCCACTCCAAAATCTCGAAGGTTCCAGACATCTTATTATTAACAATAAAATGTTAATTCCCTAGTCTATTTGATACATTCAAGAATCCCAAATCCTCATCCTCAAACACTACGGTTCATAGATGATAGTTAGAATATGTTTTTTCTAGACTGATACATATCCTTTCACTACTCGATCCTCTGAAAATAACCATATGTCTCCTGAAAATGACAAGGTCCATATAGTGTATCCTAACCCAGATCTAACCAGTAGAGAGTTGAAAAAAATGACCTATGATATAAACCCTTATAAGGATCCATTTAAATCACAGTCTGAAATATTTTATTTTAAGGTAACTTGAATATAGTTATATGTTTCTCCCATGAACCTACAAACTAAAGGGCACATGCCCAGAGCATGTCCTATAACACATGTAACATCCTTTCTGACTATTTTTTAGTATGAGAGTGTATCAGTGTGCTCAAAAGAAACTATGTACCGAAATCCCTTTATAACCCCTACCAGGACATCAATGTGACACAAACATCTATATCATACATCGTAGTATGAGGGAACCTGTGAAAATTTATAATCTCATGGACATATAGTCCCTCAAGGTCATATAGTGAGATGATATCCTTGATAAGAAGGAAGTGAGAAAACATTGTGATAATATCGATGACCACCGACACCAAATCAGTGCCTCATGGGGATCTCGGTAACTTGGTCACAAAATCCATAGTGACAACCTACAATTTCCACTTAGGAAAGGGTATCAAATGTAAAAGGAATACCGGTCATTAGTGTCACACCTTGACTTACTGATAGGTGGAACACCATGTTACTATACCAACTATCCCTATTTCCGTACTAGGCCACCAATACTGGAAATGTAGATCATGTTAAATTTTTGTAATGTAACACCCAAAGATTCTGTTAAATTGTTTTCTAAATAATTTAATCTTTTTTCTATATTTTGTTTCATGAAACAATGAATATATCTTGTGTTATTCGAAATCATTATAATTTTCATGTGCTTTATGAAACAAAATGATAATATTTATATACAAAAAATAATAATTATATTAGCTTGTGGTACATTTAACACTATACTAGTATTGTGTTACACACAGTACTGTGTCCCTTTGATAACATGTGTCACATGCAAAAACGAGTTTTACAGAACATAATATACTATTATTAAAATATTATTATAATTATATTGTAACCATTATAATAGAAGATGTTAATAAGATTGAATAAAATATGAAAATATGGATTACACATATATAAAAAATTAATAATTGTGTTATCAATTAGTTTGATATAAAATGAAAAACTATTTGATACTAAAGAAATTACTTTTCTTAAAAGTCTATCTTTTTTATGTATGAACACCTTTTTTCTTAATAAATTAAAAAATAAACTATTAATTAATATTTTTATTATAATTTATATATTATATATTCATTAAAATGTTTTACAATCATCATATAGAATTTTTAAGCAAAAGATAAAAAAAATACAATTTTATGAATAAAAAGGTGTATTTTTTTTAAAAGGTAATTTTACTTCCGTTTAATGGTGAATACATTTCAAATATAATTTTTTAAAATTTTTATTAATTTAATTAGAAAAAAACATCATTTTTTATGTTTTGATATAAAATTTTTCTTCTGTGACTTTTTGGTATTTTTCGTAGGAGTTTCCTATTTTAATGAATAGTGAAAATGCTGAATTTTAATTCAAAACTCATTTTTCATAAAATTTATTTATACAGTTAAATTATATTTTAGTTTTTTATTAAATTTTAAATATATAAATTTTATATCTATTAATATAATTTATTCCATTTGAACCAATTACATAATGAAATTTATATAAAAACAATTCCAAATGTTAAACATTTTCTCTAAAAACCCAGTTATTGTGAACCATCTTTGGGATTAACTTTTAATAAATTTATTCCACTTTTGTTATTATTGTTTTTTAAAATGGATTCCATATTTTTAATCTATAATTTTTATAATGTATAATAACATATTTTTTGAGCAAAAATATTTTTGAAAGTAATTAAAATTAATAATAGTGATTTTGGTAAAAATTAGTTTACCTAATAGTTAAATATTAATATTAAGAGGTAAAATACCCTAGAAACATGTCAAAAATAGATTTTATGGAAATATTTAAAATAATTCCCATAATTTCTAAAATTTTATAAATTATTGTACTCCTATGATGTAAGATAGACCACTCAATGGTGTTTACCATTTATATTTACTTGAACGCCACTCCTCCTCCATTATAAATGAGAACACACCCCCTGACTTAGTCATACATCTTATTCCACTTTTTCATTAAAAATACTCCCCGAATATCCTTCCAAAATATCCCCCTTTGACCATGAATCCCATATTTGGAAAAAATCCAACCAAGGACTCTCATTGGTGGAACCCAACAAGAGTTACCAATAGAAGAGGTAACAAACTTTCTTAAGATCCATTGCTTTAATTTCATTATAAAAAACCTAAAATATTATTATTACATGATTATATAATAAAAATAGTATCATTAATATAATTAAAAGTTCATATTATAAGTTTTAAACCTACATTTACTCATAATTCCATATAATGGGTAACAAACATGGATTTTTTTGTACGGAGAACTAATACATCACAAAACAATGTTGTTCATTTTTCCATTAACACTAATAGTGGCTGGACATTAGGATGTAAATTTTTTTATTATATGTTATATATGATATATATGATTTATTTATACTTCTTGAATAATTATATAATACGTATTTTCAGGATTTCCATGATGAGTAAATACGATAACTGCGTTTATGGATGTGTGGCTTACTGCCTCCTCAAAGAAATGTGATTCGTTCAAAATTTACACGGAATATACTAATTATAGGTTTAGTAATGGTATATGATATAAATGAAATAAAAATTTTACATGAAATATATTATATAATTTCATTGCTATCTTTTACTTTGTTTCAATTTGAAAAGAAAATAGAAACAATGTTCTTATGTACGTACGACATACCATCTATATGAATAGTGTATTCCATTTAATATTAATATATTTTATATATTATTATAAATATTTTTTTAGTTAATATATATTATTTTATATCATTTTTTATATTCTGGAAATAGTTTTACAATGATTTATTTAGGAGGATCAAGAATAAAATGTCAAAACATGTGTGAAAACAAAGTAGATATTACCCAAAATGTAACACCAACATAGAGTTGTTAATACATATGTAAGGTAAGGACATTGAAAAATAATATATGGTATTATATATATGAATATTTTTCTTTAATATTTTTATAATTAACAAATATTTTTTATAAAATATGTTTTTCGAAGTACTATGAGAGAGAAGACATAATGTAAGGGTTTTCTCATATCACTTTTTATATCTATGAGATAAATTTAATGTTCACCACTCATTTCTTTTATGAGGTGTATATAATCACCATGATTATATTATATTTCCCTTATATTTAAATTTATGGGTATTTAAATATCCATTACATTTTATCTCTTTCATGGATTTATTTTTTGAAAGTTACCAAATCAGTTATGAAATATTTTCTCTATTCTTCTTATTTAAGACACATGTTATGTCATGCACCTATATGATTTTATAAGATATATATAATATCAATATGACATTTTATAAGGAAAATATTCTTGTTTAAATTATATTAAAAGTTTCATGTAATTATATTCTCTCATGGTGATTATTTTTTATTTTTATTATAGTAGTAAGAGTTCATTTCAAAAATCCCATTGTTTATCAAGAATGTTTATTATTAATATTCATTTTATGAAATATTATGATTGATATCTCAATAAATCTCATGAATTATATTATCCTATGGTTATCTAAGGTATCTCCATTTATTGGTTTAATTTTTTACACTCATTGGTACTTATTATAATTAAACATTTGTTTTTTTTCAAAATCTGTCTTTATCACTCTCTTTGATCAGAAACTTGTGTTCCTTAAATACCGTGTTTCTCTTAAAAAAAATTTAAAATTCCATTTTTGTTTAAAAAGGTTTTCAAAAGGTTTTAAATAATCTTTTATTTTTTTCATGGAAATATTTATTCAAAATATTTTTATTATTCTCTTCAATGTTTTCAAGAAAAAATATTTTGAAAATGTTTTTGATATTATTTTATAAGTTTTCATGGAAAATGGTTCTCAAAATTTTTTATATATTCATTTATATGTTATCAAGGAAAAATTATTACAATTTTTTTCAATATTCCTTTATAATTACTCAACAAAAATATCTTTGATGATGTTTTATTGAATTATATTTATGTTTTAAATTATATTTTAAAAGAAAAATGTTCTCCAAATTCTTCATGTTTTAATTTTTTTAAACAGAAATTATATTTTCCTTAAGAAATGTTTTAAATGAAATTGTTAAGCCATATTTTGAATAAATGTATTTATGAAATGAATTTATGAAAATAATTCTTAATTAATGAATATCTTCCTTAAGAAATGTTCCATGTGATATTTTAAAATCCTTCTCCATTTAAGATAAAAAACATTGTTACAGTTTATTATTTACAATTTATATGATCCAAAATTTCCATTCATATTATTTCGTGAATTAATTATGTTTTTATGGAATTATATTTATGAAAATCATTTCTGTTAAAGGGGATATATGATTTTGAAAACCACGTCCATTTAGGGGTTATGATTTGATGAAGTGATTGCGATAAAAATATCTTCTCCATAGGCAAAGAAGCGATGAGATTTTTATGATACCAATTTCATTTCATGGGTTATGATATGATTTTTATTAAACCAATCTCTTTTTATGGGTCATTAAATGATGCAATTTTTATTATCTTGAATCACATGTATGTATGGTTTCATTATTTAATGGGTGAGATCTATATCTCCTTATAATTAATTAGGTATTTTTTAGATGTCATGAGATAATGATGTGAAAACGTCGATGAGCATTGTCCACAGTGGGAAATATGTTTGTCCTAGTCCACAAGGGGAAATAGGTGTGTCCTGATCCACTATGGGGAATAGGTGTGTCTGAATCCACTATCTGAAACAAATGTGTCCTACTCTGCTATGGGAAACACATGTGTCCTTATCCACTTTTATAAATAGGTGTGTCATGATCAACTATAACAATGGTATTGGTAGTTAACCTTAACAAATGAAATGGTTTTCATCATGTATGATGGTTCCAAACATATATGAAATGTTCGTGTGATTCATGATTGATTTATGATGATTTATCATCCTTAGAATTCGTGTCTTAGGAACTTCTAATATTTATTCCACTATTCATGTTTATAATCTTTGGTATGTAGGGTATGATCTTATAATGTTACGATAACATTTTCATACTCTTATTCTCGGGATTAGGCTTATATATCTCCCTTTTTTATACTTATTTAGCTTCTGAGATCACCCCTTATTATGGTTCCTTTCTCTAGGATATGATGATATAGATTATGTGTGTTGTTTAAAAAAAATTGATATTCATGAAGAACCTAGACTGAGATAGTGTATCTCACTTATGTTCCATCTTTCTAAAGTCACTAAACTAAAACAGTATTTGGGCATATGTTGGTTTAATGTAATAATTAATCTTTAAAAATGATGAAATATCTTGTATGTTAAGTGATATACACTATATTTGTTATTATAGAAAATGCTCAGTTTAAATTTGGAATCTATAATGGTAAAACCTTTGTTAGAACCATAAGTAAATATCTAAGGATAAGTCTAAGGATATGGAATAGTATAAAACATTTCGTTGAATTTTATTAAAGGGTAGTGTAAGTCAGTTTCTAGAAATAAATCCCTATTTGGATACTAAAAGTGGTTGTGGATTTGGTACAAATGTACATTGGGGTAAAACCCCAAAAAAACAATATTGTGGCAGACTATAAGTTGAACTGGTTCACAACAATGGGACTTGATGCAAAACTGGTTTGACATTCTTATTGGTATATGATTTATAAATTCACAAACTCTTTACGAAACACCCTAAATAATTTAAATAAAATATATGTATCAACATCTTTGGATATACCTACGGTGTCATATAAAGAATGTGACATGATTTAGACATGTTATAATTTGTTTTTCATGATTATGTGAGTTTTCACCATGACAAGTATTGTTAAATGTAAGATTTATAGTTTTATTCAATTGAATGGAGTAGATTAAACTGGGATAAAATTGAATGTTTCATATGTGGAATGTATTGGATTTACCAAAGCCAGCTTCCAGAATGGAAATTTCATGATGAGAATTAGGAATATAGTATGTGTTTTGGTGATACTGCTGAAGATAAAGAGTCTATGAATGACATGTGAATGTTTTGGGATGTTATTCCAATATTTATTACATTAAATTTAATAAGCATGATTATATTGAGTTTACGAAACTTAATACATGAATAATAATTTATATTATTTGAAATTGGTATTAATTAATATGATTAGGAATCATGAGTAATGTTTTAAGAATAAAGTATAATGATTGAAGTGTATATGTGTTGGAATTAAAATATTATGTAATATGAACCACAACATATATGAGGATTTGTTGTAGAATTTTTTCATAAAGTATTGTTAAGAATGTGTTAAATGATATAGATGAAATATAAAATTGATTTAATGGAAATGATACATTAAGGGATGGTAACTATTAACATGTTTCTAAGGATGAGAAAATGATATTTTATAGGGATAAAGAGATGAAGAAAGAGATAATGTAATTTGGATAATATTTATTTCCTCAAAATTGATAAATATTTTTTTTGGAAATGTGGTATATGTTATCATGGTTGATGTTTACAAGTTCACAGATTTATGAAATATATCTAGAAATTTTTGGAATTAGGAAGCATTCATGTTTTCCAAATTGATTTATTGTAATTATGGTTATTACCAAGTTTCAAGATAATATTTGATTATGGTATTCAAATGTTTTTAATACTAAATCCATGGGATACATTTTGAAACATTTTGGGCCACTGTTAAGTTGATTTAGTGATCGTCATTATAATGTTTTATATTTTCATCCCTTGAATGGGTTACATGGTTAAACATTTATGGAAAGGTCTATGTTAAACTTTGGATAAGGATTTATAGATTGAAGTATTATACTGAATCATGAGGATTTATGGATATTGGATAATGTGTGCTACCCATTTTTTCTGCGATGTTATGTAAATACAAATGGAATGACTTTTAATTTTTTTATGGATCTCATGATCTTTTGACTCTTCTAGAATAAAAAATTCAACTTCATTAGATAGATTAATAGATGATGTGGGAAATGATCAAGGCACAACTAATGGATAAAATTGTGAATAAGTAGTGCAATTAAGTCAATTATTTATATCATGAGATGGAAGTTGGTCTTAAAATAAAACATTATCCTATTATCATCATTTTTTATGATATCAATGACTAATTACATTCTTGTTCAGTTTATGGTTTTATGATTGATAACATTCTCCAAGACACATTTTTTATGGTAAATTTCGATTATAAATTCTTATAAATATTTATACATTTCTTACTAATCCATGTTTTTACATTTCACCTATGTTATCCTACACATGAGTTAATTTGGGTAAATTTTATGGTTACAACATTGTTTTTTAAAGGATGTTTTAGTATTCATTCATTCGATGGGGGGGTTATATGAAAAGAAAAATAAAGTATTAAGCATTTGATAACCATGAAAAATATCAAGGGAGAATCTCATTTTATCAACCGTAAAATGAAACACTCCAAGATTTTGTGATTTTGTTTTCAAATTATTTTATACGATTTAATATTTTTCATTTCACGCAACTGAATATATCTTGTTTTTTATAAATGAACTATGCTTGGCTTGTGTTTCACAGTAAAACATGTTAATATTTAACTAAAGACACAAATAGAATTATATTTTGGCATACAAAAACTATGATTGGCTTGTGTTACACACAATACACATTTCCTTTGATAACATTTGTTACACACAAGAATGAGTATTACCGAACTAAAATATACTATTATTATAATATTATTGTAATGATCACCAAGACATAACAATGGAATATATGAATGATGTTGAAAAAACTATGAGACTATGGTTTCAAAATTTATATAAAATGAATCATTTGTTTATCAATTTGTTAGAACTGATTGTAAAAACTATTTTTGAATGAAGAAATTCTTGTTCTAAGAAAACTATCATCTTATACAAACGAACCCCATTTTATCTTAATAAATTAATTAATCCAATATTGCTGAATTTTTTAAATAAAAATTAAATATTCTATATTCTATAATTTTTTTACACTCATCAATTAGTTTTTATTGGTATAGGATAAGAATAAATCCAATTTTATGCATAAAAGATATATTTTACTAAAAAGTAATTTTATAACCTTTCAATGGATAACCAATTTTAAATATACTTTTTGAAAATTTTATAATTTTAATTTGATAAAATAAACTTCATTTTTTAAATCGGGATATAAAAATTTACTTTTTGGGAATTTTGGGTATTTTTCAAAGAATTTTAATAGATTGATGAAACATGAAAATATTTAATTTCTATTCAAAGCAGTATTTGCATCTAAATTATTTATATAGTTAAATAATATTTTAATTTATTTTCACTGTTTAAATAGATAAATTCCATGTCAATTAATAAAAAATTTTCAATTTGATCCAATTCCAAAATGAAACCATTACTTTTTATTAATTAAAATTACATCACTTTTATATAGTACTTTGTACATTACAAAAGCAGATGCCCAAATACAATGTTATTTTAGTGCCATTTGAATAATGGAAACATAAATTATGGTACATCGGTGAACTAAATTATCTCCGACTAGGTTCTACAAGACATAAAACCCCATTATAAATATCATACCTATATTATATATTTATAACCTGGGGGAATAAATATAAAATAAGGGAGATTAGATGCTCAGTGAGGGTAAATATAGGAGATATTTAATCATAAACATGAGCATGAGGGTATGGAACATGATCATTACATTATAAGATTATACCCTACATATCATAAACAAGAATAATGGCCTAAAGGTTAGCTGTTCATAAGTCATGAATCATAATGAAATCAAGAGGATAATCCATGAAAGAATAACGTAAGAGTAAAACAAAGAAATCATGGCAGACACATAAGCATATAAAAATGATTTCCATATTAGTAAGGGAATCAATATCAATGTTATCTTAGTAGTATGGGTTCACTAACCCTACGATATAGGTAGTCATGGTTCACTAACATGTCCATATTAATAGTATGTTTTATCTCCCCATATGATCTTGGTAGTCATAGTTCACTCCCATATCGTCATAGTTGTCAAGGTTCAATCCCAATACCAGATCAGTCTATATCATGATATATAAAACTTTACCAAATTAATTAGAGGGAGATATAGGTCTCACCCATCACATAATAAATCTATTCATACATTTTCAAAAAGATAATAAAATTTTAATCTTACCCCGAACCATAAAATGAGATGTGTAGCACTCCAAACACTTTATTGTATGTTTCTTTTAAATACATTCGAGTCATACCATATATTTCATAATGCATTGAGGTTATTTGAAACAAACACTTGGTTAATTAGGGGATAGTCATAGCCTAGACATTGAACATAAATTTTCCACTTATGTGTTTTGAATTTTGAAAATCTAACAGACATGGTTGTGTTTAGGATGATAATTAGAATCTGATGAAATTAACCTAATTTTTGGTGAATAGTAACTTACCATTATGAATAGTAACCTAACATAATGAATAGTAACATACCCTTATGAATATTAATATGAATCTTATGAATGGTATCCACACCCATGAATGTATAAATAAATTTAGGCCACTTAAAAATGAAGATGAATAATTTAAGTGTTTATATTTTTCGATTAAAAAATGATTTTAATTTAATATTAAAATAATCATAATTAGAAACTTATGTTTGAAAAATAGATATCATTTTTGGATTCTACACATCAATAAATGTTTAGGGTGATTTTTTGGGATTTTTCTGAAATATTTGAATTTTTGTAGAATAGTAAAATACATTAATTTACCATATAAATACATTTTAATTTTAATTAACTATTCCTAGAATAATGGGGGATGTAAGAACCCAAATATAGAACTCACATGAATATATTAAAATTCTTGGTCATGGAATACTCACTATTTTTTGTCTTGAGAGGAAATATTAAATTAATGATTATAATATTAAGAAAACTCTTCTCCTCTACACTATAAAACCCATCATTACTCCTTCTCTTCACACCTCTCAAGCCTTGTAAATTGCCAATATTCTGCCCAAATCTGTCCCCAGGATCCTCCCCCACGTCCAGAAGCCCTTATCCTCATTAAATTACCAAATCCTCCCCTCTTAAGAGGTTGTCAAAGGAGGAAGTCTCAAGAGGTAAATTCCTCTTTCTAATTCCTTCTTTTCTTTTTAAGTTCATGTATTTTTCTTTCTTTCCTCACCTCCCATCACACAAATAGTATGATAAATCTAGTAACATACATGAAATTGAATGTTTTTATTATAATTGGATATTCCATTATCTTCTTTCATTTCCCCACCTATTATTTGAATGAAATGAAAGCACCATCCAAGATGTGTCAATTTATCACACTCAAGGAAGACGAGTTTTCAATTTGTATTACAGTATTCAGGAATAGTAATGATTCCTTTTCAATGTTGAAACAGATAACAATATATGAATTTTATCTTTTTTTATGTTCTTTAATCCTTACACATTCATAATATGGAAAAATAATACAAAACAAGTTCACTATGCACAAAACCGCTTAGCCAAATCTAGGTGTTTATCATTAAGTAATCGAATGAGTAATCCTCATGGTATATATCCAGAATCATTATAAGATAATTTATATCTCTTTAATGTCACTGATATTATATATTAACAATTATTAAAATTTATCACCATTTCAAACTAACTTCCCTTCAGGAATTCATGTAAACGGATCATGAAAACTAAAGAAGAAAACTATACCAAAACAATAAAAATGAATCTCTTAAACACATAAAAAATTCCATTAATGAACTTATAAAGGTTATACCATATCGATTAAATGTTTATGCGGTTCTGGATTTATTAATTAATGGATCTAAATTTTATTATTCAGGTCCTTAAGAACAAACAAGAACACCTTCGAGCGTAAGGTAAGGGATTGCTTTACTCAATTTTCATTCATTGAGTTAAGTTTCTATTTAATTGGTTAAATTGTTCCATGAATATGGGTCAATGAACTATTATTGTTTTATAATATATATCCACTTATATGTTTTGGATTTTTATTTTTCACACAGAAATATTTCATTGATTTTCCCCCAATCTAATGATACGTTCATGGTAAGGGATCATATGTCTCACTTTGGTTCAAGAATCTCTCCTATGTTGTGATCTTTTATTATTAATACATAATGATGGGGTATGTTTTCAAAACATCCCCATACATCCCTTATTATATATAAATAATGGGATACTACTTTACCTCTCATTAATCCCTCCCGAGAACACTCATTACCATACCGAAATGTTTGTAAGTGGTTTTCTCATATCACTTTCAAATCAACAGGATTTCCATTTTTCACCTCTTATTTCTTATATGTGTTATAGTTATACTGAAATTTTATATATATTATCATTATTCTCTTTATATTCATTTTCTTTTATGATTTATTTGGTGTTTATTAATTTTTTTCATACGACTAAATTGATTACAACATATTATTGAGATTTGTCTCTATTTTCACTTCATTGTGACTTTCTTAGTATTGCGCACATACTATTTATTATGTGTTGTACCTAATACCCATTTTAGATCACATTTCAATTGAAATTATATTCCATATAAATTTCCATATTCTTGTATCATGGATACGATCATTGTCAAAGCCGTATACCATTTTACATAGGGTAATTATTTTGAACTCTATTTTGAATGTGGAAGTATTGATGAATATGTATCCTCTATTCTATATGGATAATGTAAAGAGATATTGGTATTGTGTTGAATCCCTCTATAGGGAATTACTTGTACATTCAGTGGAATGTGGGGCCCACTTCATCCCCTAGATGCATCGGTAGGTTTTATGGGACCAATCAGTTTGGCAACAAACCCTTTGAGTTTGTTTCCAAAAATCAGACGGGTTTCTACCCACAGAACAAAACCGTTTTTATTGGTATTATGGTATCATGTTCCAGATACATGATATCTAGTTAATAATCATTCTCTTTATTCATTACCAATTATTACTATCCCTGAGGTTTTCACTATGAAAAAATCTATAGATGTAGTTTCATTCTCAGTTTATTAATGGTGTATGTTTTTCATTTATTCACCATGACATATTGATTATGTCAAAAATTTTACAATTTACTTATTATTGATTCATGATTCCTCCATTTTTAACCCTTACTGATAATTTGTTCTCACCCCTTTCATTTTTTCCCTTCAATAGGTTATGAAGAGGATAATATTTATTGAGTTTTGTGGATTCAGTTCTTAGTTTTTGTTATGTATTTTATTTTGTAACCATTACCAATTAAAATTCAGTTTCATCTATGTATATAGTTTATTCAAGACTACTAAACTAGTCTTTCTGTAGGTATTTCATTCTTTATAACTATGTCAATATAAAAAGTATTTCACTAGCTCTGGTCTAGAGGGTTCGGGGTGTTACAGTTGGTATCATAGGATGTTTAGTAGAGATCTTGGAAACTAGATTAGAAAATATAGATTAGGGAACAAATACCTAAGTTAGTATTTGAGGATAATCATAAAATAACGTCTTGGTATTTTGGTAAGTAAAAAATTTTGTGAATCTTTCTAGAAAATACATCCATGTCTGGATACGAGCAGGTAGTGGTGGCTTTGTCACAGATGTACCTAAGAGTTAAAGCTCCGACAAGGAGTTTTGGTTTTTACATGTGGTATCCTAGAACACAAAAATGGGCCTTGTTGCACTCTTGGTTACGACACTCCTGGGGGATATTCTTAGGATAATTCATATTTTCTTTAGAATCCATTATGAATGATTGAAATGTAAATTTTTCCTTAGAGAAACCCTTTATATTAGATTAGCTATGAAAATGATTTCAATTTTTTCTAAGTACATTTCTAGTTGAGATTATAAATTATGATTCATAACCGAACCTAGTGTATGCCATTATTTAGAAATGGCTCCTAATGGGAGAAGGGGAATCAATACTCGTGGAAAATGTAGGCATTTCCCCACTAATCAAGTCAACACAGTCAATGTTAGAGAAGATCAGATTATGACCATATTGGGACAACATACATAATTTGTTATGAATAACCATGATACACTAGTGTTGGATAGTTTCATTCACTAGAAGCCCCCATATTTTAGTGGGACTTATAATCTTATGGTAACTGAGTAGTGGATCAATTCAAATGAAAATATATTCATGGCATTTAGATGAAATGATAATGAGAAGGTACTCTTGGTAGTATATTATCTCAAGGGTGATGCTGATCAATGGTGGTTGTTGATCAGAATACCATGGAAGAAGAAGAAAGATAATATATGGAATGGAGGACTTTTAAGGAAATATTTTTTTGAATAATATTTCCCTCATGAGCAATGAAATGAAATCAAGAGGAAATTATTTGGCTTAAAACAAAGAGAAGAAGAAAATATTGTAGAGTATGAGGCTACCTTCACAAGGTTATCCATGTATTCCATTCATTACACACATTAATTGGCATAAAAAATTGATCATTTCATTGAAGGTCTTAATCCATGTCTTTGAAGGGAACGGCCTTCTCAGGAATTTTCATCATATGTTGAAATTTTACCAAGTGAAATCAAAACAAAGAAATAATTTTCTAGATCAAATTTTTTCAATGGAAACCAATATATGAATTAGTACTCTGATAACCAAGGAAAAGTTTATTCACCAAATAAGAACAAGGGAATGAAGAAATTCCCATTATGTGAGAACTGTGGAAAGAATCATCTCCGGAAATGCTTAAAATGAATGGGAGTCTGCTATAAGTGCAGGGAAAATGGTCATTGATCTGATGAATGAAAAGTGAAGATACAATTATATGATATTCAATACTACAATGGTAGGGATATGAGACACTATCAAAATGAGTTTCCTAAGCACCAAGGAAACATTCCTTATAAAAGGCCACAAGAGAAAGGGAAATCTTATGCGATTACAACTACAGAGGTTGAATTCCCTAATGATGTGGTGGAAGGTACATTAATTATTTTCTCAAACTTAGCCAACACTTTATTTGATTCTGGATCATCACATTCATTTATATCTTACCAGTTTTCCATGAAAATTAAACATGTACAATTTGATTTAATAAAGGAGATGTTAGTGAAAAATCATTGGGGATATATCTTTGCATCAAAGGCATGTTGATTATTCACCTTCTGAACGCACAAACATGCTTTAGTAGCTAAACTTATCATCATACCAATGAATTATTTTGATATAATTCTCGGTATGAATTGGCTGTCAAATTATGATGCAATTATTTATTGCAAGAAGAAGAAAGTCACAATTTTTCAAAATGGTGTCGAATCCCTTATCTTTAGAGCAGAAACCTCACCATCTGATTCATATCTATATACACCCCTAGTAGCTCTACTGAATGCTATTCTTGGAGAGGAAGAGAACCCAATATCTATGGGTAAGGAAAGAATTATTTAAATTGAGGATGTGAATATAGTGTATGAGTACATTGATGTATTTCCATAGGATTTTCTTGGAAATCCTCCAGAGCAAGAAGTTGAGTTCTCTATCAATTTAATTCCTATGGAAATACCTACATCAAATAATCCCTATAGAATAAACAATGTGGTGTTAGTGGAGCTAAAGAAACAACTAGTGGAATTTACTGACAAAGGATTTATTCGACCTAGTGTTTCTACCATGGGGATCCACTGTCCACTTTTTCAATAAGATGGATGGATCCATGAGGCTATGCATTAATTGCAGAGAAATCAATGCTATTACAATAAATAATAAGTATCATATACCACTATTTGATGATTTATTTGATCAAATTACTAGAGAAAAATACTTTTCGAAGATTCTCATTCGATCTGGATATCATTAGCTACATGTGAGAAATGAAGATATTATAAAGACAACGTTTCGAACCAGGTATGTGCATTACGAGTTTAAAGTGATGCCTTATGGAATGACTAATGCACCATCTATTTTGATGGATTTAATGAATATAGTTTTAAAGTAATATCTTTATAACATTATTGGGGAATTCATCTATGATATACAGGTATACTAAAAAATCTATGGAGAACATGAGAATCACTTGCATAATATTATGATAACTGTTAAAAAAAGAATTATATGGGAAGTTTAGAAAGTGCGAATTATATCTACAATAAATTTCTTTTCTTGGACATAGTATCTCTAAGGATGGAATATTAGTTGTTCCGGTGAAGACAAAGGAAATCCAAGAATCACCCATGCCAATAAACATAATCTAGGAATTCAGTTTTATTGGCTTAGCAGGTTACTATTGGCGTTTCATTCAGAATTTCACCCAACTGGAAAACCCGCTAACCAAGATAACACATAAAGGGGTTATGTTTGTATGGATGAAATAATGTACATAATGATTTTAACAATTGAAATGAAGACTGGTCAATGCTCTAATTTTGACTCTTCATCTTGAAGTGATGGATTTTTAATATACAGTGATGCATCAAATAATGGATTGGGTTGCATCCTTATACAAAATGATAATGTTATTTCTTATGTATCAAGACAGTTTAAGACTAATGAGAAAAATTATCCAATTCATGATCTTGAGTTAGCATCCATAATCTTTGCTATTATAATATGGACACATTATCCCTATGGAGAAAGATGTGAGATTTATATAGACCACAAGTGTTTGAAATACATTTTCACACAAAAATAACTCAACATGAGGCAAAAGGGAAGGATTGAGTTACTCAATATTATGATTTTTCAATACAATACCACCTAGGAATGGAAAATACGATGGCAGATGCATTATGAAGAAAATATCATGGTCTCCTAACCCAAATGAGGATTGAAAGAGATCATATTTTCATGTATCTAATAAATATGGATATGGGGATTGTTAAGGAAGGGGAAATGTCTTTCTTCTTTAAAATGATTGTTAAACCATATTTATTATAGAAGATAAAAATATCTCAATCTGATGATGAGAAATTGCACAAGAAAATTATTTCTGTCAAGGATGGGAGATTGGTGGACTTCATGTATGAAGAAGGGGTTCTGAAATTTGGGAAGAGGTTATGCGTTCCACCAGTACCTGTGCTAAAAAAGGGAAATATTTGATGATGTTCATAGCTCAAATTTCTCTATAAATCTAGGTAACATAAAGATGTATAAATATCTGAAGGATTATTTTTGGTGGGATAATATGAAGCGGGAAATTGCTGAGTACGTTTCACGGTGTCTAGTTTTCAAACAAGTGAAGGTAGAGAGACAACATCGTAGAGGATTGATGTAATCTATACCTATTCCTATGTGGAACTGGGATAACATTATGATGGATTTTTTCACCGGACTGTCAAGGACACCTATAAGGAATGATGCAATAGGGGTAATTATTGAACGTCTCACAAAAACAACACATTTCCTTCCTAAAAGAGAGGATTTACCACTTGAGAAGTTGGGAAGAATTTATATTAATGATGTTTTATGACTTCATGGTAAACCTCTATCGACTGTGTCTGATCGGGATCCCTGGTTTACAGCAATATTCTGGAAAAGTATCCAGAAGGCTTTGAATACTGAGCTTCGTATGAGTACTACTTATCACCCCCAAATGGACAGACAGTCTGAAAGGACTATTCAAACTTTTGAAGACATGTTGAGATCATTCTCTATTGGCTTCCAAGGTATGTAGGATCAATACTTTCCTTTGGTGTATTTTTACTAAAATAATAGTTTCCATTATAGTATTTAAAAGGCCTCGTATGAAGCATTATAAGGAAAGAGAAGTCGAACTCGAACTTGTTGGTGTAAGTTGGTGAGAGGAAACTTATTACCCTGGAACGTAT
This sequence comes from Viscum album, assembly GCA_963277665.1. NCBI lineage: Eukaryota > Viridiplantae > Streptophyta > Magnoliopsida > Santalales > Viscaceae > Viscum > Viscum album. The sequence goes on from OY728161.1 coordinate 115,485,014, forward strand.
TGAAGATACCATTACAAAGGTGAAGACAATACAATTCCTTGTTAAAGAAGACCAAAGTAGGAAGAAGAGTTATGTTGAAAACCAGAGAAATGATTGAAAATTCCAAGTGGGAGATCATATCATTCTCAAAGTATCTCTATGGAAGGGTGTCTTATGGTTCAGTAAGAAAGGGAAACTGAGACCAGGGTACATCAGACCTTTTTAAATTCCGGAAAGAATAGGAGATGTATCATACCTTTTATAAATTCTTCCAAGTCACTCCAAAGTTCATGATGTGTTCCATGTGTCATTTTTAATGAAATATATTCCAGACCCAACGCATGTACCCACTTATGATGAAATTGAACTGGAACGTGATTTGTCATTTTGTGAAGAGCCTATCGGAATACTTGACACAATGGAACATGTTTTTGAGAAATAATAAAACTCATTTAGTTAAGGTTCTTTGGAAAAAGTAGAATATGGAAGAAGCATCATGGGTACATGAAGATGTTATGAAGAAGAACCACCCACATCATTTTGGTGGGCTTTATAAATGAAAAATTTCAAGGATAAAATTTTCGAAGGAGGGAATAATGTTGCACCCTAGACATTTTATGGTATATTTATCTTAAATAAATTCAATTAATATCCTATATTTCATAAAGCACTGAATATATTTGAAACAACACTTTTTTATTTAAGATATGGTCATAGCCTCTCCATTGAACTAAAATTTTCCACTTGTGTATTTGGAATTTTGAAAATATAACATACATGGTTGTGTTTAGGATGATATTTAGAGTCTAATTGAATTAATTTATTTTTTTTGTGAATAGTAAAAAATATTTATAAATTGTAAACTACCCTAATTAATAGTTAATTACTCTTAGGAATAGTAATACAACTCTTATAAATTGTATCCCCACCCATGAATGTATAAATAAATTTAGTCACCTTGAAGATGAAGATGAATAATTTAAGTGTTTATATTTTTCGATTAAATTATTATTTTAAATAGATATCAAAATAATCTTATTTTGAAAACTATTTTTGGAAAATGGACTTCATTTTTGAATTCTATATGTTTGAAAAAGGTTTGGGTAAATTTTTGGGATTTTTCTGAAATACTTTATTTTTTTGTGAATAGTAAAATACAATAATTTACTATATAAATACATTATAATTTATATTAAATAATCCTAGCATCAGGAGTGATGTAAGAACCCAAATATAAAACTAACATGCACGTATTACTATTCCCGGTCATGTAATACTAACTATTTCTTGCCTTTAGAGGAAACAATAAATTAATGATTATAATATTAAGAAAACTTTTCTCCCCTCCACTATAACCCCCCCTCACTCCCTCTTATCATCACTCTTCTCATGGATTGTGACTTGAAAATATTATGTCCAAATATCTCCCCAAGATCATCCCCCACATCCAAAATCTCCTAGCCTCTTTAAAATACCAAAACCTCTCCCCTTATGTGGTTCCCAAAGGAGGAAGTCTCAAGAGGTAAATCCCCCTTTCCAATTCCTTCTTTTCTTTTAAGTTCTTGTATTTTTGTTACTTTCCTCACCTCCCTTCACCCAATTATTATGATAAATCTCGTAACATACATGTACTGGAATGATTTTATTCTAATGGTATATTTCATTATCCTCTCTCCTTTCCCCACCTTTTATTTGAATGAAATGAAATCACCGTCTGAGATGTGTCAATTTATCACAGTCAAGGAAGATAGGTTTTCAATTTGCATTACAATTTTCTATACTTGTCATGAATCCTTTTAAATAGTTGAACCAGATCATAATATATTTATTTTATCTTTTTTAATGTTTTATAATCCATACACATTCATAATATGTAATAATAATACAAAACAAGTTCATTATACACAAAACCGCTAAGACGAATCCATACGTTTATCATTAACTCATCGAATGAGTCATCCTCATGGTATATAACCAGAATCATTATAAGATAATTTATATATATGTAATTTCACTAATATTATATATTAAAAATTCTGTATACTTAACCACATTTCAAATGATCTTCTCTTCAAGAATTCAAGAAAACAGATCATGAAAACCAAAGAAGAAAACGATACCAAAACAATAAAATTGAATCTCATAAACATATCCAAAGAGACATTAATGACCTTAATAAGGTTATAACATATCAATTAACTATTTATGTGGTTCTGTAATTACTAATTAGTGAAGATAAATTTGATTATTCATGTCGTTAATAACAAACAAAAACACATTCGAGCGTAAGGTAAGATATTGCTTAACATAATTTTCATTATTTGAGTTAAACATATATTACATTGGTTACATTGTTCCAATAATATGTTTTAATGGACTATTATTGTTTTATAATATATATCCACATATGTGTTTTGGATTTTTATTAGTCACACATAAATATTTCATTGATTTGTCCTTAATCTAATGATACATTCTTGGTAAGGGATCCTCTCTCTCACTTTTGTTCAAGAATATCCCCTATGGTTTGCTCTTTTATTATTAATAAATAATGATGGGGAATGTTTTATAACCTTCCCCATAACGCTCTTATGCTATATAAATAATTGGATACCCCTTTACCTCTCATTAATCCCTCTCAAAAACACTTGTTACCACGCCGAAATGTTGGTAAGGGGTTTTCTCATCTAACTTTCAAATCTGTGGGATTTCCATTGTTCACCTATTATTTCTTATATGTGGTATATATTTACTTAAATTTGGAATATATTATCATTATTATCTTTATATTTATGGTATTGTGTGATTAATTTGGTGGTTATTAACTTTTGGTCATATGACTCAATTGATTACAACATGGTAACAAGCTTTGTCTCTATTTTCACTTCATTGTGACTTTCTTAGTATTGTGCACCTACTCTTTCTTATGTGGTGTACCTACTACCCATTTTAGAACAATTTTCATTTTAAATATTATTCCATTTAAATTTCCATATTCTCATTCATGGATATGATTATTTTCTAAGCCTTATACCATTTTACAGACGATATTTTTTTAATGTTGTTTTGACGGTGGAATTATTGATGAATATGTATCCTCTGTTCTATTTGGATAATGTATAGGAATATTGATATTGTGTTTAATATATGTATAAATACTTCTTTGTACATTAAGTGGCAGGAGGGCCCCGCTACATCCCCTCGATGCATCGGTAGGTCTCATGAGACAAATCAGTTTAGCAACAAACACTTCGAGTTTGTTTCCAAAAATCAGACAGGTTTCTACCCACAGAACTAAACCGTTTTTAACGGTATTATGGTATGATGTGCCAGATACATGATGTCCAATTAATAATAATTCTCTTTATTCATTACCTTTTATTAACATCTATGAGGTTTTCACAATGAAAAAAAATCTATGGATGTAGTTTCATTCTCAGTTTATTAATGGTGTGAGTTATTCACTTATTCACCATGCCATGTTGACTATGCAAAAGTTTTTATAATTTAGTTATTATTGATTCATTATTACTCCTTTTGTAACCCTTAATGATCATTTTATCTCACCCATTTCATTTTATTACCTTGAACATGTTATGAATAGGAGACTTTTTATTGAGTTTTGTGGATGCATTTCTTAGTTTTTGTTATGTATTGTATTTTGTAACCTTTTCCAATGTAATTTGAGTTACATCTATGTATCTAGATTCTTACATAATACTAAACTGATCATTCCAATGTGATTCCATTCCGTATAACTATTCCAATATAACAAGTAATGCATCAACTTTGGTCTAGTGGTGTTGTGGTGTTACAAGACTGGATTCATAAACATCCTATCATAAACCATGTAATGAAATGAATGTCATAAACATTTAATCATATCTTAATCTATGAAAAAATGGGTTTTATAATCATTTTATCAAAGCCTATCCCATGAAAAGATGTGGGTTTCATAAGAATATAACTCATGAAAGAGAAATGGGTTTCATATACATATAACATGTGAAATATAAATGGGTTTCATAAATATCGTCCCATCAAAACATAAACAATTCATAGAAAGAATATGAATGGAACACTTAGTAAATTTTGTATAAATTCATGAGTAACACCCATGGTTTTCATCATAGATGGAAAATAATTTGTAAAGATCCTTTTAAAAACTATTCCTCAAGAAAATATCCTTTCTTCTTTAAAGAAATTTCCTTTAAAACATAAATCCTTTTGAAATACTTTTGATTTCAAAACATAACTTGAAAACATGAAATTATCTGGGAATGTTTTTCACATGAAAAAATATAAAATAATGTTGTGTTTTTTTAAATACATTTCATTGAAAATAAATAGTGAAAAGATGTTTTGAAAAAATTTCTTTGAAAATACTTTTTAATATTAAAAAGGAATCCTAGAAATCATAAAAAAATTAAAATCATTCTTCCTTGAAAATGTAAATAAACGACGTTTTTTTAAATCAAATTTCATTGAAAATTTATAAAATAATATTGAAAATAATTCCTAAACCATTTGTCATATAAAATAATATTGAAAATATTTTTTTTAAAAAAAATTATTTAAAACTCATAAAAGAACTTGAAAGTATATAATATTTTTCAAAACCATTTTAATTGAAAAATAATATTAAGAAAATAAATTCCATAATTTTATGAAAAAAATTTATTTTAAAAAACTAAATTTTAATATTTTATTGGAAGATTTTATGGAATGGTGGTTATGAAAGTTGGTAAATTCATAGCCACCAAACATTCCTTTTTCACTGTAAAAAGATTAGAAAAGTGCCTCGATCGGAAAACAACATGAAGATTCCATTTAGAAAACACTTTTAAATAAAATGGTAATAAAAGTGGAAAACATTCTTTTAAATATAATTAAATGAATAATATAATACTTTTAAAATACTTTTTTAGAAAATAGGGATTTGGAGGTATACAGATTTTTGGCCGAAGAGATTGGTAAAGAAGAACTTCATTAAAAAAATCTTGATCATCGTAAGTACCAAAGTGCAGAAAAAATGGTACCATTACATGGATATAAAATTAATAACCAGAGGTTAAGAAAACTAATGAGTTCTATGGAAGTATTTATCATAAGATTTTGTTAATGGGATATTAATCATAATCATTCTTGATAAACGATGAGATTGTAGCTATAAAGTCTTACCAATTTGGAAATTTTGAATCATAATAAAATTATGAGAATATATTTACATGAAGATAAATATATCATGAAAATAATAAGATTCATGATATACCCTTAAAATATAAATATATACATCTCTTGAAAAAATATAGGTGCATAACACTAAAGGTGTCTCAAAGAAGGAAAATTGAGAAAAAAATACTTTACTGACATGGTGTCTTTTGAGGCATAAACTCCTTGCAATAAATATAACTAAAAATAAGTGTAAATACCAATAAATTTATGTATATTAATCATATAATACATTCATGGATAGTTTTCACACCACAAAAAAATAAATGAGTTGGGAATAAGGCATGTATCTCACTGAAATAAAAACGTGAGATGAAATTATCTTACCCTGGGTCTTGTATTTAATCATATTCATATAATACACCTATATAATAAGTATAATTTTACTATACATTTATAAAATAACCATATTCATATATATAATACCATATAATATATTATTATGACCTTCCTTTACCTATTTGTTAACAATTGCATGATAATGTAATGTTTCGGGGAATAACCTTTTTTGTTTATCATACGTGTTTTGAACTGTGTTTCTTTATCCTCTTACATAAATAATTATTTTTATATTAAAAAACTATAAAAAATTATTTATAAATAATATATATTTAATATATAAACATTTATAATAATCTATAAAAGAGAGATATTTGAAATGTAAAACACCGTTCAAGGAGATGGTAGGTAGTACATACGCATGAACATTGCTTCCATTTTCTAGGAATTTTGAATGAAAGAAAGTAAATGAAATATATATATAAATAAATATATATATTATTAACATAGAATTATTATTTCATATATATCATATAATTTTACTAAACAAATCCTTAATACATTACATATAAAGTGTGAATGACACACATCTCTTTGAAGAAGTTGTAGACCACACTTCCACAAATGATATTAGCATATTTTTAAAAAATAAGAATGATGAAGGTATGATATATATAATAAATAAAAAATATAAATACATCATAAATATAATTTAAAAATATCCTGACCAACATAATTCCAAATCATAATAGGTATTAATGGTTAAATGAAGAACTTTGTATTGGGAGGCAATAGTTCGATGTACACATTAACTATAAGTTCAATACCCATTATATGGAATTGTGTGTAAGTGAAGGTGATAACCATGGAAAAAAATCCCATTATATTGTGGAAACATATTATGTTATTTTTTATGGAATATTAAGAATTTATGTTGTGGATAATGAATATAAATGAAAGGAGCTTCAGGAATGATGTTACATCTTCTTTGGGTATCTCTTTCTGGTTTGCACCAAAGGGATTCCTTGATTGTATTTATACCCATAAGGATTTTTCAAAGGGGAATAAAGGGATTTTTTGATTTGAACTAGGTAAATATTGGACAATCCTATGTGGTTTGATAGGTGTGAATATGGGGGGAGAGTTGGTGGCCTTTTATAGTGATGGGAGGGGACATACTTGGATTTCTCGAAAATAAGTTCGTTTTAGCCATGTTCATACATGAAATAAGTCATAAAAATATAAAAACTAAATAATGGTATGTATAAGGTCGAAATATTTCCATAAAATTGGTTTTAGAATATTGGATAGGTCATTTGAGCCCATAAGATTAAGGTTTAGTCCTTTGTTAAGGTTAATCTTACCTTAATAACTGTAACTAATTTAAATCAAATTCACTAATATTTTTGTTCAAAAAATATGTTAATATAATTAGACTAAAGATATTATGTTTATTAAAAAATTTATGTTCTTTTTTAGGAATTCAATTCACATAAGAGGAAAAATTATATTTATTTCGAATTTCAAAGATGTGCGTAGAAATTGTATTTTTAAAGTGAGAATGTTAAAAATTTCATTAAGATTTTTATCTAAATTCAACATAAAAATGATTAAAATGACCAAAATTGGATTAATGTATTTATATTTTTATATTTTGAATTTAAAACCTAATTTAAATATAATTTAACTATATAAATAAATTAGACAAAAAAGTGGTTTTCAATTTAATTTCAGTATTTTTCACTATTCCCAAAAAATGAAGTTTCTCATAAAAAGCTCAAAATTCAACATAAGTTAATTCTAACACTTTGATTTCCAAAATGATTTTTATTTTATAAAAATTAATTTATAAATGTTTATAAAATTACTTTTATTATTGTTCACAGAAGTATAAATATCACAACTTGTCCCCTAGAACCCGTATCCGGACAACCCCAAGCCCACCTCCCATAGGCCAATGGTTGTTGACTAGTGTTGTGTATTAATATCCCACAAATGGGAGGCAATTCACAAAGAAAATTAACACATGCACCAAACTCAAAGAAAAAGTTTATGAAAAGTAAGAACAATAAGTAAAGAAAATACATGCATACCACTAAAACCCATCAAAAGTGTAGAACCTAAAGCAAAGAAGAAAAGTACAAATGTGCCAGAATATAGGCCCAAAAAAAGAATGAGTTCTTAAAACAAGTAATGAAGATTTTATATAGAAATCCCCACTTGATCCAACTCCATGGTATAATAGTGGACTACTTTCTGCAATCCACCATAACACACCTTGGTCTGTCTAATCACACTAGTCCCCACCTGGTCCTCGTCTTCCTGGAACACCATCATAGATTGGACCGTAGACATGACATGTTTGGGAAAATACTATGTGGAGGTGAGTAAAACAATACTTCATAGGTAACCGTGAAACAAAAATGAAAAATACCACAAAAGAAACACCACTAAGAAGAAATAGTTTTCTGAACATATGTATATGAAAATAAATTATTTAAAAAGGAGATCTAGCTATACTGTGAAATGATTTCACGACATATGGTCTCATCCACTTCCAGCCATATAGTTCCACATGTAGAATGCTCAATTCGAGGATGCCACACTCCCCGAGCTATATAATAGTGATCATGTAGAAAAAATCTACCAAATGTATTTGAGATAACATTAGGTCTCCATACATCATGAAGTTCACTGATACATCCTTTATCGCTTAGATAAGTAATCTTGATATCACATTCAATTCATGATTACAAGATTCTTCTTAAGCTATAATCATTCTAGGAGAACTCACTCCTCGATCTACGAAAACATCGGAGACTCTCACAATGAGGTCCTGTTAATTTGGGCCCCGGCCATAGATAAAACACTATGAACTACCTGAAACACCCTGATTATTTCATGTCACTAAGAAAAGAATGTGATTTCGATACATGAATAGGGGTACTATGACTAGGGATCACTGGGGGTCATCCTGGCCCTACTAGAAACATCATCTATGATTGGGGATAAGTTTCTGTGTAAATATTGGTCACACTTATTCAACAAAACCTATCTATGGTACAACAAATATAAGCAAGGAATGACCATGACCTTCAATTCAATACATGCTTCAGCCCGCTGAGTCACTGCCGAAGATGGGATGAGACAACACAATTCTGAATACGGGTCATTCTATATGATAGGAATGATATCCTTTATCAAGAATGTATAGATAATACCAATGGTACGATCTCAATATCTATTATCACCATATATGATGGAATCAGTATCTTGCATTGATCCCTCAAAGGAATGATATAGATAATGCTATCGAACCCATATGATCTAACTAAAAACTCACCAATCCACTTCAAAAGGACTGGCCCATTTCGAGGGTCCTAATGCCTCAAACAACTCATCAAACAGACATACACTTTGAACATTTACAGAAATTTAGTCAAAAGGGCCTGGTGGGGTTTGGGTTCGACCCGACCCAACTCAGGGTCCACCAGCCCGACATGCTGAGTCCAACCCCACCCATTGGGTCTTCCTGACTTGGTAGTCCCAACCAACCCAAGATGGTCTGGACTCGTTATTCTTGTTCGGCCCATAATCTCTATCCCACCCCGCTCGAATGCGGGCCTGTCAGATAAATCTGGATGCAGCTGATGCCGTGTCCCCGCCAGGTCAACATTGACGACTATCAAGTTGGCTGCTCGTCATCCACATATTCTATGGGACAGTGTGCCAGTCATTCTGACATCGTTCCCAGTGACATTACTGGTCCGCACCACCACAGACCTCCCTCAAGTTTTTTCCTATCACCACCCACATCTATGCCGCACCGAGCCCCTCAATCTCCAGTCATCGAGACAGTAACCGCCTGGTGTTGGGTGGCCGCATCACTGCAAGCCGCCTCTAACGACACCCATTTTTCGAGATTTCAACATTGACCTACTACTCTGGTTTTTGAGACTGAGCCACCATTACGATCCTCGGGTCACAAATTCCTCTATCGTGGGATTTAAACCATTCCACGATCCATCTAAGTGTAATTTCGTTTGCACTGTGATTTGTTATACACCTCTTCAATCCATTTTCCACCATCATCATCACACATCTGTCATTTCCTTTCTATCCCTGATCTGCGTTATCATATCATTTCTCCACAAATTTGGAGTGTAATAATCATTTGATCGTGAATTTTTGAGTCACGGTCCAAACAAAGAATCCAACGATGCACGAAGAACAAATGGGGAAATATAATGAACCAACAAAAAGGAAAATAACTATATTGATGTTCATATCGATTGGTGTTCATTTCCATTATAAAATTTATTGAGAACCCACAATAGAGGTTAATCAAAATCAGATAAACAATCTACAATAAATCTTTCAAGGTAAAACCCAACCCACAATACGCATGACTGGTGGATTAATAGGTTGGTCGACAAAATCCATTTTTTTCATAGGGATAAAGAATAGGGAAATAAAACAGATTAAAACATACACCCTACCTGTATTTTGGATAATTCAAAGAATAAGATTCATTATTCATGGGGATCCATCCATTAGCTATCTAGATCCTTCATTTGTCATCATTTTCCAGTAGGTGGGTTCCACATCCTTCCTCAAGAAAACTCCTGGGTTTGGACGATAACCCTTGATTTCCAGAGAAATTTTCAATTAAAAATAAATCCCACATAGTGATTCCACATAACTTCAATTAAAATATTATTATATTATATTTTAATGACATTCACATACAAAAATTAACATTCACCCTCGACCTGCACTGGTTGAGGTTATGCCCCACATAAGAAAAGCACCATATTACATACTCAATGATGGTCTTGGATTTTCAATATGAGTTACCATTTATGAGTTATTAGGATTTTAAAATAAAATAATTTTATTTAATAATGTTATTTATGATTATATAAATTTTGGGTTTTTCCATAGAAGACTGGTGCTGACTAAAGTTAAGTCATGCCTAGGGTAAATCCACTTCTCTGAGATGAATGGTGTCCTTTGATTTCTGATTCGAGCACCCGTAAAGATTCTTTTCCAATTTTTTAGGAGAAAACCTGACACACACAATTTAAAAACATAACATTTTTTGATGGATCATTCTAGGCACACTGTCCATCATAATATTATGTTGTCTCAGCACCTGGTCTCATATCATTGCAAATATTTTTCTACAAATAGAATAAGGAAAATTCACATTATTACATTCTCATATACTTGAGGATTTACGTCACGAAATATCCAAACTCGGTCTACTCCAACAAAAGGTTAGAGTACATATCATGATTCTGAGCCTTCTGCTCTCCTGTTTTCTTCTTAAGATCCACATGCTACCTGAAGAAACAGACCAAGGGAAAATATCATTCACAAAGGATCCTCAATCTTCATTGGTAACTCAACCCATTCTACTCCAACATCAATCTCCAAATATCCCTAGATTATGATGTGAAATGGGTTATGCAAGAATCTTCTCAGCTGTGATAGGTGGAAGATGATGTGTTCCGGGTCATACTGTCGGGTAGAGATAAGTGGTATTCTACCTCACCTACTCTGCACAATACGAAAAATAGGTACTATTAATATTGGATTCAACTACCCACGCTGAAAAAATCTCCATAACCCTCATCGAGGTGAAATATAAAAGAAGACATGGTCTCTTTCCTCAAACTCAAATGTTTTCTTCTGTCTGTCTACATAAACATCAAATAGCTATGTGCATTATTTATCCAATCCTAGATGATCCACACATTCTATGAAATTGCTACTAGCAATCCCTTCAACATCTATTATATAAAGTGAGCATCGTGATCTGAAAAAATTGTCAATGAAACTTCATGGATTCAAACTATCTCCTACACATAGAGGCATATAAAGCCCTCTACTAAACTCCTTTCCTAGGTAGTTAGGAATAAGGATGACTAGATGAGTCAGTCAATGATCATCCAGATGGAATTATGTCTCCTAGATGTACATGGTAAACCCATCATGAATTACATTGGTATTCCTTCCCATTTTCTTCCTAATACCCCAAGAAAGAGATGAAGCAACCCTGAAAAGAAAAGGGCACTTGATGCAGCGAGTTGAAAAACCATGAAACCAATTCAAATAATTTTTTAGCTTTTATACCAAAAGGTAATCCCATATTCAACCCATTTCATCACCCACAATGTCGGCCTTCAAACCCACATGCATATATCGATGCGTCTCGCCACTCTAGGGGTCCACTTCTACAACTATGAATCCTTTGAAAATAATGTTGTGTTCCCCACCTTTCAAATATCTATTAGGGGTATTCGCTATAGAAAACTAAGCCCGTAAGGATTCACATTTGGTATCATAGAGTTGTGCCTCCCAGACTCAGTTTAAAAGTGGAGGGGTAACAACCAACGACTTGAGATAAGATACTCCATCTCAATTCATGAAGGATAACTACAAGGAGGCCCACCTATCTGATGCCTCATTCAGTAAATGATAACTGAAATTATACTGAGAACAACTTCTTCTTAGTTTATCTTCGTAGGATTATAGACCATCTCTAATTCACAATATTGGAGAAACTCATGGAATCTCCTTGTAAAACCCGAGACTTTTATGTTATATAAATCATCAAAGGGATATTTTTCTACACAACACTTGCTTGGCTTGCTTTACACGCAATCGTGACCTTCCTCGATAGCTTGCGTCGTACGCAATACCGAGTTTCACTAAACAACAATATGCTATTAAAACTAGCCGTTATGAATAGTAATAACCACTTTTTGAAATTTTATAAATTTTATTTTTCAAAATGGACTTCATTTTTGGACTCAGAATATCGAAATTAGCCTAGGGTGAAATTTTGGTATTTTTCTGAAAACTTTCAATTTTTGATGAATAGTGAAACCACTAAGTGGTAGGTTAAAAACTGAATTTTGCATAAAACTTAATTTTACCGCTTCTGTGAATGGAATTTCGAAAATCCGACAGACACGGTTGATATCAGTAAGTAAAATGTGGTTCAATGAGATAAAAATAATTTTTTGGTGAATAGTAACTTTTTACGATTTTTACCGCGGTTAATAGTAAATAGGGTAACTAAGGGTAAATATGATATTAATATTACCCTAACACATGTCCTAATTCTATTGGACAAGTTTAATTCGACCAAAAACAAACTTAGGAATAAAATATGACCATTTAGGCCCACTTGGATTAGATTAGGACATTTATTATTAATTTATTTAAAGAAGGGTTAAAATAGTTAAAATCACAATTTAATAAGTAAATCATTTTTAATATGGGGTTATACATAAGATAAATTCGACTATAAATATTCATTAGAAAGATAAAAATATTTCCTACATAATGGTATTTTATTTGTAATTTTTAGACATTAAATAATTTAATTTATTTATGACACAATGATGATGCAGTAATTATCTTGTTAATGAAATATTGACATAATTGATGTTATAAACACCAAAATAAATATAATTTAAGACTTTTTATGAATTACAATAATTTTCTAGGTTACTATGATATATTAATGTTGATTTAATCAACTTGGTTCGAACATATAATTCTGTTATGACTTTCACAAAAATTATATATCAAATAGTGTCAAAATTGACACAAAATAGTTTTTAAATAAAATATTATATTATTAATTGTTATTTTATTCCTAAAAATCTATGGTTCTTCCAAATGACTTAGATAAGGATATATATATTAATAATAAACAATTTGGGGTTCGTTTGGCATGTTATAGTAAGTGTATTAACCATATAGTGAAAGAAAACAAAAAGACACGGTAAAAGTTAAATTAATTAACTTAGAGTTAAATCTAATTGATAAGGTTAAAATAATACCCTAAACTTGTCTAAATCCTATTGGTTGATAGGATTTCGACCCATCCCCACTTTAGCTTCGAAATAAGACCCTTTGTAACCATTATAAACTGATTTTGACTTTAATATAAAATAATATTTTGAGATATTCCTAAGGTGCCCCTCTCCTCCCTTATAAAAGAGCACCTCCTCCCCCTCCTCCTCACACCAATTTGAGCACTCAAGCTCGGCAAAACCCTTCCATTTTCTCCTCTCCACTTCCCTAGAATAATCCTAGAGGTCATGGTCTTCTCCAAAGACCAATCTTAGTTCCTTAAGTGGAGGATTCAAAGAGGTGTTCCAAAGAAGAGGTAATATCCATTACCGATCTTTTCAATTTCTTTCTTCTTAAACATCTTCTTCTTTAGTTGTTTCATGATAAATTAATAACATCATTATTACTTACATACTGATATGTTATTATAAATATGAAACAACCCTAATTCACCTTCTATCCATCCTACGGAAAAATGAAATCACCGCGCGTGCGTACGTACGGAATACCGTCTCCACGCCGTGGTGTAATCTATTTTTCCACCATCACCTTACAAGGATGGGTATAATGGTGTAATGAGTAACTATATATGATTATTATTAAGTAATATTGATACTGAAATAATATATATATATACCCCAACACAATTCCACGATCATAGGAACGATATCATCACTCGTGCGTACGTACGGAATACCGTCTCCACGATGTGATGCGACTCGTTCTACATGATCTTCATTTCATAATGATTATATAAATGAATTGAATGAATGAATATGGTATATACTACACTAATACCATTCTGGAAATGAATTATCTATAACCTAAAGATATGAATAAGAATTTATTCAACAAAACACGCATAAGAACAAAAAGTTATAAAGAACCGAGTAACAAGTAACAATGAAATATTACTAACAAGAAGCTAATAATATGGCCATATATGATATCATATCAATATTTATGATTTTGGAATAAGTCAATAACATTATTTAAACCATTATACAGGAGCTTTGGACACGAACAAAGCAAATCGGACCTAAGGTAAGGGAAATATCACAATCTCATTTTTATCCGAGATTGTTTATTCGTATGTATTTACTGGGGTGTATTTTATCATCCACATCCATGTTTCATCAATATGTAATATTACTTCCATCCACCTACAATTTTTTAAATCCAATTTTACCCTTCGGTGAGTTTTTACTAAAGAATATGAAAGGAATCTTTTGTCATTTTTCGTACGAGGTACTTTTTGACTTTTCCGACAAAAGTACAAAGAATGTTTTTTTAACTTATACGGCATGAATGGATTTTTAAACATTATTTCCAAGAAGCTTCCTTTACAAGTTTTCAAGTTTATTTTTAATCAACTTCTTTTATTTTAAAGTTTTATGACATGTTATGAAAGGAAAAATGTTTTTGAAGAAGAAAGGATATTTTCCTCAAGAATGGAGTTCAAATGTTTTATCAAAATTATTTTCCATCTAAGATAATATAGGGTTCTGTTTTTATCCCTATTATTACATTGATTTGATTATGTTTTGAGGGAATTATTTTTATGAAGTCATTTACCTTATATGATTGGTTTTATGATGTCATGATGTTTCAAGAATCCCATTTTTGTTACATGTGTTATGCGATGATGTATGATTTATGATTATGTGGTACACATAAGAAAGGATTCATTATGAGATGGGTGGGACCTATATCTCCCTCCAATGCATTGGGTAATGATTTTATATCTCATGAGATAGACATGTATGGAACGGAAGGTTATTTCGGTTCAGTGATACAGGACTGAAACGAGGAGTGAACTCGGTTCAGAAAGGGACTTTGTCCACTAAGATAGTCTTGGCAATGAGTCATGACTAACAAGAAATGATTTTCCATGATTATGTGTGCATGCCACAAAGTTTCAAGTTTTATGTTATGATTATGGGGACCTCATTTTTACTTCTATGATTTATTCCATGTTAAGATATTATTATCTCTTTTGCAGGTTTTGATTTTCATAAAGATATGATATGATTTTTATTTCCTTTACTTGCCCTTGCTGAGCATTTGAGCTCACCCTTTTATGTTTTCTTTTCCCCAGGTCAGGAAGATTGATATTAAGTAGAATATGCTAAAAGGGACCCTAGATATGATGAAATAAATGGGAGACACTATAGAAGATTTATGAACCAGTTTTTTATGTTTCCCAGTTTCTAAAGACACTATACCTATACGGTCCTTTGTGGGTTTGTCATATGTTGTAATAAGTGTGCTTCAATTTCGATGTATTAACAATGTATGTAATGTATGGGTCGTTATTGTTGGTATCAGAGGAAAGGTATAGTCAACCTTTGGAAACTAGGATGTGAAAGCCTTAGTAAGAACCCTAAGGATAAGTCTAAGCATAGAACACAATCATAGAAATGGTCATGAATAACCTAAGATAAGACCATAAGCATGAAAATTTTATTCTTGAATTATGTGGTTTCCTATTATAATTAGTGTTGCTCACACTATTCTTCCTGGTTTTAGTCAATGGCTGGAACCCGAAGGAACCGTGTTAATGCGGAATGCGATGGGCAATGCAATGATTGTCCCCCTGAGCAACCAAACGATATGGGAGATGGAATGCAAAATCTTGTAGCCATGCTCACACAACTTTCTCAAGCTATGAATCATGCAGGATTTCCAAACGAACAAAGGAGGGAGCAACATTCTGTTGAATCCTTCATGAGGCAGCGTCCACCTTCTTTCAGCGGGTCTACTGATCCATTAGTTGCTGAACAATGGATTAGTACTACTGAAAAGATATTTTCAGTTCTTCAATGTTCTGAACATGATAAAGTCATCCTAGCAGTGTATCGTTTGGAAGGAGATGCTGATCAATGGTGGAATCTTGTTAAGAATACGAGGCAAAGGGATGAAATTGAGTCTATGGAATGGGACGAGTTCAAGAACTTATTTTTCAATAAGTACTTCCCTCGTATTCTCCGAACAAAGATGGAGAAAGAGTTTCTTGAACTGAAGCAAAGGGATGATGAATCTGTTGGTACCTATGAAGCAAATTTTACCAGACTTGCAAGGTACGCTTCTGGTATTATTATCCAACCTGAGAGTAAGATCGATCGATTCTTTAGTGGCTTAAAACCAAGTCTTCGAAGGGCATTAGCCATAACGGACTTCAATAGCTACGTGGAAATCGTTCGATGTGCTCTCAAAGTTGAGATGGAGATTGGAGTAACCCATCAGTCACATGGGTTTGATAAGAAGAGGAAGATGGAATTCAAAGAAAAATCTAAAGAGCACACGGAAAAGAAGATGAGCTTTTCCTTATGCTCAAAGTGTGGAAAGAAACATGGAGGGAGTTGTCTTAAAGGGACAAGTAAATGTTTTAAATGTGGAAAAGAAGGTCATCGGGCATTTGAATGCCGTGATAATGGGAAGAAGATGTCTAATGACGCAAACAAAGGAAGGGATATAAAAAATGAACCTACTACACTTCAATGTTTCAAGTGCAAGGAGATGGGGCATTATGCCAATCAATGCCCAAATCCAAGGGTTGATGATGATGGTCGACGTCAACAAACTCTTAAGGCTAAAGACAAAGGAAAGTCACATGCAATTTCTATCAGCGATGTGGAGTACGATAACGATGTGGTGAAAGGTACACTTACCATCCACTCTAAAGTAGCAAATGTTTTATTTGATTCTGGATCCACCCACTCTTTTATTTCTGAAAAATTTTCTAAGGGTATCACCGTATTACCTCAACAATTAGATGCTGAGTTAGCTGTGACAACACCTAATGGAACATCAATCGCATCAAAAGTTTATAATTCTTCTCCGATCGAAGTTTGTGGGAAAGTGCTTCCTGCAAATCTTGTGATCCTTCCTTTAGTGGAATATGATGTGATTCTTGGCATGGATTGGATTTCTCTACATGGAGCTCATATCGATTTCCAAAGAAGGGAAGTCACATTTTATATTCCAGATCAATCTACGATCGTCTATCAATGCAAGGATGAACATAACCTTCCAGTGGAAATTTCTTCCATCTTATGGGAATTGATTCCACTAAATTAAGGTTATTTATCTCAAATGGTTGGTGAGAAACTCACGATTAAGAATATGCCCATTGTACGGGAGTTTGATGATGTCTTTCCGGAGGAATTGCCGGGTCTTCCACCAAATCGTGAAGTTGAGTTTTCAATAGAACTCGTACCGGGTTCTTTGCCTATTTCAAAGACACCTTATAGAATGGCCCCAATTGAGTTGCAGGAATTGAAGAAGCAACTCCAAGAGAATCTTGATAAGGTATTCATACGCCCTAGTGCGTCACCTTGGGGAGCACCTGTTCTATTTGTTAAGAAGAAAGATGGATCAATGAGACTCTGCATTGATTATCGAGAACTTAACAAGATCACTATCAAGAACAAATATCCTCTCCCACGCATTGATGACTTATTTGACCAACTACGCGGAGCTCAATACTTTTCCAAGATTGATCTTCGTTCAGGGTATCATCAATTAAGGGTCAAAAGGGAGGATATACCAAAGACGGATTTCCGTACAAGGTATGGACACTATGAATTTATAGTGATGCCATTTGGTCTTACTAATGCCCCTGCTATCTTCATGGATCTAATGAATAGAGTCTTTAGAAACTATCTTGATCAATTTGTGGTAGTCTTTATAGACGATATTCTTGTCTATTCAAAGAGCAAGGAAGAGCATGAAGATCACTTGAGAATTATATTGAAGACCCTGAGAAAGGAGAATCTTTATGCCAAATTTACCAAGTGTGAATTTTGGCTTCAAAAAGTTTCATTTTTGGGTTATATAATCTCAAAAGAGGGGATATCTGTGGATCCAGCAAAAACAGAGGTTGTCGAAAGATGGTCAAGACCAACAACAGTAACTGAGATCCGAAGTTTTCTTGGTTTTCCTGGATATTATCGACGTTTTGTAAAAGATTTTTCACGATTATCTAATCCAATCACCAAGTTGACTCGGAAGGGAGTTAAGTTTGTCTGGGCAGAGGAATGTGAAGAGAATTTCAAGGAGTTAAAAAGAAGGTTATCCAGTGCACCTGTGCTCACACTGCCTTGTAGTGGAGAAATGTTTGTGATCTACAGTGATGCATCCAAGACGGGATTGGGGTGTGTTCTTATGCAAAATGATATGGTGATAGCTTATGCCTCACGACAGTTGAAAATCCATGAGAAAAATTACCCAACACATGATTTGGAGTTAGCTGCGGTAATCTTTGCATTAAAGATTTGGAGGCATTACCTTTATGGTGAAAGGTGTGATATTTATACTGATCATAAAAGTTTAATGTATATTTTCACACAAAAGGAGTTGAATATGCGTCAAAGAAGATGGTTGGAGATGATTAAGGATTATGACTGCTCAATCCATTACCACCCTGGGAAAGCAAACAAGGTGGCAGATGCATTAAGTCGACAAGACCATGCTAGTTTATCCATGATGAGGATCACAAAAGATCCAATATTTATGTATTTACAAAGGATGAATCTTGGAATTATAATGGAAGGGAAAAAATCTTATCTTTCTCAAATGAATGTTCAACCATCTATACATGTGAAGATTAAAGAGGCACAGAAAGAAGATGTCGAGTTACAAAAGAAGGTGAGAAATGTTCCTGAATTCAACCTTGATTGTGATGGGATAATAAAGTTCAGGAATCGGGTTTGCGTTCCTCCCATCCCCGAATTAAAGAATGAGCTGCTGGATGAGGCTCATAGTTCATCATTTTCTATTCATCCTGGAAGCACGAAGATGTATAGGGACCTGAAAGAGTACTTCTGGTGGGATGGGATGAAAAGAGATGTTGCTGAATATGTCTCTCGATGCTTGGTTTGTCAACAAGTTAAAGCTGAGAGACAGAAGTCTAAGGGGATGTTACAACCATTACCCATTCCCGAATGGAAATGGGAAAACATCACTATGGACTTTGTCATAGGACTTCCTAAAACATCCAAAGGAAATAATGCTATCTGGGTCATAGTTGATCGTCTTACAAAGTCTGCACACTTAATTCCTATTAGAGAGGATTTCTCTCTAGATCAGCTTTCCAGGATATATGTAAAGGAAGTGGTAAGATTGCATGGAGTACCACTTTCTATTATATCTGATCGAGATCCGAGATTTACCTCGAAGTTCTGGCGAAGTCTTCAGCATACTCTGGATACAGAGTTGAGTTTCAGCACTGCTTATCATCCCCAGACAGACGGTCAGTCTGAGAGAACAATTCAAACCCTAGAAGATATGTTGAGAGCTTGCTCTATGGATTTCAAAGGAGGTTGGGATCAACACCTACCTTTGGTAGAATTTTCTTATAATAATAGCTTTCACTCCAGTATTCAGATGGCTCCTTATGAAGCTCTCTATGGAAAGAAATGCAGGACTCCAACTTGCTGGGATGAAGTTGGGGAAAGAAATCTATTAGGACCCGATCTCGTTGATGAAATGGTAGAAAAGGTCAGATATATTCAACAACACATAAGAGTAGCTCAGAGTCGACAAAAAATTTATGCCGACAACCGAAGAAAAGACCTAGAGTTTGAAGTGGGTGATAAAGTGTTCTTACGAATATCTCCCTGGAAGAGGGTTATGAGATTTGGAAAGAAGGGGAAGTTGAGCCCTAGATATATCGGTCCTTTCGAAATACTGGATCGTGTTGGGAAGGTAGCTTACCGATTGGTGCTTCCACCGAATCTCTCTCAAGTTCACGATGTGTTCCATGTATCTCTCCTGAGAAAGTACATACCAGATCCTTCACATGTACTCAGCTCAGAAGTTGTACCGCTGGAGAAAGATCTTTCTTATGAAGAACAGCCGATAGAGATTCTGGATCGTAGCGAAAAAGTCCTACAAAACAAGACCACTCGCTTGGTGAAAGTTTTATGGAGAAACCACCAACATGAAGAAGCTACATGGGAGCTTGAGGATATGATGAGGGAGAAGTATCCTCATCTATTTGTTGCAAAGTGACGAATTTCGAGGGCGAAATTCTTTTTAAGGGGGGTAGAATGTAACACCCGAGACTTTTATGTTATATAAATCATCAAAGGGAACTTTTTCTACACAACAATTGCTTGGCTTGCTTTACACGCAATCGCGACCTTCCTCGATAGCTTGCGTCGTACGCAATACCGAGTGTCACTAAACAACAATATGCTATTAAAACTAGCCGTTATGAATAGTAATAACCACTTTTTGAAATTTTATAATTTTTATTTTTCAAAATGGACTTCATTTTTGGACTCAGAATATCGAAATTAGCCTAGGGTGAAATTTTGGTATTTTTCTGAAAACTTTCAATTTTTGATGAATAGTGAAACCACTAAGTGGTAGGTTAAAAACTGAATTTTGCATAAAACTTAATTTTACCGCTTCTGTGAATGGAATTTCGAAAATCCGACAGACACGGTTGATATCAGTAAGTAAAATGTGGTTTAGTGAGATAAAAATAATTTTTTGGTGAATAATAACTTTTTACGATTTTTACCGCGGTTAATAGTAAATAGGGTAACTAAGGGTAAATATGATATTAATATTACCCTAACACATGTCCTAATTCTATTGGACAAGTGTAATTCGACCAAAAACAATCTTAGGAATAAAATATGACCATTTTGGCCCACTTGGATTAGATTAGGACATTTATTATTAATTTATTTAAAGAAGGGTTAAAATAGTTAAAATCAATATTTAATAAGTAAATCATTTTTAATATGGGGTTATACATAAGATAAATTCGACTATAAATATTCATTAGAAAGCTAAAAAGATTTCCTACATAATGGTATTTTATTTGTAATTTTTAGACATTAAATAATTTAATTTATTTATGACACAATGATGATGCAGTAATTATCTTATTAATGAAATATTGACATAATTGATGTTATAAACACCAAAATAAATATAATTTAAGACTTTTTATGAATTCCACTAATTTTCTAGGTTACTATGATATATTAATGTTGATTTAATCAACTTGGTTCGAACATATAATTCTGTTATGACTTTCACAAAAATTATATACCAAATAGTGTCAAAATTGACACAAAATAGTTTTTAAACCAAATATTATATTATTAATTGTTATTTTATTCCTAAAAATCTACGGTTCGGCCAAATGACTTAGATAAGGATATATATATTAATAATAAACAATTTGGGGTTCTTTTGGCATGTTATAGTAAGTGTATTAACCATATAGTGAAAGAAAACAAAAAGACACGGTAAAAGTTAAATTAATTAACTTAGAGTTAAATCTAATTGATAAGGTTTGAATAATACCCTAAACTTGTCTAAATCCTATTGGTTTATAGGATTTCGACCCATCCCCACTTTATCTTCGAAATAAGACCCTTTGGAACCATTATAAACCGATTTTGACTTTAATATAAAATAATATTTTGAGATATTCCTAAGGTGCCCCTCTCCTCCCTTATAAAAGGGCACCTCCTCCCCCTCCTCCTCACACCAATTTGAGCACTCAAGCTCGGACAACCCCTGCCATTTTCTCCTCTACACTTCCCTAGAATAATCCTAGAGGTCCTGGTCTTCTCCAAAGACCAATCTTAGTTCCTTAAGTGGAGGATTCAAAGAGGCGTTCCAAAGAAGAGGTAATATCCATTACCGATCTTTTCAATTTCTTTCTTCTTCAACTACTTCTTCTTTAGTTGTTTCATGATAAAATAATAACATCAGTATTACTTACATACTGATATGTTATTATAAATATGAAACAACCCTAATTCACCTTCTATAAATCCTACGGAAAATGAAATCATCGCGCGTGCGTACGTACGGAATACCGTCTCCACGCCGTGGTGTAATCTATTTTTCCACCATCACCTTACAAGGATGGGTATAATGGTGTAATGAGTAACTATATATGATTATTATTAAGTAATATTGATACTGAAATAATATATATATATACCCCAATACAATTCCACGATCATAGGAACGATATAATCACTCGTGCGTACGTACGGAATACCGTCTCCACGATGTGATGCGACTCGTTCTACATGATCTTCATTTCATAATGATTATATAAATGAATTGAATGAATGAATATGGTATATACTACACTAATACCATTCTGGAAATGAATTATCTATAACCTAAAGATAAGAATAAGAATTTATTCAACAAAACACGCATAAGAACAAAAAGTTATAAAGACCCGAGTAACAAGTAACAATGAAATATTACTAACAAGAAGCTAATAATATGACCATATATGATATCATATCAATATGTATGCTTCTGGAATAAGTCAATAACATTATTTAAACCATTATACAGGAGCTTCAGACACGAACAAAGAAAATCGGACCTAAGGTAAGGGAAATATCACAATCTGATTTTTATCCGAGATTGTTTATTCGTAAGTATTTAATGGGGTGTATTTTATCATCCACATCCATGTTTCATCAATATGTAATATTACATCCATCCACCTACAATTTTTTAAATCCAATTTTACCCTTCGGTGAGTTTTTACTAAAGAATATGAAAGGAATATTTTGTCATTTTTCGTACGAGGTACTTTTTGACTTTTCCGACAAAAGTACAAAGAATGTTTTTTTAACTTATACGACATGAATGGATTTTTAAAAATTATTTCCAAGAAGCTTCCTTTACAAGTTTTCAAGTTTATTTTTAATCAAATACTTTTATTTTAAAGTTTTATGACATGTTATGAAAGGAAAAATGTTTTTGAAGAAGAAAGGATATTTTCCTCAAGAATGGAGTTCAAATGTTTTATCAAAATTATTTTCCATCTAAGATAATATAGGGTTCTGTTTTTATCCCTATTATTACATTGATTTGATTATGTTTTGAGGGAATTATTTTTATGAAGTCATTTACCTTATATGATTTGTTTTATGATGTCATGATGTTTCAAGAATCCCATTTTTGTTACATGTGTTATGCGATGATGTATGATTTATGATTATGTGGCACACATAAGAAAGGATTCATTATGAGATGGGTGGGAACTATATCTCCCTCCAATGCATTGGGTAATGATTTTATATCTCATGAGATAGACCTGGCTGGAACGGAAGGTTATTTTGGTTCAGTGATACAGGACTGAAACGAGGAGTGAACTCGGTTCAGAAAGGGACTTTGTCCACTAAGATAGTCTTGGCAATGAGTCATGACTAACAAGAAATGATTTTCCATGATTATGTGTGCATGCCACAAAGTTTCAAGTTTTATGTTATGATTATGGGGATCTCATTTTTACTTCTATGATTTATTCCATGTTAAGATATTATGATCTCTTTTGCAGGTTTTGATTTTCATAAAGATATGATATGATTTTTATTTCCTTTATTTGCCCTTGCTGAGCATTTGAGCTCACCCTTTTATGTTTTCTTTTCCCCAGGTCAGGAAGATGGATATTAAGTAGAATATGCTAAAAGGGACCCTAGATATGATGAAATAAATGGGAGACACTGTAGAAGATTTATGAACCAGTTTTTTATGTTTCCCAGTTTCTAAAGACACTATACCTATACGGTCCTTTGTGGTTTTGTCATATGTTGTAATAAGTGTGCTTCAATTTCGATGTATTAACAATGTATGTAAAGTATGGGTCGTTATACTCCTCTTTCTCAAGCCATGGTCCTTTTAAGAGAAGACATAATTTATAATATTATGGTCAATGTAGATTATGAATCACTCATATTTAAGGTAGTATGGCCAAATCTTCAATGTGAAGACTACTACTACTATATGAAGGTCATGGGTCATGCACTTTTTGGGCTACAGTCTCAGTCGACATGAAACATAGGCAATCACCTCTTGAATCTAATTAAAAACACAACATTGTATAGTCCTTGATTTATGACAGAACGTTATTTACTAGGCACAATTATTAGGAAGCCTAAATATGGGATTGTTCGTCAAACACTGCATTATCATTAGCCGGATTCTTGACTGACACATCAAGAGTTTTTCATGAAGTTGAATCTCTCTGAGTGTGTACAAGACTATTCTTTATTGTATTTCATTCTCCTCCTTAGACATTGAGTACAGTAAGATGTAATCAACAAAGATCACCTGGGGTTGCCAAGGGTGAAACACTGGGTCTTACTAAAGCCTACCACTCTAAGTCCCCTATCAGCACCCCCATCACATGATGTAATTCAAGAGACATCCTTTATACTAGAGTAAATATCAGTGCCCGTAGGGTGTAGACCAACATAGAAGTCTAACACTGGGTGGAGAGGTAAAACTGAAATATATTCAATGAAGACATCCATAAAATCATCCACCATTAAAATAAACATGAGGACTTATAACATCAACTACATCGAGGGTCTAACTAGCCAACTGAATAGAAATTGGCTACACCCTCTTCTTCCTATGTATATTAAGAGCGGTAATGATTTCCCTTTCACTGATAAAAGGGAAATCCCATTCTATCTCCATGGATGAACCATACCGTTTTCCTAAAATAATAAATATGAGCATGAACCGTGGATTTAGCCCATACTGAGAATGGTATCGTAAGGAAACGACACCACTACCAATAGATCCCTACCAAAACTGTCGCATTTAATAGTCATGTCACACTATCGGAAATAATATGTGATTATTAAGTCTCCTTCAGTTGGTGTCTCTATACATAAGGGTCAATTCAACAGTATAACCATAATCTCTATGTATCAAACAATGAAATTGGAAGGAAATGAAATCACTAGTACGTGGTTTATTAATACATCATCTAAATTTGAAAGACACCGATCGTACCATGAACCATTCATGGAATCCCAGGGACATATTCCTTCATATCCTACAACTATCTATCACCTATCCTCCAGCTCCCTAAGTTTAGTATGGACCATCTGGAAGTGGTGATGGTAATATTTCAAAATGTCATCCCCCTCCTACTGCTTCCCCATCTCTCCTACCATGTCCACCACCCGAAGGATTTGTGTTAAATTTATGCTACCTCTTCCTTGGTGGTTCGCAAACCACCTATCTGACTATAGAATGAATGGTGGGACAATATCCCATGACATGTCCCATCCCCAGACAAGCATAGAAACATCTCCCTTTTAGGGAACTGAGTTTTCCTTAGGGTCTCTGATGAATCATCTCATTCAACATCTTGCGTCATGCACCTGCTATAGGTAGGTCTTGTTGACCCTAAATCCTAGCAGATCACTTCCTCAGAAGCCTATGACACAAGTTCAAACCCTATGCATCATCATCTATTTCCAAAAGAGTCATACAAATATCAGTATGGAAAGATGAATCCACCTGGACCACTGGAGGTGGATATGCTAACAGATCAATAGGTGAATACACCACCTACTGACCATCTTGTAGAAAAAATACTCTATTACTGGCTCTCATTAGGGAGGCCTCTTTGAGCATTAGACCAAACTCCCAATCCTACTATGGAATCCTCACTGGATGGTGCCATGAACACATCCAGAGGAAAAACAAGATGTATCTCGGTCAAAAGAGTATACCTGGATAGTTGACTCAAGAAGTACATGGAAAACACAACCCATTACTATACGATGCATGTAACATAATTTTTCCCTTGAAACTAGTTTTTTCATATAATAATTCAGAAAGTATGTGTCCATAGTTATGATATATACATACATCGGTTGTCACATTGACATTGGATTCATGGCCTAAAAGAAGAACTTGAAATAATTAAAATTGTTGCACCATACAAATCTCATAGACTCCCACTCCTAAGGATGAACCGACCACCACTGTTACCACTCTATCATGACCCTTCCCCTAGAGACAGTACCATGACAGCCCAGAATACAAGCCCACCAAAAATAAATAGTCTATAATATAAGTACTGAAGCTCATCCTTTGAAAACACCATTGTATCCATCTTCAAAGTATGCCACTCTATTAATTCCTATAATCCAACAGAACAAACCTCGTTATGTATAATCAAAATATATTCCTCTTGGTTTTGGTTTTTCTGGAACACCATCAAATAGTTAACCATCTGCACATGACACAACACGTGTGAGAAAATCTCATATAGGGATGAGTAAAAAAATACTTAGTAGGGAACCCTAAAACACAAAGAAAAAGACCACAATGGAAACAAAACAATGAAGAAATTTTATTCTCACCATAGTTATATGTATAAAACACATATATCAAGAACTTCTAGGTATACTCATAATGGATTTAAAGACTCAAGGTCTCATCTACTGCTTGCCATATGGTTCCGCTCATAGTATGGTTGATTCTGGGAGATCCCACTCCTTGATCTATCTGATAGTAATAATGTGGAACAAATCTAACAAATGTATCTTAGAGAACATCAATTATCGATACATCAAGATGTTCCCTAATAAATCCAGTCTTGCTAAGACAAGGAGTCTCGATATCACCACAAATACTTGGTCACATGATTCTGCTCATGGTATGCTCTTTACGGGAGAACTCAATCCTATAGATATGAAGTCTTTTGATACCCTCACAAATATTCCCCACTAATTTGGGACCCAACCAAGGAGAACACACCGAGAACTAAACAAATCACCATGGTCAGGTCTTGTCATGATGAAATGAATCTGATCTTGATACATAGAAAGGGGTTTATGTACCTAGGGATCAATATAGGACATCCTTTCCCTACTGGAACCATTATACTAGATTGGAGATATGTACCCATGTTAATATTGGTCATATATATTCTGAAAACCCTATATAAGGTACCATGAAGATAAGTGAGGACCGATTGAGCCTCTGGGTGTGATACATGCTGCATCCCGTTGAGTCAACGTCGAAGCAAGGTCGAGAGAAATCACTTATGAATATGGGTCATTATATATGACATGAATGGGATATCACATATATGCTTCTTAGTGAATTCTAAGGGTATGATATCGATATATAATTTCACCCTGTATGGTGATATCATGATCCTACATCGATCTCTAATAGGAATGAAAAAGAGAACTATACTAGCCCATGCTGGTCCAAATAAAAACCCATCAAGCCTTCCCAAAGGTCCACCTCATTATGATGGTCCTAATGCAGAAATATTCATATCAAATAAAGATATGGTTTAAAATTTGCAAGTCTTTTATTGAAAAGGGCTTGGTTGGGTCTGGGTTTGGCCCAATCCGCTGTGTAGAACCTGCCCGCTGGACCCGAACTGCATTGGCTAGGCCTGACACGTTCTTCTATCCTAGACCACCGCCATCCTGGCTCATTCAAAGATTTTCCAGTTCAATCCACCTGGGCATTATGGCTACCATATCCCCCCCAGGTCAACACAGTTAGCCATCGAGACGACCACTCCTCCCACACGTGGTTTGTGGGACTGTGTTCCAGCCGGTTTGACATGACACTCTTCCATGTCACCAGTCCACACTACTACGGCCCACCTTAGACATGTATTCTTATCACCACTAATGGCCATTTTTCCTCATTCCGCTCAACCAGTGGCTGTCTGGTTCAATGTGGTCATGCTGCCGCATTCCGCCAGTGGTGGCCCCCTTTCTGCAAGACACCACCATTAACCTGTTGGTCTTCTTTTTCAAGAGTGAGACACCAATGCAATCCATCTGTCGCATCCTTCTTTACTATTAGATAAAATCTACGACATGATCCATCCAGGTGAAAATTCATTTGAGCTGAAAAATATTCAACACCACCTCGATCCATTTTCCATTGTCATTGTCACTCCTCAATCGTGTTGTGTTTATCCCAAATCTGTGATATCTGATGGTTGTGCCAAGAATTAGGGCAGTAAGGATCGATTGATCACGAATTTCGGTGTCGTAGGAAAAATGATGATTGACCATAATTAATGATGAATGGATGTAGAAAATCATGAACCAATATTTTGGAATGGGACTTGATCAATGTTCTTGTCAATCGAGGTTTTTCTCCGTTCAAGCAGTTAATGAAAACCCTCAAGAAATGATAATCAAAATTATAATAACAATCGCCAATAAAAAAACTATGTAATACCAAAAATGAAATATTTATGACCTGTAGACTACTTCGTTGGTCGATTGAATCCTTGTTTTTTATAGGTATAAATAATTGGGAATGAAAATAGATTAAAACTAACACCATAATAGGACTTTGTATGTGTCGAAGAATAGGATTCATCATTGATGTCAATTTTTCCATGAGTGATCTCAATATATCATCATTCATCGTTTTTTTATAGGAGGGTTCTTCCTCATTGCGTCTGGAAAACACTAGGTTTATGAAGATTACCCTGGATTTCCTAACAAGGCTAAATTCAAAAGAAAACCAATGCTTGATTTCCATGTAACATCTATTAAATTGTTTTTATAAAATACATTAATGAATTTCATGTCCAAAAATTAATGTTTACCCTCGACCCATGTTGATCGAGGTTCGGACCTTCCTAGGTAAAACTCCCCATTATGAACTCAATGATGGTATCTGCTTTCCATTCAATGTAACCGTTTAAGAGTTATTAGGATTTTAAAATAAAATTATTTAATTTTATTATTTTATTTATGGTTATTCCCTTTTGGGTTCTTCCATAAAAGTCTAGTGCTGACTAAAGATAAGTCATGCCTAGAATAAAGACACCTCTCTGAGGTCAACAGTTCTCTCAGATATATGATCTGGAACCCATTTAGATGTTATTCCACTTTTTTAGGAAATACCATCATGCATGATATTTAAAAACCTATCATTTTTTGATGGATCGTTATAGGCACACCTAGCCTCAGAATTGAATGTTGTCTCAACACCTAGTCTTGTAATTTTCGAAATAATTTTCTAAAAATATAATCGGGATAATCCGAGTCCTTAAAACATAAAAAGTTGTTATTTTGAAGAAATAGTATTTTCAAACATATAATGAATTTACCAAAAAATTTATGTTTTATCATCATTATGTTTTACATATATAAAATGATTATAAATAATATTTAAAATATGGTTATTAAGTATAATATTATTATGTTTAAGGACTACATTATTTCTATTTCATTTAATTAATTATAAACAAAATATTATTTTTTGTAGAAACTCAATGTTGCGTATAACGCAAGCCAAGTTTCAATTTCATATAACACAATCTAGGTTAGTGTTGTATTAACTGGATAATATCAGATAGATTAAATCAAATTGAAATGAAATATTTTACATAAACTTGTGGTGTTATATTCTACCACCTTAAAATAAATGTCATCTTTGAAATTTTTTTGGGTTATCAATGTTTTAATGCTTTTATGTCCTCTTTTAAAAAAACCCACATCCTAAAAATAACACTCAAACATTATCTAAAAAGTGAAATTTGGAACTATAATGGTATCCCAAAGTGACTCATAGTTGGGATTCCATATAGGAGAACATATGAGGAATGTGAAAGTATGGGATTTGAGGAAAATCATAAATATTTATAGGGATTGATTGAAGACATAAATCAAGAACAAGTAAATGATCAATGGAATGATGAGGTCCTTTGACTCATAAATCTGGGATGATTTAAAAGGATATCGGTTTGACAGAATTAAGGTATGAGGTCAAATTATTTTTTATCATTTTCATAATTTTGTGTAATTATTTTATTGAGAAATAATATATGAAAATAAAATTACTCTGTGTATTTATATAAACAAAATTTCATTCATTTTTTGTGCTTCAATAAATTTTGAATTCATCCATTACATCCAGAATATGTTATCCAGAAATTGACATTGATGCATGAATTAATAAAGTACACTTTTAACAGATCTCAAGGCCCATATAATGATGAAAAGTCTATCTAGTTATCTATAACTATTCTATAGAATAAATATGGTCAATAAACTAATCACTAAACATAAAAATCAACACTACTGGTTCATTTTCAATAAAAAATAATTATACATTAATGAGGACAGTTTGTAGGACATTGGTCGATGTGAAACCCTTATCATCCTTTGTTCCTAGTTTCACGACCCACGACCTCGCTGGAATTGATGAGTTGTCATCCAACATAATTTTTTTTCTATTATAAAACCACATTTATACAATTTTCAAATTAAATCTGACAGATATCCTTGAAATATAGTTAGTCACTAAATTAACTTTTAACTAATTTGTTAAATAAAACCTAAATACCTAAATACTTCCTCGGAATATAATAATTTCATATATTTTTAACACTATTACTCTTCTGAAAGTCAAAAAAACCCAAAAATTAGAAATAATGTCACAAAATATTCTTAAAATAGACCCCATATACAAAGAAGCTTTTGGAAGTCACATTCCAAACATTTCAATACCATTATCATGTATTCTCTTGAAACATGTTAATGACTTGAATTACCATAAATAATTTTTGAAAACATGAAGTTTTATTTATTCCAACGTAGATTAGATCTATTCCATAAATTTAATGTAGTTTTAAACTTCATTAATGATAGTATAAATGACATGTAATCATGACCTTAATTAGATCCAAGGTAATCAGTACTATCCAATTTACTTATTCAAATCAAAAATACCTTTATCGAAACAAAATTATCTTAACCTATGGAACATATTAAGGTTTATCTTCTCATAGTAAAAAATAAAACCTTGTCATTACAACCCTTTTCCATTCTATCCAAAAAATTAAACATAATCTTGAAATTCCTTTGGGAAAACATAAAATTATAAAATCATTGTATATTTTAGTATTGATATAACACATTTTTTTCAATCAAAATTCATAAAAACATTGATTATTAAACTTCATCTATAATCCATATGAACACTAAATCACCGTATTACTTAATACCTATTTATTTTTATATTTCATCAGAATTATCACCATCAAATTTAATACAATAATTACTCATACCACCATGATGATTCTCTTATGTATAATTCTACTAATGATACAGATTTGAATAATGACCATTAATTCCACACATAAATTATTTTACATTTTATGATGTATTAGGAAGGCCAATATTTCCATCCATCTCATTAACCAACCCTTCTATATTTCAATCATGATTACTTTCTTTATGTACTTATTTTCAAAAGTCAAAACATCTTCATGTTCCTCTACGAAATTAGCTAGGGTGATTCTTTCAAAATTATTTGATAAAATAGAAGTGAATCTAATTTCATCCATGGACTCCATTACAATAAATATTAGCAAACACAATAATTCTCTTCTGTGGTGAGTCCGAGATTCGGTTAAGGTACACGTTGTTAATCATGGTCCACGAAAACCGACATGGCATTACCACAACATCATTAAATCCAATGACCATCTCATTTGACTAATCATTAGAAAATTTTATTAACATTCAAATTTAGCCCAGTTACTCCTAGCTCCAACCATTGATTAAAACCATAAATCATTGATTATGATACAATAATCATAATGAGGAACCAGATAATCATGAAAAACACCTTATAGGATGTCTAAATTATGACATGTTCCTTAATATATGACACCAGAAGTTTATCATGGGTTATTCATAGCCAAATTATTTTTATATCCTTTATGATTCTACATAATGATTTTTTAAATCCCAAAAGCATACCCCCAAAGAGTGTCAAACCATGTGCACAATAAGACTCATTGTCACATTCTAGGTATTTCTCGAATCAAGACCAAAGTACATTGTCAGTGTTATTACTCATAGGTACATCTATGCAAGAAACACATCCCTTTATAATATCCAGAAAGAAATTTATTTCTTGAAAACCACTCTCTCTATCCTTTAACAAAATTCTTGGATGTTTACATATACATTTGCACTTCTATAAATCTGTCCTTAGAGACATCCCTAGACATATAATTATAAAAATTCCAATGGATATCACTAATGTTTTCCCAAAAAAAATTCAAATGGTTAACTAAACAATTTCTATGATACCAACTATTGAAACCATCTCTTAGAATTCATGAAAATTTCATCAATTTTGTGGAAAACTTATTACATTGCTAATATAGACTCCCAAAGACTGTGTTAGTTTAATACCTTTGGAATCATGGAGACATAAACATTGGTACATGAGTATTATACATTATCTCTAACTAGGTTCTCCAGGACTACTAACCCAATTAGAAATATAATAACTAGAATATATCTTCATAAAATGGGAGAGAAAAAAAGGGTTGAGCTCAGATGCTTAGAAAAGGGAAAAAATGGTGATATGAAATCATAAATATGAGTGTATGGGTTTGAAAATGTGATCATACCATTAGAATATCATAACCTACATATAATAAACATGAATAATGGCATAAATGATAGTAGTTCATAAGGCAGAAATCAAAATTAAATCAAGATCATAAGCCATGAACGAATACAATATGATTAAGACATAAGATTTTGACATACACATGAGCATATAAAAATGTTTTCCATAGTATTTAGGGAATAACTTCAAGTCTATATAAGTAGTATGAGTTCAATCACAATACCGTCTTAAAAGTAATGGTTCACACCCATGTACATATTAGTAGTACGAGTTCACTCCCTATACCATCATGGTAGTTATGGTTCACTCCCATGGCCATCTTAGTAGTAATTGTTTACTCGAAAGATTATATAAGTCTATATCAGGAGATATAAATCTTTACCATATCTGTTGTAGGGAGATATAGGTCTTGATTATCACATAATAAAACTATTCATACATGTAACACAATATAATAAAACATTCATCATATCATGACCCATAAAAAGATATGGGTTACCTAAACATCCTATCACATCCCATGTAATTAAATGGGTTTTATAAACATATAACCATATATTAACATCTATATAAATATAGGTTTCAAAATAATTTCATCCATGAGAAAGCCATTAAAAAAATTGGTTTTCATAAGCATATAACCCATGAAATAGAATCCTATTTCATAAATATATAACTATTGAAAGATAAATGATTTTCATAAACAACATTCCATCAAAACATAAAACATTAAGGGAAATAATAAGAGTGGAACCTTAAGATAATATCCCAAAAATTAATGAGTAACACTAATGGGTTTAATCTTTTATGGAAAATAATTTTGGAGGGTTCATTAGAAAACTATTCTTCAAGAAAAAAAATCCTTTATTTTGTAATGAAATTACATTTGAAATATAAACGCTTCTGAAAACCTCATTATTTAAAAACATAACAGGGAAAGATGAAAATATTTTAACAATAAATTTCCATTAAATCATAAAAAAATAACCTTTGAACAATTTTGAATACAATTTCATTGAATATAAATCATTAAAACTTTTCTTGAAATCAATTTCATAGAAAATACATTGAAAACATAAAAAGGATGCTTGAAAATCAGAAAGAAAGTTTGAATCTTCCTTGAAAAAATATATAAGATTATTAAAAACATTTTAAAACCCATTTTACTTATAAAAAATTATTGAAAACATTTTGAAAACAATCTTACTATAAAACATATAAAATAATCTTGAAAACATAAAATAATATGTGAATACCATTTTTATGGAAAACCAATTTCAAAAAATGAATTTCCATAATTTGAGGAGAAACTTTTCTTTAAAAAAATTCAAAATTTTGGAAAGGAATATTTTATGCAATGTTGGTCATGATGGAAGGTCAATATGTACATCCCGAACATTTATTTGGTACCATAATAATTATATTAAAGATCCTTGAATAGAAAAAAAATATAAAGATTACTTTTTGAAAAAACATTTGTTTTAAGAGGTAAACCATGGGTAGAAATGTATAATAAATATCATTAGTATAATATTAAAATATTCTGGGAAAATATTTTTAGAATACATTGTTTTTATGGATCACAAATTTTTGATCGAAGAGAGAGGTAAAGTCAGTATTTCTTAAAAACACTTTATTGATCATATTATTTATCACAAAGTTGAAGAAATCGTACCATTATAGGGATATAACATTAATTACAATATATTAATAAAAATAAATACATTTCATGCAACATATATCTTAATATTTCATCTTTGGGAGCCAAATCAAAAATAATCTCAATAAACAGTGAGATTATAGTTATAAACCATTTCTAATTTGGTAAGTTTGAATCATAATACAGTGGAAAGAGTAAAATTTCATGAATATTATAATTTCATGAATATATTTAGATTCATGATATAAAATTTTAATGAAATTATATATACTACATGTACCAATATAGGTTCATAAAATGACATGTTCCTTAATGAAGGGAAATTGTGAAAAAATTACTTTTCCAACGTGGTAACTTTATAAACATTAACCCCATAAAAAAATATCATAAAATGGATATATAAATACCCATAAATTTTGGTATAATAGTAATACAATACATCCATTATAATTTAACACACCACACAAAATAAATTAGTTGTGATATTGGCATGTAGCACATTGAAATAAAAAGTGAGATGGAATCCCTTCTCCTTGTGTCTTGAATTTCATTGTACACATAAAATCCCCAATATAATAAGTATAAGATTATTAATAATTTCCCAAAAAACCATATTCACATATATAATACAATGAAATATTTTTTATGACCTTCTATTACCAATTTATTAACAATTCTATATTAAAATAACATTTTATGTAATAATCATTTTGTTTATCATACGTGTTTTGACTCATCGATATTCACACTCATACATACATAAATAATTACATAATCTCATAATGTAACAACTGACATATATATAATATATATTCACTATATACACATATATAATAATATAAATAATATTGATATATGAAAGGGAATACACCATTCATGATCACCATAGGTTGTACACATGCATGAATGCAATTTCAATTTTCATCGTGTATGGAATGAAATAAAGTAAATGATATATATATATAAATATATAATAACAATAAATTATCATTATTATTTCACATATACCATATAATTATACTATACCCATACTTAATACATTCCATTTAATGTGTGAATGAATCACATCGTTTGAAGGAGGTGGCAATCCACACTTCCACAAATGAAGTTATCATATTCCCACAAAATTGAAAGCATGAAGGTTTTCTTATCTAATAATTAAAGAAATATAAATACATAATAAATATCATATATATAATATATAATATATAAAAATATAGGTTCCTTAATAATTCTTAACTATAAGGGGTGGTAAAGGTAAAATTTAGAACATCGTTTCATGAGGCTGTAGTTTTCCAAAAACAAGGACACTATGTTCGTTACCCAATATATGGAAGTGTTTGTAAGTCTATATTGAATCATTATTGTAAAAAAAATTAGTAGATCAGTTATACTAGGTATATTTTGTGTTCATTTAATATGAAGATTTGTGGTGGTGGAGAAAGAAAATAAGAAAGGTGTTTGAGGAAAGATGTTACCAATTCTTTGGTTACCTAAATTTTGGATTACGCCAATGGGATTACTAGATTTGATTTTCTCAAACAATTATGCTTGAATTATGAATGGAGGTATTTTTTTATGTGTACTAGTAATATCATGGATGAACCTATGTTTGTTTATATGTGTGATTAAGTGGGAATTGTGGCGGCCTTTTATAGTTGTGGGAGGGGACACACATGGAAGTTTTTAAAACAAATAAGGTGTACCCATATTTTTACCTAAAAAGTCATAAAAAACCAACCAAACTCAGTAATGAACCTTAAAGACTGAAATATTCATATAAAATAGGTTTCGGACAAGTGTTTAAGTAATTGTGGACCTTAAGTTCAAGACTTATTCCCTTGGTATGATTAATTTTACCGTAATCACTATAAATAATTTTAATCACTTCAACTAATTATTTTCGTCAACAATTAAGTTAATATTATTACAGTATAAATATTATAATGACTAGACCCATTTTTTTATTTTTTTCTAAATTCATTTCATTGATGTGGAAAAATTATGTTTAATATTAATCTCATAGATGTGGGGTGGAAGAATGTTATTAATGTGAGAATGTTCAAAAGTACATTTAGATTTTATATCTAAATTCGATATTTTTATAATTCCAATGACATGAATTATATTAATAGATATATTATTGGTCTATTTCAACATAAAACTAACCTTAAATATAATTTATTTGTATAAATAAATTATACTAAAAATTATTTTTGAATTAAAAATCATTATTTTTGACTATCCACCTAAAAAATATAGTTTCTTATAAAAACAAACAAATACACCCTATAGTAATTTCCACACCATAAATTCAAAAAATGATGTTAATTTTATAAAATTTAACTTCTAAATGATTCAAAATTAATTTTATTATTTTCATTGAATGACATAGAATGCAGTTATTTGGAGGAAATATTTTTTCCAAACATATAATGACTACCAAAAATTGTATGTTTATCATCATTATATTTTAATTAATATAAAACATAATAAATACTAATTAAAAATAGGATATTAATATTAATAATATTTTTTTTATATTATATTTTATAATGATCTTATTAAATTAATTATAAATATAGAAAATTTTATTTCATAGAAACTTAGTGTAGCGTAAAACGCAAAAGAATTTGATCTTGGGTATAACACAAACCAATTCACTGTTTCATGAAATGAAAAAAAATCAAATAGATTAAATTATTTTAAAAAATAACATTTCACATACACTCGAGGTCTAAAATATTTTCTTTAAATATTTTGACCATTTACCTTCTTGGAACAAATTTGATCAATTACTGGATTCCCATAATTCAAGAATGACCTCTCAATAATGTTTATCTTAAAATATTTACAATAATTCCACTTCCCCTCCACTATAAAAACTAAATCACCCCACTATTTAATTCAAACCTCTCATGATATTTGGATCACTCAAAATTCATTCAAATTATCCCCAAATATAACTCCACTACTCCTTGAATCCTCCCATTGGAAAAAAATCTAACCAAGGGAGCCCTTTTGTGAAAAACCTAAAAAGTTAGGCAAAGAGAATGTAACATCATACCTCATTCTCTTTTATATTATTTTCATTATCCATATCCTAAAATTTTATTATTCAATAATTATATAATAACCATATTATCCTCAATGTACTGAGATTTATTTATTCTATGGGTTCAACCAACACATATACACACTTCCATCTAATGGGTAACAAACATACCATTTTTTTTCAGTGAACTACTGCCTCACAAATTGATGTCGTTCATTTTTAACCTACGACCTATAATGGTATTGAATTATGATGAATTTTTTTATTATATTCTATATATTATATTTATTATCTATTTATACTTATATAATTATTATATGAAACATACCGTTATGAGTTCCATTTTGTGTAAATATGATAACTTCATTTGTGGATGTGAGGACTACCATCTCCTCAAAGTGATGTGATTCATTCACACTCTATATTGATTTTACTAAGGATGGGATTAGTAAAATTATATGATATATGTTAAATAATAATTATAATTCAATTATATTATATATATACATATATTTCATTTTCTTTCTGTCAATAATATTAGAAAATGGAACATCATTCATGCGTCAATATGGCCTATCGTATCCATGAATGATGGATTCCATTTCATATTTATATATTTTATAGAATATTATAAATAAATATATTATAAATTTATATTATATTTATATCATGTTTTACATTATGAAAATAATTAAATCATGATCTATGCAATATTATCAATAATAACAAGCTAAAACGTGTACGACAAATAAAGTACATATTACAAGAAACATAACAGTAACATGGAGTTATTAATAAACATGTAATACAATGTCATAATAAAATGATATATGGTAATATATATAATAATAAGGTTCATTAATATATGTAGTATAAAATTATATTTATTATATATGAGTTTTTTTGATTTTGACGAGAGTCAATACATGAATTAAGGGTATTCCCATCTCACTTTTTATATATGTGAGATATATTCCTTGTTAACAACTCGTTTATTTTGAGTTGTGAATATAATTACCATGAATTTTTTTCTAGGATCTTTATAATTGAATTTATGGGTATTTAAAAATCAATTTTATGATATATTTTTCACGGGATTTATGATTCGAAAGTTACAAAATCATTTAAGTAAATTTCTCTCAATTTACCTTTTTAGAAAACATGTTATATTATAAACCTATATTCTTTTATAAGGTTTATAAATTGACCCCTTGATGTTTTATATAATGAAGCTTCCTATTTTAGTTATATTACATGTTTCATTTAATGTTACTCTCTATTGGATATTATTATTTAATGTTACTAAAGAGTTATGATTTTATTGCTACAATCTCATCATTTGTTGAGACTGTTTACGATTATGCATCAATTTATTATTATCGAAATATCAATAAATATGATTAATTTTAGTATCGTATGGTTATAAATTAATATATCTCCATGTATTGGTACCATTTTTTTCACTATTTTGTGCCTATTTCAATTAAGAAATGTTGTTTATGAAAATCCAACATTATCATTCTCTTTGGTCAGAAATATGTGTTCCTTAAAATCAATTTTTTTCTAAAAAAATGATTTATTTTTTGAATGGTTAAAAAGATTTTCAGTTTTTTTCAATAATTCCTTGTATGTTCTAAAGGAAAAAATTTTCAATTTTTTTTGAAGATTCATTTAAATGTTTTAAGGGAAAAGTTATCTAAAATATTTTCAATTTTTTTTTATAAATTTTCAAGTAAAAACACAATCAAATTTTTTCAGGATTCTTTTACAAGTTTTCAAAGAAAAGATTTGTCAACATTTTTTCAATATCCAATTTTATATTTTCAAAGAAAAGGGTTTACAAAATTATTCCAATCTTATTTTCTTATTTTTCATGGAAAAAAGTCTTGAAGATGTTATCAAGCCTTTATTCTAATCATTCAAAGCTACATTAAATTAAAATTATGTTAAAAATGATGCATGTAATAAAAATATTTTTTTAGTAATTAAAAATATAATTTTCTAAAAATAATTTTTTTATGAAATTGTAAATTGTTTTTTATGACAAAAATATTATTGAAATTGTTTTATGAAAACACATTATTAATGAAAGGTTTTTTTCCTTATGAAATTATCCATGTGATCTATTAAAATCATTCTCTATCTAAGATGAAATAATTTGTTTTAATTTATTTCTTATTGGGGATATGATCCAATAATTAAATCCATATTATTTCTTCAATGGTTTATGTATTAATTGAATGATGTTTATGACACATATTTCTATTCCACAACTTATAGTATTTTGAAGACATTATATTTGGGGTATTATGCTTTGATTAAATGATTATAATAAATATATTTTCCATATGTAATGATATGATTGAATGTTTAAGATACAGTTTTAATTTAATGGGTTATGATAGGATGTTTATGAAACCCATCTATTTTTATATGTCATGATATGATTCATTTTTTATTATCATGAGGAACATGTATGATTGATTATATTGTTTGACAGGTGTGACCTATATGTATATCCAATGAATTGGGTAAAGATTTATATCTCATGAGATAATGGTGTGAAACAAGTTAACATGCTTGACCCCTAATGAGAAATATGTTTGTTATGATCCACAATGGGAAACATGTGTGTCCTGAACCACTATAAGAAACAAGTGTGTCCCGATCCACTGTGATAAATTATTGTGACCTCATCCACTTTGGGAAACAGGTGTATCCTGATCAACTCTGGGCAAAATGCTACTCCAAATCCACTTTGTTGATGGACATAGTAGTTAACCTTGAAATATGAAATGGATTGATAGATTTATGATGACACCACGGTTATATGATATGTGCTTATGGTTCATGGTTTATTTATGATTATTTATCACTTTTATAATTCATGTCCTATGAACTACCGATACATGTTCCATGATTCATGTTTTTTATATTTTATATGAAGGGTATGATCTTGTAATGTTATGACCACATTAGCATACACTTATGCTAATTATTATTCATACATATTTCTCTTATTTACCCTAAATGATGATCTGATATCATCCCTTTTTGACTTTTATTTCATTGGTTATGATATTGTGTATTTTGTATGATGTTTTTAATAATGGTTATAGTCATGAATAACCTAGTGGAAGATAGTGTATCTCACTTATGTACTAGTGTTTACACTTTCTTGTTTCCAAAGGCACTAAAAAATATGGTATTATGGAATATATTTGTGAAATTTATTATGTATTGGGAATAAATGATGTAATATCCATGTATGTTAATAAAGGATCTTTATATGTAATTATAGGGTTTATAACCCAAGTAAAATCATGATACTGTCACATAAATTCTTTTAGAATTTTTTTGGGTACCCAAACAGGTTGATGTATGTTAAATACCTTGTCCTTATCAATGATCCATCATATAGGTGGATGCTCACCTGGGACACTCTCCCTTATTACTAAGCCGTATGGATCAGAAAGTCTCCTCATATTAAATATCTATAGATTTTAAAAAGTAACAACCAAATATATATGAAAAGGATGTCCTTGATTATCCTTGACCTCTAAGTGCATCTCAGAAAACAAGACAATTAACTTCCACTCACTAAAGGCCCCTTAAAAATATATTACTAATTCCTTTTGCTCAGAGTATCTTCAAAAAAATATTCCTTCCCATGCATATAGGTGAGATCCAAATTGGAGGACTATACATACTCAAACCACCTTCTAGGTCTATTAATAATGTAACGATATGTGAGAATATACCTAAGTATTTTTTGGTACGTGAACACTAAAAAATAGTTTCCAAGAATGTAATACACCCATGAATGAAATTCTGAACTTGGAATTCTTATTTCATGATCGTACATTAGTAAATCCTCTTATTAAGACTTACCTAACATGGCATGTATTCCATAAATCACTCATCCTACGTCATAACATCTCCATGATTGATACTTGATGAATCATAATTGATGGTATAAATACTTTCCGGCTCTAGAATAATAAAAAATAGATCAGAATTTAGACGTCCTTTAAGCTCTTGAAATGATGTATCATAATATTATTGCCACATAAACTTCAAACCATTCTTATTAAACTTAGTAATAAGTTCTAAAAGGAATGGTAACTCTTTAATAAATGTCCAATAATGGCCATCCATCCCCAAAAACATTGTATATCAAATACATTCTTGAGATGCTCCCATGTAACAACAACTCTCACCTTCCCTTGATCAACTGATACTCCTTCCTCTAAGATAATGTGACCTCTAAAGTGTACATAATGTTCAAAAAGATGAATTTTGTGAGATTTTTATAATGGTAGTGATATATTAGTGTATTCAAAATGATCATAAGATTTTTTTCATGGTCATGTTAAGTATGAAATTAAAATGAGTTGTCATCTATGAATACCAACACAAATGAATCAATGTATGGGTGGAAATAATGATTCATCAGGGCCATGAAAATAGAAGGCACATTCATGGGATAAAATAGCATAACTAGATATTCTTAAAGACTATAAATTATATGAAATTTTATACAATGTATTTCTGATGGTCAAACATGTACTTTATGATAACTAAACATCAACTCGATTTTTGAGAAAACTCGAGCTCCTTAAAGCTGATATAAGTGTAAATATATTACAGGGAAGTGAAACTAGTTAATAACCATAGGATTATTCGATTTATAGTAATCATAACACATCTTTAGAGTTTCATATGCCTTTTTCATTAAAATGACAAGTTAGAACCAGGGATAAGTACTGTTCCATATAAAAACCATTGATTATTTATCCTCTATCCATCTCTTGAGAGCATGAAACTCAGTAGTGGCCATCATATAATGTGGAATAGAAATTAGTGAAGCTCCCAGAAATGGATATATATAGGGAACCAAACATCTTTATAAAATGTTATAGAAAAAAATTAATATGTGAAAGAATCCCTAAAATGATATTCCACAGGAGTAGAAACTGCCAAATGTTTCCCCTGATCATTCACAAGTAGGCTAGCAATCTTGGCTGTCACACCACTCAACCCACGATGCTCCAATATAGCTCCACATACTGAAAAATCCCATTCACCCTTGGATATAAATGTTCCTCCATTGGTAATGTAAAATACACCCTCTAATGATAAAAATTCACATAGTAAAGATAATGAATATTTTTTTCTATATAAATAATAACATCTAATACCATCATATCAAGGATAGAGAGGCTCCATAAGAAAATAGTAGCCACATACCTCTAGTTGGAACTCTTTATTATAGGGTAAAATATCTAACATTATGCCCAAAGAATTATCTAGTGTCATCACCCCATACAAGTATTGGATATTTAGAATTTGAATCTCCATAATTTCTATAGAGATAAAAGAATTTAATGTAGCTATATCAAACAAAACAAATACCTTGGTAAAGGCTACTATAATCATAAAATGTTCTGTAAAAGGTCCAAAACATCACTCCCTTGAATCGTACTCCTCTGTGTAACCCTCATATATTCCACGTCTCTTATATAATAAATGGAGAAACTTTGTAGGCCCTCTATTCTGGCGCAATGTAACTAGTGTATTGATCCCCTGGCCATGACCACATCTTCATCAAAATTGGCCAGTTGCACTCCAAATTTTTAGGTAACAAAATGCCACCAATCCTATATACTATCACTAGACATTGGATATAATATTATTCATTCCCTTTATAAATTTACTATCCTTCAATATACGAAAATTTTACTAGGGAACTATCACACTTTGGTATGACTTGAACCTAATTTCCACAATGACGAAAAACTATGAAACCCCCATTACATTCACTCTAACTGGTACTAACCTCATGATAGGTATCAAAATGATGTTTCCTTCCACTAGATACATCACTAATGGGTTAAGAATCTTTTTCATTCTATTCCAGACCTATTGCATCACTATGATTACATTCTATTCTAAGAGACAATATCAATATATAAACCATGAAATTTAACTATAAAATTTTTACCTTTTATTGAATAAGATTCTTAAGCCCAAACTGAAAATTTTCTACTCTTGCTGACCCATCAGCAGTATAGAGAGTCATGAAGTGAAGAACCTCTGTAAACTATAATGAGTAATCCATAATAGACATAGAAAACTAGATTTTGTTCATCGAATCCTTGGCACAATCATTCCTCAAGCTCTCAGAAAATAATATTTATTAGAAAAATGATTGAAAATTTTCCAAATAATTTCACTATGCAAATTTTTCTAGTTTTGAATATCCCACCA
This sequence comes from Viscum album, assembly GCA_963277665.1. Classification (NCBI taxonomy): domain Eukaryota; kingdom Viridiplantae; phylum Streptophyta; class Magnoliopsida; order Santalales; family Viscaceae; genus Viscum; species Viscum album. Next base: position 115,528,594 of record OY728161.1, read on the forward strand.
ATGTTTGGAGGATCCTTGAAACATATATGTAGTGAAATTCACCGTACTTGCTAAAGGAGTATCTATATGATCTAAAATAGATACAATAAATTCAATACATAAATTTATAGCCAGTAGACTTTCCTCCCCCAAAAACAAGGGTGGATGCTATTACTTGAACTCCTGAGTAAACTCTTCCATAAAAGTGGTTGGTCACAAATCTTCTTGTAAATTTCTCATCAGGAACAAATAACCCTCTTATATTTTAAAATCATTTCTCTCCCTAGGGACAATAGTAAGATCCATATATTACACTATATGAGATAACACTGGTGGCGCAGGGACCACCACCATTAGAGTGTGGTCATCACCACCCTCATAGAGAAAGGCCCAAGGTTATCATGGTAGCATGAATCTATAAATTTGAATCACATGACACATATATTATTAAATACAGGAGAAGATCATATACATAATATAAGGAAAGGATCAATGTTTTCTATACAAAATACAAATTCATCCATATTATCAAAAAATATAGTCCAACATGAGAAGAACACTAAAATGAATCATGAGACACACTTCCTACAACCCACTACTAAGTTTGGGTATGAGTCAAAGTTTCTATTTTAATATAAGTGTCCTGATATATGAATTTTCAATATTGTTATATAGGGGAAAACATACTTATATTTCAATTGGTATCCCCATTTAATGAAGTCCATATTTAATTTATGATTTACATTTTGTGAATTTATATAGTAGAATAGTTTTATGAAGTACCATTCCCAACTTATACACATACAAGACCTATAAATTGAAATTGTTAGTCCAAGTAACTATGTATAAACCAATATATTTAGTATTAGGATGTACTATTTAATATAATATTAATTGACTAGATGAATTACCATTCCCAATTTGGATAGGCACACACACTCTTTGAATTGAAATTGGCATTACTATACTTGGAATAAACTATCGTTTTAGTCTATGTAACCTCAGTTTCTTAACTCAAACATATTATAAATGATTAATTATGGTTCCATCACCATGATATATAAGAAAAATCAATTTTGGATTATGTAGACACTGGAATTATCAATTATGTAACCCTCTTTTCCTGAAAAAAGCTTATTCTCTCAACAAATATATCAATCTATGCATATAAAAAATATCATGCATCCATGAAATGAAACCTACATTTCCTCGAATAATTCATGGAATATTCTCCCTATAAGGTTCCAAAAATGATTCATGGTTAATGCTTCCTTGTTTTATAAGGACAAGGATAAGGTTAATCCACATAGTAACTATAATAATATCACATATCATGTGTGTCACCAAATGGTTAAATCAAAACATCTATTTAAAGAATGTCCCATATTAGGTAATTTGTCCTTTTCCATGTATGTGGGTTAACTACACCTAATATCATTCAAATTATCAAATTCTAACACATCATAGTATCCTTTATACTATCCCAATATAGAATGGTAAATAATTAAAAACCACGGATACCAATTTATAACATCACGTACTAGAGTCCACTAAATGGTTCCCTGAACTAGTGGGTCATAAGGCCACATGAAAAGCTCCCCATATGACAGAGGCTTTTGAGTAGTAGTTAGGGTCTAAGGAAGTATAGTGGGGAGACTATACCTATATAATGTGAGTAGAAAAGTGAGGGGATAAACATGATAAAAACATAACCATGAAAGTAGAATAACAAAACTAAAATATATCATCTATACTATAATAATAATAAAGACAAAATGCATTGTCATATACAAGATGTTGAGTATGTCATGGAGATATATAAAAATAGGGAATACATGGAAGTAAACATCAGTACATTATAAATATATCAAAATAACAAAAATGATTCAGAAATACTATCTCTAATAGCAATACAAGTCAAGGATCAATCCTGTGCTCCCACACCCCTAGCGATAACTAAATACTTCTTTATGATATGGTTCTTTCCCTTTCACCCAGATGAATCCACAAAATCTGTTTGGGTACCATGATCATCCCTAAGATGGTGTAAGATATACTCAGTAGGCCACCACCAATGATGTCTAGAAAAAAATCCATCAAGTGAAAATAAACTATATTTATGTGTATGTGTAAAAGTTATGCTTTATAAGTATGACATGTAACACACCAATATTTTTATAATTATTATTATTTTAACTAATTTAATCTCTTTCATATTTTTCATTTCACACAATAGTCAATATATCTTTTGTTATATGAAATCAATACGTTTGGCTTGCATTATACGCAATATCAAGTTAATTTTTCACTATATGAAACACTTATATTATATTGTGATACACACAATACAATTTTTGACTTGTGGCAAATGAAATAACGAGTCCTTTATTATTTCTTTCATTACATGGATGGCCGGTTTTTACTGAACTACATTATACTGTTAACATTATTATTAAAATATTATTATAGTTACAACATAGCAGTTTCAATGAATGTGATGAATAATTTTGAATATATTTTTATGATATGGTTTAGACATGTATAAAAAATTAATCCTCATGTTAACAATTAGTATAAGTGAAATTATGAAATATTTTGAAATAAATAAATTACTTTTCTAGGAAAACAATTTTTCGATGTAAAAATATATTTTTATCTCAATAAATTAAACACAAAACATTTGATGAATGTTTTAAATCAAATTTATATATCATATATTCACTAAATATTCTTTATACTCATACACTAGATTTTATAGGTAGAAGATAATAATAAATCCAATTTTAATAATAATAAAATATATTTTTCTAATAGGTAATATTACCACCTTTTAAAGGAAACCCCATTTTAATTATATTTTTTACACCTTAATTTTTTTTTTTTTTAAAACATCGATTTTGAAATTTGTATATCAAAATATACATTGGGTTTGTTTTGGTATATTTTATAGAATTTTTATATTTTAATGAATCACAGAAAAACAACTAGATTTTAATTCCAAACTACTTTTTCATATAATTTATTTAAATAGATAAATTATATTTTAAATTGGTTTTAAAATAACATAAAATAAATTATAAATCAATTAACCAAATTAATGTCATTTTAACCAATTTAACATTAAATTAGATATAAAACAGTTGATAATTTTACACCTTTTCACTTTAAAAACATGTCATCTCATCTCTTTTATGGGATTAATTTTAAATTGTTTTCTACAACTTAAATGATAAGAATTTGTAAAAATGGTTTCCATAATTGGGATAATAATAATTTATATTTTCTAATAAATTAAAATTAGTTTTTTATAATCATAATAGTGAAATTAATTAAAATAAATTACAATTTTAAAGGAGAAACTTGATTACATAGTGGCTAAACATTAATTTAATCTATAAAAAAACTAAAAAATTTCCATAATCCATTTTATGGAAATATTTATACCAATTACCCTCTTTTATATAAAATTTAAATTTTTTTAAGGCACATGCTATATGGGAGATCTCTAAATATTGTTTACCTTTATATATTTATAATAATCTTACACCTCCTCCACTACAAAAGGGAACACATCTCCCTCAATTTCTCATACCACTCAATCGACTTTGGATCATAAAAAACCAAGAAAATTAAGCTCCATAATTCTCTCCATTCATCCTATATTCCTCACTTTAGGTATAAATCTGACCACGGAAACCCACTGGTGTAGAATAAAAGTACCTTCCAAATGAAAAGGTGACATCCTTCCATATGATCATGTTCTATTTTCATTATCCAACCATAATTTATTCATATCACATGAGAATATTATATCCTATGTATCCAAAATATTCTGATAATTTTTATTCTAATTTTTTTACCTACATATACAAAAAATTCAATCAAATGGGTAATGAAATTTTCATTACTGTGTATAGTAGGCTACCACATCACAAAAAGATTCCATTCATTCTTCCATTTCCACCCCTAATAGTTGAGAATTATGATGTACATAATTTTTTTATTTTATATATATGATTTATTTATTATTATTTAATTATTAAATAAAATATAGCTTCATTCTTTCTAATTCGGGTAAATATGATAACTTCATTTGATGAAGTATAGACTACCGCCTCCTCAAAGCGATGTGATTCATTCACACATTACATGGAATGTATTAATGATGGATTTAGTACATTTATATGATATATATGGAATAATAATATAAATTTAATTAGAATATAAAAATACATATATTTCATTCAATTCTTTTCATTCAACACGATAAGAAAATTGAAACATCGTTTATGAGTACATACGGCCTACCATCTCCATGAACAATTTATTTCATTTAATATTTTCATATTTTATCTATTATTATAAATAATTATATACTGAATATATATGAAATTTATATCTTATTTTATATTCTATAAATATGGAAGTCAAGATCTACGTAATAGGACTAAGAAAAAAAGTAAAAGAATATAAGAAAAAACAAAGTAGATATTACCTGAAGTGTTACATTAACATGGTATTGTTAATAAATTGGTAATATAGTGATATAATTAAATCATATATGTTATTATATATAGGAATATTTTTTTAGTATATTTTTAATGAACGTATATTTAGTATACAAGAATTTTCAATATTTATGGATGAAGTCAATATTTATAGTAAGTGTTTTCTCAACTCACTTTTATTTCTCTCAGATATATGCTAAATTCACTGGTTATTCTTGTTGTGTAGTGTACATAATGACCTATTACATGGAATATCCAGAATTAAATTATTTAATGTTATTAAATGTATCAATTAATTTTATTATTTTATGGATATCATGACTCGATAGTTACTCAATTTGAAAGGGTTTTATCATCTCAGTTTTATTTATGTGAGACTTATTCCTCATATCCATGTAAGATGAAATAATTTGATATAGTTATGACTTACTTGTGATATTATCCTAGTATACCAATAATATTATTTATCTTAATTTTATATGTTTTGATTTCATGATGTTTATGGAACCCTTTTCTTTTCTGCACCTAAATCATGTTTCAAGGTGATTGACATGATACCCATTTATCTTCTATAGGATATTCTATTGAAAATGCGTATTAAATCCAATTCCTTTCATGAATTATTGATGGATGAAATTATTATGAAATATATAACATTTTCATAGATTATGATATGATAAAATATTTATGATACACATTTTATTTCATGAGATATGATGCGATGTTTATGAAACCCATCCATTTTTATGGGTCATGATATTATGAATGTTTTATAATCATGTGGAACATTCTTGAATGATTTAATTATTTGATAGGTGGGACCTATATCTCCCTCCAATTCATTGGGTAATGATAAATTTTATATGAGATATATAGTCAAAGGGTGTAGTCCATGCTCAAAATAAGAGGGTAGAGTGGAGGGAATCCCAAGCCTAAAACAAGAGTGTACATAGGAGGGAATCCCAAGCCCAAAATAGGAGGTTTCATGGGAGAGAATCCCATTAAAAAACAAGAGCGTACATATATTGTGTAAAGTCCCGGAAATTTCAAGGAAAGTTTTTTCTTAATTTCCTTTGGAATTTTACAAGAACGCAGTTTCTGACGGCACTTTATTCCGAGGCCCAGAGTGCTCGGAATCAACTTCTGAAGTTTGGATCGGGTACGTTCAGTGAACGAGCGAGCGGGAATTTCTATCTTTTGAACCGGTGATCGAAATTGAAATCCGATGGAACCGATGAACTCGCAACGCCAGTAATTGCTTAAGGGGACCTTTACCATAGTTGCGTTTTAAGCGGGTTGAGATTTTGTTTTTGGGGTTTTAGTTTAAAATAAATAAAATTGTGTGAACAATTTTATTTTATGTCTTTGGGAGTTATTCTCTCCCATGGGAAGTTGTTGGAGGATCCCATGACCAACCAACATCCCATGAGTGGATAATTGAAAGGTGGGGTCCACACGAACCCCAAAAATTCAAATTCCTATAACTCTCCTTTAACCCCCCATTTAATCTCCCTTTCTTTAACTCTTGAACTTCCCCCTCTTAAGTGCATGCCAACAATTTTTAATTAATCTGTTCAACTTCTTAAATTAATTACGTTATTTGAATTTTGGAATTTGAAAAGCTTGGCATGTGTTAATAAAATAATGTGAGACCTTATTTTATTAGGTTTCTTGGTTAAGTGAGGATTTTGAGAGAGGATGCTCTTAGTTTTGAAGAACTCCATCACCATCGTTGACGAACGTTGAGACTTCGATGAAGAATGTGATGAACACCGACCCTCCGACAGAGAACGCGAAGGCACCAACGACGTGCCTTCTCTTCTTCTTTCTCCGCGTCAAGGGAGGAGGCATCACCGCGGGGAACATCGCCATCGACGACGGCGCTCACTCCGACGACGACAGAATTGATACCGTTCTACAGCGACACTACCATCCCACGACTTTGTCAACAAACGAAGGACAACACGAGGTAGGGGAATATATTTTTTGGAATTATCTTATCTTTTGAGAAAAGAACGATGAGCGTGGTTCAACCAATACCGGGTTGATCCGCGGATCGTTCGATCATGTGGTTTGATGTTGAGGGTTATTATTTAAATTGCTCATGTTTAATTCCTTGATGAACTTCGTGAAATATGATCTTTTGTTATCGAATAACTCGAGGGGGGGGGGGACCGCATAAACACGGACGACCCTCCTCCTTATTTCATGTTGGATTCTTTTGTGGATTGAAACGAGAATGGTGTGGTGCCATCGCACCGCGCGGAAACGTGTGCCAAGTAATGTGCGGTGCCGTCGCGCCGTGTCGTGAAAAACAAACAAAGGCGCGACGCCGTCGCGTCATGGAAGAGAAAACCGAAGACATCTGCGGACGGAGTCGGGCCACAGCGAAGGGGCGCGACGCCAACGCGTCGCGCCGGAGAACCACGAAGACGGCGCGTTTTGTTTATTGATGTGTGGATCGACGGACGATGACAAACGAGGCCGCAAGGTGATTTTGAGGCCTCCGCAGTGAAAGTCGGGTCCCGGGAGGACCATAGGCAAAGACGACAGGAGAAACGGACCACCGAAGCGCGTCCGGTGGTCCGCAGAAGGCGGCGGCGGCGCGCCGCCGGAGGGCTGGCTGCCGGCGGATCCTCCGCCGGCTTCAATCAGCGGCGGGCGGGGGACACCCCGCTCCGCGGTGCCGGCTCAGCCGCACGGGCCGCGCCGCGGCCGGCCGGGCGGGCTGGGCCGGGCCCAGCCGGGTTGGACATGGGTTGGGTCGATCCGGTTCGGGTCGACCCGTTTCGGGCCGACCTAGGGGGGGTCGGGCCAGGTCGGCCCGGGCCCATACCCTCGTTTTCGGACCACTTTCGGTCAAATGCCCGTAACTTGAGCTACGGATCTCCAAACAACTCTCCGTCAGCGGAAACGCGATCCTTGGATCAAGACGGTCATTTCGGTATATCTCACTCATGTTTTCGAATTACTTTGGGTTCGGCCGGGTTGGTTCATCCACGAAACTAACCGGGCCCTCGGAGCGGAAACACTTATATCTTGAGTTCCGGACGTCCGATTGACGTGCCATCGACTTTGATGAATTCCTCTAAGTGAGACGGATCTTTGGGATTACTCCGCTCAAGGTTTGGACGCAGTTGGAGTACAGTCGGGTTGGTTTTATCTTAAAAAAACAATCGGGCCCCTGGGACGAAAAAGCCAATAACTTCCAGACCGGGCGTCCGATTGACGCGCCGTCTGTTGCGTTGCGTTCTTGTTGATGATACGGAACTTTTGGCATCCTCCGCCCGAGTTTTGGATGCAGTTGGATAGTGGCCGGGTTCGATCGCACCCGAAATCCAACCGGGCCCCTGGAATGGAAAAGCTGATGCCTTTCTGACAGAACGTCCATTTGACGAACCATCAGCGACTTTGGTGATCTCGTTGAGAAATGGTCCCTATGAGTATACCCTATGAGTGTTCGGGGTATAGTTGAGTTACGGCCAGATTGGATTGCACACGAAACTAACCGGGCCCCTGGGACGAAAATGCTAGCAACTCACAGACCGGGCGTCCGATTGACGCGCCGTCTGTTGCGTTGAGACCCCTATGTTGAGGCAATCCATTGAGATACTTCTTCGTGGGACTTTGAGATACTTGGATTATCGACTTGTAGCTCGTGGAGCGGACCCTCCCAGAGATGAGCGTACGGAGTACGGAGACCGTGTAGCCGGCAGAGACCTGAAGACTGTTTGTCCGATTCGATTCGGAGTGACTTACGTAGCCCAGTGGGGAGAAATACTTTGTGAGGTGGCAGACCCACAGTGGAGGAGCACTACTATGTGAGGTGGCAGACTCGTGGTACTCGACAGGAGGAGTACCTACGTAGGCTATGAGGGGGGAGCACTACTATGTTTGGGTGGCAGACCCCGGCGGGAAGCACTACTGTGTGAGGTGGCAGGCCCGCGGTACTCGACAGGAGAAGTACCTCAGCAGTCTTAGGTTAGTGAGCAGTACCTCGGAGTCGTGAAAGGACCACTGTACACTCCAGAGACGGAGCTCTTCAGCAGTTACGGTTTCGATGATGAAAATCATGGTTTGAGCTGAGACTTTTGACCTTTGTGTTTACCTCATGATTGAGATGGGTCGCTTGATAACATAGGTATATGTATGGGAATATACCTAGGTAGTGGTTATCCGTTGATTTCACAATCCTTATGTTTCCTCACGATTGAGATGGGTTACTTAATAACTTAGGTATATGTATGGGAATATATCTAAGTAGAGGTTATCTGTTGAGATCTTCTTATGGTTATCCTTGTTGGTTTAGTGAGACCTTGAGGTTCTAGGGGTCCCTACTGAGTATCGTTACACTCACCCCTACACGGGCTATGCCCGCACCTCGTTGTGTTGGTTGCAGACGACGGGCAGTGCTGATGGAGGCCGAGTGTTCAAGGACTGGACGGTACCTGGAGGTGGACTACATGACAAGTCAGTACTCGGAGGTAGACTACTCGATGAGTCAGTACCCGGAGGTGGACTACATGACGAGACGACACACAGAGGAGGTTGACGGGCGAGAGCGTGGAGGAGGCTATCTGTACCTACCCTTCAGGTTGGATCCGTGGTGGACGACCAGGAGCTGCGCCATCTGTACCTACCCTTCAGGTAGGATCCGAGGAGGACGACCCAGGAGTCGCTTCCGTCCTTCCACCTGTTATCTTTTCTATTTTACTTGTTCAGTTGTAGTTTTACTTTCTTTTGGGTTTGTATTCTAGCCCATTTACTTTTCATCACTTCTCTTGTACTTACTGTTTACCTTTTTCCACTTGCTTACTCTATGGTGCTTGTTTTCTATTATAAAGGCAATGCCTTCCAAGTTATCGGGATTTACGCCTTTGGTGCTAGTCGCCAGCCCCTGGCCTATGGAAGGCGGGCTTGGGGTAGTCACAACATGAGCCCCGAGGACGGGTCATGACAAATTGGTATCAGAGGAGTTCGGTTCTACCGCATAACATATAACTCTAATGTTTCTTTCTGTGAAGAAATAGTGTTAAAAGTACCGAGTGTGGTTTTCAGTTCAGGGAGTCCAGTGTTGGTGCGGGCGGCCGACATATCCATACACCAGGACCCTGACAACTGATTTTCGACTTTGTGCACGAAAACACTGATTGTGTGTGTGTTTTCAATGGTTTTCCCTTAAAACAGCTCAAACCAAGTCAGCTCACCAGGTATAATCGTTTGACCGTGTTACGTTGTTTCTATCAGGATTCCTTTTCTCGAAAAACCAGCTAGAGCCCCGAGAGTGGTTCGTACTGACAGCCCGCCGAGCGACGTGGCCTCAGTACATGTCCCTTTTTCAGTTGAGGCACCAGCGGAGGCACCAGCGGTACTACTACCCGTTGGGCCACCGATGCCACCAGCCCCAACAGGAGAGAGTGCACGTCGCTTGAGCGCACTGCACGTGTTCCAGCGCCAGAGGTCACCCAGGTTCCAGGGAGGGACGGACCCGCAGGCGGCTGAGGATTGGCTGGAGGCTGTGGTGAGAGTCTTCAGGCTAGTGGGGACGCCGACAGTCTTCATGGTGATCTTTGCTGCCAGCCTCCTTCAGGCAACAACAGGCAGGTGGTGGAGCCACTTGTTTTAGTTTTGCGACGGGATGACCTTCACATTGGAAGACTTCGAGACCTTCTTCAGGGTGAAGTTTGTGCCAGTAGCTCTACACCCCGAGCGTGTATAGGAGATTCTTCCTTTTCTGCGTGTTTTTCGATTAGTAGCCGAGTCATCTGTGGGCAGTAGACAGATGATGTAGAGGTCCAGGAGGACCAGAGTAGCAGTTGGACGATCTCGGGTTTTAGGACTGGTGGTACGGGGCACCCGAGGTGGGGACAGAGCTAGGCGTGCCAGAAGCAGCGGCTAGTGCTTGAGCAACAGCCGAGCAGTGGACAAGGTAGTAGAGCTCCAGAAGCAGGTGGACAGGAGAGGAACTAGTGGATACGTCCCTTGTACTTCTAGTTCCATTTTTCTGTTGTATTCGTGTCTTGTACTATGAGCTGCTATAATAAGAAGGCAGTTATCTTTGAGATGTTTTCTTTCCTATCCTTTTGTTTGGTTCATATTGAGTGATCCTGGTTAAGACTGTTGACTTGACCCTCACCTTCGAGATTTCTACTGGAGGAGACCCTGTGACCTCACACTGATGCCGACAGTGTGACTCGACCCTTGGAGGCGAGAGTGAAATTTGGATCTCTTGGTAGTTACGTCGAGGCCTTACGAAGTCATCCATGGCATGAATGCATCATTCATGTCAGGATTGACTATATTAGGTAATGAATGTGGTTCATCAAGGGGATGAGACCAGATTTCCCTTATCAGAAAAGAAGAAATCATAGCATCTCTTGTGAGACTAGAGAAGGTCCAGGTCATCCAAGAGCGGATGAGGACGAAACGGGGCCGACAGAAGCCTTTTACTGACAGGACTTGGAGGCCTCTAGAGTTCGAGGATGACCATCAAGTCCTTATACGAGTCTCACCTCGATGAGGTTTACGGAGATGTGGCCAGGGAGGCAAGTTATCTCCGAGGTTAAACGAACCTTTCTAGATCCTCAGCTGGGTAGGCGAGGTGGTTTACCGCTTGACCCATCCAATTCAGTTGCACTAGGTGCACGAAATTTTCCACGTATCTCAACTGAGGAGATATGTGCTCGACCCTCCGCATATTGTCGACCATGAGGAGCTGGACGATGGCGATTGGGTGTCTTTCACGGAGGTTCCAGTGGGGATCGAGGCTCGACTAGAGTGGATCCTACGAGGATGATCGATTCCTCGGGTGAGCTTTCTTTGGCAGTACGAGAACCTCCAGGTAAGCACATGGGAGCGGAAGGCATAGATGCATGCTCTGTACCACTTTTGTGACCCTAGTTGTGTTGAAGCTTTACGGGGACGTAAAGCCCTGAGGTGGGAGTAATGTAAAGACCCGGAAATTTCAAAGAAATTTTTGTCTTAATTTCCTTTGGAATTTTACAAGAACACAGTTTCTGACTGTACTTGATTCCGAGGCCCGGAGTGCCCGGAATCAACTTCCGATGTTTGGATCGGGTACATTTAGTGAACGAGCGAGCGGGAATTTCTATCTTTTGAACCAGTGCTCGGAATTGAAATCTGATGGCACCGATGAACTCGCAACGCCAGTAATTGCTTAAGGGTACCTTTAACATAGTTGCGTTTTAAGCGGGTTGAGATTTTGTTTTTCGGGTTTTAGTTTAAAATAAATAAAATTGTGTGAACAATTTTATTTTATGACTTTGGGAGTTATTCTCTCCCATGGGAAGTTGTTGGAGGAGCCCATGACCAACCAACTTCCCATGAGTGGATACATGAAAGGTGGGGCCCACACGAGCCCCAACCTTTCACATTCCTATAACTCTCCTTTAACCCCCATTTAATCTCCATTTCTTTAACTCTTGAACTTCCCCCCTCTTAAGTGCATGCCAACAATTTTTAATTAATGAGTTCAACTTCTTAAATTAATTAAGTTATTTGAATTTTGGAATTTGAAAAGCTTGGCATGTGTTAATAAAATAATGGGAGATCTTATTTTATTAGGTTGCTTGGTTATGTGAGGATTTTGAGAGAGGAAGATCTTAGTTTTGAAGAACTCCATCACCATCGTTGAAGAACGTCGATACTTCGACGAAGAATGTGATGAACACTGACCCTCCGACAGAGAACGCGAAGGCACCAACGACGTGCCTTCTCTTCTTCTTTCTCCGCGTCAAGGGAGGAGGCATCACCACGGGGAAGGACGCCATTGACGACGGTGCTCACTCTGACGACGACGGAATTGATACCGTTCTACAGCGACACTACCATCCCGTGACTTTGTCAACAAACGAAGGATGACACGAGGTAGTGGAATTTATTTTTTGGAATTCTCGTATCTTTTGAGAAAAGAACGACGAGTGCGGATCAACCAATATCGGGTTGATCCGCGGATCGTTCGATCATGCGGTTTGATGTTGTGGGTTATTATTTAAATTGATCATGTTAATTGCCTTGATGAACTTCGTGAAATATGATCTTTTGTTATCGAATAATGCAAGGGGGGGGGGGGACCGCACAAACATGGCCGACCCTCCTCCATATTTCATGTTTGATTCTTTTGTGGATTGAAACGTGAATGGTGCGGTGCCATCACACCGCACAGAAACCTGTGACAAGTAACGCGTGGCGCCGTCGCGCCGCATCGTGAAAAACAAACAAAGGCGCAATGTCGTCACGTCACGGCGGAGAAACCCGAAGACATCCGCGGACGGAGTTGGGCCACAGCGAAGGGGCGCGGCGCCAACGCGTCGCGCCGGAGAACCACGAAGACAACGCGTTTTGTTTATTGATGTGTGGATTGATGGGCGACGACAAACAAGGCCGCAAGGTGATTTTGAGGCCTCCGCAGTGAAGGTCGGGTCCCGGGAGGACTATAGGAGAAGAAGACAGGAGAAACGGACCACCGGAGCGCGTCCGGTGGTCCGCGGAAGGCGGCGGCGGCGCGCCGCTGGAGGGCTGGCGGCCGGCGGATCCGCCGCCGGCGTCAATCAGCGGCGGGCGGGGGACACCCCGTTCCGCGGTTCCCGCTCGGCCGCGCTGGCCGAGCCGCGGCCGGTCCAGGCCCAGCCGGGTCGGACCCGGGTCGGGTCGACCCGTTTCGGGCCGACCCAGGGGGGCGGGTCGGGTCGGCCCGGGCCCACACCCCCGTTTTCGGACCAATTTCAGTCAAATGCCCATAACATGAGCTACGGGTCTCCAAACGACTCACCGTCAGCGGAAACACGATCCATGGATCGAGAGGGTCGTTTCGGTATATCGCACTCAAGGTTTCGGATTACTTTGGGTTCGGCCGAGTTGCTTCATCCACGAAACCAACCGGGCCCTCGGAGCAGAAACGCTTATATCTTGAGTTCTGGATGTCCGATTGACGTGCCATCGACTTTGATGGATTCCTCTAAGTGAGACGGATCTTTTGGCTTACTACGCTCAAGGTTTGGATGCAGTTGGTGTACGGTCAGGTTGGTTTTAACTTAAAAAACCAACCGGGCCCCCGGGATGAAAAGGCCAATAACATCCAGACCGGGCGTCCGATTGATGCGCCGTTTGTTGCGTTGCGTTCTTGTTGATGATACAGAACTTTTGGAATCCTCCGCCCTAGTTTTGGATGCAGTTGGATAGTGGCCGGGTTGGATCGCACCCGAAATCCAACCGGGCCCCTGGAACGGAAAAGCTGATGCCTTTCTGACAGAACGTCCGTTTGACGAACCGTCAGCGACGTTGGTGATGTCGTTGAGAAACGGTCCCTATGAGTATACCCTATGAGTGTTCGGGGTATATTTGAGTTACGACCGGATTGGTTCGCACACGAAACTAACCGGGCACCTGGGACGAAAAGGCTAGCAACTCACAAACCGGGCGTCCGATTGACGCGCCGTCTGTTGCGTTGAGACCCCTATGTCATGGCGGTCCCTTGAGATACTTCTTCGTGGGACTTTGATATACTTGGAGTATCGACTTGTAGCTCGTGGAGCGGACCCTCCCAGAGACGAGCGTACGGAGTACGGAGACCGTGTAGCTGGCAGAGACCTGAAGACTCCTTGTCCGATTCGATTCATAGTGACTTACGTAGCCCAGTGGGGAGCACTACTTTGTGAGGTGGCAAACCCACAATGGAGGAGAACTACTATGTGAGGTGGCAGACCCGCGGTACTCGACAGGAGGAGTACCTCTGTAGGCTATGAGGGGGGAGCACTACTATGTTTGGGTGGCAGATCCCGGAGGGAAGCACTACTGTGTGAGGTGGCAGGCCCGCGGTACTCGACAGGAGGAGTACCTCAGTAGTCTTAGGTTAGTGAGCAGTACCTCGGAGTCGTGACAGGACCACTGTACACTCCATAGACGGAGCTCTTCAGCAGTTATGGTATCGATGATGAAAATCCTGGTTTGAGCTAAGACTTTTGACCTTTGTGTTTACCTCATGATTGAGATGGGTTGCTTGATAACTTAGGTATATGTATGGGCATATACCTAGGTAGTGTTTATCCGTTGATTTCACAATCCTTGTGTTTACTCATGATTGAGATGGGTTATTTGATAACTTAGGTATATGTATGGGAATATATCTAAGTAGAGGTTATCTGTTGAGATCTTCTTATGGTTATCCTTGTTGGTTTAGTGAGACCTTGAGGGTCTCGGGGTCCCTACTGAGTATCGTTATACTCACCCCTGCACGGGCTATGCCCGCACCTCGTTGTGTTGGTTGCAGATGACGGGCAGTGCCGACGGAGGCCGAGTGTTCGAGGACTGGACGGTACCCGGAGGTGGACTACACGACGAGTCAGTACCCGGAGGTGGACTACACGACGAGTTAGTACCCGGAGGTGGACTACACGACGAGACGACACACAGAGGAGGTTGACGGGCGAGAGCGTGGAGGAGGCTATCTGTACCTACCCTTCAGGTAGGATCCGTGGTGGACGACCAGGAGCTGCACCATCTATACCTACCCTTCAGGTAGGATCCGAGGAGGACGACCCAGGAGCCGCTTCCGTCCTTCCAGCTGTTATCTTTTCTGTTGTACTTTTTCAGTTGTAGTTGTACATTCTTTTGGGTTTCTATTCTGGCCCATTTACTTTTCATCACTTCTCTTGTACTTAGTGTTTACCTTTTTCCGCTTGCTTACTCTGTGGTGCTTGTTTTCTTTTATAAAGGAAATGCCTTCCCAGTTATCGGGATTTACGCCTTTGGTGCTAGTCGCCAGCCCATGACCTATGGAAGGCGGGCTTGGGGTAGTCACAACACGGGCCTCGAGGACATGTCGTGACATATTGGAATCCCAAGCTCTAAATAAGAGGCTACATGGGAGGGAATCCCATTCCTGAAATAAGAGGGTACACAGGAAGGCACCCCAAGCTCAAAATAAGAGGGTACATGGGAGGGCATCCCATTCCAAAATCAAGATGGTCCATGTGAGGCTATCACAAGCCCAAATAAAGTTCACATGTCATTATACTAATCCTATACATTTATGAATGTATTGGTAGGTATCCCTAACATATTATTTACTATTCTTATGTGTATGTTATAATTACATGTCTTATTCCACTATTATTCTCTCATGGATTATGATCTTGATTTACTTACGATTAATGTCTTATGAACTCCGAATCTTTATTCCCTGACTCTTGATTTTAAACTATTTGTCTTGATTTAGTCATATTATAAGTATTTTTCATGATTATTTGGTTTTATTCTATGACAGGTGTTACTCAAACAATGATTTATAGTCTTAATCAATAATATTAACTAGAAATAACAGGGTTAACATTGAATTATTCATATGTGGAACATATGGTAATTATTAAAATAGATTTCCTAAGTCGAAATATCATGAAGAAAATAAGGATGGTGGCATGATTAATGGTCATAGAACTAACGATAGAGGCCAAGAATGAAATGTGAAAGGTATGAGATGTTCTAACAATATTTTTTACATTAAATTTAAGAAGAACGACTAAATTGAGGATTAGTAACCTTAATACATGTTTCGTTTTTCATATTCTAGGAAATGGGTATTAATGAATAATATAATGAATCCTATGTAATTATTTAAGAATAATGATGGATTATTAATGTGTATATTTATTGGAATTCAAGAATTATGTTATATGAATCTGGAAGTGTATGTTTTCCATAAAAAGTTTCAAACATATATAGAATAAAACTTATTTCCTAGAAAAGTTATTTAATGGAAAGGTCATATTTTGATTAATGGAAGGCAACCGTTAATGTGTTCTATATGTTGATAAAATTGTGTTTATGTGAAATAAATATATGAATGTGGGTAATGTTAATTGTATATTACTAATTAATATGTAATTTATTATTGAGATGTTGAAAATGTGGCATATGTTGTCATGTATTAAGCTTAAATAATTATTTGGATATACAGAATTTATCAAAAATCATTCTAATAAAAATTAATTAAACTTTTCTGTAATTTATTATGGAAATAGAAGTTATTACAATGTTTAATGAAATACAATGATAAAGGTATTAAAATTTTGTGTATATTCCCCCTGAGAGATAATATATGATATACATGGGATCAATTCTATGATGGTTTTATAAAATTTAGTTACAGTTTTTCAAAATGTTTTGGAATTTTTCCTTTTATAAGGTTTATAATCATAATCAACTATGGAATGTTTTATATTAAAAATTGTATTAGGTTGTAGATATTAGAGTATTATCTCTCCATATGATGATTTTTGAATATTTGATAACATGTGCAAACTATATTATTGCGATGAATATAGATGGAATGAACTATCAATATATTTATGGATTACATGATCTGTTAATGCTTCATGAATGGAAAATTATATTTACTTTCATGGAATAAGAGATTAAGTAGAAATTGGTCAAGTCACAAAATGGGTGAGATTGTGCTAATACCAATTAAGTGGATCTTCTCATGAAAAATTATTCAACATTAAAAAATGTTCTTGAAATAAAATGATGTCAAATTATCAACATTTCTAATGATATAAATGACCTTTTTAAGCTTATTTGAGTTATGGATTTGTGATATTAACGTTCTCCTAACCATGTTCCCCATCTCTCTACATCAGAACATTATTTTTATATTTCACTTCCATGTCAAATTTTTTACTTTCCAACTATTTTCTCTAATGTGGAAATCTTGTTATGGGTTACATTGGGTTACCCTTATGGTTCCTACATTATTTTTTAAAAGGTTTTTCTAGAATTCAATTTTACGATGAGGATTTTCTTGAATGATACATGAAACTGTTAAACCATTGTTGAACTAGATGAATTTTGAGGGTGAAATTCATTTTAAGGTGGGTAGAATGTAAAACCCCGATATTTTTTGAATTATAATTCTTTTAATTAATTTAATCTTATTTATATTTTTAATTTTACGATTCACTGAATCATGATTTCTTTTATAAGAAAGTACTAATTTAGGAGTGCATTAAGTGCAATGAAAATTTAATATCTCACTACAAAAAACACATAGTTTAGACTTTAGTATATGAAATACTTTATTTTGATTGTGTTACACATAATACTGAGTCCATTAAATATCTTACGCTATATGCATGTATAAGTTTTACCAAACTACAGTATACTATTAATATTGTCATTAAAATATTAGTAAACATACTGCCTAGCCATTGGAATGGAATTTATAAATAAAAGTAACTAAAATTTTAATATATGATTTAAAAATGAATGTTAAATTAATCTTTTTTTTCATAATTAGAATAAGTGAATGTTTGATTTTTTTTAAAATTATCAGAATACATTAATAAGAAAACTATATTTCTATGAATAAATAGAATTTTTATCTCAATAAATTATAAAAGCCAATTTTGATAAATGTTTTCAATAATATTTATATAATCTATATTAAATAAATATTTTAGATACTCATCCAGTATATTTTATAGGTATAATATTAGAATAAATCAAATATTATGAATAAAAAATGTATTTTTGTTAATGGTTCTTTTAACGCCTTTTAATGGTGAAATAATTTTAAATATAATTTTTTAAAATTTTATAATATTAATATAAAAATACCTTATTTTTTAAATCGGTATAAAAAATTTATTTTTGGTGAATTTTGTGTATTTTTATGAGAAGTTTCATATTTTGATGAATAGTGAAAAACACTGAATTTAAATTCAAAACTTTTTTTTAGTCTAATTTATTTATATATTTGATTTATATTAGTTTTTATTAAGTAAAATTATATCAATAATACATAAATTAATACAATTTATGTAATTGGAACCAATTTCACACTGAAATTGGACATAAAATGATTTGAATCTTCTAGACCATTTCTCTTTAATAACTCATCTTCTCATCCCATTTGTTGGATATATTTTAAATTAATTTCTTTCTAATATATTTTCAGAATTTGTAAAAATGGATTAATTGGTTGAAATAAGAATAATTTATAATATCTAATATAGTTAATAGAATTTTCAACCAAAAAACTCATTAATGTAATTAAAATTAGTTACAGTTATTAAGGTAATAAGAAGATTACATAGTAATTAAACCTTACATTTAGGGCCCAACTTACATAGAAACATTTACAAAAGAAATTTGATGATGATAGTTCGAACGATTACCCTATTTAAAAAAAATTGATAATTATTAGAGGCACATGTTGTATGGTATTCCTCTCAATAGTGATTTCCTTTTTCTATCTTCACGAATACCACTCCTCCAATATAAAAGGGAACTCAATCCCCTCACATCCCCAAACCACTAAATACACATTGGATCATAAATAAAATACTCAAATAATCTCCCAAATTCTATCATATCATCCTATATAACTCACTTTGGTTATAAATCAATCCATGGAATCGCTTTGGTGAAAACCAAAAGGAGTTACCCAATGAAGATGTGACAGCCTTCCAAAAGTTATTTTGTTTAATTTTCATTCTCCATACCAAAAACAATTCTTATTACATGATTATATAATAAAATATGAAATATAAAAATAGGTATAATTTTTTATTATTAGGGTTTTACCTGTACCTACACACAATTCAATCAAATGGGTAATGAGTTTATCATTCATGTGTAGTGTGGAATACGACCTCACGAAATGATGTCCTCTATTTTTTCTTTTACCACCTCTAGTGATTGGGAATTATGTTGTAAATAATA
The DNA here is from genome assembly GCA_963277665.1 of Viscum album. NCBI lineage: Eukaryota > Viridiplantae > Streptophyta > Magnoliopsida > Santalales > Viscaceae > Viscum > Viscum album. The sequence continues at coordinate 115,547,820 of OY728161.1, forward strand.
TTTTTATATGATATTTATGATAATTATGATATTTATGATTCCTTTATGTTTCTTTAATTATTATATAAATCATAACTTCATTCTTTCCATTTTATGTAAATACAATAACTTCGTTTGTGGATGTGTGGACTACCGCCTCTTCAAAGTGATGTGATTCATTCAAACTTTACATGGAATGTATCATAGATGAGTTTAGTAAATTTATATGATATAAATGAAACAAGAATTATAATTTCATTATAATATATATATATATATATACATACATATATGTCATTTAATTACTTTCTTCCAATACAACAAGAATACGGAAACAACATTCATTCGTACTTACGACCTACCGTCTCTATGAACAATGTATTTTATTTAATATTTCCATATTTTTTAGATTATTATAAATAATTATATACTTAATATATAAGATATTTATACAATTTTATAAATTATATAAATAATTAAACCATGATATAAGAAAGAGGATAAAGATCAAGTCAAACAGTTACAAAAAACGTAGAGGATAATACTATAAATGTAACATTAAAATGAAATTGTTAATAAATTAGTAATACAAAGTCATAATAATATCATATATTATAACATATATGATAATATTTTTATGCTATATATATTCATAATAAATTTATATTTATTATATAAAAGGTTTTAATGTGTAAGAAGAAAGTCAAGACAAGATGTAAGGGTTTTATAGTATCAATTATATTTTGGTGATATTTATGATAAATTCAAAATTTATTATTTATTTTGTGGTTTATAAACATAAATTTGATATGTTTTTAATATATTTCATTTAATTCATGATATTCTTTATTTCAATTTATTTTAATCTTTCATGTATCTCAATATTAAATAGATACTCATGTAGTAAGGGTTTTATCGTCCCACTTTATTTTTGCCAGACTTATGATTTATTCAAAATTGATTCATTTTGTGAGGTTTATATACTGAATATTAATTTATTATATAATTTTATAATTAAATTTATGGGTATTTAAGCATCCATTTTATGATCATTCTTTCATGCGGTTTAGGGTTCAAAAGTTACCAAATCGGTAAAGTAATTTTTGTCTCAATTTTCCTTCACTGAGATACATTCCATGTTATTAAAATATTTTTATATATTTAGTGTATATAAATCCATTTTTCATGTTTTATAATGAATATATTTATTTAAATGATATTTTATGCTTCATGTAAATTTACTATTCCACTGGTTTTTTATTCAAATTTGTCCAAATGGGTAGAGAATTTTTTATCTCAACATTCCTTCTTTGAGATACATTCCATGTTTTGAACTTATATTTTTTATGAAGTGTATATACTAAAATTTTAAATTTTATATCATGATTATACATAATTTAATGATATTTTAATTTTAATTTAATGTTTTTATTTTATATGGATTATGATTCCAAAGTGGTAATAATTTATTGCTACAATTTAATCTTTTATTATGAATGTTTACGATTATTCATCATTGATGAAATATAATGATCCAAATCCCAATAGATGTCATGAATATTATTCAACTATTTACATTAATGATATATTATTATAATGGTATCATTTCTCCAAACTTTGTTACATAAGATAAATATGAATATTTCATAAGTAAACCTGAAATTATTTATCTCTTCATTCAGAAGTCAATTTTATTCAGAAGACATGATTTATCAATTTTTTTAAAAAAGATTTAAAATAATATATTAAGATAATTTTAAAGGAAAAATATTTCAATTTTTTTTATGTTATTAAGTGTTTAAAATGGTTTTCCAATCTTCCTTTATATTTTTTCTCCATTTGTTTCAATAAATTTTTTTTCGAAAATATTTTATATTTGAAGAAGAATTTTTCAACGTGTAAAAGATATTTTTTCAAGAAATGTTTTGGATTATTTTTAAATCATAAATCATGATATTTTAATCTGGTTTTGAAAGAATGTTATTTTGAAAATGTTATATTATTGTTTTCCATAGGAACTGTTCCAAGTAATCTTCCAAAATATTTCTACATATAAGATGGTATCTATTGGTATAGTTAAGATTTACTAGGGATATGAATCAAAGATACCATTTATATTAATTATTTTATGGTATATTTTTTAATTCAATGATGTCTGTGGAGCCCTTTTTGCCAAAATTAAATCATGTTTCAAATAGGTAGACACCAAAACCATTTATCTTCCTCAAATTATAAGATTATAAATTATTATGAAAATTGATTCCATTAATATGTTATTATAGAATGAAATGATTATAAAATATATCTGTTTTACATAGTTTATGACATGAGGAAATTTCTATAATACCCATTTTATTTGATGAGGTACAATATGATGTTTATGAAACCCATCTCTTTTTATGGGTCATGATATGATGAATGTGTTATTATCTTTTGGCAAACATTTGTATGAATTAATTATGTGATTGGTGGGTCTTGTATCTCTAATCAATTTATTGGGTAGTGATCAATGTTATATGATCATATAGGGTACATGGGTTATATCCCATGCCCAAAAAAATAGGGTACACTAGAGGGCATCCCAAGCCCAAAACAAGAGGCTACATGTGAGGGCATCCCAATCCCAAAAAAATGGGTACACAAGAGAGAATACAAAACGTGAAACAGAAAAGTACCCAGAAGGATATATGAAGACCTAAAAAAGTGGGTACATGAGAGGGAGTCCCTTGACTAAAACAATATGGTACATTAGAGGGCATCCCAATCCCAAAACAAGAGTTTATAGAAGAGGTAATCCCAATCCCAAAGCAGGTATATGGATCAGTATCCCAATCCTAACATGTTATAAATGTTTAGGCATGAGCCTTGATATAGGATTTTCTAGGCTCATGTGTATCCTACAATTCCATTTCATATTACTCTGTTATGATCTTATGGATAATGAGATTTATTACAATACGATTCATGTCTTATGAAATTAAAATCGTTATTCCATCACTCTGGATTATAATATTTGATAGGTAGGATATTATCTTATAATGTTATGATTATGTTCTCATACCCTTATTCACATGTTATGCATACATGTATCCTTTATTATCCTTAGTGAGCTTCTAATCACTCACTTTCTTATTCATCCTTTCAGTATGTTATAAATAATGGTTTTTAATAGAAGTGTAAAGGTAGAATATTTTTATTAGAAACATTGAATATCATTCACCAGGTTATAAGATTATGTTCCATGTTTCTATACACACTAAAATATCATGGTTTTCAATAATTTAATTTTATAAATATTCTAAATATTCATAAAAAATGATGTTATATCCATGTATGTTAATCCTAGATCATTATATGTCATGTATAAACATGTGATGTAAATTGGTTACATGACCAAATAAATCTATAAGAAGTTATAATTGGTGAATATGTAATGTAGGAGAGCGGGTAGTTACATGATATCCATATTCCACATGTTAATAGAGTATTATAACACTCTGGGTTTGGTCTTAATGCAATAAAAAGGGTTGCCTTATCGATTACAAGGAACTTTTTCCAATGGTATTCTCAGAATAATAATTGACCTACACGGGCCATGTCCCAAGTTAATAACCATGGTGACCTTTTTCAAACAATATGAATGTATAAATAAGTCGAAGGTGACATTAATTAATTAATATGATTGGTTCCATACCATATGTTAACGTACATAGCATTAGCAGGTTCCATACCTTGATCCCCTCATTGGTTCCATACCATAATGAAATAGGTGTCATACCTTCATAAGAATTTGGCGCCTTTCTGAGATGTTGAACACTGAGAAATAAACAAAGAAAATTATAGGGCTATGTTAGTTTCCATACCAAATTCCATTTTCTATAATGATATTCATAATCCAAGGAAACATCTATCCCATTCCACATTTCAATTTAACTTAATTAATAAACCATTTTAAAACAATTCATTATCCAGAAAAGGTAGAAATACCCTCTCTAATAAATTCATTTAATCATAAATAGGCTCTCATTATAAGATTTTGAGATCACACAACCTAACTGGTGGTTTTATCATTATTGATTAAGGAATAAACCATATGGGTGGCTCAAGAAGAGGTTGAAAACCTCTAACTATTACTCAGTGCTATGTACGAATCCCAATTTAAGATTAAAAAATGATTTAGGACATTTGGTTAGCATATGAGTAAAATATTTAAGGTATTTCGAGTGACAAAAAAGTGTTAATTTAAATAAATAAAAAGAGATTTCTAAAATGTATAAACCACCTTAATTATGTTTTTAGTAAAAAACATATCTAGTATCAGCCCTTGGTTTGGCCTAAATTAGACAAAACAAAAGAATATGTAAATAAATAGAAAAAATTGAATATGTGATTGCAAAAAAATAATTTTAGCCATAGAAATAAAATTATGTATAGTTTAAGACGATAAAGGAGTTTACCCGTGGATATCTAATGAGATAGACAGAACTCAAATTAGAGGTTGTATGGTCAATCAGTATCACAGATTAGGGTTAGTACATTGAAGAATCTCTCAAATAGGAGGAGGGTTTTCAACTATAATAATGATGAGAAAAGCAATTTTCAGCATGGTATGGATTCAATGAAAAAGTATATTTACCAATTATTAAATGGATGCATGTTTTGGCCACATGGTAGGAAACAAATGAACCAACCATGATTGGAATACATCCCAAGTAATGTGTATCACATAGTTCATGCACATGGTTTGAGAAACCATGTAAAAACCATGTTGTTTCCATATATAAATGTAAGAATTTTTCACCCGGATGGACATTTTGGGACACACATTTTGATCAAACCATGTGAACCCTGACAGTGCACTAGATGACCCCATGCTGTTTAGTAATACATAGCACTCTAGGCAGCATGATCACTCCTAAAAGTTCAACCAGGACTTTTCCACTTTTGGATTGGGTTCTGAGCTTCACAAAAGTGATGGACACCCTCATAACCTTTGGGAATTAATTAATAACATATGTTGGGATAAAATTAGTGAAATAAAATAAAATAAGTCACATATATTAAAGAAATTATAGGATCAAACAATAGTGTTCTGGGTTGATGGACTATGTTTCTTCTAGTGACATGTGATATGACGTGCTATGGGGTGGAGGCCCATGTATATTCAAGAAACATGTGATGTGAATGTTCTGTGGGGTGGTCGTATATGCCATATAAAAGAGATGGATGTGTTGGGACATATGATGTTGGGTTGTGAGAGTGGTTTAGTAGTGGGGAATCTATACAGGGAACCATTAATCAATGTGATTTTAATTATTATATTATACTCATATGTGTTACATGGTGATTGTTACATTATTAGGATGTTATTATTTAGTTGACATATTTTGGTGCTATTCAGTTCTAATGTTTTGTCATTGGCGAATTAGTGTGTTTCTTTAGAATATGCTTGAGAGACTGTGTTTTTCCTACTAAGTATAGTTGTATCACAAAAATATGTATATATATTGGTTTTTAGGTATTTATAAGGTCTTTAGGGACAAATATTGACATTACATTCTAGGATAGTGTTAATGTCGATTCACTGTTGTAGACATTTTTTAATTTTCATTTAGAGGATTTAATCTTTATTGGTTTTATTTATACATAAAATGTGATATGGATTGGGGTTTACTTTTATATTTTGTCCTAGTATTTCTGGTGGATGATTCATCTTATCCACCAATCCTGTTTTCTTATAGAGGTAAATTAGAGCTTATTATGATATTTTAATACCCACGGTGCTAAAACCAAACATGGGGCATACTAGAGAGGTAAAATCATAGGTTTTTATCACTCTCCCCTCATTTTATTATCTTTTGGTGGATGGGGTACTTTCATAGTGGTATCATAGATGAAAGTTGAGTGATATGATGGAGTTTGGACTTTAGAACAGTGAGGATTACGTGGGTTGCTATCAAAAAATTTCCAATTTTTCATTTCTGTGTGACATAAGATTAAAAGACTGTCTAGGAGATAGGATATTAGGCCAACCGTGATCCACTGGATGAACTCTTAGAAAATCAAAAGACAAATTTTGGTGGCCCCGCAAGTAGCATATCATCCTTAGAGTGGTATAGGTATCATGATGAATTGTGTTCTTGTTTGAATTAGGTTGATTTCGTTATGGGAATTTGAAAAGGATTAAAATTAAATAAATGAATTTAAATAAAACACCATACTACATGGATTATGAAATTATTAATGACCATTTAGTTATAGAACCCTTTCTTTATCCTCCCATGGCTCATGAAGTTGAGGTTCAACAGGATGATCTTGTTGATCACATTAGGGTTGATTTGGTGGGAGAGGATGTTCACTGGTAGAGGAAATCATTCAATTTACTACGGTATGATTTTGGGATGTATGAGGGTCATTTTTTTGGATTTTTAGATAGACAGAAGGATAAATAATATCAAGATAATATTTAGTTTTACCCAAACCCTGATAGGGTGCTATTCCACTTTGGTAGTTAGTTAGATGTGGGGGGTTATGTTTTAGTGGGGGATAGATTCTTTGGTGAGTGAATAAGTAGATATTTCACGGGTCAAACATTTAGAAAGAGTTCTTGTAAGAGTTTCTTCCATTAATCATTATGGTTGTGACGAGGCGAGAGATACATTCACATTAGTTGGTGATTAAGTTATTTTTGGATTCATGGATTAAATTTAAACACCATAAGTGTTTTGCCTCAAATATTTTCCTATATGAGGAGTCCTAAGAGGAATATATGGAGGAGGCACTCTATCCCACGATTCAGAATATAGTTACTCATTTTACATTTCTAGAATATATGGAGGTTCATAAAAAGAATGTGGTGATATAGAATATTCACTCATGAGGAGGTTTTCTACATGAGGGGAACCAATAGGGTAACTCATAGAGAAAATTTATCAGTGGTTTGTCTCATGAATGGGGACTATTGATGTTTGGACTTATAGGGAGTTAATCTTAGTTTCTTCTTGCCTTGAATTTTGGGGATGGAGGTTTCAATTCATTTCCAAGGGTTGTAATGGTAGTGAGTATTACCTATGGGGTTTATGGCCATCACCAGATCATGTGAACAATGGTTTCTCACGATCAGTTTGGTGGAGGAAGTCTGGATAATTTATATCCTCAGTAGTAGTTGACAGTGAGACTATTTTAGTAGCAAGGTAAGTATTCTTATGCTCCACCTAGGGGAACTAGAAAAAGTACCAAATTACCCCATGATTTTACTCATGTTTAGGGACCATGAAATGAGCATGGTCATGAAGGTGTTCATAATCCGAAAGGCATATGAGATGAGCATGCTAAGATGCATGCATTAGAGGCATCATTAACAAAAATGTGTGGAATTTTTCTTGGTAATATTAGATTATCATCTAACCTTTTATGTGATATTTTTGATTTAGAATCATCACATACCTATTTTCTCCTAATTTGGTCCAAATGATGGGATTGGGTATGGATAGGATTACAGTTCCCCTAGTGTTGTCTACACATATTGGAGGTGAATATTTTTTTTTGTTGTATTATGGGGATGTAGATTGGTGATGGGGAAAAAAAATTAGTGGGGGAAATCATCGTGTTTCATATGAAACTAGAAGATATTATCCTTGTAATGGATTAGTATTATTCTATGCAAGCATTCATCATATTATTTCTAATAAGAGTTTTGTTTTATGATGTGGAGGGCCAACAAGGGGCATTCATTGGAAAACATAGTTATCTATTGGTTGATTGTTAGGTGGAGAATCGTTTGTGAAAATTGGTGTATCTATTTGTATACACTATGATTACATATTCCACTTGGTTTGTAGAGTAGTTAATGTATATTTTCCTAGATGAGGTTATGAAACTACCCCTTGACGTGATATTGAGTTCGAGTAAGAGTTGTAGCCGAAAACATCACTAATATCAAGAGATCCCTATTATATAGAAACAATTGAGTCCCATGAGTTGATTCTATAGGTGGATGATTTGATAAATATGGGTTTCATCTAACCAATTTTCTTGCCTTAGGGTTCTCTGGTGTTGTTATCCAAGAAGGTGGATTGTAGTATTAAGTTGTGTATAAACTACCTAATGTTTTATTAGGTAACTTTAAAGAACGGCTACCCATTCCTAAGGATATATAATCTATTATATTTGTTTATAAGAGATTGTTAGTTACAAAATTTTGACCTATAACCCAGGTTTAACTAGTTGAGGGTGGAGTTGGAAGATTTACCAAAGAAGACATTTAGATGTAGGTATGGAAACTTCATGTTTATGGTCATGTCATTTAGTGTTACAGGCACACCAGTCATGTTCATGGCGACTTTTAACTCTATGTTATTTGAGTTCCGGGACCGGTTCATCATCATATTCATCATTGGAAATTTGGTCTACATGATTTAAGAGGATGATCATTCCAAGAATATTAGAGTTTTTTGTAGGACCTTCAACACCACTATCATTATAAGAAGATATCAATGTGTGATTTATGGATGTGAGAGGTCTATTTCCATGGAAAGGTTGTGTCTCATCAAGGTGTTGTAGTAGAACTGTTGAAGGTTTATGATGTTTTTTCAGGGGTATCTAGTAATAATGTCCCATTGGTTCATAATTTTCTAAGTATAAAATGTTATTATTGTAGGTTCATACCCGGTTAATTTTGAGTTTCATCCATAAAAATATAGTTTACCAGGGAGGATCACAATTGTTTTTTGATAAATTAGTGCTAAAAAGAGTTTAGTTTTCAAAAATATAAGTTTGTTAGTTCCATAGTGGTTCAGTTGACTAAAGAGGGTGTGATGTTTGAGGTGTTTTTTGATGCCTACCTGTTAGAATTGTGATTTTGGTTAATGTAGTAGAGGGATATAATCTCTTATAGGTTGATTATATTGATTCCAAAATTAAATTTACTATTAAAACCATCATCCAAATCTTGTAGGTGTCGTGTTTTCACTGAATTAGTGGTGGAATTACATTATTGGGTACTGATTTGTGGTGTTAATGGATAAAAAGAGTTTGTGAGAGATATATTTTCTCAATGATAATTGAATTTAAAAAAATATATTTGGATGGATTTTCTTCAGCATACTTATTTTGAGATCTCCAACACCTTTGGTAAGGGAAATTTTGTGGCTGATTATTTTGGATATGGAGTAAAAAAAATAAGTGGTTCTAGAGTCTGGGGATGATTGGAGATCGATAGAGGAGTTGAAAACACTACAACTAGATGAAAGAGTGGTTGATAGGGGAGGATTCTTATTTCAGATGATGGTGTCATCTTCTTTTATGTAGAATGTGGAGGAGTCTCAATGGGGTGTGGGACATAGAAGAATAATTGATGCACGATCCTATTGTCTATTGTGATAACCGATAGGGATGGTCGGAGGATGTTCAGAATCATATGTTGTTTTAGAGGAGATAGTTTGTTATGGTATTGAAACAAGGTGGAATACTTTTTGAGTTTCATAACTCACCTTTTCTAGTCCTAGGATAATCTATGACTTACAATGGGTTGGGGAATAGTTTTGGTGGATATGGATGAATCTTGTTGTGTCACAGTTGGTGGAAAATTGTTTGGTTTCCCAGTAGTTAAAGGATACGTACTATTATTTTGGAGTTCTTTGGAAGTTATTGGATGTTATTGAGAGGAAATAAGATGAGATATTGATGTATTTCATCATAGAGATACCATGATCTTAGAGATGATGTGATGAATTTTGGGTGATAGTGGCTAGACAGGAAAAATCAGCTCACATCCTAAAAATCTGTGAGTCGTGTGCCAAATATGTTTTAGAATGATGGTATGAGGATAATGTGGTTAGGCTTCATGGGGTACCAGGTACTATCACTTGGTATTGTGATCCTAATTTTACCATGTGATTCTAGAGGGGATTACAAAGTTCATTAAGAATCTAGTTCAACCATAGAGATTATTTCCACTATAATATTTATTGGAATATGAAGCAGACTGTCCAGATAATGGAGGATATTTTATGGTCCTGCATCATGGACGTTTTTGGATCTTGGGTATGACACTTTCCTTTGGATGAGTTTTCATACATGAATAACTATCACTCAATAGTTGGTATGGCTCCATTTGAGGCATTTTAAGGGAGATAATTTAATTCTATTTTGTGATGGATGAAGGTTAGGGAGGTAGTATATATTAGTCCCAATGTGGTAAAGATATTTAAAAAAATTGTTATTTTGTTCAAGAGAGGATAAAACTAGATCAAGATTGATAGAAATAGTATGCCAATCATAATATTAAGCATGTGGAGTTCATTTTCGGAGACCGTGTGTTCTTGAGAGTCTCCCCTTATCATGGAAAAAAGAGGTTTGATAAGGGGTTAATCATTCACCTATGTTTGTTGGGATGATTAAGTTGTTGGGGATAAATTGAGATGTGGTGTATCGGTTGGAATTTCCATCATGGTTGGAGAGGATCCCATATGCCTTCCTCACTTCTCAGCTTCGTCAGTATCTTTATAATGACTTCCACATAATTTAATTAGTTGTGTTTGATATCAAGGTTGAAATTTAAATCTTGGAGTGCCTAGTAGAGATCAAGAATCTCTAAGAGAGTTAATTGTGTGGGGTTACAATTCCCTTATCTTGTGTGTTTTGGAGGCGTAGTGGCTTGGACGATATTGACTGGGAGTGATAGACATATATTCATGCTCAATAACTTGAGTTATGTTGAGTTTTATTTTCTTTGTTTTTTATAAGACAATGTGCTATTAGAGATCTTGTTATTTTTTGATATTTTTTATTCTTGATGTTTGATATTTTGAAAAAAACATATGAAATATGAAAAGGGTAGGATTGATTCAAAATGGAGACAAATTTTACAATGATGATATTAAATCCATGCGACTAATTTTGTGCCACCCAAAGTAGATAATATCTTTAAATGATGGATGATATTACTTGATTTATTTCATTAAGGAAGTGAGTTTTTTTGTTTCAGTAGTTGTTAGTTTGGATTTTTTGGAGGCTGGAAGGTTGTACGGGTTGTTGTGTGCTTTTGTGTCCAATTTTTGTGCATATTGTATGATGTGGGGTTGTGCCTGAAGAGAGGAGGTGACGTGTTTGTGTAGTGGTGCAGTTCATTGGGATGATTTTTGGGTTCTTCAATTTTGATATTTTGTATGGTTTTATAATTTTAGGAGTGATGAGATCATTGAGAGGTATATCACATGATGGTTGTTCAATCCTCTTTCCATATGGTCTGGGTTTTGGATTCATGAGGGTAAGAACCATTTGAGATGTATCAAATATATCTTTTATGACTTTTCAATCTATTATATTGTCAAATCTTGTAGGTGGAGGTGTTTAGAAGAGATTATAGTATTTTTAGTTGGGTGTTGGATATGTAGTTGAGCTGTTGTAGAAAATACACATCAAGTAAAATAACAAATCATGAAATAGATGTTCACAACCTTCATTGAAATCTATTTTTATGGATTCTATGTGATGGTGGAGGAATATGTGAGATAGATTCACAATGTGAAAGGGTAATACAAGAAATTAAAACAAGTATGGAAGATGCAACATGAATTTATAATAAGGTAAGAGTTTTTGGAATACCCATGGATTACACATCAGGTAAGGGTTGCACAACATGAATTTGTTGGATTCGTTGGTATTTTATAACACTTTAGGATGATTTAATTTTCATTCATATGTACCCCATCTTTCATTATGTAAAATCCCTAAGAGCCTATGATGAATATTTTATCTTCCTTTCCCCTACTATTATTTGATTGTTCTAGTGGTTGTTGGTTGGTTATCCACAGTGAGAAAATTTTCCTTTACTCTTGGTTTTTCCTTGTTATTTTCCTGAAACATTGTTTTGTTGATTAGGTATTTGTTTTTTGTGGGAGTTGGAATTTTTTTGATGATACAATGGTCTTGTGTAGGTTAATACCCTGTCTCATAGTGTAGATGAGGTTTTTGGGATCTTTTTTCTTAGCCATGTGGTGGTAACAGAGATCAAAATGCTTCATAGAGGTAGAGAATCAATCGTTTCTCACTTTTGTGTATCATACGGGACATGTTTTCTCTTATATATGTATAGGGGATAATTTTCCAATCATAATTAATGATAAATAATTTTTTTGATGAAATTTATAAGGAATATGGGAATGGATTAGATAATTTTATATCTTTGATAATATTTTGATACATTAGATTGTATGGGCTTGACACCATACTAAATATTATGGCTATTGGGGATTTGTTTTTTAATATTTTATGTTGATATGTGGAACCCTTATTGTTGTAATTTTTTTGATATCATGCTAAAATGTAAATTGTATAAAAAATTATTTTTATAATGAAATGGTTTCCTAATGATTATGGTTGTTCTGATAATGCCCTATAATGATGTGAAATGTGAAAAAATCGACATTGGTAATATTTTAATTTTCTTTTGATGTGATGATATTTGTGGGCATGCTATATGGTGGAGATGTGCAAACTCATTTTGTAGTTGGGGTTGTGGGGAAAATGGGTGATATGCATCCATGCTTTAGAGGATTCTAGGATATGTTTCATTTGGGTGTTATTTTGGGGTGATGAGGACAGGTTTGTTTTGTCATGATGATGGGGTAATATAGATATGGTTCATTTGGAAGTGATTTTATGGCGTTGAAGAGAGGGTTTATTTGGAAGTTATTTAAAGGTAACAAGGAGAAGGATCCCTTGGTTCTAATTTTTGGGTGATGAGGAGATGGTCTGTTTGGAAAAAAATTAGGTGAATTGGAGAGGGTTCATTTGGATGTTCTTTTGGGGTGGTGAAAAGAAGGATTTTTGGACTTTTGGGTGAGGCAGAAAGGTGACAGATCAATGCAAATGTTGGGATACTTGTGACATGTTGTTGCATTATTCTAGAATCATGGGTTGTGATGTAATTCTTTTTTAATATTGAATAAAATGGATGGGGTTTGGTTTGGTTAATGGGATAAAAATGAATAATGAGAAAATAAATTATGTGCTGTATTGTAAAATTTTGTTGATCCTTAATAATAAAAAGAATGGCCAAGATTATGATTTTGGATAAAATGTGGAACTTAACATGTGGCATGTGTGGTGTAATGCATTTATAGGTGGAAGTGAATGCGGTAGTGTAGTGAGATGGGTAGTGTTTTATTGTGAACCCATTAGATGGTATTGTGTGTGGATAATATATATATTTATATTTATATTTACCTTGTATATTCCTATTGATTTTATTTTCACCCCAACCGCATCTAGAACAATGTGATGACACAAAAATTTATATGAGGGGTGTTTCCCCCAAAATATGATGGGATGGAAAGATTACTGTGTACCTACTATTTCACAATATCCCATCCAGGTGAGGTATGTATTGCATAAACTATGATGGTTGAAGGTCTAATAGTTCCTTAAAAGATGGTGGTGATGACCCATGTGTCTTTGGGTGAGATATGATATTACTGTGAAATGGGTCAGTGGATGAGGTGTCATTGGGTGAGATATGATATGACTATGTTGTGGGTCAGAGGCCTAAGTGTCTTTAGGTTAGTTGTGATATGACTGTACTATGATGGGGTGGCCTAGGATTATTTAAGAGGGATGTGATATGATAGTGTTGTGGGGATGTTTACTATGTGTCTTTAGGCATGATGTGATGTGACCGCATTGTTTGGCAGTCATATATGTCATAATAATGATATGGAAGTGCCCAGATGTATGATTTTGGTGGTGTGAGAGTGGTATACCCTTGGGAATGTAAGGAGGGGTATACATCATCGATGTGATTCATATTAAATTATTATACATGGATGCATTACTTAGTGATCATTCCTTGGTGAGGAAGGGATTGGTTAGTTGACTTGTTTAGGTGCGTCTTTCTTATGCGATTTTCTAACTCGTGAATCAGTATACTAATTTCACATGTGTTTGAGAGTCTTTTTTCCTACTAGGGATAATTTTATTCTCACCCAATGTATATAAACAATTTTTTAGGTTTTGATGATGAGTTTTGTGACTATGATGGACAATACATGTTGATTCACTATCATAGAGATGTCTTTTTGGTATTTACTTTTAGATAATTTTAACTAAACTTGTATTATTTATACATTAATTGTGGGATATAATTGTGTATAATTTTATATTATGTTAATGAGATTGTTTTATAAGATTCTTCTTATTTCTTGATATTGTTTTATATAATATTGTAATACCTCTAATATTGTGATATTTTTATAACCTTGGTGCTAGTTTTCAACTCAAGGTCTACTAGATGTGGGACTCATAGGTCATTATATCTCTCCCATAACTACAGTACCATTAGAGAGAGGGGGTCATGATATCCGTATTTTCCATTTGTAGAATCTTACTATAATAATAGTTTCCATTCATGTATTCAAATTGAATCCTATATATCATCAAATGTGAAGATATTTCATACTCTAACTTGTCTGAATTAATGTGGTGTAAGGAAACATATATTTCCATAAATTGTTTTAGAACAAATGAATAAGTTGAAGACTATTCACGCTCATATAAATGTATCTCAATAGAGGATAATGTTTTTGTGACAGTCAGAGAAAGGATTTTAAATTAAAAGTTGGTGATCATGTTTTTCTGATAGCATCTCTATGTATGGGGTTCATAATGTTTTAAATGAATGGGAAATTGAGCCGCAAGGACATTGAGGCATTCAAAATTTTCAAAATAATTTAAGTCGTATCTTACTATTTTATAGTAACTCCAAGCCTCTACATGATGTGATCCATATATAATTTTTATGGAAGAAAATTCCAGATCCAAAACATGTACTCATCAATCATGAAATATAATTGTATCATGACCTATATTACTATGAATAACCTATAAAAATTCCTGAAACAAGAGACTAGTGTTGAGGTGCCAGATGCCATGACAGGTAAAAGTACCGTGGAAAAACCACAAAAGGAGGAAGCAACCTGGTAACCCAAGGATATTATAAAGAAAACCCACCATAATTTGTGTCGAAGGTAATTATCATAGAAACTTCATGGTTGAATTTTTCATAAGAGGGAAAATTTTATCACCCTATAATTTTTTTTATATTTCATTTAGAATAAAATTAATTTTTTCAATAGCATTTAATGCATAAAACATTGAGTTCAAACAAAGCCCAATACCCTATTAAAATATTGTTATTTAAATTTTTCCATTATAACCTAGATTATATGTCAGTGAGAATGAATAGGAATAACTAAAATATGAAAATATATCGTTTAAACATGTTAATTGAATATTTATTCAATATATATAAAAATAGAATATATTTTAATGAAAAATAAATGATTCTTGAAAAAATGTATATTTTTATAAAAAGATACTTTTCCATGTTTTGAGAACATATGATAGAATTAACTATTAAATTTTTTAGAAATTTTATTTAATAAAATTATTTAAATTGTTTAAATTTCAATATTGAAATTATCTAAGTGTGAATTTTGTAATTTTTCTGAAAGGTTTCATTTTCCATTAAAAAGTGAAAAACCATTCTTTTAAAAAATATTTTCTTTTAAAATATTCCCAATAGAAAATTATTTTTGAACAACTTTAAATTAAAATTAATTTAATTATATTGTAATAATTAATATTTAGGTAATTAGAATCAATATTATGTTGAATGTTGATATAAAAACTATTTATACATAATAGATTTTCCTTTTTGAAAACCCATATTCATTACGTCTATGGTATAATTTAAAATTGGATTATGTAACATATATAAATTGAATATGGGAAAATTAATTCTATATTTGAAATAATAATAATTTATATTCGGTAAATATTTGATTTTTTTTACTATTATAATTATTAAAAATAGTAAAAATTAATTACCATGGTTAAATTAACAACAGTTTACAAGGGGTTTAAACTAAGGAGATATGTTTAAAATGGCCTAAAAACATATTTAAAACCAATTGGATAATCATTTTTAGATCCTTTAACATATAACTGTTTATAATTAACCATTTTGGAGGCATTTTACAGGATTATAATGTTGATGTAATTTATTACTTTCAAAAACTTAATGTATTTCATCCCCCTAACTTGTAAAAGGCCACCCCCTATCCTGCACTATTAAAACATAAAAATAACCTTTTTTGGGACCAATAACTACCCAAATAACTTCCATAATTCCCAAATAACATCATATAATATTTTTTGTGAAAATCCATCCAAATAAGGGTTCTGGGGAAAACCCAAAGTAGTTGTCTGAAGAAGAGGTATCATTCATAAACATGCATTTTTATTATACTTGTTCATCCACCAGTTTCAATTCTTATTAATATGTGATTATATGATAAAATAATTTTCGTATATATAATTATATGTTATTATGATAAGGTAATTACCTATATTCATTTCCACTTCAATCAATTAGGAAACAATAAAATTGCTCGTCTGTACGGGGGAGAACCACCCCGCAAACCGATTAGAGAGAATTTCCATAAGCACCTCTCATAGTTTGGTATGATAATGGATTTAATTTATATATATAATATTAGTGATATAGGTATACATATTAAATAATAATACCCTGTATAAGTTTTACTTTCCATATCTTTTAAGATATGTTAACATTGTTTTTGAGTACGACGGACTACTGCATCGTGAAGTGTGGGGACTTGTTTATAAATAAATCTTTACATCAAAAGTAATGAAGGAAAAAAATTTAATTTATATATATGATATAAATTACAAAAAATAATTTTTTTAAAATTATTATATCAGACTATTATTTACCCATTCAACCATAAATAAATGTTATCGTCGTTCCTATGTACATACGACCTACAATATCCATGAGGTAATGTGATTCATTTTATATGTCATCTTTATAGGAATTGTTATAAAGTAGTATGTAATTAAAATAATGATATTTAAAACCAAATTATCATTATATATATGATTTAACTATAAAAGTATCTCAATAAACAAATAATTCTTTCTGAAACATGCATGAGAAAACAAGGTCGTTAAAACCTGAAACAAGTGTAATAAAGAAATATTATTAAAAATGGGTAATATGATGCAAAAATAGGATCATATATGATATTATAATTATGAATATGGTCCTTTTATAAATAAATTACATTTTTAGAACCATTATACAAGTTGTTAAGGATGGCTCATCTAAAGGGAAACAAGAGACAATGGATTTCATCTCAATTTCCACTCCACTGTGACATATTTGGCATTACACAACTATTTATATTTATGTGGTTCATATAATGAAACTATGAGTTATTTAACATGAACATTTTCTTATTCATGATTATTTATGAATCAAATAAGTTTAGTCATCTTAAATACATGAATTAACATCCAAATCTATATTATATCTCATTCATTTAGTGGTCACATACTTTCTCTTGAAAATTTTCACTTTATTGAGATCATTTCACATTGTAATTTGTAGAAATATTAAATATCCATATAATATTATATAGGATATGTTTATTTCATATACCTTATACAATTTTTTCATACGATTTTTTATCATGTTAGTTATTTGACTGGCTGTGGAATTAGTGATAAATTCTTCTTCCTTATTCAATACATATATTTAATTATAAGGAAAATGATTCATGAATTAAATCAATTATTAAATATACTATGAATTATTTTTTGTTATAGTGAGGGTTGGGATAGAATTATATATCACCTTGATGCATCATTAGCTCTCATTAGAAAAATTAAATTGGGTTTATCCATATTATTTAAACTATTTGTGAAAGGACATGATAGTAGTGATATCATGATGAATGAGATCATGAAATAAAATATTAATCATTTAAATCATTGGGAATTCATTTATTATAATAATCCATGATATTTATATATTGATATTGTCAAAATATATTTTTCTTTCTCAAGTTAATGACTAAATGGTATGTGTTCTCAGTTGTTTTTCTTGTCTTATTTATTATTCCTTATCTGCTCACATTGATGATTAAATGGTATGTGTCATTAATTATTATCCTTTAGGTTATGAATATGACTTATTTAATCATTATATATTCCACTATATACAGCTATTACTAAGAATTTCACCTCACTTGAATCCCATTTCCTTTCCCTGGGATATGTAGAAGAATATTTTGAATGGTTTTTGGGGATGCATATTATTTAATTTTATAAGGAAATATGTTTTAATCCAACTATGTAATGGATATTATATAAGACTTTACTTATTCAAGAATACTATTATAATGTGTACTTCTCGGAGAGATCCTTTTCATATTATACCAGTATAATAAATTCGAACTTGACTTTAGGTTACGGGAGTTAAGGTTATTATACAATGTGTGCTTCTTAACATCTAGGATTGGTTAGATTCTAACGGCAGACTACTCCCTCTCGACTAGTCTATATTCATCAGCGTTTCATGTTGATTTTGGTGATAAATAGTTGAGGTAATTACCCCATTGAGTATATAGATATATGTGGTATGTGTCATGCACGATAAGAGGAGGGAACAAGGTTGATATCCTAAAAATTCATTATAACCTACAATGACAATTTTATAGTATGATGATGTGGTATGTGGCACATGTTTAGATATAGGAATTCCATGGGTGATGATAACTTGTATTTTATGAGTTATGAGTTATGATTTTTTATTGATATGGTTATAGTCATAAAAGGGAAGAAATAAATTCATGTTTTCTTATTGGAATTTCCAATAACAATAGTTATTAATATTCAACTAGAATGGTTCCACTGAGTCATTGTATGGGTATCCTTATAAATCATTATTCTATTGGGTTGATTTGGGTGAAAATATATCTTATAACAAAGTCATTTCCAAGGGATTAAAATTTATTGTGATTACATGGGATAATTATGGAAATAGATGCGAGAAATTAGTGACCATTTGTATAATTCTTCCATAGTCTATTAGAGATGAGCTATGAAATATGGATTTTCTTAAAGTCTCACCTAATATTGAACATCCTATTTTGGGAATCAAGGATATTGGGAAATGAGGTATGTTATAAAAGTTTATAATATTGAATTTATAATAGTGGAAACATATTAATTCAAACTATAATCTTATTTACAACTTCTTAAAATGTGTTTCATTGTTTACAACTGATGTCATATTAGTCAGATCGGTTCCACATGTCCACGTGGGAGGATATAGAACTCAAGATGATATATTAGTTGTTGTATGAACAGTTCTGGTTTTGGATCAAAAGAATATGGGTGGCTACATGGAAATTCATTTGTTTATCAATGTGATGTAATAGTGTAGATAGGAATAGCCATGAGGAACAGGAGTGTGAGATTCCTCTGATATAGAAATAGAATTATACCATTGTGAATCAAGGATTGTAAGTGATTTATATGGAAAGAAAGTTGTGGACAATTATGAATCCATTTGTTTCACAAGTACATAATATTTTAGAGTGTTATTATTTAATGTTTTTTTCTAGATATTTCTTTGAGATAAGGGTCAAAAATATAGAAAGACAAAAAATTTGGGTTTTGCAAACCATTTTAGTGGCTGTATTAATATCAACCATATGGAAAATGTGTGAGGGATGGAATTGATTTTATGGTAAAGTTTTCATGTTTTGAGCAAGGTTTTTATGAATTTTTTAATATTCCTAAGTAACTATGTGATTTTATTTTTAAAGGATTAGTAGGACCACACAATTGGTGCATAATTTGTCCAACAATGTGTCAAAACCCTATAACCCTTCCAAAAAATTAAAAAAATATATTTTACCCCAATTCCCTTGATAGACATAATATAAAACTCCTCTTCATTTCATCATATCTCATCTCGGCCTCCCCATGTATCCCTGTAATTATTTTCCCTATTTAAATTGGTGATTTATGATTGGTCATCATCAATATATTTAGGGTACGTATAGATTTAAACCTATTTCACCTCATTTATCTAGATATATCCCTTATCTCTCTTATTACCTATGTGATGGAACACTATTAGAGGATTGAGGGATATATATGGGTTTTAGAAGTATAATTGATTATGTGTATTATATATTTAAGGGTTCTAGGTATTGATATCCTTTTTCAAAATCTAAATTCATAAATGTGATATTATTTTCCAGGATTCTAAGGTAGTTTTCTCTATCAAACTTACTTTTCCAGGGAATAACTTATCTTCTTTTTTTTACTTTGGTTTTGGTTTATGAAATTGAATTATTTAATGTCGATGAGGGATAATATTAGATCTTTTATGGAAATGGTGTTTTTGAAATGGGATTTTATTTCAATTTATTTCATAAATATCATGTTTAATGAAATTTGTGAAAGGTTATTTTGAATTAGAAATTGTTTTTCATTAATATAAGTGGTATAAAATTTCTTATGGAGAATATTTTATAAATTGTATGAATTGTGTCGAGAACATAACGGATGATAGTATAATATTTGGAATTCCATGGGTTACACAATAATACTTTAAATTATATAGGATTTAGATGGGATATATAGACCTATAGGGTACATGCTCAATAGGTTATGGAGATTGTTAGTTTCTTTCAATGAGGATCCCCTCCTATTTATTGGTTAGATTATATTGGATAGTGTTCCTTATGTGTCATCATTATTTACATCCTCATATTCCTCTCCCCTATGGTTCTTTGTTGAAAACATTAGGTTCATCATTACATTATGATTTCCCACTTTGTTTTACAATGCATGATTACTTTGGCATTTTCCATGTTTTGAAATTAATGGATTTAATTCCATATTCTCTATTGATGTTAAATTTGACATAATTTAATGAACCAATGTCTATATGATTTTTTTATTGTATATATTCATGGTTTTATCCAAATGTGTTTTAGTGATCACACTATACATGATCTTTCGAGAGTATGTATACGTGGTTTTGTTTGACACAAGTAGAGGGAATCATGTTTCTTGTAACGATGAATTCATTTGACTGGTGTTTCATTCCGGTGTGTATGGGATAGTGGTGATTACATGTCACATTGTGTTTGGATCATTAAGTTGTGTATATACCTTTTGTTATAATTAAGACTATTATCAGTTCTAGCTACTTGGATTTGTTCATCTTCATCATATATTATAGCACACCCATGAGTTATTATACTATCATTCACACTAATATGATATGATATATTATATTTATGACATGTTTTCTTTTGATGGGAAATTTTTTCCCAAGTTTTCATGTCAATACAAAGGTTACTATTGTCTTCCCATGGTGATCATAAATGTTCTTACGACCATATGGAAAGCCAATTTCAATGATTTAGCAAGTAGATCTATGGTTGTTCATTTCACATCTAAAAACATCAAATCACCTTCAAAGAATATACAATATTTCTACATGAAATGATACTTTAGTATTCATTCTTGGTGAACCATGTATGGATTCTTTAACCTTAATATAACTCTTTAATTATAAATAATTACACATTCAAATTGTTTCCCATATTAAATAACATTATCTCATATAGAAATTTTAGTAGACTTTATTTTTTTAATAATACTAATCACTAAAATTAAATATATAGAAAAAACACCAATAATAATAGTTTATTAACAAAAAATATAAATCTATCCAAGATGAAACTCTAATAAGATTCTTCCTCCAAGAAGTAGAATATTATCATTATCCTTTTTCCCATTTTTAATATTACTAGCTTCCTCATGTATTTACACACTCTACAAAACATATTGGTATGTTCATATCATTTTTTCAACATTAATAATTTACAATAAATATAATATCCATTAAACCATTGAGCTCTTCAGGATAATAAAAATTAAGTATATCACAAAAAATGTAGTTCAAAGAATTAAATATACAAAGCTTAAAATAAGATAAAAAAATATTGAAATAGGTTTTAGTAATGAGTAGATTCTCCAAATATTGGTGAATGGGAAAATCATCATTATGATATAATAATTAATAAAAAATATTTAATGAATTATTATTTCATTTAACAATCCAACTCTTTTAAATAATCATTGAAACTTTTCATAACATTATCAATAAGATAAATCATGAAAATTTTGAAAATTTTATACATATATTAGTAATTATTAAATAAAAAGAATAAATTAAATTCTACCTAAAAAATAAACATATAGGATTTTAAGCGTTCTACATGATAACAATCTTAAAAAAATAGCAATGTATTTACAAATTTCTAACATGGTAGCTATTTGATGATTAATTATTATCTTTTCTAAACTGAGAACTTATTTAAAAGCCCTTAGTTGAACTATAATGGATTAAAAAATCAGCAGAAAATATAGTAAGTGTTATATTTATGAATCCTCTTCATATTCACGATTGTATCGACCATAAATAGTGGATTTAGATTATTTTCATGGTTATATTATGGATGTAGTACTATGTGACATTAGCGGTTTAATAGATAAAATGGAAGATGAAAATATTCATATGGAAATTGTGAAGTCAGGTCTTGAGTTCACTAAAAGGAGGATCGAGGCTAATGTTATATAGGTAGATAAAGATAATTTGATAGATTTATCAGATACAATAAATCAATATGAGTAATAATATATAGGATGTATAATCACTATGCCCAACAGATGGACCATCATGGAATGTTGGAGGTCGATGTAACCTATTGAACAATTGGAAACTTCTATAAAAGGTGGGTGTTAACACGTGTTGATGTGATATATTATCATTGATTCTAGTGATCTATCTAGCTGTAAAATCACAATGATTGTAAAATTATTTTTTATTTTTGACAAAATGAAAGGACGCGATTCTTATTCCTTTGAATTAGAACGTAATGTGTGAACCGTGAAAATCATATTGTTGATTTACTTTATTTTATTATCTATTATGTTTTCAATATTTATTTGAGTTGTAATTGAATGTTCTAGAGTAGTTTGAGTCACTTAGGTGATTTATTATTCATTTTTTGATATGTTGATGTTTTTAAGAATTCATTCATGAATCTTCTTTTTCCAATGTGGTTCTGGTGACCTTGATTTCAGTGGGTGAAGTTGGTTCTAAATCTTCAAAAAAATGAGGCCACATTATAGAATGTTTACCCCCATTAAAATTTCTAAATCATACCATATATTAATTTTTTTCATTTCTAGATAAATTTAAATTTCAACTTTTTTAATCTCTAATATAATTTTTTAACTTAATAATTTTCCATATTCATTAGAAATATACATGTAAACATTTACAATCAAGGTATTTTAATTCTATCCATATTTTCTATCATTATAAGATTATTATGCAAGGTATTCTTGTTTGTAATACTCATATAAACAGAATAGATGCTAACATTCACAACATCAAAATACACAACAAATGCATCATATATTTCACTAAAAGTACACCATAAATCATATATTGATCATTGAATATAAAATATCAACTAATGAAATTATCAAAATATATTTATCAAAATATATTTATCCAAATATAATCAAATTTAATCATCAATTGCATATGAATAATATTCATGAAATATGTAGGACTATTTCATACCTTTTAAATATTATAGAGAATTAACAATCACATAAAATAATGATGTTTAATTACTGGCCATTGAAAATATGTGTGATGTTATATAATGGTTTCAAACACTTTTTAATTGTATCCAATTTCTCAAATTCATCATCAAACACCCAAATACATGAAAATTATAACATAATTATTATCAATATGTGAACATTTTTTTATGTACAATGTTATATAAATTATAAAACAACTGTAATTCCATATTGTATAACCAACAAATCATAAAATATTCATTTCATTTGAGTAATCTTGTTTTTACAACCATTTTATGATTTTTGTTAAATTATAATAAATATTTACTTTCAAATATATTATACGAATTCATATATTTTCATAATCATTAATTTTTTATGAAAAAAACATTCATAGTAAAATTTAAAAATGATAAAAAAATGAAAAAACATCCCATCAATAAATATTATTTAAGAAAATTAAAATGGCTTAAAGAAGAAGTCATTACATGATTATAGAATAATTTATATAATGTAATGAAAAATACATTCCAATAAATTTTTTATATACATAAAAAACAGCCACTTCATCTACTAAAAAATTCCTTCTAAAATTGACATTCATGATTTTGAAAAGAATGATTTTTTTCATTATTATATCATTTTAAAATTAATTTTTCATTGAACTCCAAAATACATCCTAAATATGTAAAGATTTAAGATTATCGAAATTCAAATGATATTTTTCATGATTCATTTCCTAAATCTTTCATTTGAACATACATATCTCTATCATACACGTCCATTATATCTCTTTTTTATTTAGCTCCACTAATTTATTTTACTTCAAGATTAAAAATATTATAACGACGTCTGAAAGAAGTATTTTTAACAATGTTAAATAGTTATTTCCATACACAAACAAAAATGAATTTTGAACGTAAAAAATTATTCGTAACAAATTTTAAATGCACACATGAAACTAATTTAACAAAATTATGATAAACTTATCATCTATATATTTTTTATATATTTTATTTTACATCATATAGAACAATATAAATGATTTCTCATATTTTACATGTCTTGTGGGCATGTGAAGATCTGTAAATTTCAATAATTTCATCTAGATTATGATTCTCACAAACACCTAGATTTGTGTTTCTAATAATATTAAATTAATCATATTTCCAAATTATATTTAATATAATAATTATATTATTATTTTGGATGCTCTATAGTTTTATATCGTATGATGTCTATTTTTCTTATGCATTCTTGGAATTTTGAAAATATATGGAAATATTGCTCATTAACCTATATATTATGTTAATGTAATGGACATGAACCCTACCTTGGTAATGAAAAATAATTTTTAAACCCTGTGTTAAATCAAAACATACGGTTTGGGGACTATAAAATTGAAATATACCCTATATTTGAACACATAACGTATCGTTTAACAACCCTAAATTTGATATCAACCATATGATGTAAACCATAATTATGATGATTATCCCTATATAGTGTAAGATTATGTTTTATTTGTTCGACTAGAAGATTTATATTATAAATTTTTTACATGACTTTAGAAATTGTTTCATAAATGTAAATATATTATTAAAGACAATTCGAAGAATGATTCAAATGAATTTATTCAAAATATTTAATCATTCTTATTTCAATCAGAAGTTATGAGTTTAGTGGGTGAATAATTTCAAAAATCTAACATGTTGAGTGTTTTAATGATCACCTTTTATCATGTGATATATCAAAATATTATTTGACCATAAGAAATACTAATTTTATTGTAAAATAACTAGAGTCAAATCCTCTTGATGAAGTGAGGGAGATAACTAATAAAATGATGATGTATCTAGTTATCAAAAGAGATACACTTTGGGGACATAATTTATTTGATATTTTTATTCTTTTTCATGTTGTTTTTCCTAAAATATACCCTTTTAAATATTTTTATTGTAGTACATTGAAGTTAATTGCAGGATAAAACATTATAATTACATGTTTATGTTCTGATTCTCTAACAATTTATTCATGCTTCTATTCAGGAGAGTTAAAAATATTCATATTCTTGAGTATTTTTAATTCTATTGTGCATTCATAAATATCATTCAAAATTTTCAGTTACTACATAAACTATGTGCTAAAGTTGCATCATTATTCGATATGTATTTTTTTTTTCTATCTGTCAATTACTAATACATAGTCATGGTGGAGTGTAAAATTCTCATAATATGATACAATTATTTTGGTTCCCTATAAATAATCAATAGGCACAATAAATGAATTATAATATGTGTTTTATACATTCACTCTGTTGTATAGTCCCAAAATGATGGATTGGTTATTATAAAATCATCAATATCATTATTTGAGCATTCATGGAGAGGAATATGGGATTTATATGCCCTGAACCACTATACATAAATTTTTATTATTATTTATTTCCCAAATCATTAATTTCCCTTAAAAGTGGTGGACATTATTTCAATAATTCAAGATGTTAGAATTGATTTTTTAATGATTTTAAAAAGGACACAATTCACACACTTCTTTGTCTTCATTATTTCCATTTCTAAACCACAATTGGTATCAACATAATGTCTCTATTGGATATAGTTCTCTTCCCTGTAATCATTGAATATATTATGCTATTTTACCCTAATAAAAAACTGTTATCAAAAGATTTTCTCTTTTGGAATATTAAAGATTTATTTTTTTCAACAATATTTAGATCATTATTATAATAAATAAAAATTATAATGGATTATATAAGAGATAATATGTTGGTGAAATTTTATTCCTAATTTAATGAAGATAATTATGGATGTTGGAATGATATCAGGATTATTTATTTTAATAATTCCTAATAAGAGTTTAATTGAAATTTTTTAGGCCTTCTAAAATTCCTAATGAAGAACTGGAGAAATAGAACACTATTCATGAGACTAAAAATGATCTAAATTCAAAATAAATAAATGATAATGTTTGTCGATTTGGAACTAATGAGTTTTATATAATTTCTCAATGTTCCAACACCTATGAAATGTGCTAGAATATTGTTTTTTGAATGATGGAAATGATAAAGTCCAAAAAATAAGGTAAAATACTTATAAAATTAAATTTGATACATTCCAGGTGTAGGAAATTGAAATCATTAACTAGATATATGGAATAATGATAGAAGTTTTCAATAATGTCGATTTCATAGGAACTTCGATTCCAGACCAAAATATAGGTATAATGTGAGATATAATTTTACCCAGTAAGTGTAATGGAATATTGGTTTCTATTCAAAAATCTGGAATGGGTAATTATTTAGATACCAAGGAATTACTGATAACCTTTATAATGTAAAAAGTTTAGATAAAAGTATAAACTAAAAATCATATTTCCATCATAATGTGAACTGTTTCAATAAATGTTTTAATTAAATAATTTTATGATTTTGATTCTGGATATTATGATTTATGTTTGGAGTTATCAGACCTTTCTAGATAATTTTTCAAGCTATACAAAAAGCAGATTGGAAAATTAATGAATAATAAAGAAAAAGAAATTAGATTCTATGATTTTGAGAAGAAATATCATTTTAGATTTGATTTCCCTCTTCTCAATGATATAAGAAAATATAAATATAAAAGGAAAGACATGTAATCCATAAATGATTCATGGAGTGCATATAAGGGTTCATGTGGTAAATCTACTTCGATATCTGAGTCTAGGGATGAAAATAAAATGCTAAATATATTTTTATGGATGTTTCTGTTCAGCTTCAATCATATTTCTCTCAATGTTCTAATTCTAAATGTAATTATTATAAGGAAAACAATATATATTGAATTATTATTCAATATAATTTCAAATCCATAATGAATGAGCATAGAGAACAATGAAAATCATAAGATTCCATTTGTATTGAAAATGAGAGTTTGTCTATATAGATTTTATATTTATGGTATAATTATTAAAAATTTAATTTGACTTTCTCAAAACTAAATAATGATAATTATTGGATAAAATTGGTACTATAAAATGAGATTCTAGTAATCATATGAAAGTGGAGAATTATTATAATCAATTTCATTGTAAGAATAAAATTAATACACCCAATCATGGAATTGTTAGTAATGTGAAAATTCCAAAATAATTTAGAAATTTTTTTTACCATGTTTTTTAAATAGAAAGCATATATACTATTAAATATTTTCAATTTGGTATTAATGGAAATTTTTCTAATGACTACTATTTTAAAAATTATCAAATTATTGGTGTTAACATTGTTCATTATTCAAAATACAAGTATGAATTTAAATTTCAAATATCTACTCAAAGTAACTATATTTGGTTACCAATGTGTTTAGTCAATACCACTGTTAGATTCCAAAACATATGGGTACCAAAAGAACTTGTATTTTATATTTTCAGGATTATTCCAATGGACATCATTATTATATCATTATGTGGATTCTTGAAGAATATAAGAAGATTTATAATATTTCATTTTTAAATTTTCTTAAAAAAATTGTCCAACACTGAAGTAGTACATTATTTTATGGGAAATACCCTTAGAGTTGGAAATATATAAATCCACAATGTATTTATTTTCAACATTATATAAATGCTTTATATAGGGGTGAGAAAATATTGAATGTTTTATATTTTTTTCCTATACATCTAATTATCCTTATTCATAAACAGTGAAACCATTTCTCACTCTATTACTTTTTTGATATGTATTAAATTGTAAAATTATTATTTTTTAACATCAAGAAATTTTTTTATATTCTGATGTGTTAATAAATTAAATATATATTTTTATTTTAATCACGTGTTTAATTTATTTCATTTTAATTATAATAAATTGATTAATTAATCTTTTATTTTATGAGATAATATATTACATGTTTGGAAAAAAATCATTGGTATTAAACGAAATGAAATAAAATATATTATTTAAAATTATATGGAAAACTTTTATTTAAAATTATATAAGAAACATTTTAATTATTATAAAATGTTTTAATTTGAATTCATGAATATAATTATTATGTACATTATATATTTAATTATATTATTTTAAAATTTTAGGATGTATAAAAATATTTTATTATTATGTAATGAAATATTTCATTTAATATATATTTTAGTTCTTTAAATATCATTACTTATTTATTAAATAATATTTTACATTTTTTTGAGGATCCATAACTGTAACATTTATTCTTTTTAAATGAATCATTAATTAAGGTGTATTTTATAATTCTACATGTATATTTAGTGAATTTTACATAATTTTAATCATCCTTTTTTCATTATATATTATTTAGGGGAGGTAGGTTAATTCAATTTTAGATAAATAAAATAAATAAATTTACTATTTAACTTTGATATTTGAATTCTTCTTTATTAAATTAAATTTATTATTTTTTACTTTAAATTTTTACATATGTAATCTATTTTGAAAAATTAAATTTCAATTTAAAAATACCGAATGATTACACATCAATTTTGGCTCGAGAAACTAAAAGGTCACTGGAAAACCATCAAAGTAAAAACCCTCTGTCTTCTACTTCTAAACCAGTATCCTTTTGATTTCTCAATCTCTATCAAAGAAAATGTTATTTATGAAATTTCAAATTGAAGTACATTAGATGATGTTATCCCAAGTGGAACAAAGATATAGAATCCCTTTAATTTTGAAAATTATTTTTGTATTCACTCAACTGATCTAATTAGAGATCAGTCAATTATTTAGTTGAATAATCATTAGAAAAGACTATTACCAAAGTTTGTTAAGTTAAAAATGTTCATAATGTGGAAGAACTAGATGTATAATACCTTAAAATGGTTGAGGATGGAGTTCCATAAATGGGATATCATTTTCATTCATTAGTAATACAATATGAATTGAATCATTTAAAAGTTGAAGAAGTTTGGCTAAAGGAAGAGCTTAAAAGTTCTCAAAAATCCTTTTAAGAATTTAAAATTTATAATCTTTTCATAACAGAGTTTGAATCCATTCACATTAAAAATAAAATTATTCTAGAAGATAAAACTATACGAAGATATTTTTAAGTGATAAAAATAGAAATAGTTGACCATGTGGGGAAAATAAGACGTGTGACTATTTCTAAATCAGATGATGATTTGATAAATGTGTTCGTAGTTTGACAGTTTTTTTCTAAAAATGAATATTTTTTCATAGAGAATGTTTTAATAATTACCCAAAATTTTATCTATATAATATTATGTCTTATAATTATTTCATGTGGTATAAATGAAATTGAAAAGATAATAGAAGCTTTATAAATGATGAATGAATGAAACAAAAATTGTTTCTAGAAGTTAAATAACATATAATGATGAAATAGTTTCTGAACCATCGGAATAGTAATTTGAAACTTATGAATAGTAAATGGGCCAACGAAATTATAAATAAAATTTATCCATATTATAAATGATGATATGATATAATTATATCACTATATAAGTAAATAAATATTTTTAAAATTATCAATTAAGAGTTCTTATTTTTATAGGTTATAAATATTTATTTAACTTATTTATTAATATTATAATTTTAATCAAATGTAATTTCATAAAATTTATTCACAACTTAATATTCTAATATCTTAGGAATATAATATAATTTTATGAGACCTTATTTATTTTTTCAAAGTGTTAGAAAAGATGTTTTAATTTTAGAAATTTTATTTATCATATAAATGATTATTTTTATTAAAAATTATATTTCTTATATATATAAAATTGTATTCATAAAAAAATATTAATTTTCTAATTCTACACATCAGAAAATGGTTAGGGTGAATTTTTGGGAATCTTCTGAAATACATGAAATTTTTTGAATAGTAAAATACAATTATTTGTTATATAAATAAATTATATGTTTAATACTTTGTTCATTGAGTTAAGGTTAATGTATAAAAAAATGGTTCGAACAAACATGATGTAATCAATTTATTTAGTATCAATAATAAACAATATTTCTTGTCTTGGGAAAAATAATAAAATTTTGAGTAAAATAATGAGAAAACACCCATCTTCTCCATTATTAATTCCACCACTCACCACCTCTCCTACTCACATCTGTCAAGGCTTTATCCTTTCCCAAATTCAGCTTGAATGTCCTCCCAATACCCTTCTCCATGACTATGAGCTTCTTGTCTTAACAAAATACGAAAACAAATTCCCTAGAGAGGTTCTCAATAAGGATGAATCAGGAGGTAAACCCCTCATATTTTTTCTTTCAATTATCATTCAAGTTCCTTTATTTTATTCTTATATACTCACCAAACATCATCTAAATATCATAATAAATATAGTATCATATATATAGTGTATTTTTATAATGTTTATTCCATAAATCATACTCAAATCTCTCCCCCTCTCTCTTTTAATTTAATAATGAAAACATCATCCGTGATGTAGCGATTTACCACCTTCATTGACGATGTTCTCTCATCATTAAATTTCGTCTTAAAGGAAAGTAACAAAACCATTTTTATGATTGAAAAATATTGTGATATATTTATTATATCTTATTTAATTTTAGGTAATATTTTTTTACACTTTATATTAATTTATAAAACAAGATGAGTTCATTGTGATAAGAAAATCTAAATTAGTATAAACAATTTTCATTAACGACTTAGCTAATGAATCATCATCACTTCTAGAAAAAAAATTGTATTAAATATTTTATACATTAAATAATAATGTATATGTTCATTTTTGAACAACTATCCACATTCTATATAATTTTTGATACACTTATACTAGTAATTCGATCATCAAAACCAAGAAATCAATGCTCCAAAAAAATGAAATTGAATATATTAACTCGTAAAAATGGCCATAAATGAACATAATAAAGTTATAAAAAAGCTAATAAATTTATAAATGTTCTTAAATTTTTAATTAATTAATATAATTTCAATATATAGGACATTATGATCATGTGAAGAATAACTTTAGACTTAAGGTAAGGGATTCTACCCAAACCTTCATTATTCCATCATGTTAATCTTCCACCCTTTTACCCAAATGAAATAATATTTTATTTTTATTTAAATATTATTAATGATATCTATATGTTGCATAATATTGTATTAGGATCAATTTATCCTTCTTTTTCAAGGATATACATGTTTTTAAAAGGTTCCCTTATACATTTTTCATGATAAGAAATCCAGATTTAGGGGAACATACCAAATTCATACACATTTTCAAGTACAATCTATAATCTATTTTTAGAAACAATATTTTTTTTTCAAAATCTCATTTTTATCATGAAAAACTACCATGGTTAATTTATGGTTTTATTCAAAGAATTATGACTATTTTGTTTTAAAGAATCATGTATTTTTCTCCTTAAACTATAGTAACATGTCTATTTATAAAATTTATTAAACAATATTTTCACTTAAATGTGAAATAAATTATAATGATATATGCCTATATTCCTTTATTATTGTCTATTTATTGTTTAATTTGTTTCTTTTACACTTTTATTATTCTCCCATTTTAATGCTTTTGACATGATTATGACACCCAATTATTTCCTTTGGTAACCCTTAGGATTATGTTTGATTACTTATATATGATTGTCTATGAGGAAATAAAATTAACGAACATGTTATTATGGATGCACCTAGATAGATTTCCAATGAATTGAGTAATTTTTAGTCTCATGGTGGGTTATGTGGAATGGTCTTTGTGGTTAGCCTTGAATCATGATCCATTATGTGAAATGATACTTGTATCATGCTCCTCAACGTGAAACGGGACTTGACTCAAGTTTTCCTATGTGGAATGGGCCTTTACTCATGATAATTTCATGTTTTATGTTGTCACCAATTTTTTGTGATTCCATAATTGTATGATCTTGTGTTATGACTCCTTATATTAAAACATTTTCCATTCCTTTTTATATCATTATATATTGCCTTCTAAAACATGTTTTAATCCTTATTCTTAAGTTTAATCCCTAACAGGTCTTTTTAAATCATCGATATACTCATGTTATCCCCTGGTTATCCTATGAATATATAAGGGATCAAAGGAAGTTGGGAGCTCATAATTTATTATAAATATTGAAATGTTTAATTTAGTCCCATGTTTTCCAATTTATGTACATAGTCCTTGAAGACACTATACATTAAGATATTTTGATTGAAATTTTATGATTAATTATTGTTAAAATAATGTAACGATATGTGTAAAATGATAAAGTCTCTGTAGTTGGTAGTCGAGGAAATTTTATGTTATGTTTGGAGATTAAGAATAGAGAACATTTGTATGAACCATAGGGATAAGACTAAGTATAAGAGAACATTCATAAATTTTTTATATATATAGGAATGAATTTATCAAGAAAATACATCTATATATAGATACTACAAGTGAATGTGGTTCTGGAATAGATATACATGTGATTGAAAACTCTAAAAAGGTGTTCTAGGCCTAACACTGGGTAACCAGGTATATGACAACGAGCCTTACCACGGACCTGGGTTGACAATCCTGGGGTATATACTTTGGTAAACTCATAAACTTATTATAAACAATTATTAATGGAACAAAAAATGTACATATGAATATATGTTAGAAAATTGATCAGGGATATCCTAGATTTGAACCTAGGGAATCAAAAGTGAGGATGTACTTTTCTTTTAAGATTTTATCCTTATTTATTTTATGTTTTCATATTATGCTTATTAACTAAGTATTAATGACCCATAATTGCACTTTCATTTTCTTAGTTAATGGTAGAAAATATTAGAATACATACCAGAAATCAATGTGATAACAAATGTGATTATTTCCCAAATCGTACGGAAAATATAATAAAAATAAGTGCTGAAAACATCGTGACAGTAATTGATCATCTATCTCAGGTTATGAATAATAACTTTAATCGTGTGGAAAAACATACTTCACCAATGAAAGAGCATTTTACCATTTAATACTTCATGTAGTAAATGCCTCCAATTTTCAGTGGATCTTCTGATCCCCTCCTTACGGAATAGTGGATTAACTCCATTAAAAAGATATTTTATCTCCTCTAGTGCTCAAAAGAAGAGAAAATTGTTCTAGTGGTTTATCGTTTGTATGGAGAAGCATATTAGTGGTATAAAATGATCCAAAATACGATATTAAAGGATGAAATTGATTCTATAGAATGGTATGAATTCATGAAAATGTTTTGAAATAAATATTTTCCCCCAAACCCTTTATCTCAAGTTAGAAATAGAGTTACTTGGAATTAACCATAATAAATATGAGTCTATAGGAAAAAATGAAGAAAACATTACCATTCTTGTATGATATGCTTCAATTTTTTTCATGAACATCACAATAAAGGTGGATAAATTCATTAGTGGACTAAAGACGAGTCTACAAAAATCCTTGGTAATTCGAAACTTCTATAGTTATGATGAGATTTTCCATTGTTCCCTCGGTGATGAAATGGATATTAGAGACTCTTAATAGTCTCATGGGCCTTTTGAAATAAATAAAACGGGGTATATTATTGGAGGATTAGTAAATAAATCCCATGATGGATAAAAGACCAAGTATCCCAGGTGTCAAAATTGTGCGATGAAGCATCATGTGAACTATCTAATGGGGACAAGGAAGTTCTTGAAATGTGTATTAATGGGGCATATTGATAAGAACATCCAAAGGGATATGAAGAATATCACTAATTTCGAAGATAAAAGGATGTTTTATATCAATGATCAACCAATAAGGAAATGATTCAACTACACAGAATTTGGGAATTTTATATGCCAATCGCCTAATCCTATGGTTTTCGGAGGCAATAAATTACAACCTCAAAATAAAAAAAGGAAGGTCTTAAGCTACCACCACTACTAATGTGTAGGCATACAATTATGTGGTGATAGGTACACTAATTATTCACTCAAAAATAGAGAAACTACTATTTGATTTAGGATCTATTAATTATTTCATATCATGAAATTTGTGTAGAACTATTCAAATTCCACCTCAAAATTTAGAGTCTGAGTTATCTATGAGAACATATATTAGGGAAATTGTTTCATAAAAAGTACATAACTCCTCTCTGGTTAATCTTTATGGATTGAAACTCTTATAAAATATTATATTATATCCTTTATGTTATTTTGATGCTATTTTGGGAATGGAATGGTGATCTTTAAAAAAATCCAACATCAACATTCGGGGAAGGGAGATCACTCTTCACATCACGAAGCATCATCCAATTCATTAAAAGTGTAATAAGGAAGAAGAATCTCTTTCATAATCATCATCTCAATTGGGGATATTATGAAATTATGAGAAAGAACATCTCTCTGAAATGATTAAGTCAAAGGAGATAATCTTCATGGAATATATTCACATCAAGAGAGATTAATCTGGTGTATTTCTTGAAGATTCTCCTAGTATTCCTCCTGACCAAGAGGTTGAGTTCTCAATTGAACATTTTCCTGGATCTCTACCAATATCATACATACCTTATCGAATAGACACTATTGGGATAGCTGACCTGAAGAGGTAGTTACATGTGAATTTCGAAAAAGGTTTTATGTTCCCGAGTGGTTCACGATAGGGTATGCTAGTCCTCTACATCAATAATAACGATTGATCAATGCACCTCTCCATCGATTATCAAAAGATTAGTGAAATCAATATATAGATCAAGTATCATATTCTATAGATAGATGACTTGTTTAATCAACTATATATGTTAGTTATTTCTATAAGGGGGACCATCAGTTAGGATATCACCAATGAATGGTGAGGGAGGAAGATATTCCTAAAACTGCTTTTAGAATGACGTATGGACACTATGAGTTCATAGGGATGCCATTTTGACTCACTATTTTACAATAATTTTTTATGGATTTAATGTATAGAGTTGTTAGAGATTACCTTGAAATTATTTTTGTAGTCTTTATCGATGATATTTTAATATACTCTATGAGAAAGGAGGAACATTAGGACTATTTGAATACTATGTTGAAGACCTTGATAAGGAGAAAAAAATGAAAAGTGTAGTGAATTTTTGTTCTAGATGGAATAAGTATAATTCATGGGCCATGTTGTCACTAATAAAATAATATCTAGGGTCCCTCAAATATAATGGTAGTATAACACTAGTTTAGGGCAACATCTATAATGAAGATTCATAACATTATTAGTCTATCTATGTATTCTGATGATTTTTGAAGAACTTATCATTATTGTCAGGCCCGATAACTAAACTGACATGATATGAAGTGATTTTTTATGGACTCAAGAATGCAAGGAAATCATTAAGGAACTCAAATGATGAAAATCACTATGCTGATACTCACACACGGGAAAAGTGGAGAAGTATTTGTGTTATTAATCTATTCTTCAAAAAAATTATTATGCTATGTAATGATGAAAAATGACAAAGTGACATCATATGCCTGAAGGTAGTAGAAAATTCCTGAGAAATATTATCCTACACATAATGTGGAGTTGGAATATGTGATCTTTGAATTGAAAATATGGAGACATTATCTCTATGGGGAGAATGTTGAGATATATACTAATCACAAGAGTCCCAAATATGTATTAACATAGAAGGAGATTAATATGCTCTAGCTAATATTGTCAGAGATCATCAAGGATTATAACTGCTCAATCTACTACCATCTCAGTGAGGAAAATACGGTGTCATATTCTCTAAGTAGAAAGGGTATTGTATCTTTATCAATGATAAGAATTGATAAGGATAAGATACTCTTAGACTTAAAAAGTATATACATGGGAATCATTATGGTAGAAACATCATCAATCCTTTCTCAAATGATTTCTCATCCATCCCTTATGGATATAATAATTTATGCTCAAAGAAATGATGTGGATTTTTAGAAAGTGGTGGAGGATATCTGAAATGGGAAATCCATCATGTTGAAGATTGATGAGGATGATGTCATAAGATTTGGTTCACGACTATATGTACCATCTATTACAATGATGATGAAAGAACTTCTGAATGAGGAACCTAGCTCAAACTTATCTGTTCACCCAGGGATCAAAAGATTTATCATGCTCTCTGATAGATCTTTTAGTGGGACAATATGAAAAGGAGATCACTGAATATACATCAATGTTTCTAGTATGTCAGCATGTGAGTGCGGAAAGGAAAATTTATAAAGGTACGATAAAACCATTACGCATACCAACATGGAAATGGGAAGAAAGTAACAATGGAATTTGTTACTGGACATCCAAAGAGATTCGGAGGAGAAAATACTATATGAGTTATTAAAAACCATCGTACAAAGACTAATCAATTAATCACAATTCAATAGGACTTCTCAATGGATTAAAATGAATAGATATACATAAATAAAGTGGTAAGGATACATAGAGTATCAATATCTATTGTATATGACTGATATCTGAGATTCACATCCATGTTCAGGAAATGTCTCCAACATGTTGTAACCACTAATTTGAACATTACTAGGATCTATCATCCTCAATCCGTTGTTAAATTAGAGATAACTATTTAGAAACTTGAAGACATGATGAGATAATGGTCTATGGACATCAATGGAATATGGTAAAAACATCTTCCTTTGGTTGAGTTCTATTAGAAAAATAGTTTCCACTTGAGCATCCAATTGGATACATGAAAAACCTTTATGGGAAAAGTGAAGAACACTAGAATGTTGGGTTAAATTTAGTGAACGTAAGCTATAATTACATGAAATTTTCAATGAAGTGGTTGAGAAGGTGAAAATCAATCAAATGAACATCAAGGAATCTTGATGTACACAATGGATCTATGAATAAAATCATCAATGGGTCCTAGAGTTTAAATTTAGAGGCATGGTATTCCTTTGAATATATCCATAGAAGAGGATAATGAGAATTATGAAGAAAGGTAAGATATGTCCAAGGTACATCGGCCCCTTCATTATCCTTTATCATGTCAGAGCTATATCCTATTGAGAGTCACTTAGACTAACCATTCCTCAAGTACATTATATATTCCACATATGCTTCTTAAGGAATTATATACCATGACCCTCACATGTACCAAATTCAAAGGTGGTACCATTGGGAAATGATCTATCATATGAGGAGCATCCAGTGAAGATCTTGGATCATAGAGATAACTTCCTATGAAATAAGACCAATCACCTGGTCAATGTAATATAGTGAAAAAATATGTTTCATGAGGCAAAATGGTTTTTAGAGGAAGTGATGAATGAAAATTACCCACACCTGTTTTCACCTAAGTATGTAAAACAAAATTGCGAGGGTGAAATTTCGTAATGTGGGAAAAATATAATGACCCAATGTTTTATCTATATAATTTCCCTTATAATAATTATTTCATACAGTATAAACACATTAATAACACAATACAATCTCTATAAATGTTGAATGAGTGAAATAAGAAGCGTTTCTAGAAGTTAAGGAACCCATGCCAATGAAATAGTAACTTGAACAATGGAATTGTAATATGGCCCTTAAGAATAGTAACCTAACAAATGAATATATGAATAAAATTTATCAATCTTATTAGTTACAATATGATATAACTTTATCATTGTATATGTAAATAAATATTTTAAAAATTATTAATTAAGTGCTGTGTTTTTATAGGTAATAAATATTTAATTACATTTTTTCATTAATATTATAATTTAGGTGAAAATGTATGTTCATAAAATTTATTTATAAACTATAATTTTTTCTGTCTTAAGTTAATAATACAATTTTGTGAGACCTTAATTAATTTTTTAAAGTGTTAGAAAAGCAGTTTTAATTTTCTAATATGTATTTTCCATATAATTGATGACATTAAAAAGTATGTTTGTCGTATTTTGAAAATTATTTTCATAAAAGTGAGATTATTTTTGAATTCTACACTTTGGAAAATGTTTAGGGTTATTTTTTGATATTTTTTTTGAAATACGTGCATTTTTTGTGAATAGTAAAATATTGTAATTTCTGTTATATTTACATTATATCACTACAGGAAATGTGTTTTTTACCCACGGTTCTTTACCAATGGTTTTCTTAAACCGTTGGTAAAGAAGGTCTAGGTAACCCTTTCCCAACAGTTTTATAAAACTGTTGTCAAAAGGGGTGTTCAACATAACCTTTCCCAATGGTTCTAGTAAACCGTTGGGAAAGGGTACCTTGGACACCCCTTTTCAAACTATTTTTAAAAACAGTTGGTAAATATTTACCCCAAATACAGTTGGGTCGTTGCTCTCCCCCATTCGCGACAGAACCCTAAATCTCTACAGCGCTCCGCTCCTCTTGCGACTTCCCCCATCCGAACCGATGAAAATATATATTAATCATCTCAAATCAGGTATTTTATTCTTTATACACATAAAATATTTATGTGATACCTTGTTTTTATTATTAATCATCTAATATTTTAGTTTTACGTTTTTATTTTGATGTGTATATCATTTTTTTGTGTTTTTATTGAATCTAGACTTTCTCCATTCAAATCTGGATCCAAGATTTTCCAAGTTTGTGTTTTTATGCCGTTTCTTCATATTGTAATTAATTGTTACTTGGAAATTTATTTATATGTGTTTATTAAATTTCCTGTTTTCACTATAGAGGATATGTGTTGAGACCCTTTCAATGTTGTTGTGTGATTTTACCCGGAATAATAGGAAAATGAATGAGTATTTGGTTAATTAATTAGTTTCCCATGAAATATCACTTGTCTTATAATTTCAATGCTAAATAAAGGGGTAATGTAAAAAAATACATTGAATAAATTGTGGAAGTTGGGGTATGTTTCTTCTATGAGTGGATTTTCGTTGTGTTTCATTGTATGTTGTAGGTTGTTGTATAGTGATTGAGGGGACCGGTTGGGCTTTGTGATATGTGGGGTTGTAATGTTATGGTTAGTGGGAATGGATGTGACATGTGAAGTTGTGTGATAGTGATGATTTGTGGTGGTGTTGTGTTGTGTGGAGGTTTTTTGTGATGAGGTTGTGGTGAGGGGGTTTTGGTTGTGCGGTGGTTGTGATGTGCAATATTTTTTTGTGATATGTGGTTGTTTTGGTGAGATGGTTGGCTGATGTAACATGGAGAAGATGGTTATTATGAGATGGTGAGTTGTTGTGTGGTGGTTTTATTAGTTTCCTAGTTATCTATGGAATAAATTATGCTGTTAAAACAAAAAACAAGATAGTAAATAATTGTGATGGAATAGAAATGGATGTTTGGTAAAAAAAGTGTATTCTGGTGAGATGTGATGTGATAATACCTGATGCTAGCATTAGACGCTAGACCTTGTGATGGTGGTGTATGTGGGGATGCATCCCAAGCCACATCAGAGATAACTGGTATGTGATGGGATATCTTTGGAAGGTATGGGAGCATATGACATTCAACATTGAGGAGTGAGAGCAGAAATTGGCTGGGAAGTTGCAGTGGGGTTCGTTTCTTTATTTTGATCGTGATGTTATATTACTATATTGGATGCAAAATTTGGTGTGTGATACTTGATGACGATGAGTAGGTTAGTTGACCTATTTAGGTTCTTGTTGGTTTTAGAATTTTTCAATAACACATTAATATGTTTTTTTTCACATGTGTAGTTGATACCTTGATTATTTCCTTACTGATTATACATGTTATTCACAACGAAAATATACAATTTTTACCAAGATTCTAGGAGGATATTGGGGACCATGTTGGACATTAATAGCTTGGATTAGAGTTTTCATTGAGTCACTATTATATGACTTGTCTTTTGGTACTTTACTTTGGAGACTTTTACATGTATCAGGTTACTTTATTGATGTATTTTTGGATGGGATTGGGTTTACTTTTATATTAACTTTGGGAAATTTATTTATATGTGTTTACAAGCCATGAACAACCTGTTAGTGTTGAATCCTAAAATATATTCACCCATGGGGTGCGATTGACATGGGAAAGTAATTGGGTAATGAAAGGTATGGCCATAGAGGTTCCAATAATGAGTTATTGAACATGAGTGAATGATTTGGGATGCTTATAACACGTAATGGGACCTGAGGCATGTGACCTTTATAGACCTAATGAAAATGAACTTAAATAAATTTTAATTTAATTTATGACTACTTCTTCTTTACATTATTTTAATAGTTTACTACATCGACTTGAAACTTATTGTTTTATTGTTTACATAAATTTATTTTCTATTAAAGTTAAATCCTATTGAATTGTTTATGAAAAAATGACTTATATAAACTATTTTTACAGAATTGACAGAAGTTGGATGTATGAAAACGATCAAATCTCAAGCGATTTCAATACAATTTGGAAAGCTTTGTAGATTTTTCATTTCACAATGCTTCAGATAGTGGTCACATACACTTCCCATGTTCCAATTGTGTTGGTACTCCTTGTTTGAGCTGTGAAGAAGTTAGTTACCACATAACCAAAAATGGTTTTCAAGAAAAATACTTTTTTTGGTATCACAGTGGGGAGAAAATGAAATATCAAATTGGTGATGATCGATATGAAAGGACTGGAATGGAGAATTTGTTAGATAATCAGTTTCTGTTTATTCATCATCATGATAAAGAAAGGATTTCAACTTAAGAAGACTTCGATATGAGGAAAAATGATGAATCTAGTGAAAATGATGATATTGATAGGGTGAAAAATTTGAATGATGCTGCCACAACTCCAGTATATCAACAATGCGATAAAATTAAAAACTTGTAATTTTTAATCCTATTGTTTCATGGGAAAACTATGTATGGGATTTATAATACAGAAATTGATTAAATTCTTACCCTATTGAAGGATTTACTTCCAGATGATGTAGGTATTCCCTCAAAACACTATATGGCATGGAAGTTAGTTGAGAAAATTGGATTTTCCAGAATCAAAATTCATTCTTGCCCGAAAGATTGCAGTTTATTCTGGGAGGAAACCGCTGAACGAAATGTTTGTATAAAATGTGGCACATCTTGGTGGAAGTTAAAATCTAATTGAACACCATTCCACGTTCCACATAAAGTAATGTGGCACTTCCCATTGATCCCCAGACTCCAGAATCATTGAATGTCTGATGACATATCAATAAAAATTAGATGGCATGATACCAAGAAAAAGAAGACTAATAATGAGTTGGTTCATCCTGCAGATGGGTTCTCATAGAAGATATTTTATGCTCAACATCCTTATTTTTCAGCTGACATGCGTAATGTGAGGATGGGTCTTTCATGTGACGGTTTCAATCCGTTTGGGCTGATGCTTACTTTTCACAACACATGGACAGTTTTTATACACATTTATATTCTTCCCCCTTGGTTGTGTATTAAAAAACCTTTCACTTTCATGAGTATAATCATATCTGGTCCATCTGATCCCAACATTTATATTTATGTATACATGCAACCTTTAATAAAATATTTGAAACTACTTTGGGATGTGGGTGTGCGCACATACGGTGCATGTTCGAAAGACATATTTCAGATGCATGTTGCGGTTATGTGGATGATCAATGATTTTCCAACTTATGCAATGATGTCTGGATGGAGCCCAAAGGGAAGATTTTCATGCCTAGTTTGTATAAAGAATACACAATCTAGAAGACTGAAACATCACTGTAGTTTTAGTTTTATGGGACATCGACGATTCTTTCCAAATTTTCATCCATATAGAATGAATCGTCGAAGATTTGAGAATACCATAGAGACCGATGATCCACCTTATCATATGTGTGGAACTTATGTGCATAATGAATTGAATGATTTCATTTTTTCATTCGGGAAGGGTCAAATGAAATCAGGAATGAGAAAGAATCTTTCCACTGAAACCTGTAACAATTGGAGGAAGATAAGTATCTTTTTTGATTTTCCTTATTGGTCAACTAATTTGTTACGTCATTGCTTAGACGTAATTCATATTGAAATGAATATATGTGAAATTTTGCTCTCGGTTCATCTAAATGTAAAGGTGAAGACAAAAGATGATTTACGATCTCGGCATGACATGGTGGATTGGGGAATCAAAACAGAATTGCATCCTATGTGTATGAGTGAAAATAAATGAAAACTTCCATCTGCTTCTTATGTGATGAAACCTATGGAAAAAAAATTTCTGGAAGTATTAGAGAGTTTTAGAGTTCCATATGGCTATTCAAGAAACATATCTAAACGGGTCAACAGAAGAGAGTTAAAGGTAAAATCATTGAAGACTCATGATTATCACATTCTACTACATGAGTTTTTTCCAATAGCAATTCGTCATCTTTTTTCCAATAATGAATGGGTGACTGTTATTCAGTTGTGCCCTTTTTTAGATATCTTTGTGCTAAGAAGTTTTCCGAGTCTTTCTTGGAAAAAATGTTGATAGATGCCCCATTAAGTTTTTGTGAGTCGGAGAAAATATTTCATCTATCATTTTTTACATGCATGCTGCATCTGACTGTCCATATTGCCACTAAAATACTTCTCAGAGGACCTGTTTCTTTTCGTTGGATGTATGCAACCGAATGAAATATGTATAAATTAAAGTCTTATGTTCGAAACAGGAGTCATCCTGAAGGTTCGATCGTGAACTGTTACATGGCTCAAGAATGTATAGATTTCTTCTCAATGTATTTGTCTGATCTTACAAAAAGAATGAACAGGCCAATGAGAAATGAAGAAGAACAGAATGAGAAAATTGAATCCAGTTTTCCATCACTTCCTCAAACTGGAGGAATTCCCAGATCATATACAGTGAAGACATTAAGCCATGAATAGCGGGAGATGGCACATCGCACAGTTTTGTTAAACTGTGATTTGTTTGATGACTATATCAGGTAACTAAATTGAATATGTATATCTTAAATATATATCTGTTAAACTATTCATATTTTTTATCTACAATGAACATAAAACAATGATAAATAGGAAGCATTGTTCTTTATCTTTGATATGGAGATAGACTTTTCATAGAAAAGGGTTTTATGCTAGGATAAAATTGAAGGTAAAAATATTACTGTTTCAAATAATTATACCAATAATTAATTAAGTTTAATAGTCATTTATATTTCAGGTATTGATTTTGTCTTCTGAATCTGTCTTTGAGGAAATAAGTGCTTTCAATTTTGGTCCTAATACCGTGGTTCGTGACGGTAAATAAATTGTTATCAATGGGTACAAATTTATTGTCACTGAACGAGCAAAGAACATGAGAACACAACATGATGTTGTTATGGATACTACCACAACAGATTGTTATGCCATTTCATCAGATAGTAAACCGCAATTTGAAAATTTCGGTTATTATGGAGTCATTGAGAAAATAATAATATTGGATTATTACTC
This sequence comes from Viscum album, assembly GCA_963277665.1. Classification (NCBI taxonomy): domain Eukaryota; kingdom Viridiplantae; phylum Streptophyta; class Magnoliopsida; order Santalales; family Viscaceae; genus Viscum; species Viscum album. The sequence goes on from OY728161.1 coordinate 115,591,697, forward strand.
TCATGGATGAGTCACAATGATGAAATGCCATTGGTTTGATTCAATGGCATGACAACGCACATTTATTGATCATTGTGGATTTCGAGTAATTAATATTACTCAGACTCTTGCTACCGAAGAACCATATGTGTTGGCATCAATGGTTAATCAAGTTTTTTATGTCAAACACCATCTTCGACATCAATTTGTTATCATAGTTGATGTAATTCCAAGACAAATTTTTGATGATGGTGATGATGGAGTTGACACTGTCCCTAGTGCCATTGGAACCAATCCATTTATTTATTATGATGACTCCAATAGATCAATTTTCAGAGTTGATTGTGAACCTAAATTTGTGGTTGAAAATATATTGAATCATTCATCCATGTTCTCAATTATTTTGGTTTACCTCGATATGGGTTTTTAAGGTTGGTAATATGAAAATTGATTTAGTATTGATCACAAATATGTTTTAACTGACTTGACTGTTTTGTGAATTTTCAATGTTTATTGGATGCAATTTTATTTGAATTGGATTTTCTAATTTTGAATTGAACTGTATTCAAACCTAGTCAAACAATATTTCTAACTTGGTGAACATTACAACTTGTATGATTTATTAAATCCATTCAAGCTCTTCTAAAACAATTGATAGCTAAATTACCAATGATTCCCCCTACTCTCTCATATATTTAGTTTTTTGGGTTACACATTAGTTTCTTTTTTATAATTAATTACATATTTGTTTTCACAAGTAGGAAATGCAACCAATTGAAGAGAGACAAAGGAAAAAAATGATGGAGAACAATCGTCGAATGGCGGAGTTGGGCATTCCACCATTACTGCATGCAGTGAGTACATTATTTCAAATATATATATTTAAAGAATATATATAATGTCATGTGATTAATGTTTTTGTAAACATTTTTGTAGGATCCACCTATACGTCGACATTTATTTGACGTGGAGCCTAGTACTGGTCCTAGTACTCAGGCCAGTGGTACGAGGAGGGTATGTACTAAAGGTGGACGAGCAGCTTCGCGTACCCGAATAGACCCTGCCCCTCCCACTAAGATGTAATCCTTCCCACATTCTGATCTCGGTGTGCCATTAGGGACAGACGGGTTATTTAGAACTCCCATGTTTTTGCCATCTTTTTCATCTTCTAACCCATCTTTTCCATATCCCATGATGATTCCCACTCCCCAGTCAGAATTCGGTCATACAGCTGTTCCATCTTCTTTTCCTTCTATTACTGTCTCTCCGAGCTTCTATATTCCATTTTCTTCAACTCTTGTTCCACCACAGGGTGTTCCATCAGTTTCTATAGATCCAGCAGCGCTCAGCGATTAGACTGGCACATGTATATTTATAGAACCCTAACAAATATTTATAGAAATATTTATTTTCATTATAACATGTTTTGATAAAATATTTGTTTTTCTTTCATCACATATACTTCTACTGACAAGAGGCGGGGGTGGGGGTGTACACACATGCGTGTGGTGTGGAACCTTTGCACACAGGTTATGGTGAATTACAACGAAGACAACCAAATGGTTGAGAAAACAGGGCAGCAATGTCGGAGTTTTTTGGTGACACGTGCCAAATACTCCGACATCATTCCCGTCAGCCCGCTATCGTGGAGACATTTTCCACATGGGGTCAAGGATATATCTTGGGTAGAGATATGGGTAAAAAAATCTATTGTATTTGATGACATTAATTAATTTTGTATTTATACGAAATAATATTTTGATGTCAACTTCGATTTAATTTTCCCGATGGTGAGGGTGCATGAACAGAACATCTAAAATATTTAGGCAAGCTTTGGAGAGCCTAGAAGAATGAGTTGTATATTGGATGGCGTTCTAGAGTCGGCACTGAGTTAGAGGCAGTACCAGTGGTGGATGAGTGTCCTATAAAGCAGTATCGTCAGATGATTACTCATTGGACGACTATCCAGTTTAAGGTATAAATTTCATTTGAGGTATTTAAATAATAACTTTCATGTTTTCCATTAATATTATCTTTTGAATTACCGAATTTTATTTAGGAATTATCTGGAAAAAATGAAAAAACATTGATGCAAAAAAATACCTCCACACACTGGGACGTACTAAGATGTCTGATCATGAGAGGAAGCGGGTATGAAAATTGTTTATACGTTTTCTTTACGACTTACACATTATTTTGTTTCCTAAATTATATAATAATTTTCTAAATTTTTCATATAACTTTAGTTTTCAATTGCATTTTAGAGTAAAATACAGAATATTGAAGGACGTGTGCCTCGAGAAAAACTGTTTTGCTCGAGTAGACGGAAAAAGTATGGAATTGCTGTAAACGAAGCGACTCAGCAACAGATTGTATGTTTTAATCTGTTTATTTTATATTTTAATATCTACATTGTAACTTAATAATATATTTATATATATAACAGGCTACTTTAGAGGCCCTCGATTCCCAAGAACCAGACAATTTTGGGCCAACGGATCACTTACATCAGGTGTTGGGAGGGGAGCATCCTAGTAGAGTATGTTACCGACCTAGGATAGCCCTGAAGAGGTATTGGACCTCCTCAGGTATGAGTTTTAATTCCACCAAGGTACAATAAGTTAGCGCATAGGCAGAAAAGGCTATCAAAAGGGCCACGGAGACAGTAGAACAGTCTTCTAGGGAAAACAGTGCATTTATGAAATTTATTGAAGTTCTATGTCCAACACTTCCACCAGAGGCCAGCCCAACTTTTGATGAATATATGTCGTCAATACATTCTATATATGGTGCACCAGGTGGAAGTTCTAGTGGTTGTCAAGAAGATTTGCAACTTGATGATGATGATGGCGAGGAGACTGAGGCCGAAGAGGATGGAGAGGAGGAGGGCGAGGCAAATGTCAAGGGCGAGGTGGAGGGTGAGGGTGAGGAGGAGGACGAGGAGGGAAAGGACGATGATGGGGACGAGGAAGAGGGTGATCATGTTGATGATGGTGATGGTGATGTGGGACAAGTTGATCTATTACATTTTTGACTAATATTACTAAGGTTTGATGTTTAATCTATTATAGTTGTTGGTTTTATCCAGACCCGTAGTATAGTATTAGAGTTGAGTGATTTTTATATATTGTCTATTTTCGAGGATGTTGATGTCTTTATGTGTGTTTGGGAACTCCCTGGGCATCCCCCTCCTTCTTAGACCCTGGACAACCCCCCCCCCCCACCATCCTCCTTGGACCCCGGACAGCCCCCTGAACAGCCCCCCAGACAACCCCCCAGACAGCCCCCACCCTCCTCCTTGGTCCACAAAATAGCCCCCTAGACACCCCCGGACAACCCCCGGACAACCCCCACCCTCCTCCCTGGACCCCGGACAGCCCCCTAGACAGCCCCCCACCCTCCTCCATGGACCCCGGACAACCCCCCAGATAGCACCCCCACCATCCTCCTTGGTCCCGAGAGAGCCCCCGAGACACACCCCGGACAACCCCCTGGATAGCCCCCCACCCACCTCCTTAGACCCCATAAAGCCCCATGATCTCCCCCTAGATAGTCCCCCTGGACAACCTCCCCCCTCCCCACCCTCCTCCATAGTCCCCAGACAGCCCCCGGACAGCCCCCCCTCCTCCCTGGAACACGAACAGCCCCCCAGACAGCCCCCCCCCACCCTCCTCCTTGGACCTCAGATAGCCCACCAAACACCCCCCGGACAGACCCCCCCCCCCCCACCCTCCTCCTTAGTCCCCGGACAGCCCCCCAGACACCCCCTGGACAGCCCCCCGGACAGCCCCCCACCCTCCTCCCTGGACCCCCAGACAACCCCCCCCCCCCACCCTCCTTGATTTCACATGTCTTTTTTATTTCTCTGATCACGCAATGTTATTTATGATTAATCTATTTTTGTATGTCTTGAATTATATGAATGTCTTGGTAAACTTATTAGCTCATTCTCATCAAATGAATGTGATGATATTGTTTAATATAAATACAAATCCTTATTTTACATTCTCCATGTTTCGTGAATTATGCCTTGTTTTATTTGGGTTACTTGTCAATTGTAAGGATAAACATTGGTTACATGTTAAGGACTCGTGGACATGCTCAGGTAATTTAGACATGAAATTATAGGATGTATGCATTGGTTTCAAGGGGAGGGCTACCAGGATGGTTTCTATTACTCATTAGTGATATTGGTTCCTTGAAGATAATCCATGGAAATTTCTTTTTTGCAAGATGGTAATACCATGCCTCAGGTGTGGCCGGTAGCACTCTAACTGTGTTTCTCTTTTTTTTAAATGGATGGGATTTTATGTGAAAAGAACAACTGGCATACAAAAACTAACCAAACGCATTCAGATTCTATTGATACTGTATCACAATGATCCATGGTTCATATGTGACATGTACGATTCAACGCCGGCTCAATCCGAGTCGCGGTGTGGTTGGGATCACTCCAAGTGTCTCTCTTATGTTTAAAATGGACAACATTTTAAGTACATACAGAAAACTGACCAAACGGATTCTGATTGTGTTGATACTTATGCCCAACGATCCATGTGTCATATGTGACCTGTACGAGTCAACCCCGCCTCAATCTGAGGTTCGGTGTGGCCGACACCATTCGAAGTGTCTCACTTTTGTTTGAAATGGATAACATTTTAAGTGAAATGTACAACTGAAATATAGAAAACTAACCAAACACATTCTAATTGTCTTGATAATTTAAATAAATGATCCATGTGTCATTTGTGACGTGTACGAGTCAACCCCGTCTAAATATGAGGCGCGGTGTGGCTGGTAGCACTCTAACTATGTCTCTTTTGTTTAAAATGGATGAGATTTTAAGTGAAAAGAACAACTAGAATCCGGAAAACTGACCAAATGATTTTGAATTCTGGTGATACTGTATCAAAACGATCTATGGGTCATATGTGACGTGTACGTGTCAACCCCGGGTCAATCCGAGTCGCGGTGGGGTCGGGATCACTCTATGTGTCTCTCTTATGTTTAAAATTGACAACATTTTAAGTACATAAGGAAAACCAACCAAACAGATTCTGATTCTGTTGATACTTTAGAACAATGATCCATGGGTCATAAGTGATGTGTACGAGTCAACCCCGCCTCAATCTGAGATGCAGTGTGGACAAAACCATTCTAAGTGCCTCACTTTTGTTTGAAATGGATAACATTTTAAATGAAAAGTGAAAATGACATACAGAAAACCGACCAAAAGCATTCTAATTGTGTTCTTACTTTAGGAAAATGATCCATGGGTCATTTTTGATGTGTACGAGTCAACCTCGTCTGAATCCAAGGCACGGTGTGGCTGATAGCACTCTATTTGTGTCTCTTTTGTTTAAAATGGATGGGATTTTAAGTGAAAAGAACAACTGGCATACAGAAAACTGACTAAACACATTCAGATTCTATTGATTTCGTATCACAACGATCCATGGGACATATGTGATGTGTACGAGTCAACCCCGGCTCAATCCGAGTTTCGGTGCGGGCAGGATCACTCCAAGTGTCTCTCTTATGTTTAAAATGGAAAACTTTTTAAGTACATACGGAAAACTGACCAAACGGATTATGATTGTGTTGATTCTTTAGAACAATGATCCATGGGTCATATGTGATGTGAACGAGTCAACCCCGTCTCAATATGAGACGTGGTGTGGCCGACACCATTTGAAGTGTCTCACTTTTGTTTGAAATGGATAAAATTTTAAGTGAAAAGTACAAATAACATATGGAAAACCGACAAAACGCATTCTAATTGTGTTGATACATTCAGAAAATGATCCATGGGTCACTTGTGACGTGTACGAGTCAACCTCGTCCAAATCTGTGGCGCGGTGTGGCCATTAGCACTCTAACTATGTCTCTTTTGTTTTAAATGGATGGGATTTTAAGTAAAAAGAACTACTGGAATGCAGAAAACCGACCATACGCTTTCAGATTCTGTTGATATTGTATCACAAGGATACATGGATTATATTTGATGTGTACGAGTCAAAATCTACTCAATCCGAGGCGCAGTGTGGTCAGGATCACTCTAAGTGTCTCTCTTTTGTTTAAAATGGACAACATTTTAAGTACATACGGAAAACCAACCATACGGATTTTGATTGTGTTAATACTTTAGAACAACGATACATGGGAAATATATGACATGCATGAGTCAATCCCGCCACAATCCGAGAAGCAGTGTGGCCGGCACCACTCAAAGTGTCTCTCTTTAGTTTAAAATGGACTTCATTTTAAGTGAAAACAACAACTAACATACCGAAAACCAACCAAACACATTCGAATTGTGTGGATACATTAGTAAAATGATCCATGGGTAATTCTTGACGTGTACGAGTCAACCTTGTCTAAATCCGTGGCGCGATGTGGCTAGTAGCACTCTAACTAGTCTCTTTTGTTTAAAATAGAAGGGATTTTAAGTGAAAAGAACAACTAACATGCGGAAAACCGATCAAAAACATTTGGATTCCGTTGATACTTTAGTAAAATGATCCATGGGTCATTTGATACGTGTATGAGTCAACCCCATCTAAATCTGTGGCAAGGTGTGGCCAGTACCACTCTACTTGTGTCTCTTTTGTTTAAAATGCCCAGAATTTTAAGTCAAAAGCACAACTGGCATACGGAAAACCGACCAAATGCATTTGAATTCTATTGATAATTTATCACAACGATCCATGGGTCATTTGTGACGTGTACGAGCCATCCCAGGCTCAATCTGAGTTGTGGTGTGGCCGTGATCACTCTAAGTGTCTCTCTTTTGTTTAAAATGGATAACATTTTAAGTACATATGGAAAAATGACCAAACACATTTGGTCTCCATTGAAACATTAGGATAACGATCCATGGGTCCTGTGTGACATGTACATTTCAAACTCACCTCAATCCGAGGTGAGGTGTGGCCAACACCATTCATAGTGTCTCTCTTTTTTTTAAAATGGACATCATTTTAAGTGAAAACAACAACTGACATACAAAAAACTGACCAATTGTAGTTGGGGTTTGTCTTAGTGGTAAGCACCCCATAATTCTACATGGAAAATGGGGGGTTCAAAACCCATTGGGCGCAGGGTACTGTAGCATCACTGTAGCGCTACTATAGTAGCCGAGATACTATTGCAATGACGGCACTGTAGCGGCGGCAGGGGCCCTGTAGCAGCGGCGGTACTGTAGCAGTGAGGGTACTGGTGCAGTAATATTCACAGAATGGGCTTTGGGCCAAAAAATTGGGCCTACGGGCTATGTAATGGGCTAAATTCCCACTGGGCCTTCGGGATATGTAATGGGTCTCCCTCTACCCAGTTAAAGGGGTCTTTGATTTGTTTCAATAATAAAAATGGGGCTTTGGCCCCAACCTTTAAAAAATATAAAAAAACTGACCAAACGCATTCGAAATGTGTTGATGCTTTAGAAAAACGATCCATGGGTCATATGTGATGTGTACGAGTCAACCCCACCTCAATCTAAGGCGCAGAGTTGCTGACACCACTCGAATTGTATCTCTATTGTTTAAAATGGACTTAATTTTAATTAAAAACATCAACTAACATTCTAAAATCTGACCAAACGCATTCAGATTCTGTTGAAACATTATGAAAATGTTCCATGAGTCATTTTTAACATGTAAAAGTCAACCCATATTCAATAAGAGGCTAGGTGTGGCCGACAACACTCAAAGTGTGTCATGTTGTTTTTTGAAATAAACATCATTTTAAATGAAAACAACAACTGACATACAGAAAAATTACTAAACGCATTTGGATTCAGTTGAAACTTTTGGAGAAAGATCCATGGGCCATATGTGATGTGTACGAGTATACCCTGCCTCAATCCAAGGTTCGGTGTGTCCGACACCACTCGAAGTGTCTTAGGATTATTTGAAATAGACAACATTTTAATTGAAAACAACAACTGACATATGTAAAATCAAATAAACACATTCAGATTCTGTTGAAACATTAGGAAAATGATCCATTGGTTATATGAGACGTGTAAGTGTCAACCAAGCCTCTATCCGAGGTGCGGAGTGGCGGTCACCACTTGTGGTGTCTCTCTATAGTTTAAAATGAACTCCATTTTAATTGAAAACAACAACTGACATACGATAAACCGACCAAACGCATTCAGATTTTGTTGAAACTTTAGGAAAACGATCCATGGTTCATATGTGACGTGTAAGAGTCAACTCCACCACAATCCGAGTCCCAGGGTGACCGAGATCACTCTAAGTGTCTCTCTTTTGTTTAAAATGGACAACATTTTAAGTACATATGGAAAACCAACCAAACGGATTCTGATTGTGTTGATACTTTAGAACAAAGATCCATGTGTAATATATGATGTGCATGAGTCAACCCCGCCTCAATATGAGAAGCGGTGTGGCAGGCACCACTCAAAGTGTCTCTCTTTAGTTTAAAATGGACTTCATTTTAAGTGAAAATAACAACTGACATACGGAAAACCGACCAAACGCATTCGGATTCATTTGAACCTTTAGCACAAGGATCCATTTGTCATTTGTAACGTGTATGAGTCAACCTATCCTCAATACAAGGCATGGTCTGTCCGAAACCACTGAAATTGTCTCTCATTCTTTTAAAATAGACTTTATTTTAAGTGAAAACAATAAATGACATACGAAAAACCGACCAAATGCATTCAGATTCCGTTGAAACATTAGGAAAATGATCCATGGGTAATATGTGACATGTACGAGTCAACCCCACCTCAATTCGAGGTTGGTGTGGCCGACACCACTCAAAGTGTCTAACATTTATTTGAAATGGACAACATTTTAATTGAAAACAACTACTGGCATATAGAAAACCAACAAAATGCATTCAGAATGTGTTGAAAGTTATGAAAAATAATCAATGGGTCATATGTGACGTGTATGAGTAAATCCTGCCTTAATCCATGGCATGGTGTGACCGAAACCACTCAAGGTGCCTCATTTGTTTTTGAAATAAACAACATTTTATGTGAAAACAAAAACTGACATACGAAAAACTGACAAGATGCATTCTGAATTTATTGATGCATTAGGAAAAAGATACATGGGTCATATGTGACGTGTACAAGTCAACCACAACTCAATCCGAGGCCCAGTGTGTCTGGCACCACTCAAAGTGTCTCTCGTTTATTTGAAATGGACAACATTTTAATTGAAAACAACTACTGGCACATGGAAAACTTACCAAACACATTCTGAATTTTTTAAACTTTAGAACAATGATCAATGAGTCATATGTGACGTGTAAGAGTTAACCCCGCCTTAATCCGAGGAATGGTGTGGCCGGAACTAGTCAAAGTGTCAAATTTTTTTGAAATGAACAACATTTTAAGTGAAAACAATAACTGACATACGGAAAACCGACCAAACGCTTTCAGAATATGTTGACACATTAGGACAATGATCCATGGGTCATATGTAACGTGTACGAATCAACATCGCCTCAATTAGAGGTATGGTGTGGCCGGTATCAATCCAAGTGTATGTATTTTGATTAAAATGGAAATCATTTTTATTAAAAACAACTGGTATATGAAAAACCGAACAAACATATTCAGATTTTATTGATACTCATTCCGTTTTTTATGTATTTTATTGATAATTAATAATTAAATTATGTATGTATTCAACTATGAATTAAATTCCAGATTCCACATAAAATTTTCATCTGAAATTTAAATTGAATTCTAAATCAATTATGCATGTTTATAATTACGCTATCAATTATGCTTTAATTCTGGATGTGTATAGTTCAAGAATTAATTATATGTTATATTTGAATGAATTTGTTCTCTATATGTATGTATTAGTTTGTTGTTGTAGGTATAGTAATTGTAAAGGAGCATAATGGAGGCTGTTGTGCAAAAATGGAGGCTAATGTACAAAAAAGGAGGTTGTTGTGCAAAAATGGTGGCTACTGTGAAAATTGCAGGATGTTGTGCAATTTACATAGCATAGCATAAACCAAAGGTTTCAAACCATTGGCATAGGCTTTTAATAACCCTTTCCCAATGGTTTCTAAACCATTGGGAAAGGGT